>JAWNPM010000247.1:15476797-16845997 GCA_035047505.1 Drosophila parthenogenetica
GGACATGGCTATATCGACTCGTCTTGCCTGTTACATACATTTGCACAAACCCAATATACTCTTGCAGAGAGTATAAAAACAGAACTACCGATTAAAAAGTTAATATTTTAGTCAATGCATGAGTGCGAGCGCGACAGAAACATACAAGCATATATTCGAACTCTCTTGATGCATGAAAAAAAAAAAAAAAAGATATTTTATTTTATTTATTTTATTTATTTATTTATTGTCAGACTATGGGCAGTCGACACAAAACTAAAGATTAAATTAGTGTAAAAATAAAATTGACAAAAAATTTAAGAGATAATATTAAAATTAAATTTCAAAACTATAAAAAACAAGTAAGAAAGGCTACAGTCGAGCGCGCCGACTGTAAAAGACCCCGTACTCTCCTTGTATTCGAAATTAATATTTGAATACGGTTGTAATTTAAAATTTAAGTTTTAAAATTAAATTGAAAAAAAAAATTTGAATCAGTCACTGATGGGATTCGAACCCGCGCTTACTGACGCAAGTTCCACATCAAGCTGCACCCCTACTAGTTATACAACACCATTCATTTGGCAGAAATTTGATTATTTTCATTTACATATAATAATTTAGTTATTTAAAAAATAAAAGAAATAACTAAATTTCTGGGTCTGTGCCGGGTTCGAGCCGCAGACCATTGGCTGTTGCACCAGTTAAAATTCTTTATTTACATTTTTGTTTGAAATTTAAAAAAGTATATTCCACTGTCGGGAATTGAACCTGCGAACATATACGCAGCTTGCATAACGCGTCACAACCCTATCAGTCGCACCACGCCCCACTTTAGACAGAGATCTGATTATTTTCATTTACATGTAATAATGTTATTATATAAGAAGCACAAAAAACAAAATTTTATTTCTGAGTCTGCGCCGGGTTCGAACCGCAGACCATTGGCTGTTGCTCCAGTTAAAATTCTTTATTTACATTTTTGTTTAAATTTAAAAAAGTAAATTCCACTGTCGGGAATTGAACCTGCGAACTTATACTCAACTTGCAGAACACGCCGCAACACTACTAATTGCACCAACCCCTTCTTATGAAACGGTTCCGATTATTTTCATTAAGATATAATAATGCTAAATAATTAAAAAAAAAAAAAAAAAAAAAAAATTTAATTTCTGAATCTGTGCCGGGGTTCGAACCGCAGGTCCTGTGTTTACAAGCAAGTGCGTGGCCCACCCGGACCACGCTCTCTTTGCAGACTACTGCGGCTAATGTACATATAAACACACAGTTATCTCTTTTCTTTCAACCACGTGCATTGACAATGCGCTTCAAGTGACACTTTGTTACCTAATTACTCAGTTGTTTATAGTTGGATTTTTATGCAACTTTCAGGGTAGTTTGATATAATTTGTCTTTAAACGAATCTTAAATTACAACACTGTACGATGATGACAAATGCCTTAAAAACGGCATCGAAACTGAAAATTTTATTTTTTTTCTTGTGGAAAAAGGGGGCGTGGCAGCAAAAAAATTTTAATGGCATTGCCTTTATGCTGTCCCTAGGAACCTGCGTACCCAAATTGGTGGTCGTAAGTGCCATAGTTACGGAGATATTCGCGGAAAACATCAATTTTTTTCGAGGTGTCTTTGGTTTTTTGCTTATTGTGGGGGCGGTAGAGGGCGTGGCACTGATTTGAAATAAACTTGATCTGCTCGCGAAAGTTACTGAATTTTTATTACAAATTTGGTCGTTCTAGCTCTTGTAGTTTAAAAGATCCAGGTGTTCATACAGACGGACGGACAGACGGACAGACGGACATGGCTATATCGACTCGGCTGTTGATGCTGATCAAGAATATATATACTTTATGGGGTCGGAAAAGCTTCCTTCTGCCTGTTACGCACATTTGGCTTCTGACAAACCTAATAGACCCCTATACTCTTTTTAAGAGTACGGGGTCTAAAAAGTAAAGAAGGGGAAGTATTTCAAAAATTAAAAACATTAAGAAACGTTGGTCCAACATTCGTTGCAAGGGTTAGGAAAACCCCAGAAAAACACTAACCAGACCAAACGAAAAAGAGAAAAATTAAATCAAATGTTAGTGACGCAGTGATCAACGGTAAGGCACGCGGAAAACGAAATACGCGAGAACGATAAGCGACAATTAGTATATTAAAAGAGTACTAAGTACTACAATATAACATTAAAGGAAAACAATACTATATGGATTGATTAGATAAGTAAAAGAGAAGTGTCCTTCTAAGAGAAGACAAAGAAGTGGCTCCACTCACTACATGAGAAAGACTATTATAGTTAGTACATAAGACACGGAACGGATTATGTAAAGCATAATTCGTGGTACAGCGTTGAAGGGACAAAGGAAGAAAGTTTCTAGTATTTCGGACCGGAACCGCAAAACTAATTTGGCTAATTAGATACAAGGAATCTATCTCACCATTAATTAGTTTGTGTTAGAAAACTACACCAAGCATGGTTCTGCGATCCGAAAGGGAAGGGAGGTTAATTAACAATAGTCTACTACGATACGAAGGTAATCGAGTATTAGTACTCCAACTAAGGCCTCTAAGTGCAAAAAGAAGAAATTGTTTTTGTACAGCCTCTAATCTTTCCTGATGAATCATGTATTGGGGGGACCATACACACGATCTATATTCAAGAATAGGGCGTACAAGTGAAGTATAAAGAGTTTTTGTTAGGTAGGGATAGTCAAATTCCTTAGACCACCGCTTTATGAATCCCACGACACCAAAATCTCGATTAGCAGCAGAAGAGATGTGCATAAAAATCAAATTATAAGCAAAAGAACCAGGTAACAAAGTTTTACGGTTATGCGAAATGCCAATGCATGAATACGAGAGAGCCAGAAACAGACGCTCCTTATGTTTAGCAGCCGTGCTAAGCCATAGTATACCTACGTACACGCATTTATACATAAATATGTGCATACATATAATGACAAACGCTTTTTTTTTTAATATTTAAATTTTATATTAAATACCGTCAGATTTAAATAATAATTTTGAATTGATATACAAGGAATTGATATACAATTGATATACAAGGAGAGCCTTTCATACTTGTTAGACCCCGTACTCTTAAAAAGAGTATAGGGGTCTATTAGGTTTGTCAGAAGCCAAATGTGCGTAACAGGCAGAAGGAAGCTTTTCCGACCCCATAAAGTATATATATTCTTGATCAGCATCAACAGCCGAGTCGATATAGCCATGTCCGTCTGTCCGTCTGTCCGTCCGTCTGTATGAACACCTGGATCTTTTAAACTACAAGAGCTAGAACGACCAAATTTGTAATAAAAATTCAGTAACTTTCGCGAGCAGATCAAGTTTATTTCAAATCAGTGCCACGCCCTCTACCGCCCCCACAATAAGCAAAAAACCAAAGACACCTCGAAAAAAAATTGATGTTTTCCGCGAATATCTCCGTAACTATGGCACTTACGACCACCAATTTGGGTACGCAGGTTCCTAGGGACAGCATAAAGGCAATGCCATTAAAATTTTTTTGCTGCCACGCCCCCTTTTTCCACAAGAAAAAAAATAAAATTTTCAGTTTCGATGCCGTTTTTAAGGCATTTGTCATCATCGTACAGTGTTGTAATTTAAGATTCGTTTAAAGACAAATTATATCAAACTACCCTGAAAGTTGCATAAAAATCCAACTATAAACAACTGAGTAATTAGGTAACAAAGTGTCACTTGAAGCGCATTGTCAATGCACGTGGTTGAAAGAAAAGAGATAACTGTGTGTTTATATGTACATTAGCCGCAGTAGTCTGCAAAGAGAGCGTGGTCCGGGTGGGCCACGCACTTGCTTGTAAACACAGGACCTGCGGTTCGAACCCCGGCACAGATTCAGAAATTAAATTTTTTTTTTTTTTTTTTTAATTATTTAGCATTATTATATCTTAATGAAAATAATCGGAACCGTTTCATAAGAAGGGGTTGGTGCAATTAGTAGTGTTGCGGCGTGTTCTGCAAGTTGAGTATAAGTTCGCAGGTTCAATTCCCGACAGTGGAATTTACTTTTTTAAATTTAAACAAAAATGTAAATAAAGAATTTTAACTGGAGCAACAGCCAATGGTCTGCGGTTCGAACCCGGCGCAGACTCAGAAATAAAATTTTGTTTTTTGTGCTTCTTATATAATAACATTATTACATGTAAATGAAAATAATCAGATCTCTGTCTAAAGTGGGGCGTGGTGCGACTGATAGGGTTGTGGCGCGTTATGCAAGCTGCGTATATGTTCGCAGGTTCAATTCCCGACAGTGGAATATACTTTTTTAAATTTCAAACAAAAATGTAAATAAAGAATTTTAACTGGTGCAACAGCCAATGGTCTGCGGTTCGAACCCGGCACAGACCCAGAAATTTAGTTATTTCTTTTATTTTTTAAATAACTAAATTATTATATGTAAATGAAAATAATCAAATTTCTGCCAAATGAATGGTGTTGTATAACTAGTAGGGGTGCAGCTTGATGTGGAACTTGCGTCAGTAAGCGCGGGTTCGAATCCCATCAGTGACTGATTCAAATTTTTTTTTTCAATTTAATTTTAAAACTTAAATTTTAAATTACAACCGTATTCAAATATTAATTTCGAATACAAGGAGAGTACGGGGTCTTTTACAGTCGGCGCGCTCGACTGTAGCCTTTCTTACTTGTTTTTTTATACTCTCTGCAAGAGTATATTGGGTTTGTGCAAATATATGTAACAGGCAGAAGGAGGCGTGGAAGACCCCATAAAGTATATATATTCTTGATCAGCATCACAAGCCGAGTCGATATAGCCATGTCCGTCTGTCTGTCTGTCTGTCTGTCTGTCCGTCCGTATGAACAAACAGATTTCAGAGATGGTAAGAGCTACAAGTTCGAGTTTGGTCTCAATCGACTCGATATTTAGTCAGTCAATACAAGAATCTTTCATTTTTTCGATGCCATGCCCCATTCGCCCACAATGAGCAAAAAACTAGACATACCTCGGAAAAAATCTATGTTTTCGGCGAATATCTCAGTAACTATGGCACTTAGGAATATCAATTTTGGTACACGTGTTCCTAGAGACCGCATAAATGCAATGACATGAAAAGTTTTGGGCTGCCACGCCCCCTTTTCCCACAAGAACTAAAAATCTTTTCAAAATTTACATGCCGTTTTTAAAGCATTTGCTTATATATTACAGTATTGTAAGTAAAACATTTGTTTAAAGACTAATTATATCAAACTACCCTGAAAGTTGCATAAAAATCCAACTATGAACAACTGAGCAATTAGGTAACAAATTATCAATTGAAGCGCTTTGCGAATGCACGTGGTTGAAAGAAAAAAAATAACACTATGTTTATATATACTTTAGCCGCAGAAGTTTGCAAAGGAAGCGTGGCCCAGGTAGTAGAGACACCTTGTATGTAGACACAAGACCTGCGGTTCGAGCACCGGCACAGACTCGGATATTTAATTTTTTTTTTTTTTACTTGTTATATAACAACATTATTATATGTAAATGAAAATAATCGGACATGTGTCAAATGTGGGGCGTGGTGCTACTGATAGGGTTGCGACGTGTTCTGCAAGTTGCGTATAAGTTCGCAGGTTCAATTCCCGAAAATGGAATTTGTTAATGTACTTTTTTAAATTTTAAACAAAAATGTAAATATACAATATTAACTGGTGCAACAGTGTAGGGTTACGGTTAGTCGTTTGGCGTTCACTTTGTTAAATTGTATAAATGTAATTTATGTGCACGTGGTTGAAAGTAAAGACAGTTACCAAACGGAGTGTGGCCTAGGTGAAGGTGGTATTTCTTTCTAAACCAATGGTCTGCGGTTCAAACCCGGAACTAACCCATTTATTTATTTTATTTTATTTTGTTTTTATATATAACTACATTAATATATATAAATGAAAATAATCGTATTTGTGCAAAATGTGCAAAAGTGATGCAATTAGTAGGGTTGCAGCGTGCTATGGAACTTGCGTCAGTTAGCGCGGTTTCGAATCCCATCATTGACTAAATTTAAAACTTAAATTTTAAATTATATCGCATTCAAATATTAATTTCGAATACAAGAAGAGTACGGGGTTTTTTACAGTCGGCGCGCTCGAATGTAGCCTTTCTTACTTGTTTTTAATTTCATTTGAAAACTTAAATTTTTAATTACAGTCATACTCAAATATTAATTTCGAATTAGAATTCAAGGAGAGTACGTGGTCTTTTACAGTCGGCGCACTCGACTGTAGCCTTTCTTACTTGTTATACTCTCAATTTTTATTTAAAATTGTTATTTTTTGGTTTTCTTTTTTTAAACATATTTCTGGATTTGAATTGTTTATTTGTCTATCCTTTTCAGTGTCGGATCAAAGTCTTTTAACTCCTCGTATGTGTTCAATTCTATGTAATGTTCAAAATTTAGCACTTTTTATGTTCACTTATTCGAAGATTTACAGTCTTAAGTGAAATCCCATGTTATGTGTCAGAGAGCGAACCACATAAAACAGCTAAAAGTAAAAAGCTGATAAAAGAATGCTACACGAATTTAAAAACTGAAAATAGAAATATATTGGAAATGGCCGCAATTGAAATAAACATCAAGTCATAAATATGTCGCGAAAAGTAAAAAAGTTTTTACTGTAGAAAGCAGAAGAGCCAAATAGGATGCAGAAAGAGGGCAGAATGAGGAGAAGACGGTGTAAGTGGAGCTGTCAGCTCATCCAGCCACTTGAAGTAACTGCCTGACCCAATTTCCTAGCTTGGCATCTTGGCAAACTGTCAGTTTAACCATTTGACAGTCGCTTTTTGAGATACATACGCGCAGATATGAGTTTGTAGCTCTGTCTCTCCAGCTACCAACTGTGTAGCCGAGTCCAAATACCCGATACTCCGGTACCCTTATACCCCGGAACTGCTAACTGTTATCTGTGATGCCAATCTGATTGCAATGTCTGCCGGCGCCTCACCTACAGAATCTTTTGCGCCGTTTTCTCATATCTAAAATGATATTCGCTGAAAGTTGAACCGCAAGTCGCCAACTTCTTCTCAGTTGTTCCCCTGTTGGGACCAGGAATATGATGCTAATCTTATTTCGAAAAGGACTCAAATTCAGTTAATTTCCGAAAAGTGACAGCTTATATTGTTTTGTAGCAATCATAAAATTAAGCCTTTAAGATATTCAAGACTTAAGAAATTTGATTGCATTAAAAGTTTGTACAGAAGAAGCAATGAATCAAAGTTTTGGACTAATTATAAATACTTAAAAAAAAAACAAGTAAGAAAAGTGCAGTCGAACGAGCCCGACCGTATAATACTCTCTGCTTTTATTCCCAATTATAATGTTAAAATCGGTATCCGGATATTCCAATAGATAGTTCTTGTATTAGAACACGTTAAAACAAAACAAGTAAGAAAAGTACAGTCGAACGAGCCCGACCGTATAAAACTCTCTGCTTTTATTCCCAATTATAATGTTAAAATCGGTATCCAGATATTACAATAGATAGTTCTTGTATTAGAACACGTTAAAACAAAAAAAAAGCTAAGCATAATCGAGCATACATGTGTTTGTCTGTATGTACATACAAATTCGTTTGATGTTAATGTATGCACATACATATGTGTGTATGAATACTATTGGTCGGCATGACTAGCGCTGTCTCTCTCGCAGTCATTGCTCTCGAATAAAATCTTTGTTGCTTCATTTCTTCCTTGTTTATGGTCGGATTCTTATGAAACTTTCAGAAGAGTTTGACATGATACGTCTTCAAACGAATCATAAATAACAACACTGTACAATAAGAATAAATGCTTTAAAAACGGCATGCAAGTTTGAAATTTTCTTTTATTCCTTGCGGAAAAAAGGGGCGTGGCAGCCCAAAACTTTTGATGTCATTTCATTTATGCGGTTTCTAGGAACACGTGTACCAAAATTGGTATTCCTAAGTGCCATAGTTACTGAGATATTAGCCGAAAACATAGATTTTTTTCGAGGTATGTCTAGTTTTTTGCTCATTGTGGGCGAATGGGGCGTGGCATCGAAAAAAAAAAAGATTCTTGTATTGACTGACTAAATATCGAGTCGATTGAGACCAAACTCGAACTTGTAGCTCTTACCATCTCTGAAATCTGTTTGTTCATACGGACGGACAGACAGACAGACAGACAGACGGACAGACGGACAGACAGACGGACAGACGGACATGGCTATATCGACTCGGCTTGTGATGCTGATCAAGAATATATATACTTTATGGGGTCTGCCACGCCTCCTTCTGCCTGTTACATACATTTGCACAAACCCAATATACTCTTGCAGAGAGCATAAAAAAGCTAAGCATAATCGAGCATACATGTGTTTGTCTGTATGTACATACAAATTCGTTTGACGTTAAATGTATGCACATACATATGTGTGTATGAATACTATTGGTCGGCATGACTAGCGCTGTCTCTCTCGCACTCACTGCTTTTGAATAAAATCTTTGTTGCTTTATTTCTTTCTTGTTTATGGCCAGATTCTTATGAAATTTTCTGGAGAGTTTGACATGATACGTCTTCAAACGAATCATAATTAACAACACTGTACGATAAGAATAAATGCTTAAAAAACGGCTTGCAGGTTTAAATTTTTCTTTTATTTCTTGCGGAAAAAGGGGGCTTGGCAGCCCAAAACTTTTGATGTCATTACATTTATGCGGTCTTTAGGAACACGTGTACCAAAATTGGTATTTCTAAGTGCCATAGTTACTGAGATATTCGCCGAAAACATCGATTTTTTCCGAGGTGTGACGGGTTTTTTACTCATTGTGGGCAAATGGGGCGTGGCATCGAAAAAAAAAAGATTCTTGTATTGACTGACTAAATATCGAGTCGATTGAGACCAAACTCGAACTTGTAGCTCTTACCATCTCTGAAATCTGTGTGTTCATACGGACAGACAGACAGACAGACGGACAGACAGACAGACGGACAGACAGACGGACAGACAGACGGACAGACGGACATGGCTATATCGACTCGGCTTGTGATGCTGATCAAGAATATATATACTTTATGGGGTCTGCCACGCCTCCTTCTGCCTGTTACATACATTTGCACAAACCCAATATACTCTTGCAGAGAGTATAATAAATGTTTTACTTGATCCAAAAGTGTTTTATCCTGTGATTGTCTCTTAGAAAAGTTTCCATCTGACTAACTTAAGAACAATATAATGTAACACCTAGCAAATATTTGAAGCTATAAAACGGCGCATTTCATTGGAATACTTCAGAAAAGCTGTTTTAAGTTTTACAACAATTGTGTTAATTTTTTTCCATTTTAAACAATGGCAACGACTGTTTTTTCCACTCTTAAAAGAGAAGTGCGAACTTAGGAAGGTTTTAAAGCGAATTTTATACGATTGCTAAAGTGGTAATCATAAGATATCCAACACCTCCTCCAGTCCATAAATGGAAAGCAATCAGATCTATGAAAACCAAGTTCATATTAAAACCAGATGTGGATAAAAATAGAAACTTTCAACTCGAGTTGACTTGTAACGATTTGATGATACGACGGAAAAGTTGAAGATGAAGTCGCAATTGAATCGAATTGAATTGAGTTTATGGCTGACCATGAGAAGAATAAGGCTTGACTCAATGAGTTATCATTGTCTTTGGCAAGTGGAACATCTGGTTGGCTTTTCTCTCTACACTTCGATATTCGATATGTTTATGGTTATCGGAAGTGTGTCAACGACAACGGCAACAAGCACTTTGCATAACTCTTACCTGCTACCAATCTGTATCTGCAAATATCTATCTCTAAACTTACTCCCAGTACGGCTTGAGTCCGAGTCGAAATCAGAAGTCGTTTAACCAATAACTGGGGCGTGTGGCATGAGAACTGTCATAAGATTTAGTGGCAAGCAGCTTGTAGAACCAAAACCACCCAATCAGTGTCACCATCTCCTCTCCTTGCTGTGGATCATTATCTATTGGAAATCGTGTTATTAGCAACTGCGTCACCGTCAGAAAATCGACAAAATAAATAAAACCTTCGAACCACCAAAGATTTGTGATTGACACGTGCAGGCGACAAAACAAGCTAGTGTCTTCCATTTAAATTCAAATGGTTTGCATAAGAAATGCCATAAAAGTCACTTTGCTACCATTATTTCATTAATTTTGTCTTTTTTGACCACATTTGAAAATGATGTAGTGTTAGTGTCAGTTGCAGTCAGCAGCAAATATGGCGTTAATTATCTCACAATTTCGATAACATCACGTATCCATGATTAAAGCAAAAAATGTAATCAATCAATTGCTGTAACTATGTACGAGTATCTGTGGCTCTCAGCTATGTCAAACATTGTAATTTTTATTTACTGTGACTTAGTAAACTCATGGTAGTCATTTTTAAGTTATGGATTTTTTTATATTCTTTTAACAAGATTTATGTCACCTCTTTCAGGCTCCCACCTGTGAAATTATATTTAGGGGCGAGCTGCTTCGGCACTTTTTATATATGCCTAGACAACCAAGTGTGCAATTAATGAACTCTGGATTTCCCTAGGCAGTTAATGGTTGTTCAGTGTATTCAGCACTACAATGAACTTTAATCCACTAATTGAAGTGTACTTTTTTTGTTTTTTTAAACATTCCCACTGTAAACATGAGAAAACTAGTAAGAAGGGCTACAGTCGAGCGCGCCGACTGTTAAAGATTGCGTACTTTCCTTGTATTCGAAATTAATATTTGAATACGACTGTAATTTAAAATTTAAGTTTTAAAATTAAATTAAAAAAAAAATTTTATATCAAGTCACTAATGGGAATCGAACCCGCGCTATCAGACCCAGGTTCCAGTACATGCCGCAACCCTACTAGTTGCACCACTCCATACATTTGACATCAACCCAATTATTTTCATTTACATATAAAATATAAAAAAAAATTTTTAATTTCTGAGTCTGTGCCGGGTTCGAACCGCAGACCATTGGTTTAGAAACAAACGACTAACCACAACCCAACCCTGTTGCACTAGTTAATATTGTATATTTAAATTTTTTTTTAATTTAAAAAAGTATATTAGAAAATTTCACTGTTGGGAATTGAACCTGCGAACTTATACTCAACTTGCACAACACGCCGCAACACTACAAGTTGCACCACCACCTCCTTGTGAGACGGCTCCGATTATTTTCATTAAGATATAATAGTGCTAAATTATAAAAAAAAAAGAAAAACAAAAATAATAAAATAATTTCGGAGTCTGTGCCGGGGTTCGAACCGCAGGTCTTAAGTTTACATACAAGTGCATACCTGGACCACGCTCGCTTTGCAAACTACTGCGGCTAATTTATATATAAACATACAGTTATCTCTTTTCTTTCAACCACGTTAATTGACACTGCGATTCACGGGACACTTTGTTATGTAATTGCTCAGTTGTTTATAGTTGGATTTTTATGCAACTTTCAGGGTAGTTTGATATGATTTGTCTTTAAACGAATCTTAAATTACAACACTGTACGATGAGGACAAATACCTTAAAAACGGCATCGAAATGGAAAATTTTATTTTTTGGAAAAAGGGGGCGTGGCAGCAAAAAAAATTTAATAGCACTCCATTTATGATGTCCCTAGGAACCTGCGTACCCAAATTGCTGGTCGTAAGTGCCATAGTTACGGAGATATTTGCGGAAAACATCAATTTTTTTCGAGGTATCTTTGGTTTTTTGCTTATTGCGGGGGCGGTAGGCGGCGTGGCACTGATTTGAAATAAACTTGATCTGCTCGCGAAAGTTACTGAATGTTTATTACAAATTTGGTGGTTCTAGCTCTTGTAGTTTAATAGATCCAGGTGTTCATACAGACGGACGGACGGACGGACGGACGGACAGACGGACAGACGGACATGGCTATATCGACTCGGCTGTTGATGCTGATCAAGAATATATATACTTTATGGGGTCGGAAAAGCTTCCTTCTGCCTGTTACGCACATTTGGCTTCTGACAAACCTAATAGACCCCTATACTCTTTTTAAGAGTACGGGGTCTAATTAATGCACTTGTTTGACCATGCAGCTTCACCTGTCAGGCGGTACGAAAACAAGCATAGAATCAATATTTTTATTGAGACAACTACCAAAAACAATGAGCGTAAACTAAACTTCACATTATTTAGACACACTGGTTCTTAAGAATTTTTGAGCTGACTTAATGGATAAGCCCGTGCACCTTCCACTTGCCCACACCAACATCTCTCTTAGTTTTTTAGCTAATTCCCAGCTGCAGGTTATTTATAATAACCACAAAATTCTAGTGAACTCGTAAGCAAAGCACAGAGATGAATACCGAATGATAATTGAACACAGTCTGCAGTCTCTGAGTCTACAGTTCTCCGGTCCACCCCTTAACAGTCACCCCTTTCCCCACTCCTCTTCTCATCCCAATCGTGTCTTTGTGACAATTGTGGGTGGGTAATCAACTTAATTTCTTGAAAATTGCTTTTTAAGTACCAAAAAATATGTTGACATTTTTTTTCCTGACATTTATTGTGAACGCTTTTCCCAGGAATTGCATTAAAATATTAGTTTAAGTAAGTCTTAGCTAAAACTAGATTACATAATAGATTAAAACAAGTATGAAAAATACAGTCGAACTCGCGTGACCGCATAATACTCTCTGCTTTTATTCCCAATTATAATGTTAAAATCGGTATCCGGATATTACAATAGATAGTTCTTGTATTAGAACACGTTAAAACAATTAAAAGCTATGTGTTTGTCTGTTTGTACATACAAATTCGTTTGACGTTAAATGTATGCACACACATATGTGTGTATGTATACTATTGGTCGGCACCGCTAGCGCTGTCTCTCTCGCACTCATGGCATTGCGCTCGAATAAAAACTTTGTTGCTTGTTTCCTCTTTTGTTTGTGGTCGGGTTCTTATAAAACTTTCAGGAGAGTTTGATATGATTTGTCTTCAAAGGAATCATAAATAAAAATACTGAACAAAAAGAACAAATGCCTTTAAAACGGCATGCAAGTTTGAAAAGTTTTTTATTTCTTACGGAAAAAGGGAAATTTCAAATTTTTTTATTTCTTACGGAAAAAGGCGTGGCAGTGCAAAATTCTTGATGTCATTGCTTTTATGCTGTCTCTAGGAACGTGTGTACGAAAATTTGTATTCCTAAGTGCCATAGTTAAATCTATTTTTTTCGAGGTATGTCTAGTTTTTTGCTCTTTGTGGGCGAATGGTGCGTGGCATCGAAAAAAAAAAGATTCCTGTATGGACTGACTAAATATCGAATCGATAGAGACTAAATTCGAACTTGTAGCTCTTACCATCTCTGAAATCTGTGTGTTCATACGGACAGACAGACAGACAGACGGACAGACAGACGGACATGGCTATATCGACTCGGCTTGTGATGCTGATCAAGAATATATATACTTTATGGGGTCTGCCACGCCTCCTTCTGCCTGTTACATACATTTGCACAAACCCAATATACTCTTGCAGAGAGTATAAAAAGACAATTTATAATCGAACATACATATGTTTGTCTGTATGCACATACAAATTCGTTTGACGTTATATGTATATATATGCATATATGTATATCTGTGGGTATGTATACTGTTGACGGCACACATGCATCAAAAGAGTTCGAATATATGCGTGTATGTTTTTGTCGCGCTCGCACTCATGCATTGACTTAAATATTAACTTTATAATCGGTAGCTCTGTTGTTTATTGTTGGATTTTTATGCATCTTTTGGGAGAGGTTGATATAATTTGTTTTCAAAAGAAAAATAAATAACAATACTGTACGATAAGAATAAATGCCTTTAAAACGACATGCAAGTTTGAAAAGTTTTTTTTTTCCTACGGAAAAAGGGGGCGTAGCAGCCAGAAATTTTAAATAGTACTTTAGCTGTCCTTAGGAACATGCGTACCAAAATTCGTATTCCTTAGTGCCGTAGTTACTGAGACAGACGGATATGGCTATATCGACTCGGCTTGTGATGCTGATCAAGAATATATATACTTTATGGGGTCTGCCACGCCTCCTTCTGCCTGTTACATGAATTTGCACAAGCCCAATATACTATTGCATAAAAAAAATGTATAAAAAAAATAGAACGATTAAAGACTATATTATGTTGTTCTTAATTTAAAAGGATCGGTCCATTAGTTTTCGAGTATTTTTGGACACTGATTTTTATACTCTCTGCAAGAGTATATTGGCTTGTGCAAATGTATATAACAGGCAAAAGAAGGCGTGGCAGAGCCCATAAAGTATATATATATTTGATCAGCATCACAAGCCGAGTCGATATACCCATGTCCGTCTGTCTGTCGGTCCGTATGAACACACAGATTTCAGAGATGGTAAGAGCTACAGCTATTTAGTCAGTCAATACAAGAATCTTTTTTTCTCGATGCCACGCCCCATTCGCCTACAATGAGTCAAAAACCCGACACTCCTCGGAAAAAATCGATGTTTTCGGCGAATATCGGTACTTCGGAACACCAATTTTGGTTCCTAGAGACAGTGTAAATACATTGCCATTTAAAATTTTTGGCTGCCACGCCCCTTTTTTCCGTAAGAAATAAAAAACTTTTCAAACTTGCATGCATTTTAACCGATACCGAATACCGATTTTAACATTATAATTTGGAATAAATGCAGAGAGTACTATACGGTCAGGCGCGCTCTACTGTACTTTTCTTTCTTGTTAAAAGTCGTTTCGAGAAAAACGCTCTGAAAGGCAGACTATCCAGTGGACTACATAACAAATTCTTTTCTTTCATCGCTCATATCTCAGCCAATTTTTAGACCCCGTACTTTTAAAAAGAGTATAGGGGTCTATTAGGTTTGTCAGAAGCAAAATGTGCGTTACAGGCAGAAGGAAGCTTTTCCGACCCCATAAAGTAAATATATATTCTTGATCAGCATCAACAGCCGAGTCGATATAGCCATGTCCGTCTGTTCGTCCGTCCGTGCGTCCGTCTGACCGTCCGTCCATCTGTATGAACAAAAGGATCTTAGCAACTATAAGAGCTGGAAAGTCCCGAGAGGTCGCAAATGAAAGATACAATTTGCAAGCAGTACAAGTTTGTTTTTGTTTTTAGACTCGCCCACTTTAGGGCGTTCTATGTTCATATAAAGGTAAAAGCTGGTAAAAATAGCATGTTTTAGTATAGAAAACTTTTTTGTTAGTTAAGTTATTCGAACCACATATGATATACATATTTATGGCGTATATAAGCTGACCAAGTTTGATCCAAATCAGACTACTATATCGTATAGCTCCCATAGGAACAATCGGTCAAAAATTCGCTACTAGAATGAATTTGTATGAACATTTTTCGTATTTACCAAGCTATCTTAATGAAACTGACACAGAATATATTTATCAATTAAATAAACATACTGACCGAGTGTCATTCAAATCGGACTACTATATCGTATAGCTCTCATAGGAACAGTCGGTCAAAAATATGCTCTGATCATAAATTTGTGTGAAAATTTTCTGTGGTTTTCAAGCTATCTTAGTCATCCCCTAAACTAGTGCACCAATATTATTATCATAACCCATTCTTAATTACATATTGAAACTGAGTAACGGGTATCCTAAAGTCGCGAGGCGACTATAGCATTCTTTCTTGTTTTAATATTTAAATTTTATATTAAATACAGTCAGATTTAAATATTAATTTTGAATTTGAATACAAGAAGAGTACGGGGTCTCTTACAGTCGGCGTGCTCGAGTGAAGCCTTTCTTACTTCTTAATTTAAAAATTAATTTTTAGACCCCGTACTCTAAAAAAGAGTATAGGGGTCTATTAGGTTTGTCAGAAGCAAAATGTGCGTAACAGGTAGAAGGAGGCGTTTCCGACCCCATAAAGTATATATATTCTTGATCAGCATCAACAGTCGAGTCGATATAGCAATGTCCGTCTGTCCGTCCGTCTGTCCGTCCGTCTGTATGAACACTTGGATCTTTTAAACTACAAGAGCTAGAGACTCCAAATTTTTAAATGAAAGTTCGTCTATGATGTACGCAGATCAAATTTATTTCAAATGTGTGCCACGCCCCCACTGCCCCCGCAATTAGCAAAAAACTGGACACACCTCGGAAAAAATTTATGTTTTTGGCGAATATCTCCGTAACTACAGCACTTAGGAACACCAATTCTGGTACGCAGGTTCCTAGAAACAGCACAAATGCAATGACATCAAAAATGTTGGTCTGCCACGCCCCCTTTTCCCACACGAACTAAAAAACTTTTCAAAACTTACATGTCGTTTTTAAAGCATTTGCTAATATAGTACAGTATTGTAATTCAAAATTTGTTTAAAGACAAATCATATTAAACTACCCTGCAAATTGCATAAAAATCCAACTATAAACAACTGAGAAATTAGGTAACAAAGTGTCCCTTGAACGTGGTTGAAAGAAAAGAGATAACACTATGTTTACATATACACCAGCCGCAGTAGTTTGAAAAGCGAGCGTGGTCCAGGTAGTAGGGATGCATGTCATTACTTTTAGCACTTGTATATAAACACAAGACCTGCGGTTCGAACCACGGCACAGACTCAGAAATTAAATTTTTATACTCTCTGCAACAGTATATTGGGTTTGTGCAAATGTATGTAACAGGCAGAAGGAGGCGTGGCAGACCCCATAAAGTATATATATTTTCTTGATCAGCATCGCAAGCCGAGTCGATATAGCCATGTCCGTCTGTCCGTCTGTCTGTCTGTCCGTATGAACACACAGATTTCAGAGATAGTAAGAGCTACAAGTTCGAGTTTGGTCTCAATCGACTCGATATTTAGTCAGTCAATACAAGAATCTTTTTTTTTCGATGCCACGCCTCATTCGCCCACAATAAGTAAAAAACCTGTCACACCTCGGAAAAAATCGATGTTTTCGGCGAATATCTCAGTAACTATGGCACTTAGGAATACCAATTTTGGTACACGTGTTCCTAGAGACCGCATAAATGCAATGACATCAAAAGTTTTGGGCTGCCACGCCCCCTTTTTCCGCAAGAAATAAAATAAAATTTCAAACTTGCATGCCGTTCTTAAAGCATTTATTCTTATTGTACAGTGTTGTTATTTATGATTCGTTTGAAGACATATCATGTCAAACTCTCCTGAAAGTTTCATAAGAATCCGACCATAAACAAGAAAGAAATGAAGCAACAAAGATTTTATTCGAGAGCAATAAGTGCGAGAGAGACAGCGCTAGCCGTGACGACCAATAGTATTCATACACAAATATGTATGTGCGTACATTTAACGTTAAACGAATTTGTATGTACATACAGACAAACACATGTATGTTCGATTATGCTTAGCTTTTTTTGTTTTAACGTGTTCTAACACAAGAAGCATCTATTGTAATATCTGGATACCGATTTAAGCATTGTAATTGGGAATAAAAGCAGAAAGTATTATACGGTCGGGCGTGTTCGACTGTACTTTTCTTTCTTGTTTTTTTGTGCTTGTTATATAATAACATTAGATAGTACCTAAGTTGCATTTAAAGGTTTTTTCATCCATTTTCCTTTATATTCTAAATTTAAATTTATTATCAGCTGATCAGACATGAATTAAGTCTAAACTCTGTAAATAAAACAAGAAAGAAAAGTTCAGTCGAACACGCCCGACCGTATAATACTCTCTGCTTTTATTCCTAACTATAATGCTTAAATCGGTTTTCGGATATTACAATAGATAGTTCTTGTATTAGAACACGTTAAAACAAAAACAAGTAAGAAAAGTACAGTCGAACGAGCCCGGCCGTATAATACTCTCTGCTTTTATTCCCAATTATAATGTAAAAATCAGTATCCGGATATTACAATAGATAGTTCTTGTATTAGAACACGTTACAACAAAAAAGACAATTTATAATCGAACATACATATGTTTGTCTGTATGCACATACAAATTCGTTTGACGTTATATGTATGCACATACATATATATATTTGTGTGTATGTATACTATTGCCGCCACACATGCATCTGTCGCGCTCGCACTTATGCATTGACTTAAATATTAACTTTATAATCGGTAGCTCTGTTGTTTATTGTTGGATTTTTATGCAACTTTCAGCATAGTTTGATTTAATTTGTCTTCAAAAGAAATATAAATAACAATACTCTACGATAACAACAAATGCCTTTAAAACGGCATGCAAGTTTAAAAAAGTTTTTTTTTTCCTACTGAAAAAGGGGGCGTGGCAGCCAAAAATTTTAAATGGTAATGTATATATGCTTTCTTTAGGAAAATGCGTACCAAAATTGGTATTCCTAAGTGCCTTAGTTACTGAGATATTCGCTTTAAACATCTATTTTTTCCGAGGTATGTCTAGTTTTTTGCTCATTGTGGGCGAATGGGGCGTGGCATCAAAAAAAAAAGATTCTTGTATATACTGACTAAATATCGAGTCGATAGAGACCAATTTCGAACTTGTAACTCTTACCGTCTCTGAAATCTGTTTGTTCATATGGACAGACAGACGGACAGACAGACAGACGGACAGACGGACAGACGGACATGGCTATATCGACTAGGCTTGTGATGCTGATCAAGAATATATATACTTTATGGGGTCTGCCAGGCCTCCTTCTGCCTGTTACATACATTTGCACAAACCCAATATACTCTTGCAGAGAGTATAACAATAAGCTAGCTTTAAGCTAAATATAATGTTATGGAAATAAAGCAATGAAAAATCAAATCAATTATATAATAACATTATTATATGTAAATGAAAATAATCGGAACTCTGACTAATGTGGGGCGTGGTGCGACTGATAGTGTTGCGGCGTGTTATGCAACTTGCGTATAAGTTCGCAGGTTCAATTCCCGACAGTGGAATTTATTAATATACTTTTTTATATTTCAAACAAAAATGTAAATAAAGAATTTTAACTGGTGCAACTGCCAAATGAATGGTGTGGTGTAACTAGTAGGGTTGCAGCATGATATGGAACTTGCGTCAGTAAGCGCGGGTTCGAATCTCATCAGTGACCGAATCAAATTTTTTTTTTTAAATTTAATTTTAAAACTTAAATTTTAAATTACAACCGTATTCAAATATTAATTTCGAATGCAAGGAGAGTACGGGGTCTTTTACAGTCGGCGCGCTCGACTGTAGCCTTTCTTACTTGTTTTTTTTTTTTTTTGTGGTTGAATTGGCTTTGATGTAAGTGGCTGTGATGAATGAGGCTAATAATTACTTATAGAGCCCTATTAACATAGTTCTAGGATACTCGAGGGATATTTCAGAAAGTGCTTAACTGCTATGTTTGAAACTATTACAGATGTAATGAGAAAGTATACAGTGCAATGAGTCGAGTGTAAAAGACCGTTCTCATTCTAGTGCACATTTATCAATACTAATAGGCTGTTTTTAACCCATATGAGCAGTAGGATATATTTGTCAAATCCGGATTAGGTGAGGATAGTTATAATGGTAAAAGACAGATTATGATGTTATGAAAATGCTTTGATACAATTTGCGAGGGCGAAGGCGCCCGTAAAAATTTGAAATAAGCTTGATCTGCTGGCGAAGTTAACAGTCTTTAATTACAAATTTGGTGGCTTAAGTTCTTATAGACTCTGAGATATTGTTATGTCGATTCGATACTCTGATCGAGAATATATATATTTTATGGGATAGCAAACACCTCATTGTATCTGTTATGCACATTTCGATTTTGCTCAATCTTTGCTCCTTTTGAGTACAGCATCTAAAAGTTTGAATCAAAACATATAAAAGACCTACTGCGTTAAGGAAATTATCAAACTATGCGTTTCCAATAAAACACCGACATTTTTTCAGGTTTTTAAAGTGGTAAAATGTAGAACAAAAAGGTCAAGAGTGCTTAGATTATTAAGCCCATGTGCTCTATAAGTAAATTGTGAAACTCTCACCGATAATTGCATCCTACGAGATTAGTTACGCTTTAAGCTCAGTCTCTCGAGTGTTTGGACTCGGTCATGGGGATTCAAGTACTTACTCACCATTGTGCTGTATTGTGAACTCATATGTGGTTATGACTACAGTTTTGTTGCTTTTCTGTGCTTGTAAATTTGGCATGCCGGGCACGTTTTACACACTTGATGAGATGCAGAGTGCAGAAAGGGAACCCAGCTGGGTCATAAATGCACTGGTCGGTGCATTAGAAAGCTGCCATAGAGCGAGTGGTAATAGGAATGAGTATGGGTCTGAGTATTGGTAGAGGAATGGCCTGATTAATAAGGTTATGGTTAACTTTTTCTCGTAACGTGCATGACTGAGGTTCAGAGCACGAAAAAAGTGCATGATTAAATGTGATTTTAGGTTATGAGTTCTTTGGTTGCTTCAGAGTGCATTTCACTTTCGGAGAAATCAAATCAAGTGCTCACTCTTACACACACTCTTATGGTTAAGTCCGACTCAAGAGGTCAACACTGTCCCACAATTAAATCGACAGGCGAAATACCAATTGTACAAATGATGCAATGACAAGTAAGAAAAGTACAGTCGAACGAGCCCGACCGTATAATACTCTCTGCTTTTATTCCCAATTATAATGTTAAAATCGGTATCCGGATATTACAATAGATAGTTCTTGTATTAGAACACGTTAAAACAAAAGAAAAAGCTAAGCATAATCGAGCATACATGTGTTTGTCTGTATGTACATACAAATTCGTTTGACGTTAAATGTATGCACATACATATGTGTGTATGAATACTATTGGTCGTCACGGCTAGCGCTGTCTCTCTCGCACTCATTGCTCTCGAATAAAATCTTTGTTGCTTCATTTCTTTCTTGTTTATGGTCGGATTCTTATGAAACTTTCAGGAGAGTTTAACATGATATGTCTTCAAACGAATCATAAATAACAACACTGTACAATAAGAATAAATGCTTTAAAAACGGCATGCAAGTTTGAAATTTTCTTTTATTTCTTGCGGAAAAAGGGGGCGTGGCAGCCCAAAACTTTTGATGTCATTGCATTTATGCGGTCTCTAGGAACACGTGTACCAAAATTGGTATTCCTAAGTGCCATAGTTACTGAGATATTCGCCGAAAACATCGATTTTTTCCGAGGTGTGACAGGTTTTTTACTTATTGTGTGCGAATGAGGCGTGGCATCGAAAAAAAAAAGATTCTTGTATTGACTGACTAAATATCGAGTCGATTGAGACCAAACTCGAACTTGTAGCTCTTACCATCTCTGAAACCTGTGTGTTCATACGGACAGACAGACGGACATGGCTATATCGACTCGGCTTGTGATGCTGATCAAGAATATATATACTTTTTGGGGTCTGCCACGCTTCCTTCTGCCTGTTACATACATTTGCACAATCCCAATATACTCTTGCAGAGAGTATAAAAACAAAGTTGTTGTTGATTAACGACAAGTAATAAATATCACAAAACAAGCCACACTCATGCGCGCTTGTTTCGGTTAGCTTTTGAAAGTTCTGCTATCATGTCGCGCATACATGTGTCCAGTCTGTGTGAAGGCCAAAGAGATGTGTTCTCTGCGAGGATGCAAAACGCTTTATGATGGATGCACTTAATATTGCCATCGTTGGGAATGTTCACTTTCCAAATTTCAAAGAAAGAAAAATACGAATAAATGAATGAATAACAACTTAACTTAACTTGGTTAAGAAATGCATTTTTAACATACACGTTCAAAGCGTATTTTTCTCAACCATTTCATCTGGTTAACCAAACCACCAGTATGCCACTCTCTCTATGCCTATCTTTGTCTCTGTCTCTTTATCTACTCGCTTATCTGAATGCCTTGTTTATTTATCTCGGAGCTGGCATGCAAGCCGCTTCCTCAAATATAAATCGCACACGGCATTTGCATGTTGAAAAAACATTTTTTTAGGCTTCGTTTGTTGTTGGCTTTAACGCTAAAGAGACCGCCTTTGATATGCCACATGACGAGTCATAATATTTTTGCGCAATTCGGTTGTCCACAAACGGGTTTTACACCATTTTATCGATCGTTAAATAATTGCACTTATTTTTAGACCCCGTACTCTTTAAAAAGAGTATAGGGGTCTATTAGGTTTGTCAGAAGCGAAATGTGCGTAACAGGCAGAAGGAAGCTTTTCCGACCCTATAAAGTATATATATTCTTGATCAGCATCAACAGCCGTGTCGATATAGCCATGTCCGTCTGTCTGTCTGTCCGTCTGTCCGTCCGTCTGTATGAACACCTGGATCTTTTAAACTACAAGAGCTAGAACCACCAAATTTGTAAGAAACATTCAGTAACTTTCGCGAGCAGATCAAGTTTATTTCAAATCAGTGCCACGCCCACTACCGCCCCCGCAATAAGCAAAAAACCAACGACACCTCGAAAAAAAATTGATGTTTTCCGCGAATATCTCCGTAACTATGGCACTTACGACCACCAATTTGGGTACGCAGGTTCCTGGGGACAGCATAAATGCAATGCCATTAAAATTTTTTTGCTGCCACGCCCCCTTTTTCCACAAGAAAAAAAATAAAATTTTCAATTTCGATGCCGTTTTTAAGGCATTTGTCCTCATCGTACAGTGTTGTAATTTAAGATTCGTTTAAAGACAAATTATATCAAACTACCCTGAAAGTTGCATAAAAATCCAACTATAAACAACTGAGCAATTAGGTAAGAAAGTGTCACTTGAAGCGCATTGTCAATGCACGTGGTTAAAAGAAAAGAGATAACTGTATGTTTATACATACATTAGCCGCAGTAGTTTGCAAAGAGAGCGTGGTCCGGGTGGGCCACGCACTTGCTTGTAAACACAAGACCTGCGGTTCGAACCCCGGCACAGACTCAGAAATTAATTTTTTTTTTTTTTTTGATTTTATAATTTAGCACTATTATATCTTAATGAATATAATCGGAGCCGTCTCACAAGGAGGGATTTGTGCAATTAGTAGTGTTGCGGCGTGTTTTGCAACTTGCGTATAAGTTCGCAGGTTCAATTCCCGACAGTGTAATTTATTAATATACTTTTTTAAATTTCAAACAAAAATGTAAATAAAGAATTTTAACTGGTGCAACAGCCAATGGTCTGCGGTTCGAACCCGGCACAGACCCAGATTATTGATTTTTTTAAATTATTATTATTTAATTATTTAATTATTTTTTTAATTTTTAAATAACTACATTATTATATATAAATGAAAATAATCAAATTTCTGCATGGTGTGGTGTAACTAGTAGGGTTGCAGCATGATATGGAACTTGCGTCAGTAAGCGCGGGTTCGAATCTCATCAGTGACCGAATCAAATTTTTTTTTTTAAATTTAATTTTAAAACTTAAATTTTAAATTACAACCGTATTCAAATATTAATTTCGAATACAAGGAAAGTACGGGGTCTTTTACAGTCGGCGCGCTCGACTGTATCCTTTCTTACTTGTTTTTTACTATTCCTGCCCTCACTTTATATTTATTCAGCCAACCAAAACGCGATTTGGCCATGCTCAAATGGAATTAGTTTAATTTCAGTCCGTCCCTGTCTGCCAATTAATTAATAATCAATAAAATACTTTCTCAGCATCTGAGTTTCAGCCAATAATCTCAAGTTTTCCAACTCATTTTATTGATTAATTCATACTATTGAAACACAACCACAAACAAGTTTTTATGAGTAACAAACGAAAATATATTGACAGTACGTTAACTTACAGCTGTGAAAAACATATACATTCTGTTAAAAATATATGTTATCAAATTCTACTAATTTACGGCTTAAATTGGTAAGATTCGTATCATGAAATGGATGCACTTTTTAGCTGTGAATGAAAATGATTACAAACACAAACCATGATCATATAGGTACAACAATATATCCAAGAGTTGGCCAAGCCCATGTCCGTCATCTACTTTGCCGCAACTTGCTAGCATTTGAATCTACTGACTGACTTTGATATAACAACAATCTGTCTTAATTGTGTCTATATGTAGGTATATCTGTGAAAATAATTTTGGTCCAAATAATTTGGCAATCGAAACTTTATACAAACCGTCAGTCGAGTGAATAATTTCCAAAGCCAAACGCAATTAATTCTCATAAAAAAAAAACCAATAAACAAGTAAGAAAGGCTACAGTCGAGCGAGCCGATTGTAAAAACCCCGTACTCCTTCTTGTGAGAATTTTTCCATACAAATGTCACGTTTTCGACCGATTTGTCCTATATGAAATAGGCTATAGTTTCCCGATCCAGATCAAACTTGGTGAAGAAAGTTATAATACTACATTTCACCATACAAATGTCCCATTTTCGACCGATTTGTCCTATGGGAGCTATGGGCTATAGTTGTCCGATCTGGACCGAACTAAATTTGGTCACGATAGCCCCAATAGTTTGAAAGTTGTAGTGTAATGAAAATGTTTTTTACAATTTGCGGGGCGGTAGAGGCATGGTAAAAATTTTAAATAAACTTAAGATGGCTGACATATAGACGGACTTTCATTCCAAATTTGGTGGCTCTAGCTTACGTAGTTTAAAAGATCCAGGTGTTCATACGGACGGACGGACAGACAGACGGACATTGCTATATCGTCTCGGCTGTTGAAAGGCTACAGTCGAGCCCGCCGACTGTAAAAGACCCCGTACTCTCCTTGTATTCGAAATTAATATTTGAATACGACTGTAATTTAAAATTTAAGTATTAAAATTAAATTTTAAAAAAAATTTTGAATCAGTCACTGATGGGATTCGAACCCTCGCTTACTGACGCAAGTTCCATATCATGCTGCAAACCTACTAGTTACACCACACCATTCATTTGGCAGAAATCTGATTATTTTCATTTGTACATGTATATAATAATGTAGTTATTTAAAAAATAAAAAAAATTTAATTTCTGGGTCTGTGCCGGGTTCGAACCTCAGACCATTGGCTGTTGCACCAGTTAAAATTCTTTATTTATATTTTTGTTTGAAATTTAAAAAAGTATATTAATAAATTCCACTAACGGGAATTGAACCTGCGAACTTATACGCAAGTTGCATAACACGCCGCAACCCTATCAGTCGCACCACGCCCAATTTAGACAGAGATCCGATTATTTTTATTTACATATAATAATGTTATTATATAACAAGCACAAAAAAAAAAAAAATTATTTCTAAGTCTGTGCCGTGGTTCGAACTGCAGGTCTTGTGTTTACATACAAGTGCGAAAAATAATGACAAGCATCTCTACTACCTGAACCACGCTCGCCTTGCAAACTACTGCGGCTAATGTTTATATAAACATACAGTTATATCTTTTCTTTCAAGCACGTGCATTGACAATGCGCTTCAAGGGACACTTTGTTACTTTATTGCTCAGTTGTTTTTATTTGGATTTTTATGCAACTTTCAGGGTAGTTTAATATGAATTGTCTTTAAACAAATTTTGAATTACAATACTGTACTATATTGGCAAATGCGGCAGGCCAAAATTTAATGACGTTGCATTTGTTTTGTCTCTAGGAACCTGCGTTCGCCGAAAACATCAATTTTATCCGAGGTGTGTCTAGTTTTTTGCTTATTGCGGGGGCGGTGGGGGGCGTGGCACCTATTTGAAACAAACTTGTTCTGCTCGAGAAAGTTAAGGAATTTTTATTACTAATTTGGTGTCTCTAGCTCTTATAGTCTCTGAGATCCAGGTGTTCATACGGACGGACGGACAGACAGACAGACGGACAGACGGACATTGCTATATCGACTCGGCTGTTGATGCTGATCAAGAATATACATATTTTATGGGGTCGGAAAAGCTTCCGAAAAAACACCTCGAAAAAAATTGATGTTTTTCGCGAATATCTCCGTAACTATGGCACTTACGACCACCAATTTCGGTACGCAGGTTCCTAGGGACAGCATAAATGCAGTCCCATTAAATTTTTTTTGCTGCCACGCCCCCTTTTTTCACAAAAAAAAAAATAAAATTTTCATTTTCGATGCCGTTTTTAAGGCATTTGTCCTCATCGTACAGTGTTGTAATTTAAGATTCGTTTAAAGACAAATCATATCAAACTACCCAGAAAGTTGCATAAAAATCCAACTATAAACAACTGAGCAATAAAGTAACAAAGTGTCCCTTGAATCGCAGTGTCAATGTACGTGGTTGAAAGAAAAGAGATAACTGTATGTTTATATGTACATCAGCCGCAGTACATTGCAAAGAGAGCGTGGTCCGGGTGGGCCACGCACTTGTATGTAAACACAAGACCTGCGGTTCGAACCCCGGCACAGACTCAGAAATTAAATTTTTTTTTCTTCTTTTTTTTAATTTTTAATTTAACACTATTATATCTTAATAAAAATAATTGGAGCCGTCTCAATTCCGGTTCAAAGCCCGACAGTGAAATTTTCTAATATACTTTTTTAAATTTAAAAAAAAATGTAAATATAAAATATTAACTGGTGCAACAGGGTTGGGTTGTGGTTGATGTCGAGTGTGTGGAGTGGCGCAACTAGTAGGGTTGCTGCATGTTCTGGAACCTGAGTCTGATAGCGCGGATTCGATTCCCATCAGTGAATCGATACATTTTTTTTTTAAATTTAATTTTATAACTTAAATTTGAAATTACAGTCGTATTCAAATATTAATTTTGAATACATGGAGAGTACGGGCTCTTTTACAATCGGCGCGCTCGACTGTAGCCTTTCTTACTTGTTATATATACATTAGCCGCAGTAGTTTGCATAGAGAGCGTGGTGCGACTGATAGGGTTGCGTCGTATTATGCAACTTTCGTATAAGTTCACAGGTTCAATTCCCGACAGTGGAATTTATTAATATACTTTTTTAAATTTCAAACAAAAATGTAAATAAAGAATTTTAACTGGTGCAACAGCCAATGGTCTGCAGTTCGAACCCGGCACAGACCCAGAAATTTAATTTTTTTTTTTTTTTTAAATAACTACATTATTATATATAAATGAAAATAATGAATGTAGTGGTGCAACTAGTAAGGTTGCAGCATGATATGGAACTTGCGTCAGTAAGCGCGGGTTCAAATACCATCAGTGACTGATTTACAATTCTTTTTTTAAATTTAATTTTAAATTACAGTCGTATTCAAATATTAATTTCGAATACAGGGAGAGTACGGGGTCTTTTATAGTCGGTGCGCTCGACTGTAGCCTTTCTTACTTGTTTTATACTGGTGGAGGTTATTTTAAATGTATCAAAATTTAAGACTACTAATTTGTCATTATATTCATTAGGTTTATTATAAGTATACTAAAGGATTGAATATAAATAACACAATCATTGGTTTTTTTTGGCCTTTACTGACTATCTAACTATTTTTATGACATTTATACAATGCTTTTAAACACTTTTTTGGCCGTGTTGTTAAAATTCATATAAATTTTAGTTACGCCCAAAAAACAACTGCAAGTGGAACTGCAATTGGCGGCCAAGCCCATTCAAATAGCGGCCATACAGTTGCTTCAACTGGTGTCAACATGTCTGGGACCAACAACTGTGTCTGTGTTACTGTTGACGCTGTTTGCCCACAGCAAAACATGCGAGTACTCATACACTGCACCTGCAAAGAACGCTTAGCAGGTATCACCATAAGCTGAACCCTTTCAATAAATATACTAAACGTATCTTAAAGAGTATTTTCTATTCGAGTTCTGTATCCAGAGAAGCTTATTCACATTTTGCAGTCAACAAAAAAACCTGGCACAAAATTATTATGAACCTGTTGCTTTTTAGACCCCGTACTATAATGAAAAGTAGAGGGGTCTTTTAGGTTTGTCAGAAGCCAAATGTGCGTAACAGGTAGAAGGAGGCGTTTCCGACCCCATAAGGTATATATATTCTTGATCAGCATCAACAGCCAAATCGATATAGCAATGTCCGTCCTTCAAACCTTTTAAACTTACGTGCCGTTTTTAAGCCATTTGCTAATATAGTACAGTATTTTAATTCAAAATTTGTTTAAAGACAAATTATATCAAACTACCCTGAAAATTGCAAAAAATCCAATTATAAACAAAAGAACCAGGTTACAAAGTTTACGGGTAAGCGGAATGCCAATGCATGAATACGAGAGAGAATGAAACATACGCTGCGCGTGTTTGGCAGCCTTGCCAAGCGATACATATGTATGTGCCTAAAAATTCGTTTGTCATTGAATTTGTATGCGCATACAGACAAACATATGTTCGATTATAAATTGTCTTTTTTGATTCAACGTGTTCTAATACAAGTCTGTACTATTCATTGTAAAGCCTGGATACCGATTTAATTAATTTAATCGGGAATAAAATAAAATAAGAATACAGTCAGATTCAAATATTAATTTTGAATTGGAATACAAGGAGAGTACGGGATCTCTTACAGTCGGCGTGCTCGACTGTAGCCTTTCTTACTTGTTTTAATGTTGTTATTTTGTTGTTGTGACTCGAAGTTGTTGTTCTTGGGACTTGTTCAAAAATCGAATCGAATTCTTAAATAAAGCATTAATCTTGTTGCCAGCTTCGGCTGCAGCCGGACTCAGCTTAGTCATTAATTGGCAGCAGTAATTGCATTGCGACGCCAGCTTGATGCTTTCGCCTCTTTTTATACTCTCTGCAAGAGTATATATTGTTTGTGCAAAAGTATGTAACAGTCAGAAGGAGGCGTGGCAGACCCCATAAAGTATATATATTCTTGATCAGCGTCACAAGCCAAGTCGACATAGCCATGTCCGTCTGTCTGTCTGTCCGTTTGTATGAACAAACAAACTTCAGAGATGGTAAGAGCTACAAGTCGAATTTGGTCTTTATCGACTCGATATTTAGTCAGTCAATACACAATATTTTTTTTTAGACCCCGTACTCTTTAAAAAGAGTATAGGGGTCTATTAGGTTTGTCAGAAGCGAAATGTGCGTAACAGGCAGAAGGAAGCTTTTCCGACCCTATAAAGTATATATATTCTTGATCAGCATCAACAGCGGTGTCGATATAGCCATGTCCGTCTGTCTGTCTGTCCGTCTGTCCGTCCGTCTGTATGAACACCTGGATCTTTTAAACTACAAGAGCTAGAACCACCAAATTTGTAAGAAACATTCAGTAACTTTCGCGAGCAGATCAAGTTTATTTCAAATCAGTGCCACGCCCACTACCGCCCCCGCAATAAGCAAAAAACCAAAGACACCTCGAAAAAAATTGATGTTTTCCGCGAATATCTCCGTAACTATGGCACTTACGACCACCAATTTGGGTACGCAGATTCCTGGGGACAGCATAAATGCAATGCCATTAAAATTGCTGCCACGCCCCCTTTTTCCACAAGAAAAAAAATAAAATTTTCAATTTCGATGCCGTTTTTAAGGCATTTGTCCTCATCGTACAGTGTTGTAATTTAAGATTCGTTTAAAGACAAATTATATCAAACTACCCTGAAAGTTGCATACAAATCCAACTATAAACAACTGAGCAATTAGGTAAGAAAGTGTCACTTGAAGCGCATTGTCAATGCACGTGGTTAAAAGAAAAAAGATAACTGTATGTTTATACATACATTAGCCGCAGTAGTTTGCAAAGAGAGCGTGGTCCGGGTGGGCCACGCACTTGCTTGTAAACACAAGACCTGCGGTTCGAACCCCGGCACAGACTCAGAAATTAATTTTTTTTTTTTTTGATTTTATAATTTAGCACTATTATATCTTAATGAAAATAATCGGAGCCGTCTCACAAGGAGGGATTTGTGCAATTAGTAGTGTTGCGGCGTGTTTTGCAACTTGCGTATAAGTTCGCAGGTTCAATTCCCGACAGTGGAATTTATTAATATACTTTTTTAAATTTCAAACAAAAATGTAAATAAAGAATTTTAACTGGTGCAACAGCCAATGGTCTGCGGTTCGAACCCGGCACATAAATGAAAATAATCAAATTTCTGCATGGTGTGGTGTAACTAGTAGGGTTGCAGCATGATATGGAACTTGCGTCAGTAAGCGCGGGTTCGAATCTCATCAGTGACCGAATCAAATTTTTTTTTTTTAATTTAATTTTAAAACTTAAATTTTAAATTACAACCGTATTCAAATATTAATTTCGAATACAAGGAGAGTACGGGGTCTTTTACAGTCGGCGCGCTCGACTGTAGCCTTTCTTACTTGTTTTTTTTTTTGTTTATACAACGCCCACAATGATAAAAAGAACTTTACACACCTCGGAAAAATAGATGTTTTCGGCGAATATCTCATTAACTATGGCACTTAGGAATTTTGGTACACAAGTTTCTAGAGACAGCATAAAAGCAATGACATCAATAATTTTGGGCTTTCAAATTTCAAAGCCATTTGTTATTTTCGTACAGTGTTGTTAAAATTCGTTTGAAGACTAATTATATCAAACTATCCTGAAAATTTCATAAGAATCCGACCTTAAATAAAATAGAAATCAAGCAACAAACTTTATATTTGAGCGCATACATACACACATATGTATTTATGTAAAGACATGTAATGTCAAACGTATATGTATGTATTCGTTCTAACGTCATCCATATGATATAGCTATCTGATTTTTTGTATGCTATCTGAAATTGTATACTCTATCCATTTTGTGTCAAGGTTCTTAAATGTCTTTGGTTGCATTTTCTAGTGTGGTGATAATAATACACGAGTAAATAATCTTCTTGTAAAAAAATCAAGTTGTGTTGTATAAAAGTGAAAATCACACTTTCAATAGAAATTTTAGATTTCAATTTGCAATGCAGTTGCAAGCATATTTTGCAAATTAATATTCAAGCTACAACGTAATCAAAATGATGTGGCTAATTAAAAAGCTGCCACGGGGTGGCCAACGACTCAGGCTGACACCGTGGAGAAACTGAGTGAGACCGAGACAGAGAGAAGAGAAAACACCCCAAGAAATGCGAACTAGTTTAAAGAAAGCCTTTCTGCCATGGCTCAAATCGAATAGCAATGGATCGTAGTCAAACGGTACTTAATTACACTAGACAATGATCGATAGGTCATTTATCGAATTTGGCGAATCAAGTGGCGTTGAATGGAAACAGCTTTGCTTCAAGACTTACAGAGAAGTTCAAACACTAAGACAAATCAGATAAACCTAATGTCACAGACAGCTAAGCCGACAGTCAAACGAAAAGACAGACATGAAATTGGGTATACAGATCGATCAAACATCCTCAACGGAAGTCGGAAGCATCCATGGTGTTCGTGGAAGTAGTCATATGTATTTGAAAGCTTTGGAATATTCCAAACAATTAATTTTTCCTATCCTTACTCTTTATTTCAAAATATTGTGTCCCGAACCAATTTTTTTACCTCAGTTACCGCAACTTGTGGAACAACAAATCAATTTCAAGCCATAATCCCACACAATGGGGAAGAATAAAGGTGGACGTGGAACAGGTTTAGCTCTCCAAACGCTAAATTGCCAAGCAAGTGTGAAGACTGATCCCTGCGGGTTTTGGGAAGACCGATGCAGGCACATTAAGAACAAGTAAGAAAGGCTACAGTCGAGCGAACCGACTGTAAAAGACCCCGTACTCCTTCCAGTGAGAATTTTTCCATACAAATGTCCCGTTTTCGACCGATTTGACCTATGAGAGATATATGCTGTTGTTGTCTGATCCGTATCAAACTTTACACATAATGTGTAAATTTCATCACGATAGCTCAACTAATACTACATGTCACCATACAAATGTCCCATTTTCGACCGATTTGTCCAATAGGTGCTATAGGCTATAGTTGTCCGATCTGGACCGAAATAAAATTTGGTCACGATAGCCCCCAATAGTTTGAAAATTGTAGTGTATTAAAAATATTTTTTTTTAATTTGTGGGAGCGGTAGGGGGCGTGGCAAAAATTTGAAATAAACTTAACCTGCCTGACATATAGACGGACTTCCATTCCAAATTTGGTGGCTCTAGCTTTTGTTATTTAAAAGATCTAGGTGTTTATACGGCCGGACGGACAGACAGACAGACATTGCTATATCGTCTCGGCTGTTGATGCTGATCAAGAATATACATATATACTTTATTGGGTCGGCCACGCTTCCTTCTGCCTGTTACACACATTTCGATTCAGACAAAATTAATAGACCCTTCCACTATTTTTTGAAGAGTACGGGGTCTAAAAATTCTCGAGTCCGATCTGGAAGACAGTCTCTGGGATGACTAAGGAATGGGACGGAATGAATTAGAATGTAAGTGAATATGGTCTTTGTATATTTTACCTGATGTTATTCGTCCAAGGCAGACGATGTCCGATAAGGCGTAGACAGAAAAACTCGATTGAACGCCAACCCAAGCCTTCAGTTAATCGAACAGATTACGAAACACAGTAGACAAACAGGACGCGGCAGGCGGACATAGGGACAGACAAAGTCTAGTCTGCGTGGACAGTTGAAGCTTAACATATATGCCACAAAATGTGTCCACTGTAGGAAGTTGAAAACTTTCTGGAAGCTTGATGGGGTTTACTTGATTTCGGAATTGATCAGAAATAGTAATGGATAGTTGAGAAGAATACTTTACGACTTTTTGATCATATAGTTTCCTTACATTAAATCTTTTCATAGATCCCCAAATCGCTCATGTTACCTCCCGACTTCGCTCTCTTTTCCTTCCTTGTTCATGGACACAAATTCCCTGAAGCTAAAATTAAGCTAGACGCTCAGACATCATAACTAATCGGTGTGCAACGCCTTTCTGTTCTCCTGATGGGACTCCAATTAAGCCAAGTGTGTAAGACCCCGTTGTGTACCACATGGAACTTTCATCGTTGATAAACCTTACCTGAATTCAGTTAAGCTCAGCTCATTTATGTATTCTTCAATTTGATTTTTGTACTTGTAGCAACATCGCCAGGAGTCGCAGTCACCGGACTATCACTGTTATGCGAGTATTGGCAAATTGCCGCGTGCTGTGCCAAGTAACGTCCATGGAAATGCTAATGGGTTTGTGGGCAACACACATACTGTGACCGTTGATATACACAACAATGCACTGGATAAGCAGCCGCTCGTTGGCTGCAACAGCAACAATAACCATAACAACAACAACAATCTGCAATTGAACTACAGCGAGTTGCATGAAACACTATCATTTGCAACGCCCCCAACGCGACGTCGTTTCTTCAATCACAAAAATCTTCGCAGCGCTCTTATCGGACACCGACGCACTTCCTCTAATGGAGCTTGTGCACTAGACACAGCATCAATACTATCTGGCGGTAAGTTTAGCTTGGAAGCACTAGGAACTCTGGTGTTGGTCCACAGGTTTTTAAACACCCTAAGCTTCCTCAAGTATCCCAAATCAATTTTCACGCTTTCATCACATCAACTATCATCGACTTCATCATTTAGATCATCACCGAAACAAGGAGATAAATCCTCTAAATACCTCTACTTGCTCCGATTCGGTGGTTACAAGACGTCGTCGAAAGAATTTAAGCCACAACAATCTGAAGACCTCAACGGAACACGGCGCTAACAGTGAGAATCGTCTGAATCGCCTCAGTTTAGCTGGAACATCAATTAAATGTCTCATCAAATCCTTGTGGAGTGTCAACTCTTCCAACTCCAGCGATATGGGACTCAATCATCTTGCAGGCATGCCCTTTATTTCCGCCTCATACTCTTTATTTTTGCATGAATTCTTTTAATTTTTACCCTTAATTTAAGCATGACATCGTGTATGGATATTTAAATTTGTTAGAAAAGACACGGCACTGGCTGAGTCTAATGATTTTTACTAGTCCAAGACTTCTAAGACACCTTAAATAATAATAAACTGTCCTAAGCGAATGTCGTAAAATATTCACAAAGTTTAATATTGGTTGAGATAGCTGCAGTCGTTTTTAACTCTATGCAAGAGTATATTGGGTTTGTGTAAATGTAACAGGCAGAAGCAGAAGCTAATCAGCTTCACAACCCGAGACAATATAGGCATGTCTTTCTGTCTGTCAGATTTAAGAGATGGTAAGAGCTATAAGTTCGAATTTGGTCTCAATCGACTCGATATTTAGTCAGTCAATACAAGAATCTTTTTTTTTTCGATGGCACGCCCCGTTCGGCCGCAATGAGTCAAAAACCTGAACACCTTAGAAAAAAGCTATGTTTTCGTCGAATAACTCAGTAACTATTTCACTTAGAAATACCTATTTTGGTACACATGTTCCTAAAGACAGCATAAATGCAATGACATCAAAAATTTTGGTCTGCCACGCCCCCTTTTCCCACACGAACTAAAAAACTTTTCAAAACTTACATGTCGTTTTTAAAGCATTTGCTAATATAGTACAGTATTCTAATTCAAAATTTGCTTAAAGACAAATCATATTAAACTACCCTGAAAGGTGCATAAAAATTCAACTATAAACAATTAGGTAACAAAGTGTCCCTTGAATCGCAGTGTAAATGCACGTGGTTGAAAGAAAATAGATAACACTATGTTTATATATACACTAGCCGCAGTAGTTTGCAAAGCGAGCGTGGTCCAGGTAGTAGGGATGCATGTCATTACTTTTAGCACTTGTATATAAACACAAGACCTGCGGTTCGAACCACGGCACAGACTCAGAAATTAAATTTTTATACTCTCTGCAACAGTATATTGGGTTTGTGCAAATGTATGTAACAGGCAGAAGGAGGCGTGGCAGACCCCATAAAGTATATATATTCTTGATCAGCGTCACAAGCCGAGTCGATATAGCCATGTCCGTCTGTCCGTCTGTCTGTCTGTCTGTCCGTCTGTCTGTCCGTATGAACACACAGATTTCAGAGATGGCAAAAGCTACAAATTCGAATTTGGTCTCTATCGACTCGATATTTACTCAGTCAATATAAAAATCTTTTTTTTTTTGATGCCACGCCCCATTTGCCCACAATGAGCAAAAAACTAGACATACCTCGGAAAAAATAGATGCTTAAAGCTAATATCTCAGTAACTACGGCAGTTAGGAATACCAAATTTGGTACGAATGTTCCTAGAGACAGTATAAATGCATTGCCATTTAAAATTGTTGGCTGCCACGCCCCCTTATGCCTTAAGAAAAAAATAAAATTTTCAAATTTGCATGCCGTTTTAAAGGCATTTGTTCTTATCGTAGAGTATTGTTATTTATGATTCCTTTGAAGACAAATTATATCAAACTATGATGAAAGTTGCATAAAAATCCAACAATAAACAACAGAGACACCGATTATATGTGCATACATATAACGTCACTTTGTATGTGCATACAGACAAACATATGTATGTTTGATTATAAATTGTCTTTTTTATTGTAAGGTGTTCTAATAGAAGAACTATCTAATTGAGAATAAAAGCAGAGAGTATTATACGGTCGGACTCGTTCGACTGTACTTTTCTTACTTGTTATACCCTTGCAGAGGGTATATTGTTTTTGTCACGATGTTTGTAACGCATTGAAGGAGGCGTGGCAGACCCCATAAAGTATATATATTCTTGATCAGCATCAACAGCCGAGTCGATATAGCCATGTCCGTCTGTCCGTCTGTTTCTATGGGAACTAGTCTCTCAGTTTTAAAGCTATCGTGATGAAACTTGGTACACTCTCTGCACGCAGTACAGTATATATAATAATGTATATATAATAATGTAGTTATTTAAAAAGAAAAAAAAATTTAATTTCTGGGTCTGTGCCGGGTTCGAACCTCAGACCATTGGCTGTTGCACCAGTTAAAATTCTTTATTTACATTTTTGTTTGAAATTTAAAAAAGTATATTAATAAATTCCACTGTCGGGAATTGAACCTGCGAACTTATACGAAAGTTGCATAACACGACGCAACCCTATCAGTCGCACCACGCTCTCTTTGCAAACTACTGCGGCTAATGTATATATAACAAGTAAGAAAGGCTACAGTCGAGCACGCCGACTGTAAGAGACCCCGTACTCTCCTTGTATTCCAATTAAAAATTAATATTTTAATCTGACTGTATTTAATATAAAATTTAAATATTAAAATGAAATTAAAAACAAAAAAATTTAAATCAAGTCACTAATAGGATTCAAACCTGCATATTTTGAATTACAATACTGTACTATATTAGCAAATGCCTAAAAAACGGCATGCAAATTTGAAAAGTATTTTAGTTCTTGTGGGAAAAGGGGGCGTGGCAGACCAAAACTTTTAATGACGTTGCATTTGTGCTGTTTCTAGGAACCTGCGTACCAGAATTGGTGTTCCTAAGTGCCATGGTTACGGAGATATTCGCAGAAAACATCGATTTTTTCCGAGGTGTGTCTAATTTTTTGCTTTCGCACATTTCGCTTCTGACAAACCTAATAGACCCCTCTACTCTTTTTTAGAGTACGGGGTCTAAATATATTTTTCTTTCTTTTCTTTTAACCACGTGCATTCACAACGCGCTTCATGGGCTACTTTGTTGTCTAATTGCTTAGTTGTTTATAGTTGGATTTTTATGCAACTTTCAGGTTAGTTTGATATAATTTGTCTTTAAACAAATTGTGAACTACAATACTGTATTATATTACCAAATGCTTTAAAAACGGCATGTAAGTTTGAAAAATTTGCTTAGTTCTTGTGGGAAAAGGGGGTCTGGCAGACCAAAATTTTGAATGACGTTGCATTTGTGCTGTCTCTAGGAACCTGCGTACCAGAATTGGTGTTCCTAAGTGCTATAGTTACAAAGATAATCGCAGAAAACATCAATTTTTTCCGAGGTGTGTCTAGTTTTGTGCTTATTGCGGGGGCGGTGGGGGGCGTGGTGCCGATTTGAAATAAACTTGATCTGCGTACATCATAGACGGACTTTCATTAAAAAATTTGGTGTCTCTAGCTCTTGTAGTTTAAAAGATCCAGGTGTTCATACAGACGGACGGACAGACAGACAGACGGACAGACGGATATTGCTATATCGACTCGGCTGTTGATGCTGATCAAGAATATATATACTTTATAGGGTCGGAAAAGCTTCCTTCTGCCTGTTACGCACATTTGGCTTCTGACAAACCTAATATACCCCTATACTCTTTTTTAGAGTACGGGGCCTAAAAAATTCTTTATAAGAAACATTTATAATTTCAACAAGAAAGAAAAGTACAGTCGAACACGCCCGACCGTATAATACTCTCTGCTTTTATTCCCAATTATAATGCTTAAATCGGTATCCGGATATTACAATAGATAGTTCTTGTATTAGAACACGTTACAACAAAAAAGATAATTTATAATCGAACATACATATGTTTGTCTGTATGCACATACAAATTCGTTTGACGTTATATGGATGCACATGTACATATATGTATATGTATACTATTGCCGCCACACATGCATCAAAAGAGTTCGAGTATATGCTTGTATGTTTCTGTCGCGCTCGCACTCATGCATTGACTTAAATATTAACTTTATAATCGGTAGCTCTGTTGTTTATAGTTGGATTTTTATGCAACTTTCAGGATAGTTTGATCTGATTTGTCTTCAAAGGAATCATAAATAACAATACTGTACGATAAGAAGAAACGGCATGCAAGTTTAAAAAAATTTTTTTTCCTACGGAAAAAGGGGGCGTGGCCGCCAAAAATTTTAAATGGAAATGCATTTATACTGTCTCTAGGAACCCAAAATTGGTGTTCCTAAGTGCCGTAGTTACTGAGATATTCGCCGAAAACATAGATTTTTTCCGAGGTATGTTCAGTTTTTTGCTCATTGTGGGCAAATGGGGCGTGGCATTAAAAAAAAAAAAGATTCTTGTATTGACTGACTAAATATCGAGTCGATTGAGACCAAACTCGAATTTGTAGCTCTTACCATCTCTGAAATCTGTGTGTTCATACGGACAGACAGACGGACAGACAGACAGACAGACAGACGGACAGACGGACATGGCTATATCGACTCGGCTTGTGACGCTGATCAAGAATATATATACTTTATGGGGTCTGCCACGCCTCCTTCTGCCTGTTACATACATTTGCACAAACCCAATATACTCTTGCAGAGAGTATAAAAATACTGCCTCCGCAAAACAAATAAAACTATTTTATATCATAACTTGACCGAAATTCGACCAAATTCATACGTTATGTGTATGGTACTATTATACCGATATTCACTAATATTGGTTAAGATTGATCATCTACTTTCTCCCATTGCTCCCAAAGACCAAATCGATCGAAGATTGGTAAATTGAAAGAAAAAATGCGAACAAATATCACTATGTGGCCGCATCCGACTGTATCCTTTCTAACCAGATTTAAAATAGATGATTTACTACGGTACTCTTAAATAGCTAGGACTCTTTTAAACTTTTAACACATCACTTAAAAGATATTTTAAATGCAATGTAAATTCTTTCTTGCTTTAGCTCCATTAACACCATTCGTTTCTTTTTCCTAGCGGGCGGCGACAGTTTGGGCAGTGAACATCACTCTCACGTGCTACTCAACGAAAAGCGGCAAAAGGATCAGCTTCGGGCTCGTCTGGGTCTCTTGTTGAACGACAACAACTGTAGCAGCAGCAGCAGCGATCACAATGGGAACTCGACGAGCACAACAAGCAGTGGTGTAGGTGATACCACCCACATTAGCAGCACCATCGCCACAGCAAATAGCAGCAATTACTCCCAAAACATCAGCCCGGAGCAGACACTGGCTTGCGGAGTGCTTAGCGGGAGCCAACTGTCGGTGGCCACCTGCACCACCAAGGAGGACGCATTGAGTCTGTGCAGCAAGTTCAAAATGGGCTGTTCCATGCAGGAACACTCCTATGAGGCTCTGCCCCAAGTCAAAGCACGAAAAGGAGCCACTCGACGTTTAGCGCGTGTTGCACAGCTGTCAGCTTCAGGAGGCGCAGGAGTGGAAGGGACGTCCATCAGATCGGCAACAGGGCACGCTTTAGATGTCGTAGATGTTGCAGTCGGAAAGCGTGCAGCAGCAGCTTTGGCCGCTGCACAATTAGCTCTAAAACCGCTTTTCTTTGAGGTTCCACTTCAAGAACCCGATCCCCCCTATGTTGGACGCCAATGGTTGGTGCAACAATTGTCGAACATTCTCCTCGGCACAGATACACGAGTTGTGATTATCAACGGACAGCCCGGAACAGGAAAGACCGCCTTTTGTCTGCAACTGGTGGAGTACTCGTGTTTCGGACGTCGTCGGATGCACGCGCACGATAATGCAGATGCCAACTACAGTCAACTAGGCGCCCAAAACGAATTATTGCGGGGCTTAGCTTCCCACATGGTAGGGTACCACTTCTGCCAGACGGATGCGAATCTTACCTGCCAGGTTCCTGATTTTGTGCACTCCCTGGCTGCACAACTGTGCCAGGCGCCTCAGCTCACCGCGTATCGGGACTATCTTCTCTCGGAGCCACATCTCCAGGATATCCTGAGTGTGAGGGAGTGCATTGCGGATGCAGAACGAGTAATGCGTCTGGCGATACTAGAGCCCTTGGCTCAGCTGCATAGGGCGGGAAAAATACCAGCCAAGGTGGCGGTTATCCTTGTTGATGCTCTCTGTGAGGCCGAATACCACCGTCCTGACCATGGTCATACGATTGCCAGCTTTCTTGCCCAGCTGACGCCCCACTTCCCCACCTGGCTGAAGCTGGTGGGCACTGTCCGCACTCAGATGCTTGAGCTGGTTAAGGCACCCAGCTACACACAGCTCACCCTGGACAGTTGGGCGAGCAGTCAGAACTTGCAGCAAGACATGCTGGACTACATCAGGGGCCGCATTTCGCTCTCCCACGAAATACAGCACAACATAGGTGGCAACCTGGGCCAGTTCCAGACCAAGTTCGTCTCGCATCTGCAGTCGCTCAGTCGCGGCTCTATGCTGTATGCCAAGCTAATTCTTGATCTGATCTCACGTGGACAATTGGTAGTCAAATCGTCCAGCTATAAGGTGCTGCCGGTGTCGCTGGCTCAAATTTTTCTTTTACATTTCAATTTGAGATTTCCTACGTCTCGTAGCTTCGAACAAACAGCCCCTATATTAAATGTCTGCCTTGCCGCCCTCTACCCTCTGACACTGGACGAGATCTACTTTAGCATGGAGGCACTGCATCATGGACAGGAGCCCCTGAGTTGGACGCACTTCATGCAACGCTTTAAGTTATTGGATGGTTTCCTCATTAAGCGCTTGGATAACACATACATGTTCTTTCACAGCTCGCTCCGGGAGTGGCTGATGCGCCGAGACGAGGGAGACTCCAGTAAATTTCTCTGCGACGCGCGACTAGGGCACGCTGGAATTGCTTTTCGGCTGTCCCGTCTGCAGGCCCCGCTACAGCCCCAGCTAACTCTCGAGCTAGGCCATCACATGCTCAAGGCCCATCTGTACAGCACCAGCCAAGCGGCGCTCTCTCCGAGAGATCTGCAATCTTACTGGCTGGCAGGGGCGGCGGACAACATATCTGCAGCACTGGGCGCCCTGCGGAATGTATACAGTCCGAATTTAAAGGTGTCTCGTCTAGTTCTTCTCGCTGGAGCGTCTCCCGACCATCGCACCGACTACATGGGAGATGCTCCCATTCTCTGCATTGCCGCCCACGAGGGTATCCTGCCCATGGTGAGCCTTCTGCTGGAGTTCGGTGCCGACGTAGAACTCACCAACAGCCAGGGATGCACTCCGCTTATCCTGGCCGCAATGCGTGGTCACTGCGACGTTGTGCGTCGCCTGGTTGCAGCTGGCAGCAGCTTGGGGCAGCTGGACACCACTCAACGTTGTGCTTTGGTGCATGCTGCAAGAATGGGACATCTCAGCGTAGTGCAGTACCTACTTGCCTGCGAGTGGACCCCTCGGGCTTGCTCCCAGGACGTGGGTCGATCCCTGGCCCTGCAACAAGCCCTGATTGGTGCAGCTAGCCAGGCGCATGTGAAAATCCTAGAGGATCTCTTGGATCTCAATGAGCACGAGCGGGACGACCTCAGCATCAATGTGAACGGACTGGAACCGAGCAGTGGGGAGCTTGCAATCACAGCTGCTGCCAAGCACGGTTGTGTGGATGCGGTGAACATACTGATGTCGCGAGGAGCATTAATAGATGCTAGGAACAGACAGGGATACTCGGCATTGTGGTTGGCTGTCAAGGCGGGACATTTGAGCATTGTAGAACAGCTATTGCAAAGAGGAGCCCTCTTAGATGAACCTTTGGGACAGGCGCGCAAGACACCACTGATGATCGCTGCCGAAGAGGGGCATCTGGAGCTTTTGGAACTGCTCTTGGCACGTGGCGCAGCTCTGGAGGCCGAAGACCACGAGGGATTCACTGCCCTTAGCTGGGCCTGTTTGCGGGGACACCTGACGGCGACAAAGTATTTGGTCGAACACGGCTGCAATCGGCACCACGAGGATCAGAATGGACGTACTGCCCTAGATCTGTCTGCATACCAAGGTGCGGCCAGTTTGGTGCTCTATCTGCTGGAGCAGGGAGCTAATCTGGAGCACATCGATGTGCATGGCATGCGACCATTAGATCGCTCTATAGCCTGTCGCAACATCCAAGCGGTGCAGGTATTCCTGCGCAAGGGAGCCAAGCTAGGACCTACCACGTGGAGCATGGCAATGGGAAAACCGGAGATCCTTGTTGTGCTGCTCAACAAATTGCTCGAGGATGGAAATGTGCTCTATCGCAAGAATAGATTCCAGGATGCCGCATATCGCTATCAATATGCGCTGCGCAAAATCTGCGGTCTTGAGCAGCTTCTTGAAAGGAATGCAGTCTTTGCCCAGTTGAGGACTAATCTTCTATTGAATCTATCGCGTTGCAAGCGAAAACTGAATGTAAGTCTTAATTGAACCTTTAATTTGATAGTCCTAAACATACATTTGGTAATTTACATTTACAGGAACTAGACGCCTCCATAGATTTGGCCACGAGAGCCATACTCCAAAAGCCGCACAGCTACGAGGGCTACTATGCCCGGGCAAAGGCGCGCATGGAAATGGGTGCCCTTAACGAAGCCCTGGTGGATGCCAACGATGCCATGCAGCAGGCGGCTCAGAGCGGCGTCCTCTGTGGAGTTGTGGAGGTCCTGAAGCGCATCCAGGCCGAGCTTCTTACACGCATCACTAGCGAAGATCAACAGTTCTCATCCGGCAAGTTGGACAGTGCTGGAGCTACCGCCGCAGTCCACGAATCTCAGCATGAGATCACAGATTTGTAAAATGTCCTCTGTTGTTATCGTACTCGTCCTTACGCATTCAAAACACGACCTTAATTCTATATTCTCGTTTAAATAAGGCCTAGCTCTTAACGGTTTTTTACTATTTATTGCAATGTGGATGTTTTTAACTTAAAGAATTAATTTTTACAGTTCATTTTCTTAACGCATGTATAAAATAGTTCTTATCAGTAAAATAAACATAAGTCTACCATGATTAATAAAATATTTTCGATTATCTGCTCACGATTCTTAACACAATTTACAGCCAAATCTATGCACTTTGGTAAGAACTAATGCCAAGTTTTTAAAAAGACTGATGTTATTACAAAACAAGTAAGAAAGGCTACAGTCGAGCGCGCCGAATGAAAAAGACACCGTAGTCTCCCTGCATTCCAAATTTATATTTGACTGTAATTTAAAATTTAAGTTCTAAAATTAAATTTAAAAAAAAAACAAGTAAGAAAGGCAACAGTCGAGCGCGCCGACTGTAAAAGACCCCGTACTCTCCTTGTATTCGAAATTAATATTTGAATACGGCTGTAATTTAAAATTTAAGTTTTAAAATTAAATTTTTAAAAAAAATTTGAATCAGTCACTGATGGGATTCGAACCCGCGCTTACTGACGCAAGATCCATATCATGCCGCAACCCTACTAGTTACACCACACCATTCATGTGGCAGAAATTTGATTATTTTCATTTATATATAATAATGTAGTTATTTAAAAAATAAAAAATAATTAAATTTCTGGGTCTGTGCCGGGTTCGAACCGCAGACCATTGGCAGTTGCACCAGTTAAATTTCTTTATTTACATTTTTGTTTGAAATCTAAAAAAGTATATTGATAAATTCCACTGTCGGGAATTGAACCTGCGAACTTATACGCAAGTTGCATAACACGCCGCAATCCTATCACTTGCACCATGCCCCACATTGCGCAGAGATCCGATTATTTTCATTTACATATAATAATGTTATTATACAACAAGTAAGAAAAGTACAGTCGAACGCGCCTGACCGTATAATACTCTCTGCTTCTATTCCCAATTATAATGTTAAAATCAGTATCCGGATATTACAATAGATAGTTCTTGTATTAGAACACGTTACAAAAAACTGACAATTTATAATCGAATATACATATGTTTGTGTTTATGCACATACAAATTCGTTTGACGTTATATGTATGCACATATATATGTATATATGTGTGTATGTATACTGTTGCCGCCGCACATGCATTAAAAGAGTTCGAGTATATGCTTGTATGTTTTTGTCACGCTAGCACTCATGCATTGACCTAAATATTAACTTTATAATCGGTATCTCTTTTGTTTGTTGTTGGATTTTTATGCAACTTTCAGCATAGTTTGATATTAATTGTCTTCAAAGGAATCATAAATAACAATACTCTACGATAACAACAAATGCCTTAAAACGGCATGCAAGTTTGAAAAGTTTTTTTTTTTTCTTACGGAAAAAGGGGGCGTGGCAGTCCAAAATCTTAAGAGGCAATGTATTTATGCTGTCTTTAGGAATATGCGTACCAAAATTGGTATTCCTAAGTGCCGTAGTTACTGAGATATTCGCTTTAAACATCTATTTTTTCCGAGGTGTGCCCAGTTTTTTGCTCATTGTGGGCGAATGGGGCGTGGCATCAAAAAAAAAAAAGATTGTTGTATTGACTGACTAAATATCGAGTCGATAGAGACCAAACTCGAATTTGTAGCTCTTACCATCTCTGAAATCTGTTTGTTCATACGGACGGACAGACGGACAGACAGACGGACAGACGGACATGGCTATATCGACTCGGCTTGTGATGCTGATCAAGAATATATATACTTTATGGGGTCTGCCACGCCTCCTTCTGCCTGTTACATACATTTGCACAAACCCAATATACTCTTGCAGAGAGTATAACAAGCACAAAAAAAAAAAATTTTATTTCTGAATCTGTGCCGGGTTCGAACCGCAGACCATTGGTTTAGAAACAAACGACTAACCGCAACCCAACCCAGTTGCACCAGTTAATATTGTACATTTACATTTTTCTTGAAATTTAAAAAAGTATATTAGAAAATTTCACTGTCAGGAATTGAACCTGCGAACTTATACTCAACTTGCAGAACACGCCGGGGTTCGAAGTTCGAACCGCAGGTCTTGTGTTTAAAAGTGCTAAAAATAATAACAAGTATCCCTACTACCTGAAACACGCTCGCCTTGCAAACTACTGCGGCTAATGTTTATATAAACATAGTGTTATCTCTTTTCTTTCAACCACGTGCATTGACACTGCGATTCAAGGGATACTTTGTTACCCAATTGCTCAGTTGTTTATAGTTGGATTTTTAAGCAACCTTCAGGGTAGTTTAATATGATTTGTATTTAAACAAATTTTGAATTACAATACTGTACTTTATTAGCAAATGCTTTTAAAACGACATGTAAGTTTTGAAAAGTTTTTTAGTTCGTGTGGAGAAAGGGGGCGTGGCAGACCAACATTTTTAATGACGTTGCATTTGTGCTGCACCTGCGTACCAGAATTAATGTTCCTAAGTGCTAAGTTACGGAGATATTCGCCGAAAACATAAATTTTTTCCGAGGTGTGTCTAGTTCTTTGCTTATTGCGGTGGCGGTGGGGGGCGTGGCGCAGATTTGATATAAACTTGATCTGCTCGAGAAAGTTACAGAATTTTTATTACAAATTTGTTGTCTCTAGCTCTTATAGTCTCTGAGATCTAGGTGTTCATACGGACGAACGGACAGACGCACTAAGCAGAGGGTCTTTCATACAAGCTTGTATGGGGACCAACCAATTCATCGAATTCTCGTCGCAATGACCGGTCGGACGCGGAGTCGTTATAACCGGATTTTACTGTATATGATATAGTAGTCCATATAAAATTGATCAACAGACAGAAAAATATATGATATAGTAGTCCGTTTAAAATCGATCAACAGAAAAAATATTCATACTAAGTATTTCAACCGATTGTTCCTATGGCAGCTATATGATATAGTGGTCCGATCTGGATAAAATTTGGTCAGCTGATGGAAAATGGTAAAGAATGCATATTGCGAGAATTTGGCTTAAATCGTTTAAGAGACACTAAAAATTTTCATACTAAGCATTTTCAGCATTTTTAACCGATTGTTCATATGACAGCTATATGATATAGTAGTCCGATTTGAATGAAATTTGGTCAGCACATTGGGAATGATAACAAATGAATGATAAGCATTTCAACCGATTGTTCCTATGGCAGCTATATGATATAGTGGTCCGATCTGGATAAAATTTGTTCAGCTGATGGAAAATGATAAAGAATGCTTATTGCGAGAATTTGGTTCAAATCGTTCAAGAGGCACTGAAAATTTTCATACTAAGCATTTTCAGCAATTTTAACCGAGTGTTTCTATGACAGCTATATGATATAGTGGTCCGATCTGGATGAAATTTGGTTTGCACGTGGGATTTAGTACTAAATGCACATAGGCTGAGTTTGGTGAGTTTTTTTTTAACCGATTGTTCCTATAGGAGCTATATGATATAGTGATCCGATCTGACCGATTTTAACATATGAACTGCGTGCAGAGAGAATACACATGTGTACCAAGTTTCATCACGATAGCTTTAAAACTGAGAGACTAGTTCGCATAGAAACAGACGGACAGACGGATATGGCTATATCGACATGGCTGTTGATGCTGATCAATAATATATATACTTTATGGGGTCGAAAACGCCTCCTTCAATGAGTTACAAACATCGTGACAAAAACAATATTCCCTGTGCAAGGGTATAAAAAATAAATTTCTGAGTGCCGGGATCGATCCGCAGACCATTGGTTTACATACAAATACAAAAAATTAAAACTTGCATCTATATCACTTAGGCCACACTCCGTATGAGATTTGTTGCACCAGTTAAAATTCTTTATTTACATTTTTTTGTGTGATATTTAAAAAAGTATATTAACAAATTCGACTGTCGGGAATTCAACCTGCGAAGTTATACGCAATTTCCAAAACACGCCGCAACCCTATCATTAGCACCCCGCCCTACATTTCAGAGAAATCCGATTATAATAATTTTGTTATATAACAATTAAAAAAAAACAAAACAAGAAAGAATGCTATAGTCGCCTCGCGACTTTAGGATACCCGTTACCCAGTTTCAATATGTAATTAAGAATTGGTAATGATAGGCTAAGATAGCTTGGAAAGCACAAAAAATGTTCTCACAAATTTATGATCAGAGCATATTTTCGACCGATTGTTTCTATGGGAGCTATACGATATAGCAGTCCGATTTGAATGAAACTCGGTCAGTATGTTTATTTTATTGATAAATATATTCTGTGTCAGTTTCATTAATAGCTTGGTAAATACAAAAAATGTTCAACAAATTCATTCTAAGAGCGAATTTTTGACCGATTGTTCCTTTCTGCTTTTATTCCCAATTATAATGTTAAAATCGATATCCGGATATTACAATAGATAGTTCTTGTATTAGAACACGTTAAAACAAAACCAACAAGTAAGAAAAGTACAGTCGAACGCGCCCGACCGTATAATACTCTCTGCTTCTATTCCCAATTATAATGTTAAAATCAGTATCCGGATATTACAATAGATAGTTCTTGTATTAGAACACGTTACAAAAAATTGACAATTTATAATCGAATATACATATGTTTGTGTTTATGCACATACAAATTCGTTTGACGTTATATGTATGCACATATATATGTATATATGTGTGTATGTATACTGTTGCCGCCACACATGCATTAAAAGAGTTCGAGTATATGCTTGTATGTTTCTGTCACGCTCGCACTCATGCATTGACCTAAATATTAACTTTATAATCGGTATCTCTTTTGTTTGTTGTTGGATTTTTATGCAACTTTAAGCATAGTTTGATATTAATTGTCTTCAAAGGAATCATAAATAACAATACTCTACGATAACAACAAATGCCTTTAAAACGGCATGCAAGTTTGAAAAGTTTTTTTTTTTTTCTTACGGAAAAAGGGGGCGTGGCAGTCCAAAATCTTAAAAGGCAATGTATTTATGCTGTCTTTAGGAATATGCGTACCAAAATTGGTATTCCTAAGTGCCGTAGTTACTGAGATATTCGCTTTAAACATCTATTTTTTCCGAGGTGTGCCCAGTTTTTTGCTCATTGTGGGCGAATGGGGCGTGGCATCAAAAAAAAAAAAGATTGTTGTATTGACTGACTAAATATCGAGTCGATAGAGACCAAACTCGAATTTGTAGCTCTTACCATCTCTGAAATCTGTTTGTTCATACGGACGGACAGACGGACAGACAGACGGACAGACAGACGGACAGACGGACATGGCTATATCGACTCGTCTGTTGATGCTGATCAAGAATATATATACTTTATGGGGTCTGCCACGCCTCCTTCTGCCTGTTACATACATTTGCACAAACCCAATATACTATTGCAGAGAGTATAAAAACTACGTATAATCGAACATACATGTGTTTGTCTGTATGTACATACAAATTTGTTTGACGTTAAATGTATGCACACACATATGTGTGTATGAATACTATTGGTCGGCATGACTAGCGCTATCTCCTTCGCACTCATTACTCTCGAATAAAATCTTTGTTGCTTCATTTCTTTCTGGTTTATGGTCGGATTCTTATGAAACTTTCAGGAGAGTTTGACATGACACGTCTTCAAACGAATTATCAATAACAACACTGTACGAGAAGAATAAATGTTTTAAAAACGGCATGCAAGTTTGAAATTTTCTTTTATTCCTTGCGGAAAAAGGGGGCGTGGCAGCCCAAAACTTTTGATGTCATTTCATTAATGCGGTCTCTAGGAACACGTGTACCAAAATTGGTATTCTTAAGTGCCATAGTTACTGAGATATTAGCCGAAAACATAGATTTTTTCCGAGGTATGTCTAGTTTTTTGCTCATTGTGGGCGAATGGGGCGTGGCATCGAAAAAAAAAAAGATTCTTGTATTGACTGACTAAATATCGAGTCGATTGAGACCAAACTCGAACTTGTAGCTCTTACCATCTCTGAAATCTGTTTGTTCATACGGACGGACAGACAGACAGACAGACGGACATGGCTATATCGACTCGGCTTGTGATGCTGATCGAGAATATATATACTTTATGGGGTCTGCCACGCCTCCTTCTGCCTGTTACATACATTTGCACAAACCCAATATACTCTTGCAGAGAGTATAACAAGCACAAAAAAAAACAATTTTATTTCTGAATCTGTGCCGGGTTCGAACCGCAGACCATTGGTTTAGAAACAAACGACTAACCGCAACCCAACCCAGTTGCACCAGTTAATATTGTACATTTACATTTTTCTTGAAATTTAAAAAAGTATATTAGAAAATTTCACTGTCAGGAATTGAACCTGCGAACTTATACTCAACTTGCAGAACACGCCGCAACGCTACTAATTGCACCAACCCCTCCTTGTGAGACGGCTCCGATTATTTTCATTAAGACATAATAGTGCTAAATTATATCGTTTAAGAGACACTAAAAATTTTCATACTAAGCATTTTCAGCATTTTTAACCGATTGTTCATATGACAGCTATATGATATAGTAGTCCGATTTGAATGAAATTTGGTCAGCACATTGGGAATGATAACAAATGAATGATAAGCATTTCAACCGATTGTTCCTATGGCAGCTATATGATATAGTGGTCCGATCTGGATAAAATTTGTTCAGCTGATGGAAAATGATAAAGAATGCTTATTGCGAGAATTTGGTTCAAATCGTTCAAGAGGCACTGAAAATTTTCATACTAAGCATTTTCAGCAATTTTAACCGAGTGTTTCTATGACAGCTATATGATATAGTGGTCCGATCTGGATAAAATTTGGTCAACACATTCGGAATGATAACAAATGAATGATAAGCATTTCAACCGATTGTTCCTATGGCAGCTATATGATACAGTGGTGCTATCTGGATAAAATTTGGTCAGCTAATGGAAATTGGTAAAGAATGCTTATTGCGAGAATTTGATTCAAATCGTTCAAGAGACACTGAAAATTTTCATACTAAGCATTTTCAGAATTTTTAACCGATTGTTTCTATGGGAGCTACATGATATAGTGATCCGATCTGGCCGATTTTAACATATGAACTGCGTGCAGAGAGATTACACATGTGTACCAAGATTAATCACGATAGCTTTAAAACTGAGGGACTAGTTCGCATAGAAACACACGGACAGACGGACATGGCTATATTAACTCGGCTGTTCATGCTGATCAAGAATATATATACTTTATGGGGTCGGAAACGCCTCCTTCAATGAGTTACAAACATCGTGACAAAAACAATATACCCTCTGCAAGGGTATAACAAGAAAAAAAGGTTATCTTCGGCTAGCCGAAGATTAAATACCCTTGCAGACAAGCATATTGCGTTAATTTTATTTTTATCGGTAATTGTTCCAAACAGTAGCTATATGATATATTAGTCCGATTTGAATGAAATTTTGTGAGCATATAGGAAATGATAACAAATGCATATTATGTGAATTTGGTTAAAATCGATACACAGACATAGAAAATTTTCATACTAAGTATTTCAACTGATTGTTCCTATGGCAGCTATATGATATAGTAGTCCGATTTGAATGAAATTTGGTCAACACATTGGGAATGATAACAAATGAATGATAAACATTTCAACCGATTGTTCCTATGGCAGCTATATGATATAGTGGTCCGATCTGGATAAAATTTGTTCAGCTGATGGAAAATGATAAAGAATGCTTATTGCGAGAATTTGGTTCAAATCGTTCAAGAGGCACTGAAAATTTTCATACTAAGCATTTTCAGCAATTTTAACCGAGTGTTTCTATGACAGCTATATGATATAGTGGTCCGATCTGGATGAAATTTGGTTTGCACGTGGGATTTAGTACTAAATGCACATAGGCTGAGTTTGGTGAGTTTTTTTTTAACCGATTGTTCCTATAGGAGCTATATGATATAGTGATCCGATCTGACCGATTTTAACATATGAACTGCGTGCAGAGAGAATACACATGTGTACCAAGTTTCATCACGATAGCTTTAAAACTGAGAGACTAGTTCGCATAGAAACAGACGGACAGACGGACATGGCTATATCGACATGGCTGTTGATGCTGATCAATAATATATATACTTTATGGGGTCGAAAACGCCTCCTTCAATGAGTTACAAACATCGTGACAAAAACAATATTCCCTGTGCAAGGGTATAAAAAATAAATTTCTGAGTGCCGGGATCGATCCGCAGACCATTGGTTTACATACAAATACAAAAAATTAAAACTTGCATCTATATCACTTAGGCCACACTCCGTATGAGATTTGTTGTGACTAATATTAGTAAACGTAGAGTTATCTCTTTTCTTTCAACCACGTGTACATAATTTACATTTATACAATTTATTATACGCCAAACGACTAACCGCAACCCTACCCTGTTGCACCAGTTAAAATTCTTTATTTACATTTTTTTGTGTGATATTTAAAAAAGTATATTAACAAATTCCACTGTCGGGAATTGAACCTGCGAAGTTATACGCAATTTCCAAAACACGCCGCAACCCTATCATTAGCACCCCGCCCTACATTTCAGAGAAATCCGATTATAATAATTTTGTTATATAACAATTAAAAAAAAACAAAACAAGAAAGAATGCTATAGTCGCCTCGCGACTTTAGGATACCCGTTACCCAGTTTCAATATGTAATTAAGAATTGGTAATGATAGGCTAAGATAGCTTGGAAAGCACAAAAAATGTTCTCACAAATTTATGATCAGAGCATATTTTCGACCGATTGTTTCTATGGGAGCTATACGATATAGCAGTCCGATTTGAATGAAACTCGGTCAGTATGTTTATTTTATTGATAAATATATTCTGTGTCAGTTTCATTAATAGCTTGGTAAATACAAAAAATGTTCATACAAATTCATTCTAAGAGCGAATTTTTGACCGATTGTTCCTCTCTGCTTTTATTCCCAATTATAATGTTAAAATCGATATCCGGATATTACAATAGATAGTTCTTGTATTAGAACACGTTAAAACAAAACCAACAATTAAGAAAAGTACAGTCGAACGCGCCCGACCGTATAATACTCTCTGCTTCTATTCCCAATTATAATGTTAAAATCAGTATCCGGATATTACAATAGATAGTTCTTGTATTAGAACACGTTACAAAAAATTGACAATTTATAATCGAATATACATATGTTTGTGTTTATGCACATACAAATTCGTTTGACGTTATATGTATGCACATATATATGTATATATGTGTGTATGTATACTGTTGCCGCCACACATGCATTAAAAGAGTTCGAGTATATGCTTGTATGTTTCTGTCACGCTCGCACTCATGCATTGACCTAAATATTAACTTTATAATCGGTATCTCTTTTGTTTGTTGTTGGATTTTTATGCAACTTTCAGCATAGTTTGATATTAATTGTCTTCAAAGGAATCATAAATAACAATACTCTACGATAACAACAAATGCCTTTAAAACGGCATGCAAGTTTGAAAAGTTTTTTTTTTTTCTTACGGAAAAAGGGGGCGTGGCAGTCCAAAATCTTAAGAGGCAATGTATTTATGCTGTCTTTAGGAATATGCGTACCAAAATTGGTATTCCTAAGTGCCGTAGTTACTGAGATATTCGCTTTAAACATCTATTTTTTCCGAGGTGTGCCCAGTTTTTTGCTCATTGTGGGCGAATGGGGCGTGGCATCAAAAAAAAAAAAAAGATTGTTGTATTGACTGACTAAATATCGAGTCGATAGAGACCAAACTCGAATTTGTAGCTCTTACCATCTCTGAAATCTGTTTGTTCATACGGACGGACAGACGGACAGACAGACGGACAGACAGACGGACAGACGGACATGGCTATATCGACTCGGCTGTTGATGCTGATCAAGAATATATATACTTTATGGGGTCTGCCACGCCTCCTTCTGCCTGTTACATACATTTGTTACATACCCAATATACTATTGCAGAGAGTATAAAAACTACGTATAATCGAACATACATGTGTTTGTCTGTATGTACATACAAATTTGTTTGACGTTAAATGTATGCACACACATATGTGTGTATGAATACTATTGGTCGGCATGACTAGCGCTATCTCCTTCGCACTCATTACTCTCGAATAAAATCTTTGTTGCTTCATTTCTTTCTGGTTTATGGTCGGATTCTTATGAAACTTTCAGGAGAGTTTGACATGACACGTCTTCAAACGAATTATCAATAACAACACTGTACGAGAAGAATAAATGTTTTAAAAACGGCATGCAAGTTTGAAATTTTCTTTTATTCCTTGCGGAAAAAGGGGGCGTGGCAGCCCAAAACTTTTGATGTCATTTCATTAATGCGGTCTCTAGGAACACGTGTACCAAAATTGGTATTCTTAAGTGCCATAGTTACTGAGATATTAGCCGAAAACATAGATTTTTTCCGAGGTATGTCTAGTTTTTTGCTCATTGTGGGCGAATGGGGCGTGGCATCGAAAAAAAAAAAAGATTCTTGTATTGACTGACTAAATATCGAGTCGATAGAGACCAAACTCGAATTTGTAGCTCTTACCATCTCTGAAATCTGTTTGTTCATACGGACGGACAGACGGACAGACAGACGGACAGACGGACATGGCTATATCGACTCGGCTTGTGATGCTGATCAAGAATATATATACTTTATGGGGTCTGCCACGCCTCCTTCTGCCTGTTACATACATTTGCACAAACCCAATATACTCTTGCAGAGAGTATAACAAGCACAAAAAAAAAAAAATTTTATTTCTGAATCTGTGCCGGGTTCGAACCGCAGACCATTGGTTTAGAAACAAACGACTAACCGCAACCCAACCCAGTTGCACCAGTTAATATTGTACATTTACATTTTTCTTGAAATTTAAAAAAGTATATTAGAAAATTTCACTGTCAGGAATTGAACCTGCGAACTTATACTCAACTTGCAGAACACGCCGCAACGCTACTAATTGCACCAACCCCTCCTTGTGAGACGGCTCCGATTATTTTCATTAAGACATAATAGTGCTAAATTATAAAAAAAAAAAAAAAAAAAAAAAAATTAATTTCTGAGTCTGTGCCGGGGTTCGAAGTTCGAACCGCAGGTCTTGTGTTTAAAAGTGCTAAAAATAATAACAAGTATCCCTACTACCTGAAACACGCTCGCCTTGCAAACTACTGCGGCTAATGTTTATATAAACATAGTGTTATCTCTTTTCTTTCAACCACGTGCATTGACACTGCGATTCAAGGGATACTTTGTTACCCAATTGCTCAGTTGTTTATAGTTGGATTTTTAAGCAACCTTCAGGGTAGTTTAATATGATTTGTATTTAAACAAATTTTGAATTACAATACTGTACTTTATTAGCAAATGCTTTTAAAACGACATGTAAGTTTTGAAAAGTTTTTTAGTTCGTGTGGAGAAAGGGGGCGTGGCAGACCAACATTTTTAATGACGTTGCATTTGTGCTGCACCTGCGTACCAGAATTAATGTTCCTAAGTGCTAAGTTACGGAGATATTCGCCGAAAACATAAATTTTTTCCGAGGTGTGTCTAGTTCTTTGCTTATTGCGGTGGCGGTGGGGGGCGTGGCGCAGATTTGATATAAACTTGATCTGCTCGAGAAAGTTACAGAATTTTTATTACAAATTTGTTGTCTCTAGCTCTTATAGTCTCTGAGATCTAGGTGTTCATACGGACGAACGGACAGACGCACTAAGCAGAGGGTCTTTCATACAAGCTTGTATGGGGACCAACCAATTCATCGAATTCTCGTCGCAATGACCGGTCGGACGCGGAGTCGTTATAACCGGATTTTACTGTATGTGATATAGTAGTCCATATAAAATTGATTAACAGACAGAAAAATATATGATATAGTAGTCCGTTTAAAATCGATCAACAGAAAAAATATTCATACTAAGTATTTCAACCGATTGTTCCTATTGCAGCTATATGATATAGTGGTCCGATCTGGATAAAATTTGGTCAGCTGATGGAAAATGGTAAATAATGCATATTGCGAGAATTTGGCTTAAATCGTTTAAGAGACACTAAAAATTTTCATACTAAGCATTTTCAGCATTTTTAACCGATTGTTCATATGACAGCTATATGATATAGTAGTCCGATTTGAATGAAATTTGGTCAACACATTGGGAATGATAACAAATGAATGATAAGCATTTCAACCGATTGTTCCTATGGCAGCTATATGATATAGTGGTCCGATCTGGATAAAATTTGTTCAGCTGATGGAAAATGATAAAGAATGCTTATTGCGAGAATTTGGTTCAAATCGTTCAAGAGGCACTGAAAATTTTCATACTAAGCATTTTCAGCAATTTTAACCGAGTGTTTCTATGACAGCTATATGATATAGTGGTCCGATCTGGATAAAATTTGGTCAACACATTCGGAATGATAACAAATGAATGATAAGCATTTCAACCGACTGTTCCTATGGCAGCTATATGATACAGTGGTGCTATCTGGATAAAATTTGGTCAGCTAATGGAAATTGGTAAAGAATGCATATTGCGATTTGGTTCAAATCGTTCAAGAGACACTGAAAATTTTCATACTAAGCATTTTCAGAATTTTTAACCGATTGTTTCTATGGGAGCTATATGATATAGTGATCCGATCTGGCCGATTTTAACATATGAACTGCGTGCAGAGAGATTACACATGTGTACCAAGATTAATCACGATAGCTTTAAAACTGAGGGATTAGTTCGCATAGAAACACACGGACAGACGGACATGGCTATATCAACTCGGCTGTTCATGCTGATCAAGAATATATATACTTTATGGGGTCGGAAACGCCTCCTTCAATGAGTTACAAACATCGTGACAAAAACAATATACCCTCTGCAAGGGTATAACAAGAAAAAAAGGTTATCTTCGGCTAGCCGAAGATTAAATACCCTTGCAGACAAGCATATTGCGTTAATTTTATTTTTATCGGTAATTGTTCCAAACAGTAGCTATATGATATATTAGTCCGATTTGAATGAAATTTTGTGAGCATATAGGAAATGATAACAAATGCATATTATGTGAATTTGGTTAAAATCGATACACAGACATAGAAAATTTTCATACTAAGTATTTCAACTGATTGTTCCTATGGCAGCTATATGATATAGTAGTCCGATTTGAATGAAATTTGGTCAACACATTGGGAATGATAACAAATGAATGATAAACATTTCAACCGATTGTTCCTATGGCAGCTATATGATATAGTGGTCCGATCTGGATAAAATTTGTTCAGCTGATGGAAAATGATAAAGAATGCTTATTGCGAGAATTTGGTTCAAATCGTTCAAGAGGCACTGAAAATTTTCATACTAAGCATTTTCAGCAATTTTAACCGAGTGTTTCTATGACAGCTATATGATATAGTGGTCCGATCTGGATGAAATTTGGTTTGCACGTGGGATTTAGTACTAAATGCACATAGGCTGAGTTTGGTGAGTTTTTTTTTAACCGATTGTTCCTATAGGAGCTATATGATATAGTGATCCGATCTGACCGATTTTAACATATGAACTGCGTGCAGAGAGAATACACATGTGTACCAAGTTTCATCACGATAGCTTTAAAACTGAGAGACTAGTTCGCATAGAAACAGACGGACAGACGGACAGACGGACATGGCTATATCGACATGGCTGTTGATGCTGATCAATAATATATATACTTTATGGGGTCGAAAACGCCTCCTTCAATGAGTTACAAACATCGTGACAAAAACAATATTCCCTGTGCAAGGGTATAAAAAATAAATTTCTGAGTGCCGGGATCGATCCGCAGACCATTGGTTTACATACAAATACAAAAAATTAAAACTTGCATCTATATCACTTAGGCCACACTCCGTATGAGATTTGTTGTGACTAATATTAGTAAACGTAGAGTTATCTCTTTTCTTTCAACCACGTGTACATAATTTACATTTGTACAATTTATTATACGCCAAACGACTAACCACAACCCTACCCTGTTGCACCAGTTAAAATTCTTTATTTACATTTTTTTGTGTGATATTTAAAAAAGTATATTAACAAATTCCACTGTCGGGAATTGAACCCTATCATTAGCACCCCGCCCTACATTTCAGAGAAATCCGATTATAATAATTTTGTTATATAACAATTAAAAAAAAAACAAAACAAGAAAGAATGCTATAGTCGCCTCGCGACTTTAGGATACCCGTTACCCAGTTTCAATATGTAATTAAGAATTGGTAATGATAGGCTAAGATAGCTTGGAAAGCACAAAATGTTCTCACAAATTTATGATCAGAGCATATTTTCGACCGATTGTTTCTATGGGAGCTATACGATATAGCAGTCCGATTTGAATGAAACTCGGTCAGTATGTTTATTTTATTGATAAATATATTCTGTGTCAGTTTCATTAATAGCTTGGTAAATACAAAAAATGTTCATACAAATTCATTCTAAGAGCGAATTTTTGACCGATTGTTCCTCTCTGCTTTTATTCCCAATTATAATGTTAAAATCGATATCCGGATATTACAATAGATAGTTCTTGTATTAGAACACGTTAAAACAAAACCAACAATTAAGAAAAGTACAGTCGAACGCGCCCGACCGTATAATACTCTCTGCTTCTATTCCCAATTATAATGTTAAAATCAGTATCCGGATATTACAATAGATAGTTCTTGTATTAGAACACGTTACAAAAAATTGACAATTTATAATCGAATATACATATGTTTGTGTTTATGCACATACAAATTCGTTTGACGTTATATGTATGCACATATATATGTATATATGTGTGTATGTATACTGTTGCCGCCACACATGCATTAAAAGAGTTCGAGTATATGCTTGTATGTTTCTGTCACGCTCGCACTCATGCATTGACCTAAATATTAACTTTATAATCGGTATCTCTTTTGTTTGTTGTTGGATTTTTATGCAACTTTCAGCATAGTTTGATATTAATTGTCTTCAAAGGAATCATAAATAACAATACTCTACGATAACAACAAATGCCTTTAAAACGGCATGCAAGTTTGAAAAGTTTTTTTTTTTCTTACGGAAAAAGGGGGCGTGGCAGTCCAAAATCTTAAGAGGCAATGTATTTATGCTGTCTTTAGGAATATGCGTACCAAAATTGGTATTCCTAAGTGCCGTAGTTACTGAGATATTCGCTTTAAACATCTATTTTTTCCGAGGTGTGCCCAGTTTTTTGCTCATTGTGGGCGAATGGGGCGTGGCATCAAAAAAAAAAAAGATTGTTGTATTGACTGACTAAATATCGAGTCGATAGAGACCAAACTCGAATTTGTAGCTCTTACCATCTCTGAAATCTGTTTGTTCATACGGACGGACAGACAGACGGACAGACAGACGGACAGACGGACAGATGGCTATATCGACTCGGCTGTTGATGCTGATCAAGAATATATATACTTTATGGGGTCTGCCACGCCTCCTTCTGCCTGTTACATACATTTGCACAAACCCAATATACTCTTGCAGAGAGTATAAAAAGATAAGCATAATCGAAAATACATGTGTTTGTCTGTATGTACATACAAATTCGTTTGACGTTAAATGTATGCACATACATATTTGTGTATGAATACTATTGGTCGGCATGACTAGCGCTGTCTCTCTCGCACTCATTGCTCTCGAATAAAATCTTTGTTGCTTCATTTATTTCTTGTTTATGGTCGGATTCTTATAAAACTTTCAGGAGAGTTTGACATGATACGTCTTCAAACGAATCATAAATAACAACACTGTACGATAAGAATAAATGCTTTCAAAACGGCATGCAAGTTTGAAATTTTCTTTTATTTCTTGCGGAAAAAAGGGGCGTGGCAGCCCAAAACTTTTGATGTCATTGCATTAATGCGGTCTCTAAAAACACGTATACCAAAATTGGTATTCCTAGGTGCCATAGTTACTGAGATATTCGCCGAAAACATAGATTTTTTCCGAGGTGTGACGGGTTTTTTACTCATTGTGGGCGAATGGGGCGTGGCATCGAAAAAAAAAAAGATTCTTGTATTGACTGACTAAATATCGAGTCGATTGAGACCAAACTCGAACTTGTAGCTCTTACCATCTCTGAAATCTGTTTGTTCATACGGACAGACAGACAGACGGACAAACAGACAGGCATGGCTATATCGACTCGGCTCGTGACGCTGATCAAGAATATATATACTTTATGGGGTCTGCCACGGCTCCTTCTGCCTGTTACATACATTTGCACAAACCCAATATACTCTTGCAGAGAGTATAAAAAGTATGTTAACAAATTCCACTGTCGGGAATTGAACCTGCGAAGTTATACGCAATTTCCAAAACACGCCGCAACCCTATCATTAGCACCACGCCCTACATTTCAGAGAAATCCGATTATAATAATTTTGTTATATAACAATTAAAAAAAAACAAAACAAGAAAGAATGCTATGGTCACCTCGCGACTTTAGGATACCCGTTACTCAGTTTCAATATGTAATTAAGAATTGGTAATGATAGGCTAAGATAGCTTGGAAAGCACAAAAAATGTTCTCACAAATTTATGATCAGAGCATGGGAGCTATACGATATAGCAGTCCGATTTGAATGAAACTCGGTCAGTATGTTTATTTTATTGATAAATATATTCTGTGTCAGTTTCATTAATAGCTTGGTAAATACAAAAAATGTTCATACAAATTCATTCTAAGAGCGAAGTTTTGACCGATTGTTCCTCTCTGCTTTTATTCCCAATTATAATGTTAAAATCGATATCCGGATATTACAATAGATAGTTCTTGTATTAGAACACGTTAAAACAAAACAAAAAACTACGTATAATCGAACATACATGTGTTTGTCTGTATGTACATACAAATTTGTTTGACGTTAAATGAATGCACACACATATGTGTGTATGAATACTATTGGTCGGCATGACTAGCGCTATCTCTCTCGCACTCATTGCTCTCGAATAAAATCTTTGTTGCTTCATTTCTTTCTTGTTTATGGTCGGATTCTTATGAAACTTTCAGGAGAGTTTGACATGACACGTCATCAAACGAATTATCAATAACAACACTGTACGATAAGAATAAATGCTTTAGAAACGGCATGCAAGTTTGAAATTTTCTTTTATTTCTTGCGCAAACCCAATATACTGTTGTTTTCTATACTAAAACATGCTACTTTTACCTGCTATTACCTTTATATGAACATAGAACGCCCTAAAGTCGGCGTGTCTCAAAACAAAAACATACTTGCACTGCTTGGGTATTTTATCTTTCATTTGCGAACTCTCGGGTCTTTCTAGCTCTTATAGTTGCTGAGATCCTTTTGTTTATACAGACGGTCAGACGGGCATGGCTATATAGACTCGCCTTGTGACGCTGATCTAGAATATATATACTTTATGGGGTCGGCCACGCCTCCTTCTGCCAGTTACATACATTTCCACAAACCCAATATACTCTTGCAGAGAGTCGAGCGCGCCGACTGTAAAAGACCCTGTACTCTCCTTGTATTCGAAAATAATATTTGAATACGACTGTAATTTAAAATTTAAGTTTTAAAAAAAAAATTTTAAATCAAGTCACTGATGGGATTCGCCCTCAGACGCATATTGCGTAACATGCTGCAACCGTACTTGTTGCATCACACCACTCATTTGGCACAAATCCGATTATTTTTATATATATATAATAATGTAGTTATTTAAAAATTAAAAAAATAATTAAATTTCTGGGTCTGTGCCGGGTTTGAACCGCAGACCATTGGCTGTTGCACCAGTTAAAATTCTTTATTTACATTTTTGTTTGAAATTTAAAAAGTATATTAACAAATTTCACTGTCGAGAATCGAACGTCCGAACTTATACGACACTTGCAGAACACGCCGCAACCCTATCAGTAGCACCACGCCCACATTAGACACAAATCCGAATACTTTTATTTACATATAATAATGTTGTTATATAAGAACTGTGACGCCCCATAAATCTGGCGCACAATTTGTATAGGTACTGGCTGATAACTGCCAGTACCCACGTTTGATATTTACACGGGCACCGTCCCATTACTGCCAGCCGGCAGTGTACGGCGAGAGGAGGAGCGCGGAATAAGCAACACAAGACAGTGTGCTGGCCTGCTCTAACGACAGAGCGATCAACGCTGGATCAGAAATAGAGCAACGACGCTCGATTCAAAAAGCAGAGAGACGACACATGCGCAGTAGATCGCAGAGAGCGACGTCGAGGGTACAGCCACACACTCACGCATCGACGTCACAGCAAGCGACGCAACGAAGCCATCGAAAGTTCTCGAAGCGTGCCTAAGCGCAGCCGACAGAGCCGAAATACGACGCTCAGCAACAGCAGTGGAGAGAGGGAAGCAGCGCTGCCAAGCTGACCTACCGCACAATTAGACAGCGTCTGCTGGTTGTCGAAGCGGAATACACCTGACCCAAAATACTTTGTGTATCCCCGTATCCGACGCGCCGGGCCCGTCAACTACTGGTGTGGCTTCGGCCGGGTAGTAGTTGTTGGACTCGGATCGATCCAGGGCGTGCTCCATTCCCACTTCATAGCGTCTGCTGGCTGTGGAAGCGGAGTGCACCTAACCATAGTTCTTCGGACAGTCTCGGCAGGATCGGCAACCCCCACAGTGGCCACGGCCAAGTGGGTGTTGTACGCGTAAGCGACGACACAGAGCGTAGTTTGCTTCCCGGCGTCTTAGCGTCTGCTGACCACGGAAAGTGAACTACACAGACACAGTCCGTTGTGGAATGGCCCGTGGGTATTAAATCACATGTGCTAGGTACTACTTTACAGGTCTCTCTTTTCTTTTGCGCCCTATCTTTCTTCCCTAGTGTTTTCTTGCACAAAAATATAAATTTTCTGTAAAAACAGCCCTGGCCAGACTGAGACATACCTTGGCCAGAGAAATTACGTCGTTACAGAACAAAAAAAAAAAACAAGTAAGAAAGGCTACAGTCGAGCGCGCCGACTGTAAAAGACCCCGTACTCTCCTTGTATTCGAAATTAATATTTGAATGCGATATAATTTAAAATTTAAGTTTTAAAATAGAATAAAAAAAAATTTTTTAAACCAAGCCAATGATGAGATTCGAACCCGCGCTAACTGACGCAAGTTCCATAACACGCTGCAACCCTACTAATTGCATCACACCATTCATTTTGCACAAATACGATTATTTTCATTTATATATATTAATGTAATTATATATAAAAAAAACAAGTAAGAAAGGCTACAGTCGAGCGCGCCGACTGTAAAAGACCCCGTACTCTCCTTGTATTCGAAATTAATATTTGAATACGACTGTAATTTAAAATTTAAGTTTTTAAATTAAATTTAAAAAAAACAAGTAAGAAAGGCTACAGTCGAGCGCGCCGACTGTAAAAGACCCCGTACTCTCCTTGTATTCGAAATTAATATTTGAATACGGTTGTAATTTAAAATTTAAGTTTTAAAATTAAATTTAAAAAAAAAAATTTGATTCGGTCACTGATGAGATTCGAACCCGCGCTTACTGACGCAAGTTCCATATCATGCTGCAACCCTACTAGTTACACCACACCATGCAGAAATTTGATTATTTTCATTTATATATAATAATGTAGTTATTTAAAAATTAAAAAAATAATTAAATTTCTGGGTCTGTGCCGGGTTCGAACCTCAGACCATTGGCTGTTGCACCAGTTAAAATTCTTTATTTACATTTTTGTTTGAAATTTAAAAAAGTATATTAATAAATTCCACTGTCGGGAATTGAACCTGCGAACTTATACGCAAGTTGCAAAACACGCCGCAACACTACTAATTGCACAAATCCCACCTTGTGAGGGATTAAGATATAATTAAGATATAATAGATATAATATAAAAGATATAATAGTGCTAAATTATAAAATCAAAAAAAAAAAAAAATTAATTTCTGAGTCTGTGCCGGGGTTCGAACCGCAGGTCTTGTGTTTACAAGCAAGTGCGTGGCCCACCCGGACCACGCTCTCTTTGCAAACTACTGCGGCTAATGTATGTATAAACATACAGTTATCTCTTTTCTTTCAACCACGTGCATTGACAATGCGCTTCAAGTAACACTTTCTTACCTAATTGCTCAGTTGTTTATAGTTGGATTTTTATGCAACTTTCAGGGTAGTTTGATATAATTTGTCTTTAAACGAATCTTAAATTACAACACTGTACGATGAGGACAAATGCCTTAAAAACGGCATCGAAATTGAAAATTTTATTTTTTTTTTTGTGAAAAAAGGGGGCGTGTCAGCAAAAAAAATTTTAATGGCACTGCATTTATGCTGTCCCTAGGAACCTGCGTACCCAAATTGGTGGTCGTAAGTGCCATAGTTACGGAGATATTCGCGGAAAACATCAATTTTTTTCGAGGTGTCTTTGGTTTTTTGCTTATTGCGGGGGCGGTAGGGGGCGTGGCACTGATTTGAAATAAACTTGATCTGCTCGCGAAAGTTACTGAATGTTTATTACAAATTTGGTGGTTCTAGCTCTTGTAGTTTAAAAGATCCAGGTGTTCATACAGACGGACGGACAGACGGACAGACAGACAGACGGACAGACGGACATGGCTATATCGACTCGGCTGTTGATGCTGATCAAGAATATATATACTTTATGGGGTCGGAAAAGCTTCCTTCTGCCTGTTACGCACATTTAGCTTCTGACAAACCTAATAGACCCCTATACTCTTTTTAAGAGTACGGGGTCTAAAAACATGTAAGAAAGGCTACAGTTGAGCGAGCCGACTGTTAAAGACCCCGTACTCCTTCTAGTGAGAATTTTTCCACACAATAGCTCAACTAATACTACATGTAACCATTCAAATGTCCCATTTTCGACCGATTTGTCCCATGGGAGCTATAGGCTATAGTTGTCCGATCTGGACCAAACTTGGTGAGGATAGTTACAATGGTATCATACACGTACTGTGTTAATGTACAGATATTCGATGCTTTGTTTAATGAAAGTACGAGTTTTAATAAAAGTACTATCCATTATAATACCTGCATACCGATTTTAAAATTATAGTCGGAAATAAATGCAGAGAGTACTATACGCTCGGGCGCGCACGACTGTACTTTTCTTTCTTGTTATACCCGTTACTCGTAGAGTACAAGGGTATATTGTAGTCGTTGGAATGTATGTAACAGGCAGAAGAAAAATGATTTCAAGTTCAATGCGTGGATCGCAAATATTTTACATTCAAGTTATATTTTACTTCTCCCTATTTTCGTTTTCCAGTCTTTTTCATTCTTTGTGCAAGTTATCCATTGCGCTCATTGATTTTGCGTGGGTCATGGTTGCCTCTATTGTGGTTGCTGTGAACGGTGTTTACACACTCAGGCGTGTATTGTGTTTGTCATGTTGATAGCTCGACATGAGTCAGCATCCTCTAATGTGGCCGAAGTGGGACGACCATACATACCCCGTTATTACATGCAGAAAGCCCATTATGGAGTGCATTGGATTTGCATATTTTTGCTAATTTTTTTAACGATCGAAATTGGAATAAGAGAATATTTGCAAGGATGCTCATCAAAATAGATGATAAACAAGAAAAAAACAAGTAAGAAAGGCTACAGTCGAGCGCACCGACTGTAAAAGACCCCGTACTCTCCTTGTATTCAAAATTAATATTTGAATGCAACTGTAATTTAAAATTTAAGTTTTAAAATAAAATTAAACAAGTAAGAAAGGCTACAGTCGAGCGCGCCGACTGTAAAAGACCCCGTACTCTCCTTGTATTCGAAACTAATATTTGAATACGACTGTAATTTAAAATTTAAGTTTTAAAATTAAATTGAAAAAAAAAATTTGAATCAGTCACTGATGGGAATCGAACCCGCGCTTACTTACGCAAGTTCCATATCATGCTGCACCCCTACTAGTTACACAACACCATTCATTTGGCAGAAATTTGATTATTTTCATTTACATATAATAATGAAGTTATTTAAAAAATAAAAAAATAACTAAATTTCTGGGTCTGTGCCGGGTTCGAACCGCAGACCATTGGCTGTTGCACCAGTTAAAATTCTTTATTTACATTTTTGTTTGAAATTGAAAAAAGTAAATTCCACTGTCGGGAATTGAACCTGCGAACATATACGCAGCTTGCATGACGCGTCACAACCCTATCAGTCGCACCACGCCCCACATTAGACAGAGATCCGATTATTTTCATTTACATGTAATAATGTTATTATACAAGAAGCACAAAAAACAAAATTTTATTTCTGAGTCTGCGCCGGGTTCGAACCGCAGACCATTGGATGTTGCACCAGTTAAAATTCTTTATTTACATTTTTGTTTAAATTTAAAAAAGTAAATTCCACTGTCGGGAATTGAACCTGCGAACTTATACTCAACTTGCAGAACACGCCGCAACACTACTAATTGCACCAACCCCTTCTTATGAAACGGTTCCGATTATTTTCATTAAGATATAATAGTGCTAAATAATAAAAAAAAAAAAAAAAAAAACTGAATTTCTGAGTCCGTGCCGGAGTTCGAACCGCAGGTCTTGTGTTTACAAAGAAGTGCGTTGCCCACCCGGACCACGCTCTCTTTGCAAAGTATTGCGGCTAATGTATATATACACATACAGTTATCTCTTTTCTTTTAACCACGTGCATTCACAACGCGCTTCATGGGCTACTTTGTTGTTTAATTGCTCAGTTGTTTATAGTTGGATTTTTATGCAACTTTCAGGGTAGTTTAATATGATTTGTCTTTAAACAAATTTTGAATTACAATACTGTACTGTATTAGTAAATGCTTTAAAAACGACATTTAAGATTTGAAAAGTTTTTTAGTTCGTGTGGGAAAAGGGGGCGTGGCAGGCCAAAACTTTTAATGGCGTTGCATTTGTGCTGTTTCTAGGAACCTGTGTACCAGAATTGGTGTTCCTAAGTTCCATGGTTACGCAGATATTCGCAGAAAACATCGATTTTTTCCGAGGTGTGTCTAGTTTTTTGCTTATTGCGGGGGCGGTGGGGGGCGTGGCGCAGATTTGAAATAAACTTGATCTGCTCGAGAAAGTTACGGAATTTTTATTACAAATTTGGTGTCTCTAGCTCTTATAGTCTCTGAGATCCAGGTGTTCATACGGACGGACGGACAGACGGACAGACGGACATTGCTATATCGACTCGGCTGTTGATGCTGATCAAGAATATATATACTTTATGGGGTCGGAAATGCTTCCTTCTGCCTGTTACGCACATTTGGCTTCTGACAAACCTAATAGACCCCTATACTCTTTTTTAAAGAGTACGGGGTCTAAAAATTTGATTCGGTCACTGATGAGATTCGAACCCGCGCTTACTGACGCAAGTTCCATATCATGCTGCAACCCTACTAGTTACACCACACCATTCATTTGGCAGAAATTTGATTATTTTCATTTATATATAATAATGTAGTTATTTAAAAAATAAAAAATAATTAAATTTCTGGGTCTGTGCCAGCTTCGAACCGCAGACCATTGGCTGTTGCACCAGTTAAACTATAAAATTAAAAAAAAAAGAATTTAATTTCTGAGTCTGTGCCGGGGTTCGAACCCTAGGTCTTGTGTTTACATAAGGAGTCTCTACTACCTGGGCCACTCTTGCGTTGAAAACTTCTGCGGCTAATGTATATATAAACATAGTGTTATTTCTTTTCTTTCAACCACATGCATTCACAACGCGCTTCAATTGATAATTTGTTACCTAATTGCTCAGTTGTTTATATTTGGATTTTTATGCAACTTTCAGGGTAGTTTGATATAATTAGTCTTTAAACAAATTTTTTAATTACAATACTGTAATATATTATCAAATGCTTTAAAAACGGCATGTAAATTTTGAAAAGTTTTTTAGTTCTTGTAATAGGGGGCGTGGCAGGCCAAAACTTTTAATGACGTTGCATTTGTCCTGTTTCTAGGAACCTGCGTACCAGAATTGGTGTTCCTAAGTACCATGGTTACGGAGATATTCGCAGAAAACATCGATTTTTTCCGAGGTGTGTCTAGTTTTTAGCTTATTGCGGGGGCGGTAGGGGGCGTGGCCCTGATTTGAAATAAACTTGATCTGCGTACATCGTAGACGGACCTTCATTTAAAAATTTGGTGTCTCTAGCTCTTAAAAGAGTTTAAAAGATCCAGGTGTTCATACAGACGGACAGACAGACGGACATTTATAGGGTCGAAAAAGCTTCCTTCTGCCTGTTACGCACATTTCGCTTCTGACAAACCTAATAGACCCCTATACTCTTTTTTAAAGAGTACGGGTCTAAAAAGTTGGCTGCGATATGAGCGATGAAAGAAAAGAATTTGTTCTGTAGTACACTGGTCAGTCTGCCTTTCAGCACGTTTTTCTTGAAACAACTTTTGTAAATCAAAATTACTCGAAAACTAATTGACCAATCTTTATAGTGCTCACTAAGATCAAAATATTCTAGTCCTTAATCTTTCGATTTTTTTTTTCGATTTAAACTAGCCATTTTATAGCTACAAAACGTCGGTTTTTTTTCCCTAAAAAACCGAATTTTTGATTTTGACCGTCTGCCATTTTATTAATTTTGAAAATTTTTTCAAATCTTTTGATTAAAGACTACATTATACATATTTTTAACTATGTATATTCATAAAAATTTTGTTTTTGAGACGATCCATTCCACCGCAGTGTTGGACACCGCAAATCCTCAATTTTAAAGCATTGAGTCTTTGACGGCTATTTGCCACATAACTATGTAATATACAGCAATAAAAAACATTTCGCATGGTTCTTTAAGATGTGGTCCTTAATTTTATATATGTATTGATTAATGAAGTTGCGTAGTTTTCTTTAAAAAACAAGAAAGAAAAGTACGCCTGACAGTAAAATACTCTCTGCTTTTATTATCAATTATAATGTTAAAATCGGTATCCGGATATTACAATAGATAGCTCTTGTATTAAAACACGTTAAAACAAAAATATAAATAAGCATAATCGAACATACATATGTTTGTCTGTTTGTACATACAAAATCGTTTGACGTTAAATGTATGCACATACATATGTCTCTCTCGCATTCATGGCATTTCGCTCGAATATAAACTTTGTTCCTTTTATGTTTATGGTCGGATTCTTATGAAACTTTCAGGAGAGTTTGACATGATTCGCCAAGCGATTCACAAATAACAACACTGTACGATAAGAACAAATGCCTTAAAAACGGCATGCAAGTTTGAAAAGTTTTATATTTCTTAAGAAAAAAGAGGGCGTGGCATCCCAAAATTTTTTATGTCGTTGCATTTATGCTTTCTCTAAGAACACGTGTACCAAATTTGATATTCCTAAGTGGCATAGTTACTGAGATATTCGCCGAGAACATAGATTTTTTTCCGAGGTATGTCTAGTTTTTTGCTCATTGTGGGCGAATGGGGCGTGGCATCGAAAAAAACAAGTAAGAAAGGCTACAGTCCAGCGCGCCGACTGTAGAAGACCCCGTACTCTCCTTGTATTCCAAATTAATATTTGAATACGACTGTAATTTCAAATTTAAGTTTTAAAATTAAATTAAAAAAAAAATTTATATCAAGTCACTGAAGGGAATCGAACCCGAGTTATGCCATTAGCATCACCATCCAGACTTTCAGCTGACTTAAAAGGTTTACAATCAACTTTAATGTAAAAAGAATAAATACCGAAAGTGTCACAAGATTAGTTGACAGCCATACCGACCACTGACCATTAACCCAAAGTGTCATTAGAATTGTTGACATTTATTAACTCTATTGAACCTCCATGTAAACAATCTCCAATAACCCAGCATAAGTAAAACCCGCTATTGTAAACATAAATATTTTGGCGCAGCTCTCGCTGCATATTTTAAACATAAACATTTTGGCGCAGCTCTCGCTGCATAATGTATACACATAGAATTAAATAAGACGACAACCGAGATTTGATCGGAACCCTAGATTGTATAAGAGTTCAGTTGTTTTTTGACACTCAAATAAAGTACATGTATTAACGCAAAACCGCTTTATACCAATTTATTTGTATTCGCCGTAGAACCGCTTTATACTTATTTGTATTCGCCGTAGAATCGCTTTATACTTATTCGTATTCGTCGTGAAACCGCTTTATACAATAATATTCGTATTCGCCGTAAACCGTATACATAATTGGCGCAGCCGGTACTCAAGTGTAAAATTATTGTGGAAACTTTGGATATGGCATCCAAGTAAACGAAGCAATAAATCACTGACTAAATTTCTTACAAAGTGCAGCAAAATTATTGTGGAAACTTCGGATATTGCATCCAAGTAAACGAAACAATAATACACTGACAAACAGTTATTAAAAAGTGCAGAAAAAAAAATTATTGTGGAAACTTTGGATATTACATCCAAGCAAACGCAACAATAATAAACTGATATACTTTAATAAATTCGTGAAAAATAAAACGAAAAATGGCAAATCAACAAATAATCGAGATGCAACGATGCATCGAACTTCTGACAGCAGCAGTGGCAGCCAGGCAGGGAGAACGTGGAAACCATCTGACAGCCCAAAGGAACTGTATTGAGAAGGAAACCCGATACTTACCAGTATTTAATGGACAGGATGGAACTTTGCATGGATTCATCTCTGCGGTGGACCAAATCATGCAGGAGTACGACGACGATGGACAGGTTTTTACAGTCATCTTAAACACCAAGATACAAGGTCAGGCTCGAACCATGTTAAATATTAATCCACCATCAACTTGGGAAGAATGTAAGCTTCGACTAAGACACCACTACTAGTGTTAAAGATTTAGACAATAAAATAAGAATGATTGTTGAAGAAATAACAGATTTTTCGGTCTTTGAAAACAATAGTAGACTTGTTGATATTCTTAGTGGACTATTAATACAACGTATAAAACAAATAGCTTGTGGACCAATGGCAATTGCCCTCATGAATAAAACAACCCTATCAGACATCAGAAATGAAGTAGCTAAATTTATCGGACTTAATTTTGGAAACTTAAATAGAAAACTTTTAATCACCAAGGACAAAGATCAAGGTACATACAATAACAACAGATATCACAACGAACAAAATAATCAAAATAAACAAAACCCTAATAACAATCGAGGACAGGAGCAACAAAACAATAACAATCAAAGCCAAAACAGACAACAAAACAGTCAAATGGTGAGGATTAATCAAAATCAGAACAGAAACAATCAAAGTCAAAATATACGACAAAATTTCAATAGGCAACAAAATCAAAACGTAGAACAAAACCATAATAGACAACAAAGTCAAAACTTTAGGCAGAACCAAAACCTAAACCAACAGCAAAATTATCAGCAACCTCCACCAGAAGCAATGAGTGTGGACAATTTAAATGAAGATGAAGTAAATAGTAACACAAACAGGGAAGATAATCAGAACGAGTTTTTTACCAATTAGCCTCGGAAAAAAAGAAAATTTTTTTAAAGGGAAGGATTGAGGGGGATACATTTATAATTTTAGTGGACACAGGATCTACTATAAGCATACTAAACACTAAAAACGTACATACATCAAAATACGAAATAATTGAAAAATTTTCAAAAACAATTTATACTATTAATGGTGAAATAAAAAATAATAACTATTTAGTGAAAACAAAAGTACCAAGTGAATTTAATTATTCAGATTTTGCAAGAACACGATGGGTAGCTATGCCCCTGGAAAAATCATATGATTTTCTAATGAGCATGGATTTTATCCAAGGAAATGTTGAAAATATTGATTTTAAAAATAAAATATTGAAGCTTACCAATGGGGTCGAAATTCCTTTCCTATCTAAACTATCAAAAGATATTTGTGTAATGGAAGTAAGTGAAATTGATGACCTTAAGCTAGAAGATCTTAATGTTGAGGAAGCACAGATAATAAAAAATCTTACCAAGAAATATGAAAAATTATACTTCAAAGAAGGTGATCAGTTAACCAACACCAACACAATAGTGCATAGCATAAAAACTACTACAGACCATCATATTAATTCAAAACTTTACAGGGTCTCTCCAAAATATGAAGAGGAAGTGAAAAAGCAAATAATTGAAATGGAAAAAAGTGGAATTATCAGAAAAAGTAAAAGTAAATACAGTTCTCCAATATGTGTGATTCCGAAAAAAATGGACAATTCAGGAATTCAGAAATATCGTATTTGTGTAGATTATAGGCGATTAAACCAAGTAACCGTTCCAGATAAGTACCCAATACCTATTATGGACGCTGTATTAGACAAGCTTGGAAAAGCCCAATATTTCACTACTTTAGATTTAGCAAAAGGCTATCATCAAATTTTAATGGCAGAAGAAGACATTGAAAAAACAGCTTTTATAACACCAATGGGATTATACGAATATGTTAGAATGCCATTCGGGTTAAAAAATGCTCCAGCCACATTTCAGCGATTAATGAATGAAATTCTAAGGGATTATATAAACAAAATTTGTGTGGTATATCTTGATGATATTTTAATATTCTCAACAACACTTGAAGAACACAAGATTGCTCTTGAAAAAATTTTCAAAGTACTTCGAAATCATAATTTAAAAATCCAACCAGACAAATGCTCTTTTATGAAAAAACATACAGAATACTTGGGACATATTCTCACAAAAGAAGGGTTAAAACCAAATCCAAGAAAAATAGAAGCAATTAAAGAAATTCCATTGCCCAAAACTGAAAAACAATTAAAAGGATTTTTGGGAATGACAGGATTTTACAGGAAATTTATAAAAGACTATTCTAAAATAGCATACCCAATGATAAGATACTTACAGAAAGGTATTACAATAAATACAAATGATCCACAGTTTATAGATGCATTCGAAAATCTCAAAACCCTTATAAGCTCACATCCAATTTTAAAATATCCAGAATTTGACAAACCCTTTACAATAACTACCGATGCCAGTGATTATGCTATAGGTGCAGTTTTGTCACAACAAGGACAACCAATTGCATTTGTATCACGAACACTTAACAAACACGAGAAAAATTATAGCACAATTGATAAAGAATTCCTATCTATTGTACATGCTGTGAATTATTTTAAACACTATTTGGTAGGAAATAAATTCCAAATTATAACAGACCATGCCCCCATTAAATACTTAAATTCAAAATTCAAAGGAAAAGAAATGACAGCTAGACATCAAAGATGGATTCTTAAATTACAAGAATTTGACTATGATATAACATACCTAAAAGGCAAAGACAACAAAGTAGCAGATTTTTTAAGCAGACAAGAAACATCCCAATTAATAAATAATAAAAATGAGAAAGAATCTAACTTTGAACTCACAAATACACAGCATTCTGCAGACGAAGAGGAACTAACACATTTTTGGATAAAAGAAGATATTGTAAACAAATACAAAACTCAAATTATAATAACATATACAGCAGCAGACAATATTATGATGCAACATGGAAGAAAAATAATTGAAATAAACCCAGCAGATTCAGAATCAGAAATCGAAATAAAATTACACAATAACATAGAAAAAGGAACAGTAGGAATTTTTTCAGAAGTACCAGATACAATATATCATAAAATACAATGTATATTGATAAACATTTTCTCCCATTGCAAGAACATTAAATTTTTAAAATGCACAAAAAGAGCACAGGAAATTTTAAGCGAGGAAGAATTACATAAACAAATTGCAATATATCATACAAAAGATTCATTACACAGTGGCATAAGTGAGACATTTAATTCACTAAAAGATAAAATATATTTTCCAAATCTAAGAGAACATATTCAGTTAATAATTTCCAATTGCAAAAAATGTAAAGAAATCAAATATGACAGAAACCCAATAAAACCTAAATTTCACTTTACAGAAACTCCAGATACTAAAAATCAAATTATACACTTAGATATTTTTCACATAAAACACAAATCTTTTGTTACAATCATAGATAAACTTACAAAAATGGCAGTAGCCTACAACATAACAGATAGAAATTGGCGAACTAAGATGCAAATTATGCAGACATAGAAAGATTACATTCCACATTAATTGAAATCATAGCAGGAATAGACAATAATGAACTGTCAATAGAATCTAAAATACAGATAGCAATAACAGCATACAATAATCGTCATCATTCAACAATAAAGTGCACACCATACTACGCTAAAAACACAGAAGATGAAGGCAAACTAAAACTAACAATTGAAGAACAAAAGAAAAAGATAATAAATAAACGAAACAATACAAGAGAGGATTATAATGAAGAAAGACAAAAAGGCCCAATAAAAAATTATAAAAGAGTCAGACATAAGGACGAACCATATTTCAGATTTGCAGAACTACAAAATATTCATCCATGTAATATCAAAAGACCGTTAAATCAAGAAAACAACAATTCGCTATAAAAGAAAAAAAAAAAAATCACGAAAAATTATTTTACTAAACAAAATTAACAAATATTTTTTCTCTAATCATTTTCCCAGATACTTATCGTTTTTTGCATGATTTTATCTAAATTCACAATGGTACATACAAGATTACAAATTGAACCAATACAATCAAATGCAGGATATGCACCAATCCAAATTTACCAAACGGAAATAGTAAATGAAACAGTTATTATATTACATATTATTAATATTGACCCATTAATTGATATAATGAAGCAAATAGAAACAAATATTAAAAACATTAATATTACAGATAAAAATGAGCTGTTTACAGAAATCAATTTAATTAGAGCAAAAATAAAATCCATAACACCATACAATAGAATTAAATGAGGAGTATTAAACATTGTAGGAACCTCATATAAATGGCGTTTCGGACTAATGGACGATGAAGATAGAACAGACATTTTAGAACATCTTGACACAATTGATAAAAATAATCACAATATTATAACTAACATGAATCAACAAATTGTCATAAATTCTCATTTCAACGACACAATACAGACTTTAGCTGAAACAATTAAACACGACAGAATAATTATTAACGAAACACTTCAAAGCATAAACAGTCAAAATGAACAAATAATAATGAAAATTATACACACAGACCAAATGCAAAAACTTAAGAATATTGAATACAAAGTAAATTACATTCAGGAAAGCATAGCATCTGCAAAGAATAATATCATATTACCCGAAATCCTATCCAAAGAAGAAATTAATAAATTTGACATTGATTTTTACAAACTAAAATTAATCCGCATGGGTATACTAAAATATAAAAATAATTGCATTATTATAGCAATTAAGATTCCTAAAAATTATATAAGTATAAATGTTAAATTACTAATCCCAATGCCGAACACAGAGTATATTCAAATAGATCAGGAAAATTTATTCATTATAGAAGCCAACAATAAAACACTAGAATATGAACCAAACAGAATTTTGAAAGAACTTAAATTAAGCAAAAGTTGTACCATTAATAATAATTGCAAATTTGTATTTAATAACATCACAAGTATTGAAGAAATTGACGACGACACATTAATAATTAAAAATGCAAGAAAAGAAAAATTATCTCAAAACTGTGACGACAGAAATATTATACTTAATGGAAATAATCTAATACAATTCGGTAATTGCAAAATACAAATTTTAAAAGAAGCATTTTCTAACGAAAAATTTGAATTTTATGAAAAATTTTATTATCCCACGGACATTTTAAATCAAACCTACAAAAACACCATTAACTTTGATCATTTAACCATAAAAAATTTTGAAAATCTAAAAGAAATTACAGAAATAAAATATAAGAAAGAAGTAACAAACGGCATTATATTTATATTCATACTAATCACCATACTATGTTTAATCATTTATACAGTAGAATCCGTTTATTACGACACTCAAGGGACCGACGATTTTATGTCGTTATACCCGGTAGACGCTTTAACCATACACAACTCCATACAAACTTGTATGAAAGGGCCAATCAAGTCATGGAATTTTCGTCGCAATGACCGGACAAACGCTTTAAGCGGAGTCGTTATAACCGGATTCAACTGTATATACTTACGCTGTAAAAGGCAAAATATTAATATTAATGTTAAAAGAATTCAGGAGAATTCATACTCTAACAGGGGAGGAGTTATGCCATTAGCATCACCATCCAGACTTTCAGCTGACTTAAAAGGTTTACAATCAACTTTAATGTAAAAAGAATAAATACCGAAAGTGTCACAAGATTAGTTGACAGCCATACCGACCACTGACCATTAACCCAAAGTGTCATAAGAATTGTTGACATTTATTAACTCTATTGAACCTCCATGTAAACAATCTCCAATAACCCAGCATAAGTAAAACCCACTATTGTAAACATAAATATTTTGGCGCAGCTCTCGCTGCATATTGTAAACATAAACATTTTGGCGCAGCTCTCGCTGCATAATGTATACACATAGAATTAAATAAGACGACAACCGAGATTTGATCGGAACCCTAGATTGTATAAGAGTTCAGTTGTTTTTTGACACTCAAATAAAGTACATGTATTAACGCAAAACCGCTTTATACCAATTTATTTGTATTCGCCGTAGAACCGCTTTATACTTATTTGTATTCGCCGTAGAACCGCTTTATACTTATTCGTATTCGTCGTGAAACCGCTTTATACAATAATATTCGTATTCGCCGTAAACCGTATACATAATTCCCGCGCTATCAGAATCAGGTTCCAGAACATGCAGCAACCCTACTAGTTGCGCCACTCCATACACTCGGCATCAACCACAACCCAACCCTGTTGCACTAGTTAATATTTTATATTTACATTTTTTTTTTAAATTTAAAAAAAGTATATTAGTAAATTTCACTCTCGCGAATTCAACCTCCGAACTTATACTCAACTTGCCCAACACGCCGCAGCACTACTAATTGCACCATCACCTCCTTGTGAGTGTGTGCCGGGGTTCGAACCGCAGGTCTTGTGTTTACATACAAGTGGGTGGCCCACCAGGACCACGCTCTCTTTGCAAATTACTGCGGCTAATGTACATATAAAAATACAGTTATCTCTTTTCTTTCAACCACGTGCATTGACAACGCGCTTCAAGGGACACTTTGTTACCTGATTGCTCAGTTGTTAATAGTTGGATTTTTATGCAACTTTCTGGGTAGTTTGATATGATTTGTCTTTAAACGAATATTAAATTACAACACTGTACGATAAGGACAAATGCCTTAAAAACGGCATCGAAAATGAAAATTTTATTTTTAGACCCCGTACTCTTAAAAAGAGTATAGGGGTCTATTAGGTTTGTCAGAAGCCAAATGTGAAAAAAGGGAACGTGGCAGCAAAAAAATTTTAATGGGACTGCATTTATGCTGTCCCTAGGAACCTGCGTACCCAAATTGGTGGTCGTAAGTGCCATAGTTACAGAGATATTCGCGGAAAACATCAATTTTTTTAGAGGTGTCTTTGGTTTTTTGCTTATTGTGGAGGCGGTAGTGGGCGTGGCACTGATGTGAAATAAACTTGATCTACTTGCAAAAGTTACTGAATTTTGGTTACAAATTTGGTGGTTCTAGCTCTTGTAGTTTAAAAGATCCAGGTGTTCATACAGACGGACGGACAGACGGACATGGCTATATCGACTCGGCTGTTGATGCTGATCAAGAATATATGTATATATTTTATGGGGTCGAAAAAGCTTCCTTCTGCCTGTTACGCACATTTGGCTTCTGACAAACCTAATAGACCCCTATACTCTTTTTAAGAGTACGGGGTCTAAAAAGAATCTTGTATTGACTGACTAAATATCGAGTCGATTGAGATCAAATTCGAACTTTTAGCTCTTACCATCCCTGAAATCTGTGTGTTCATACGGTCGGACAGACAGACAAGAATATATATAAGAATATATATCAAGAATATATACACTTTATGGGGTCTGCCACGCCTCCTTCTGCCTGTTATATACACTTGCACAAACCCAATATACTCTTGCAGGTCAGACGGGCATGGCTATATCGATTCGGCTTGTGATGCTGATCAAGAATATATATACTTTATGGGGTCTGCCACGCCTCCTTCTGCCTGTTACATACATTTGCACAAACCCAATATACTCTTGCAGAGAGTATAACAAGCACAAAAAAAAACAATTTAATTTCTGAGTCTGTGCCGGGCTTGAACCGCAGACCATTGGTTTAGAAATAAACGACTAACCGCAACCCAACCCTGTTGCACCAGTTAATATTGTATATTTACATTTTTTTTTTAAATTTAAAAAGGTATATTAGAAAATTTCACTGTCGGCAATTGAACCTGCCAACTTATACTCAACTTATGCAGAACACGCCGCAACACTACTAATTGCACCATCACCTCCTTGTGAGACGGCTCCGATTATTTTCATTAAGATATAATAGTGATAAATTAACAATTAAAAAAAAGAAAAAAAAAAACTTTAATTTCTGAGTCTGTGCCGGGGTTCGAACCGCAGGTCTTGTGTTTACAAACAAGTGCGTGGCCCACCCGGACCACGGTCTCTTTGCAAAGTACTGCGGCTAATGTGTATATAAGCATAGTGTTATTCCTTTTCTTTCAACCACGTGCATTCACAACGCGCTTCAATTGATAATTTATTACCTAATTGCTCAGTTGTTTATAGTTGGATTTTTATGCAACTTTCTGGGTAGTTTAATATGATTTGTCTTTAAATAAATTTTGAATTACAATACTGTACTATATTAGCAAATGCTTTAAAAACGACATGTAAGTTTTGAAAAGTTTTTTAGTTCGTGTGGGAAAAGGGGGCGTGGCAGACCAAAATTTTTAATGACGTTGCATTTGTGCTGTTTCTAGGAACCAGCGTACCAGAATTGGTGTTCCTAAGTGCTATAGTTACGGAGATATTACGGACGGACGGACAGACGGACAGACGGACAGACGGACATTGCTATATCGACTCGGCTGTTGATGCTGATCAAGAATATATATACTTTATGGGGTCGGAAAAGCTTCCTTCTGCCTGTTACGCACATTTGGCTTCTGACAAACCTAATAGAACCCTATACTCTTTTTAAGAGTACGGGGTCTAAAAATGATCTATGCTCAACGTTTCGCAACGCTGAGATCTCCCTGCGCATATATTTGTCATTGCTGGTGACTAATTGCAGCGGAGAACTGTCGTTTTCCAAAATGAAGCTAATAAAAACCGACTGCTTACAACCATGTGACAATATCGATTAGTACATTTGACAGGTCTCAATTTGGAAAATGATATCCTCCGCCATCTGTCTGGGTACTTATAATTCTCAATAAAATAAGATTCTAATCAAATTTCATTTATACCACTGGGATATCGACCTCTATTTTTATACTCTCTGCAAGAGTATATTGGGTTTGTGCAAATGTATGTAACAGGTAGAAGGAGGCGTGGCAGACCCCATAAAGTATATATATTCTTGATCAGCGTCACAAGCCGAGTCGATATAGCCATGTCCGTCTGTCTGTCCGTATGAACAAACAGATTTCGGAGATGGTAAGAGCTACAAGTTCGAGTTTGGTCTCAATCGACTCGATATTTAGTCAGTCAATACAAGAATCTTTTTTTTTTTCAATGCCACGCCCCATTCGCCCACAATGGCACTTAGGAATACCAATTTTGGTACACGTGTTCCTAGATATCGCATTAATGCAATGACATCAGAAGTTTTGGGCTGCCACGCCCCCTTTTTCCGCAAGAAATAAAAGAAAATTTCAAACTTGCATGCCGTTTTTAAAGCATTTATTCTTATTGTACAGTGTTGTTATTTATGATTCGTTTGAAGACGAATCATGTCAAACTCTCCAGAAAGTTTCATAAGAATCCGACCATAAACAAGAAAGAAATGAAGCAACAAAGATTTTATTCGAGAGCAATGAGAGCGAGAGAGATAGCGCTAGTCATGCCGACCAATAGTATTCATACACACATATGTATGTGCATACATTTAACGTAAAACGAATTTGTATGTACATACAGACAAACACATGTATGTTCGATTATACGTAGTTTTTTTTTTGTTTTAACGTGTTCTAATACAAGAACTATCTATTGGAATATCCGGATACCGATTTTAACATTATAATTGGGAATAAAAGCAGAGAGTATTATACGGTCGGGCTCGTTCGACTGTACTTTTCTTACTTGTTGAGTATCCTTAACTCGTTTTCTAGGCATAGCTTGTTTTGTGCTGTAAGCAACCAAGACATCTCGAATGCGTGCTGCCCTGTTGCAAAATAACTCTGTTGTGTATACTTTTTACTGCATACTTTCTACCTGTGCGTACCTTTAAATTGTCTCTCATAATGACTGTTAACAGAATTTATAGTAATGTATATTAAGATTTCCCTCTTAGACCTGTAATCAAAAAGATTATTTATGTTGTTCTGCCGACACCATAGACAAACTTTCGAGCTCTTGTTGTCTCGGAGATCCAGGTGTTCGCACGGACAGAAATACGGACATTTAAAATTCGTTTCGGCTATTGATGCTGATCAGGAATTTATATACTTTATGGGGTCGGCCAAGCCTCCTTCTGTACAAATCTCGTGACAAAAGTAATATACGCTTTGCACTGGTATAAAAAAAACTATTTAAACCCAAGTATGCCAATCAATTAACACATTTGCTTATCTCTGTGTGCGTTAAGTTTCCAAGAATCCTAAGGTTTAACACGATCTAAAAACAAAACCAATATAACATTGTAGCTATTTAACTCCAGAATTTGCGAGGATTTGAATTTCAAAACATTAAACCGGCTTTTGATTGAATATTACAGATGGGCTACTGGGAAAATTATAAGGACTGCTTACAATGCAATTGCGAAAATAGTGCATACAAGGTAATAACATTGTCATGATGTTCTTTGTTCAAGGAACACTTTTGTACGAAAACGCTGCTTGGCATAGATATTGCAAAGAGGCTGAAGAGAGTGGGAAAGAAGTTAGCATCCTTAACAATTTAAATACCGCAGCATAACTCAAAGCCATCCTACACTATCGGCCTATGCTCCTCTGTTTTTCTCCGCTTGTTGATTAGATGGATGGTAAGAGCTACAAGTTTGAATTTAGTCAGTATCGACTCCATATTTAGTCAGTCAATACAAGAAACTTTTTTTTTCGATGCTAGGCACCATTCGCCCATGAAAAAAAAACCAGACACACCTCGGAATAATCAATGTTTTTGCTGAATATCTCAGAAACTATGGCACTTAGGAATATCAATTTTGGAACGAAGGTTCCTAGATCAGCATAAATTCAGTGCCATTTAAAATTTTTGTATCCCACCCCCCTTTTCCGTAAGAAATAAAAAACTTTTCAAACTTTTGTACTTATCGTACAGTATTCTTATTTAAAAATTGTTTCAATACTAATTATATAAAACTATCCTTAAAGTTTCATAAGAATCCGGCCATAATCAAACAAGAAAGAAAAGTACAGTCGAACACGCCCGACCGTATAATACTCTCTGCTTTTATTTCTAATTATAATGCTTAAGGGGTTATATACAAAGTTGGGCGTCTCAAAATGCACTTTTTAGACCACATACTCTTAAAAAGAGTATAGGGGTCTATTAGGTTTGTTAGAAGCCAAATGTGCGTAACAGGCAGAAGGAAGCTTTTCCGACCCTATAAAGTATATATATTCTTGATCAGCATCAACAGCCGAGTCGATATAGCAATGTCCGTCTGTCCGTCTGTCTGTCTGTCTGTCTGTCCGTCCGTCTGTATGAACACCTGGATCTTTTAAACTACAAGAGCTAGAGACACCAAATTTTTTAATGAAAGTCCGTCTATGATGTACGCAGATCAAGTTTATTTCAAATCGGCGCCACGCCCCCCACCGCCCCCGCAATAAGCAAAAAACTAGACACACCTCGGAAAAAATTGATGTTTTCTGCGAATATCTTTGTAACTATAGCACTTAGGAACATCAATTCTGGTACGCAGGTTCCTAGAGACAACACAAATGCAACGTAATTCAAAATTTTGGTCTGCCACGCCCCCTCTTCCCACAAGAACTAAGCAAATTTTTCAAACTTACATGCCATTTTTAAAGCATTTGGTAATATAGTACGGTATTGTAGTTCAAAATTTGTTTAAAGACAAATTATATCAAACTAACCTAAAAGTTGCATAAAAATCCAACTATAAGCAACTGAGCAATTAGACAACAAAAGAGCCCATGAAGCGCGTAATGAATGTAGTGGTGCAACTAGTAGGGCAGCATGATATGGAACTTGCGTCAGTAAGCGCGGGTTCAAATCCCATCAGTGACTGATTTAAAATTTTTTTTTAAATTTAATTTTATAACTTAAATTTTAAATTACAGTCGTATTCAAATATTAATTTCGAATACAAGGAGAGTACGGGGTCTTTTACAGTCGGCGCGCTCGACTGTAGCCTTTCTTACTTGTTTTTTTTGCATGTTCTGAAAGTATTTGATAACAACTGTGCAAAATTTCATCTTGATTGGACCAGTAGTTTTCAAGTTACAGCAGTTTTTCCAATGAAATTTGGTGCGCGGCTAATATCAAAACACAACTTTGAATGCGATTATCTCGGAATGACTTTTTTTCAAAAGTACTGTTACGGTGATCACGATAACTCAAAAACTTGTCAACCGATTTTCAACATTTTTTATACTCTCTGCAAGAGTATATTGGGTTTGTGCAAATGTATGTAACAGGCAGAAGGAGGCGTGGCAGACCCCACAAAGTATATATATTCTTGATCAGCATCACAAGCCGAGTCGATATAGCCATGTCCGTCTGTCCGTCTGTCCGTCTGTCTGTCCGTCTGTCTGTCTGTCCGTCCGTATGAATAAACAGATTTCAGAGATGGTAAGAGCTACAAGTTCGAGTTTGGTCTCAATCGACTCGATATTTAGTCAGTCAATACAAGAATCTTTTTTTTTTCGATGCCACGCCCCATTCGCCCACAATGAGCAAAAAACTAGACATACCTCGAAAAAAAATCTATGTTTTCGGCTAATATCTCAGTAACTATGCCACTTAGGAATACCAATTTTGGTACACGTGTTCCTAGAAACCGCATAAATGAAATGACATCAAAAGTTTTGGGCTGCCACGCCCCTGTTTTCCGCATGCAATAAAAGAAAATTTCAAACTTGCATGCCGTTTTTAAAGCATTTATTCTTATTGTACAGTGTTGTTATGAAGACGTATCATGTCAAACTCTTCTGAAAGTTTCATAAGAATCCGACCATAAACAAAGAAGAAATGAAGCAACAAAGATTTTATTCGAGAGCAATGACTGCGAGAGAGACAGCGCTAGTCATGCCGACCAATAGTATTCATACACACATATGTATGTGCATACATTGACATCAAACGAATTTGTATGCTCGATTATGCTTAGCTTTTTTTTTTGTTTTAACGTGTTCTAATACAAGAACTATCTATTGTAATATCTGGATACCGATTTTAACATTATAATTGGGAATAAAAGCAGAGAGTATTATACGGTCGGGCTCGTTCGACTGTACTTTTCTTACTTGTTTTTCTAGTATTCGTATTGAAAATCTCGTGTACTTGAACGATCGAATTTTTTTGAAAAAGTATTTGAATTTTTTTCAAAATTTTGTATTTTGAAAAATTTGACCCCAAAAAAGTCGATTTTTCATTTAAACCATTTTTTTTAGTAAAAAAAAACCTTTTTTTTTTAATCGGCTTTGTTCAAGTACACCAGAGTACATATATCTTGCATGATTTTTTTACTTTTTTAATTTTGTTTAAGCGGTTCGTCGTGGAGAGTGATCACCGCAAACCTCTATAAAAAAAAAAAGGTGTCTCGGGGCATGACCTTTAACTCAGCCAGGTTTCAAAATTTTTTAGACCCCGTACTCTTAAAAAGAGTATAGGGGTCTATTAGGTTTGTCAGAAGCCAAATGTGCGTAACAGGCAGAAGGAGGCTTTTCCGACCCCATAAAGTATATGTATTCTTGATCAGCATCAACAGCCGAGTCGATATAGCCATGTCCGTCTGTCCGTCCGTCCGTCCGTCCGTCCGTCCGTCCGTCTGTATGAACACCTGGATCTTTTAAACTACAAATGCTAGAACCACCAAATTTGTAATAAAAATTCAGTAACTTTTGCAAGCAGATCAAGTTTATTTCCAATCAGTGCCACGCCCCCTACCGCCCCCGCAATAAGCAAAAAAACCAAAGACACCTCGAAAAAAATTGATGTTTTCCGCGAATATCTCCGTAACTATGGCACTTACGACCACCAATTTGGGTACGCAGGTTCCTAGGGACAGCATAAATGCAGTGCCATTAAAATTTTTTTTGCTGCCACGCCACCTTTTTTCACAAAAAAAAAATAAAATTTTCATTTTCGATGCCGTTTTTAAGGCATTTGTCCTCATCGTACAGTGTTGTAATTTAAGATTCGTTTAAAGACAAATCATATCGAACTACCCTGAAAGTTGCATAAAAATCCAACTATAAACAACTGAGCAATTAGGTAACAAAGTGTCCCTTGAAACGCATTGTCAATGCACGTGGTTGAAAGAAAAGAGAAAACTGTATGTTTATATGTACATTAGCCGCAGTAGTTTGCAAAGCGAGCGTGGTCCGGGTGGGCCACGCACTTGTTTGTAAACACAAGACCTGCGGTTCGAACCCCGGCACAGACTCAGAAATTAAAGTTTTTTTTTTTCTCTTTTTTATAATTTTTAATTTAGCACTATTATATATTAATGAAATCGGAGCCGTCTCACAAGGAGGTGGTGGTGCAATTAGTAGTGCTGCGGCGTGTTTTGCAAGTTGAGTATAAGTTCGCAGGTTGAATTCCCGACACTGAAATTTTCTAATAAACTTTTTTAAATTTAAAAAAAAATGTAAATATAAAATATTAACTAGTGTAACAGGGTTGGGTTGTGGTTGATGCCGAGTGTATGGAGTGGCGCAACTAGTAGGGTTGCTGCATGTTCTGGAACCTAATTCTGATAGCGCGGGTTCGATTCCCATCAGTGACTTGATATAAATTTTTTTTTTTCAATTTAATTTTAAAACTTAAATTTGAAATTACAGTCGTATTCAAATATTAATTTCGAATACAAGGAGAGTACGGGGTCTTTTACAGTAGGCGTGCTCGACTGTAGCCTTTCTTACCTGTTTGAAATTAAAATTGTTTTTATTTCTTTAAATATGTTACTAAAATATTGTTCTTTGCATTTTTTAAAAAAGGTTGCATAAACATTTTTAAAAAATTCACAAAGTTAGCTTACGTTACTGCATCAACTTTGTATATAACCCCTTAAATCGGTATCCGGATATTACAATAGATAGTTCTTGTATTAGAACACGTTAAAACAAAAAAAAAGCTAAGCATAATCGAACATATATGTGTTTGTCTGTATGTACATACAAATTCGTTTGACGTTAAATGTATGCACATACATACATATGTGTGTATGAATACTATTGGTCGGCATGACTAGCGCTGTCTCTCTCGCACTCATTGCTCTCGAATAAAATCTTTGTTGCTTAATTTGTTTCTTGTTTATGGTCGGATTCTTATGAAAGTTTCAGGAGAGTTTGACATGATACGTCTTCAAACGAATCATAAATAACAACAGTGTACGATAAGAATAAATGCTTTAAAAACGGCATGCAAGTTTGACAGACGGACGGACAGACGGACATGGCTATATCGTCTCAGCTTGTGACGCTGATCAAGAATATATATACTTTATGGGTCTGCCACGCCTCCTTCATCAATATACTCTTGCAGAGAGTATAAAAAACCCAATATACTCTTGCAGAGAGTATAAAAAGAAAACAAGCAACATAATTTAAGTTAAAATGCAGAGAGTATTATATGGTCGGGCAGGCTCGACTACACTTTTCTTTTTTGTTTGTTTTAATATTTTTAAAAAAGTTCTCTTAACCTTACTATTTTTCTTAATTTACATACATTACAACATGGCATTAATTTGAGTTGGAAACAAATATCTAATGAATTGTTGCATTCAGTCTCGCTTTTTGTATGTTTCTCAAAGCAGGTTATTATAAGTAAAGTTTAGAAAGAAATTTTCAACAATCGTTAAAAGTTTATAATTAAATTCTGAAACATTTAGACTTAAATAATACGTATTTTCTGATAAAACTAAGTATAACTAACATAATGGCTCAATATGAGTCACGGAAGGAACTTTTTGCAGGCAGTGTGCAAAATGTATTCGTTGTCACTTTAACACTTTCACTTATCAGGCAACAATGGCACTAATTCGGAAGATCCCTATGGACCCCGCAATGATCCAATGCTAAAACTTTTCATCATCTATACTTGGACGACAGTTGTTGAGCGCCGTCTGACGCTTTAAAGTGCCGGTCTCACAGTCATTGTAGGTTTTGGCCAAGACTTTTGGGGTGTTATTGTGGTTCATGTTGTTGCGATTGAGGGTGCCACTCGCAATATTGCTCGTCTTGGTCGGCATGCGGAAGCTGCTCTGTCTTTTAGGACGTTGCTCGTAATACTGAAAAAAGATTAAGGATTAAATATTAACCCCAAATTTCGGATTCAATGACTCACATCCTTGGTAGGCAAACTGGAATACTGATTGGGGTATGTATCAAAGCTGGCCGTCGTGGTTGTCGTCTTGTTGAGTGCTTCCTCCGCGCTGATTAAGAAACAGCGCCTTGTGAAATGGTAGGTGCCCAGACAACAACATATTGTGAACAACATCATGGTGAGGACGACAATAGACACAGTTCCTGTTGAGGCACTTTGGACTCCTACTAACATATTATGTCAAAAAAGGTAATCGTCCAGAGCATATCCTTTACCTACCTTCACATTCTCCAGGCACACAAGCAGTCTTCTCGAACTCAGCTCCTCGACACTCAAGCAAATTTGGCTGCTCAACACTGCAGCGGCGATGACGGAGACGGATACCATCATTGGAACAGGCCGACCACTCGCTCCATTTACTCCAGCCAAGGAAGTCTTACAAAGAAATCTGTTAGTAAAAAAATTTGCTCTGCCCACTTTGGGCAAACTTACCTTCGCAGGGAACAGCCTCACACGTCTGCTCCTCCAGAGCACGTCCTGTACAGGATCTTTCGTGTCCTCCCAGACATTTACGGGTGCGCCGACGCACGCCCAAACCACAGGTCACGGAACAGCTAGACCACTCCGTCCAACAGCCCCACTCGTGCTCCAACTGACTGCCAATAGTGTTTTCCGGTTGCTGATCTATATCTTCTGGACATGCTTGGAGATTACAAGAGCGGTTCTGCACATTGCGTCCTCTTTGTCGATGCTGCGTGCCCCCTCCACAGCTGACGCTGCAGGTCGACCATTCGGAGTCGGATTCGGTGGTGTCGTGGTCATTTAATCGCTGACAACTGCCATCCGAGCGACAGTTACGGGTCTCCTCTTTTAGTAGACTGATCCTAACGGAACTGGGGTCAGCGCTAGTGGCGCGACAAGTGTAACGGTATCTCTTTTCGATATGTGGCTCATTGCCAACGGTGGTCGAAGAAGTGAGCCAAGGAGTCCATGAGCTAAACTTGCGTACCTCCGAGCAGCTTTGCATGTTGCATTCCTCATAGTCCAGTCGACAACCCGGGCACTCTAGTCCTCCATTGAGGGGCTTGGGATCATCGCACTCCCGTCTACGCATGCGAAATCCTCCGCCGCATTGGGCACTGCATTCGCTCCATTCGCCCCAGGGACCCCATCCGCCATCCAAGGCCTGGGGCTTGGCCACTGGACAGGGTGGCAAATGACTGCAGTACATCTCGGCATGCTCGGAGCCCACACAGGTGCGTCCACCATGGGCGGGTCGTGGGTTGCCGCAGCTACGACGACGAGTCTTCACCGCGATGCCGCACGTCTGCGAGCAGGGTGACCAGGCGGACCAGTCTGTCCAGCCTCCATGCAGGGTACAGTTCGTCACCTGCGTGCTGATGCCTTCGCAGGAGGCGCCTCCGTGTTGTGGTTGCGGATTATTGCAATTGCGATGGCGGCATAAACAGTTGCCGTTAAATTGTTCGTGCTGCTGGCAAACTAGCCACTCGGACCAGGCAGACCAGCCTCCATCAATGGGAGCATTTAGCACCGGGCAACTGAACATACTGGGCTGAAGCCAGGGCTGTTGCACAGTTGGATCGAGTGGAGTACAACGTTCCACGAGCTCATTCCAGCCGCAGTACGGATCCATCGCATTGAAGCAGCTAGACTGCGACATGTGGCGACTGCACCGCTGAGAAGGAATCTTTGATAAGGCTAGGTCAGTGCCAAGGTACAGCGAATCTGTGACCTTAAGATATGACATGTGCAAGAGTACGCCGGTCCCCGTATCATCCGATTGCAATAGTTCCACAAGACAAGTTCGAATCGGGTCATCGCGATGTCCATATTTCACCGAAAGCTTCTTGATATTGTTACCGTTACTGGAAATAAAAAGCATATGCAGCTGCTCCGTCTTAGTCTGCACCACATCCATGGCAATGAGTTTGAATCTCTCTAGTCTTGAGTGGTAGAGTGGTTTGGCTCCAATCGGTTGGATTGCCTGATCCATCAACTGATACCTTGAGCTCTCCAGTAGATGATTAAAAGCTATGGCACCACTAGCACATTGGAACTGGCTCCGTTGTCGGGTATTCACTGTCTTCCAGGCTGCATCTGAGTGCTCCTGGTGCTTAAAGGCGCCCTCAAAAGCAACATTAATCGTACTCAGGTTGTAGGCACATACAGCTGATCCAAAGATGCTTGATCTTTTCAACAAAAAGATAAATGTCAGTTAACAGTTAACACTAGCTTCCACTCGCGTCTTACCCAGAAGTTGTGAAGGTTGCATAGAGCACATGCTCCGATTCCGAATAAGTCATGCCCTGAATCTCGTCAAAATAGTAGGGATAATCTCCAGGCAAGGAGCAATTAAGGCGTGCCTTCAAAAACGATGTCCAGTTCTCCCGTAATACCTGATCTCCTCCGGCGTCGTTTTTACAAACTCGAGCTATCCGTGAATAGATTGCCTGCGGAAAAAAGCAGAGATTTAACAAGGTAAGTCCTGGAAATTGATTTTAAGAACTTCACCTTGCCACAGCTCATTTGCTCGGCTGCGGATTCGCGTAGCAGGAAGTAGACGAAGTTTCCAGCCTCAAAGCTACCCACAAACTGAGCTCCATTTAGCCAGTTGTTATTGTATTGCTTAGTGCGAAGAACGCGCTAGGGAGAGAAGAGAGGAAGAACAATGGCTTATAAATGCTTTAAATATAATTAATCTAGAAGAGACAGAAGAATTAAGACTTTAAAAGGAGAGGAAACATTTTGGAATTGCCTGAGAGGCTTCGCAAAATAGAAAGTTATCAATAAGGAAACAAAGTCAACGTAAAATTACATTTATAACAAGTAAGATAGGCTACAGTCGAGCACGCCGACTGTAAAAGACCCCGTACTCTCCTTGTATTCGAAATTAATATTTGAATACGGCTGTAATTTAAAATTTAAGTTTTAAAATTAAATTTAAAAAAAAAATTTGAACCAGTCACTGATGGGATTCGAACCCGGGCTTACTTACGCAAGTTCCATATCGTGCTGCAACCCTACTAGTTACACCACACCATTCATTTCGCTGAAGTCTGATTATTTTCATTTATATATAATAATGTAGTTATTTTAAAAATAAAAAAATAATTAAATTTCTGGGTCTGTGCCGGGGTTGAACCGCAGACCATTGGCTGTTGCACCAGTTAAAATTCTTTATTTACATTTTTGTTTGAAATTAAAAAAAGCATATTAATAAATTCCACAGTCGGGAACTGCGAACTTATGCGCAAGTTGCATAATACGCCGCAACCCTATCATTCGCACCACGCCCCACATTGTACAGAGATCCGATTATTTTCATTTACATATAATAATGTTATTATATAACAAGCACAAAAAAAAACAAGTAAGAAAGGCTGCAGTCGAGCGCGCCGACTGTAAAAGACCCCGTACTCTCCTTGTATTCGAAATTAATTTTTGAATACGACTGTAATTAGACCCCGTACTCTTAAAAAGAGTATAGGGGTCTATTAGGTTTGTCAGAAGCCAAATGTGCGTAACAGGCAGAAGGAAGCTTTTCCGACCCCATAAAGTATATATATTCTTGATCAGCATCAACAGCCGAGTCGATATAGCCATGTCCGTCTGTCCGTCCGTCCGTCCGTCCGTCTGTATGAACACCTGGATCTTTTAAACTACAAAAGCTAGAACCACCAAATTTGTAATAAAAATTCAGGAACTTTTGCAAGCAGATCAAGTTTATTTCCAATCAGTGCCACGCCCCCTACCGCCCCCGCAATAAGCAAAAAACCAAACACACCTCGAAAAAAATTGATGTTTTCCGCGAATATCTCCGTAACTATGGCACTTACGACCACCAATTTGGGTACGCAGGTTCCTAGGGACAGCATAAATGCAGTGCCATTAAAATTTTTTTTGCTGGCACGCCCCCTTTTTTCACAAAAAAAAAAAATAAAATTTTCATTTTCGATGCCGTTTTTAAGGCATTTGTCCTCATCGTACAGTGTTGTAATTTAAGATTCGTTTAAAGACAAATCATATCAAACTACCCTGAAAGTTGCATAAAAATCCAACTATAAACAACTGAGCAATTAGGTAACAAAGTGTCCCTTGAAACGCATTGTCAATGCACGTGGTTGAAAGAAAAGAGAAAACTGTATGTTTATATGTACATTAGCCGCAGTAGTTTGCAAAGCGAGCGTGGTCCGGGTGGGCCACGCACTTGTTTGTAAACACAAGACCTGCGGTTCGAACCCCGGCACAGACTCAGAAATTGAAGTTTTTTTTTTTTCTTTTTTATAATTTTTAATTTAGCACTATTATATATTAATGAAATCGGAGCCGTCTCACAAGGAGGTGGTGGTGCAATTAGTAGTGCTGCGGCGTGTTTTGCAAGTTGAGTATAAGTTTGCAGGTTGAATTCCCGACACTGAAATTTTCTAATAAACTTTTTTAAATTTAAAAAAAAATGTAAATATAAAATATTAACTAGTGTAACAGGGTTGGGTTGTGGTTGATGCCGAGTGTATGGAGTGGCGCAACTAGTAGGGTTGCTGCATGTTCTGGAACCTAATTCTGATAGCGCGGGTTCGATTCCCATCAGTGACTTGATATAAATTTTTTTTTTAAATTTAATTTTAAAACTTAAATTTGAAATTACAGTCGTATTCAAATATTAATTATGAATACAAGGAGAGTACGGGGTCTTTTACAGTCGGCGTGCTCGACTGTAGCCTTTCTTAGTTGTTTAAAATTTAAATTTTAAAATTAAATTTAAAAAAAAAGTTTAAATCAGTCACTGATGGGATTTGAACCAGCGCTTACTGACGCAAGTTCCATATCATGATGCCCTACTAGTTGCACCACTACATTCATTATTTTTATTCATTTATATATAATAATGTAGTTATTTAAAAAATAAAGTAAATTTCTGGGTCTGTGCCGGGTTTGAACCTCAGACCATTGGCTGTTGCACCAGTTAAAATTCTTTATTTACATTTTTGTTTGAAATTTAAAAAAGTATATTAATAAATGCCACTGTCGCGAATTGAACCTGTGAACTTATACGAAAGTTGCATAACACGACGCAACCCTATCAGTCGCACCACGCTCTCTTCGCAAACTACTGCGGATAATGTATATATAAACATATAGTTATCTCTTTTCTTTTAACCACGTGCATTCACAACGCGCTTCATGGGCTACTTTGTTGTCTAATTGCTCAGTTGTTTATAGTTGGATTTTTATGCAACTATTAGGTTAGTTTGATATAACTTGCTTGAAACAAATTTTGAACTACAATACCGTACTATATTACCACATGCTTTAAAAACGGCATGTAAGTTTGAAAAATTTGCTTTGTTCTTGAGGGAAAAGGGGGCGTGGCAGACCAAAATTTTGAATGACGTTGCATTTGTGTTGTCTCTAGGAACCTGCGTACTAGAATTGGTGTTCCTAAGTGCTATAGTTACGGAGATATTCGCAGAAAACATCAATTTTTTCCGAGGTGTGTCTAGTTTTTTGCTAATTACGGGGGCGGTGGGGGGCGTGGCGCCGATTTGAAATAAACTTGATCTGCGTACATCATAGACGGACTTTCATTAAAAAATTTGGTGTCTCTAGCTCTTGTAGTTTAAAAGATCCAGGTATTCATACAGACGGACGGACAGACAGACAGACGGACATTGCTATATCGACTCGGCTGTTGATGCTGATCAAGAATATATATACTTTATAGGGTCGGAAAAGCTTCCTTCTGCCTGTTACGCACATTTGGCTTCTGACAAACCTAATAGACCCCTATACTCTTTTTATACTCTCTGCAAGAGTATATTGGGTTTGTGCAAATGTATGTAACAGGCAGAAGGAGGCGAGGCAGACCCCATAAAGTATATATATTCTTGATCAGCGTCACAAGCCGAGTCGATATAGCCATGTCCGTCTGTCCGTCTGTCTGTCTGTCTGTCTGTCCGTCCGTATGAACAAACAGATTTCAGAGATGGTAAGAGCTACAAATTCGAGTTTGGTCTCTATCCACTCGATATTTAGTCAGTCAATACAAGAATCTTATTTTTTATGATGCCACGCCCCATTCGCCCACAATGACCAAAAAACTAGACATACCTCGGAAAAAATAGATGTTTAAAGCGAATATCTCAGTAACTACGGCACTTAGGAACACCAGTTTTGGTATGCAGGTTCCTAAAGACAGTATAAACGCATTGCCATTTAAAATTTTTGGCTGCCACGCCCCCTTTTTCCGTAGGAAAAAAAAACTTTTTAAACTTGCATGCCGTTTCTTCTTATCGTACAGTATTGTTATTTATGATTCCTTTGAAGACAAATCATTTCAGACTATCCTGAAAGTTGCATAAAAATCCAACAATAAACAACAGAGCTACCGATTATAAAGTTAATATTTAAGTCAATGCATGAGTGCGAACGCGACAGAAACATATAAGCATATATTCGAACTCTTTTGTTGCATGTGTGGCGGCAATAGTATACATGCGTGCATACATATAACGTCAAACGAATTTGTATGTGCATACAGACAAACATATGTATGTTCGATTATAAATTGTCTTTTTTGTTGTAACTTGTTCTAATACAAGAACTATCTATTGTAATATCCGGATACTGATATTGACATTATAATTGGGAATAAAAGCAGAGAGTATTATACGGTCGGGCTCGTTCGAATATACTTTTCTTACTTGTTTAGAGTACGGGGTCTAAAAATTTAATTTCTGAGTCTGTGCCGGGCTCGAACCGCAGACCATTGGTTTAGAAACAAACGACTAACCGCAACCCAACCCTGTTGCACCAGTTAATATTGTATATTTACATTTTTTTTTTTAATTTAAAAAAGTATATTAGAAAATTTCACTGTCGGCAATTGAACCTGCGAACTTATACTCAACTTATGCAGAACACGCCGCAACACTACTAATTGCACCACCACCTCCTTGTGAGACGGCTCCGGTTATTTTCATTAAGATATAATAGTGCTAAATTAAAATTAAAAAAAAAAAAAAAAAACTTTAATTTCTGAGTCTGTGCCGGGGTTCGAACCGCAGATCTTGTGTTTACAAACAAGTGCGTGCCCCACCCGGACCACGCTCTCTTTGCAAAGTACTGCGGCTAATGTGTATATAAGCATAGTGTAATTCCTTTTCTTTCAACCACGTGCATTCACAACGCGCTTCAATTGATAATTTGTTACCAAATTGCTCAGTTGGTTATAGTTGGATTTTTATGCAACTTTCAGGGTAGTTTAATATGATTTGTCTTTAAACAAATTTTGAATTACAATACTGTACTATATTAGCAAATGCTTTAAAAACGACATGTAAGTTTTGAAAAGTTTTTTAGTTCGTGTGGGAAAAGGGGGCTTGGCAGACCAAAATTTTTAATGACGTTGCATTTGTGCTGTTTCTAGGAACCTGCGTACCAGAATTGGAGTTCCTAAGTGCTATAGTTACGGAGATATTCGACGAAAACATCAATTTTTTCCGAGGTGTGTCTAGTATTTTGCTTATTGCGGTGGCGGTGGGGGGCGTGGCTCAGATTTGAAATAAACTTGATCTGCTCGAGAAAGTTACGGAATTTTTATTACAAATTTGGAGTCTCTAGCTCTTATAGTCTTTGAGATCCAGGTGTTCATACGGACGGACGGACATTGCTATATCGACTCGGCTGTTGATGCTGATCAAGAATATATATACTTTATGTGGTCGGAAAAGCTTCCTTCTGCCTGTTAGGCACATTTGGCTTCTGACAAACCTAATAGACCTCTATACTCTTTTTAAGAGTACGGGGTCTAAAAACAATATAAAAGAAATTAAGAATTGATTTTAATTATCAATTAAACTATGTTTGAAGAAGGATCTAATACATACCCCATTGGAATGAACGGGGGAGCGTAGGATAGCCACATCGCTTCCGGAGAAATCGGTTGCTGTGCCGATGAACATATTTCCATTAGACTGCAAAAGGCTGGTGCTGTTTGCCAGAGGATGAAAGGGACACTTGACGACGCCATCGTCAAAGGCGGTAACTGTCAGGTTTTCCATCTGCAATTTTTGAGGGAAATTTGTACTTGTGTTAGTGGCCGTAGTTGTATTTGTTGTTGTAGTCGAGCACTTACCTGACGCCATGAGCAATTCGGCTGGAAGGCGTTTGTCCCACATGCGTACAGTTGGTTCTCACCGTAGCTATGGAGCACGCGAATATAGTTGCGACACCATCGTTCTGATTGGCCTTTCTGCTGGCACATGAATGTCTTCTCCGGCGTCGCCACCCAGCTGGCGTTCTCCAGCTTCTTCAAGTCGAACGTCAAACGGTACAAAGTCTCTCTAAAAAAATTACATAAAAAAAATACTTAAGACACCGATAAAATACATAACATGTTGCTGATTGGGGAATGGTATCAGCTGAAATCAGTCCACAACCACTAACAAATAACAAACAAGTAAGAAAGGCTACAGTCGAGCGCGCCGACTGTAAAAGACCCCGTACTCTCCTTGTATTCGAAATTAATATTTGAATACGACTGTAATTTAAAATTTAACTTTTAAAACTAAATTTTAAAAAAAATTTTGAATCAGACACTGATGGGATTCGAACGCGTGCTTACCGACGCTAGTTCCATATCATGCTGCAACCCTACTAGTTACACCACACCATTCATTTCGCAGAAGCCTGATTATTTTCATTTATATATAATATATAAAAAAATATATATAATAAATAAAATAAATAAAAAAAATTAAATTTCTAGGTCTGTGCTGGGTTCGAACCGCAGACCATTGGCTGTTGCACCAGTTAAAATTATTTATTTACATTTTTGTTTGAAATTTAAGAAAAAAATGTATACGCAAGTTGCATAACACGCCGCAACCCTCTCAGTCGCACCACGCCCCACACTAGACAGAGATCTGATTATTTTCATTCAGCGAGCGCGCCGACTGTAAAAGACCCCGTACTCTCCTTGTATTCGAAATTAATATTTGAATACGGCTGTAACTTAAAATTTAAGTTACAAAATTAAACTTAAAAAAAAATTTGAATTAGTCACTGACGGGATTCGAACTCGCGCTTACTGACGCAAGTTCCATACCATGCTGCAACCCTACTAGTTACACCACATCATTCATTTGGCAGAAATTTGATTATTAGACCCCGTACTCTTAAGAAGAGTATAGTGGTCTATTAGGTTTGTCAGAAGCCAAATGTGCGTAACATGCAGAAGGAAGCTTTTCCGACCCCATAAAGTATATATATTCTTGACCAGCATCAACAGCCGAGTCGATATAGCCATGTCCGTCTGTCCGTCCGTATGAACAAACAGATTTCAGAGATGGTAAGAGCTAAAAATTCGAGTTTGGTCTCAATCGACTCGATATTTAGTCAGTAAATACAAGAATCTTTTTTTTTATTTGATGCCACTGCCCCATATGCCCACAATGAGCAAAAACTGGGCACACCTCGGAAAAAATAGATGTTCAAAGCGAATATCTCAGTAACTACGGCACTTAGGAATACCAATTTTGGTACGCATTTTCCCAGAGACAGCATAAATGCATTGCCATTTAAAATTTTGGACTACCACGCCCCCTTTTTCCGTAAGAAAAAAAATATAACTTTTTAAACTTGCATGCCGTTTTAAAGGCATTTTTTGTTATCGTAGAGTATTTTTATTTATGATTCCTTTGAAGACAAATCATATCAAACTACGCTGAAAGTTGCATAAAAATCCAACAACAAACAATAGAGCTACCGATTATAAAGTTAGTATTTAGGTCAATGCATGAGTGCGAGCGCGACAGAAACAAACAAGCATATACTCGAATTCTTTTGATGCATGTGTGGCGGCAATAGTATACATACACACATATATACATATATATGTGCATACATATAACGTCAAACGAATTTGGACGTGCATAAACAAAAAACAAGAAAGAAAAGTACAGTCTGCTTTTATTCCCAATTATAATGCTTAAATCTTTGTTGCTTCAATTCATTCTTGTTTATGGTCGGATCCTTATGCAACTTTCAGGGGAGTTTGGCATGAAACGTCTTCAAACGAATCATAAATAACAACACTGTACGATAAGAATAAATGCTTTAAAAACGGCATTCAAGTCTAAAATTTTCTTTTATTTCTTGCGGAAAAAAGGGGCGTGTCAGCCCAAAAGTTGTGATATCATTGCATTTATGCGGTCTTTAGGAACACGTGTACCAAAATTGGTATTCCTAGGTGCCATCGATAACAAATGCATATTGCGTGAATTTGAATGAAATCGCTCAATAGACATCGAAAGTTTTCATACTTAGCATTTCAACCGATTTTTCCCATGGCATGATGTAGTGGTCCGAACTGGATAAAATTTGGTCAGCTGATGTAAAATGGTGAAGAATGCATTTTGCGAGAATTTGGTTCAAATAAAAAATTTTTATTCCAAGCATTTTCAGTATTTTTAACCGATTGTTCATATGACAGCTATATGATATAGTGGTCCGATCTGGATGAAAATTGGTTTGCACGTGGGATTTAGTACTAAATGCATATAGGATGAATTTGGTGGAGCTAGCTAAAAACAAGTAAGAAAGGCTACAGTCGAGCGCACCGACTGTAAAAGACCCCGTACTCTCCTTGTATTCAAAATTAATATTTGAATGCGACTGTAATTTAAAATTTAAGTTTTAAAATTAAATTTAAAAAAGTATTTGATTCAGTCACTGATGGGATTCGAACCCGCACTTACTAACGCAAGTTCCATAACATGCTACAACCCTACTAGTTACACCACACCATTTATTTGGCAGTAATTTGATTATTTTCATTTACATATAATAATGTAGTTATTTAAAAAATAAAAAATAATTAAATTTCTGAGTCTGTGCCGGGGTTCGAACCGCAGGTCTTGTGTTTACAAGTGCTAAAAATTATGACAAGCATCCCCACTACCTGGACCACGCTCGCTTTGCAAACTACTGCGGCTAATGTATATAAAAACATAGTGTTATCTATTTTCTTTTAACCACTTGCATTGACATTGCGATTCAAGCGACACTTTGTTACCTAATTGCTCAGTTGTTTATAGTTGGATTTTTATGCAATTTTCAGGGTAGTTTGATATGATTTGTCTTTAAACAAATTTTGAATTACAATACTATACTATATTAGCAAATGCTTTAAAAACGACATGTAAGTTCTGAAAAGTTTTTTAGTTCGTGTGGGAAAAGGGAGCGTGGCAGACCAAAATTTTTAATGACGTTGCACTTGTGCTGTTTCTAGGAACCTGCGTACCAGAATTGGTGTTCCTAAGTGCTATAGTTACGGAGATATTCGCCGAAAACATCAATTTTTTCCGAGGTGTGTCTAGTTTTTTGCTTATTGCGGGGGCGGTGGGGGGCGTGGCGCAGATTTGAAATAAACTTGATCTGCTCGAGAAAGTTACGAAATTTTTATTACAAATTTGGTGTCTCTAGCTCTTATAGTCTCTGAGATCCAGGTGTTCATACGGACGGACGGACATTGCTATATCGACTCGGCTGTTGATGCTGATCAAGAATATATATACTTTATGGGGTCGGAAAAGCTTCCTTCTGCCTGTTACGCACATTTGGCTTCTGACAAACCTAATAAACCCCTATACTCTTTTTAAGAGTACGGGGTCTAATCTGACAAACCTAATAGACCCCTATACTCTTTTTAAGAGTAAAAAGAGACAAAGGTCTAGATCTCACCATACACTTCGCCACTAATCCCCTTCTGGGCAGTTGTCATAATTTTTCAACTGGTTGCCACACTGGTGCGTTGAACCGCAAGGCAAACAGGTAGCTATACCTGTTCAGGCACTGTGTTCAGTTGCTAAGTAATGTGGGCAGTACACAAGCCCACCAAGCTGACCAATTTCATGTCAGCCAACTGAATGGAAGAAAAATCGCCGAATTTCCAACAGAGATTTACCTATTTACAGATATTCTTATACTGATTATTCACTAATCTTAGTTTCTTTTAAAATTATCAACTAGCAAAGGCAATCAAAATTACATATCTTAAACAATGAATTATGAAATTTTATTTAAATGGTACTTAGCTACAGATTCTTAACTAGGTTTAGTTTCTATACTGCAATTATCCGCAAATTGAAAGTTGTTTTTATGTTGGTTTCATATGGTTGGCTACGAAGATCAATAGATCAAGTGCATACGAATGCGGCAAGTGAGAGATAAATGGTTACATCTCAAACTTGACAGCATTTGCGAATGAGTGAGTGGACATAGAATGTACTAACATATCGCCAATACTATAAAGGAATTCCGTCGACCAGGCGACGCCACAGTCAAGTCAGCCAACACACGATCGACCAAAGAGACAAACGTTGCCAGACACCTCAACAGAGCAACAGTTTAGAGACTTCAGTGTGGGACTCCTGACCGGATTGGATTGGTTCAGGCGCAACCTCCAGCTGTATTTCTGTCTCTGCGAAACTCGCCTAATATTAATCAGTCAAAACACAGCAGCTGCTACAAAGCATGGCGCGTGTCTCAATTCGACCCGACTCGACTGAGCCCAGCTCAACTCGGCTTTGGTGGTAATTTGAGCCCTCCAGTTAAGACACGAAGCATACAGGAACTTAGCCAACTTCTGCGATACGCGTTGATGATGAGGAAATAAAACTGTTCCAACCTTTGCAAAATCAACAATAGCTGCAAATGGCAATTAGTGTGTTTGTCGTATATGAGTGTGTGGTGTTGTGTGATGCAGATGCAAAAGGTTTTATGGCCCCCGTACTCTAAAAAAGAGTAGAGGGAACAGGCGACACATTTCGCTTTTGACTAACTTAATAGACCACTCTACTGTTTTTTGGAGTATACCGATTTTAACATTTGGAATAAAGGCAGAGAGTATTATACAAAACCAATGTACTCTTAAAGAGAGTATAATAAGAAAATTAAAACACTACAGTTGTGTTATATTCTGCATCAGTCGATATAGCCATGTCCGTCTGTCCGTCCGTATGAACAAACAGATTTCAGAGATGGTAAGAGCTACAAATTCGAATTTGGTCTCTATCGACTCGATATTAGTCAGTCAATACAAGAATCTTTTTTTTTTCGATGCCACGCCCCTTTCGGCCACAAAGAGCAAAAAACTAGACACACCTCGGAAAAAATAGATGTTTAAAGTGAATATCTCAGTAACTACGACACTTAGGAATACCACATTTGGTACACATGTTCCTAAGGACAGCATAAATACATTACCATTTAAAATTTTTGGCTGCCACGCCCCCTTATGCCTAAAGAAAAAAATAAAATTTTCAAATTTGCATGCCGTTTTAAAGGCATTTGTTCTTATCGTACAGTATTGTTATTTATGATTCCCTTGAAGACAATTTATATAAAATAATCCTGAAAGTTGCATAAAAATTTAACAATAAACAACAGAGCTATCGATTATAAAGTTAATATTTAAGTCAATAAGGCATAATAATGCATAAGTGCGAGCGCGACAGAAACATACAAGCATATATTCAAACTCTTTTGATGCATGTGTGGAGGCAATATATTAATACACACTTATATACATATATACAGTGGGGAGCAAAAGTGTCTACATGTTTGCTTATAGCGCATATAACGTTGCACAGAAGCTACAAATACAGAGCAAATCAAGCCAAACAAATTTTTGTATACTTATTAAATAATTGTTAACAAGCATGCATAGTTACATTTTGAATATCATAATAGTTGAGAATGCAAAAATTTTTAAACTAAAAAAAGTCACATGTACACAGATTTGCTCCTTTTAAAGCTAATTTAAACATAATCGTTTTATAATACTTTTTCCAAAATAAAAATTTTTTAAAAATAATTTTTATACAATGTGGCGTGTTTTCCACCATATTCTGTATGTGCATGCATATAACGTCAAAAGAATTTGTATGTGTATGTATGTGTGTATGTGTATGTGCATACAGACAAACATATGTATGTTCGAATATAAATTGTCTTTCTTGTTGTAACGTGTTCTAATACAAGAACTATCTTTTGTAATATCCGGATACTGATTTTAACATTATAATTGTGAATAAAATCAGAGAGTATTATATGGTCGGGCTCGTTCGACTGTACTTTTCTTACTTGTTTTTAGTATATTAATCAAAATTTTATATAGTATATAGCAACAAAAAAAATTCCAAGGATCTTCAAGATGTGTTCTTTAATTTGATATGTGGATCGTTTAATGAAGTTGTGTAGTTTTATTATACGCTAAACAACTAACCTCAACCCTACTCTGTTGCATCAGTTAAAATTCTTTATTTACATTTTTGTTTGAAATTTAAACAAGTAAGAAAGGCTACAGTCGAGCGCGCCGACTGTAAAAGACCCCGTACTCTCCTTGTATTCGAAATTAATATTTGAATACGGCTGTAATTTAAAATTAAATTTAAACAAGAAAGAAAAGTACAGTCGAACACGCCCGACCGTATAATACTCTCTGCTTTTATTCCAAATTAAAATGCTTAAATCGGTATCCAGATATTACAATAGATAGTTCTTGTATTAGAACACGTTAAAACAAAAAAAAAAAAAGCTAAGCATAATCGAGCATACATGTGTTTGTCTGTATGTACATACAAATTCGTTTGACGTTAAATGTATGCACATACATATGTGTGTATGAATACTATTGGTCGGCATGACTAGCGCTGTCTCTCTCGCACTCATTGCTCTCGAATAAAATCTTTGTTGCTTAATTTGTTTCTTGTTTATGGTCGGATTCTTATGAAAGTTTCAAACGAATCATAAATAACAACACTGTACGATAAGAATAAATGCTTTAAAAGCGGCATGCAAGTTTGAAATTTTCTTTTATTTCTTGCGGAAAAAGGGGGCGTGGCAGCCAAAAACTTTTGATGTCATTGCATTTATGCGGTCTCTTGGAACAAGTGTACCAAAATTCCTAGGTGCTGTACTTACTGAGATATTCGCCAAAAACATAGATGTTTTCCAAGGTGTGACGGGTTTTTTACACATTGTGGGCGAATGGGGCTTGTCACCGAAAAAAAAAAGATTCTTGTATTGACTGACTAATATCGAGTCGATTGAGACCAAACTCGAACTTGTAGCTCTTACCATCTCTGAAATCTGTTTGTTCATACGGACAGACAGACGGACAGACAGACGGACATGGCTATATCGACTCGCCTTGTGACTCTGATCAAGAATATATATACTTTATGGGGTCTGCCACGCCTCCTTCTGCCTGTTACATACATTTGCACAAACCCAATATACTCTTGCAGAGAGTGTACAAATTTTAATCAGTCACTGATGGGATTCGAACCCGCGCTTACTGACGCAAGTTCCATATCATCCTGCAACCCTACTAGTTACACCACACAATTCATATGGCAGAAATTCGATTATTTTCATTTATATATAATAATGTAGTTATTTAAAAAATAAAAAAATAATTAAATTTCTGGGTCTGTTCCGGGTTCGAAACGCAGACCATTGGGTGTTGCACCAGTTAAAATTCTTTATTTACATTTTTGTTTGAAATTTAAAAAAGTATATGAATAAACTCCACTGTCGGGAATTGAACCTGCGAAAAGCAGACCATTGGTTTAGAAACAAACGACTAACCGCAACCCAACCCTGTTGCACTAGTTAATCTATAATATAAAAATAAGTCGGCTTTTCCTTCCTGACGCTATAACTCCAGAACGCACGAACCGATTTCCACGGTTTTGCATTCGTTGGAAAGGTCTCGGGCTCCGTGAGGTTTATAGCAACGAACATATAGGAAAAATTTCAATAGAAAAGCGGGAAAATAGGGAAAATCATTTTTTAAATACAGCGCCATCTCTGATACATAGCATGTACTACAAACCAATATTTTAAGTAGATGGCGTCGCTACTCTAATTACAAAAAAAAAAAAGAATAAAAACAAAGAGAAAAACAAAAAAATAACATATTTTTGCAATTTGTTTGAATAACAAACAAAAACGAAATGTTTGATGCTAATTTTAGTGAAATAAAAATAAACAAAAATTCATTTACCATGTCAATGTGATGGGCGCTTAATGAAGGCGATCGCAATTCAAACTTTGCTTAGAGAGCGGCTAAGTGTGACCTTAGTACGTAGCAAGAAAATTACTAAGAGGCGAACAAGGAAGATCGCCGAAATTGTGCTGTGCTGTGTGACCAGTGAGAAAAGAGACCAAAATTAAGCAGAGACGGTTGCTCTGTGCATTTGAGTTGTGGGCATTGGAATTGGAGACGCCAAACCGTTATTGTGTACATTGTGAAATAATGAAAAAAAAATAAAAAAAAATTAGTTATTCGTTTCTTAACATTTGAATTGGAAACCATCAAATGAATCAAGTGTATTGTGTACATTTTTATTCAATTTCAAGAACAGGTATTTGTCTTTAAGGTGGTAAGTTGAACTGCGTAAATTATGTGGATCACCACATTCACCACTCTGTCCATAGCCCAAAATGCCTAGAGGACGACGTGCGAACATCGGCCGCCGCACAAGACATGCAAGTCAGCAACAAGTGTATTCACAGAACTTAAGCGAAGAAAGACAAAATATAATAAGAGAAAATGCACGATTGAGACAACGCGTGAGCACACGAAGATCATTGGCATCATACAATCGCTTGGCATTCCAATATGATCCCACTGCGAACTACAGTGATGATGAAAATTTAGATATTGGACCAATGACGACTGTATGCCGATATTGCAATGCGTTAAAGTTCAAAAGAGAAACGGCTGGATTGTGCTGCGCAAGTGGAAAAGTCAAACTGGATCCATTACTTACACCACCACAGCCACTGAAAGCATTGTTCGATGGAAATGATCCCGATTCCAGCCATTTTCTTCAACACATCCTTGAATACAATAACTGCTTTCGCATGACTTCCTTTGGAGCTAATATCATTCGAGAAGGCGGCTTCATGCCGACTTGCAAGGTAAAAGATACAACACACACGATCAAAAGTTACACCATATTCTTTAACAAATGATTGTTTGCAATTACAGATACAAGGACAAATATATCATTTGCATGGTTCAATGGTGCCAACACCAGATGAACCGCATCAATTTCTGCAAATATATTTCATTTCGTCGATGGTGGATCAGCTGAATGTGCGGTGCAATATACAGGGAACAGAACAGTTAAAGAGACGAATTATTGAACAGATGCAAGCATTTTTTCACGCTAATAACGCTGTGGTTAATATGTTCAAAACAGCATTGGAACGAATGCCATCGGATACGCACAAATTTGTCATAAGAGCGGATTGTACCCCAACAGGTGAACATGTGCGAAGATTCAATGCACCCACCGTTAATGATGTTGCTGCAATTATTGTTGGCGATCCAACTAAATCGCGAGACATTGTCGTTCAGCGAAGAAGCAATATCATGCATCGTGTAAACGAGACACATCGTTTGTACGATGCGTTACAATATCCAATCATTTATTGGCAAGGGCAAGACGGATACGATATCACGTTGAAGATGGTCGATCCAATTACAAGTAAGATGGTCGATCCAATTACAAGTACAATATTCACACACTAATTATTGGTTTCCATTAACAATTCATTTAATTTTGCATTTTTAGGCGTATCAACGAATAAAAATCTAAGCGCAATGAATTACTATGCGTATCGTATGATGATTTGTACACATGAGGAGAATGTCATTCTGAAGTGCCGTCGGCTATTCCAGCAATTCGCTGTCGACATGTATGTCAAAGTCGAGACAGAACGTTTAGCGTTCATCCGATTCAATCAGGCAAAGCTACGATCTGAGGACTACATACACTTGCGTGATGCTATTTATTCAGATGGTGATTTTGAGAGTGTTGGACGTCTGACGATTCTCCCATCATCTTATATCGGAAGCCCACGCCACATGCATGAATACGCTCAAGACGGTATGACATACGTGCGAAATTATGGAACTCCCGATTTATTTATTACGTTCACATGCAATCCGAAGTGGATGGAAATTGAACGTGAGTTGGAACCGGGTCAGAAACCGCAAGATCGCCATGACATAATCGCCAGAGTATTTCAACAAAAACTCAAGGTTATGATGGATGTGCTTACTAAGTATCGAGTTTTTGGTGACACACGTTGTTATATGTACTCGGTGGAATGGCAGAAGCGTGGACTACCGCATGCTCATATCCTTATTTGGTTGCTGAACAAATTACATTCAAATGAAGTGGATGACATCATATCAGCTGAAATTCCTGATCCAGTCACTGATCCCCATCTACACGACATTGTGACAACACAGATGGTGCATGGACCGTGCGGTGCATTAAATCCATTATCGCCTTGCATGGCTGATGGAAAGTGCACAAAACGATATCCGCGACCGTTAGTTGCTGAAACAGTTACAGGGAACGATGGATATCCAGTTTATCGTCGGCGTTCAAAAGAAGATAATGGTCGAACTATCAAAGTTAAAGTTAAAAATCAAGAGATTGAGATCGGAAATGAATTCATTGTACCATATTGCCCGCTGCTATCACGAATTTTCGAAACACATGCAAACGTTGAGAGTTGTCATTCGGCCAAATCAATCAAATATTTGTGCAAGTACGTCACAAAAGGCAGCGACATGGCTGTGTTTGGTATTGCGTCGGAAAATGCGAATGACGAAATCAGCAACTTCCAAATGGGCAGATACGTCAGTACTAATGAAGCACTGTGGCGATTATTTTCATTTCTAATTCATGAAAGATATCCCACAGTTGTACATTTAGCAGTGCATTTGGAAAATGACCAAAGAGTGTACTTTACTGAGGCTAATGCAGCACAACGAGCTGAGAGACCACCATCGACAACATTGACTAGCTTCTTTGCAATGTGTGAAGCAGATCCATTCGCATTCGCTGATGTACGTTGAAATGCCCAAGTATTACACTTGGAATCAATCAACAAAGAAATTCCAACGTCGCAAACAAGGAACCCCAGTTCCAGATTGGCCACAGGTGTTTTCCAGTGATGCACTAGGTCGCATGTATACTGTTCATCCTAGAAATGATGAATGTTTTTATTTGCGACTGCTGTTAGTAAATGTACGTGGACCAAAATCATTTGCGCATTTGAAAACTGTGAATAACCATTATTAACGGAAAGTACGTAGGTGAAAATGTATGTATTCCTCGAATACCAATGATTCCGACTGATCTTCCGTTTGACTTCAAACGATTGCAATTTCCAGTTCGCCTTGCGTTCGCAATGACAATTAACAAGTCGCAAGGCCAATCGCTTAGTGTTTGCGGGATAAATTTAGAAAATCATTGTTTTTCACATGGGCAGTTATACGTTGCGTGTTCACGAGTTGGAAAACCATCCGCTTTGTTTGTGTTAACGTCAGACCAAAAAACAAAAAATGTGGTTTACCAAAAAGCACTTCAATGAAACGAATGATTTGCGGACACGTATAACGATTCGATTCAGTATTTACTTTGTATTCACTTTCATTCACTTAGAGAAGTTCAACTAAATAATACTTTATTTATTTTAATCTAAATGAATTCATTACTATTGTGAAATGAAATAAAATTTTTTCTTTTCAAATATAAAACAAAAAAATTTTTTTCGTTCATCTTTTAATCACCAAACGAAATTTAACATAAAACAAAGCCATCTGGTGGCGAAACGGAGTTCGCCGGGTGTACTAGTATTGTATATTTTCATTTTTTTTTTAAATTTTAAAAAGTGTATTAGAAAATTTCACTGTCGGCAATTGAACCTGCGAACTTATACTCAACTTATGCAGAACACGCCGCAACACTACTAATTGCACCACCACCTCCTTGTGAGACGGCTCCGATTAGTTTCATTAAGATATAATAGTGCTAAATTAAAATTAAAAAAAAAAAAAAAAAACTTTAATTTCTGAGTCTGTGCCGGGGTTCGAACCGCAGGTCTTGTGTTTACAAACAAGTGCGTGGCCCACCCGGACCATAGTGTTATTCCTTTTCTTTCAACCACGTGCATTCACAACGCGCTTCAACTGATAATTTGTTACCTAATTGCTCAGTTGTTTATAGTTGGATTTTTATGCAACTTTCAGGGTAGTTTAATATGATTTGTCTTTAAACAAATTTTGAATTACAATACCGTACTATATTACCAAATGCTTTAAAAACGGCATGTAAGTTTGAAAAATTTGGCAGGCTAAAATTTTTAATGACGTTGCATTTGTGCTGTTTCAAGAAACCTGCGTACCAGAATTGGTGTTCCTAAGTGCTATAGTTACGGAGATATTCGCAAAAAACATCAATTTTTTCTGAGGTGTGTCTAGTTTTTTGCTTATTGCGGGGGCGGTATAGGCGTGGCACTGATTTGAAAAAAACTTGATCGGCTAGCGAAAGTTACAGAATTTTTATTACAAGTTTGGTGGTTCTAGCTCTTGTAGTTTAAAAGATCCAGGTGTTCATACAGACGGACGGACAGACTGACAGACGGACATTGCTATATCGACTCGGCTGTTGATGCTGATCAAGAATATATATACTTTGTTCTGCCTGTTATGCATATTTGGCTTCTGACAAAACTAATAGACCCCTATACTCTTTTTAAGAGTACGGGGTCTAAAAAAGAAAAAACCACAAGCTACATGCAACAAAACCAACAACAACAGCAATTTATTGCTGAAGCAACCGCGCTTGCAACGAAATGAAAAGCTCTAAAGACCCACGCTATGTTGAAGGCAAAACAGAAAACAACAACAGAAACAGCCGCACCAAACGTGTGCACCCTTTAGGAAAATTGAGTGAAATCTGGGAGCCGATGCATAAATCCGTTTAACCTCACGTGCCTGGCCAATCAAAGCAACTACACCTCCTAAACAACACCAACGTAGACCCTGAGGTTACAAATTTGGAGTCACTGTCGAGTTTACCAAACACATTAAATCTGTATTTATTGGTTAGCCAAAACATCAACTTTTTTAAACGCATTTTTTTATTGTTTGCATCGAAATGGCGTTGCGTGTTCCAGAGTGCAAAGCGTTGCCAGTGTTAACGCATATTAAAGTCGCATATCAAAATTACACCATTGTGCACGCAGTATGAAAGTATCAGCCGCTATAACTATCGAGTGTGTCAGATCGTGCTCCCACTATTATATATTATACATTTTGGAAATACATATAAATATAGATTTATATTTATAAGGGGACGATAGTCGGTATTCTGTATTGTACTTTTGATTAATGGTTGGCAATAAAACAGTCTACCTAATTATTTTGTGTATATGCATTAAATTAAATTATCATCAACATGTCTTAAATTTCGTTTTGCGTTGTCTTTTTGCAGAATTCAGCTTTTAATTTCTGGTAATTTAACAACACACCTACATAATTAATTATTTACTCTATACTCTGTGTCCTTGAACTTGCATTTATATATACATATATATATATATATATATATATGTTGTTTGTAAAAGAAAGTATATATATATATATATATATATATATATATATTTATATTTTTTTTTTATTCAAAACGACATCTTTATGTTAAGGTTGTTATCTAGATTTAAACTATTTAGCGACCTATCATTCACCTAATGTTTCATTTGTTTAGTCCATTTTGATATTTATGTGTTTTCTATTTGCGGTCCTCTAACAGCGATCTAGATCAGATTTTTAAAGATTAACCATACTTAGTTAATCACCATAAGGCTGATATCACTTGTTCACTAAAGATAATAATGGGGGAAATTCTTCACGGCAAATTTTCCTTGCAATTTAAAACTTTTATTTTATTTGGTATTTTTTTGGTTTCTTTATTCCTTTAACAGTTGACAGTGACAACGCTGGAAAATCACAAATTGGCGCACATAAATTCGCTGAGAACGGAATTTTTAAGCCAATTTTGTGGCTTGTGTACAAATTTGTGTGAACATACATATCGTTTTATTTTGCTGATAATTTCCAGTAACTTCGTGGTGTTTGTGTCATAAACAAAATGTAATATTTAATTTCGATTGAGTAGAGTAAAGTCTATTTCATTCGAAACTTACATAATGTTTACTTATGCTAATCGGACCCATTAATCAGACTAATTATTCTGCTTAATTCCCAATTCTGCTTTTATTCCCAATTATAATGTCAAAATCAGTATCCGTATATTACAATAGATACTTCTTGTATTAGAACACGTTACAACAAAAAAGACAATTTATAATCGAACATACATATGTTTGTCTGTATGCACATACAAATTCGTTTGACGTTATATGTATATATATGCATATATGTATATCTGTGGGTATGTATACTATTGCCGCCACACATGCATCAAAAGAATTCAAGTATACGCTTGTTTGTTTCTGTCGCGCTCGCACTCATGCATTGACTGAAATATTAACTTTATAATCGGAAGCTCTGTTGTTTATTGTTGGATTTTTATGAAACTTTCAGGATAATTTTATATGATTTGTCTTCAAAGGAATCATAAATAACAATACTGTACGATATGGAAACGGAAAGTTCGGTTGTTGTTGTTGTTGGGTTTGTTTCATATGCTTTTCGGAGTATTTTCCATCATTAAAAAATCCATTTATATCTTCAAATATTTTTCAGAGACTTAATCTAATCAACTGTATGGCGAGTTGATTATTATTATTATACTCTCTGCAAGAGTATATTGGGTTTGTGCAAATTCATGTAACAGGCAGAAGGAGGCGTGGCAGACCCCATAAAGTATATATATTCTTGATCAGCATCACAAGCGGAGTCGATATAGCCATGTCCGTCTGTCCGTCTGTCTGTCCGTATGAACAAACAGATTTCAGAGATGGTAAGAGCTACAAATTCGAGTTTGGTCTCTATCGACTCGATATTTAGTCAGTCAATACAAAAATCTTATTTTAGACCCCGTACTCTTAAAAAGAGTATAGGGGTCTATTAGGTTTGTCAGAAGCCAAATGTGCGTAACAGGCAGAAGGAAGCTTTTCCGACCCCATAAAGTATATATATTCTTGATCAGCATCAACAGCCGAGTCGATATAGCAATCTCCGTCGGTCCGTCCGTCCGTCCGTCCGTCTGTATGAACACCTGGATCTTTAAAACTACAAAAGCTAGAGCCACCAAATTTGTAATAAAATTTCCGTAACTTTTGCAAGCAGATCAAGTTTATTTCAAATCAGTGCCACGCCCGCCACCGCCCCCGCAATAAGCAAAAAACCAAAAAACCCTTGAAAAAAAATTGATGTTTTCCGCGAATATCTCCGTAACTATGGCACTTACGACCACCAATTTGGGTACTCAGGTTCCTAGGGACAGCATAAATGCAGTGCCATTAAAATTTTTTTGCTGCCACGCCACCTTTTTTCACAAAAAAAAAAAAAAATTCATTTTCGATGCTGTTTTTAAGGCATTTGTCCTCATCGTACAGTGTTGTAATTTAAGATTCGTTTAAAGACAAATCATATTAAACTACCGTGAAAGTTGCATAAAAATCCAACTATAAACAACTGAGCAATTAGGTAACAAAGTGTCCCTTGAAGCGCATTGTCAATGCACGTGGTTGAAAGAAAAGAGATAACACTATGCTTATATATACATTAGCCGAAGCTGTTTGCAAAGAAAGCGTGATCCGGGTGGGCCACGCGCTTGTTTGTAAACACAAGACCTGCGGTTCGAACCCCGGCACAGTTTCAGAAAATTTTTTTTTTCTTTATATGTACTATATCTTAATGAAAATAATCGGAACCGTCCCACAAGGAGGTAGTGTTGCGGCGTGTTCTGCATAAGTTGAGTATAAGTTCGCAGGTTCAATTCCCGGCATTGAAATTTTTTAATATACTTTTTTAAATTTCCAAAAAAAATGTAAATATACAATATTAACTGGTGCAACAGAGTTGGGTTGCGGTTAGTCGTTTGTTCTAAACCAATGGTCTGCGGTTCAAACCCGCCAAAGATTCAGAAATTAAATTTTTTTTTTTATTTTATATATATTTTTTTATATTTAAATGAAAATAATCGGGTTGATGTCAAATGTATGGAGTGGCGCAACTAGTAGGGCTGCAGCATGTTCTGAAACCTGAGTCTGATAGCGCGGGTTCGATTCTGATCAGTGACTTGATATAACATTTTTTTTTAAATTTAATTTTAAAACATAAATTTTAAATTACAGTCGTATTCAAATATTAATTTCGAATACAAGAGTACGGGGTCTTTTACAGTCGGCCCGCTCGACTGTAGCCTTTCTTACTTGTTTTTTCATAATTTTTGGGGTTGAGGCCCTTATATTAGACAATTACCAACTCGACTTTTCGGGTAAATATTGGAAGAATTTTAATGGCACTGCATTTATGCTGTCCCTAGGAACCTGCGTACTCAAATTGGTGGTCGTAAGTGCCATAGTTACGGAGATATTCGCGGAAAATATCAAATTTTTTTCAAGGTGTCTTTGGAGTTTTGCTTATTGTGGGGGCGGTAGGGGGCGCGGCACTGATTTGAAATAAACTTGATCTGCTCGCGAAAGTTAAGGAATTTTTATTACAAATTTGGTGTCTCTAGCTCTTATAGTTTAAAAGATCCAGGTGTTCATACGGACGGACGGACAGACGGACATTGCTATATCGATTCGGGTGTTGATGCTGATCAAGAATATATATACTTTATGGGGTTGGAAAAGCTTCCTTCTGCCTGTTACGCACATTTCGCTTCTGACAAACCTAATAGACCCCTATACTCTTTTTTAAAGAGTACAGGGGCTAAACATGATCTGCGCGCGAAATGGACGGACTATTATTATAACATGGGTGGCTCTAGAACTTTGAGTAGCTAAGATCTATGATTTTATATAAGAAAATAATTTTATTGTGATGCTTCCGTTTTAAGAACAATAAAATCTTGTTTGGAAGTGTATGCAAAACATGTTATACAGTAATTTACAAAGAATCAAATGCATTTGGTAGAAACGATGACGTAAATGAATTTTATATTCAAAATGGAGCAATTACTTTAGTCCGTTTAAAGAGGCGTGGACTACTTGTTCAGCAAGTGCGTAACATGCGCTGTATCTACATCTGTAGTAGTGACCGTATCTGTGTCTGTTAGGTATTTTATTTTGCTGTTGCTTGCACTAAATTTGAACACCTTGCGCCTTGGTTAAGTTTTGAGCGACAAGCGCGACAAGATATCAAAATTGAGAGGAAGAGGGAGACTAAAGCTGGCGTCGCATGGAGCTATTAAATATTTAACCATGGCGCCGTTATTCCAATCCGAGGGCAACTCCCAGGCCGACTCTAAGCCCAAGTCGGATCGAGTGCTGACCAAGTGGACGTGGAAGTGCGTGGGAGTTTGTCTAGCGCCTGTTTGGCGACAGCTTGAAGCGATTGACGGTTTTACGGACTGCTTGTAATTAAAAACTGCTCAGCTTTGCACCGTTTAGAGCTTGTCCCGCAAACAACTTGCAACAAACTGCATTGCACTGCCTACGCCAGGTGCATTCTTTCACTCTCAATCTCGCTTTAGCCACAATTTTATTTTACATGTTGACCATAGAAATACCAATGTATGCCAAACGCCCCCCTTAAAAAATAAATACAACGAGTAAGAAAGGCTACAGTCGAGTGAGCCGACGGTTAAATACCCCGTACTCATTGTAGTGCCCAGTTTCCTTACAATTAACTCATTTTGACCGATTGGTCCATGGGAGCTATAGGCTATAGTTTCTTGATCGGGATCAAATTTGGTATATACAGTTATCATTGCACCATACACACTTTGTGTGAATTTAGAACTGATAGCTTAAGTCGTTTTCAAATTATGACCTTTTTTTTACAACTGCTCTTTATCTGCTCGGGAAGTATACGGGCTTTCTTTCCAAATTTGCTGTATCTAGCTCTAATAGTCTCTGAGATCCAGGTGTTCAGACAGACAGATGTACATCGCTATATCGACTCGGCTTTTGAGGCTGATGAAGAATATATATCCTTTATGGGCTCGGCCTCGGATCCATCTGCGTGTTACGCATTTTTTGCTTCTGACTAACTTAATAAAACGTACTCTTTTTATACTCTCTGCAAGCGTATATTGGGTTTGTGCAAATGTATGTAACAGGCAGAAGGAGGCGTGGCAGACCCCATAAAGTATATATATTCTTGATCAGCATCACAAGCCGAGTCGATATAGCCATGTCCGTCTGTCCGTCTGTCTGTCTGTCCGTATGAACAAACAGATTTCAGAGATGGTAAGAGCTACAAGTTCGAGTTTGGTCTCAATCGACTCGATATTTAGTCAGTCAATACAAGAATCTTTTTTTTTTTAATGCCACGCCCCATTCGCCCACAATGAGCAAAAAACTAGACATACCTCGGAAAAAATAGATGTTTAAAGCGAATATCTTAGTAACTACGGCACTTAAGAATACCAATTTTGGTACGCATGTTCCTAGAGACAGTATAAATGCATTGCCATTTAAAATTGTTGGCTGCCACGCCCCCTTTTTCCGTAAGAAAAAAAAAACTTTTCAAACTTGCATGTCGTTTTAAAGGCAATTGTTCTTATCGTACAGTATTGTTATTTATGTTTCTTTTGAAGACAAATTATATCAACCTCTCCTGAAATTTGCATAAAAATCCAACAATAAACAACAGAGCTACCGATTATAAAGTTAATATTTAAGTCAATGCTTGAGTGCGAGCGCGACAGATACATACAAGCATATATTCGAACTCTTTTGATGCATGTGTGGCGGCAATAGTCTACATACACACATGTATACATATATATGTGGATACATATAACGTCAAACGAATTTGTATTTGCATACAGACAAACATATGTATGTTCGATTATAAATTGCCTTTTTTTGTTGTAACGTGTTCTAATACAAGAAGTATCTCTTGTAATATCTGGATACTGATTTTAACATTCTAATTGGGAATAAAAGCAGAGAGTATTATACGGTCGGGCTCGTTCGACTGTACTTTTCTTACTTGTTTAGAGTACGGGGTCTAAAAAGGGGCCAAGTACTTTGGCTAGCTTCACTTTGATTTCAGTTTCGATGCAGGACTTCCAGTAGCAGCCTTAACTGTCTGCCAACCGCTTTCGTCTATCAGTTGTGCAACATACCGATCAACTGGATATATTTCGCAATGCGTGGCAAGAAAGTGTCTTGTTTATTTTTAATGTTGAGGAAAAATATACGCTTCTTTGATTTTTGTAGGTGTTAACACTATTCAATGCGTTTTACAATACAAATGCTGAGCTTACCACAAATTTTGTGAATTGGGCAAATGTATCCACAATTTTGGAATTATAAATTTTTCTTAAAAATAATTTTTTTATTTGAAAAACAAAGCAAGTTCGTTGCAAAGGTTACAATAACTATAATATATATGTAACCAGATTTTTGTGTTTACTGTTCTGCATTGCAAATAGCTCTTGTATATTGTCATTTTACAGATTTATCCAAAATATCCTTTATCCCTCATAAAAGCGTTTAAATAAAAAATTTGGGAAAATTAAAGAAAAGTATATTTAGACCCCGTACTCTTAAAAAGAGTATAGGGGTCTATTAGGTTTGTCTAAAGCGAAATGTGCGTAACAGGTTAAAGGAGGCGTTTTCGACCCCATAAATTATATATATTCTTGATCAGCATGGATAGCCGAGTCGATATAGCCATGTCCGTCTGTCCGTCCGTCCGTCTGTATGAACACCTGGATGTCAGACATTATAAGAGCTAGAGACACCAAACTTGTAATAAAAATTCTGTAACTTTCGCTAGCCGATCAAGTTTATTTCAAATCAGTGCCACGCCTATACCGCCCCCGCAATAAGCAAAAAACTAGACACACCTCAGAAAAAATTGATGTTTTTTGCGAATATCTCCGTAACTATAGCACTTAGGAACACCAATTCTGGTACGCAGGTTTCTTGAAACAGCACAAATGCAACGTCATTAAAAATTTTAGCCTGCCAAATTTTTCAAACTTACTTGCCGTTTTTAAAGCATTTGGTAATATAGTACGGTATTGTAGTTCAAAATTTGTTTAAAGACAAATTATATTAAACTAACCTGAAAGTTGCATAAAAATCCAACTATAAACAACTGAGCAATTAGACAACAAAGTAGCCCATGAAGCGCGTACTGAAAGTAGTGGTGCAACTAGGAGGGCAGCATGATATGGAACTTGCGTCAGTAAGCGCGGGTTCAAATCCCGTCAGTGACTGATTTAAATTTTTTTTTTTAATTTAATTTTAAAACTTAAATTTTAAATTAATTTCGACTACAAGGAGAGTACGGGGTCTTTTACAGTCGGCGCGCTCGACTGTAGCCTTTCTTACTTGTTTTTTATTATACTCTCTGCAAGAGTATATTGGGTTTGTGCAAATGTATGTAACAGGCAGAAGGAGGCGTGGCAGACCCCATATAGTATATATATTCTTGGTCAGCATCACAAGCCGAGTCGATATAGGCATGTCCGCCCGTATGTAAAAACAGATTTCAGAGATGGTAAGAGCTACAAATTCGAGTTTGGACTCTATCGACTCGATATTTAGTCAGTCAACGCAGGAACCTTTTTATACCCTTGCAGAGGGTATATTGTTTAAAGCTATGGTGATGAAACTTGGTACACATGTGTATTCTCTCTGCACGCAGTTCATATGTTGAAATCGGTCAGATCGGATCACTTTATCATATATCTAGCTCCCACAGGAACAATCGGTGTTTGAGCTAGCTCCACCAAACTAAGCCTATATGCATTAAGTATTAAATCCCACGTGCAAACCAAATTTCATCCAGATCGGACCACTATATCATATAGCTGTCATATGAACAATCGGTTAAAAATGCTGAAAATGCTTAGTATGAAAATTTTTAGAGTCTCCTAAACGATTTAAACCAAATTCTCGCAATATGCATTCTTTACCATTTTCCATCAGCTGACCAAATTTTATCCAGATCGGACCACTATATCATATAGCTGCCATAGGAACAATCGGTTGAAATGCTTAGTATGAAAATTTTCGATGTCTATTGAGCGATTTTAAACAAATTCACAATATATGCATTTATTATCATTTCCTACATGCTTACAAAATTTCATTCAAATCGGACTACTATATCATATAGTTACTGTAGGAACAATTACAGATAAAAATAAAATTAACGCAATATGCGTGTCTGCAAGTGCAGTTAATCTTCGGCTAGCCGCAGATAACTTTTTTTTCTAGTTTTTTTTTTATGACATACCTCGGAAAAAATAAATGTTTGGAACCATCGATCAAAAATATGCTGTAAACATGAATTTGTTTGAATATTTTCTGTGTATAACAAGTGGACCACTCGAATTTTTTTGAGACGAGTGACATCTACATATGTCAAACCGTGAACGTATAAGTGCTCGGAGGTTATTTACCTAATTTTATGCCAAAAAATTCGACCATCTGTAATGTCAGATCCAGGTGTTCATACGGACGGACGGACAGACAGACGGACGGACAGACAGACGGACATTGCTATATCGTCTCGGCTGTCGATGCTGATCAAGAATATATATACTTTATGGGGTCGGCCACGCCTCCTTCTGCCTGTTACGCACATTTCGCTTCTGACAAACCTAATAAACCCCTCTACTCTTTTTTATACTCTCTGCAAGAGTATATTGGGTTTGTGCAAATGTATGTAACAGGCAGAAGGAGGCGTGGCAGAGCCCATAAAGTATATATATTCTTGATCAGCATCACAAGCCGAGTCGATATAGCCATGTCCGTCTGTCCGTCTGTCCGTCTGTCTGTCTGTCTGTCTGTCCGTATGAACACACAGATTTCAGAGATGGTAAGAGCTACAAGTTCGAGTTTAGTCTCAATCGACTCGATATTTAGTCAGTCAATACAAAAATCTTTTTTTTTTCGATGCCACGCCTCATTCGCCCACAATGAGTAAAAAACCCGTCACACCTCGAAAAAAATCAATGTTTTCGGCGAATATCTCAGTAACTATGGCACCTAGGAATACCAATTTTGGTACACGTGTTCCAAGAGATAGCATAAATGCAATGACAATGGGCTGCCACGCCCCCTTTTTCTGCAAGAATTAAAAGAAAATTTCAAACTTGCATGCCGTTTTTAAAGCATTTATTCTTATCGTATAGTGTTGTTATTTATGATTCGTTTGAAGACGTATCATGTCAAACTCTCTTGAAAGTTTCATAAGAATCCGACCATAAACAAGAAAGAAATGAAGCAACAAAGACTTTATTCGAGAGCAATGAGAGCGAGAGAGACAGCGCTAGTCGTGCCGACCAATAGTATGTACATACAGTATGTACATACAGACAAACACATGTATGTTCGATTATGCTTAGCTTTTTATACTCTCTGCAAGAGTATATTGGGTTTGTGCAAATGTATGTAACAGGCAGAAGGAGGCGTGGCAGACCCCATAAAGTATATATATTCTTGATCAGCGTCACAAGCCGAGTCGATATAGCCATGTCCGTCTGTCCGTCTGTCCGTCTGTCTGTCTGTCTGTCTGTCTGTCTGTCTGTCTGTCCGTATGAACACAGAGATTTCAGAGATGGTAAGAGCTACAAATTCGAGTTTGGTCTCAATCGACTCGATATTTAGTCAGTCAATACAAGAATCTTTTTTTATTTCGATGCCACGGCCCATTCGCCCACAATGAGCAAAAAACTGAACATACCTCGGAAAAAATAGATATTTAAAGCGAATATCTCAGTAACTACGGCACTTAGGAACACCAATTTTGGTATGCAGGTTCCTAGAGACAGTATAAATGCATTGCCATTAAAAATTGTTGGCGGCCACGCCCCCTTTTTCCGTAGGAAAAAAAAACTTTTTAAACTTGCATGCCGTTTCTTCTTATTGTACAGTATTGTTATTTATGATTCCTTTGAAGACAAATCATATCAAACTATCCTGAAAGTTGCATAAAAATCCAACAGTAAACAACAAAGCTACCGATTATAAATATAATATTTAAGTCAATGCGTGAGTGCGAGCACGACAGAAACATAAAAGCATATATTCGAACTCTTTTGATGCATGTGTGGCGGCAATAGTATACATACACACATATATACATATATATGTGCATACATATAACGTCATTGTGTATGTGCATACAGACAAACATGTATGTTCGATTATAAATTGCCTTTTTTTGTTGTAACGTGTTCTAATACAAGAACTGTCTATTGTAATATCCAGATACTGATATTGACATTATAATTGGGAATAAAAGCAGAGAGTATTATACGGTCGGGCTGGTTCGACTGTACTTTTCTTACTTGTTTTTTGTTTTAACGTGTTCTAATACAAGAACTATCTATTGTAATATCCGGCTACCGATTTAAGCATTATAATTGGGAATAAAAGCAGAGAGTATTACACGGTCGGGCGTGTTCGACTGTACTTTTCTTACTTGTTAAAGAGTACGGGGTCTAAAAAGGACTTTAAATCAGAAGATGCTATCAATACAAACTATACTATAAATCATGGAAGCTCTAATTTAAAGTATGCCACGTTTATCTATAAGACCATATTTTCAATCAGTTATTGCACAACCTGGATTAATTTGTAGTAAAGACTACTTAGGGAATGCGATATCATAAGACCCAACATAAAGGTATTAAATTGTTTCTGACCGATCGAATCAGTCGAGTCTAGTATAGGCAACTTATAAATAAAGCCCACATCTTATAATAAAACTACATTCATGTGCCCACACAGTTATCTATGCAACTAGTTATCTCCTCGCCTACTTGACGTACTTTTATAACTAAGTAGAGCAACTGCCCTTCGTTATCATAGGCTAAATTGCAAGTCAAACCATAAAAAAAACGAAGCAGAGGCGAAAAAACGAGTGACGAATGATTGACGACAGCGGGGAGTGTAAACGAAATGCAGGAAAAAGAAAATGTGAAGAAGAAGTGACAACATTATGATAAACGAGGCAATTTGTATCTATATTTGAAGGTGTACATTTGTAATGTGGCAAGGGATTAACTTCTGCGGGAACAACGATGGGTCTTATCGCAAGTTCTCTGCGAGTAAATAAAAAGCAAACTTTGCACATACGAAGAGTAACGAAAAGCAGTCCAAAGAATACCAAATAAAACGCACCATCAAATTGCTTAACAAACAGGCAGGTAACACATATGAAAGTATCTTTGTATCTCTGCGTAAGCACAAATATCTCTATCTCATTTGTTGCCTTTGTTCTGTTTGGTTAAGATATTATATGCTCTGCCATTACATGTTATCAATATTTTGTCAAAAGTAGGAGAGAAAGAAAAGAGAGAGAGAGAGTGAGAGAGATAGATGGAGGGAAGACTTGCTCATAAGCACAAGATTTTCTTAACCTGTTTCGTTCACTTTTAATTTTATAACAAAATCTTTTGAATCGATGCCAACAACGAAACTTATCCAGTTAAGTGTTACGTCATAATCAGAATTACGAGCTGCTTATAAGGGATTCTACTATGACCGCTTTCGGAGGATTTTAATAAGTAAAATTCAATTACTTCTGTACACTCATAGTAATTGTACTTCTTATATTCTCTTCTAGAGTATATTGGGTTTGTGCAAAAGTATGTAACAGGCAGAAGGAGGCGTTTTCGAACTCATAAAGTAAATCGCCGGTCCCTTGAGTGTTGTTATAACCGGATACCACTGTATATTCTTGATCAGCGTTACAAGCCGAGTCAATATAGCCATGTCCGTCTGTCTGTCTGCCAGTCCGTATGAACAAACAGATTTCAGAGATGGTAAAAGTTACAAGTTCAATTTGGTCAATACAAAAATCTTTTTTTTTTTTTTTGATGCCACGCCCCATTTGCCCAAAATGACCAAAAAACTAGACATACTTTGGGAAAAATAGATGTTTAAAGCGAATATCTCAGTAACTACGGCACTTAGGAATACCAATTTTGGTACACAGCTTCCTAGAGACATCATAAAAGCAATAATATCAAAAATGTTGGACTGTCATGCCCTCTTTCCGTATGAAATAAAAACTTTTTAAAATTGCATTCCGTTTTAAACCGATTTTTTTTTTCTTATCGTATAGTGTTGTTATTTAAAATTCGTTTGAAGACTAATTATATCAAACTATCCTGAAAGTTTCATAAGAATTCGACCATAAATAAAAAAGAAATAAAGCAACAATGTTTATATTTGAGCAAATGGATACATACATATGTTTATATGAATACATGTAGTGTCAAACGTATTTGTATGTGCATACAGACAAACAGATGAACATATATTCGATTGTGCTTTGTTTTTCAAAGCGTTTTAATGTAAGTACTATCCATTATAATACTCGGATACCAATTTTAACATTAAAATCGGGAGTAAATGCAAAAGTACTATACGGTCGGGCGCGCTCCACTGTACTTTTCTTTCTTGTTTACTAATACTATTTTATCTTAAGACTCACCTAGCACCGACAATAATCTGATTTCTGGACACATCGTAGAGCACCTCAGAATACCAAGTCGTTTCTGGTTCGTAGAATCGTTTGGCTGTCGACATTAAATCTGAAAAAGCAATCGTTAACTTGTTAAATTTTTATGAATACCTATTTTCAAATATACATATGTATATGTATTTATTTGATCATCGAGATGAATACCTTCAAATCATAGTTAAATCATTTGTACTCTATGCACGGGATGGTATTCTCCATTTCAAGGTCTTCGAACAAGACTACGCTCCCAAAACCACATAAAGTTATTAAAAATTTCTTTAAAAACGCAGGACTAGAACTGATGAAGTGACCCTCGCAGGCTCCCCGTGTGCCCCCAATTAAAATTATGTGTTCTTATATAAAGTCTAGTGTATCAACTGCCAATCCAACAATAAGGTCGTTGGACTCAAGTAGACCGCAAACGGATGCATATTGTTCCTTAAAAGTGCTAAACCTTAGTAGACTCCATGTCATGGGGCTGTGCACGTGTTTTTGACAACAAATATCATCCAAGTTAACCTAAATTTATAAATAATTATCGGATCTTCCATTTATAACATTTTCCTTGCGATAAAAGTTCCAAATTATTATTTTATTGAACTTAAATAAATTCACTACTATTATTTTGCTCGTTAAGAAAAAGGATTTTTTTCTGAATAAGGTCATATTTTCGGATAAGGATAAAGGACCTCTCATTTTTTTCCTGAAACTAAACAACTACAACCCACTAAACAAGTGTGCATCAAAAAACCCCAAAAACTTGAACAGAAAACACTATTTTCTACATGTTGTATATGACTAAATATCGAATCAATGGAGACCAAACTCGAACTTGTAGCTCTTACCATCTCTGAAATCAGTTTGTTCATACGGACAGACAGGCGGACAGACGGACATGGCTATATCGACTCGGCTTGTGACGCTGATCAAGAATATATATACTTTATGGAGTCTGCCACGCCTCCTTCTGCCTGTTACATATATTTGCACAAAGAGAGTATAAAAAACAATAAGCAAACATTTAAACACCCAAATACTTTTATGTTAAGATTTATCAGAAATTTCATCGATTAATGAATAAAGCATGGAATTTTACATCCTTTTGCGTTACTTATAAAAAACAAGTAAGAAAGGCTACAGTCGAGCGCCGACTGTAAAAGACCCCGTACTCTCCTTGTATTCGAAATTAATATTTGAATACGACAGTAAATTAAAATTTAAGTTTTAAAATTAAATTTAAAAAAAAAAAAATGTTATATCAAGTCACTGATGGGAATCGAACCCGCGCTATCAGACTCAGGTTCCAGAACATGCTGCAACCCTACTAGTTGCGCCACTCCAAAATAATGGCAAGCATCATCCCTACTACCTGGACCACGCTCTCTTTGCAAACTACTGCCGTGCATTGACACTGCAATTCAAGGGACACTTTGTTACCTAATTGCTCAGTTGTTTATAGTTGGATTTTTAGGAAACTTTCAGGGTAGTTTGATATGATTTGTTTTTAAACGAATCTTAAATTACAACACTGTACGATGAGGACAAATGCCTTAAAAACGGCATCGAAAATGAAAATTTTATTTTGTAAAAAAAGGGGGCGTGGCAGCAAAAAAATTTTAATGGCACTGCATTTATGCTGTACCTAGGAACCTGCGTACCCAAATTGGTGGTCGTAACTTACGACTCGTAAGTGCCATAGTTACGGAGATATTCGCTGAAAACATCAATTTTTTTCGAGGTGTCTTTGGTTTTTTGCTTATTGCGGGGGCGGTAGGGGGCGTGGCACTGATTTGAAATAAATTTAATCTGCTCGCGAAAGTTACTGAATTTTGGTTACAAATTTGGTGGTTCTAGCTCTTGTAGTGTAAAAGATCCAGGTGTTCATACAGACGGACGGACAGACGCACATTGCTATATCGACTCGGCTGTTGATACTGATCAAGAATATATATACTTTGTGGGGTCGGAAAAGCTTCCTTCTGCCTGTTACGCACATTTGGCTTCTGACAAACCTAATAGACCCCTATACTCTTTTTTAGAGTACGGGGACTAAAAGAACACTCACATTCAGCTACTTAAAACTGACAGATATCAACACAATTTTACTAAGTATTCAACTTGATTGATTGTTTAGCAATTGACTCAGTTTTGAAATTTAATAATAAGTATTTCTCAACAGCAAAAGATTTTTGATAATCCACAACTTACCTTGGTATGATATGTAACGTGAATCATTTTCCAATAATTCATAACTCGGCTGCGCTTGATAGCTGCTCATCAGGGCCCAAGTATACGATGTACCCCCGAGGGCTAAGAGTAGTAGTGTAAAAAGCCACATATTGTGCTTCATGTTGTCATATTTTAAAATTAACATGCTGCAAATCAAAAGAACAATAGATCCGTAGATTAGCAAATGTGTTTTTGTCTCGTCGACCTAATATTGGACTAATTTTGAGTGCACTAAATACATATATACCACAAACTCATTAAATATTATATAATTCAAGATATGTGGGAGAGGGGAATGCGTTACATTTTAGCCTAGAGCAAACTAACAAAATATGTATGCGATAATGCATACATATTTAGTCAGTATAGTCCGTCGTATGACTGATTAAGATTTATAAGTTAAGAGCAGTTCGAATGAACTCACTTCGAAGATTGTCACGTTGTGTTATGTGCTATTCCATTGAGCTTCCGTACATTGCGAAAGAGTTGTACTTTGATTATTTATAATCTTGATTGCGTATCACTCTTTGAATTCTATTAAACACTTTTATTTAATATTCACTTTACAAAAACCAAACACATTGCACACAGCATAAAAAAGAACATTCAATTAAGTTTTTTGATTATTATAACCAGATCCGGACTACGGAGTTACAATTTGTATGAAACTGAACTGAAAACAAGTCGCACACGTCACGATTGAGAGAGACGAAGTTAACAGCACAACGAGTAAAAATAAACTGAACGTCGGAGTAGCAACGTCAAAAGAAGACAATATAAGCGAACAGGCGTGGAAACAACAAAACAAGCAAAAAGCGAACGAGTCAGTGAATGCACGATTGAGAGCGCGAATGAGCGTGCACAGAAGCAAATGGTGTAAGACGCCGACGCGATACGATGTGCAGCCCACGACGAAGATGTTTGTTTTTTTTTAGAACCGGCTTCGGCCTGCGCAACGAGCTCTACAGCAACATCCATTTGGGCTTGGGCTCAGGTTTGTATTTGAGTTTATGTTTGGGTTTGTGTCTTAGGGGCTTAGTGTCGCGTTTTTGTTGGGAGTGGTTGCAGTGGCAGAGATACCGGCAGGGGCATTAGCAAAGGCAGCAACGATGGCAGCAGCAGGGCACGTCGCTTCTCATATATCAACGACAATTACTACAACTAGTGTAAAATCTTTGTGATCGTCACCACATGAGGGCACCACTCCGCAGAATGACAGACGACGCGACGTCCGACAACATCGTGCAAGGGACGCGCCCAGAATAAGGACAAAACTCAGCTGAGTCGTCATTTTAATTTGGTAGCCCAACAAATTGCCATTAGTGTCGCGACGCATATGGGCACGTGATTTACCATATGGACGTTACCTAGCTAACCGATCTTATCGCATAATGGCATCCACGACGTAATAATGATTTCACATCTAACTTGTTCATTATTTAAAAGATAAGTCAATGTTACAATGAACAGTTATAATTATAGTAGTTGAATCTCTTTTCTTTAAATAAACAAGTATGACGGACTTTCGTTTTAAATTTGGTGTCCGTAGTTCTTGTAGCTCAAAAGATCCAGGTATTCATACAGACGGACGGACAGACAGACAGACGGCCATTGCTATATCGACTCGGCTATTGATGCTGATCAAGAATATATATACTTAATGGGTATTCAATAGTATTCATACACACATATGTATGTGCATACATTTACCGTCAAACGAATTTGTGTGTACATACAGACAAACACATTTATGCTCGATTATGCTTAGTTGTTATACTTTCTGCAAGAGTATATTGGGTTTGTGCAAATGTATGTAACAGGCAGAAGGAGGCGTGGCAGACCCCATAAAGTATATATATTCTTGACCAGCATCACAAGCCGAGTCGATATAGCCATGTCCGTCTGTCTGTCTGTCTGTCCGTATGAACAAACAGGTTTCAGAGATGGTAAGAGCTACATGTTCGAATTTGGTCTCTATCGATTCGATATTTAGTCAGTCAATACAAGAATCTTTATTTTCCCGATGCCACGCCCCATTCGCCCACAATGACCAAAAAACTAGACATACCGCGGTAAAAATTGATTTTTTAAGCGAATATTTCAGTAACTACGGTACTTAGGAACACCAATTTTGGTACTAGGTTTCTAGAGACAGTACAAATGCATTGCCATTTAAAATTTTTCGGCTGCCACGCCCCCTTCTTCCGTAAGAAACAAACAAAACTTTTCAAACTTGCATGCTGTTTAAACCGATACCGATAACGATACCGGATACCGGATACCGATTTTAACATTATAATTGCGAATAAATGCAGAGAGTACTATACGGTCGGGCGGCTCGACTGTACTTTTCTTTCTTGTTTTTTTTTTTTGTTTTAACGTGTTCTAATACAAGAACTATCTATTGTAATATCCGGATACCGATTTAAGCATTGTATTTGGGAATAAAAGCAGAGAGTATTATATGGTCGGGCGTGTGCTACTGTACTTTTCTTTCTTGTTTTTTCTAAGGCCATGGGGTATAAAATTGAGCAGTCTGACTAATTAGTTTTAATCAATCCGAATGGAAACTGGAGACACTCTGCAAATTCCTATATGATCTGTGACATAAGATCGGTCTTATTCACGGTGTACCAATATAGTCCTGTTGACATTAGCCTTGACTATAAAAAGTCGCTATATGTGTAAGTGTTTATTATGGCGAAACCAAAACCTGAATAGAGTATATGAGAATCGGTACAGGATCGGTTCGATGCATGGTTTGTTTATGTCAGAGCACGAACTGAAGTTAAAGATACACATTTCAGAAAGAAAAGAAAACAAAACAAGAAAAAAGGATTATCTTCGGCACGCCGAAGATTAAATACCCTTGCAGCGTAAAAAATAATATTAGAAAATTTATACAAATTCGTTGAGTTGGATCGGTATTTACTTATACCTTATACCTGGTCGTAAATTTTAAAAATGGTCATCCCTCCAATATTTTTATTGGCTTAATATACAAAGTCTATTAATGCATGAATATGGAATTACCTAGTAAAATCATATATGTTTAATTGATTTAAGTTTGTTTAATTAACTCACAAAATTTATTTATACTAAATAAAATAAATAATGTATGATATAGTAGTCCGTTTAAAATCGATCAACAGACAGAAAATATTCATACTAAGTATTTCAACCGATTGTTCCTATGGCAGCTATATGATATAGTGGTGCGATCTGGGTAAAATTTGGTCAGCTGATGGAAAATGGTAAAGAATGCATATTGCGATTTGGTTCAAATCGTTCAAGAGACACTGAAAATTTTCATACTAAGCATTTTCAGCATTTTTAACCTATTGTTCTTATGGGAGCAACATGATATAGCGATCCGATCTGGCCGATTTTAACACATGAACTGCGTGCAGAGAGAATACACAAGTTTCATCACGATAGCTTTAAAACTGAGAGACTAGTTCGCATAGAAAAAGACGGACAGGCGGACATGGCTATATCGACTCGGCTGTTGATGCTGATCAAGAATATATATACTTTATGGGGTCGGAAACGCCTCCTTCAATGCGTTACAAAAACAATATACCCTCTGCAAGGGTATAAAAAAGATATTTAACTATGGCAATACAAGTTAGATAGCGACTACTACCGGGACACCATGGTGCGTTACCAAATATGGTAGTAGACGTTATTGGATTCGCAAGGCACTGATAATTTACAGGTTTACTTCTGCTGGCACAATTGTAATGCTAATGCCTAGGTAAACGTAAAATTCAAGATGGTATCGCTAATTTCCTTTGCGGGTGAGTCATTTGCACGCATGGAAATGCCCATCAATTTTGGTTACTCTTGTTATGGTCATGGCAAGAGAGATGGAATGATAGAGAGAGAGGGAAATATTTTATGGTTTTCACCTGTCACATTTGTGTTACCACAGTATGTTTTAAAGGGTTTCATTTGGTAAGGGTGAAAATAAAGTCAAATATTTGAAATACGAGCCTGTTAATGAATTATTACCCCCTGACTAAGTAGATAATAAAGACAGTATAATCGCACGTTCAAACTGAATTTGTGGGTCTTTGATTTGATTGATTTGATACAAGCTTGAAGTACTTAAATGGATGTACTTTGTGTTATATTTTCCAGGTGTTCGTTGAAATATGAATATGGGTCACACTTTCCCAGGTGAAATGGAATTTGAGTCAACCCAAACACTCTCTAAATGAATATCATTATTAGCTTTTCTTTAGGATTTGGGTTACTACATAAGTATATGTAAATAATATATGCTTCGTTAAATTCACGACAGGAAGCCCATTTTATGGCACCTATAGTCGTAATCTTTAATCTTAAACTTTCGGAATGCTGCACACGTGCACTGGGTACTCAAGTTTTATGGGCTGCTCAATAAATAAATAATTTTTGAAATGATCGAGAGCGAATACAACAAATACATATATATACTTATATACCCAGCCCTCACTCCCTCTCTGTTTTTCTATCCCTGCCTCTCAATGGCCAATCGCTAAACTAATTGAAAAGACCTCTAAATACATAGGATTGAAGTCAATATAGGAAGTGCTATACAATAGGCATTTGGCCGATTTGAACAAGTGCTCGATTGATGGAAATCTTCTTAAAAGAAAAAGTAGAACGTACAAATCTAAATAACAAATTTCGAACCAAGGGATACCCTTTAGCCAATAGTATTCCAGAAGGCCAGACACCACTTATTCTTTTTATGTACAATGGGTATTCAAAAATTAAAACAATCCTAAATTTGAAGTTTGCTTTGGTGTCGCATAGTTAACTATCAAACAATTAAATGAAATCATAAAATATTTATGATAGACAACTTTTTACAACGAAATAAGAAAAGTATACGCGAGGACGCCCGAACGTCTAATACTCTTTCCATTTTACTTCCGATTATTTGATTATATTTGAACTTACATTAGAACACGTTGGAACAAAATAAGAAAAAAAGGTTATCTTCGGCTAGCCGAAGATTAAACACCCTTGCAGACACGCATATTGCGTTAATTTTATTTTAATCACTAAGTGTTCCAACAAGAGCTAGTAGTCCGATTTAAATGAAATTTGGTCAACACATTGGGAATAATAACAAATGCATATTGCGTGAATTTGGATGAAATCGATCAATAAACATAGAAAATTTTCATACTAAGCATTTCAACCGATTGTTCCTATGGCAGCTATATGATACAGTGGTCCGATCTGGATAAAATTTGGTCAGCTAATGGAAAATGGTAAAGAATGCATATTGCGAATTTGTAGCTTTTACCATCTCTGAAATCTGTGTGCTCATATGGACAGACAGACGGACAGATAGACAGACAGACAGACAGACAGACAGACAGACAGACAGACAGACAGACAGACAGACAGACAGACGGACAGACGGACATGGCTATATCGACTCGGCTTGTGACGCTGATCAAGAATATATATGCTTTATGGGGTCGGCCAAGCCTCCTTCTGCCTGTTACATACATTTGCACAAACCCAATATACTCTTGCAGAGAGTATAAAAATTGCCTAAAATATCAAAAACCTCAAAAAGTTTGCTTGGCCATTTTGCGCTATGACAAAAGGCTACAAAAAATACCATAAACTAAACTTACTTAAATCAAAAAAAAATTATGGTATGAAAGTTTCATAGTTAAACTATGTAAAACACTAGTAAGAATGGCTTCAATCGACCGAACCGACTGATTTGTGCAAGGTATACTAAAAAGTTGTTTGATTCGTATGTATGAAGTTTAGTCAGGATTAAAGATGGGCATGGGCCTTTTTTTCAGGCACGGCACGCCCCAAGCACGGCTGCTAAAAACAGAGGCCCAACACGGCCCAACACGGAATTTTTTTTAGAGGTACGGCACGGCCCAGACACGGCACGGTCAAACACGGGCGCTGTCAAAAAAAAAAAATTTTAAACCCAATTTTTTTTGTATTTTCAAGTATATTTTATTAATAAATTTTGACAAAATTTTTACAGTTTTCAAGAAGATTTTGTTTAAAAAATAAAATTAATTTAAACAATTTTAAAGAACATTTTATTTAGAAACTAAAATGAATTTGAACAGTTTTCTAGAATATTTTATTAATGTCACTTAATAAATTTAAAATTTTTAATTAAAGTACGTGCATGTTTTTGTGTAAAAAAAAATTATACAATTCAACTTGACAAATGAGCGATTAAACCAGGTCAACTTATCGATCATACAGTGCCTACCGTGCCCAACCGTGCCTACCGTGCCAAACCGTGCCTAAAGACTTTAGCACGGTTAAACACGGCAATTTTTTGGAAAGGGCCACCGCGGCCCAACACGGTTTTTTTTTTTTAAAAAACACGGCACGGCCCGGACACGGCACGGCCCATGCCCATCTCGTGTCAGGATAGATATGTGTAAAGTTATGGTGACGTAAAAATTGTTTTTTTTTTTAATTTGCGGGGCGGCAGCGGGCGTGGAACAATTTTTTAAATGCACTGGATCTACCTTACTCATAAACGGACTATTATTTTTAATTTAGTGTCTCTACCTTTTTTAGTCTCTGAGATCCAGGCCATACGAATAGGCCGCATAAACTGACGAACTTGATTTTGATCAAGAATATATATAATTTATGGGCTAGATATTACAAACAACCCAAACAGACCCCTCAACTATTTGCTTCGTTCAACTAAATCGAACGAAGCAAAGACATTGAATTTTAGTAAAATCAATAGATTCACTTTGGGGTACGAGGGAGTCGAAGGTCTTAAAAAACAGCTAAAGGTGTCGATACTTTATTATTGTAATTAGCATTGCATTGTTGAGTTCCATTGTTATGGGCTCGGTTGTTGATCAGTCAACAGAGGTCTACAAACAACACCTCTTCGATTTCAGAGGTCTCAACTTCAGTAATCTAAAGTTTTTAGGTAAGACTATCGTATCAATAATCTATTGAAACTTGAGTAGCTCTTTCTGTTTGAATTGTTTATTTTATTTTATTTAAATATACTTTCTGGCTGAGTCTACAAAGTTTTTACTCTCAGACTGACATATTTTTTTATTTCAGAAAAGTAAATTAGTTTAATATTTAATTAAAACGGATCATTCCAAAATTGTGCAAAATTTCAAGTTGTTCAAAAATGTCGCTGGCCCAACAGTATTCAACTATATCGGAGGAAGTTATGGAATATCTATTCGATCAAAAGATACGTGAACGTGATTTAATTGCCGAAAAAGAGGAACTCAAGCAACGGATGCATAAAATCGAAGAGTTTTTAGTGTTGTTACAGAATCGTGACGATGATCTTATCTGCATGATAGCCACAGATAATCTCTATCAAATTAGTACAGTGAGACTTGTCAGGGAGGCCCTATTGGCCAATCTAACCGCCAGCATGCAACCATATCTTAAGTTGCATCGCAAGTTGTTACGTTTGCAAAGACTCATTCGCGAGGATCACAGTGTATTGTATGAGAATTTGGTCAGAAATCCGAGTACTTGATTCAAAGTTGCATTATAATTTTCATTTTGGGTCATAGAATTATTTTCTGAGCTAAATTAAAGAATAGATTCTAATGCTTTTTCACCTTTTTCAGAAATTTAGTTTGGAAGGTATAAAAGATTCGTGGTGTGAATATACATATCAATTATGCCGATTGGATTTTGAAAGAAAAGCTAAAGAACAAAATTTAAGCTTCTTGAATTTTGAGAAAACTGAAAGATTTTTGGAGAAACGTCGTACAAACATAGATTTTTAAAACATTTACATGGTAGCAACGAATCTAAAGGGATTAGGCAAAAGACAACAAAACGGCAACAAGAAAGAAAAGTACAGTCGAGCACGCCCGACCGTATAATCCTTTCTGCATTTTATTCCGGATTATTTGATTATATTATCAACATCGGTATCCAATAGATAGTACTTACATTAGAACACGTTGAAACAAAACAAAGCATAACCGTACATACTATATGTTTGTATTCACATACATATACGTACATAAATATGTATGTACACCGTTGGTCACATACATATACGTACATAAATATGTATGTACACCGTTGGTCGGCACAGCAGCCATCGCCAGACATGCAGCGAAAATGTTTGTTCATATGTTTGCAATAATCTGTCTGACTAAATATCGAGTCGATAGAGACCAAGTTCGAACTTGTAGCTCTTACCATCTCTGAGATCTGTTTGTTCATACGGACAGACGGACCGAAATATATATACTTTATGGGGACTGCATCGCCTCATTTTGCCTGTTACATACTTGGCACAAACCCAATATACTCTTGCAGAAAGTATAAAAAACTCGACGGTAAATGTCTAATATAAGGGCCTCAACCCCAAAAATTATGAAAAAAAAATCTTCCATGGACCGCGACTTTTGCAGACGAACGTCATTAAAAACTTTTGGCGGTCTCTTGTGGTTTTTTTTTTTAAACGCGGTTTAAAAGTTCTTGAAATTGCAGTGTTTTTTAATCTAGTTACCTTTTAAAAATATATCATAATAACCTTATGAGTCAAGTACTCCTTGAATTGTTTGCCAAAAAAAAACAATATTAATCTAGTATTCATGGCATTGCATGTCAAACAAGAAAGAAAAGTACAGTCGAACGAGCCCGACCGTATAATACTCTCTGCTATTATTCCCAATTATAATGTAAAAATCAGTATCCGGATATTACAATAGATAGTTCTTGTATTAGAACACGTTACAACAAAAAAAGCTAAGCATAATCGAACATACATGTGTTTGTCTGTATGTACTTACAAATTCGTTTGACGTTAAATGTATGCACATAAATATGTGTGTATGAATACTATTGGTCGCCACGACTAGCGCTGTCTCTCTCGCACTAATTTCTCTCGAATAAAATCTTTGTTGCTTAATTTCTTTCTTATTTATGGATTTTTATGAAATTTTCAGGAGAGTTTGACATGAAACGTCTTCAAACGAATCATAAATAACAACACTGTACAATAAGAATAAATGCTTTAAAAACGGCATGCAAGTTTGAAATTTTCTTTTATTTTTTGCGGAAAAAGGGGGCGTGGCAGCCCAAAACTTTTGATGTCATTGGATTTATGCGGTCTCTAAGAACACGTGTATTCCTAGGTATTCCTAGGTGCCATGGTTACTGAGATATTCGCCGAAAACATAGATTTTTTCCGAGGTGAGACGGGTTTTTTACTCATTGTGGGCGAATGGGGCGTGGCATCGAAAAAAAAAAGATTCTTGTATTGACTGACTAAATATCGAGTCGATTGAGACCAAACTCGAACTTGTAGCTCTTACCATCTCTGAAATCTGTTTGTTCATACAAACAGACAGACAGACAGACAGACAGACGGACGGACAGACGGACATGGCTATATCGACTCCGCTTGTGATGCTGATCAAGAATATATATACTTTATGGGGTCTGCCACGCCTCCTTCTGCCTGTTACATACATTTGCACAAACCCAATATACTCTTGCAGAGAGTATAAAAAGTACAAATTAATCTAGTATTCATAGCACTACACGTTAAAAAAAAAAAAATGAATCTAGTATTCATTGAAAAATTTAACAAAATGTTTAATCTAGTGGGCTGTGTAAAAGATATCCGAATGCAATTGATTGCATTTATTGAAGAAGTGCATTCGCGAAAATTGTTTGCCTTCGGCTGAATTGCATGTTCACAAACCTCGTTAAAATGCACTTCTCTAACATCTTTTTCGTTTTCCCTCATATAAATATAATCGGCATCGAAATGTTATTTTGTCATTATCATAGGAAATTGAGCACTTATTGTTGCATTTTGAACTTTTCTGTTAACAGAATTCTGTGGTATTGGAGAAAACCCATTAAATCACTCCCACTGACTTTTAAAATTTCACACAATTTCACAATTCTTTTTTATCTAATCAGTTATACGTTTTTAGACGAATGAAATCACACATTTTGACAACTGCATTATTGCTGGTGCATTTTTTTTCAAAAGCTTCCTAGATTCAAAGCGTTTTCTCATAATTTTAAAAGGTTACTAGATTAAAAAAATGTTTTTTTCAAGAACTTTTAAACCGCGTTTAAAAAAAAACCATAAGAGACCGGCAAAAGTTTTTAATGACGTTCGTCTGGAAAAGTCGCGGTCCATGGAGGATTTTTAGACCCCGTACTCTTAAAAAGAGTATAGGGGTCTATTAGGTTTGTCAGAAGCGAAATGTGCGTCACAGGCAGAAGGAAGCTTTTCCGACCCTATAAAGTATATATATTCTTGATCAGCATCAACAGCCGAGTCGATATAGCCATGTCCATCTGTCCGTCTGTCAGTCCGTCCGTCCGTCCGTCTGTATGAACACCTGGATCTTTTAAACTACAAGAGCTAGAACCACCAAATTTGTAATAAAAATTCAGTAACTTTTGCAAGCAGATCAAGTTTATTTCCAATCAGTGCCACGCCCCCTACCGCCCCCGCAATAAGCCAAAAACCAAAGACACCTCGAAAAAAATTGATGTTTTCCGCGAATATCTCCGTAACTATGGCACTTACGACCACCAATTTGGGTACGCAGGTTCCTAGGGACAGCATAAATGCAGTGCCATTTTTTTGCTGCCACGCCCCCTTTTTTCACAAAAAATAAATAAAATTTTCATTTTCGATGCCGTTTTTAAGGCATTTGTCCTCATCGTACAGTGTTGTAATTTAAGATTCGTTTAAAGACAAATCATATCAAACTACCCTGAAAGTTGCATAAAAATCCAACTATAAACAACTGAGCAATTAGGTAACAAAGTGTCCCTTGAAGCGCATTGTCAATGCACGTGGTTGAAAGAAAAGTGATAACTGTATGTTTATATGTACATTAGCCGCAGTAGTTTGCAATGAGAGCGTGGTCCGGATGGGCCACGCGCTTGTTTGTAAACACAAGACCTGCGGTTCGAACCCCAGCACAGACTCAGAAATTAAAGTTTTTTTTTTTTCTTTTTTTATAATTTTTAATTTAGCACTATTATATCTTTATGAAATCGGAGCCGTCTCACAAGGAGGTGGTGGTGCAATTAGTAGTGCTGCGGCGTGTTTTGCAAGTTGAGTATAAGTTCGCAGGTTGAATTCCCGACACTGAAATTTTCTAATATACTTTTTTAAATTTAAAAAAAAATGTAAATATAAAATATGAACTAGTGCAACAGGGTTGGGTTGTGGTTGATGTCGAGTGTATGGAGTCGCGCAACTAGTAGGGTTGCTGCATGTTCTGGAATCTGATTCTGAAAGCGCGGGTTCGATTCCCATCAGTGACTGGATATAAATTTTTTTTTTTAATTTAATTTTAAAACTTAAATTTGAAATTACAGTCGTATTCAAATATTAATTTCGAATACAAGGAGAGTACGGGGTCTTTTACAGTCGGCGCGCTCGACTGTAGCCTTTCTTACTTGTTTTTTCATAATTTTTGGGGTTGAGGCCCTTATATTAGACAATTACCAACTCGACTTTTCGGGTAAATATTGGAAGAATTTCTATATAATTTGATTTGTGTTTCCGTTAGAAAACCTCGTGCCCGTCATATGCGACAGGGCCGACAGATTTAACTTGTCTTAATCAGATGTGTAATATTTGATTCCCCTTTTGACACCTTTTTCAATACACTTATCCACCAGTTTTTAGTCATCTGGTCAACGAGCCGTATTTGCGCATAGCTCGATATAGCTATGTCCGTCTGTGGGTCCGTCTGTATAAACGCGTGGAACTTCGAGACTAATAGCTAGAGCTACCAAATTTGGAATGAGAAGTCCGTTTATGAAGTACTCTGGTCAAGTTTGGCCACACTGGTACATAGAGAATGCAACGTCATTTATAACTTTGGGCTGCCACGCCCTCATTTCCCACAGAGGCTGGCCGTGCCGGCCAATAGTATACATACACACATATATGTATAAATATGTATTTGCATACATATAATGTCAACTGAATTTGTATGCGATCACCGACAAACATATGTATGTTCGATTATAAATTGTGTTTACTTTTTTGTTTTAACGTGTTCTACTTTGTTCTTTCTTGTAAGGACGGACGTACTTATGTCCAGCAGATCAAGCTTATATACATTTTTGGCACGCCCCTTACGGCCCTTAAAAAACTGCGGTCTTACCAAAAACTATGTTGAGTAATTGTAATTTGTTTACACGTGGTTGAAAGAAACAAGTAAGAAAGGCTATAGTCGAGCGGGTCGACTGTAAAAGACCCCGTACTCTTGTATTCGAAATTAATATTTGAATACGACTGTAATTTAAAATTTATGTTTTAAAATTAAATTTAAAAAAAAATGTTATATCAAGTCACTGATCAGAATCGAACCCGCGCTATCAGACTCAGGTTTCAGAACATGCTGCAGCCCTACTAGTTGCGCCACTCCATACATTTGACATCAACCCGATTATTTTCATTTAAATATAAAAAAATATATAAAAAATAAAAAAAAAAAATTTAATTTCTGAATCTGTGGCGGGTTCGAACCGCAGACCATTGGTTTAGAACAAACGACTAACCGCAACCCAACTCTGTTGCACCAGTTAATATTGTATATTTACATTTTTTTTGGAAATTTAAAAAAGTATATTAAAAAATTTCAATGCCGGGAATTGAACCTGCGAACTTATACTCAACTTATGCAGAACACGCCGCAACACTACCTCCTTGTGGGACGGTTCCGATTATTTTCATTAAGATATAATACATATAAAGAAAAAAAAAAAATTCTGAAACTGTGCCGGGGTTCGAACCGCAGGTCTTGTGTTTACAAACAAGCGCGTGGCCCACCCGGATCACGCTTTCTTTGCAAACAGCTTCGGCTAATGTATATATAAGCATAGTGTTATCTCTTTTCTTTCAACCACGTGCATTGACAATGCACTTCAAGGGACACTTTGTTACCTAATTGCTCAGTTGTTTATAGTTGGATTTTTATGCAACTTTCACGGTAGTTTGATATGATTTGTCTTTAAACGAATCTTAAATTACAACACTGTACGATGAGGACAAATGCCTTAAAAACAGCATCGAAAATGAATTTTTTTTTTTTTTTTTGTGAAAAAAGGTGGCGTGGCAGCAAAAAAATTTTAATGGCACTGCATTTATGCTGTCCCTAGGAACCTGAGTACCCAAATTGGTGGTCGTAAGTGTCATAGTTACGGAGATATTCGCGGAAAACATCAATTTTTTTTCAAGGGTTTTTTGGTTTTTTGCTTATTGCGGGGGCGGTGGCGGGCGTGGCACTGATTTGAAATAAACTTGATCTGCTCGCGAAAGTTAAGGAATTTTTATTATACTCTCTGCAAGAGTATATTGGGTTTGTGCAAATGTATGTAACAGGCAGAAGGAGGCGTGGCAGACCCCATAAAGTATATATATTCTTGATCAGCATCACAAGCCGAGTCGATATAGACACCTTGAAAAAAAATTGATATTTTCCGCGAATATCTCCCTAACTATAGCACTTACGACCACCAATTTGAGTACGCAGGTTCCTAGGGACAGCATAAATGCAGTGCCATTAAAATTTTTTGCTGCCACGCCCCCTTTTTCCACAAAAAAAAAAAACAAATAATTTTTTATTTCGACGCCGTTTTTAAGGCATTTGTCCTCATCGTACAGTGTTGTAATTTAAGATTCGTTTAAAGACAAATCATATCAAACTACCCTGAAAGTTGCATAAAAATCCAACTATAAACAACTGAGCAATTAGGTAACAATGTGTCCCTTGAAGTGCATTGTCAATGCACGTGGTTGAAAGAAAAGAGATAACTGTATGTTTATATATGCATTAGCCGCAGTAGATTGCAAAGAGAGCGTGGTCCAGGTAGTAGGGATGCTTGTCGTTATTTTTCTCACTTGTATGTAAACACAAGACCTGCGATTCGAACCCCAGCACAGACTCAGAAATAAAATTTTTTTTTTAGACCCCGTACTCTTAAAAAGAGTATAGGGGTCTATTAGGTTTGTCAGAAGCCAAATGTGCGTAACAGGCAGAAGGAAGCTTTTCCGACCCTATAAAGTATATATATTCTTGATCAGCATTAACAGCGGAGTCGATATAGCAATGTCCGTCTGTCCGTCCGTCTGTATGAACACCTGGATCTTTCAAACTACAAGAGCTAGAGACACCAAATTTTTTAATGAAAGTCCGTCTATGATGTACGCAGATCAAGTTTATTTCAAATCGGCGCCACGCCCCCCACCGCCCCCGCAATATGCAAAAAACTAGACACACCTCGGAAAAAATTGATGTTTTCTGCGAATATCTTTGTAACTATAGCACTTAGGAACACCAATTCTGGTACGCAGGTTCCTAGAGACAACACAAATGCAACGTCATTCAAAATTTTGGTCTGCCACGCCCCCTCTTCCCACAAGAACTTAGCAAATTTTTCAAACTTACTTGCCGTTTTTAAAGCATTTGGTAATATAGTACGGTATTGTAGTTCAAAAATTGTTTAAAGACAAATTATATCAAACTAACCGGAAAGTTGCATAAAAATCCAACTATAAACAACTGAGCAATTAGACAACAAAGTAGCCCATGAAGCGCGTAATGAATGTAGTGGTGCAACTAGTAGGGCAGCATGATATGGAACTTGCGTCAGTAAGCGCGGGTTCAAATCCCATCAGTGACTGATTTAAAATTTTTTTTAAAATTTTATTTTAAAACTTAAATTTTAAATTACAATCGTATTCAAGTATTAATTTCGAATACAAGGAGAGTACGGGGTCTTTTACAGTCGGCGCGCTCGACTGTAGCCTTTCTTACTTGTTATACTCTCTGCAAGAGTATATTGGGTTTGTGCAAATGTATGTAACAGGCAGAAGGAGGCGTGGCAGACCCCATAAAGTATATATATTCTTGATCAGCGTCACAAGCGGAGTCGATACAGCCATGTCCGTCTGTCCGTCTGTCTGTCTGTCTGTCCGTCTGTCCGTATGAACACACAGATTTCAGAGATGTTCAGAGCTACAAATTCGAGTTTGGTCTCAATCGACTCGATATTTAGTCAGTCAATACAAGAATCTTTTTTTTTTTTGATGCCACGCCCCATTTGCCCACAATGAGCAAAAACTGAACATACCTCGGAAAAAATATATGTTTAAAGCGAATATCTCAGTAACTACGGCACTTAGGAACACCAATTTTGGTATGCAGGTTCCTAGAGACAGTATAAATGCATTGCCATTTAAAATTTTTGGCGGCCACGCCCCCTTTTTCCGTAGGAAAAAAAATTTTTTTAAACTTGCATGCCGTTTCTTCTTAGTGTACAGTATTGTTATTTATGATTCCCTTGAAGACAAATCAGATCAAACTATCCTGAAAGTTGCATAAAAATCCAACAGTAAACAACAGAGCTACCGATTATAAAGTTAATATTTAAGTCAATGCATGAGTGCGAGGGCGACAGAAACATACAAGCATATACTCGAACTCTTTTGATGCATGTGTGGCGGCAATAGTATACATACACACATATACATATATGTACATGTGCATGCATATAACGTCAAACGAATTTGTATGTGCATACAGACAAACATATGTAGGTTCGATTATAAATTATCTTTTTTGTTGTAACGTGTTCTAATACAAGAACTATCTATTGTAATATCCGGATACCGATTTAAGCATTATAATTGGGAATAAAAGCAGAGAGTATTATACGGTCGGGCGTGTTCGACTGTACTTTTCTTTCTTGTTTTTTTTTTATATTATTAGTACTATTATATATTAATGACAAGAAAGAAAAGTACAGTCCAACACGCCCGACCGTATAATACTCTCTGCTTTTATTCCCAATTATAATGCTTAAATCGGTATCTAGATATTACAATAGATAGTTCTTGTATTAGAACACGTTAAAACAAAAAAAAAAAGCTAAGCATAATCGAGCATACATGTGTTTGTCTGTATGTACATACAAATTCGTTTGACGTTAAATGTATGCACATACATATGTGTGTATGAATACTATTGGTCGCCACGACTAGCGCTGTCTCTCTCGCACTCATTGCTCTCGAATAAAATCTTTGTTGCTTCATTTCTTTCTTGTTTATGGTCGGATTCTTACAAAACTTTTAGGTGAGTTTGACATGATATGTCTTCAAACGAATCATAAATAACAACCGTGTACGATAAGGATAAATGCTTTAAAAACGGCATGCAAGTTTAAAAATTTCCTATTAATTCTTGCAGAAAAAGGGGGCGTGGCAGACCAAAACTTTTGATGTCATTGCATTTATGCGATCTCAAGGAACACGTGTACCAAAATTGGTATTCCTAGGTGCCATAGTTACTGAGATATTCGCCGAAAACATAGATTTTTTCCGAGGTGTGACGGGTTTTTTACTTATTGTGGGCGAATGAGGCGTGGCATCGAAAAAAAAAAAAGATTCTTGTATTGGCTGACTAAATATCGAGTCGATTGAGACCAAACTCGAACTTGAAGCTCTTACCATCTCTGAAATCTGTTTGTTCATACGGACAGACAGACAGACGGACAGACAGACAGCTATATCGACTCGGCTTGTGAAGCTGATCAAGAATATATATACTTTATGGGGTCTGCCACGCCTCCTTCTGCCTGTTACATACATTTGCACAAACCCAATATACTCTTGCAGAGAGTATAAAAAGCCTCTGTGTGTTCAAACAAAAGCGAATCTTATTGTTGGTGAAAATTTGCAGATACCCCGTCCACCTACCTGTTTAACTGCTTTAATACATTCCAACTTCTCTTAACTCGGACTTATCGACATGTTTATATCTCGCTTTATTCCCGCAGCTGAGTTGCCCATGGAGGCTGTTCAAAAATTTGTTTACGCCGCAAAATACACTTAACAAAAATCCAAAGTGGCTATACTCTTTATGTAAACTGTAGAAGTAATTACTTTTCGAATGTTCTGCATTCAAATTACAAAAAAAAAACTTTTGTCTATGATATCTACAAGAGTGCAATAAACTACTGCTACAAGCAAGGGAAAGCAAGGAATTTTTGGAAAAGTCTTAATATTTTCAAGATAGTTTTAAGTAATTATATTTATAACTTCATTGCGACTCCACTCCTGCGAATACCTTAGACAAATCGTCTGAAGAAATAACACTAATTCTTTTTTTTCTCGATCCCCTCTTTGTTCGCTCCTTTTTTAACGCGGTTAAATTACAACACTTGAGTTAAACAAGGCTTAATGTAGCCATGACTTAAATAGTAGAGATCATCGTGTGACTTATCACAACTTTTGGCTCGGTTTGCGACACCATCATAATAATATTATTTAAAAGGGATGTTGTTACATCTCATCTCCGATTTTTGATTTAAGCTAAAATTGCATTCAGTTGACACTCAGGGATCTCTACCTGTAAAAACATAAAGTATGCGCTTTAACCAGTTGTGAACTATAGGGATTAAATTGTATATGGGCATAATAAAAATTGAGTTCATATTTAATTTTCATATAATCAAGCATTATCATATTTAAGCCCCCAATTATTATGAATATTTGATAATATCCGCTTAATCTTCTTTGAGATGTATCATTATTACAACCGCCGGGCACTTGACTAAGGAACTGCTCATAGACTTTGAATACTTCCGAGAGCTCATGATTTGAAAGCGTTTTGTTAACTAGTTATTAGGTTTTTAGTTATTGCTTAAATTTAAGTAACACTTAAAAAATGCTGCAAAATTTTAACCTTTTAGCTCAGTTGTCGGTTTCGAGTTTTGTTTGAAAGACGTATAAACTGCTGTTTCAATAAAAGTAAAGGATGCAAGGGGAACACTTCTAAGCTAATACGTTCATAGAAAACAATATACTCTTGCAGAGAGTATAAAAATACATCATAATAGCAATGATGTTATTAAAAACAAAGCATGAAGCACATAAATCATTTGCGTGCACAGAAATTAAAATCTGTGCTAGATTAAAACAAAAACATTACCAGATAAATACTCGATAGCATCAAGTATTGAGAAGGAGAAAAAATAAAAACTAAGTCTGTCAAATCCGCGCTATCATGAAGATAAGACCCACCGACTTCACAGTCTAGTGAATATTGAATATGGTATTCATCGCACAGTTTAACGAAATGCGAATGTATTAACTAAATAACTATTTTGATGAATTTTTTACCTAATAAGTATTTTTTTAAATTTAGTTTTCTACTTTACGTTAACTGTATATTTAGCGCACTGCAAAGAACATGGTCGATTTTTTGTTGTTTTACACAATTCCACTGTGCGGAATCCACAAATCCACAACAAAAAAATCCATATGAAAAACAGCAAACTACGTTAGTATTATCTGCTTAAATTGAAATCAAAGCTTACATTGATTGACCAAACTGATAAGCTGGCAGTTGAAAGTCGTTTTAAAGTATCTTACCAAGTGCGGACTTGAGACACTCTCATATCTGTTCGGTAGAAGAAAGTATGATTGGATAAGAGAGATACCCACTTAAAGTAAGGCCTACATTGATTTGACACTTTGATTTGTCTCTCTAAGTTCTATTTTCACATTAACGTTTAGGGGTAAGGATGAAAATCTGTTAATAGAGCTGAAACAAGAAAAATAAGCAAAACGGACCAATGAGTGTTTCTTAATCAATAGTTATATAAATAACAGCAATTATAACAAGTAGTATTGCAGACCAATAAAAATAAGATAAAGAATGCAAGACCTTGACGTAAAAGTGTATGGGTAACTTGATTTTCTGGCTAACAATTTTTCTACTGGCCACATTTATGATCTGTGCTTGCAGTTACTAATTTTGTTCCTCTTTTGTATAAAAAAATGTATTTATATTATGCATTTGAAGGCCGTTAAATTTGCTGTTCTTGGGGCAGAGAAAAAGGCGAATAGTTTGTGTCTGTAGATTGCTTATGGTAACTACTCGTAAACTGGCAATTTGTTGATTTAGGTTCCAAAATGTCGAGGTTCAACTTAAGCTCAGCCCCGCAGCAGAAAGCAAGGGTCAATGGTACGATTTGACTTTAAGAGTATTTTCTATGGGGCGTTACTGAACCCTCAGTGAATATTCAAGTCGTACCTGACCGTTGAGTGACTTAATTAGGAATAAAGGTCGTTATGTGAAGGATTTCTCTAAGGTATATATAGTCAGATCATTCTTGAATCGTTCAAAAATCAATTAGGCTTTTGTTTTTAATTTAATTTAATGATTTGTTATACAATAATTCTCTAATTATAATAACAATTCTAAATATATATATAATTTAAAATTTTAACAAAAAAGAAAAGAAAGAGAGAAAATTGTTCTCTCTGCATTTATTCCCGATTATAATGTTTAAATTAGTATCCGAGTATTATAATGGATAGTACTTTCATTAAAACACGTTGAACAAGTAAGAAAGTACAGTCGAGCGAGCCCGACCGTATAATACGCTCTGCTTTTATTCACAATTATAATGTTAAAATCAGTATCCGGATATTACAAAAGACCTCATATGTATGCACATATATATGTATATATGTGTGTATGTATACTATTGCCGCCACACATGCATCAAAAGAGTTTGAATGTATGCTTGTATGTTTCTGTCGCGATCGCACTCATGCATTGACTTAAATATTTACTTTAAAGGCGTTAGCTCTGTTGTTTATTGATGGATTATTATGCAACTCTCAGGATAGGATTTTATATGATTTGTCTTCAAAGGAATCATAAATAACAATACTGTACGATAAGAACAAATGTCTTTAAAACCTCATGCAAATTTAAAAAGTCTTTTTTTCCTACCGAAAAAGGGGGCGAGGCAGCTAAAAATTTTAAATGGTAATGTATTTATGCTATCTTTGGGAACATGCGTACCGAAATTGGTATTCCTAAGTGCCGTAGTTACTGAGATATTCGCTTTAAACATCCGAGGTATGTCTAGTTTTTTGCTTATTGTGGGCGAATGGGGCGTGGCATCTGTCTGTATGTCCGTCCGTCCGTATGAACACCTGGATCTCAGAGACTATAAGAGCTAGAGACACCAAATTTGCGGTTAGTCGTTTGGCGTATAATTTGTAAAATTGTATAAATGTAATTTATGTGCACGTGGTTGAAAGAAAAGAGATAACTCTATGTTTACTTCTATTAGTCATGACAAACGCCAGACGGAGTGTGGCCTAGGTGGTAGAGATATCAGCAATCACATTTTGTATTTCTTTCTAAACTAATGGTCTGCGGTTCGAACCCGGCACAGACCCAGAAATTTAATTTTTTTTTTTTAAACTACATTATTATATATAAATGAAAATATTCAGATTTCTGCCAAATGAATGGTGTGGTGTAACTAGTAGGGTTGTAGCATGATATGGAACTTGCGTCAGTAAGCGCGGGTTCGAATCCCATCAGTGACTTGATTTAAAATTTTTTTTTAAATTTAATTTTAAAACTTAATTTTTAAATTACATTTGTATTCAAATATTAATTTCGAGTACAAGGAGAGTACGGGGTCTTTTACAGTCGGCGCGCTCGACTGTATCCTTTCTTACTTGTTGAATATATTTTTAGAGATAGCAGACATCTAATTTATTTAACTCTTTATACAAAGTCATTAAAAGAATAAATTAAATATATCTTTGTCACTATTGTTGAATAAGTAAAAATTTAAATCTTTATTTCCATGTTGATTTTCTATATTTAGAAATAACTGTTAGTACATTCGACTTTTCTGTAGTACGTGTATCTATCAGTTGTGATTTCGCATTTGTGGCGTGCAAATTGAAGAATTTGCAACGTGGGAAAACAAGTTCAACCTCATTGGAGCTAATGTTGTTGCTGTTGATAATGTTGTTGTTAATATTATTGCCATTTTGAGTTCTTTTTTTGAAGCGAACGCCCCAATATCAAGTTAACTGAAAAGCGTTGAAAGCTTAAATAAACAACGCTGTGGAAATTCGTTCACGCGTTGCATTTCGTGGTGAAAAGAGAATAAAAACAAGTAAGAAAGGCTACAGTTGAGCGCGCCGACTGTAAAAGACCCCGTACTCTACTTGTATTCGAAATTAATATTTGAATACGAGTGTAATTTCAAATTTAAGTTTTAAAATTAAATTTAAAAAAAATGTTATATCCAGTGACTGATGGGAATCGAACCCGCGCTATCAGACTCAGGTTCCAGAACATGCTGCCACCCTACTAGTTGCGCCACTCCATACATTTGACATCAACCCGATTATTTTCATTTACATATAAAAACAAGTAAGAAAGTACAGTCGAACGAGCCCGACTCTCTAATACTCTCTGCTTTTATTCCCAATTATAATGTTAAAATCAGTATCCGGATATTATAATAGATAGTTCTTGTATTACAACAAAAAAGACAATTTATAATCGAGCATACATACGTTTGTCTGTATGCACATACAAATTCGTTTAACGTTATAACGTTGTGTATGTGTACTATTGCCGCCACACATGCGTCAAAAGAGTTCGAGTATAGGCTTGTATGTTTCTGTTGCGCTCGCACTCATGCATTGACTTAAATATTAACTTTATAATCGGTAGCTCTGTTGTTCACATATGGATTTTTATGCAACTTTTAGCATAGTTTGATATGACTTGTCTTCAAAAGAATTATAAATAACAATACTGTATGATAAGAATAAATGCCATTAAAACGGCTTGCAAATTTGAAAATTTGAAAACATAAGGGGGCGTGGCAGCCAAAAATTTTAAATGGTAATGTATTTATGCTGTCCTTAGGAACATGCGTACCAAAATTGGTATTCCTAAGTGCCGTAGTTATTGAGATATTTGCTTTAAACATCTATTTTTTTCGAGGTATGTCTAGTTATATGCTCATTGTGGGCGAATGGGGCGTGGCATCAAAAAAAAAAAAAAAAGATTCTTGTATTGACTGGCTAAATATCGAGTCGATAGAGACCAAACTCGAATTTGTAGCTTTTACCATCTCTGAAATCTGTGTGTACATACGGACGGACAGACAGACAGACAGACAGACAGACAGACAGACGGACTGACGGACATGGCTATATCGACTCAGCTTGTGATGCTGATCAAGAATATATATACTTTATGGGGTCTGCCATGCCTCCTTCTGCCTGTTACATACATTAGCACAAACCCAATATACTCTTGCAGAGAGTATAAAAATAAATATCTAATACTCTAATATCTAATCTCTCTAATACTCTCTGCTTTTATTCCCAATTATAATGTTAAAATCAGTATCCGGATATTATAATAGATAGTTCTTGTATTACAACAAAAAAGACAATTTATAATCGAGCATACATACGTTCGTCTGTTGATCAACAATATATATACTAAATGGGGTCGGAAAAGCTTCATTCTGCCTGTTACGCACATTTGGCTTCTGACAAAGCTAATAGACCCCTATACTCTTTTTAAGAATACGGGGTGTTACCAGAACAAATACGAGTACAAGTACAAATATGAGTACGAGTACGCGAACCCCAACTTGCAGTGTGTGTAGTTTCAGTGTCCGATACCATTTACCATACAAAAACATAATCTTACTTACAGATACTTTTATCGATCACAAACAAAAACCTTTTTTTCCTTTTTTTTTCAGAGCAAACTTCCTAAAAGTTTCTATTGTTTTTTTTTTTTTTTGGCATTGCCATTGGCCTACTCCGCCTTCCCATTTCCCCTTCGCCTTTTCTCTTACCAAAGCCCACCTTCCTTTCTGACAGTTAATTGAGTACAATTATGCATTAATGAGTGCATTTGGCCAAGAGCACGAACTCAAGTTTGGGAATTCTTGCATGAAATGTCGCATGCATTCGCTAAGAGTTGCCAGACATCGAAAGAAAGAGAGAGAAAGATGAAGAGGGAGGAAGGGAGAAAGGTAAATCGATCGTTGAGAGGATGATAGATTTTATACAGGAACGAAAACTATTCGAAAAGCGATAAATTTTCTAATTGCACGATCCGATCTTGATGATGATCAGTAGGATCGAGTGCGGAGTTGACTTATATATTCCTATATATATTCCTCAGGTTCCTCAGGTCATTGTGGCATGAATTGTGTATTGAAAATTATAACATTATTATTCTCAAATAAAATAAATGCCAACGATTTTTGCTCAAGGTGGAAAGTTTCAAATAAAATAAACATCAATAAAAACTGAGATTTGGATATAAATAAAATAAACAATGGTTAGTGGCCTATTATAAACCAACTTTAGAGTAATTTTTTATACATAGCCCCAACGCTTGCGACCCTGTAAATATTACCTACACATTAGGATACACACACATATTAAGTTGTGGTGCGGCTTACCTTTGTCTCAAGTTGACTAGGCATTTAGCGCTTTGCGACCGCATCTGAAAATAAATTTTTGTTAATCGTGTAGTGCTCAACTAAATATGTCACGTTGTCAATTGATTAAAAAGTTTTGATTAATATTTAATGCATGCAAGACATTTCTGTGGGGAATTTGTCCGATACCCGGGCAATTATTAGATACCATTTAAGAAGCAGAAAAAGTCGAACATTACGGGGAGAGTGAAGATTGCAAAAGCTAATATGTTTTTATACTTTCTGCAAGAGTATATTGGGTTTGTGCCAATTTATGTAACAGACAGAAGGAGGCGTGGCAGACCCCATAAACTACATTTATTCTTGATCAGTATCACAAACCGAGTCGTTATCGCCATGTCCGTCTGTCTGTCGGTTTGTAAGAACAAACAGATTTCATAAATGACAAGAGCTACAAGTTCGAATTTGGTCTCTATCGACTCGATATTCAGTCAGTCAATACATGAATCTTTTTTTTTCGATGCCAAGCCGTAGGCGAATGGGCCTATAATGAGCAAGAAACTAGACATATCTCGGAAAAAATAGATGTTTAAAGCGAATATCTCAGTGAGTATGGCATTTAGGAATACCAATTTTGGTACGTAGGTTTATAAAGACAGCATAAATGCATTGCCATTTAATATTTTTCTCTGCCACGCCCCCTTCTTCCGTAAGACAAAAAAAAAGAGGGGGCGTGGCAGACCAAAATTTTTAATGACGTTACATTTGTGCGGTGTCTAGGAACCTGCGTGCCAGAATTGGTGTTACTAAGTGCATAGTTACGGAGATATTTGCCGAAAACATTGATTTTTCCCGAGGTGTCTTTGGTTTTTTGTTTATTGCGGGGGCGGTGAGGGGCGTAGCAAAAATTTAAAAATAAACTTGATCTGCGTACATCATAGACAGACTTTCATTCTAAATTTGGTGTCTCTAGCTCTTGTAGTTTAAAAGATCCTATTGATGCTGATCAAGAATATATATACTTTATGGGGTCGGAAACGACTACTTCTACCTGTTACGCACATTTCGCTTCTGACAAACCTAATAGACCCCTCTACTCTTTTTATACTCTCTGCAAGAGTTTATTGGGTTTGTGCAAATGTATGTAACAGGCAGAAGGAGGCGTGGTAGACCCCTTAAATTATATATATTCTTGATCAGCATCACAAGCTGAATCGATATAGCTATGTTTGTCTGTCCGTCTCTCTGTCTGTCTGTCTGTCCGTCCGTATGAACACACAGATTTCAGAGATGGTAAAAGCTACAAATTCGAGTTTGGTGTCTATCGGCTCGATATTTAGTCAGTCAATACAAGAATCTTTTTTTTTTTTGATGCCACGCCCCATTCGCCCACAATGAGCAAAATACTGGGCATACCTCGGAAAAAATAGATGTTTAAAGCGAATATCTCAGTAACTACGGCAATTAGGAATACCAATTTTGGTACGCATTTTCCTAAAGACAGCATAAATACATTGCCACTTAAAATTTTGGACTGCCACGCCCCCTTTTTCCGTAAGAAAAAAAAACTTTTTAAACTTGCATGCCGTTTTAAAGGTATTTGTTCTTATCGAAGAGTATTGTTATTTATGATTCCTTTGAAGACAAATTATATCAAACTATGCTGAAAGTTGCATAATAATACAACAATAAACAACAGAGCTACCGATTTTGAAGTTAATATTTAGGTCAATAAATGAGTGCGAGCGCGACAGAAACATACAAGCATATATTCGAACTCTTTTGATGCATGTGTGGCGGCAACAGTATACATACACACATATACACATATGTACATGTGGATACATATAACGTCAAACGAATTTGTATTTGCATACAGACAAACATATGTATGTTCGATTATAAATTGTCTTTTTTGTTGTAACGTGTTCTAATACAAGAACTATCTTTTGCAATATCCGGATACTGATTTTAACATTATAATTGGGAATAAAAGCAGAGAGTATTATACGATCGGGCGCGTTCGACTGTACTTTTCTTACTTGTTTAGAGTACGGGGTCTACAAAATATTTATCAATATGACATAGCCATAGTCCCTACTAGAATGAAAACTAGTAAGAAAGGCTACAGTCGAGCGCGCCGACTGTAAAAGACCCCGTACTCTCCTTGTATTCGAAATTAATATTTGATTACGACTGTAATTTAAAATTTAAGTTTTAAAATTAAATTTAAAAAAAATTTTAAATCAGTCACTAATGGGATTTGAACCCGCGCTTACTGACGCAAGTTCTACATCATGCTGCCCTACTAGTTGCACCACTACATTCATTACGCGCTTCATGGGCTACTTTGTTGTCTAATTGCTCAGTTGTTTATAGTTGGATTTTTATGCAACTTTCAGGTTAGTTTGATATAATTTGTCTTTAAATAAATTTTGAACTACAATACCGTACTATATTACCAAATGCTTTAAAAACGGCATGTAAGTTTGAAAAATTTGCTTAGTTCTTGTGGGAAGAGGGGGCGTGGCAGACCAAAATTTTGAATGACGTTGCATTTGTGTTGTCTCTAGAAACCTGCGTACCAGAATTGGTGTTCCTAAGTGCTATAGTTACAAAGATATTCGCAGAAAACATCAATTTTTTCCGAGGTGTGTCTAGTTTTTTGCTTATTGCGGGGCGGTGAGGGGCGTGGCGCCGATTTGAAATAAACTTGATCTGCGTACATCATATACGGACTTTCATTAAAAAATTTGGTGTCTCTAGCTCCTGTGGTTTAAAAGATCCAGGTGTTCATACAGACGGACGGACAGACAGACAGACAGACAGACAGACGGACATTGCTATATCGACTCGGCTGTTGATGCTGATCAAGAATATATATACTTTATAGGGTCGGAAAAGCTTCCTTCTGCCTGCTACGCACATTTGGCTTCTGACAAACCTAATAGACCCCTATACTCTTTTTAAGAGTACGGGGTCTAAAAAATAAAACATTTGACAAAATGGCGCGAGTTTGAACAGAAAAGTTTTTATTAGTTTTTTAATTAAAACAAGTAAGAAAAGTACAGTCGAACGAGCCCAACCGTATAATACTCTCTGCTTTTATTCCCAATTATAATGTTAAAATCGGTATCCAGATATTACAATAGATAGTTCTTGTATTAGAACACGTTAAAACAAAAAAAAAAGCTAAGCATAATCGAGCATACATGTGTTTGTCTGTATGTACATACAAATTCGTTTGATGTTAAATGTATGCACATAAATATGTGTGTATGAATACTATTGATCGGCATGACTAGCGCTGTCTCTCTCGCACTCATTGCTCTCGAATAAAATCTTTGTTGCTTCATTTCTTTCTTGTTTATGGTCGGATTCTTATGAAACTTTTAGAAGAGTTTGACATGATACGTCTTCAAACGAATCATAAATAACAACACTGTACAATAAGAATAAATGCTTTAAAAACGGCATGCAAGTTTGAAATTTTCTTTTATTCCTTGCGAAAAAAGGGGGCGTGGCAGCCCAAAACTTTTGATGTCATTTCATTTATGCGATCTCAAGGAACACGTGTACCAAAATTGGTATTCCTAGGTGCCATAGTTACTGAGATATTCGCCGAAAACATAGATTTTTTCCGAGGTGTGACGGGTTTTTTGCTCATTGTGGGCGAATGGGGCGTGGCATCAAAAAAAAAAAAAGATTCTTGTATTGACTGACTAAATTTCCAGTCGATAGAGACCAAATTCGAACTTGTAGCTCTTACCATCTCTGAAATCTGTGTGTTCATACGGACAGACGGACAGACAGACAGACAGACAGACGGACAGACAGACAGACAGACAGACGGACAGACGGACATGGCTATATCGACTCGGCTTGTGACGCTGATCAAGAATATATGTACTTTATGGGGTCTGCCACGCCTCCTTCTGCCTGTTATATGAATTTGCACAAACCCAATATGCTCTTGCAGAGAGTATAAAAAAGTTTCGAGAAAACCGCGTTTAAAGTTTGTAAAGTTTCGGCTTTATGCTCTATATCTTGAAAAGTATCGCTCGGATTGACTTAAAATTTTAACACGGTATTTTTGAAGTGTTCTACTACAATAATATGCAAAAATTGATTTTTATCCCTTTTCCCCCCCTTAAACTTGCATGCCGTTTTTAAGGCATTTGTTCTTATCGTACAGTATTGTTATTTATGATTCCTGAAAGTTTAATAAAAATCCGACCATAAGCAAAAAGACAAAAACAAGCAACAAAGTGTATATTCGAGAGCAATGCCATGACTGCGAGAGAGACAGCGCTAGCCGTGCCGACCAATAGTATACGTACACATATATGTATATACATATATTTAACGTCAAACGAATTTGTATGTGCATACAGATAAACATAAGTATGTTCGAATATGCTTAGTATTTTTTTGTTTTAATGTGTTCTAATACAAGTACTATCTATTGTAATATCCGGATACCGATTTTACATTATAATTGTGAATAAAAGCAGAGAGTATTATACGGTCGGGCGTGTTCGACTGTACGTTTCTTTCTTGTTGTGTCTGGGTACTCATATCAATCAGAAAGAGGATAAGTTTTATCAGCTTATTTGTACAGCTTAAAAAATATATTTTATTCTCTCGTTAAATATTTTTTACTAAACATAATTTTTAAAATTTTAAAGCTCGGATTGAAAATTGATTTTTTGTAGTTCCCAGGGTATTTTGAAGTTTCATCGATATTATACCGTAGTTGAACATTACCTAACCTGCCACAACATGTTCCGGTAAGTGACTTGTGAATCAGTATATCCCACTACCTCTCTCTCTCTCTATCTCTCTCTTTCTCTCTGTTTCTCTATCTATCTGCCTTTCTCCTCGCACATAGGCAAACCAAAGATGACAAGGCAAGAGACAGGAGCACGAGGAAATGTGCATATTATGATAAGAATGCAATAGTCAGAATTCAACTTCAGCTCAGACTCAGCAGCATCAGATCAGAAAGCACGACAGTATCAGCCAAAAGTTAGGAAGCTGTAAGAAATACCATGATGTTTCAGTTTTCTGTTTCGGAGCATGTACGACATCCCACTTGCATATTATGTCAGCACAGGACAAAGTCTGTACAGCAGCACAAGAGACATTGTCAGATTTAGGGACTAGGTCCCTCGGTCAACGGGAAATTCTCAGTAAGAATTTTACGTTTTGCCAATGTGAATTACCCGCTGCTCTGGTCCGCTTGCAAGTCTCGCGTTTTGAATGACTTTTTCTGACATCGACTATTAGTTTTGCTGCTTGGAATTATATTGATGAGAAGAAAAAAATACTAGCCGACATGAGGCGACAAACTCACAATATCCTATTGACATTTTTATATACTTGACTGTTAGTTTCGCTGCTTAGAATTTTTTGACTCTTCGTGTGAAAAACCTGTTGACTGTGGGTATAAGATTTGCTGCTAAGAGTATTTCCTATGTAATAATATAAATAGAATGATAAACATTATGTTTATATTTATATTAATAATATGTTTGCACATATTGAAGTTTTCTATTATATTAAATATTGTAAACAGTCGATAATAACAATAAATAATATTAATTTATATATATTGAAAATACAATTTAAGCTATTATCCAAATTCATATTCTTTGGGAACTGCAAGAAAATATTTGGGAAGTTAAGAAATTTTTAAATTTGTTTAGTAAAACAATATTATATTAACAATTGTTGTATGGAATTTTTACAAGTCCATGATAACAATTGTCGATAAGTACGGCAGGTTGACTATCGAAAATCGGTAACACTATTATTATACTTTTTTAGTGTTACCAAACATTTTTAAACAAATTTATGCATTTTAAAAATTATTTATTAATTTAATAAGTAGTTTAACATAAAACAAATGCATTATGTAAATTTTAATAAGTGAAAAGTGAAACGATCTCTGATATCGATAAATACTCAGGGCTGCCAATGCGTGTTTCGCCTCATCGATACATTTTCGTTGAGTGTGCAGCCCTCTGTTTGTATGTGCCGCGTATTTGAGAAAAAGTGAAGTTATAAGTGAAAATAAAGCAGTAAAATAAAGTAAAAGGTAAGTTATTATTTTTTTAATATATTTTAAATTATTTATGTGCTAACAATTAGAATGTTTATAATTTTATGTTTGATATTATGATTGTATACGTTTACCACTTTTGGTAAGTGTCCGTGCACTTGACTGTGTGCATGTATTTACAGTTAGATTATTTTACGCACTAAACTAAACTAAAAGTTTGTTGAATCTACTTAATGAGACAATGAATGAATTAGTGAAATTAGGACAAGTTCATTGTTAATGCCAGGTACAGAAAAATATTTAAATGAAATTTCGTCAATAGGGTAATTGACAACTGTGTCACTAACGTCTGGGTCCACTGCTACTATTCCAATGGATGAACTTGCCATTGGCGAGCTGAAAAAGTCTCGTCTGTTTTGATAGTGGTGTCCGATCAGGTAGCAAGTTCCGTTCCTAATTTCAAATGCATCTATTAGAATTGGCTCAATCAGGATTATGTGAGTATTTAAATGATATCTTCCGGAAAAGTTGGCCTACCTGTAATATACCAGTGACAATACTGTTCCCCTGATGTCGGGTATTAACAATGGTGTAATGCAGGTAGGCCAACTTTTCCGGAAGATATCCTCTATCGTGATTGGAGCAGCAGGTAGCTTTAATTACTAACATGTATCAAACATTGTAGGTGTCGGTTGTTATGTTTCGTTTTACATTTTACCTAAATCGCAACATATTTTATTTTTAAGCACATTTTACAGAATGGAAAACGCAAAGAATGAAAGTGGATGCTCTTGCGTAGAGAGCCTCGAAAAAAAGGTAGAAAATTTGGAAAAAAAATTGATGGCCTTGAAAGTAAGTAATCTTAAGTTTTCAAGATTCTAACTAATTTTGTTTTAATTATATATTTTAGACATCGTTGCGCATTCAAATGCCAAGATAATCGCCCTAATGGAGGCCATCCAATCGACGATGACTACTCCAACGCCAGAGTTCCCAATCAATACTCAAGAGGAACTGGCAAATGTTGAGAAGAAAATTGAGGCTTCTCCCACTATATACGTAAGTCTGATATCTGTTGATATGAATTCAACTACATTTATGTTTGTTCTTTATTTCAGTTGCATCTCTTTAAAAAACTTTTATTACCGGAAGGAATTGTTAAAAACATTGAAAGAATTTTAACCAGGGACTTGCTCATGTCCATTAATTACGGGGAAAATTGGCACTTGACCAATTTTCAAATTTTAATAATTCGATTTATCGTAAGTATTTTAATTTTTTAAAATTGAATTTTAAAAGATGTATAAAATAACTCTTATTTATCTTTCCAGAGGCAATAAAAAGCGGGGGACTGAGCTTCAAGCGAAGTGTCAGGGATGCGATTACAAAGGCCAAAAATAGACGATACAAAACAATTTCAAGGGGGAAGATGACAAAGCCCGCCCTTAATTAATTTTAAAACCTTTTTTAATATGTTTACTTATATTTTTAAGTTTTTTTTTACATTTTAAGTAGTCGTTAAGTTCGATATGAAGTTTTAATTTAGTTTCCTTTTGTTTTTTCCTTTTTTTTTCATATTTTTATTCATTTTATCTTAGATTAAGAATTAATATGATTAAATATACATAAGAAGAAAATTTAAAATTTTTTTATTTGCGCTGCATATATGCAGCCTAGAATGAAAGGGGAGGGGGAATTTCCAAAATATCCTACTAGAATTCCAATAAGAATCCCAACTGGAATATTTCAGAAGAAAAAAACCTCCTGACAAGTTTATGCACAGGTCAGCGGCGCACAGTGGTTGCGCCCATAGGCCAAAAATCAAAAAGTCCATCACAACCAATTTTGACAAAACCCACACAAATTGTCTAATAAATGTCGATACTTCTTAGTGGCAAACCGGTATTTTCTAGATTTGCACTGTTACTTTCTAGAAATAGCATCGAAATCCCGAACACGTGTTCACTTTCGCACAGCTGATGCGCTCAGTAAGCTTTTTTCACATTAACGTTGCATTTCAAAGTGAACAGAAGTCATCTTAAGTGTTCCAGGTTAACTTTTTTTGGTATGGATTTTGAAGTACAAGGTATTTACTCTAATTATACCCGTTACTCGTAGAGTACAAGGGTATATTGTAGTCGTTGGAATGTATGTAACAGGCAGAAGGAGGCGTGGCAGACCCCATAAAGTATATATATTCTTGATCAGCATCAACAGCCGAGTCGATATAGCCATGTCCGTCTGTCCGTCCGTCCGTCTGTCCGTCTGTATGAACAAAAGGATCTCAGCAATTATAAGAGCTAGAAAGACCCAAGAGGTCGCAAATGAAAGATACATTTTGCAAGCAGTACAAGTTTGTTTTTGTTTTTTGACACGCCCACTTTAGGGCGTTCTGTGTTCATATAAAGGTAAAAGGTGGTTAAAATATCATGTTTTAGTTTAGAAAACTTTTTTGTTAGTTACGCTATCCAAACCAAATTCACATAGGATGTACATATCCATGGCGTACATAAGCTGACCAAGTTTGATCTAAATCGGACTACTATATCGTATAGCTCCCATAGGAATAATAGGTCAAAAATTCGCTTTTAAAATTAATTTGTATGAAAATTTTTTGTATTTACCAAACTATCTTAATGAAACTGACACAGAATATATTTATCAGAAAAATAAACGTACTGACCAAGTTTGATCCAAATCGGACTACTATATCGTATAGCTCCCATAGGAACAATCTGTCAAAAATATGCCCTGATCATAAAATTGTGTCAAAATTTTCTGTGTTTTCCAAGCTATCTTAGCCATCCCCTAAACTATTGCACTAATATTATTATCATTACCCATTGTTAATTATATATTGAAATTGAGTAACGGGTATCCTAAAGTCGCGAGGCGACTATAGCATTCTTTCTTGTTTCTAATGAAAACAATTAACCAACTAATCAAATTGTTATTGTGAGACTAATTTATTTGACTTAATCTTTTTTATGTGTTTTTTAAGCGTCTTTTTTGTGTTTAGGTGGAGTTTTAGTTGTGATCCCACAAAATTCCACAAATGTGTTGTATATCCTTGTATTTGTCCGACTTTTAAGGTAATAAATGTGTTTAGTTTAGTTGCCCAAATTTGCCCATGCATTTATAAACGTAAATAAAGTGACGGCGTCTCCCAGGTCAGCTGTGCCCAGCGAAACGGCTGTTCACTGCGAAACAGATGTTTGGCGTATTGTTTTGTTGTTGTTGTCTTTGTTTTCGTCGTTTGTGGCTATGTATGATTTTGAAAATTGTTTATTCTTTTATTAATTAATTATTTTTATTTGATTTAGTTGATTGAACTTGAATTTTGAGCATAATTTGCAACTGACTATGATTGATGGAAAAGTTTGCAGTGCTTTAAGTCAAGCATCTTCTTCTAAGTGCTACATATGTGACGCCAAGCCGACAGAAATGAATGATTTGGAGCAATGCTTGACGAGGAAGGTTACACTCATATATTCGTTTTTATGAATATTTCTTACACGTTGCCTACAGATTGGATCTGAAAATTTGGCGAGCTTGTACCCCAGAACAGAAAACTGCTCTTCTGGATAGGAAAAAGAAAATACAAGCAGACTTTCGTTCAAAAATGGGATTGATCGTCGACAAGCCGAAATGTGGAGGAAGTGGAACATCCAACGACGGAAATTCAGCTAGAACATTTTTAGCGATCCGAAATTGTCTGCTGAAATTACAGGATTAGAGGAAAGTGTTTTAATTAGGTGCTCAACAGTACTGCAATGCATATCGTCTGGCTATACAATTAATATAGAAAAGTTTGGAGACTATGCACTTGACACTGCAAAACAACTAATTAAATTGTATCCATGGTACTACATGCCACCTTCGGTTCACAAAGTTCTACTATATGCTCCTGAAATAATAAGTTATGCACTGGTTTCTATAGGAGAATTGTCAGAAGAAGCCGCGGAATCAAAAAATAAAGACTTTAAAAAATTTAGGGAACAACATACAAGAAAAATGTCACGTATTTCAACCAATACTGATTTATTCAATAGATTGCTACTTAGCTCAGACCCTTTCATTACGGGTCAAAGAAAGTTACCTTGCACCAAAAAAACAAAATTATTAAACAGTACATTCCAGTTGTTATTAGATATGTAAATGTATGTAAATATAATCTTAGAGATTGATAATATTATTTTATTCTTATTTTTGCTTTATTTATTTTTAATAAATCTTCTGTTTTGTTCTTATGTTAAATTTTATTTTTTTTTTTTTTTTTTTGAGGTTACGTGTTAGGGGGTGGTGTAGGGTGCTGGTGGGCTATACGACTAATCTAGCCATGCTATATTACTTATTATATTTTTATAGAATTTTGGAAAAAAATTCAAACGAAACACTGCAGGGCGGACCAGTCAGTTGGTTTAGATAAATTTCCTAGTGACATTTGTGGACACGCCAATGTAAAAGCGAATAAGGTTTTTCACAAATAGGGACTACAACCCTGTGACTATTTCGAGTGAAAAACGGACGTTTGTCTCGCGCTTTCTGCTAGTGGGATGCACTCGGCTTGCACCTGAACGGGCGAGGGGAAATTCTCTGGGCTTTTGTCTGGGCCGTCAATCTGGTTTTTCTTTTTTTTTCATCTTCTTCTTTATCATCATTTCTTTTTTCTTGAAGCATCGCCTTAAGCTCTGAAATGGGTCAATTTAGTGACAAGCGATGTCGCTGCGATGCAACTTTTTATAGAGTTTGAACTAGTCAACGACAAATTAAAATAAGAAAGAATGTTCAATACGATACAGTGGTCCGATTCGAATTAATAATTGTCAAAATGTTTATCCTATGTATTATGTGCGAGTTTAACTAAGATATCTTGATAAACACAAAGGTTGTTCATACTAATTCATGTTTGGAGCATATTTTTGATCGAAGCTGTGAAAGAAATACGATATAGTGGTCTGGTTTAGGTGAAACTTGGTCAGTGTTTGCAAATCTTTGAATTTTATGACCAAAATGCGTGCTCTGTTAAGAAAAATCATCGCTTGCTTCTTCCATTTTATGATCAGTTTAATCGACCCGCAGAAGCGGCTATTGGGGCTATTGTTACTAAATTTTGCACTAAATTTACATTATTGGACATTAAACCACCAACAAACTAAACTAAAGAAAATATCTTAACAATGGACTTATCAAACTCCTCTCTCAGTTTGGTGAACATTTTGTTTCACGTTCGGGACCAGTCAATTGGCCATCCAGATCGTGCGATTTAACGCTTTTAAAATAAATTTTTGTGGGGCTATGTTAAAACTCATGTCTATTCAGACAAGCCAGCTTCAATTGAGGTATTAGAAGACAAGATTGAAGCATTTATTCATGATATACCGGCCGAAAAGTTGGAAAAAGTATGCCAAAATTGGATTAAGCGGGTGGACTATTTAAAGCGCAGTCGCGATCAACATTTGCATGAAATAATCTTCAAACATTAAATAGTATGGACCATACTATTTATAAGATTTCATGCATTTTTCTGACTTTCACGTGTGTTTTTTTGAAAGCTTTCCAATAGCTCTTAAAAAATCACCCTTTATTATTGGTGAATGTATTCCGTGTGAATTTTGTTAATATAGATTAGTCAACGCATAAGTTTTTCACATTTATTCAAGTTTGAACCGTATTTTTGGTCGATCATCCCTATGGGTGCTGTACGATATAGTTGTCCGATTTGAATGAAACTCAGTTAGTGCACGTACTTCGTGTACGTGTACTACCCGTGTAAAATTTCGATACCATAGATAACAAAAAAGTTTTCTTTATTAAAACATATTTTTACCTGTTCTTTTACCTTTATATGAAGATAGAACGCATAAAATGGTAGTGTCAAAAAAACAAAAACAAACTTGTACTGCTTGGGTATTTTATCTTTCATTTGCGACCTTTCCGATAATTCTAGCTCACATAGTCTCGAAGATCCTTTTGTTCATATAGACGGACGGGCGGACAAACGGACATGGCTATATCGACTCGGCTATTAATGCTATGGGGTCTGCCACGCCTCTGTTTCCCTGTTACATGTATTCCAAAGATTACAGTATACCCTTTTACTCTACGAGTATAAAAATGTATGATGTATCTAGATTTTTTAACGGGCGAAGAAAACGTTTCTTCTAGTAGTAATTAATGATTCAATGGACTTTTAATCGAAATAACTTTTAAAACAAACAAAACATTTATAAACCATGTCCAGGAAATACAGCTTAAACTATATAAAAGAAAAATTATAAATTTATATCTACCGATTCTAGTGCGCGTTGGTCAAAAACTTGTCTTACTCATTGCTTGCATTTTGATATCAACAAATTTGTCACTACATTTGTTGTGATGTACTATACAAATATGAGCCCCTAGGCATTGCTAAAATAAAGATAATGTTTATCAAAGCACAGATTAAATCCATATTCTAGATCAAAATGCACAGCTGAAAACAGTGGGCGATAGTGGATAGAAACCACTCACAGAATATAGCAGTCGGGCATTTTTCTGTAATTAGTTATATCCAAGAATTATGGGACTTTCGGCGAAGCTGTTTGTAGGCAATTAAGTTCTCCAAAGTGGGAGTAAGTTCCATGAGGTTATCACAGTAGATATTTTATTTTGGCCAAATACCCAAAGTGAGGAAAAATTAAGGCACGGAAACTTCAATGCGTTATTAATCAATCAATCATGACCAACCAAACCAGACACAGACAATCCTAGTTTTCAATTGAACAATTATAATTTTAGCAATAAGTTCAGGCAGGCAAAGGTTCCCCGTTCCCCTTTCGTTGGTACCATCAACCTAAAGTGGCGCACTCTCGTTACACGCAAAACAAGTCACGATTCACAAACAATACTGGGCACAGATATTGGCCCAGCTGAATAATGAGGCCACAAGTTTAACCATTTCGAGTCTTAACATATTTGTCTCACCCAGTTAAATGCTCGTGCAACAGACCCCAAATAAGAAGAAGCAACTATCAAATGAAAGTATTAAAAATAATATTTGAAGCACTAATCGATTAATTGCAACCAATTGAAATATAATCGATTGGCAAGCAAATTTGAAAAACATTTTAAACCATATAATAAGAGTTCAGTTCGAAGCTACTTTGGAAATCACAGTGAAAGAATTTATTCATTGCAGTTTGCAGTTTATGTACTTCTTTAAAGTGAATCAAATTTATTTTGAAAATGGTAAGTATTCGAATATGAAATTTGACATTCTTGACGAGGTCAGGGTATAGCTTTGTTATAAATGTAAATAGTCCGAGTGGTCGCTTTACCTACTCTTTTGTTTATGGTCGGATTCTTCAAACGAATCATAAATAACAACACTACGATAAGAAAAAATGTCTCAAAAACGGCATGCAAGTTTGAAAATTTTTTCTATTTCTTGCGGAAAAAGGAGGGGTGGCAGCCCAAATATTGTCATTGCATTTATGCGGTCTCTAGGAACACGTGTACCAATATTAGTATTCCTAAGTGCCATAGTTACTGAGATATTCGGCGAAAACATATATTTTTTCCGAGGTGTGACGGGTTTTTGACTCATTATGGGCGAAAGGGGCGAAGCATCGAAAAAAAAAAAAATTTTCTTGTATTGACTGACTAAATATGGAGTCGATAGAGACCAAATTCGAACTTGTAGCTCTTACCATCTCTGAAATCTGTGTGTTCATACGAACAGATGGAAAAACAAACAAACGTACATGGCTATATCGATTCGGCTGTTGATGCTGATCGAGAATATATATACTTTATGGGGTCTGCCACGTCTCCTTCTGCCTGTTACATACTTCTACACAAACCCAATATACTCTTGCAAAGAGTATACGAATTAAAGTCTGTCGAGCTCTCCCGACCGGGAGAAGTCCGCTCCTCACTTGAGATTAAAGAAATCTTCACTTTACCTATTAAATCAAATGTTTCTCAACTCCAATTGATTTAAGTAATGGTACTTTACATATAATATGTGAATTTGGTCGCGATAGCTTCATTACTTTTTAAGTTATCGCCTTATTAAAAAGTTTTTTTACAATTTACGGGTCGGTAGGGGGCTTAGCAAAAATTCAAATTAAGCTTGAACTACCTGTACATTAAAGTAGGCTATGTACGAAGTTTGGTGTATCTAGCTTTTGCCATCTCTGATATCTGAGCGTTCATAATATGAACCTTATACTGACGGGCAGACACACATACGTGCAAGGCTTAAGTGAACAAACTCAATATACCCTCGCAGGGTATAATAATTTTCATCCTATTTTAGAGCTTACTAAAATGGCATAGATAAGTATGTGTCAATACATACCCACAATAATGTATTTCCAGTAAAGCTTTGCCAATGTCGCTGCTGTTTTTGTCAGTATTAAATTTGCTTTGTAGACAAATTGTAGTCCACTTTAACATAAATGTTTATTTTCAATAGTTACGATCGGTGTGTAGAAAACGGTTGTGCATTGATATCTTTAGAAAACTGTTTCTCATAGAAATTGCTAGTTAATTTTATCTTTTATTATTTGGCCGCCATTGATGTTTGAAATTCGTAATAATTACAATAATCCGGTAATCCACGCGAAAACAACGCCACGACCTACGTCTATAACGAACACGCCATCAACGGCAACTGAGCCAGAGGAACAGAGCTTGTCTTCAAACTCCAAAGTTTGGTCTCCAAACGCGTAAGCCTACACATACATACATACTTACAAACAAGTAAGAAAGGCTACAGTCGAGTACGCCGACTGTAAGAGACCACGTACTCTCCTTGTATTCCATGTTTCTGACTCTCTCGAATTCATGCATTGGCATTCCGCTTAACCGTAAAACTTTGTTATCTGGTTCTTTTGTTTATAATTTGATTTTTATGCAACTTTCAGGATAGTTTGATATAATTTGTCTTTAAACATATTTTGAATTGCAATACTGTACTATATTAGCAAATGCCTTAAAAACGGCATGTAAATTTGAAAAGTTGTTTAGTTCTTGTTGGAAAAGGGGTGTGGCAGGCCAAAATGTTTAATGACGCTGCATTTGTGCTGTTTCTAGGAACCTGCGTACCAGAATTGGTGTTCCTAAGCGCTATAGTTACGGAGATATTCGAAAAAAACATCAATTTTTCCCGAGGTGTGTCTAGATTTTTGCTTATTGCGGGGGCGGATGTGGGCGAGGCACTGATTTGAAATTAAATTGATCTGCTCTCGAAAGTTATGGAATTTTTATTACAAATTTGCTGATCAAGAATATATATACTTTATGGGGTCGGAAACGCCTTCTTCTACCTGTTACGCACATTTCGCTTCTGACAAACCTAATAGACCCCTCTACTCTTTTTTAGAGTACGGGGTCTAAAAAAAAATATGCACCGTCTTACGCTCTTGCGTTCTCTCTTTGTTGTATGTGTGGGAGTGCCAAACTGGTTTGTTGAGTGGGAAATGCTTGTTTTCTTAATTTGCTGCTACTTCTGATTTTCGTCTCTCTCTCCCTCTTCCCATCGTTCTCTCTCCATATTTTTCACTCGCTCTGCATGTTTCATGCTGCTCTGAGAGCAACTTTTTAAATTAAATGCCATCGTCTTCTTTATTTTTATACCCTTGCAGAGGGTATATTGTTTTTGTCACGATTTTTGTAACGCATTGAAGGAGGCGTTTCCGACCCCATAAAGTATATATATTCTTGATCAGCATCAACAGCCGAGTCGATATAGCCATGTCCGTCTGTCCGTCTGTTTCTATGCGAACTAGTCTCTCAGTTTTAAAGCTATCGCAATGAAACTTGGTACACATGTGTATTCTCTCTGCACGCAGTTCATATGTTAAAATCGGCCAGATCGGATCTCTATATCATATATCTCCCATAGGAACAATCGGTTCGAAAAAAAAATTTTTTTGGGCTAGCTTCACCAAACTCAGCCTTTACTCATTTAGCACTAAATCCCACGTGCAAACCAAATTTCATCCAGCTGTCAAAGCAAAAATCGGTTAAAAATGCTGAAAATGCTTAGTATGAAAATTTTCAGTGTCTCTTGAACGATTTGAACCAAATCGCAATATGCATTCTTTACCATTTTCCATCAGCTGCCATAGGAACAATCGGTTGAAATACTTAGTATGAATATTTTCTGTCTGTTGATCGATTTTAAACGGACTACTATGTCATATATTTTTATTTTATTTAGTATAAATAAATTTTGTGAGTTAATTAAACAAACTTAAATCAATTAAAACTAAATGATTTTACTAGGTAATTCCATATTCATGCATTAATAGACTTTGTATATTAAGCCAATAAAAATATTGGAGGGATGACCACTTTTAAAATTTACAACCAGGTATAAGGTATTAGTAAATACCGATCCAACTCATCGAATTTGTATAAATATTCTAATATTATTTTTTACGCTGCAAGGGTATTTAATTTTCGGCGTGCCGAAGATAACATTTTTTTTTTGTTTTTGTTCGAGTTGTATCTACATACATAGGTATTTTATTTCTTTTTCTCATTTTCTTTTTCTTCGTCTCTGTCTCATAATCAAAACAAACTCGATTTTCGATCACAATGTGTTCTTCGTTTTTGTTTTGACTTGTTGGCAGTGCTGGCAGAATCTTTCAAGTTAAAATTGCTGGATTTTGGAAGATATGCTAAAAATGTTAAAAAAAAAAAAAAAAAAAAACAAGTAAGAAAGGCTACAGTCGAGTGCGTCGACTGTAAAAGACCCCGTACTCTCCTTGTACTCGAAATTAATATTTGAATACGACTGTAAATTAAAGTTTATGTTTTAAAATTAAATTTAAAAAAAAATTTTATATCAAGTCACTGATGGGAATCGAATCCGCGCTATCAGACTCAGGTTCCAGAACATGCTGCAACCCTACTAGTTGCGCCACTCCATACATTTGACATTATTTTCATTTACATATAAAAAAAATTCATATAAAATATAAAAAACAAGAAAGAAAAGTACAGTCGAACACGCCAGACCGTATAATACTCTCTGCTTTTATTCCCAATTATAATGCTTAAATCGGTATCCGGATATTACAATAGATAGTTCTTGTATTAGAATACGTTAAAACAAAAAGCATAATCGAACATACTGCTTTTGTCTGCATGTACATACAAATTCGTTTGACGTTAAATGTATGCACATACATATGTGTAAATGAATACTATTGGTCGGCACGACTAGCGCTGTCTCTCTCGCACTCATTGCTTTCGAATAACATCTTTGTTGCTTCATTTCTTTCTTGTTTATGGTCGGATTCTTATGAAACTTTCTGGAAAGTTTGACATGATACGTCTTCAAACGAATCATAAATAACAACACTGTACGATAAGAATAAATGCTTAAAAAACGGCATGCAAGTTTGAAGTTTTCTTTTATTTCTTGCGGAAAAAGGGAGCGTGGCAGCCCAAAACTTTTGATGTCATTGCATTTACGCTTTCTTTAGGAACACGTGTACCAAAATTTGTATTCCTAAGTGCCGTAGTTACTGAGATATTCGCTTAAAACACCTATTTTTCCGAGGTATGTCTAGTTTTTTGCTCATTGTGGGCGAATAGGGCGTTACATAAAAAAAAAAAATTCTTGTATTGACTGACTAAATAACGAGTCGATTGAGACCAAATTCGAACTTGTAGCTCTTACCATCTCTGAAATCTGTTTGTTCATACGGACAGACAGACAGACAGACAGACGGACATGGCTATATCGACTCGGCTTGTGATGCTGATTAAGAATATATATACTTTATGGGGTCTGCCACGCCTCCTTCTGCCTGTTACATACATTTGCACAAACCCAATATACTCTTGCAGAGAGTATAAAAAGATTCTTGTATTGACTGACTAAATATCGAGTCGATAGAGACCAAACTCGAATTTATAGCTCTTACCGTCTCTGAAATCTGTTTGTTCATACGAACGGACAGACGGACATGGCTATATCGACTCGGCTTGTGATGCTGAACAAGAATATAACTACTTTAAGGGGTCTGCCACGCCTCCTTCTGCCTGTTACATACATTTGCACAAACCCAATATACTCTTGCAGCGAGTATAAACATTTTAATTTCTGAGTGTGCGCCGGGTTTGAACCGTAGACCATTTGTTTAGAAACAAACGACTAACCACAACCCAACCCTGTTGCACCAGTTAATATTGTATATTTACATTTTTATACTCTCTGCAAGAGTATATTGGGTTTGTGCAAATGTATGTAACAGGCAGAAGGAGGCGTGGCAGACCCCATAAAGTATATATATTCTTTATCAGCATCACAAGCCGAGTCGATATAGCCATGTCCGTCTGTCCGTCTGTCTGTCTGTCTGTCCGTATGAACACACAGATTTCAGAGATGGTAAGAGCTACAAGTTCGAGTTTGGTCTCAATCGACTCGATATTTAGTCAGTCAATACAAGAATGTTTTTTTTTTCGATGCCATGTCCGTCTGTCCGTCTGTCTGTCTGTCTGTCCGTATGAACACACAGATTTCAGAGATGGTAAGAGCTACAAGTTCGAGTTTGGTCTCAATCGACTCGATATTTAGTCAGTCAATACAAGAATGTTTTTTTTTTCGATGCCACGCCCCATTCGCCCACAATGAGTAAAAAACCCGTCACACCTCGAAAAAAATCTATGTTTTCGGCGAATATCTCAGTAACTATGGCACCTAGGAATACCAATTTTGGTACACGTGTTCCAAGAGACCGCATAAATGCAATGACATCAAAAATTTTGGGCTGCCACGCCCCCTTTTTCCGCAAGAAATAAAAGAAAATTTCAAACTTGTATGCCGTTTTTAAAGCATTTATTTCTATCGTACAGTGTTGTTATTGTTTTAATTCGTTTGAAGACGTATCATGTCAAACTCTCCTGAAAGTTTCATAAGAATCCGACCATAAACAAGAAAGAAATTAAGCAACAATGATTTTATTCGAGAGATATTAGTGCGAGAGAGACAGCGCTAGTCGTGCCGACCAATAGTATTCATACACACATATGTATGTGCATACATTTAACGTCAAACGAATTTATATGTACATACAGACAAATACATGTATATTCGATTATGCTTAGCCTTTTTTATTGTTTTAACGTCTTCTAATACAAGAACTATCTATAGTAATATCCGGATACCGGTTTAGGGCACTGTAATTGGGAATAAAAGCAGAGAGTATTATACGGTCGGGCGTGTTCGACTGTCCTTTTCTTTCTTGTTTTTTTTAAATATAAGAAAGTATATTAGAAAATTTCAATGTCGGGAATTGAACCTGCGAACTTATAACCAACTTATGCAGAACACGCCGCAACACTACTAATTGCACCACCACCTCCTTGTGAGACGGCTCCGATTATTTCCATTAAGATATAATAGTGCTAAATTAAAAAAAAAAAAAAACCAAGCTTTAATTTCTGAGTCTGTGCCGGGGCTCGAACCGCAGGTCCTGTGTTTACAAACAAGTGCGTGCCCCACCCGGACCACGGACCATGTATATATAAACATACAGTTATCTCTTTTCTTTCAACCACGTACATTGACGATGCGCTTCAAGGGTCACTTTGTTACCTAATTGCTCAGTTGTTTATAGTTGGATTTTTATGCAACTTTCAGGGTAGTTTGACATGATTTGTCTTTAAACGAATCTTAACTAACAACACTGTACGATGAGGACAAATGCCTTAAAAACGGCATCGAAATTGAAAATCTTTTTTTTTTTTTTGTGGAAAAAGGGGGCGTGGCAGCAAAAAAAATTTAATGGCACTGCATTTATGCGGTCCCTAGGAACCTGCGTTGGTGCTCATAAGTGCCATAGTTACGGAGATATTCGCGGAAAACATCAATTTTTTCGAGGTGTCTTTGGTTTTTTGCTTATTGCGGGGGTGGTGGGAGGCGTGGCACTAATTTGAAATAAACTTGATCTGCTTGGAAAAGTTACGGAACTTTTATTACAAATTTGGTGGCTCTAGCTTTTGTAGTTTAAAAGATCCAGGTGTTCATACAGACGGACGGACGGACGGACGGACGGACAGACGGACATGGCTATATCGACTCGGCTATCGATGCTGATCAAGAATATATATACTTTATGGGATCAGAAAAGCTTCATTCTGCCTGTTACGCACATTTGGCTTCTGACAAACCTAATAGACCCCTATACTCTTTTTAAGAGTACGGGGTCTAAAAAAAGTGGCAGAAAAATTGCTAAGCTATTAAAATGTTAATTTTCAACAAATATACATATTTATTTAAAGAAAATAAAAACTAAACACACATAAATTAAAAACAAGTAAGAAAGGCTACAGTCGAGCGCGCCGACTGTAAAAGACCACGTACTCTCCTTGTATTCGAAATTAATATTTGAATATGACTGTTATTTAGAATTTAAGTTATCAAATGAAATTTAAAAAAAAAAAAAACAAGTAAGAAAGGCTACAGTCGAGCGCGCCGACTGTAAAAGACCCCGTACTCTTCTTGTATTCGAAATTAATATTTGAATACGACTGTAATTTAAAATTTAAGTTTTAAAATTAAATTAAAAAAAATTTTTAAATTAAGTCACTGATGGGATTCAAACACGCGCCCTCAGACGCAGGTTCCGTGACATGCTGCAACCCTACTAGTTGCACCACACCACTCATTTGGAACAAATCCGAAATCAAATCCGAAAACAAGAAAGTAAAGTACAGTCGAGCGCGCCCGACCGTATAGTACTCTCTGCATTTATTCCCGATTATAATGTTAAAATTGGTATCCGGTATGCAAGTTTGAAAAGTTTTTTATTTCTTACGGAAAAAGGTGGCGTCACATCCAAAAGTTTTAAATGGCAATACATTTATGCTGTCCCTGGGAGCGTATATACCAAAATTGGTATTCCTAAGTGTCATAGTTAAGGAGATATTCGCCGAAAAAATCTATTTTTTACGAGGTATGTTTAGTTTTTTGCTCATTGTGGGCGTATGAACAAACAGATTTCAGAGATGGAAAGAGCTACAAATTCGAGTTTGGTCTCTATCGACTCGATATTTAGTCAGTCAATACACGAATCTTTTTTTTTTTTATGTAACGCCCCATTCGCCCACAATGAGCAAAAAACTAGACATACCTCGGAAAAATAGGTGTTTTAAGCGAATATCTCAGTAACTACGGCACTTAGGAATACAAATTTTGGTTCGCATTTTCCTAAAGACAGCATAAATACATTACCATTTAAAATTTTTGGATGCCACGCCCCCTTTTTCCGTAGGAAAAAAAAAACTTTTTTAAACTTGCATGCCGTTTTAAAGGCATTTGTTCTTATCATACAGTGTTGTAATTGAAGATTCGTTTAAAGACAAATCATATCAAACTACCCTGAAAGTTGCAACTATAAACAACTGAGCAATTAGGTAACAAAGTGTTCCTTCAAGAAAAGAGATAACTGTATGTTTATATATACATTAGCCGCAGTAGTTTGCAAAAAGAGCGTGGTCCAGGTAGTAGGGATGCTCGTCATTATTTTTCGCACTTGTATGTAAACACAATACCTGCGGTTCGAACCCCGGCACAGACCCAGAAATTAAATTTTTTTTTTTTTTTTTTTTTTTTAAATTTAGTACTATTATATCTTAGTGAAAATAATCGGAGCAGTCTCACAAGGAAGGGGTGGTGCAATTAGTAGTGTTGCGGCGTTTTCTGCAAGTTGAGTATAAGTTCGCAGGTTCAATTCTCGACAGTGAAATTTTCTAATATACCTTTTTCAATTTCAAAAAAAAAATGTAAATATACAATATTAACTGGTGCAACAGAGTTGGGTTGCGGTTAGTCGTTTGTTTCTAAACCAATGGTCTGCGGTTCGAACCCGGCACAGACTCAGAAATTAAAATTTTTTTTTTATATTTAGACCCCGTACTCTTAAAAAGAGTATAGGCGTCTATTAGGTTTGTCAGAAGCCAAATGTGCGTAACAGTAGAAGGAAGCTTTTCCGACCCTATAAAGTATATATATTCTTGATCCGCATCAACAGCCGAGTCGATATAGCAATGTCCGTCTGTCCGCCTGTCTGTATGAACACCTGGATCTTTTAAACTACAAGAGCTAGAGACACCAAATTTTTTAATGAAAGTCCGTCTGTGATGTGCGCAGATCAAGTTTATTTCAAATCGGCGCCACGCCCCCCACCGCCCCCGTAATAAGCAAAAAACAAGACACACCTCGGAAAAAATTGATGTTTTCTGCGATTATCTTTGTAACTATAGCACTTAGGAACACCAATTCTGGTACGCAGGTTCCTAGAGACAACACAAATGCAACGTCATTCAAAATTTTGGTCTGCCACGCCCCCTCTTCCCACAAGAACTAAGCAACTTTTTCAAACTTACATACCGTTTTTAAAGCATTTGGTAATATAGTACGGTATTGTAGTTCAAAATTTGTTTAAAGACTAATTATATTAAACTACCCTGAAAGTTGCATAAAAATCCAACTATAAACAACTGAACAATTAGACAACAAAGTAGCCCATGAAGCGCGTAATGAATGTAGTGGTGCAACTAGTAGGGCAGCATGATATGGAACTTGCGTCAGTAAGCGCGGGTTCAAATCTCATCTGTGACTGATTTAAAATTTTTTTTTAAATTTAATTTTAAAGCTTAAATTTTAAATTACAGTCGTATTCAAGTATTAATTTCGAATACAAGGAGAGTACGGGGTCTTTTACAGTCGGCGCGCTCGACTGTAGCCTTTCTTACTTGTTTTTATATAGGGGTATTAGGGGTCTATTAGGTTTGTCAGAAGCCAAATGTGCGTAACAGGCGGAAGGAAGCTTTTCCGACCCTATAAAGTATATATATTCTTGATCAGCATCAACAGCCGAGTCGATATAGCAATGTCCGTCTGTCCGTCCGTCTGTATGAACACCTGGATCTTTTAAACTACAAGAGCTAGAGACACCAATTTTTTTAATGAAAGTCCGTCTATGATGTACGCAGATCAAGGAGAGTACGGGGTCTTTTACAGTCGGCGCGCTCGACTGTAGCCTTTCTTACTTGTTTTTTATATGTAAATGAAAATAATGTCAAATGTATGGAGTGGCGCAACTAGTAGGGTTGCAGCATGTTCTGGAACCTGAGTCTGATAGCGCGGGCTCGATTCCCATCCGTGACTTGATATAAATTTTTTTTTTAATTTTATTTTAAAACTTAAATTTTAAATTATAGTCGTATTCAAATATTAATTTCGAATACAAGGAGAGTACGGGGTTCGACTGTAGCCTTTCTTACTTGTTTTAATAAAGATTGCATGAAATATTTTTAAAAACTCACAAAGTTAGCTTACTTTACTTCCTAAACTATGTAAGTAACCCCTTAAATACATGTTCCGATATCTTTGCGAACGGCTATCAATCGTAATTTACGATCTTTGTCAAAAAGGCATAAAAAATCCAAAAATTAAAAGTTGCAAATCTAGCAACTAAATTGCTAAACTCGCAGCACTGCTTGTTGGCTTCTTGCTGTTGCCAATTCTTTTCATTTCGCCTATGCTCTTTTCACCGCAGCCGTAGATCGTTAATTTTTTACAGCTTCTGTTATCCCTCTTTCCTTTTAAGAGTACGTAATTAATTTGAAGAACCCGACTTGTTAGAAGTGCACACAAGTCCACCAGATAAGATCCCAAACAAACCCATATTTCGTCTAAATCAAAATAACCTCAGAGTTCAATCTCTGAATAGGCTTAATGCTTATGTTTGTGGTGATAGGAACCTGTATTGGGTTTATGCAAAAGTATGTAACAGGCAGAAGGAGGCGTGGCAGACCCCATAAAGTATATATATTCTTGATCAGCATCACAAGTCGATACAGCCATGTCTGTTTGTCTGTCTGTCCGTATGAGCACACAGATTTCAGAGATAGTAAGAGCTACAAGTTCAAATTTTGTCTCTATCGACTCGATATTTAGTCAGTCATTACAAGAATTTTTTTCGATGCCACCCCCCTTTCGACAACAATGAGTCAAAAACCCGTCACACCTCGGAAAAAATCTATGTTTCCGGCGAATACTTCAGTAACTATAGCACTTAGGAATACAAATTTTGGTGCACGTTTTTCAAGAAATAGCATAAATGCAATGACATTAAAAAATGTTAGCTGCCACAACACCATTTTCCGTATGAAATAAACAACTTTTCAAACTGGCATGCCGTTTTAAAGGCATATATTCTCATCGTACAGGTTGTTATTTGAAATTTGTTTGAAAACGAATCATGTCAAACTCTCCTGAAAGTTTCATAAGAATCCGATCATAAACAAAAAAAAAAACAAGCAACAAAGTTTTTATTTGAGCGCAATGCCAATGAATGAATGCAAGCGAGACAGCGCTGGCTGTGCCGTCTAATAGTATAGATACACACATATGTATGTGCATACATTTACCGTCAGACGAATTTGTATGTGCATACAAACAAACATATATATTTGATTATACTTAGTTTTTATAACCTTGCAGAGGGTGTATTGTTTTTGCACGATGTTTGCAACCCATTGAAGGAGGCGTTTCCGACCCCATAAAATATATATATTCTTGATCAGCATCAACAGCCGAGACGATATAGCCCCCTCCGTCTGTTTCTATGCGAACTAGTCTCTCAGTTTTAAAGCTATCGTGATTAAAATTGGTACACATGTGTATTCTCTCTGCACGCAGTTCATATGTTAAAATCGGCCAGATAGGGTCACTTTATCATATAGCTCCCTTAGGAACAATTGGTTGAAAAAAAAAATTTCTTTTGAGCTATATCCACCAAATGCATCCTATATGCATTTTGTACTAAATCCCATGTGCAAACCAAATTTCATCCAGATCGGACCACTATATCATATAGCTGTCATGGGGACAATCAGTTAAAAATGTTGAAAATTTTAAGAATAAAAATGTTCAGAGTCTCTTGAACGATTTGAACCAAATTCTCGCAATATTTTCCAATCCCAATAACTTAAATTCTTTCTCATATTCCTGCTGCTACAAATTTAACACCAGCAACAACAACAAAAGCAGCATGTCAGCACAGCTTTGGATGAGCCCAAGTCTGAAACACGGACATGACAACCTGCAAAAATATGTATCTGCAACATTTCGATGGGTCTCTTGCACAATGTCATGGTCGTCAATACAGTTAAGCTTAAGCTGTGCAATGAGTGAAGGAGTTTGCGAAAATACCTAAGAACATAATGCAAACACACACATACAATCACACCATTCTGGCAATTTAGAGCTAAAATTTTTGACAACAGCTCCAATTGGAACCAGCTGCTGGCTCATCAACTGAACCACGCGCTAAAAATATGTAAAAATAAATAAGTGCAGATGGTGACCAGTAGCCCCCAGTACAGTTTATTTTCAATTAAATGACAATTTAAGTGTTAGACCCCGTACACTTTTTAACCTGAAACAGCTGCGTGCACAGAACACAGAACCGAACCGATAAGCACGAGCCAAAAACTTTAGCAGCTGTCCGAAATTGGAAGAAGCAGATCACAGAGTAGCAGATCTTCTGTACAGATGATGGCATTGCTCCTAAAACCGGTTGCATCCCGAGCTCCCACAGGCAACACACGGTCTCGGTCAAACAACACAAGGGGCCCAGAGCTAACTAGATGCTGGTCAAAAAAAGTAAACCAATGGAGCTCAGTTCAGTTTTTTCAGTTTTTTGTTGTTGTTTCAATTTACTGCAAGATAGGACAGACTCCATTAGGCGTAATCGAGATACAATTGCCGTTGATTGTTGTCGTCCGTTTTTTCTTTATCGTTTGCCAGCTCCCTTCGAATGTATTCGAGTAGATTTAGTGATTATCTAAAATGCGTGCGAATAGGGCAGTTGCAGATCTAAGTAATTTATTTCGATCAACTCATAACTATCTAAAGTTCTTTGCACTTTAACAACACGCACGATTAGGCTTATCATGGAATTGGGAATTAGAAGCAACTGAAAAATTCCAACAGAAATCTGAATTTAAACATGGCGCTCAAAGCGACGACACTTAGTGATATCGATTTTTCGATTACCATTGCAAGTGTTAGAAAAGTCGCACAACAAAGATTATATTGAACAACAGCAAATACACCCAGGCTGCATATTTCCAGCCGATGCAAGCATACGTAAACAAATAATAATAGTGCGCTCATAATGAGAAAGAGCAACGGATTTTACTCGAGTCAGGGATATCGCACAATCAACGGCAACAAGCTTAAATACACAACGGCACACAGCAAGAGATGCGTCCAAACGGAACAAAGCGAAGAATACGATGATGTCCTGGACACGAGCGATTTAGATGCGAATGTAACAGAGTCAGAGGTTTGCTAGCCAATGAATAATTGCTTTTTTTTATTAAACGCTTTCTCTATGCAGCTGGAGGAGATTGTTGAACAGAAAAATGTTTTTAAGTCGGTTGCATCAACTGTGCGACCGTTGCTTCAACTATTTTCAGATGACTCGCGCCCAAAACTAAATAGTAAACCATCAGTGCCTGTAGATCCTAGTCAAAAGTCACCAAATCCGAAAAGGCAGATAGTCTATAAGAATATAAGTCTATCGTCTGACGAAGAAGCCCCCAAAGATGTTCTGGATGCCGTGGCAATATCTTCAGTCTATGTTCAGCCACCTCAATTACATGTACCCAAGCGATTTAATTGGACTCCGAAGTCAACAAATTTGTTTCTCGAACTATGGGAGAAGAACCTCAGGGGTCTACAGAGTAGACGAAATAAATCGGAAATATACATGGAGATGGCTTTTGGAATGAGTGAATATGGACTAACGCAGCAGGAAATCACATGTAAAATGAGCAATATGATCAGAAAACACAAGTAAAAAACATCCAACAATTATATGAAAATTGTTACAAACAATTGATAAATTTTAGGGTGGAAACAGAAAAGCTTCTGTCCGGAAACCGAACCAATTGGCGGTACTATAAAAGAGTTAACGCACTATTATATGGAACTAAATCGGATTTTGAGATACTATTCAACAAGACTGGTAATTTTTGTGATAATATTGCTTTAAATATCAAAGTTAACTTTAATCCTGATTTCAGAGCGAGATAGTACCGATACTGGGAGCGCATCTAGTTCTATGACTGATGAGATATGTGTCCCAAAACCTGTGAAAAGAGCAGAACAGATACAAGTGAAACCACAAGAAGAAACTTCTTCAGTTATAGCTAATAAACCGAGCCTATGCGATGGAACCCAATCGAGTGAGGAAATTAATTCTACGACGGATGCTCTGTTACAAATTGAATGCGAAAAATTGGAAGTCGAGAAACAGAAACTGCAAGTTATGAAACATATCTCTAGAGATCTGTCAGCAATAAGTAAAACGCTGCTCGAAATTCTGCGAAATACAAATAAATAGCATTCCAAATAAAATAAATAAACATTGATAGCGTTAAGTTTAGCAGTTTTTATTAATTAAGATTGATAATAAATGGATAACATTAAATTAAAAACTGTTTAAAAATAAAGTTTGCTGCTCAAATTTTTTCTAGTATTTTAGTATATTTTCCACAAGTTTTGCGGTATTTTTGGAGTCACTTCGGGCGGTCACACTTACGCGGACATTGGCAAAGATTGGACAAAAACGAGCGATGTTTGTTATAAATGTTCAGGAAGAAGAGGCAAAATGTACAGAATCCCAACTTGATATATTACTGAAGATCCACGACGGACAATACAGGCTTGTGAAAAAGAACAAACGAAGCTCAGTATGGAATGTGTACCGAGAGATTGCGCGCCCAGACGGCACCAAGCTCAAGTGGCGATACTACTGCTTGGGCTGTAAGCGGGTAATGCAATCCACTGGCGGTACCACATCTAATCTGCGTATACACAAATGTCATGTACGCTATCTAAAACAACATGGCAGAGAAACCGAATCCCCAGAGCAGCAACGTCAAAGTCGCATCAATTTCCAACGACTGCCGGCGACTTCGATCAAGCGAGAACAACGCCGACATTACGAGGAGGAATATTATCACATAAAAGCTGATCAATATAGCGATGCAGAAGACGAATTTGAGGATGGTAATAACACAACTGCTATGAGTCCAGAAATAACCGTAAGGTCAATTTAATCAAACGAAGACATTGCCTAACACCCGCACCATTTTCCTCGTATGCAGATCGAGCCTCTCAAACCCGCGGAAATATCGTTGGCCACCAGCGAACGTCCGCTTTTGAAACTCTTCTCTGAAGAAGAACCTTTATGGTCGCCCGACTTGACCGATGTCCAGCCAATAGAGTTGGACCAGGTCCCCGAGGAAGTTTCCCAAGACTTTAGAAAGGAAACTATTAAACCAAATCATGAACTAACAATGCGTATCGATAGTACGGCTATTTCGGAGGCGGAGAGTTACGCCTGTACCTGGGCGCATGCGTTTCTCAAGTTGAGCGAGGATCAGAAATTCTATGCAAAACGGTCAATTGACGAACTCCTGGTATTAGGACGCTTGGAAAGGCTTAATATCTCGACAGTTACATCGCTCACAACCAATTTATAAATTACTAAATTAGAATTAAGTAAATTAGTAAAGGAAAAAAGTCGCACAAAATTTATAATTTCTGATGTAAACATACAAATGAAAAGAAATTCCAATCATTTCTTCACACCCTTGAATATAATATATAGAAATAATATTTACAAGCATTTAATATTTTTCAATTTTTTTATTTTTTCCAACATATTTTTTTTTAGTTTTTCTCATTTTGTGGGGCTTTCTTTACTCTCTCTCTCTCTCGTTCTCTTCCTATACGTTATTCTCGCTTGCTCTTGGGACTCTTAGGTTATTTTGGTGTTTACCGCTACATGCGCCTTTCAGTAATGAGAGCTTACGTATTTTAGATGCAGCTTCGACGGAGTGTTTGTTTATATATGAAAAGTGTAATTAAATTTATATAAAATGTGAGGTTATGTCAACATCTTTAGGACGAAACTCTTAAATATTGAAAGCTGGTTAAACGAACAACAAAACTTTCTTGTAAAATTACAAATCTGCAAATCTTGAAGCCATTGTATTTTGTTTTTAATAAATATTTGTAATAGATATAGATATAGTATTTTTCATTCATTTTCATGTTTTTTTAAGTTTGCTGCTCCATTTTAGGTGTTGCCCTATTTAGTTTATTATTTGTATTCGCTAAGTTATATAATACAATTGAAATTTATGTAAATCTTTCGCTGCTATCCACATACATAAATACCAGACATTGAAAGATTATTATTTGCCATTGAATTGCTTCCAATTATTGGTTTTTTTTTTTTTTTTTTTTTCTTAGCAATTTTACATTATTGTTTTGCTGTCGTTTTCCCCAGATAAAAACAAAACAAAGTGACAATAACGTGGCGCGGCCCATTTACAAATTTTTGTTTTCTTTTTCATGTTTTTGTTCCTTCCTCTTCTGTCTTCTGGTGTTTCCTTATCATCTGCTGCTGCTATTGTTGTTACTGTTACAGTGGTTTCTACTGCTGGTGTTGTTGTTTCCTTCTTTTTTTATGCTGTGCTTTCAGTTGTTGTATTTTGCAGCTCTTGAGCGCCATTCTGTGTTGAATTTGGTCGGAAATGAGAGTTTAAGTGTTTGTTGTATTTGCGGAGGAGTGGACATTATGCCAGAAATTGGAACAGTAAATAAAAAATAATAAAACAGAATAATTAAATAAAAATCAAAGTTTCGAAATCATTTGCATTTTGAAGTTGTTACACATTTCGTAGTAGTTGCATAGTATGTTGTTTTAGCCCACAGTAAGGGAAATGTTAAAAACCAAAGCTTTTAAAGTATCTTTGTATTTGTAATTGCATTTGTGTGTGAGAGTGTGTTAGTTGTGTTAATTATGAGCACATTTTTAATGCATATATTCGTTATTTTTAGTTGTTGTCGCCGCCACCGAAAGCCATGTTGTATTTGTTGTTATTAGTTGAATTGATTTGATGTTATTATTGACGTGCTGCTAGCTAGTTGTGTTTGTTGTTGTGATTGTTGATGTAATTTGCTTTGTTATCGATGGTTATTTTGTTTTGTTCTATTTTTGGCTTTTAGTTCATTACCTGCTGTGGCTGCTGTTCCATGCCACCGCCAGGTCCATTGGGTTTACGATTCTGGCGACGGGGACGGAACGGCTGGCGGGCCGGTCCACCTTGTCCTCCCTGAACTAAATACCCGAAAAAAAACATAGAAATATTGTTAGTCCAATGAAAGACTTTAGAATACGATTTCCAAAGGGGGTTGCAGATTACTTACTGAATTCGCCTTCACGACGTGGGGGTGGTCCATTACGTCGGAAGAACCGTCGCTGGGGTCCGCCAACGCCGCCACCACCACGACGGGATTGTCCATCGCCGCCTCGCTGTACACCATCAGGATTCTGATCTTGAATTCCTGGCTCGGCACTGCCATCACCGCCGCCAAGAACGCGACGCGTTTGACGCGGATAATAGTTGTTGTAGCGACGCTGTCCAGGTCCCCCGGGTGGTCCGCCTGGGCCACCGCCACCACCACGAGGTGCACCTCGTGGGCCACCGGGTGGACCACCAGGGCCACCTCCACCGGGTCCACGACGATAGTTTTGACGTGGCTGGCGTGGACCTCCCTGCATCTGCTGCTGGCTATCAAGTGGCTGTTGCTGCTGTTGCTGTATTGGCGCCATTTCATCGCCTTCGTTGTCACCATCGCCTGGCTGCTTACGGCGATTCTTCTTCATCCAGGGGCGGAAATTACGACGCTTATCAGCAGCAAACTGACTACCGCGAACCGGCTCACCTGACGGACCGGTTACATTGGCCGCCTCATTGCCCTTCTCGCCAATGACCACATCGAATTCAACCAGCTCTCCATCGCCTACTGAACGCACCGCCTTTTTGGGATTGTTGCGCGCAATTGCACTCTGGTGCACGAATACATCCTCTTTGGTGTCGTTGCGATTGATGAAGCCGTAGCCGCTCTTTACGTTAAACCATTTGACCGTGCCGGTGACTTTAGTGGCTGCAAAACACAAATATGATTTTCACAATATTGAGGTTAAACTCGAATCACAGCATCGCAGTAATTGCCATCAATAAATTTCATCTTAAAAAGCACAAGAAGAACTTTTGGGATAATACACAAATAGATTATTTAGAAATATTTTAATAAATTTAGTATATTGTTTGCACATGCCAAGAAGTTCTGCTAAGTGCTTCAGCACCAATGTATACAAATAATTACCAAAACATTGAACACACACAAACACGAGCAAGCAAACCTAACTTGCTCTCAGATCTGAGAGAGCGCGCAAATAAGAGAGTAGCAGAGTAAGCACCGGTGACAACAACTACGACATTGGCTGCTAATAAATTGGGTTGCCAACATTTGTTGAGTAGGGTGGCCGAGTGACGGAAATTGTCGCGCGGGGGCGGTGTTTGTGTGCTGCGCCACCGGCAAAAGGCAGAATTTTCATTTCGTTTCTTGCGCCGCTTTTCTTATGCGGCAACCGAACCGGCGAACGTATGAATTTGTATGTATGTATGTATGGTTGCTGCATACAAAATGGCGTCGCGCGTATATTTTAAGACACACACATCCATACGCACATTTTTTACATATATGTACATACATAACGCACCATTCTTTTCATTGCTATTTTCGTAGCACCACTCGCCATGTGTTTGCATGAATGAAAATGCAAATTGATTTATGTGCTTACCAATTATTTCCTTTGGTGGCGGCGCGGGTTTGCCCTGCGCTTGCTGACCATCATCCAGCAGTTCTTCCTGGGCTATCGGCTGCTGCTGTTCAATGGGTAGCTGCTGCTGTTTTTCCGAGTCTGCCATCTTTTCAGATACTTTCGTTGTTCTTCTAACTCAAGAGCGCACACACACCTACAAACGCGCTTCCAAAAATAAAGGCAAGAAAAATAAGGTACTCTCTTCTTCTGCGGCGAAGTTTTGGTTTGCTTGTTGCCGCTAATTTGTTTTTATTGACTTGAATTTTTGGCTGCTACTTTTAGTTTGTTGTTTTGTGTTGGTTTAAGTGCGGCTCGAGTTGTGGCACTCTTTCAACTACCACTTTGATGTTATTTTCGAGTGTGATGTTAAAACACTCACTCGCAGGGTTTTCTTGGCGATTCTATTTTGTTCGCAAGCACAGGAAGTGAAACATGGCAGCTATGGCTAGTGCTGTACAATTTAAAAATTTGTATTACCCTGGCACAGAGTTGCTTTTGATATGTCGACAAATTCATATGGTTTTTAAAATTGTTACAGCTGGTCATACTTTGCCTGATAATATCGATATACGTATCGATACAATGTGTCAATCTGCAAATTATTTCGACATCTAATTGTCTGTTTACTTCGCGAGTCGCAATAAATTATTTGTTTGTTACCTTTGACAAATGAGCTTTTAAACAATAACAATGTGCGAAATAGGGCTGCAAACTTTTTAGTCAGTCACAAAGTGTCATTTAGATATAACTATGGCGAACAAGAAACCTGAATAGGTTTACAAAACAATAACACCAAAGTGCTTGTTTCATAGGTTGGTGATTGATTTCAACTTAAATTAGCTAATACATATCTAGTTAGTAATTGTTAACTTGTTTTGAAACTTTATAATATATTAGATGCAATTTACATGCATTCTGGGATTTAGTTGAAATAGCAGAGGTGACAACGCTGTTGTCGCCGTCACATCGTATGATTCTTCGCGCGCATTCTGATTGGTCGAGATAAGCTTTGCAGGCTTACATGCATGCATGACTGTGTTAGTGCGAGAGTGTGCGAATGTGGTTGTGTGTACGCTCTCACGCGTGTTTACTTTTTTGATTCTCGTGCTTATTCCGCCGCTCTTAGTTTCATAAACAAAACAAAGATTACAGCATTAGTGAGTGGTACGCTGTAGTTTAAAAAAGAATATAAAATATATTTTTTGATATATTTTTTATGTACTATCTTTTAGCATATTCAAAACAATTATTAATCTTATCAAGTCGACGTCAAAATGAATATTGACCAGGAAATGGACTTTTATTCCCGATCCTCGCTGGAGTTAATGAAGGAGGAGGAAGATGCACTCAATATAATCAAAGAGATGATACCCTGCGATATGTTGAATAATTTTTTCACCGACATGGATTTGGATCCATCTCAACTCGCCGATGACATTAATCTCGAAATGAATACCACACCCCCGTTGCTGGAATGTGCCATGGATATGCCGCAGCAGTCTCCTCCTTCACATCAGCAGCCGCAATTGTCACCAACGCTGCCTGTGCAACAGCAGCACCAACAACAGCAGAAGCACAGCGAACCGGCTTCTCCGTTGCACATTAAGGTGGACCAATTGATGCATCTCAACGGTCTGTACCAGGGCAATCATAGCTTCACACCCCAAGCTATGCCGCAAATGCTGGAACCGCTGCCCACAATGACAATACATCACATGGATATGAATCAAGCATCGCCCCAGCAGCAGCAGCAACAACAACAACATCCGACAACCGCAATTCTATTTGCCTCGACAGCAAATAATGGATTTCTGTATCAGTTGCCGCCGGAGACAACGCCATCTCCGTCATCACCACCGCAACCACAGCCACAACCCACGTCCACAGCAAAAACAGAAGCAGAACCAGCAGTCAAGTCAAGGAAGCCTCATTATGTCAGCAAAAAGGTGGCACCAAATGTGCAGAGTTATATTTTGCAGGTGCCCAGCAATGAGTACACCATACCAACCATGCCAGTGGTCCCAGAAATTGTCAATCCGCCAGTGAACAGTCCAAAGACATCCCGCAAGATAGCCTCCGTAGAGCTAGCACCAACTCCGGCGCCGACAGTAGTGCCGGGTGCTCCCACGTCGGGCAACGCCAAGGTGGCCATCCAACGAGTCCAGCCCAAGGTGAAGGAGGTGAAGCGCTCGGCGCACAATGCTATCGAACGGCGTTATCGCACCTCCATAAACGACAAAATCACGGAACTGAAGAATCTCGTCGTGGGGGATGCCGCCAAGCTGAACAAATCTGCAGTACTCCGCAAATCCATAGACAAGATCCGAGATCTGCAACGTCAGAACTATGAACTAAAGTCAGAGCTCCAGCGTTTGCAACGTGAGCTCATGGCTCGCGATGGTTCTAAAGTCAAGGACCTGCTCCAGCTGGGCAGCAGCACACTGGTTAGCTCCACGTCCTCGGCAAAGAACCGACGCCAGCAATCACTGGCCTGTGACACGGATGCTAGCTTGACACCGCCCCGGAGCGATGTCTCCGATCCATCGTTGTCGCCCATCCATTCGGATATCTCGATGCCACCGTCTCCGTATGGTGGCTCCAATGCCAGTTGCAATAGCGGCAGTAGTAGCACCAAAGACGACATTCTGGTTGTACCTAGTTCAATGCGGGGCATGGCCACCCATTCGCGCCTAGGTCTCTGCATGTTCATGTTCGCCGTTATCGCAATCAATCCGTTCAAGGAGCTACTTCAACGTTCGCCCTTCGCAGCGGATGGAAATAATTTCGAGGAGATCAACGAACTGGGGGGACACCAGCAACGAAGCATTTTGAATTTCGATACGGAAGGTAACGGATTAAGTTTGTCTACAAGGCTGGTATAGCTTCTGCTCTTTTCAGATAACTCGGACTACATGAGTTGGCGTCACAACTCCTGGGTCTGGCTAATGAATGTGGTTCTTTTGTTGGGATGCCTAATCAAGCTGCTGGTATATGGTGATCCCCAGTTGGACTCCCAAATAGATGCTTATTACCAGCACAAGCAACGCGCCGAGACGCACTTCATGAAGGGCCAAGCGGCGCAGGCCTATGCCGCTTATCTGAACTGTTTGCACATGTTCGGGATTAGCTTGCCGGGCTCAAGACTCGAGAGTTATTTGCAGTCGAGCTGGCAATTCCTTCGCTTTCTTTTCCATCGTCTTTGGCTGGGACGAGTGCTCTCCCGTCGAGCTGGAGGACTCTTCTGCAGTGCCAATCGACGCAAATGTGCATTGTCGTCCGCCAGGGAACTGGCCGTGCTCTTCAACCGACTTAATCAACTTCATTTGACCGGCAACTGTGGCTCTGACCGTAATGGCATCATGCTGGCTCTCTACGCCAGCAACATGGCCGAGGTGGCACACAGTTTGCTCACTCCACGAGAAATTATTTGCATTCATGTAATGACTGCGCTGAGGATGAAGCGGAGTACACCCAAACCGTTGCAGCAGCTCTGTGCCCGTTACTACATGAGCAGGGCGAGCCTGGAATGCCGACGAACCAGGGCCACAGAGCAGACTCAGGAGCTCCGCTGGGCGTTCACCACCTATGGCTATGGATACTGCGGTGCTCATGTGTTTAGCTATGATCTGAATACTGGTGAACAAGATGGTTTCTTCACGCGCTTGGTCAATGTCTGTGATCCTGCTGCACATGCCGTCAAGGTGAATAATGGAATACTTATCAAAACCACTAGCAATCACTAATGACTCTTTCAAATATTTTAGCAATATCGGGAGCATTTGTTGCACAAGGGGCTGCAGTGTCTAGTGGGCGCTGGGTCACACAAATCCAACAAAGCCGCACCATATAACAACAGCAACAACACTGGCAGCGAGACGGAACACAGTGGAACCATTGTTAGCAATGTCCTAAAGTACACGTCGCTGCTGAGAGACACGCTCTGGGCGGATGACGATGATCGCGACACGACCGTGGTGTGGTGGGCCAATGTTCTTGAAATAGCGGTGCATTGGCTTCTAGGCGAGGACAAATTGGCGGAGCAGCTATACGACAGCATCAAGCAGTTGCCTCCTCAACTGCAGTCCAGTAACGACAATGATCACCTGCCCAGAGCACTGCACGCGGTGCTGCGGGCCAAGATGATACTCCTAAAGTAACTTAATTGAAATTCGATTGCTGACTTGTGTGCTTTCATTATCCTCCTCCTTCTTCTTTCAATACCCAGGAACAATGGCAATACCTTGGACAAGCGCTTGAAACGTTTGATCAACAGTTTTTGCGATGAATCCAGCGTCCAGTTGCAGGAATGCCTCACTGTCAATCGCATAACTAAGGCCAGGGGCATGAAGCTGGTAAGTCGCTAAGTGTGTTTCTGATGAGCCTTGCTCCAGTTTACGAGCTGTCCCGAAGGTGCATTGTAGTCGCATTGTCTGTCCAAGCATTGATCCAGGCAATACAACTTCACTGCAATCTTCGTGCAGTTTCACCAGCAGCAACATCGGCGGTTAGAGAGAAACGAATCGGATGAAGAAAACGGCTTGGACTCGCGTTCATCCTGTCTAATCTTGAAACTTTTCCGATTCAGCTCTTTCAGCTGCTGACCTGCGACTGGTTGCTTGAGACCCGCACGGCCTTGTGGGAACTGGAGCACATGACCTTGGAGGACGATGGCTGCTACCAGGTACCTGGCGATGTGCTTGAAACGTTCCAAACAGATTTGAACTCGCTACGCAGCATTGTGGAGAATATACCGGTAAGATGCGAGTCGTAAGAATCGATTGAATTTCAAGCTTTAATTCCGACACTCTTAGAATACCCAATCACGGATTTATTTGTACGAAGCCGTCTGTCGCTTAATGGCCGGGGCCTCACCCTGTCCCACCCAACAGCTTCTGGACCGGAGTCTGCGCTCCCGGAATGCCCATTCCTCTATCTTTTGCAGCAGCAAAGATCGCAGACACCAGGAATTCGAGGGAGGCGAACGAGAACGCGCCGCTGCCATGTATGTGGCCTGCAAATATCTCCCTCCACCTCTGCTCAGCTCTCCCGGGGAACGGGCAGGTCTGCTGGCCGAGGCCGCCAAGACCCTTGAAAAGGTGGGCGACAAGCGCAAGCTCAAGGAGTGCTACCAACTGATGAAGTCCCTGGGAAGCGGCGGAGTCACAGTCAAAGCTTAGAGAGCCTAAGTGCCTCTAAATACACAGGTTCAACAAAAATGTTCAGATATTGGACTAGCTTTAGACGAACCCATTAGAAAGATCAAGTACAGTTTTTCGAAACATTTGTTTAGTCAGCGTTCGTTACAGCCAGGGATGTCTGTGTTTTTGCTCCTTCTTTTCGTCTAATTCTTTATGCCCATTTAATAAATGTTTAGTTTGTAATTTATTTAAATGCATGAGGAACGATAAAACAATTCACTTTAATTACGCTAAACGTAACCGCACATACATTATTTATTGCAATAAGCAATAAGTATTTCAACAGTTTATGGTTATTTTATTTAATTGTTAATTTAATATTAAAGACCCTTAAGGACAGGTACCAGGGACACCTTTTTGAGTAACTGAAACTTATCAAAATTGGACAAATTTATTGGATATTTTTTTGATTTTGGGTTACTTTTTAAGCTATTCTTGAACTTGTTATAAACATATATATATCTAATAATCAAAAATAAGTTATAAATATGATGGCATAATTTGATTTTTTGAGATCGGTTCCAATCGGTTCTTAGCCGATCCAACTAACAATTCAAACACTTTCTATTAAAATATGAACAGTTTAATAAAGGTACAATATCTGATGTGTGATTTGTTGGGGATAGTTCGGTTAGCCCTGCTTGACGTATGGTACAGTTAATGACGCCCTGGAACAAGCCTAAAACTCAACATATATAAAGCCTCTTTTGGCATCAGCTATTTTAGAACCAACTGAACATTTCTGCGATGTTAATGGAAACCAAATTTTGGTCTGCTGTTTTAAGTTTTCTCGGTAAGTTACTTCACAAAGAAGACTTTCAAAATGATTAATAAAACAATGGATATAAAGCACAGGAATACATGACGGATTCACATGCCACATGCATCTTGTGGCACGAATCCTTTGATGTGCAGCTAAAGACCAGTCCAGCGCTGGCCGTGCTGCTTTTGGATCCACAAAAGTGGTCTACTCTGGACAAGGACTCGAGCTATGAAAGAAGACGAGCTGAGCTGGAGGAGAATAATGTAGTTCAAAATGATTGGATACTGCATCTGACCCTGGCTATTGAGCGGTCGCATTGCGAGGTAAGTTAGTCTAGAAAGACTTCGTCCCTGGAATGCCGATTCGGTTTGCAAAGTCCCCACACGGATCGTCGCCAATCCAATTGTAGGCATTGAGAGTAATTAATTTTCTTCAACTGAAATGGGAATATGTGTAGACAAGGCTTTGGCTCTTAGTCTTTCTTTAAGATAACCTGGCTCGCGATTTCTACTGCGGAGGAGAACTCCAGTGTCAGCAGAAGCGCTGGTCGTGCTCCACTTGCCATTTGATTATGCAGCACATCCTGCAGAGCAGCAACAAAATCATCCAACGGATTCTCCATCCAGCGCTTGCCTAGCTTTAAATGCTTGAGTTTAAGCGTTTAAGTTTAATGTAATGTACCCACTGTCTGCTACTGTGTGTGTACTATCACCTGTAACTGTCAACTAGCGTATAGTCTTTAGTAGACCCTTAAATAATAGTCTCTTTCAGCTGATGCATGTTTACTTTCAGTAGTTACTGTATCCTACAGATAGTATACTTCTGACTGCCACTATCTACTAAACTGGGTTTAATTACCAATCGGAGCCGTAGCATCGGTAAGGCTCAAACACTTGAGATCATTGTGTTGCATCACATCCAGTAAATTAACTTCTCCTCCGTCCGACTGAGTCATTGAATCAGAATGAACAAATATTATATGTAAATGCTGAATGGTTTTGCAGTGTTTATTTAGTAGAGAGAGAAAGGGCAGAGTTATGCTGTTGTCCCAGCGTCCGTGTCGCAGCTCGCACTCGATAACGCTGTCGCCGCACAGCCGGAGCAGGTAGTCCCAGTCGGAAATGGAGCGAAGCATTCGCATGTTGATTTTAGTGTAGCGCCGCGAAGCATCACGGTTGAGTACATCGCGAAACTGGACATGAGCACGGGCCAAATTCAATTTGTCATCGAGCGCATTAAGATACGAAAATATCTCCTCAATGCAGTCATAGTTTAGGTCTAATATACCAGTTTTATTCTTTTGCGATTTGCTTGCTAAGAAACCCAGTGGGCAGCCGATTCTGAGCTTTTGCATTGTTTACGTTTTATGACGCACGTTTTATGATTTATGGCGCCCAAGTGTGACCAGCCGATTTGATAAGCAGTATTTTTCTGTTAAGTCAGTGCTTTATGAGTACTGAAAATTATTTTATGTTTTACACAACACTAAAATCTATAATTTATGATTAATTAACGGACTTTTGTATCTTTCATATAATTTCAGACTTTCATAGCTTTTCAGGAGCATATACCACAGTTTGCACAATATTTTTATAATGCCAGCAATTATGCTATTTGGAGATCTAGGCAAAATCATTTTACTTTTGCTTACACAGACGAACTGCTCACGCGTCCTGCTGACGCACTAAATTATTTTGATGGATATATATTTCATGGTAATCATTTTTAAATTGTTTCACAATGGTCTAAATATCTTTAAATGTTTACAGATCAGCCTAATATTCTGGTGGTCACTGCACCGTTTATGAACTCAACAATCTTTGAGATAAAAACTAATCGTTTCGTTGGTCCAAGATATTTTGGCAAAGCACCAAAGTCAGTAGCTCTAGATACTATTCTGCGCTACGACGCTCAGATCGGTGGACTGATTTGGGATAAGGGCACTGGTATGACCAGCAAAATGAAGAATTTACAAGGACGCGAAATAGTTATTGGCCTATTTGATTACAAACCGTTTATGGTTGTCGACTCTGTATGAAATAAAGCTGGAACTTTGAAGCTGAAATTAGTAGTTAACCCAATTTAAAACTTATAGGAGAAACGACCCAATGTCTTTGACCGATCATTGGAGAGATCTGAAGTACTTATAGATGGCACTGAAATTCGTGTTATGCTTATTTATTGTGAATTACACAATTGTACAGTCCAGGCGGATACTTGTAAGTAAAACTCTTAATATAATAATATAGATAAGTATTAATATTTATTTCGTGTTGTGAAGCTTTTTACAGGAACGTTTTACTTTCTCTCTGCCTCACTTTCTGACGCCAATGCTCTGCTCAGAAATCTGGCTCCGCAATGAAATGAGTTTGATAAGGTGCAAGTAGATGTATGTTAGCCTCAATTTCTTTAGTTTGTTCTTCGTCTTTGCCGCAGTTGCCTAGGAGCCATTGCTTTACTGCTGCATTCGAATTATTTTTGTTAAGCTTCCTCAACTTTCGTTGCATTTGATAAGCATTTTTCGTTACCAGCACGCAATCTAGGCACAATTGCTTGGGCAGTGCGTCGTCAGGGTTTATCACATACTTGAAACACTGTTGCAACATTACCGCTAAGCTGGGTTCATTTTCATGTCGCTCCGAAAATACGTCCACCTGCATTTTTGATATTTTCCTGCAAACACGACAGATATCCGACATGTTTGCTAACAGAATCCTTTAGTGAGTGACTTTAAGTACTTCCCTTAAGCGAGCGAATTTGAACCGTCGTTGGCTTTCAAGTGAACAGCTGACTTCTAAGTCAGGGCTGGAGCACCTGTTTTGACTGTTTTCATTTAATCGAATCGTTAAATAATCGATTACTTAATAGCAATCAAATTTTTAGCTGAAAAGTCGGAATGGGGCGACATATATGCAAATTATACGGGCATTGGATTGATGGGCATGGTGCTAGATCGGAGAGCCGACTATATCGTTGGTGGCTTGTATGTCTGGTATGAAACTTACCGTCACATGGACCTAACACAATTTCTTGGACGTTCTGGTGTTACCTGCCTCGTTCCGGCTCCGCATCGAATCATCAATTGGGCTTTGCCACTACGTCCATTTCAGACTAGACTATGGATATGTGTACTATTCTACCTTCTGCTAGAGGTTCTGGCCCTTGCTGGAACTCGTCAATGGGAACGACCTCCGTCCATGGTTTCAGAAACAGTATATCCTCCAAACAACTGGAGTGACAGCCTTCGTTTTGGTTTTGTCAGTACTTTAAAGCTTTTGGTGAACCAGAGCACCAATTACGTACCTACATCCTATGCCCTACGCACCGTTTTAGTGGCCAGCTATATGATTGACATCATTTTGACCACCGTATATGGCGGAGGGCTTGCCGCTATACTGACCCTGCCTAAGCTGGAGGAAGCCGCCGATTCACGGCAGAGGCTCTACGAACACAAGCTGATCTGGTCAGGAACATCTTTTGCCTGGATTAATACAGTTGATGCCAAAACAGTGGATGTGAGCGATAGACCCCTCACTCTTTTATATAGACTTTTTATCTATATATGATTTTCACTTGCAGTCAGTATTACTTGGACTCCTTGAGCACTTCCGTGTATTCGATGCTGATGCTCTGGGCGTAAATTCACGCACGGAGCAAATGGGATTCGTTGTCGAAAGAATGCAGTTTGGTCATATAGGCAATGCCGAAATGATACCCGACGATGCTCTGACCCGGTTAAAACTGATGATAGACGACATATACTTTACATACACGACTGCATATGTGTCACGTCTGTGGGCCCATTTGGAGGAGCACAGTCAGTTTGTGCTCGCTTGGCACTCCTCGGGCTTTGACAAGTACTGGGAATGGAGGATCGCGGCGGAATACATGAACGCCAATAGACAGAATAGGATAGCAGCATCCCAGTCTCCTAAATTTGACATTGGACCCGTTAAATTAGGCATAGATAACTTTGTTGGAGTCATATTAGTGTGGTGCTTTGGCGTCACATGCAGCTTGATGGCGTTTGTGGCCGAAATATGGTGTTTTAAAGACAAAAGATTTCAAAGTCACACTTTATAAGTGAAAACTGTAGATTTTAAATATATTTGAATGGGTTTAGCCCTGTAGCAGCACAACCTGATCTGTCACTCGTGCAATTAGGGGACCCAGTTCATGATCCGGCACTTGCTTCCAGAGGTCGCGCAACGTTTGATCCGCTAATGCCGTGGGACTCTGTCCAGAGTTGGGAAAGCGAGTACTTAAAGTTAGGAAAATTACCACATCTGGGTCAATAGGACTGAACGTCTCGCAAATAGTGTGCAAAGCACGTGCCGCATTTGGTGGGATCTATTGGAGAATTAAATTACATAAATAATGGAACCATAGTTGCAGCACTGGCAGCACTTGCCTCGTTGAGATTTACAATGAGGAAAACATTGCCCTCCTTGAGTTTGTTTTTGTACTGCTCAATGGGATAACCGTAGTCATCGCCGTTTTTCGTTTCAAAGTCTTGAAGACTCATCTCAATGGGTCGCTTACCATCTGCAAAAAAGAAGAGCAATTAACAAAAAGAAACCAGAAGCTACCATTCTTACCAAAACATTTTGATGTTTCCAAAGCTATATCCTGGATAAGATTTTGTATTTTCTGGCAACTATTCCCGCTCGAGTGCAGAAGCAAATAGATGTTTGGCGAGGTGATTCGTTTGTTTAGCAGCAACTCAATATTAATACTAAGTGCGTTCCATACTTCTGCGGATTGCAGCGGCGGACGTTGGCGGAGATTTTGAAAGCGGCAAGTCTTCAATTCGGGATCCTTCATAAACATACTCGAAGCCACGAGCACAGAGAACATCATAATAATTGCACATAGTACGTATAGTTTTAAATTAATATTATTTTTGTTTTCTAACTGTGCTTGTGTACTCTGTGGCTGAGGATCCTGAAGAAGACTGGAAGGAGAAGACGCTCCGTAAGCACATTCTAGCATATGTTCAATTTCCTGCTCGGATATGCTTTCTTCTACAGTGGAAGTCATACTATTTATGTACTCATCGTCTTCTTGTTCAGATTCCACCTCATTATTATCGTGCCTTGGATTATTTCCATCCTGACTTCTGTCACGTTGCAGCCGCTGTAATTCACTTCGGGTAACCGCACTAGGCTGGAAGCTTGGAGACCGTGCGTCGCTGTCAAGTCTATCGGAATGTATACTCCTTCTTGACGTCATGGCAAAATAAGTGCATCCGTTAAATTGGAAATGAAATTGCATGAAAGTCAATCAAACCCGGTAATAAAATAATGCACACAGAAGTAGTTCAGAGCTTGTTGATCAAATATATGATATGAATCATTCGAATAAAAACAAACCGATGTAATGAACGGAATGAACGAAACGATTGTTCACAAAATTATCGAAGTTGTTGTGAGCATATTCGATGGTTCGGCAAGTTGGTCACATCCAGTGCTGCCAGCTTAGCAATTTAGTTGCTAGATCTGGCAACTTTTGAAAAAATTTGCAACTTTTCTTTTCAAAATGCTATTAGCAACAAATCTAGCAACTTTTTACTTTTTCTTAGCAATTTTAGCAATTTTGTTATAAAAAATGCAAAATTTTATGTTTTTCTTCAGAGTTTTTTAATTTTTTTAGCTTTTTGTCATCGATTGTAGAAACTACAATTGATATCACAGATATCGGAACATGTTTTTAATTCAGTGGTTCTATTATATGAACAACTTGTAGTGTTTAACAAATCTTTTAATTTGTTTGGTGATGGTAAAGCGATCAAAATTCAAAAATTTAAAAGCAAAATTTTCGTGATGCCTTGCTTCAAGATGAGGAGTTCAAGCAAGGGATTCGTAAGGATTGCACTGATCCAACACGTCCTTATTGTGCCTATTGCAAATCCTCAATAGGCGTAAAGCTAAATTGAGTTGATGAATTTGCTTTAAGTGTTGTCAGTACTAATTTTTACGTTTTTTTGAATAAACATGTATTTTTTTGAAAATTAACATTTTAATGGCTTAGCAATTTTTCTGGCAATTTTCAGAAAATTTTTAGTAATTTTTCAGCAATTTTTCTTCCAAATCTAGCAATTTTAGCTTGGAAGAATCTGGCAGCACTGGTCACATCTATAAAATGCATATCTTATTTTCTGATATGAATTTGTATTCTTAAAATTTAATATTTATGAAACAATTTTAATAGGTGGCAAATAATTATCTTACTAAGACTACATTTCTATATTTATTATTTCCTTAAAAATGGGGATCAATATGTACATTATTATTTACATATTAACTAAGATTATCTAAGAATTTTTCTATATACATACATTCTACATATAATTTTTTAACATTTCACTCGGTTACCGATGGCACCGTATTCAGCGTCAAACGTCGTAACCGCCCCAGTACAAATATCTCATCAATTGCTCTTTTGGCATAGAATTTTTGGTCCTCTGTAAGCTTACGATATTCTAAGGACCATGTTTGTGCATATATAGCAGACTCTTCGGCGCCACTGACATCGTGCGATACAAAAATATCCGATAGAAAGCATGTAGTGCCGATATTAAGATGATCTTCCTTATTTTTGAGTGGCTGGGCGAGGGATGCAGTTTCGCCACTTAAATCATTTGACTCAGCAGTTGTGTCACGGGCACCTCTGAGCGCAATAAACGCAGCGACCTCTGTTTGAGTGGGTTTTTTATCCACCAACTCTTCCCTCATTGAGGGTGGGACCTCAGAGCTCTCTTCGTTGTCCACTTTGAGTTCGCCCTCAGCTTCCATTAAAATTTCTTCCACCGTCATTTCTCCGTCACCATCTTTGAACCACTCCTTTGTGCTGTTTGCATCGGCATATCCATTACAATATGCCTGCTTCTTTAGGTATTGCAAATGACACTTGTGCCGTCGCAAATTTGTTGTAGATTTGTGAGTAAAGGACATTAGGTTTTTGCATCCTATACAATACAGAACATGTTCCAATATATTGCCATCGTCTTTTTCAATCTTTCGATAAACGCGCCACACAGTGCTGCGCGTGCTTTTGTCATTTGTTGCAAGCTTGTAAATTCCATTCTCGATTTTCTCACGTATGTCTTCGTGCTTGGCAGCCATGAGAAGAAGTTCCCTTCTTTTGTTATTTTAACAAATTTTGTTTTTATTTTCCACCCACTACTTTGTCAATGTAGAGATGAAAGATATCGATTGCAACATCACGCAACAATCGATAGAAAACGAGTTTGCCTGGCAAACTTTGCAAGGTGGTGCTTTGACTGCAAGGATATAAATTTGCAAATTAGGTAAGAATTATTATTTTTGTCATGCAAGTTTAATTGTTTTATATGTGTTGTTTAGAACTTTCGCATTGTCGGAAGAGTAATCGATATTTTTGATGTCAGTATAAAATGATGTGGCAACTTCCTAAAAGGCACATTGCGCCGGCAAAATACTTATATATTTTTGATTTTGTTAATTTTATAGAATACAGTTCATTGTTTTAATGGAGCTTTATTGCTTTGACTTTTTAGGCTTCCAGGTAAGTCTAACAGTAAACAAGACAAAGAGTTCTCTAAATTTTCCTACACAAAAACAATTCACTTTAGGAGACCCTGAAGAAGATGCGCGATGTGGACGATAAAATTATATACGCTCTAAATGCTCTTCCCACAGAGTCGTTCAAGGGTCAAGTGAATAGTGAGGGTACGTGCCGCGATCTGTATGCCAAGCTGCAGCAGTCCCACCAAAATCGGGTAAAATAAGACATGCCAATTGCCCAAATATAGCATAACTCCAATTAATAGGATTTAAAAACCCTGCAGCAAACCAATATACGTAATTGCATAACATTTTCGGCCAGCACACTAAAGAAACTACGCGAGGAACGGGAGTTGAATCCCAACGACGTTGAGACTGATAGTAAGTTTAAAGCGGAGCAACGCAAGGTTAGTTCAATATAAACAATATATGGTTTCGAAGCTAAAGGCAACGCTTTTTCTTTCATTTATTAGTTAAGAGTACTGCAATCCGAACTTAACGTGGAGGACATTATAAAGGAGCGAACTTATAAGGCATTTAACGAACGTTGCAGGGCTTATTTCCATGCTCAATAATAAATCGGGATTAGTGCAAAAATAAACTAAGCAAAGCACATTGAAGAAAATTCTTTAGTTTTAAGTAAAATTATTATTTTTTATCAAGTGCTACTGCCAACAACCTAGTAAACAACAAATGTATTTAACTAGCATCTGGATGCTTTTATTTTTGAATACAAAATCAACAAGAATACATTTATGTGGTCATTCAATGTTCGTCAGATTGTACATTTTGTACATATCCTTTGCTGTCAATCCTTTCGCCTGTGCCAATGCGCCCAGCACGGTCTGTGTGGCTTCTTTAAGACTGTTGTACTCGTGCAAAAGCTGCATATGCTTTTGTCTTTGCTGCTCAAAAGTCGATCGTTTATTCTTGATATTTAACATTGTTGGCGCTGTTTTGTAATAAATTGTATACTACATTTGTTATCGATAAAAAATAGTAATCAAGTTGCACAATCAGCTGTAATACATTGAAATTCGTCTGGCAACACTATACGCCCAAGTAAAAACGTGTGGCGTATCGTGACTTAAATTTGTATTTGTGTTTGGACTATATATAGTCGCTTCGAATTTTGAAAAAACAACAGGTAACTAACGAATTGTATACAAGTAAAAGATTTTGTCTATTTAAGTAGTCAAATGATTTGCAATAAACAGGGATTTGCAGCATTTGCTGACGCTGAACTAAGCTCATCCCACACATACATAAACATGCGTACACTTGTATAAGTACACACATTGCAATTATAGAATGTGAAAGTGTTGCCGCTGTATAATATGAAATAAAGTGCGTTTATTTATAATGTAATACAATTTATAATGTTAATAACAATTTAATAAAAACTATGCGTATTAAGTGAATGTGAGCTGACAACCATAAGTAAATGGACCAAAAACGTGAATAGTAAAAATAAAGTGTGCGGAGTGTTCGACTGTGCGATGCTCTGTACATGCGAATAATATTCTTACATATACATACTATATTCATTTTTTAATTTTGTTCTTAGTAAAAATTCCAAAAAAAAAAAAAAAATAGCACAAGCCGCATGTTGAATGAATTAATAAAAGTGTACCTAAACAAAGCTTAAACTGAAAATTAGATTAATAGTATAAAAAATATATTATATTATTTAAATATTATATTATAGACATACATTTTTCAAATCAATGTTGGCTTTTCGATCGATCATTTTGTTCATATTTATATAAATATAAATAAATGAGTGCTGTACTTGGTAGTGCTTGAATGAACTCTTACCAAAATTAAAAAAATTATTTTTATTTTCTTGAATTTTGTAGTATTTCGAAATAGTTGAAGACAATGTCTGCCACACACAAACAACGTTATAAAAATGCCGCTCTGGATTCTACCGAGATGCGACGCAGACGTGAAGAGGTTGGAATACAATTGCGAAAAACGAAACGCGAGCAGCAGCTCTCCAAGCGTCGTAATGTTGTCCTAGATCCCAGTGTCACTTCAAACTTGGGAATCGAGACCAGCAGTAGCGGTGAACTACCACTACATCCAAGCGATATGCACATGGCCGAAAGCAGCGGACAGGCATTGGGCTTGGGCCTGGGTATGAACATGGGAATCGGAGGAATGCAATTAGATGGTGAAGGGTGCTCCCAATCGATTATTAATGCCGAGATGATTCAAATGTTGTACAGCGAGAAGGAGAGTGATCAACTAGAGGCAACACAAAAGTTCCGTATGCTACTGTCTCGCGATCCCAATCCACCGATCGAAGAGGTCATACAAAAGGATATTGTGCCGCAATTTGTTACTTTTTTACGCAATGACACAAATGCCACGTTACAATTTGAAGCCGCCTGGACGCTGACCAATATTGCATCGGGAACATCCCAACAAACAAAGATTGTGATTGATGCTGGTGCTGTGCCTATATTCATTGAGTTGCTGTCGAGTCCACATGATGATGTGCAGGAGCAGGCTGTCTGGGCATTAGGCAACATAGCCGGGGATTCACCTACGTGCCGCGATCATTTACTAAACTCGGGAATTTTAATGCCACTTTTGCAGTGAGTACACCTCGAAATGAACTCTGAATAACTTGGGCTAATCTTGGAATTATTGCAGTGTATTGAGAAGCTCGGATCGCATTACAATGATCCGAAATGCCGTTTGGACCCTTTCAAACTTGTGCCGTGGCAAGAGTCCGCCAGCTGATTTCTCAAAGATTGTGCACGGATTACCGATATTGGCCCATCTATTGGAGCACTCTGATGTAGACGTGCTGAGCGATACCTGCTGGGCTATAAGCTATCTCTCGGATGGACCTAATGATAAAATACAGGCTGTCATTGATGCCGGCGTCTGTCGACGTCTCGTCGAATTGCTACTGTGCGTAATACTGTAATCCAAATAATAGAGATGATAATGCTAATCAATGTGTACTCTGTACAGGCATCCACAGCAGAGTGTTATTACTGCAGCACTACGTGCTGTGGGCAACATTGTGACCGGAGATGATCAGCAGACCCAAACTATATTGAGTTATAATGCCTTGCCGTGCATCAGCCATTTGCTGTACTCATCTGCAGAGACCATTAAGAAGGAATCTTGCTGGACCATATCGAATATTGCCGCAGGCAACCGGGAACAGATCGAAGCAATCATCCGTGCCAACATATTTCCACAACTTATAAACATTATGCAAACGGCCGACTTTAAGATTCGCAAAGAGGCTGCCTGGGCCATAACCAATGCTACAAGTAGCGGCACCTCTGAGCAGATACAGTATCTAGTTGAGATAGGCTGCGTGCCGCCGATGTGCAATTTCCTGACTGTTGTTGACTCCGACATAGTTCAGGTGGCGTTAAATGCGCTCGAGAACATACTAAAAGCTGGCGAAAAGTTTCAGGTGCGACCCAATCCCTATGCCATCACCATCGAGGAGTGCGGAGGTAAGTTCAATTCGCCTTTAACTATACGAATTCTAAACTAATTTATGAATTATCTAGGCTTGGACAAAATTGAATATCTGCAGGCGCACGAGAACCGAGACATTTACCATAAATCATTTTATATTATTGAACAGTACTTTGGCAACGAGGAGGAAGACACTCGTGTCGCTCCTGTCGCAGGCGATCAACAGTACGAGTTTAATCCGCATAATATACCCGATGCCGGCTTTAATTTTTAGCGTGACAAAAACAACAGCAGCAGCAGCAGCAACAAAAACACAGTAAACACTTACAAACTATAGACAAATGGTAAAACATTGGACGCATTCAAGGATTTTAGTTCAGACTCTAAACTCGGATTGAAATTCGAATGAATTCGAGTCGAATAGGAATGTGTGCATATGTGTGTATCCTTCGCACGGGTAGAAAGACAGTCTACAGTGCAGTCATTAGCATTTCAAGCGTCATTTAGCCCGCAATTTGTTTTACCTTGTTGATTGTTTTTCTTTTTGTTACATACTCTTACTCTTACTCCTATTACTAATTTTAATTATTTTGATTTACGAAAACAATACGAAATTCAACGTGTAAGAAAAAGTTTGGGATGAGAGGAATCCTCGACTTTTAATCCAATTGTATATACATATGTATTTGTATGAATACTCATCATACACTTGCATATAAAACCAAACGAAATCGAGTTCTAAATCTAATCTAACATTGATAAATCCTTATACTTTTATTATATACCCAATGATTTCATAAATGGTTGTAAATACTTTCATACAAATACATAAACTTTAATAGCCCATGTACATAAATATATTATATATTGTTATTGCGTTTGAAATCGGCTTTGGTGTTATATTGTAATGCTAATAATAACTAGACATGATTTTGTTAAAACAAAAATGTACAACTCGAATTACAAAAACATTGAGTTTAATTCTCAAAAAAAATTTGTCCTGAATGCTCAAAGTGTTCTATCCGACGTCAATTTCTCGTTTGAAGGATTTTTGGGCGAGTGTTTTGGTATGGATCAACACAATCTTTTATCGCGGTTTATTGTGTTTATATATTAACTAGAAGCACCTACATTGTCAACAAGGAATTGTGAATATCAAAGTATTTTACATGTGCAACACATTCCAAATCCCGTAAATGAAATGTATTCTTGTATTCTTATAAAGCATCAACACAGACATGTTAAACCCCTATAAATTCCATCCTGATAAAAAGGTAATGACGAAAAATTCGATAAAAATATTAAATAACAAAAAAGTTTCGAATAAAACATCAGAGCTAGAGTAAATCTTAAACATTAAATTTATATTTGTTTCCAAATGTTTCTAAACTATCTGAATTTCGATAGATGCAAAACGAGGGAAGAATGTGGGATACTAATTTTAAATGTCTTAAGGGAGATTGAAAAAATTGAATTTTTAGCAATCTACAGCAAATTCGTTTTTTAAGCCTCTAGGATACAAAATAAAAAATATTTGCCAAAATGTATATTAAAAGTTATTGTCTGTTTGGGCAGTTCTGGTCATGATATTTGAAAAGAGACTTCAAATCGACTCGAAAAGTAAATTAAAGTTAAGCATGTTTCGTAAATTACAATCATTGCCTTAGACTATACATACTTACCATATTGCTTACGCTTTATGTGATTAGTTTTTAATTTAATAACTTATTTATGTAAGGTTATTCTCCAGCAAAATCTGGTTACACGACGAAGGCACTTGTAATATTGTCAAACAGTAAAATTAAATGTCCTCTCCGGCATTTGCCTAATAATCGCAATCAGAGTTCCACCCTCTCAGAGTCCCAAGCAAATAATAGGCTATAAAAAATTAGTTTTATAACTGTCTTATAAACACGCATGCGCTGTCGACGCGAGCCAAGGACCGAAGACCCTTATTGTCCAACTAACCAGACCTGTCCAAGGATGGGCGAACGGTAAGCAGTGGTCGACGAGGGAGGAAACACTTTTTTTGTAGGTGCCGCTTTCTTTCCTCCGGACAGGTATCCTTTGGGCACTGAAGATGCTCCATGCGAATACTAGTTACACATGAAAAATATTTACTAAAATTCCTTGCTACGCTGCAAGCGAAGGCAATTCAAATTTAAAATTCATTAAAAACAGTGGCAACCATTAGACAAAGGCCAAAAGCACAATATGGACAATATAATAATAATGTAGAAACGGTTTGTATCTGGAATATGTTTTATTTTAATATTGTAAGTGTAAAATAAGTGTAAGATAATCCAACTACTGCTGATATGCGTTGAGTTATACCCTGCGAATAATATTCATATGATTCGGGAAATTACAACATATAAAAATAATATAATCAAAGAATTTTAATTTAAACAGTTTACTACCACTGCGCAAGTGACATTTTAAGATTTTAAATTTATGAACAACTAGTAAGAACAAGAAAGAAAAGTACAGTCGAACACGCCCGACCGTATAATACTCTCTGCTTTTATTCCCAATTATAATGCTTAAATCGGTATCCGGATATTACAATAGATAGTTCTTGTATTAGAAAACGTTAAAACAAAAACAAGTAAGAAAGGCTACAGTCGAGCGCGCCGACTGTAAAAGACCCCGTACTCTCCTTGTATTCGAAATTAATATTTGAATGCGTAATAATTTAAAATTTAAGTTTTAAAATAAAATAAAAAAAACAAGAAAGAAAAGTACAGTCGAACACGCCCGACCGTATAATACTCTCTGCGTTTATTCCCAATTATAATACTTAAATCGGTATTCAGACATTACAATAGATAGTTCTTGTATTAGAATACGTTAAAACAAAAAAAAGATAAGCATAATCAAGCATACATGTGTTTGTCTGTATGTACATACAAATTCGTTTGACGTTAAATGTATGCACATACATATGTGTGTATGAATACTATTGGTCGGCACGACTAGCGCTGTCTCTCTCGCGCTCATTGCTTTAGAATAAAATCTTTGTTGCTGCATTGCTTTCTTGTTTATGGTCGGATTCTTATGAAACTTTCTGGAGAGTTTGACATGATACGTCTTCAAACGAATCATAAATAACAACACTGTACGATAAGAATAAATGCTTTAAAAACGGCATGCAAGTTTGAAATTTACTTTTATTTCTTGCGGAAAAAGGGGGCGTGGCAGCCCAAAACTTTTGATGTCATTGGATTTATGCGGCCTTTAGGAACACGTGTACCAAAATTGGTATTCCTAAGTGCCATAGTTACTGAGATATTAACCGAAAACATCTATTTTTTCCGAGGTATGTCTAGTTTTTTGCTCATTGTGGGCGAATGGGGCGTGGCATCGAAAAAAAAAAAGATTCTTGTATTGACTGACTAAATATCGAGTCGATAGAGACCAAATTCGAACTTGTAGCTCTTACCATCTCTGAAATCTGTGTGTTCATACGGACGGACAGACGGACAGACGGTCAGACGGTCAGACGGACAGACGGTCAGACGGACAGACGGACAGACGGACATGGCTATATCGACTCGGCTTGTGATTCTGATCAAGAATATATATACTTTATGGGGTCTGCCACGCCTCCTTCTGCCTGTTACATACATTTGCACAAACCCAATATACTCTTGCAGAGAGTATAAAAAATTTAAATCAAGCCAATGATGGGATTCGAACCCGCGCTAACTGACGCAAGTTCCATAACACGCTGCAACCCTACTAATTGCATCACACTAGAGATGGGCATGGGCCGTGCCGTGTCCGGGCCGTGCCGTGCCTTTTAAAAAAAAAAACCGTGTTGGGCCGTGTTGGGCCCCTTTCAAAAAATTGCCGTGTTTTACCGTGCTAAAGTCTTTAGGCACGGCAGGCACGGTTTGGCACGGTAGGCACGGTAGGCACGGTAGGCACGGTTGGGCACGGTAGGCACTGTATGATCGATAAGTCGACCTAGTTTAATTGCTCATTTGTTAGGTTGAATTGTACAATTTATTTTTACACAAAAACTTTAATTAAAAATTTTAAATTTATTAAGTGACATTAATAAAATATTCTAGAAAACTGTTAAAATTCATTTTAGTTTCTAAATAAAATGTTCTTTAAAATTGTTTAAATTAATTTTATTTTATAAACAAAATCTTCTTGAAAACTGTAAAAATTTTGTCAATTTTTATTAATAAAATATACCGTGCTGTGTCTGGGCCGTGCCGTGCCTCTAAAAAAAAATTCCGTGTTGGACCGTGTTGGGCCTCTGTTTTTAGCAGCCGTGCTGGGGCCGTGCCGTGCCTCAAAAAAAAGGCCCATGCCCATCTCTACATCACACCATTCATTTTGCACAAATACGATTATTTTCATTTATATATATTAATGTAGTTATATATAAAAAAAATAAAATAAATAAATTGGTTAGTTCCGGGTTTGAACTGCAGACGATTGGTTTAGAAAGAAATACCACCTTCACCTAGGCCACACTCCGTTTGGTAACTGTCTTGACTAATATAAGTGAACATAGAGTTATCTCTTTACTTTCAACCACGTGCACATAAATTACATTTATTCAATTTTACAAAGTAAACGCGAAACGACTAACCGTAACCCTACACTGTTACACCAGTTAATATAGTATATTTACATTTTTGTTTAAAATTTAAAAAAGTACATTAACAAATTCCACTTTCGGGAATTGAACCAGTGAACTTATACGCAACTTGCAGAACAAGTCGCAACCCTATCAGCAGCACCACGCCCCACATTTGACACATGTCCGATTATTTTCATTTACATATAATAATGTTGTTATATAACAAGTAAAAAAAAAAAATTGTAATTTCCGAGTCTGTGCCGGGGTTCGAACCTCAGGCCTTGTGTTTACATACAAGGAGTCTCTACTACCTGGGCCACGCTTCCTTCGCAAAGTTCTGCGGCTAATGTATATATAAGCATAGTGTTATTCCTTTTCTTTCAACCACGTGCATTCACAACGCGCTTCAATTGATAATTTGTTACCTAATTGCTCAGTTGTTCATAGTTGGATTTTTATGCAACTTTCAGGGTAGTTTGATATAATTAGTCTTTAAACAAATTTTTTAATTACAATACTGTAATATATTAGCAAATGCTTTAAAAACGGCATGTAAATTTTGAAAAGTTTTTTAGTTCCTGTGGGAAAAGGGGGCGATGCAGACCAAAACTTTTAATGACGTTGCATTTGTGCTGTTTCTAGGAACCTGGTGTTCCTAAGTGCCATGGTTACGGAGATATTCGCAGAAAACATCGATTTTTTCCGAGGTGTGTCTAGTTTTTTGCTTATTGCGGGGGCGTTAGGGGGCGTGGCCCTGATTTGAAATTAACTTGATCTGCGTACATCATAGACGGACTTTCATTTAAAAATTTGGTGTCTCTAGCTCTTGTAGTTTAAAAGATCCAGGTGTTCATACAGACGGACAGACAGACGGACAGACGGACATTGCTATATCGACTCGACTGTTGATGCTGATCAAGAATATATATACTTTATTGGGTCGGAAAAGCTTCCTTCTGCCTGTTACGCACATTTCGCTTCTGACAAACCTAATAGACCCCTATACTCTTTTTTAAAGAGTACGGAGTCTAAAAAGCTAAGCATAATCGAGCATACATGTGTTTGTTGCTTCATTTCTTTCTTGTTTATGGTCGGATTCTTATGAAACTTTCAGGAGAGTTTGACATGATACGTCTTCAAACGAATCATAAATAACAACACTGTACAATAAGAATAAATGCTTTAAAAACGGCATGCAAGTTTGAAATTTTCTTTTATTTCTTGCGGAAAAAGGGGGCATGGCAGCCCAAAACTTTTGATGTCATTTCATTTATGCGGTCTCTAGGAACACGTGTACCAAAATTGGTATTCCTAAGTGCCATAGTTACTGAGATATTAGCCGAAAACATATATTTTTTACGAGGTATGTCTAGTGTTTTGCTCATTGTGGGCGAATGGGGCGTGGCATCAAAAAAAAAAAAAAGATTCTTGTATTGACTGACTAAATATCGAGTCGATTGAGACGAAACTCGAACTTGTAGCTCTTACCATCTCTGAAATCTGTTTGTTCATACGGACGGACAGACGGACATGGCTATATCGACTCGGCTTGTGATGCTGATCAAGAATATATATACTTTATGGGGTCTGCCACGCCTCCTTCTGCCTGTTACATACATTTGCACAAACCCAATATACTCTTGCAGAGAGTATAAAAAGCTAAGCATAATCGAACATACATGTGTTTGTCTGCATGTACATACAAATTCGTTTGACGTTAAATGTATGCACATACATATGTGTGTATGAATACTATTGGTCGGCACGACTAGCGCTGTCTCTCTCGCACTCATTGCTTTCGAATAAAATCTTTGTTGCTTCATTTCTTTCTTGTTTATGGTCGGATTCTTATGAAACTTTCTGGAGAGTTTGACATGATACGTCTGTACGATAAGAACAAATGCTTAAAAACGGCATGCAAGTTTGAAATTTTCTTTTATTTCTTGCGAAAAAAGGGGGCGTGGCAGCCCAAAACTTTTGATGTCATTGAATTTATGCGGTCTTTAGGAACACGTGTACCAAAATTGGTATTCCTAGGTGCCATAGTTACTGAGATATTCGCCGAAAACATAGATTTTTTCCGAGGTGTGACGGGTTTTTTACTCATTGTGGGCGAATGGGGCGTGGCATCGAAAAAAAAAAGATTCTTGAATTGACTGACTAAATATCGAGTCGATTGAGACCAAACTCGAACTTGTAGCTCTTACCATCTCTGAAATCTGTGTGTTCATACGGACGGACGGACGGACATGGCTATATCGACTCGGCTTGTGATGCTGATCAAGAATATATATACTATATGGGGTCTGCCACGCCTCCTTCTGCATGTTACATACATTTGCACAAACCCAATATACTCTTGCAGAGAGTATAAAAATACCCCTTTAAATATTTAACGAAAATCTGGCACGAGCTTTGACAAACGAGGTTTTTGCGTATTTGTGCATGTAGTTTTAATAGTTTTTCTTCTCCTTCTCTTTCTCTTTCATCTCTGCTCTTTTTGCTTGGGCCTGAGTCTAATATACCCTGTGGGACATGAAAGCAGTGCTGCCAGTTTAGCAATCTAGTTGCTAAATCTCGCAACCTTTAAAAAAATTTGCAACTTTTCTTTTAAAAATGCTATTAGCAACAAATCTACTAATTTTTTAATTTTTAAGCAATTTTAGCAATTTTGTCATAAAAGCACAAATTTCATATATTTCTTCAGAGTTTTTGTAATTGTTATACGTTTTTGTCGTCAATTGCAAAAATTTCGATTGATAGCGGATCGCAAAGAAATCGAAGACATGGATTTAATTCAGTGGTTCGATTATATGAACAACTTGATAGTGTTTGATAACTCCATGATGACGCCATGAGCCTTAAAACCTTATGGGTATTACATAAAGTAATAATTTTTATTTAAATGCAAATGGAACGTATTAAACTAATATTTTTACAGATATAGACTAGAAAGACGTAGCAGACTTGTGCGTGGGTATTTAACTCTAATTTCAGGCAACGAATTTAAGAATTGATTAATTGTTGAATTTTAAATTTGAATTGTTTCATATTTCTGAATTTTTTGAGAGTTTTCAGAATTAATTTTTTCGTTTCTTTAAAAAAATATGTATATTAGTTGAAAATTAACGTTTTAATAGCTTAACAATTTTTCGTGGCAATTTTCTCAACATTTTTTGCAATTTTTTTTCCCTAATCTAGCAATTTAAGCTTGAAAGATTCTGGCAGCACTGCATTAAAGTAGTGGAAACACGAGAAAAGCCGAGACAGACAGCCAACGGTAGACATTGTGTCGCTGTCACTGTCGTCATTGTTGTTGTCATCACTTTCTCTTCGCTCTGCTTTGCCTGTCGGCATCGCTGTCCACCAGTGATGCCAATTTTTTTTGGGGAAAAAAGGCAAAAATGTCCGTAAAATATGGAAAAAAAGGCTGAAAAATTAAAAAAAAGGACAGAAAACAGGACAAAACAAAAAATATGACTAATTTTGCAATTTATACTGCATTTGCAGTATCTGCAGTACCCCTGATGGGTATCGCGGATTATCTACTGTCTAAAATCTGGCTGATTTTTCTAGCAATCCCGAAATTTTTGTTTGTAAATCTCTTTTCGGATTTTTTTATAATTTTTTAAATTGAACTTTAGATTACAAACGATATCGATAGTATTTACAATGCCCCTACACAATTCAATTTATGACTGTTTTACTTATCTTGGCACTGTTTTAACAAAATATCGGTACAACAATTTAGTTAAAGTTTTGTTCAACTGTTCTGCAATGTTAATTAATAAAATAATGTTTCATCCAAAGGCGATCAACTGGTAAATCAAACCAACGAACTGGGAAAATTTAAACACGATTTGCAATCACAAAAAAAGGACAGATTTCCGGATAGGGGATGTTTGATATTTTTTCCGGACAAAGGCCTTAAAAACAGGACAGATCTGTCCGGAAAAAGGACAAATTGGCATCACTGCTGTCCACTCCGTTTTGTCAGCTGTTTTCTGTCTTTCCGTCATTTCCTTTATGGGCTCGCGAGTGAGTGTGTGTCTCCGACAGTAGGTACACATGGAAGCGAGACACAAAAATGCGCGTTTAGTTGCATGTTGCAATGTCTGTGTGCTTACATATGTACAGTGACGAACTTAATTAGTGGCACAGCTGGTTTTTTCAACTTATTAGATGCTTTTTAGTTGGATTTAAAAATATATTTAATTAAACTATTATATCCGTTTTGGTGCTGTTGACAGAGCAGAACTGTATTTGACTGTCCTGTTGCTTCGGTACAGCTGTTCACAAACTTGGATATGACATCATTCATATTATTGAATGTGCCTGCCTGCATGATAAGTTTTATCTTATCAAAAGCGCAGTTCTGTGTCATGGCCTTGACAGCAAGTGTTGGGCTATAGTTGCTAAATCAGATGACAAACCGTCACCGATACAGACTCCCTCAAGAGACTTAGTCAATTTTTCTAAGTCTTGGGTATATTAATTGGCAGTTTTACTTTTTATATTGGGTTTGTGCAAATGTATGTAACAGGCAGAAGGAGGCGTGGCAGACCCCATAAAGTATATATATTCTTGATCAGCATCACAAGCCGAGTCGATATAGCCATGTCCGTCTGTCCGTCTGTCCGTCTGTCTGTCTGTTCGTCTGTCCGTATGAAGACACAGATTTCAAAAATGGTAAGAGCTACAAATTCGAATTTGGTCTCAATCCACTCGATATTTAGTCAGCCAATACAAGAATCTTTTTTTTTTCGATGCCACGTCCCTTCGCTCACTATGAGCAAAAAACCAAACATACCTTGTAAAATATAGACGTTTTCGGCGAATATCTCCTTAACTATGGCATATAGGTTTCCAGAGACACCATAAATGTATTGCCATTTAAAACTTTTGGCTGCTTTTCAAACTTGCATACCGGATACCGATTTTAACATTAAAATTGGGAATAAATGCAGAGAGTACTATACGGTCGGGCGCGTTCGACTGTACTTTTCTTTCTTGTTTTTCTTAATATTTAACAAATATATTTTATGTTAATTTAATGTTTTTTTTTACAATAAAATAATTTTTTTTTTTAATTTCAGTTCAGGCTGTTGGGGCGCCGGTGCTGGTCCTCTTTGTGCACGTGTAACGGCAGTGCGGCGACTCCAATGGTCCAGCGCAGTCCGTTGTGGATTCTTTTTCTGGCTTTCATTATCAGTCATATATTTACGCTTGTATTTACCAAACGACTAAGAGTGCAATTTTCGATTTTTGCAATGTCTGATTTGATTGAGCAGAGAAGTGCAGAGGATGTTGCATCAACAGCCGAGTCGATATAGCCATGTCCGTCTGTCCGTCTGTCCGTCTGTCCGTCCGTCCGTCTGTATGAACACCTGGATCTTTTAAACTACAAGAGCTAGAACCACCAAATTTGTAATAAACAAGAAAAGTACAGTCGAACGAGTCCGACCGTATAATACTCTTTGCTTTAATTCCCAATTAGATAGTTCTTCTATTAAAACACCTTACAACAAAAAAGACAATTTATAATCGAACATACATATGTTTGTCTGTATGCACATACAAAATGACGTTATATGTATGCACACATATATGTGTGTATGTATACTATTGCCGCCACACATGCATCAAAAGAGTTCGAATATATGCTTGTATGTTTCTGTCGCGCTCGCACTCATTTATTGACCTAAATATTAACTTTATAATCGGTAGCTCTGTTGTTTATTGTTGGATTTTTATGCAACTTTCAGCATAGTTTGATATAATTTGTCTTCAAAGGAATCATAAATAACAATACTCTACGATAAGAACAAATGCCTTTAAAACGGCATGAAAATTTGAAAATTTATTTTTTTTTCTTATGGCATAAGGGGGCTTGGCAGCCAAAAATTTTAAATGGCAATGCATTTATACTGTCTCTAGAAACCTGCATACCAAAATTGGTATTCCCAAGTGCCGTAGTTACTGAGATATTCGCTTTAAACATCTATTTTTTCCGAGGTATGTCTAGTTTTTGCTTATTGTGGGCAAATGGGGCGTGGCATCGAAAAAAAAAGATTCTTGTATTGACTGACTAATTATCGAGTCGACAGAGACCAAACTCGAATTTGTAGCTTTTACCATCTCTGAAATCAGTGTGTTCATACGGACAGACAGACAGACTGACGGACATGGCTATATCGACTCGGCTTGTGATGCTGATCAAGAATATATTTACTTTATGGGGTCTGCCACGCCTCCTTCTGCCTGTTACATACATTTGCACAAACCCAATAGAGACAATAGAGTATAAAATTCAGTAACTTTCGCAAGCAGATCAAGTTTATTTCAAATCAGTGCCACGCCCCCTACCGCCCCCGCAATAAACAAAAAACCAAAGACACCTCGAAAAAAATTGATGTTTTCCGCGAATATCTCCGTAACTATGGCACTTAGGAACACCAATTCTGGTACGCAGGTTCCTAGAAACAGCACAAATGCAACGTCATTAAAAATGTTGGTCTGCCACGTCCCTTTTTCCAAAAAAAAAAAAAAAAAAAAAAATTCAATTTCGATGCCGTTTTTAAGGTATTTGTCCTCATCGTACAGTGTTGTAATTTAAGATTCGTTTAAAGACAAATCATATCAAACTACCCTGAAAGTTGCATAAAAATCCAACTATAAACAACTGCGCAATTAGGTAACAAGTGTCCCTTGAATCGCAGTGTCAATGCGCGTGGTTGAAAGAAAAGAGATAACTGTATGTTTATATATACATTAGCCGCAGAAGTTTGCAAAGCGAGCGTGGTCCAGGTAGTAGGGATTCTTGTCATTATTTTTCGTACTTGTATGTTAACTCAAGACCTGCGGTTCGAACCCCGGCACAGACTCCGAAATTAAATTTTTTTTTCTTTTTTTTTTTTATAATTTAGCACTATTATATGTTAATGAAAATAATCGGAGCCGTCTCACAAGGAGGTGGTGGTGCAATTAGTAGTGTTGCGGTGTGTTCTGCAAGTTGAGTATAGGTTCACAGGTTCAATTCCCGACAGTGAAATTTTGTAATATACTTTTTAAATTTCAAAAAAAAAAATGTAAATATACAATATTAACTGGTGCAACAGAGTTGGGTTGTGGTTAGTCGTTTGTTTCTAAACCAATGGTCTGCGGTTCGAACCCGGCACAGACTCAGAAATTAAAATTTTTTTTATATTTTATATACATTTTTATACTCTCTGCAAGAGTATATTGGGTTTTTTATGCTCTCTGCAAGAGTATATTGAGGAAGGAGGCGTGGCAGACCCATAAAGTATATATATTCTTGATCAGCGTCACAAGCCGAGTTGATATCCGTCTGTCCGTATGAACACACAGATTTCAGAGATGGTAAGAGCTACAAGTTCGAGTTTGGTCTCAATCGACTCGATATTTAGTCAGTCAATACAAGAATCTTTTTTTTTTTCGGTGGCACGCCTCATTCGCTCACAATTAGTAAAAAACCCGTCACACCTCGGAAGAAATCTATGTTTTCGGCGAATATCTCAGTATCTCAGTATATCTCAGTACCCAGGAATACTAATTTTGGTACACGTGTTCCTAAGATCGCATAAATGCAATGACATCAAAAGTTTTGGGCTGCCACGCCCCCTTTTTCCGCAATAAATAAAAGAAAATTTCAAATTTGCATACCGTTTTTAAAGCATTTATTCTTATCGTACAGTGTTGTTATTTATGATTCGAAGGCGTATCATGTCAAACTCACCTGGAAGTTTTGTAAGAATCCGACCAAAAACAAAAAAGAAATGAAGCAACAAAGATTTTATTCGAGATCAATGAGTGCGAGAGAGACAGCGCTAGTCGTGCCGACCAATAGTATTCATACACACAAATATATGTGCATACATTTAACGTCAAACGAATTTGTATTTACATACAGACAAACACATGTATGCTCGATTATGCTTTTTTTTTTGGTTTTAACGTGTTCTAATACAAAAACTATCTATTGTAATATCCGGATACCGATTTAAGCATTATAATTAGGAATAAAAGCTAAGAGTATTATACGGTCGGGCGTGTTCGACTGTACTTTTCTTTCTTGTTTTTGTTTTAACGTGTTCTAATACAAGAACCATCTATTGTAATATCCGGATACCGATTTAGGCATTATAATTAGGAATAAAAGCAATGGTCTGCGGTTCAAACCCGGAACAGACCCAGAAATTTAGTTTTTAAATAACTACATTATTATATATAAATTAAAATAATCAGAATTCTGACAAATGAATGGTGTGGTGAAACTAGTAGGGTTGCCGCATGCTATGAAAGTTGCGTCAGTAAGCGCGGGTTCGAGTCCCATCAGTGACTTGATTTAAAATTTTTTTTTTAAATTTAATTTTAAAACTTAAATTTCAAATTACAGTCGTATTCAAATATTAATTTCTAATACAAGGAGAGTACGGGGTCTTTTACAGTCGGCGCGCTCGACTGTAGCCTTCCTTACTTGTTATACGTAATTTTCTCAAGGTCTTCAGGGATGGAAAAACGTCGATTTTGAGGCCAATGTTCCTGCTCCTTGTAGAGGAATGATGGGCCTTCTAGCCAAATAGAATGAACTAGTCACACCCTCTTGAAGATAAAACTGCTGGATTTAACGATGTTCATACATGTCGCCAAGATACATCAATGTCCATCTCTTGGATGGCTGAAACTCGATTGGCCACGAATGTTGCTAATAGTGATGAAGACGTTTATCCAATGTAGTGTGATTTCTGAATCTGTCTAGAAATTCACACTCTCAATTATGGTATAATCGGACTTAACAAACCAAGTGGGTCAAACATACGTGCAGCAACTGACAATATGTTTCGCTTGGTAGGAACTAATTGGGTGCAACTGTCATCCAAATGATACTGAAACGTATCCAACTTCGGTGTCCACCTCATGCCAAGCGTTTTCGTCGAATCGGCATCATTTAAACTCAAAAGTTTAGCAGTTTCACTGTCTTCCATTAAATTCGGATGGTTCGAAAACCATTTCGCCAATTGAAACCCGTCCGATTCCAGAATTTCGGGCACTTGGGTACATATTTCTTTTAAGGGGTTATATACAAAGTTGAGGCGGTAAAGTAAGCTAACAGTGTGAATTTTTTAAAAATGTTTATGCGATCTTTATTAAAATAAACAAAACACAATACTTTAGTAACATATTTAAAGAAATAAAAACAATTTTAATTTCAAAAAAATTTTGAAAACTGACGGAGTTAAAGGTCACGCCCCGAGAGACCTTTTTATACCCGTTACTCGTAGAGTACAAGGGTATATTGTAGTCGTTGGAATGTACGTAACAGGCAGAAGAAAGCGTGGCAGACCCCATATATATATTCTTGATCAGCATCAACAGCCGAGTCGATATAGCCATGTCCGTTTGTCCGTCTGTACGTCCGTCCGTCTGTCCGTCTGTATGAACAAAAGGATCTCAGCAACTATAAGAGCTAGAAAGTCCCGAGAGGTCGCAAATGAAAGATACAATTTGCAAGCAGTATAAGTTTGTTTTTGTTTTTGGACACGCCCACTTTAGGGCGTTCTACGTTCATATAAACGTAAAAGCAGGTAAAAATAGCATGTTTTAGTATGGAAAACTTTTTTGTTAGTTACGTTATCCTAACCAAGTTCACATAGGATGTACATCTCTATGGCTTACATAAGCTGACCAAGTTTGATCGGAATCGGACTACTATATCGTATAGCTCCCATAGGAACAATCGGTCAAAAATTTGCTCTTAGAATGCATTTATCAATAACATAAATATACTGACCAAGTTTGATCCAAATCGGACTACTATATCGTATAGCTCCAATAGAAACAATCTGTCAAAAATATGCCCTGATCATAATATTGTGTAAAAATTTTCTGTGTTTTCCCAGCTATCTTAGTCATCCCCTAAACTATTGCGCGAATATTATTATCATTACCCATTCTTAATTACATATTGAAACTGAGTAACGGGTATCCTAAAGTCGCGAGGCGACTATAGCATTCTTTCTTGTTTTTATAGAGATTTGCGGTGATCATTCTCCACGACGAACCGCTTAAATGAAATTGAAAAAGTTAAGAAATTATTCAAGATAAATGTACTGTGGTGTACGTGAACGAAGCCGATTTAAAAAAAAATTTTTTTTCACTAAAAAAAATGGTTTAAATGAAAAATCGAATTTTTTGGGGTCAAATTAAAAAAAAACAGAATTTTGAAAAAAAATAAAAAATGTTTGATAAAAGTCGATCGTTCAATTACACGAAATTTTCAATACGAATACTAGAAAAAAATGTTGAAAATCGGTTGACAAGTTTTTGAGTTATCGTGATCACCGTAAAAGTACTTTTGAATAAAAGTCATTCCGAGATAATCGCATTCAAAGTTGTGTTTTGATATTAGCCGCGCACCACCGCGCCGTTGAAAAAACGGCTGTAACTTGAAAACAAGAAAGAAAAGTACAGTCGAACACGCCCGACCGTATAGTACTCTCTGCTTTTATTCCTAATTATAATGCTTAAATCGGTATTCGGGTATTACAATAGATGGTTCTTGTATTAGAACTCGTTAAAACAAAACAAGAAAAAAAAGTACAGTCGAACACTCCAGACCGTATAATACTCTCTGCTTTTATTCCTAGTTATAATGCTTAAATCGGTATCCAGATATTACAATAGATAGTTCTTGTATTAAAACAAAAAAAAAAAGCTAAGCATAATCGAACATACCTGTGCTTGCCTGTATGTACATACAAATTCGTTTGACGTTAAATGTATGCACATACACATGTTGATATGAATAGTATTGGTCGGCACGACTAGCGCTGTCTCTCTCGCACTCATTGCTCTCGAATAAAATCTTTGTTGCTTCATTTCTTTCTTGCCTATGGTCGGATTCTTATGAAATTTTTAGAAGAGTTTGACATGATAAGTCTTAAAACGATTCATAAATAACAACACTGTACGATAAGAATAAATGCTTTAAAAACGGCATGCAAGTTTGAAATTTTCTTTTATTTCTTGCGGAAAAAGGGGGCGTGGCAGCCCAAAACTTTTGATGCCATTGCATTTATGCGGTCTCTAGGAACACGTGTACCAAAATTGGTATTCCTAGGTGCCATAGTTACTGAGATATTCTCCGAAAACATAGATTTTTTCCGAGATGTGACGGGTTTTTTACTCATTGTAGGCGAATGAGGCGTGGCACCGAAAAAAAAAAGATTCTTGAATTGACTGACTAAATATCGAGTCGATTGAGACCAAACTCGAACTTGTAGCTCTTACCATCTCTGAAATCTGTGTGTTCATACGGACAGACGGACATGGCTATATCGACTCGGCTTGTGACGCTGATCAAGAATATATATACGTTATGGGGTCTGCCACGCCTCCTTCTGCCTGTTACATACATTTGCACAAACCCAATATACTCTTGCAGAGAGTATAAAAATTTATATAAAATATAAAAAAAATTTTAATTTCTGTGTCTGTGCCGGGTTCGAACCGCAGACCAATGGTTTAGAAACAAACGACTAACAGCAACGTAACCGTGTTGAACCAGTTAATATTCTATATTTACATTTTCTTTTTAAAATAGCATATTAGAAAATTTCCCTGTCGGGAATTGAACCTGCGAACTTATACTCAACTTGCAGAACACGCCGCAACACTACTAATTGCACCACCCCCTCCCTGTAAGGGCGGCTCCGATTATTTTCATTAAGATAGAATAGTGCTAAATTATAAAAAAAAATAAATAAAAAACTTTATTTCTGAGTCTGTGCCGGGGTTCGTACCGCAGGTCTTGTGTTTACATACAAGTGCGAAAAATAATGACAAGCATCCCTCCTACCTGCACCACGCTACCTAATTGCTCAGTTGTTTATAGTTGGATTTTTATGCAACTTTCAGGGTAGTTTGATATGATTTGTCTTTAAACGAATCTTAAATTACAACACTGTACGATGAGGACAAATGCCTTAAAAACGGCATCGAAATTGAAAATTTAATTTTTTTTTTGTGAAAAAAGTGGGCGTGGCAGCAAAAAAATTTTAATGGCATTGCATTTATGCTGTCCTTAGGAACCTGCGTACCCAAATTGGTGGTCGTAAGTGCCATACTTACGAAATATTCGCGGAAAACATCAATTTTTTCGAGGTGTCTTTGGTTTTTTGTTTATTGCGGGGGCGGTAGGGAGCGTGGCACTGATTTGAAATAAACTTGATCTGCTCGCGAAAGTTACGGAATTTTTGTTACAAATTTGTTGGTTGTAGCTCTTGTAGTTTAAAAGATCCAGGTGTTCATACAGACGGTCGGACGGACGGACAGACAGACATTGCTATATCGACTCGGCTGTTGATGCTGATCAAGAATATATATACTTTATGGGGTCGGAAAAGCTTCCTTCTGCCTGTTACGCACATTTGGCTTCTGACAAACTTAATAGACCACTATACTTTTTTTAGAGTACGGGGTCTAAAAAGTGCATTTTGGAACGCCCAACTTTGTATATAACCCCTTAATGTAGCTAAATCGTCAGCCTCATTGAGCATGTCATCGACATAAAAGTCATTGCAAATGACTTTAGAACCAAGAACATGGGTGTTTTTATGACGCAATCCCAGTTCCTGAAGGCATCGGATGGATAAAAACGGTGCGTATGCAGTACCATAAGTTGCCGTGTTCAATCTATATATCATTAGCTCATCCGATGGGTTCTCGCGCCAAATGATTAGCTAAACCTGTCGATCATCTTCGGATATGCTGACTTGACGGTTCATTTCTTTATATCTGCCGTAAGGGCATATTGGTTTAAACGAAACCGACGAAGAGACAACATAAGATCCCTCTGAATAGTAGGTCCCACCATGAGCAAATCATTCAGCGACTGCGACGAAGTTGTCTTACAAGACGCGTCAAATACTACTACTACTACCACTAAGCTACTAAGCTTGGTGGAACTACTTTCAGGTCTCAGGACGCACTGGTGTGGAATGACGTAGTGTGGTTCTGAACCTATGGCGGACATGTGACCAAGTTCGAGATACTCTTTCATGAAACTTGTTTACATTTCTTTCAATTCTCCGTCTCTGGAGACTCTATGCTCTAACGACAATAACCGTTTTTTTGCTATCTCAAAGGTCGAACCCAAAGTTTTCGGGTCGCTCTGGAATGGCAAACCCACTTCGAAGTATTCTGACGACAGTTTTCGAACACTTTCCTTAAATTGCTTTTCACATGCCAGGTGTTTTGCTGAGTACTTTACTGCTATACTCGATACCGGTATAGATTCTAGTTCCCAGAATCGATTAACTAGAGCCTCAAGCCTCGTCTCTTCTGTTGGGTGCATTCATGGCAGAATAAGTGCCTTCGTAAGGTAGTCTACTCGGCTGCCTCTGCCTTCGGGTTTACTAGCTCTTTTGCCAGTGCACGTTTGCTTGTCGAAGAGGAAGGTTGTCTGCGGACGATTTGTTTTTAAATTTGTTAACCCTTGAGTGACCAAAAAAAAAAAAATGAGTTATTGCTATATTTATACCCTTGTTTAAGATAAGAATTAACATGAGAATTAAGAATTTAAACAAAAAAATAAGATTACAGCAACAAAAACAACGTTTAGTTAGAAATTCAAAATTATTAAAAATAAAATTATAAACACAAAAATAACATCGTCTCAATGTATTATTTTAGGCTTTTTTCTACCCCAACAGGCAGCAAAGGGTTAATCAACTCACAGCAGTGCCTTTCAGTCGCACTCATTTACTATGTGCCGTTTCACTCGCACTCATTGCAATCATACAAGAGCTAGTTTTGCAGCCGAGTAGACTACCTTACAGACAAGCGCTTGTTGTGCCATGGGTGCATTATCGCACAGCATACAGGGTTATTGGCTCGTAATTTCTTACACCTCCCTGATGCTACCCAACCTAGCAAGGTTTTTTGCAACACTGGACTATTGTCTGACAGCTTTACTTGTCCAGAGCACAGAAAATTGAAAAATGAATCTGTTCCCAATAGCAGATCTATTTGCTGAGGCTTATAAAATTCCGGATCAGCCAGCTTTACGTTCGTTGGAACCTTCCACCAATTAATGGGAGGGTCATGGTCTGGCTGTCTGGTCGAAATGGATTATAACACCCAGAAATCGGCGTTGAACTTGTGAGCGTTCACTCGAGACGACACTAAAGTTGATACCTCGCTTTTTGCAACTAAGCTTGCCTGCCCAACCGAGGTTACTGTCAAACATTTATTTTTGCGTTGAAGCCTCAACGACTGAGCCAATTGCTCCGTCATGAAATTTACTTGTGAACTTGAAACCAATAGAGCTCTGGCAGTTCTCTCTTGGCCAAATCTATCGCGCAGAGTCACAACAGCTGTTGCAAGAATAACTTCGTCAACCTCGCTTGCAACATGGTTATATGAGCAGGAGGAGCCGCTGCTTGCTGTTCTTCAGAGAATTTGTGCAGGAGCGTATTGTGGGGATGCTAGCAATTCATGCACAGTTGACTCGATTTTACCAAATTGAACCTTTCGTCGACTGGCAAAGAGGCAAACCTCTGACAACTTCCAAGTAAATGGTTGGCCTTACATGACTTGCAGTTGGGCTCAACTTGTGTCTCAGTGTTGGTCAATGCAAAAGACGACATTCCTTTCACAGGCTTTAGGTCTGACTTGAGCTTTAACCTGGATTTGGAGCTTTCTTCAGCGGACAGATGCTGGTGTCGCCTGTTCAAAGCTGCAACACAATCTGACCATTGCGGTAAGGTATTGTAGTCTAGTTGCTCCTCATATTTTGTCCTTGTACTGTGATCTACTTTTGACATTACAAAATGAATCAGGACCGCATTGGCGAAATCTTTCTCATTTCCAATTGACATCAATGATTCAAAAATCGCAGACACTGAATCAATGATCGTGCGAATTCCTAGAGCAGATGGTTTATTCATCGGCTCAATGTCAAATAACAGGAAGAGTGTGTCAAAGAAAATGAGACACTTATTGTCGTAGACCCGCTTCAGGCTCTCTAATGCTTTCGAATAATTTGCATCAGAGACCTGATACGCCTTTACCGTTCCCAGAGCCTCGTCTGATAGACACGATATTAGGTGATTGAACTTTTCGATATTCGATAAAAAACGATCAGAATCTACCAAACTTTCGAAAAGGCTAATGAATTGCGTATATTCTGAATGCTTGCCGCTGAAACTAGCAACTTCAGTTTGGGTAAATGCGAATGATGAGACACTGGAACATTGTCAACAACTTCAAATTTGCTAAGACCAGCCATATATGGTGACCGTGGAAGAATGCATGTTTCTTCCAGCATTGCTCGGCTATCATTATCTGGGTCTATCACGTCTATCTGCGACTGCAAATCCATTGCCTTGGAAATATATGTGTTCAACAAATCAAGTCGGCACTGCATTTCGAACTTACTAGGGTTTACAATTTTATTGGCCAATGACATCCGCTGACGCTCGATGTCAGCCTCAACTTTCTCTAGTTGTGAGAACAATTGCGTTAAACGCACACTAAGGCAATTTCCATCGGCATACTCAACAGTCTCATTGAAATCTCCTTTGACTTCCATATTGACTTGCTATCCTCCACCAGTGATAAGAAGCACAGAACTGATTGCTCTAGTTCTCGTTATGAGGCAGAGGTAACAAACATCCGAAGAGGATTAATAAAATTGTTTTTAACTCCAGCGCTCTAAAGTAATAGAGGCAGAAAAAATAATTAAAAAAGTGTTTGTTCGTTTTCAAAAAAAAAAAAAAATCGTCGGGCAAAAGGTATAGCGTTTCCGAGGCTAAAATCGGAAAGTGAAAACAAAAATAAGAAACGATTCGGGCAGCTGAGGAGCAAGAAGAATCAACGGTCGGCTCTGTAGTGGATTCACAACCCCAAAGAGCAGGAAGAATCAACGATCGGCTCGGTAGAGGACTAACAACCCCATGAGCCGAAAGTAGCAGCGTCAACATCAGCGTCAGCATCAGCGGCAGCAGCAGCCTCAGCATCAGCGACAGCATCAGCAGCCGCGTGAGCAGCAGAGTCATCGGCCGCAGCATCAGCTTCATCACAACAACATAAAATAAGTGCATGAAACTCTATTTTTAATTAAAATTTAAAAAATGTTGTCAGAAGCAACAATTAGTTTGCTGGAAAAGCAATCAGCAATAGTGAAGGAAGTGCAGGAAATTGAAGCTGGAATTATTTCCAGTCAATCTATTGAAAAATTAAAAGAGCTTAAAACTAAGTTTGTAACTAATAGCTCTGTCCTATTAAAAATTGGAACAGTCGATCACGACTACTTTAATAAAAAAATATTTGACAAAACATTAGCAACAATGAATACAATAAGTGAACAGTATATGTGTTCGCGAAAAATAATTGATCCTGGAACCGAGAATGTTCCAGAAAAAATAAAAAATAATAAGATTGCAGATAAGCTAGACGAGAACTTAATGCAACTTAAAAATTATATTCAGGAAACTGAAAGAGATTAAAAAAATGCTACGCCGGAATGGAGTCGCATTAGGAAAAATAAAATAAATTTTCTGTGGAATAGAATCCAGGAAAAAATTAACTTTTTCAAAAAACAAAATATTCAATGCAACGAAGATGTTGCGGAATTAGAATTTGATGCAAACAATATCATTGATATACTAGAGAATTCAAGTTTTAGTTTGAATAAAGTAGCCGTGAAGACAGAAGATCTTCCAGCTTTACCAAAAATAAAGGTACCCACCTTTTATGGGGAACCCAGAGAGTGGGATTCATTTTTTGAATTATTTATGGAAATAATTCACGATATAGAGGACCTGAGTGCGTCCGCAAAATTTAATTATCTAAAATCGGCAATAAGAGGTGAAGCCAGGGGCATGGTATCACATTTGCTAACTGGCTCAGTGAATAACTATGATGTCGTGTGGGAACTGTTAGCCAAACGGTTCGAAAACAAAAGAAAGATTTTTTCAGATCAATTAAATAGGTTAATCAATTTACCTATGTTAAACATTGAATCTGAAAAACAAATAAAAAATTTTATTGATGCTAGCAATGAGGCTATGCATATCATAAAATTAAAAGCAAATCTGTCTAATGAAGTAGACAGTATCTTGGCACATATTATTTTGCGTAAATTTAATAAAGAGACACTACAACTCTACGAATCTTACGTCAGAAAGACAAAAGAGACTCAAGAGTTAGCAGATGTCAAAGAATTTTTGGAACAGCGATATGGTTCCATTAGTTCATTGAAAAATTATGAAAAGAAAAATTCTAATGTTCAGCCAATTAGAATTGAAAACTGCCCGATTTGTAAGAAACCTGGACATCATGCTGTACAGTGCTACAAATTCAAAGTCACGAGTCCAGTAGAAAGAATCGACGCAGTAAAGAAAGTACAGTTATGCATAAGGTGCTTAAAATTCGCAAGGAATAAAAAATGCTCTTGCGAAATATTATGTACTTTCTGCAGGAAATCAAACAACACAATGTTGCACATTTCTAACGAGAAAGTGAACACTTGTGTTGCTGAAAAACAAGCACTATTAGCTACTGCAATAGTGAAAGCTAAAACGAATAATGGTAGTTTTGAAAAATTAAGAGCATTGATCGATAGTGGATCGCAATGCACGATTATTTCTGAAGAAGCTGTTCAAACTTTAAATTTATTTAGAATTTAAAAGCTGACAGAAATAAATGGAGTTTCAGCTTCTAACTCAAGTACGTCTAAATTCAAAGTAAACTTGTGTTTATAACCTTGTAATTTTGAAAAACAACCTTTTTATACAGAAGCAATTGTTTTGCCAAAATTTATCAAGCCGCTACCAGTCCAAGCTATAAACTTAGACAAAAACAAGTAAGAAAGGCTACAGTCGAGAGCGCCGACTGTCTGTCCGTATGAACACACAGATTTCAGAGATGGTAAGAGCTACAAGTTCGAATTTGGTCTCTATCGACTCGATATTTAGTCAGTCAATACAAGAATCTTTTTTTTTTCGATGCCACGCCCTATTCGCCCACAATAAGCAAAAAACTAGACATACCTCGGAAAAAATTGATGTTTTCGGCTAATATCTCAGTAACTATGGCACTTAGGAATACCAATTTTGGTACACTTGTTCCTATAGACCGCATAAATGCAATGACATCAAAAGGTTTGGGCTGCCACACCCCCTTTTTCCGCAAGAAATAAAAGAAAATTTCAAACTTGCATGCCGTTTTTAAAGCATTTATCCTTATCGTACAGTGTTGTTATTTATGTTTCGTTTGAAGACGTATCATGTCAAACTCTGCTGAAAGTTTCATAAGAATCCGACAATAAACAAGAAAGAAATGAAGCAACAAAGATTTTATTCGAGAGCAATGAGTGCGAGAGAGACAGCGCTAGTCGTGCCGACCAATGGTATTCATACACACATTTGTATGTGCATGCATTTAGCGTCAAACGAATTTATATTTACATACAGGCAAACACATATATGCTCGATTATGCTTAGCTTTTTTTAGTTTTAACGTGTTCTAATACAAGAACTATCTATTGTAATATCTGGATACCAATTTAAGCATTATAATTGGGAATAAAAGCAGAGAGTATTATACGGTCGGGCGTGTTCGACTGTACTTTTCTTTCTTGTTTTTATTTATATATAATAATGTAGTTATTTAAAAAAAAAACTCAATTTCGGGGTCTGTTCCGGGTTCGAACCTCAGAGCATTGGCTGTTGCACCAGTTAAAATTCTTTATTTACATTTTTGTTTGAAATTTAAAAAAGTATATTAATAAATTCCACTGTCGGGAATTGAACCTGCAAACTTATACGAAAGTTGCATAACACGACGCAACCCTATCAGTCGCACCACGCTCTCTTTGCAAACTACTGCGGCTAATGTATATATAAACATACAGTTATTTCTTTTCTTTTAACCACGTGCATTCACAACGCGCTTTATGGGCTACTTTGTTGTCTTATTGCTCAGTTGTTTATAGTTGGATTTTTATGAAACTTTCAGGTTAGTTTGATATAATTTGTCTTTAAACAAATTTTGAACTACAATACCGTACTATATTACCAAATGCTTTAAAAGCGGCATGTAAGTTTGAAAAATTTGCTTAGTTCTTGTGGGAAAAGGGAGCGTGGCAGACCAAAATTTTGAATGACGATGCATTTGTGCTGTCTCTAGGAACCTGCGTACCAGAATTGGTGTTCCTAAGTGCTATAGTTACCATGATATTCGCAGAAAACATAAATTTTTTCCGAGGTGTGACTAATTTTTTGCTTATTGCGGGGGCGGTGGGGGGCGTGGCGCCGATTTGAAATAAACTTGATCTGCGTACATCATAAACCGACTTTCATTAAAAAAGATCCAGGTGTTCATACAGACGGACGGACAGACAGACAGACGGACATTGCTATATCGACTCGGCTGTTGATACTTATCAAGAATATATATACTTTATAGGGTCGGAAAAGCTTCCCTCTGCCTGTTACGCACATTTGGCTTCTGACACACCTAATAGACCCCTGTACTCTTTTTTAGAGTACGGGGTCTAATAAATGGCAGAATTACATTTTAGCTGACGCACAATTTGATAAGCCGAGCAGAGTTGATATGATTATTGGAGCCGATATATATTCACAAATAATGAAAAATGGTATAGTTAAAATAGACGGACTCCTGGGACAAAATACAGAGCTCGGTTGTGTAGTCTCAGGCTGCACCAAGTCAAACGGGAATTCTGTAGTTACAGCAACTACAATAGAGATTAAAAACATGGAACAATTTTGGGAATTATAAGAGGAGAATAATGATGACTTGGAAGCAGAAAATTGTGAAAAGAATTATAAAACAACAACAAGAAAAGATAGCGATGGTAGGTTTATTGAGAAAATTCCATTTAAAGAAAATACAAAGTTAGGGGATTCAAAAGCCCAAGCATTAGCGCGCTTTCACAATTTAGAGAAAAAATTTCAAAAAAATCTTAAACTGAAAGAAAATTACATTCAGTTTATGAAAGAATATATGGAGTTAGGACATATGGTTGAAACAAACGAAGTAGGAAAATATTATCTTCCTCATCAAGCGGTACTAAGAGATAGTAGCCTAACAACAAAATTAAGAGTTGTGTTTGATGCTTCAGCTAAATCTACAAATGGAAAAAGTTTTAATGATATCATGTGGACAGGACCAAGAGTTCAAAAGGATATTTTTGATATTATTTTAAAATGGCGTAAATGGAAAGTTGTAGTCTCTTCAGATATTGAAAAAATGTACAGACAGATAAAGATTGATGAAAATGATCAAAAATATATCTGAACGTGTTCTGGAGAGACTCTCCGTCCGAAAAAATAAAAACGTACAAACTTACAACTGTTATTTACGGAACGGCATCAGCCCCGTATTTAGCAACAAGGACCTTGATAGAAATTGCTAACGAACGCAGTAATGAAAACATTAAGGAGATAATAAAAAAAGATTTTTATATGGACGATCTAATGACAGGCGCAAATACAATTCAAGAAGCTAAAGAAATTGTAAAATTAATTTCGCTTAAATTAAGCGAAAAAAAAATAAGCCCGCCGTAGTAGCAAGCGTGGGATGTTCCGATGACAAAAAAAATATTAAACTTCGAGGAGAACGAATCAATAAAGACGTTAAGCTTACAATGGGAACCTATTAAAGATGAGTTTAAATTTAATATTCAATGTGAACAAATAAAGAACGTAAATAAAAGAACAGTTTTGTCCACATTAGCTAAAATCTACGATCCATTAGGTTGGCTATCTCCGGTAACTATAGTCGGTAAAATATTTATGCAGAAACTATGGTTAGAAGAATTAGAGTGGGATAAAGTATTATCAAGGGAAGATTCAGGATACTGGGAATCATTTATGGAAAAATTAATCACCCTAGAAAATATCAGAATTCCTAGATGGTTAAAAATGCAAAACAATGTATTGACTCAAATACATGGGTTTGCAGTTGTGTATGCAAAAATTTGTTGTTCAGTAATGATAATAACAAGTAAAAGTAAAATTAATCCAAAAAAGAATAGAAAAACCACCCCTAAGTTAGAGTGCAGCTCATCTTTTATCAAAATTAATGGAAAGAGTGAAAGAAGCCTTGGGAATAAGTAACAAGTAAGAAAGGCAACAGTCGAGCGCGCCGACTAAGAAAGACCCCGTACTCTCCTTGTATTCGAAATTAATATTTGAATACGACTGTAATTTAAAATTTAAGTTTTAAAATTAAATTTTAAAAAAAATTTTAAATCAGTCACTGATGGGATTTGAACCCGCGCTTACTGACGCAAGTTCCATATCATGCTGCCCTACTAGTTGCACCACTACATTCATTACGCGCTTCATGGGCTACTTTGTTGTCTAATTGCTCAGTTGTTTATAGTTGGATTTTTATGCAACTTTCAGGTTAGTTTAATATAATTTGTCTTTAAACAAATTTTGAATTACAATACCGTACTATATTACCAAATGCTTTAAAAACGGCATGTAAGTTAGAAAAATTTGCTTAGTCCTTGTAGGAAGAGGGGGCGTGTCAGAATTGGTGTTCCTAAGTGCTATAGTTACAAAGATATTCGCAGAAAACATTAATTTTTTCCGAGGTGTGTCTAGTTTTTTGCTTATTGCGGGGGCGGTGGGGGGCGTGGCGCCGATTTGAAATAAACTTGATCTGCGTACATCATAGACGGACTTTCATTTAAAAATTTGGTGTCTCTAGCTCTTGTAGTTTAAAAGATCCAGGTGTTCATACAGACGGACGGACAGACGGACATTGCTATATCGACTCGGCTGTTGATGCTGATCAAGAATATATATACTTTATAGGGTCGGAAAAGCTTCCTTCTGCCTGTTACGCACATTTGGCTTCTGACAAACCTAATATACCCCTATACTCTTTTTAAGAGTATAGGGGTCTAAAAATTAAATTTCCGAGTCTGTGCCGGGGTTCGAACGGCAAGTCTTGTGTTTAAATACAAGGAGTCTCTACTACCTGGGCCACGCTTCCTTTGCAAACTACTGCGGCTAATGTATATATAAACAAACAGTTATCTCTTTTCTTTCAACCACGTGCATTGACAATGCGCTTCAAGGGACACTTTGTTACCTAATTGCTCAGTTGTTTATAGTTGGATTTTCATGCTACTTTCAGGGTAGTTTGATATAAAGACTACTTTAAACAAATTTTTTAATTACAATAATGTACTATGTTAGCAAATGCTTTAAAAACGACATGTAAGTTTTGAAAAGTTTTTTAGTTCGTGTGGGAAAATGGGGTGTGCCAGGCCAAAACTTTTGATGACGTTGCGTTTGTGCTGTTTCTAGGAACCTGCGTACCAGAATTGGTGTTCCTAAGTGCCATGGTTACGGAGATATTCGCAGAAAACATCGATTTTTTCCGAGGTGTGTCAAGTTTTTTGCTTATTGTGGGGGCGGTAGGGGGCGTGGCCCTGATTTGAAATAAACTTGATCTGCGTACATCATAGACGGACTTTTATTTACAAATTTGGTGTCTCTAGCTCTTGTAGTTTAAAAGATCCAGGTGTTCATACAGACGGACGGACAGACGGACATTGCTAAATCGACTCGGCTGTTGATGCTGATCAAGAATATATATACTTTATGGTGTCGGAAAAGCTTCCTTCTGCCTGTTACGCACATTTGGCTTCTGACAAACCTAATAGACCCCTATACTCTTTTTAGAGAGTACCGGGTCTAAAAAGGCTTATGCATGGAGCGACTCAACGATCACTCTTGCTTGGATAAGAAATACTGCTAATAAAAACAAATTTATTAAGCGTAGAACAGATGACATCCAAAAATTGAAAGAAGTAGAATGGGGACATGTGAACTCAGAAGATAACCCAGCAAATATAGCGTCAAGGGGAATAGATGCAGATATGCTAAAAAACTGTGACATTTGGTGGACTGGACCTCATTGGCTTGCGAACTCAATGGAATATTGGCCAAAAAATTAACATTCTGAAACTAATACATTAGTTTGTACAACCATTTTAAATAATAATTCGGAAATTATTCAGAAATTGACAGAAAAGGTCTCTTGTATAGGAAAGCTCCAAAAAGTAGTTGCATATATTTTAAGATTTATTGAAATAAAAACTAAAGAGAAAGTATTCCCAGCATATTTAACGGTGAATGAGATAAAGTTTGCTCGATATTTGATAATTAAGCAACAGCAGATAATTCATTTTTATGCAGAAATAAAATGCATAGCTCAGAAAAGAGATATAGAAACAAAAAGCAAGATATTAAGCTTGAACCCGTTTTTAGATGAAAATGGGCTACTAAGAGTGGGTGGCAGATTAAGAAAATCTATTGCCTGCTTCCATGTGAAACATCCCTTAATTTTAATTGATAGTAAACAAGTAAGAAAGGCTACAGTCGAGCGCACCGACTGTAGAAGACCCCGTACTCTCCTTGTATTCGAAATTAATATTTGAATACGGTTGTAATTTAAAATTTAAGTTTTAAAATTAAATTTAAAAAAAATTTTGATTCGGTCACTGATGGGATTCGAACCCGCGCTTACTGACGCAAGTTCCATATTTGATTATTTTCATTTACATATATATAATAATGTATTTATTTAAAAAAATAAAAAAATAATTAAATTTCTGGGTCTGTGCCGGTTTTGAACCGCAGACCATTGGCTGTTGCACCAGTTAAAATTCTTTATTCACATTTTTGTTTAAAATTTAAAAAAGTATATTAATAAATTCCACTGTCGGGAATTGAACCTGCGAACTTATACGCAAGTTGCAGAACACGCCGCAACACTACTAATAGCACCAACCCCCCTTGTAAGACGGCTCCGATTATTTTCATTAAGATATAATAGTGCTAAATTATAAAATTTAAAAAAAAAAAAATTTAATTTCTGAGTCTGTGTCGGGGTTCGAACCGCAGGTCTTGTGTTTACAAACAAGTGCGTGGCCCGCCCGGACCACGCTCTCTTTGCAAACTACTGCGGCTTATGTATATATAAACATAGTGTTATCTATTTTCTTTCAACCACGTGCATAGACACTGCGATTCAAGCGACACTTTGTTACCTAATTGCTCAGTTGTTTATAGTTGGATTTTTTATGCAACTTTCAGGGTAGTTTAATATGATTTGTCTTTAAACAAATTTTGAATTACAAAACTGTACTAGGTTAGCAAATGCTTTAAAAACGACATGTAAGTTTTGAAAAGTTTTTTAGTTCGTGTGGGAAAAGGGGGCGTGGCAGACCAAAATTTTTAATGACGTTGCACTTGTGCTGTTTTTAGGAACCTGCGTACCAGAATTGGTGTTCCTAAGTGCTATAGTTACGGAGATATTCGCGGAAAACATCAATTTTTTTCGAGGTGTCTTTGGTTTTTTGCTTATTGCGGGGGCGGTAGGGGGCGTGGCACTGATTTGAAATAAACTTTATCTGCTCGCGAAAGTTACTGAATTTTTATTACAAATTTGGTGGTTCTAGCTCTTGTAGTTTAAAAGATCCAGGTGTTCATACAGACGGACGGACAGACGGACATGGCTATATCGACTCGGCTGTTGATGCTGATCAAGAATATATATACTTTATGGTGTCGGAAAAGCTTCCTTCTGCCTGTTACGCACATTTGGCTTCTGACAAACCTAATAGACCCCTATACTCTTTTTAAGAGTACGGGGTCTAAAAAGGCACATTGAGAAACATTGCATGGTGGACTTAACCTGATGAGAACATATATTCAAAGGCGATATTGGATATTTGGACTTAGAAATAGTTTAAAGAAACAGTTAAAAGAGTGTATGAATTGTTCAAGATATCGACAGGCGATAGCGGAACAGATAATGGGAGACCTTCCAAAATATAGAATTACACCAGACTACCCATTTCTTAATACTGGAGTAAATTACGCTGGGCCTTACCACATAAAATGTTCTAAAAACATTGGAATTAAGTCGTATAAAGACTACATTGCTGTTTTTGTATGTATGGCAACCAAAGCTATACATCTGGAAGCTGTAAGTGATCTTACAACAGATGCATTTTTAGCTGCCTTTAAAAGATTTATAGCAAGGAGAGGAAAATGTGCAAATATTTACTCCGACAATGGAACAAACTTTGTGGGGGCTGCACGAAAATTAAATGAAGATTTTCAAAAAGCTATTATGGATAACGAAAAAGTCGCTCCAATTTTAGAAAGTGAGGGGATTAGTTGGCACTTTATCCCGCCGGCAGGACCACATTGCGGTGGTGTATGGGAGGCGGGAGTTAAATTGGTAAAATATCATTTAAAAAGAACAATTGGTGATACGATTTTAACATTTGAAGAATTTGCAACTCCCTTATGTCAAATTAAAGGGGTGTTAAATTCTCGTCCCTTATGCACAAGTGGTGAAGATATTGAAGATATGGAAATATTAACATTTTCTGATCGGTAGGCCTAATTTGGAAGCAGTAGAGTCTTCAAACGAGAAAATTAATAATTTAGATAGATGGAAATTAATCGAAAGGATTAAAAATGAATTTTGGTTAAAATGGAAAGAAGATTATTTACATACCTTGCAACAAAGGAATAAGTAAAGACGTGAAAATAAAAATATGGAAAAAGGGCAAATAGTTTTAATTAAATCAGAAAACTGTCATCCAGCCAGATGGCCCCTAGGAAAAATCGAGGAAGGTAACAAAGGCGCGGATGAAAAAGTTAGAGTAGCGAAGATAAAAGTACAAGAAGGAGTAGTAACGCGTCCTATTAGCAAAATATGTCCTCTTATTGGAATCCAAGAGTCAGGAGAAGACTCTAAGAATAAACAACATTCAACTAGAGGAGGTACGTTTTCAAAAATTGGGTTATACTTATCCATGATAATCTTAATGCTGATATGTCAAATGTCCAATGCGGTGCCAATCAAGACCGAAATAAAGAAATGGACAGTTGGAAAAGTCAACAGTACAACATCAATATACTTAGATCCGATGGGTGATATAGAGGTAATAACGTCTTTATGGGATTTAGTAGTATTTTATGACATGGACACTTACTTCGTTATGATAGAGAAAGGAAAAGAAATAATAATAAAGATGAGATTGATTTGTAGAAAACTGCATGACTTCGATGATCAATGTAATTTAGTCCTGAATAACATGCAAAAGCAAATTGATGACCTAGAAGAAAACAACAACCTTTTTATGACGCAGAAAACACCAAGACAGAAAAATTCACCTTTAGATTTTGTCGGATCCATATACCATATGATTTTTGGGCTCATGGATGCCGACGATAGAAATCAGATGGAAGAAAATATGATAGTGTTATTAGAGAATCATCATAACATCGACAATCTAGCTAAAAAACAAGCTTCAGTTATTGATTCCACAGAAAACATCCTTAAACAAACAATAGATGAAATAATCATCAATCATGGGAAATTGAGCACTAATATATTAAAACCAAATCAACTAAAAAAGGAAATCAATTACATAAAAGACAAAATACCTGATACCCTTGTTCTACCGGGAAAAAGAACTGGTACCGAACTTAACGAAATTTATACTTTGTTAACTGCAAAAGCGTTGTATTTAGACAAAAAAATAATAATAAACGCAAAAATACCGTTATTTAATCGATAGTCATCCCAGGTATTCAAAATTATTCGCTTACCAATAAGAAACCAACAGGGAGTAATAATTGCCGATCTTAAGTTTCCATACATAATATATAACTTTGCAATCGATTTGTATCATTTAATGTCAGAAGCAGCGCTGAACAAATGTAAGCACTGGCATCAAAATAATCGAATTTGCGAAGGAAACTGGCCATGGAATAATGCAAATGATAACTCTTGCGAGGCCTCACCTTTTAAGCCGAATAGATTATCTAATTGTTGTTATAAAATGATATCCACTTCTTCAAACTATAGGGTTAAATTAAATAAGAAAGGTAGTTGGCTCTTCAAAGTACCAACCAGCACAAGAGCTAATATTCAGTGTAGCCATACACACCAGGAAATTATTGAATTACCAGAACCAGGTATATTAACAATTAAGTCAGATTGTAAGGCAAGAACCGACAACACAATCTTAGTAGCAATCTATGTTGTTCACTCAGAAAATATAAAAATATATATATATCTAAATATAAACCGCGCCCTATTCTATGCGTGGGGTACAAAACCTAAATCTTAGAGGAGAGCTGCGCTCCGAGGTAAAATTGTAGCTATATAAGACCTAGGATTCTAAGAAATAAAGTTAGTTCAATTTTTGTGCTCAACCAACCAAGTCTTGATGTCCATTTATTCACACCTACACTGACCACAGTAATCAGTTGACAAAAAAAACAAGAATAAATGCTATAGTCGACTCGCGACTTTAGGAAACCCCTTACGCAGTTTCAATGTATTAATATTAGTGCAATAGTTTAGGGGATGGCTAAGATGGAAAACACAGAAAATTTTCACACAAATTAATTTTCAGAGCATATTTTTGTCCGATTGTTCCTATGGGGACTATACGATATAGTAGTTCGATTTGAATAATACTCGGCCAGTATATTTATTTTATTAATAAATATATTCTGTGTTAGTTTCATTAAGATAGTTTGGTAAATACAAACATTTTTCATACAAATTCATACTAAGAGCGAACTTTTGACCGATTGTACCTATGGGAGCTATACGATATGGTAGTCCCAATTGGATCAAACTTGGTCAGCTTATGTACACCATTGATATTAACATCCCTGTGAATTTGGTTGGGATAACGTAACTAACAAAAAACTTTTCTATACTAAAACATGCTATTTTTACCTCCTTTTACCTTTATATAAATATAGAACGCCCTAAAGTGGGCGTGTCCAAAAACAAAAACAAACTTGTACTGTTTGCGGTGGCGGTAGGGAGCGTGGCAAAAATTTGAAATAAACTTACATGTGCGTAACAGGCAAAAGGAAGCTTTTCCGACCCTATAAAGTATATATATTCTTGATCAGCATCAACAGCCGAGTCGATATAGCAATGTCCGTCTGTCCGTCCGTCTGTATGAACACCTGGATCTTTTAAACTACAAGAGCTAGAGACACCAAATTTTTAAATGAAAGTCCGTCTATGATGTACGCAGATCAAGTTTATTTGAAATCAGCGCCACGACCCCTACCGCCCCCGCAATAAGCAAAAAACTAGACACACCTCGGAAAAAATCGATGTTTTCTGCGAATATCTCCGTAACTATGGCACTTAGGAACACCAATTCTGGTACACAGGTTCCTAGAAACAGCACAAATGCAACGTCATTAAAAGTTTTGGTCTGCCACGCCCCCTTTTCCCACAAAGAACTAAAAAACTTTTTAAAATTTACATGCCGTTTTTAAAGAACTTGCTAATATATTACAGTATTTTAATTAAAAAATTTGATTAAAGACTAATTATATCAAACTACCCTGAAAGTTGCATAAAAATCCAACTATAAACAACTGAGCAATTAGGTAACAAAATATCACTTGAAGAGCGTTGTGAATACACGTGGTTGAAAGAAAAGGAATAACACTGTGTGGACATATGTCAAGTGTGGGGCGTGGTGCTATTCATAGGGTTGCGGCGTGTTCTGCAAGTGAAGTTTATTAATATACTTTTTAAATTTCAAACAAAAATGTAAATATAGAATATTAACTGGTGCAACAGTGTAGGGTTGCGGTTAGTCGTTTGGCGTTTACTTTGTAATTACTGTAATTTTTGTGCACGTGGTTGAAAGAAAAGAGATAACTCTATGTTAACTTATATTAGTCACGTCAGTTACTAAACAGAGTGTGGCCTAGGTGAAGGTGGTATTTGTTTCTAAACCAATGGTCTACGGTTCAAACCCGGCACTAACCCAGAAATTTATTTATTTATTGTTTATTATTTTATTTTTATATATAACTATATAAATGAAAATAATCGTATTTGTGCAAAATGAATGGTGGGGTGCAACTAGTGGGGTTGAAGCATGTTATGGAACTTGCGTCAGCTAGCGCGGGTTCGAATCCCGTCAGTGACTTGATTCAAAACTTTTTTTTTTAATTTTATTTTAAAACTTAAATTTTAAATTATATCGCATTCAAATATTAATTTCGAATACAAGGAGAGTACGGGGTCTTTTACAGTCGGCGCGGTCGACTGTAGCCTTTCTTACTTGTTTTTTTTTTATAACTTAGCACTATTATATCTTAATGAAAGTAATCGGAGCCGTCTCACAAGGAGGGGGTGGTGCAGTTGGTAGTGTTGCGGAGTGTTCTGCAAGTTGAGTATAAGTTCGCAGGTTCAATTCCCGACAGTGAAATTTTCTAATATACTTTTTTAAATTTCTAAAAAACAAGAAAGAAAAGTACAGTCGAACATGCCCGACCGTATAATACTCTTTGCTTTTCTTCCCAATTACAATGCTTAAATCGGTATTCAGATATTACAATAGATAGTTCTTGTATTAGAACACGTTAAAACTAAAAAAAAGCTAAGCATAATCGAGCATACATGTGTTTGTCTTACCATATCTGAAATTATACTCTTGCAGAGAGTATAAAAACTATATGTAATCGAACATACATACATTTCTCTGTATGCTCCTACAAATTCGTTTGACCTTATATGTATGCAAATATATACACATATATATATATATGTGTGTATGTATACTATTGCCGCCACACATGCATCAAATATATGCTTGTATCTTTCTGTCGCGCTCGCACTCATGGATAAACTTTATAACCGCTTAAACACATACTTTTTAACCTGGTAGATCTGTTGTTTATTGTTGGATTTGTATGCAACTTTCAGGATAGTTTGATATGATTTGTCTTCAAGCAAATCATAAAAAACAATACTGTACGATAAGAACAAATGACTTAAAAAAGGCATGCAAGTTTGAAAAGTTTTTTATTTCTTAAGGAAAAAGGGGGCGAGGCAGCCAAAAATTTTAAATGGTATTCTTAAGTACCGTAGTTACTGAGATATTCGCTTAAAACATCTATTTTTTCCGAGGTATGGTATTCTTAAGTACCGTAGTTACTGAGATATTCGCTTAAAATATCTATTTTTTCCGAGGTATGTCTAGGTTTTTGCTCATTGTGGGCGAATGGGGCGTGGCATCGAGGATAAAAAAGATTCTTGTATTGACTGAGGCGCTATACCTCGGCCGCGAAAAAAGAAGGCCTCAATGAAGGAAGTCGCTGATTGACATCCAGTTGTGGCCCTTATCGACAGGAGTGATGATAGCCGCAAGATAACCGAGGAAATGTGGAAAACCATCCATGGGTTGCCCTCATCGGCCTGCTCATGCAGATGATGGACTAAGAACCGGACGCCCTCATGTCTACCTTCGACGGTGCTGGGTGTCTTAACGGGGAGAAAATACTCCGATGACCCGACGCTTAGCTGGCTGAAGCAAAAGGTCTCCACGTTGGGAGAAGTGCGGGAGGGGGCCAAAATGGAGGTGGTAGACAGAGAGAACATCCCGATGAAGCCAAAGGCGAAGGTACTCTACCCCATCCCTATCAAAGGAAACCAGGCGCTGAAGCTGCTGCAGCGTCAAAACAGGGATGTACCAACTGGCGATTGGAAGATCCTGCAAGCTGGCGCCTTCTCCGCGGCAGAGGACATGCTCTACACACGCTTTGGAAAGATGGCATGGGGAGTGGGCAGTGACTATATGCGGCTCAAGACAAGATGCATACGCTTAAAGCTGTGGAGGTGGAGAGAGACCTTGGCCTCGAGTCAGTTTTCGAAGCCGCCCAAATCTTCGCTATCGACTCGGATGACGAAGTGGAAGACGGTGACCTGACCATAGCAGTCAACCCGTCAGCAGAGCTCTAGCAAGTCGACGTGGCCTTAGTCCAAGAGCCGTGGATTCCGTCAGGCAATGTCGTGGCGGGGCTAAGATCACCCAACTACAATACGTTCCACTCAGCTACGGTAAACAAAACAAGAGCCGTCATACTAGTACGGGAAGGCATTCACGCTAATCTAATGTCTAATTATAGTACTGACGACCTGGCAGCAGTCCTGCTGGAGAGCTAAAAGAAGCGCATGATAGCAGCCTCATGCTATATGGCGCATGGCGCATGAAGAACTAGAGAGACTATCCAGTGAGACCGTCTCCTACGCAACCCAACTGATAATCGGTACAGACGCCAACGCCCACCATAGCGTATGGAGATTACCTGACCCCAATTTCAGAGGTGAGTCTCTTTTTGAACTTATTATAAACTCTAGACTAAGCATAGCGAACATTGGGGAGGTACACACTTACGTAGGTCCTACCTCCTCCAATGTAATGGACCTCACACTTGTGTCGGGCGCTTGCATTGCCAAATGGAGGGTCTTTGAAACTCCCTCCTTCTCAGAACACAAGGTGATACAATTTGAGAGTCACTTTAGTAACACTCCGAAAATCGAATCATTTAGGAACCCTCTCCAAGACTCCTTTCTAAAGTCGTGTCGTCCCTGAAATCAAAAAAGAAGATCGAGACCACCATGGTGGAACTCACATCTCTTATCTCAGAGAACGAATCTCATTGATATGTTCAAACTAGCGAAACTGTCTCATGAGCAATTAGTGCAATTAGTTACAAGATGATATTGATAGAGTACAAATAAAGCATTAGGAAGGCAAAAAGGAACTCCTGGAGGAACTTCTGCTCCAAATTAGAGTCGGTGCCCGAAACAGCAAGACTTATAAGGCTGCTATTAGAACAGCCCACCATTCAAAGTCAGCTAAAGCTCGAAAATGGTGTCTAGACTGAGAGCAGTGAGGAAAGTCTGGAAGCTCTTATGCCCGCCCACTTCCCGGAGTCGCCGAGACTATCAGACGCAGCTGAACACCAGAACATTCCTTGTGGTGATTACCAACTCCCCTTGAAAATATTCACAACTCACAACAATAAGTCTGACGTCCTTCCTGCTAAAAACAATGGAGAAGCTATTAGACCTCCACATCAGTAGTAGTGTAGGGGGAAGGTTGTCCACAAATCAGCACGCCTACACCATGGGGAAATCGGTGGAAACAGCATTACATTCTTATCTACTTTTAAAAAGTTTGTTAAGTTATAAAATCATAAGGATTAACTTAATAATTGCTAGGCTGTTATATAGTAAGACATTTAATTTATGTGCTTATTTCGGAGTTTTTGAATTTTTAGCTTGCCCCGCTGGTCATCTTGGCCTCCCAACTTTTTCAATTCAATATCAAGTCTCAAGGACAAGGCTCACTAGGCCAGCCAAGGCTGACTAGGCTGCACAATCCGTTTTGCAACAAGTTTCGAAAATCACGCATATGCAGTAGAAGTTGCTCTTGTTGTCAAGGTGCTTCACGTGTGTATGTGTGTTTCTCTCTAAATGCCTTAAACGCCCGCCTCTCGCTTAAGTGCTGCCTACCACTTCTCAAATCATCCACATCCGCATACATATCCGTCGCTTTGTTTCCAACCTTGGAATCTAAAAATATGCACAGGTCGACGAATATCAAAAGGTAAAAATGTTAAGTATTTTTAATGCAAGCAGAAAGGCCGTATAAAACGGACATACATTAGGTACAAATACACATATTATTCTCGAACTTTCACATGCGCGAGGCATTCCAAAAACTAATTTCGCTTAGAGTACAACTTTTATACCCTTGAAGAGGGTGTTATGTTATTGTCACGATGGTTGTAACGCATTGCAGGAGGCGTTTCCGACCCCATAAAGAGTATATATTCTTGATCAGCATCAACAGACGAGTCGATGTAGCCATGTCCGTCTGTCCTTCTGCGCGTCTGTGTCTATGCGAACTAGACAATCACTTATGAATATACCTTGATGAAACTTGGTACGCATGTGTATTCTCTCTACGCGCAGCTCATATGTTAAAATCGGCAAGATAGGATCAGTATATCATATATCTTTCATAGGAACAATCGGTTGAAAAGATACATTTTTTTTACTCTCTGCAAGAGTATATTGGGTTTGTGCAAATGTATGTAACAGGTAGAAGGAGGCGTGGCAGACCCCATAAAGTATATGTTGAAGCGTAGATTTAGTTAGGTTACTTAAGAGAGAATGCATTGAATTTGTTACAAGTTCGAGTTTGGTCTGAATCAACTCGATATCTAGTCAGTCAATACAAGAATCTTTATTTTTTTGATGCCACTCCCCATTCGTCCACAATGAGTAAAAAACCCGTCACACCTCGGAAAAAATCTATGTTTTCGGCGAATATCTCAGTAACTATGGCACCTAGGAATACCAATACCTAGGAATACCAAAAGTTTTGGGCTGCCACGCCCCCTATTTCCGCAAGAAATAAAAGAAAATTTCAAACTTGCATGCCGTTTTTAAAGCATTTATGCTTATAGTACAGTGTTGTTATTTATGATTCGTTTGAAGACGTATCATGTCAAACTCTCCTGAAAGTTCCGTCTGTCCTTTGTCGGTCTGTCCTTTTGAACAAACAGATTTCAGAGATTGTAAGAGCTACAAGTTCGCATTTGGTCTCTATCGACTCGATATTTAGTCAGTCAATACAAGAATCCTAGAGAAAATTTCAAACTTGAATGCTTTTTTTAAAGCATTTATTCTTATCGTACAGTGTTGTTATTTATGATTCGTTTGAAGACGTATCATGTCAAACTCCCCTGAAAGTTTCATAAGAATCCGACCATAAACAAGAAAGAAATGAAGCAACAAAGATTTTATTCGAGAGCAATGAGTGCGAGAGAGACAGCGCTAGTCGTGCCGACCAATAGTATTCGTACACACATATGTATGTGCATACATTTAACGTCAAACGAATTTGTATAAACATACAGACAAACACATGTATGCTCGATTATGCTTAGCTTTTTTTTTGTTTTAATGTGTTCTAATACAAGAACTATCTATTGTAATATCTGGATACCGATTTAGAGATTTTAATTGCGAATAAAACCAGAGAGTATTATACGGTCGGGCGTGTTCGACTGAACTTTTCTTTTTTGTTTTTGTTTTAACGTGTTCTAATACAAGAACTATCTATTGTAATATCCGGATACCGATTTTAACATTATAATTGGGAATAAAAGCAGAGAGTATTATACGGTCAGGCTCGGTCGACTGTACTTTTCTTACTTGTTTTAAGGGGTTATATACATAGTTGGGCGTCCCAAAATGCACTTTTTTTTGTGCATATTCTGAAAGTATATACATTTGATAATAACTGTGCATCTTGATCGGACCAGTAGTTTTCAAGTTAAAGCCGTTTTTCCAATGAAATTTGGTGCGCGGCTAATATCAAAACACAACTTTGAATGCGATTATCTCGGAATGACTTTTTTTCAAAAGTACTGTTACGGTGATCACAATAACTCAAAAACTTGTCAACCGATTTTCAAAATTTTTTTTTCTAGTATTCGTATTGAAAATCCCGTGTACTTGAACGATCGACTTTTTTGGAAAAGTATTTGAATTTTATTCAAAATTTTGTTTTTTGAAAAATTTGACCCCAAAAAAGTCGATTTTTCATTTGAACCATTTTTTTTAGTAAAAAAAATTATTTTTTTTTAATCGGCTTCGTTCAGGTACACCAGAGTATATTTATCTTTCATGATTTTTTTACTTTTTGAATTTTATTTAAGCGGTTCGTCGTGGAGAATGATCACCGCAGACCTCTATAAAAAAAGGGTGTCTCGGGGCATAACTCAGCCAGTTTTCAAAATTTTTTGAAATTAAAATTGTTTTTATTTCTTTAAATATGTTACTAAACTATTGTTCTTTGCATTTTTTAAAAACATTTTTAAAAAATTCACAAAGTTAGCTTACTTTACTGCATCAACTTTGTATATAACCCCTTAAGGGGGTAGTAAAGTATTTAAATTATTTTTTTGTCATTTTATTTTTATTTTTTTTATATTACTCAGCAATGTCTTAAGATTATTGTGTGAAAATTTGAAGTCGATCGGAGTTAAATTGACAAAGATACAGATGGTTTAGTTTGCTCCTCTGCAGTCGGATTTCACGCTGCCGAAAATCTTTAAACGTGTTTTCTCACACTTGCCCTTTTCAAGGTCGGTGTCCACTCTAGCTTAAAATCTACTGAACCGATTCTTTTCAAATTTTTTACAAAAATTCTTAACTTTATTGACCAGGTAATGACGTCGAGTTTTTTTTTATTTTTTATTTTTAACATATTTGAAAAAATTAAAATTTGCGATTTTTTTTTTTTTTAAATCGCTGTTTTGACTTCAAAACGCTGTAAAAAAATTAAAAAGTTAAAAAGAAAAGAAAACTCGACGTCATTACCTGCGAACATTCATTAACTATTGAAATCAATTTGGTTTTAAAATTTTTGTTGATCCAATGCTGCGCTGTGAGCGACACCGCAAACGACCTTTTTTTTAAAGTGCCCGCGCAGATTCGCTGCCACCGGCTCATGACGTCATCAAAATTAATAAAAATATTTAGCATAATATTCTTTAAACATTACATTATAATGTAGTAAACTTAAAATTTTAAATATATCAACTGTGTCGGCTAAAAAAATTCCCAAAAACAGGCCTAATTTGCACCGAATTAACTTTACTACCCCCTTAATTTGTTCTAGTTTTTGACTCTTTTCTTGAGTTTTTTTTTTAAATGGAGAGAAACTACATTTTTTTTATGATGATTAGTGTTTATTAAAAACATTTTATTAACAATATTTTTTTCAGATTCGTTTTATAAAACTGGTAGCATAATTTTAAAGCCAAGAAAGTGGAAAATTGAAAATAGAAAAGGCGCTGAGATTCGTAGAGGTGTGCCCACATTTTGTTCTTGTTTTTGTGTTGTATTTGTTTTTATATATTATTGTAAAATTGTTAGGAAAGTAAGGCAGCAAGTTCTAAGTGAATTTCAAGTTGGGTTTGTTATCGGAAAGTGTAAGGCAGCAAGTTAGTAGTAAAGAGAGATATTGTTTCGTTCTTTCGGTATTCAGCAAGTGCTTTTTCACAATCAAGCCGCTTAAAATTACATTTATAAGCATTTACACTAAATATATTTCTTTTTGTATAACTATAAATAACTACTGTAAATACTTTATATTATATGAATTGCGTTTTCAAAAAAATCATTTAATTTGCTAAATTTTTTAGCTGTCTAACAACTCAGTAAACATTTTCGTAACATTTTTGATGTACATCTAATCACAAATACGTATTAAGTTTCAAATAAAATAATTAAATGTTCTTAATATTAAAAAAAAGACCTGATTAACTTTATAAAATGTGTCTGAAGATTGAAAGAAAATCGTTCTAAAATATGTAAAATTTTTGAATTTTATTGCAAGCGAATTTTATTTTTTTTAGTCTTATAATTACAAATCGAATATTACATCGAACTTTCTTAATATCTTGAAAAATTAATTGAGCAAATATTAATCAAACAAACGTAATAGTTGGGAAAACTATTTTGAAAATGATAGTTTTTTACACGTTCCCCAATCTTTAGCCACATAAATGTACATATGAAAATTTATTTAGATCTTTTTAAGCAGAAACCCATTTTCAACCATATCAGGTGTATACATTTATTTCCTATTTAAACTTTAATACTAACAAAACAATTGCCACTTTTTAAAAAGATTCGATTTAAAAAAAAAAAAAACAAAATTAAAGATCAAGTGTAAGTTAGGCACTTTAAGAAGTGAAATGTGAGTTTTTTTTTTGCTAAAATAAAAAAAAGATGTCGACACTAAAAAACGCGAGAAAAGTCGAGCGTGATTTGCAGCGATTTTGGTAGCGTTTAAAGCGCTTACATTTAAATATATAAAAATATTTATATTTATTTGATATTTTTTATAATGAAAATGTTATTACTGCAGTTGAAACACATTTAAGCCGGTTACGCACTCTAATTGTAAACCTTTTTGTCATTACAGGGTATCTATTTGTGTGGAAATTTGCTTGTCTTTTGAAAAGCTTATCACAAATTGTTCGATAGCGCATTTAACAATTTCCTGTTACTTTAGCTGTAGCTGTTATTGTTATTGATAATGAAAGTCTGCCTGTTTAAGGCCTAATTGTCTCCTGAACCCCGACAAGTGTTTGCCCAGACTATGACCCGCTGTTGAGGATGATGACGAGAACGCAGATGAGAATGAGGATAAGGAGGATGAGCTGGCATCCTGTTCATAGCTCGTACTCGTGATCGTCTGATATGTTACGGAAAAGTCTGGCGTCGGGGCCAGGAGCAAACCTCACGTGCGCACAAATTTGTAGACAATCAGAAAGACCATGAAGGATATTGCAACCAGGATAACGGCGGTGACAACCTTGGCGCATGTATTCAAACCCGATTCGTGTGGATTCAGCGGCCTGGAACTGGTGTGCGTTGCCGATCTCCGGCGCTTGGTGGCCAACCCTCTCGCCAGGGCTGGGAACGCCAGCGACTGAGTAAAGGTCAACTTGTGTATGGACTCGCTGAGCGAGTACGGACCCACCGAGCCGCGAGCCGCCGCCCGAAGCAGCACGTACTCCAGATCGAGGGCATCGAATAGCGAATAACGGGCTGTCATGGTCGAAGAGCGCCGACGTCCATCATGCTGATGACGCCCATCGTACCGCGAGTCGCGATCGGACTGTGGCTGTAGCCACGGATCGGAGACGCGCTGCTGTGCGCCCGATGCTCCAACAGCATAGGCGGAGGAGGAGCAGACACCGCTGCTGGCGGTGGCCAAACCACCACTACTGCCACAGCCAGCAGCTGCTACACCCCCGCCCAGGCTGACAGCTGCCACGGAAGTCAGCGACGACGTCGTCGACGACGAAGCCGAGCACAAGCGCAGATTAGTGGCCAGCCCATTGTCATGGAACTCGTTTGCATCCTCGATGGACGTCTGATCCGGCGAAGTTTGTGCACGTTCTAGCGCTGCCGCATGCTTCATCCTCAGCGCAAAGAGACGTGCGTGATCTGGGTGGAGAAGGGCGCTTGACTTGCGCCTATAGTTGACACCACCAGCATCGCTGGCCACTACACAGATGCTGTTCCTCATATGCCTCCTGCCCAGCGACAGATTCGGAGATCCCTGCGTGGGTGTGCTCGTGGGCGATACGTGGCAGGACCCGCCTCCCGTCTGTCCACTTGGAAGACCCAGCACACCAGGAGGAGCGATAAACGCGTTTGGTGAGGGCGATGCCTGGACCGAGTCAATCCCGGAGTCTCCCGCGTGCAACGTATCACAGTAGAGGGAGCTTCGACGTTCTGTGCTTAGTGTGAGGTGGTTGTTGCTGCGTTTTGTAGCCGAGTTGCCCTGGCTGTTGGTGATACTGATCCCGATGCTGCTACTGCTGGAAGGGGCATTAGGGCTGCCCACAGTCGTCTCCACAATAGCCGGAAAAATGAACGACTGGCCATCCGCCTCGCCCCTCGGGGAGTCCTGCAAAAAGTAAACATCTTAGAAGAAGAATACTTGGAGCGGGAAGACTTTAGTGGGGATGTTGGTGTTTTTTTTTGCAGAGTATTCGAATTTAGCTAGTTCCTTGGGTGAGTATTAAAAAATTATGTGGGTATTAAAATTAAACTATTTACAAAAAGGGGTTACATGTGAAAGGTGGAAGCCTAAGGATTAAAGGTTGAGTTTTTAGTTGTTTACTGACACGTGAGTCTGAGAAAAATAGTGGATTTATCGATATCGATATTTATTCATAAGTATTTAAGTTTGTAAATTTATAAAATGTTTGAATATTAAAAAATAAAGATTAAATTACGTTTATGTTGTAATATTTACAAAATCATAATAAATATTTTATACTTCTTTTATTTGTCAATAGTTTTTATTGTTTTGTAATCAGATTAAAGATATAAAAGTATGCAATCTGGTTGAAAATAAATTGCTTATGGAAAAATGTATTTATGCAGACCGGTTATTATTTCAATCCCTTGTTTTCAATTCAGTATTAATATTTATTCAAAAATCAATAATACAATTATTAAATTGATCGCATTATTTTATGAGGAGATTACATTTGTAGATGGAAAGATTTTAAACTATGATATAATGAATTTTTATATTATTATAATATTTACAATTTGTATACTCTCTGCAAAAGTATATTGGGTTTGTGCAATGTATTTAACAGTCAGATGGCAGACCTCATAAAGCATTTCTTGATCAGCATCAACAGCCTAGTCGATATAGCCATGGCCGTCATGCCAATGTATAAGTGCAAGCGAGACAGAAACATAGAAACATATATTCGAACATTTACGCTGCATGGTAGCGCTGCATGCGGACGCAGCCCGCGGAGACCAATAGTATACATCCGTACAGACGGACATGGCTATATCGACTCGGCTTGTGATGCTGAACAAGAATGGGGTCTGCCACGCCTCACACCAATGTACTCTTGCAGAGAGTGTAAAAATATAATCATATAATCGGGAAAAAAATGTAGAGAGTATTTTACCGTTAGCCGTGCTCGACTGTACTTTTCTTTCTTGTTAAAAACGAGTGTTTACTGATGTCGACTAATTTTCGAGTTATGTGCTTAGAAAAAATACAGGTTTATAAAAAATATTTTACAATAAAAAAGTCGTAGGATAATAAAAAATGTTAATCAAAGTCAAAAACCCTTAAGTAATACATGAATGTTTGTTGGTTTTTTCATTTTTTGTAAGAAGTTATTTAAAAAAATATTAAGTACGAGCTGCTATTGGAAGAGCTCGCTGGCTTGAATTTCTTAGACGAGGCATGCAAAAGTTCTAGGATTAAATTTGGTTGAAATATTATTGGTAGTAGTAAAATTAGTAGTAGAAATGAACTTTAGTAAATACAGAGTAATTGGATTATTTGCGAAGTAGTAAACAAGAAGACTAGAGAGACTTGATCTAGTAAAGAAAGGGGAAGCATACCCGCTGGCGTTCAGGGCCGCTGTTTCGACGCAACTGTACGAAGCCTTCCTGGCGCAAAAGGGGCTATCAAAACCAGAAAGAAACCAGTAAGCCGGGAAAGCAGGTAACCAGCAATCAAAACCAATCCAAATACACAACGCACACACATAGAAATATTGTGTGTGTATTGGTAGCACGCAAAAGTTGGACGGTTTATGGGCGGGGAGGGGTGAAAGAGAAAAGTTTGAAAACAAATTAACACAAAACGCTCAACATAACCTCACACATAAGCTGAATTGCAACGGAAGCGGAAATGGAAGCTGAAACGGGAACAGAAACCAAAATTGAAACTGAAACGAGAGAAATAATATTTCTACAACAGAAGAACTGTTGCTACACATATACACGCAGTCCCGCACTCGCACACTCGCTTATACACTCACAGTGAAAGACTGAGAGAGGAGAGATAAGTGTAAACTCTTTTTTTCCACGGTTTCCTGGCTGTACCTACCTGGCTGGGCCACACCTGCAGCAGTGGCAGCGAGCATGATGGTTTACTATTTGACGCTACCCCTCCTCCTCCAGATCCACCTGAAGCAGGCGCAGCCGCTGCTGTCGAGGAGGATGTTGTGCCAGAGCCCTGCGAAAGGCTTGTGTAGTGCAGGTGATTAAATCGCTGGCCATCGCTACTGGCCACTTTTGTCCGTGTCGGGCTCTCACACCCAGCGGAATCATCCGAGGATGTGGTCTTTGGCGAGCGCCAAAATCGCTTTAGGCGCAAATCGCGCCTTTTTTCTTGTTTCTGTAGGGAAAGTCGAAGAAAATGTCATTATTTTTAAGTTGCCATTAATTCGGCTTAATACTTTCACAAACTCAAGATAAACAAGAAAGAAAAGAACAGTCGAGCGCGCCCCACCGTACAGTACTCTCTGCATTTGTTCCCAATTATAATGTTAAAATCATACCGGTATCGTTATCGGTATCGGTTAAAACAGCATGCAAGTTTTAAAAGTTTTGTTTGTTTCTTGCGGAAAAAGGGGGAGTGGCAGCCGAAAATTTTAAATGGCAATGCATTTATGCTGTCTCTAGGCACCTGCATACCAAACTGGTGTTCCTAAGTACCGTAGTTACTGAGATATTCGCTTAAAACATCTATTTTTTCCGGGGTAAGTCTAGTTTTTTGCTCATTGTGGGCGAATGGGGCGTGACATCGAAAAAAAAAAAAAGGTTCTTGTATTGACTGACTAAATATCGAATTGATAGAGACCAAATTCGAACTTGTAGCTCTTACCATCTCTGAAATCTGTGTGTTCTTACGGACAGACGGACATGGCTATATCCACTCAGCTATTGATGCTGATCAAAAATATATATACTTTATGGGGTCTGCCACGCCTCCTTCTGTCTGTTACATACATTTGCACAAACCCAATATACTCTTGCAGAGAATATAAAAAGAAAGAATGCTATAATCGCCTCGCGACTTTAGGATACCCGTTACACAGTTTCAATGTGTGATTAAAAATGGGTAATGATAATAATATTAGTGCAATAGTTTAGGTTATGGCTAAGATAGCTTGGAAAACACAGAAAATTTTCACACAAATTTATGAACAGAGCATGTTTTTGACAGATTGTTCCTATGAAAGCTATACGATATAGTAGTTCGATTTGAATGAAACTAGGTAAGTGTGTTTATTTTATTGATAAATCCTGATATCCTGTGTTAGTTTCATTAAGATAGCTTGGTAAATACAAAAAATGTTCATACAAATTCATTCTAAGAGCGAATTTTTGACCGATTGTTCCTATGAGAGCTATACGATGTAGTAGTCCGATTTTGATCAAACTTGGTCAGCTTATGTACGCCATAGATATGAACATTTCATGTTAATTTGGATCGGATAACGTTACTAACAAAAAAGTTTTCTTTACTAAAACATTTTTTTTTTTTACCTGCTTTGACCTTTATATGAACATAGAACGCCCTAAAGTGGGCGTGTCCAAAAACAAAAACAAAAAACTGCTTGCGCATTTTATCTTTCTTTTGCGACCTCTCGGGTCGTTCTAGCTCTTATAGCTGAGATCCTTTTGTTCATACAGACGGACGGACATGTCTATATCGACTCCTCTGTTGGTGCTGATCAAAAATATATATACTTTATGGGGTCTGCAACGCCTCCTTTTGCCTGTTACGTACATTCCAACGACTACAATATACGCTTGTACACTACGAGTAACAGGCATAAAAAGTACTGATACTCTCAACAGTTTGTATTTACCTGCATGTTTTTGTAATATAAAATCCAGTTTAGTTCGGCTTTTCATCCCCAGTCTGTTGATAGCACGAGACGAAAACCGATGGAAAGCTGCCGAGGCATAAATTCTGAAGTGAAATGAGAAAAATTAGAGGAACGTGAGGCATACAAGAACACAGAGGTAAAGTGTGCGACGCTTTGACTGTCATCCGTCAGTTACTGATGGAAGGTTCTGTACCATGTACCGTACTATTTATCCCCCAAGGAGCCTATCTAACCCTTTAAAAATTGCGGATGAAAAACATTTCAATTACTTGTCACACACAAATAAACACATATCACTTATTTTATTCCATTTTAGCAGTTACCAAAACAGGTAAATAGAAAGAAGCTCTTTAAGGATAATGGCAAATAGTATGGAAGGAGAATTTGAAGAGGCACAGCGAGACGAATTGGAATTGATAGACTCGGAGCAGGAAACGCGACATGAATGTCACGCATTAAGCGCGACAAGGAATGAAGGACAGAATCGACCACGTTAGTGAAACTGTGCCCTGATAATGGAACGCTTGATATCATAAATTAGTAACCCATGCTTATTCCTCAAACACGGGCACGCCTCGTCTGCCTTCTCGTGACTTAGTTTTTCCCTATTTTTACTTGAATCTTATAATTAGCTTAAAGGAAGTCTTTTATGCCTACAGAATTAAACAAGAAAAGGAAAAGGGACACTTTTCTCCATTCTGTCGGAGCTGTTGACTATAAATTCATTCAGTTATCGTTTTCTTTGTACGCTAAATTTTTCTTTAAAAACCATTTTGTTTTGACATTGAATAAAGAAAATTTCAAAGTCATACAAAAAACAACTCAGAAAGGCTACAGTCGAGCACGCCGACTGTAAAAGACCCCATACTCTCCTTGTATTCGAAATTAATATTTGAATACGACTGTAATTTAAAATGTAAGTTTCAAAATTAAATTTAAAAAAAATGTTTATATCAAGTCACTGATGGGAATCGAACCCGCGCTATCAGACTCTGGTTCCAGAACATTCAGCAACCCTACTACTTGCGCCACTCCATACATTTGACATCAACCCGATTATTTTCATTTACATATAAAAAAAATGTATATAAAATTAAAAAAAAATTTTCTAATTTCTGAGTCTGTGCAGGGTTCGAACCGCAGACCATTGGTTTAGAAACAAACGACTAGAGATGGGCATGGGCCTTTTTTTTGAGGCACGGCACGGCCCAAGCATGGCTGCTAAAAACAGAGGCCCAACACGGCCCAACACGGAATTTTTTTTTAGAGGCACGGCACGGACCAGACACGGCACGGTCAAACACGGGCGCTGTCAAAAAACCCAATTTTTTTTTTGTATTTTTAAGTATATTTTATTAATAAAAATTGACAAAATTTTTCCAGTTTTCAAGAAGATTTTGTTTATAAAATAAAATTAATTTAAACAATTTTAAAGAACATTTTATTTAGAAACTAAAATGAATTTTAACAGTTTTCTAGAATATTTTATTAATGTCACTTAATAAATTTAAAATTTTTAATTAAAGTTTTTGTGTAAAAATAAATTGTACAATTCAACCTAACAAATGAGCAATTAAACTAGGTCAACTTATCGATCATACAGTGCCTACCGTGCCCAACCGTGCCTACCGTGCCAAACCGTGCCTACCCTTCCTGCTGTGCCTAAAGACTTTAGCACGGTAAAACACGGCAATTTTTTGGAAGGGGCCCAACACGGTTTTTTTTTTAAAAGGCACGGCACGGCCCGGACACGGCACGGCCCATGCCCATCTCTACAAACGACTAACCACAACCCAACCCTGTTGCACCAGTTAATATTGTATATTTACATTTTTTTTTTTGAAATTTAAAAAAAGTATATTAGAAAATTTCACTGTCGGGAATTGAACCTGCGAACTTATACTCAACTTGCAGAACACGCCGCAACACTGCTAATTGCACCACCACCTCTTTGTGAGACGGCTCCGATTATTTTCATTAAGATATAATAGTGCTAAATTAAAAAATTTTTAAAAATTTAAAAAAAAAATAAAAAAAAAAACTTCTGAGTCTGTGCCGGGGTTTGGACCGCAGGTCTTGTGTTTACATACAAGTGCGCGGCCCACCCGGACCACGCTCTCTTTGCAAACTACTGCGGCTAATGTACATATAAACATACAGTTATCTCTTTTCTTTCAACCACGTGCATTGACAATGCGCTTCAAGGGACACTTTGTTACCTAATTGCTCAGTTGTTTATAGTTGGATTTTTATGCAACTTTCAGGGTAGTTTGATATGATTTTTCTTTAAACAAATTTTGAATTACAATACTGTACTATATTAGCAAATGCTTTAAAAACGACATGTAAGTTTTGAAAAGTTTTTTAGTTCTTGTGGGAAAAGGGAGCGTGGCAGACCAAAATTTTTAATGACGTTGCACTTGTGCTTTTTCTAGGAACCTGCGTACCAGAATTGGTGTTCCTAAGTGCTATAGTTACGGAGATATTCGCCGAAAACATCAATTTTTTCCGAGGTGTGTCTAGTTTTTTGCTTATTGCGGGGGCGGTGGGGGGCGTGGCGCAGATTTGAAATAAACTTGATCTGCTCGAGAAAGTTACGGAATTTTTATTACAAATTTGGTGTCTCTAGCTCTTATAGTCTCTGAGATCCAGGTGTTCATACGGACGGACGGACAGACGGACATTGCTATATCGATTCGGCTGTTGATGCTGATCAAGAATATATATACTTTATGGGGTCGGAAAAGCTTCCTTCTGCCTGTTACGCACATTTGGCTTTTGACAAACCTAATAGACCCCTATACTCTTTTTAAGAGTACGGGGTCTAAAAAAAAAACAAAATTTAATTTCGGAGTCTGTGCCGGGGTTCGAACCGCAGGTCTTGAGTTTACATACAAGTGCGAAAAATAATGACAAGCATCATCCCTACTACCTGCACCACGCTCGCTTGTTACCTAGTTGCTCAGTTGTTTATAGTTGGATTTTTATGCAACTTTCAGGGTAGTTCGATATGGTTTGTCTTTAAACGAATCTTAAATTACTACACTGTACGATGAGGACAAATACCTTAAAAACGGCATCGAAATTGAACATTTTATTTTTTTTTTTTGTGGAAAAAAGGGGCGTTGCAGCAAAAAAATTTTAATAGCACTCCATTTATGCTGTCCTTAGGAACCTGCGTACCCAAATTGGTGGTCGTAAGTGCCATAGTTACGGAGATAATCGCGGAAAACAAAAATTTTTTTCGAGGTGTCTTTGGCTTTTTGCTTATTGCGAGGCGGTAGGGGGCGTGGCGCTGATTTCAAATAAACTTGATCTGCTCGCGAAAGTTACTGAATTTTTTTTACAAATTTGGTGGTTCTAGCTCTTGTAATTTAAAAGATCCAGGTGTTCATACAGACGGACATAGCTATATCGACTCGGCTATTGATGCTGATTAAGAATGTATATACTTTATGGGGTCGAAAACGCCTCCTTCTACCTGTTACGCACATTTCGCTTCTGACAAACCTAATACACCCCTCTACTCTTTTTTAGAGTACGGGGTCTAATAATAGTAGGAAAGCCTAAAGTCGAGCGAACAGACTTTAAAATACCCCGTACTTATTATATTGTGCATTTACTGCTTGGTAATTTAATTTTAATTGACCTTTCGTGCTTTTGTAGCTCTATTAGTCTCTGAGTTCCTTGTATTACAGACGGACTGACGGTTATGGCTATATTGACTCGGCTGTGGATGTTGTCCCGACCTTCAACTCCTGACACACCTAATAGACTTCTGATTTTACTTGACTACTTGGCAAAAAAACTCGTATCACGAATGGGGACGGAGAAGGAGAACCTTAACAACTCAAGTCGATGGCTCACAAAGAGTGAGTAAGTACTTGCACTTGACCTGACCGCCCTGGACGCTGCTCACTGCCAAGTCACAGTTGGTAGCTGGGAGTTGGGCAAAGGTAAAAGCGATTATGCCATCGACTGCTTGTTGCATTCCAAGTCGATTAAAGGACAACACGTGGTTTCCTCCTCCCCCAGACCCATCCACCAACCTGAATTCAAACTGTACCTGAGACATACACGATTCTTTGCGTCGCTTAGTAGGACTTAAGCTGTTTTATTAGTATTGGTGCTACTATTGATATGTGGCGTGTCAATTGGTTTCAACATGCAGAAATCGTGCAGTGCCATGGTCAAGGATTCAGTTTTCATTGTTAGCATGGCCATATTAGTGGTATTTGCCCATAAATCATTGGTTTCATTGCAATGACTATTATGGCAGTTAAGAGAATAGTGCGGAATGACTGAAATTGAACTACTATGCTCCAATCTCCATCTTTTTAGAGTCCCATCTCAATAGCGCCACTATTGTCACATCAACAGTTTGAGTGAGCATGCCAGCAATTATACAAATGACCACGCCCGCCACCCTAGAGTTAACTCGCTTTTTGTGTTGCGTGTAACGAAAATTTTAAAATTAAAATAAATTTCTTGTGTTCGTTGTGTGCGCGACTTGTCACCAGTTGTCGCACGATGTCCTTGCTGTCCTCGATGTCCTTGCTTGACTTGTTCCCCACATACACACACACAAACCCGTCCTATCTGCATAGAATCTGTATAGTATCGTTATCGTGTTTGCTTAACGTGTTTTTGTTTCGTTGTACAGATTTTCCTCTAGTTATACTCCCTGCAAGAGTTTATTAGGTTTGTGCAAAGTATGTAACAGGCAGATGAAGGCGTGGCATACCGCACAAAGTATATATATTTTTGATCAGCGTCACAAGCCGAGTCGATATAGCCATGTCCTACGTCTGTCCGTATAAACAAACTGATTTGAGAGATGGCAAGCGTCACAAGTTCGAATTTGGTCTCTACCGACTCGATATTTAGTCAGTCAATACAAGAATCTTTTTTTTTCGATGCCACGCCCCATTCGCCCACAATGAGCAAAAAACTAGACATATCTCGGAAAAAATAGATGTTTTAAGCAAATATCTCAGTATGGCTCTTAGGAATACCAATTTTGGTACGCGGACTCCCAGAGACAGCATAAATGCATTGCCATTTAAAATTTTGGACTGCCACGCCCCCTTTTTCCGTAAGAAATAAAACAACTTTTCAAATTTGCATGTCATTTAAAATCATTTTTTCTTATCGTACAGTATTGTTATTTGAAATGTGTCTGAAGAATAATTATATCAAACTACCCTGAAAGTTTCATAAGAATCCGACCATAAACAATAAAGAAAACACTCAACAAATTCTATATATTTGCGGTCAATACCAATGCATGAGTGCGAGAGAGACAGCGCTGGCAGTGCCGAACAAAAGTATACATAAGCACATATGTATGTGCATACATTTAACGTCAAACGAATTTGTATGTGCATACAGACAAACACATATATTTTCGATTAAACTTAATTTTTTTTTTGTTGTTTTAACATTATATTTGGGAACAAATGCAGAGAGTATTATACGGTCGGGCGTGATCGACTGTACTTTTCTTTCTTGTTTTTAATGGTTATTTGAGCGTTGAATCCTTACAGTGAAAATGTAGTAGCTTAACAACGCATTTTGAAAATATAATAAATAGCCTAACTTTCTGACTTGTACAGGAGGACATATAAATATTAAAAATATTCAATATATCAGACTGACTCATCTAATATTTTCGGCAGTCTGTCACTATATCTGCTAGTATGTCTCCCAATCTCTGTTCCTTCACTGTAATCAGTTTCAGATCCCGATGCAGTGTACAGCCGAGCACGTACCAGGGGCAGTTTGTGAGTTGTCGCATTGCTCGATCATCTCTTGGCCATAGCTTTTAGGTGGGTACCAAATGTTACGCGCTGGTCAAGCATAATGCCAATGTATTTTGCCTGCGAAGGTTAGTCTAAGATTACTTCATCTAGCTGTATAGGCGGAGTGTGGCTGATGAGACTTTTCAGGGTATAGCATGGGCTGGTAGTCTTCGGTGGGTTTATCGTTAAATTCCATTTTTAACACCAAGCCGCCTGAGCATTAAGGTAGCTTTCCACTCCATTTGCTGCCTCAGTGTGGCATTTAAACTTGAAGAGCACTGCGATGTCATCTGCATATGTAGCGAGAATAGTTTTGCTGGGAATCTCCATGTGATGCACGGTAGGGGAGGGTAGATCAGCAGTGTATATGGAGTAGAGCAGCGGCCCTAATACGCTACATTGTGGAACTCCAGCTCTCATTTGGGAAGGAGTCGAATAAATGCCCTTGACTTCAACCATAAATTGTTGGCCTTCCAGGTACAACCGTAGGAGCCCGAAATATGGTGCTAGGAAGAGCTTCTTGGTTTTACTTAGTACCCTATCGAATGCTTGCTAAATATCAACGAAGATCGCATTGCAGTATTCCAGATCATCAAGGGCCTGAAGAACATGTTTTGAAAGCCTGTGGACCTGGCGTTCCGGTAAAATGCGGCATTCCTTGATTATACTACCAAGTCGATTGGCAATAAGTCTCTCCCATACTTTGGATATTGATGACAGGCGGCTTATTGGGCAGTACGACTTAGGGTCATCCCCTTGTTTTTCAGATTTATGGATTATTACAATCGCTGCCATTTTCCACTGCTTAGGGAAGAACTGTTCTTGTTCTTCTTCGTTCCTAGCGAGATCACCGCTGGGACACCGGATTGGTACCTGCCAAAACGGCTGTCTCTTAAGTGACTTAGTACACTTCCAAAGCGAGTACCCAGTATCAACTGTATAATCAATGGAAGCCAGCTTCTGCTCAACGAAGTTCTCTCAGTACATTTCGTAGCTGTTTAGCAGCCCGGTTCCGCAAGATTCGGTCCCATGGATCCTGCGATCAGATTGCGCTGGATTGAGTTCTATAAATACTGCTTAAAGACGAGCAGGTCAGTATGCTTGGAGATTAGGGGACGACTTGTGTTAGCATTTATGCCTTCTGTCCGGATACTGACGACTAGCTAGTCTGAGTTATGGTTGCTCGAGAATCCGGTATTTCATGGTGCAAAGCAAAGTCTAGAGCAAAGCAAGAGGGTGTGTGTTGAGGAACGTGATTCGGTAACAAGAATCCTGTAGACTGTAAATGAGATGGCTTCTGCTAGCTCACGTCCCCTAGGTGAGTTGTAAATGTCTCCCAACAACCAATGACGGGCATTCGAGTCGCCACCAACTTAGTACCTTTGGCCACAAGCGCGAAGTGTGCTGATGAAGTGCCTTTCCTCAATCCTGACTCCTGGAGGACAATAAATGGCGCTGAACTCCACGTCTCCCAGGCCCGTGACTACTTTTACTGATGACATTTCCATGTTACGGGTTTCAACAACTCTTTGAGGGAAATGACGAAGAGTGGTCCTCACAAATACCGCCGCTCCGCAAATGCTGTTATTATTTCTTGAAGGTCTGAAAGCTGGAAAGCAGGCATATCCATATACTGTGTCTCCACGCTTAATTCTGATCGCCGTCAAAAAAATTATATTCCGTTGGCATTCCAAATAAGTACTTTTAGAGGATTCATTTCGGATCTGCAACGTTGCTTTGAACCTGAAGATTTGGTCTTTCCTCAGTTATCCTTAATCATATCGGTTAACATGAGTACTATTTTCTCAAGCTTTTTAATACCTTGGCTTATTTGCCTGTTTTGTTGCTGTTGTTCTGCTGCTGCTGCAGCCACACTAAAAACTATTGTTGTTGATGAAGTTGCTGTTGCCACTGCTGAAACGGTTCCTGCTGCTGTTGCAACACTCCCTGGAAATCATATGGACTCTGCCGCAGATTATTCAATCCCTGTTGCTAAGAAATTTGAGCGCTAGAGGATTGTGGAGTCGGTTCTGAGTAGCTCCATCCTTCTAGTGTGTTGGAATAAGATTTCTTTTTACCATTGGAGCATATGAGACTTCTGTATTACTTCCGGCGCCTATCAATGGCTGTCGTTGAGTTATCTGGGGCTGTATCTGTGTTGTTTGTCTGTTTACGACTCGACCGTAAGACAGGAAATTGTTGATGAGCGCGAAAGTGTGCATAATCCTTCTGTGCATTTAAGGGAGCGGGTCTCGTCCTATTGGAATTGTTTTCCCTCCTTGCAGGCCTCATAAATCTGCAAAGAAATTCTTGATACTAATCGCATCCTTTATAGCTGGCCATGTGGCTTCCAGAGCAGTGTATGCATTTGGGCTGCGCATCTGAAGGACATGTGCATTGTGTTGTTTGGTGGTTTTACCCACACCGAGCACGATTGGGCTAACGGCGGCATTATTTAGCTGTGTGGCCGTTATCCTGTCATCGACGACATTGTGCAATTTCACTGGTTTTTCGCATTCTTTCAACTCTAATTTTTTGACGACAAAGAGTCTTAATTTGATAAATATCGTTTATAGCTTTACAAGGCTTAATATTTATGCAAAAAATATTACGTTTTCCATCTTTATTTATCTTTGAGTTTGGGTTACGGATATGGAAGACCTCGTAGATCAGCCTTTTAAAATCGGCAGTGATGTCCTTATTTAGAGTGCTGTTATGCAGATCCCTTACAACTATTCTGTGAGGTGTTTTGACCCCGTACTCTTTAAAGAAGTAAGAAAAGTACAGTCGAATGAGCCCGACCGTATAATACTCTCTGCTTTTATTCCTGATTATAATGTCAAAATCAGTATCCGGATATTGCAATAGATAGTTCTTGTATTAGAACACGTTGTAACAAAAACGACAATTTATAATCGAACATACATATGTTTGTCTGTATGCACATACAAATTCGTTTGACGTTAAATGTATGCACATACATATGTATATATGTGTGTATATATACTATTGCCGCCACACATGCATCAAAAGAGTTCGAATATATGCTTGTATGTTTCTGTCGCGATCGCACTCATGCATTGACTTAAATATTAACTTTATAATCGGTAGAGTTGTGTCGTTTCGTTCTGAATAAGTTCAAATGAACGGGTCACTAAAATGAACGAATGAACTTATTCAGTTCTTCGTGAACGATATCGCTTATTTGATTTATGAAAACCGTTGCTTTTGGTAAATTTTTGAGCGTTGGTTTGTTTTCAATAAAAGTCTAAAAAAAATGTCTAAAAGAAAAAGAAGCAACATTTTGAACCATTTCATTGGTAGCGAGGGTGGAAAAACAGGCCAATGCATATACTGCAAGTCCACTCTTAGTATTTCTGGTGGCTCGCAAAGTAATTTGGCGCGCCATTTAAAATTAAAGCATCCAACAGTTACGTTGGCTGTAGATCGGGAGGAACAAGTGCCACAGGTCCATAAAATGATTGTAAAGGGTAATCACTCGTTTCGAATAGTCGAGGAGCCGGAATTTAAAACACTGGTAGAAATGATGTCCCAGTGTCCAGGATACCGTCTTCCCCAAAGAAAGACTATATCCAATGTCCTTCTTCCAAATATATACGAGGAGTATAAAGCAAAGGTGAAAGAAAATTTAAGCATTGCGCATGCCGTGTGCCTCACAACGGATTCGTGGACTTCTCGCTGCAATCAAAATTATATTGCAGTGACTGCTCATTATATAGAGCCAGAAGACACAAACATAAAATCAGCACTGCTCGAGTGTGAGGAAAATGCGGAGTCCCACACAATTGTTAACCTATCCAGCTTTTAAAAAAAACAATATCAGAATGGGGATTAACGAACAAAGTGACTGCAATTGTTACCGACAATGCGGCCAATATAGTTGGAGCTGTAAACCACGGCAATTGGCGTTCAATCCCCTGTTTTGCACACACAATGAATTTAATTGTACAGTCATCTTTGTTAAGCGTTGGAGACATTATTACACGAAGCAAGGCGATCGTCGAATACTTCCATCGCAGTTCAACAGGACTAAAAAAACTTAAAGAAACTCAGGAGCAGCTAAGTCTACCCCAGCTGAAGCTTAAAATGGACGTACAAACACGTTGGAATTCAACGTACGATATGCTTCAGAGGCTGTACACTTTGAAGGACGCATTGGCAGTCACCTTGCCTAGACTTCGACCTGAGTTACTGTTACTCGAGCGAGACTGGAATGTCATTAAAGAACTGATTGCAGTTCTTAAACCATTCTACGAAATAACAGTAGAAATTTCAGCAGAAAAGCACGTAACGCTATCTAAGGTGCGAACTCTGTAGTCAATTAACAAATAAAAATATTAAATATTTACTCTCTTTTTTAAAGGTTACTATATTCTGTAAAATGCTCGAAGGCTTCTTAGCGTCATATTTCGCAGTTTCCAAAGAGGTGCAGGAAGTTTTAGGCTGCCTTAAAGCTAAAATGACGGCTCGCTTATGCAACGTAGAAAAAAATATGTTGTATGCTGAAAGTACAATATTAGAGGATTTAAAAATTAAGAAAATTTCAAATTTGCGGTGGACCAACTGAGGAAAAAGTTGCAACTCATTCCAACCGTGGAACATGTCGAATTTGACGTTGGACCTTGTGAAGAAGAAACTGTAGTCGAAGAGAGTATTTGGAACGAATACGACGTTGAATTTCGTTCAATAGCGAAGTCAACCAATAAAACTGTTGCATCCATTCGCGAAATGGAAAAGTATCTTTCCGAAGAGTACTTGGGCAGAAAGGAGGATCCCCTTACGTGGTGGAATCAGCGAAAATTAATTTATCCCAAACTCTACAGTTTTGTTTTAAAAAGACTGTGCATCGTTGCAACATCCGTTCCATGCGAAAGAACATTCTCCTTTGCAGGTCAGATAATTTCTGACAGACGATGCCTTTTGCTACCGGATAAGGTAGACAAGTTAACATTTTTGCATAGCAATATGTAGTTAAATATATAATTATAAGTTTAATGTATTTTTTTGTTTTCATCGAAATATTAGCAGTTAAGATAAATGTACTTGAAGTCATATTTAATTTTAAGATCAAATTAAGTTCTTTTAAATGAATTACTTTAATTTTTGTTAACAAAAGTTCCTTTAATTAAATCTTTACTATCATAATTCATGAAACATTTAACAGAAACCCTACTTATCTTATGTTGGTGATTTCTTATCATGAACGATTTAGATGATTAGGTCTTTCTGTTCAGTCTGAACGATGAACGGTTTAGATGATTAGGTCTTTCTGTTCAGTCATGAACGATGAACGATTTAGATGATTAGGTCTTTCTGTTCAGTCATGAACGATGAACGATTTAGATGATTAGGTCTTTCTGTTCAGTCATGAACGATGAACGAATTGACTGGCCTAGTTCACGGGCAAAATATGAACGAGTGAACTTACTCAGCAAATTGAACTAAAAATCCCAACTCTAATAATCGGTAGCTCTGTTGTTTGTTGTTGGATTTTTATGCAACTTTCAGCATAGTTTGATATGGTTTGTCTTCCAAGGAATCATAAATAAAAATACTGTACGATAAGAACAAATGCCTTTAAATGGCATGCAAGTATGAAAAGTTTTTTTTCCTACGGAAAAAGGGCGCATGGCAGCCCAAAATTTTAAATGGTAATGTATTTATGCTGTCTTTAGGAACCTGCATACCAAAATTGGTATTCCTAAGTGCCATAGTTAAGGAGATATTCGCCGAAAACATCTATCTTTTACGAATGGGGCGTGGCATCAAAAAAAAAGATTCTTGTATTGACTGACTAAACATCGAGTCGATTGAGACCAAATTCGAACTTGTAGCTCTTACCATCTCTGAAATCTGTGTGTTCATACGGACAGATAGACCGACATGGCTATATCGACTCGGCTTGTGACGCTGATCAAAAATATATATACTTTATAGGGTCTGCCACGCCTCCTTCTGCCTGTAACATAAATTTGCACTAACCCTATATACTCTTGCAGAGAGTATAAAAAAAATAGAGGGGTCTATTAGGTTTGTCAGAAGTGAAGTGTCCGTAACACGCTGAAGGAAGCTTTTCCGACCCTATAAAGTATATATGTATATTCTTGATCAGCATCAACAGACGAGACGATATAGCAATGTCCGTCTCTCTGTCCGTATGAACACCTGGATTTTCTAAACTACAACATCTAGACTAACCAAATTTAAAAAGAAAGTCCGTAAATAGTGTACGCAGGATAAGTTCACTTCAAATTTTGGCCACGCCCCCTACCGTCCCCGCAATAAGCAAAAAACAGATACCTCAGAAAAATGTGCGTACGCAGGTTCCTAGAGACACCATAAATGCAGTGCCATTAAAACTTTTGGGCTGCCTCGCCCCATTTTTCCACAAGAAAAATCGTACCGTGTTATAGTTTAAGATTCGTTTAATCATATCAAGCTATCCTGAAAGTTGCAAAAAATATAACTATGAACAAAGTCAACACAGACTCAGAAATTTTATTTTTTAGACCCCGTACTCTAAAAAAGAGTATGGGGGTCTATTAGGTTTGTCAGAAGCGAAATGTGCGTAACAGGCAGAAGGAAGCTTTTCCGACCCTATAAAGTATATATATTCTTGATCAGCATCACAAGCCGAGTCGATATAGCCATGTCCGTCTGTCTGTCTGTCTGTCCGTCCGTCTGTATGAACACCTGGACCTTTTAAACTACAAGAGCTAGAGACACCAAATTTTTAAATGAAAGTCCGTCTATGATGTACGCAGATCAAGTTTATTTCAAATCAGGGCCACGCCCCCTACCGCCCCCGCAATAAGTAAAAAACTAGACACACCTCGGAAAAAATCGATGTTTTCTGCGAATATCTCCGTAACCATGGCACTTAGGAACACCAATTCTGGTACGCAGGTTCCTAGAAACAGCACAAATGCAACGTCATTAAAAGTTTTGGCCTGGCACGCCCCATTTTCCCACAAGAACTAAAAAACTTTTTAAAATTTACATGCCGTTTTTAAAGCATTTGCTAATATATTACAGTATTGTAATTAAAAAATTTGTTTAAAGACTAATTATATCAAACTACCCTGAAAGTTGCATAAAAATCCAACTATAAACAACTGAGCAATTAGGTAACAAAGTGTCCCTTGAAGCGCATTGTCAATGCACGTGGTTGAAAGAAAAGAGATAACTGTATGTTTATATATACATTAGCCGCAGTAGTTTGCAAAGGAAGCGTGGCCCAGGTAGTAGAGACTCCTTATATGTAAACACAAGACCTGCCGTTCGAACCCCGGTACAGACTCGGAAATTTAATTTTTAGACCCCTATACTCTTAAAAAGAGTATAGGGGTCTATTAGGTTTGTCAGAGCCAAATGTGCGTAACAGGCAGAAGGAAGTATATATATTCTTGATCAGCATCAACAGCCGAGTCGATATAGCAATGTCCGTCTGTCCGTCTGTCTGTCTGTCTGTCTGTCTGTCTGTCTGTCCGTCCGTCTGTATGAACACCTGGATCTTTTAAGCTACAAGAGCTAGAGACATACAATTTTTTAATGAAAGTCCGTCTATGATGTACGCAGATCAAGTTTATTTCAAATCGGCGCCACGCCCCCCACCGCCCCCGCAATAAGTAAAAAACTAGACACACCTCGGAAAAAATTGATGTTTTCTGCGAATATCTTTGTAACTATAGCACTTAGGAACACCAATTCTGGTACGCAGGTTCCCAGAGACAACACAAATGCAACGTCATTCAAAATTTTGTTCTGACACGCGCCCTCTTCCTACAAGGACTAAGCAAATTTTTCAACCTTACATGCCGTTTTTAAAGCATTTGGTAATATAGTACGGTATTGTAGTTCAAAATTTGTTTAAAGACAAATTATATCAAACTAACCTGAAAATTGCATAAAAATCCATAAAAATAAACAAAGTAGCCCATGAAGCGCGTAATGAATGTAGTGGTGCAACTAGTAGGGCAGCATGACTGATTTAAAATTTTTTTTTAAATTTAATTTTAAAACTTAAATTTTAAATTACAGTCGTATTCAAATATTAATTTCGAATACAAGGAGAGTACGGGGTCTTTTACAGTCGGCGCGCTCGACTGTAGCCTTTCTTACTTGTTCTTGTTATAATTAGTGACTTAAGATATATACAAATGCAATTAATATAAATTAAAGCTATGCAAATCATTCAATTCACTGTTTTCCAAATATGATTTGAAACCGCACAATGAATCGACTATTGTAATTTGACGAATTACTAAAGTAACGATTAAATTCAAAATAATTTTAAATAATAATTCCAATACCTATTGAAACTAATACAATATTTGAATCGATAATATGTTAGCTTAGGTTAAGCCGGACGACCCTAGCGTCCAGCGACTCCTACCTCCTACTCCTGCCATTTTAAAGTCATCTGTATGCATGATGTAGTGGTCAGACCCAAATTGCCTCTTAAGTCGGGCGTCTAGGCTATTTTGGGCTGTAATGTAATGTTTAGAGCAGTGTCCTTTGCACTACTGAGATGTAGATCTAATGCATGAGTCGGGGTGACAGACCCAAAGGTCAGCTTGCTGTCTAACACCGTTCCCAGGTATCTTACGTGGCTGCTAGGTTTCAGCATTTTAGGAATTTGAAATTGAATTAATCGTTAATCAATGTATTAAATTTGTCTTAGCTCTTTAGAGAGTGAATGCAAAATGAAAGTCAGAATTACGCGTCATTTAAATGGTTTTAAAAATGGTTGTCTGTATACAAAATACGTTAAACTGTCGCACGCGATTCGACTATTGCGCATGAAATTTCCTCTGGCACCTGCACGTCCATAATTTGTGGCAAAGTTATAAATTTGTTGTTGTCCAAGCGGCTCACACACTTTCGGCTGACTGCCACTATGGTGGCAGTCGTCGCGACTTACGCCTTACGGTGGTGGCTGCGACAACCAGAAATGCCAAAAACTTTCCGGTCACGCCGTTTGCCTATTTAGCCTTAACGCTTGCCTCAGCCTTTTTCTACTTCCCACTTCGCGCTCCCCTGTCCGTCCACTGCCAGTGGCACTGCTTCAGTTTCAGATGTTGGCTTTCAAAGTAGTCTCGAGTAGTCACTTAAGCTCAAGTGTTGTTGTGACCCAATCATTTTGTGGCCACAACATACCCTTTAATAGACCAACTCAAGTCTACGCGCGCCACGTCTCGTCTTAATTGTCCTCCTATAATACAGTGTCCCAACCGTGTTAAAGTCTGGTTAGTATTATTTAAGTTTATCATGTCGTTTTTATAGAATCATTCGAAATTCAGTTAATAGTATAATAGCTTTTGTTTTTGTTGCGGTTGTTATGAGTGGATAACTTCCCTTTATTTGAGAAAATTTTTTGAAAATAGGCACGAGAACTCTTCGTCTGCTCTTTTAACATTTGCTTTTCCGTCTTTATACCCGTTACTCGTAGAGTACAAGGGTATATTGTAGTCGTTGGAATGTATGTAACAGGCAGAAGGAGGCGTGGCAGACCCCATAAAGTATATATATTCTTGATCAGCATCAACAGCCGAGTCGATATAGCCATGTCCGTCTGTCCGTCCGTCCGTCTGTCCGTCTGTCCGTCCGTCTGTATGAACAAAAGGATCTCAGCAATTATAAGAGCTAGAAAGACCCAAGAGGTCGCAAATGAAAGATACATTTTGCAAGCAGTACAAGTTTGTTTTTGTTTTTTGACACGCCCACTTTAGGGCGTTCTGTGTTCATATAAAGGTAAAAGGTGGTTAAAATATCATGTTTTAGTTTAGAAAACTTTTTTGTTAGTTACGCTATCCGAACCAAATTCACATAGGATGTACATATCCATGGCGTACATAAGCTGACCAAGTTTGATCCAAATCGGACTACTATATCGTATAGCTCCCATAGGAACAATAGGTCAAAAATTCGCTTTTAAAATTAATTTGTATGAAAATTTTTTGTATTTACCAAGCTATCTTAATGAAACTGACACAGAATATATTTATCAGAAAAATAAACTTACTGATCAAGTTTGATCCAAATCGGACTAGTATATCGTATAGCTCCCATAGGAACAATCTGTCAAAAGTATGCTCTGACCATAAATTTGTGTGAAAATTTTCTGTGTTTTCCAAGCTATCTTAGCCATCCCCTAAACTATTGCACTAATATTATTATCATTACCCATTGTTAATTATATATTGAAATTGAGTAACGGGTATCCTAAAGTCGCGAGGCGACTATAGCATTCTTTCTTGTTTTATACTTAATACACTAACGGTCACTTTAAATGAGCAATTGTATTGTGCAGGCCAGCTTATTGGCCCATTTGGGTATTTAATTTGATTTTAGTCTTGCCAGTAGCATTAGCAGTGAAAACATGTAGAATTTTGATAGACATATGCCAGTCTCGTGTAGAGGTTTAACAAAAACAAATTTAAAATTTATACAGGTGGGAAATATCTGATGTACCATACTCATTGTGTGTGAGATTACGAACTTACAAGTAAGAAAGGCTACATTCGAGCACGCCGACTGTAAGAGACCCTTACACTCTCCTTGTATTCCAATTCAAAATTAATATTTAAATCTGACTGTATTTAATATAAAATTTAAATATTAAAAAAAAAATCGTTTGTCATTATATGTATGCACATACGTATGTATATATGTGTGTACGTATGTATACTATGGCTTGGCACGGCTGCCAAACACGCTTAGAAAATGCCTTAAAAACGGCATGTAAATTTGAAAAGTTGTTAATTCTTGTGGGAAAAGGGGGCGTGGCAGGCCAAAATTTTTAATGACGTTGCATTTGTGCTGTTTCTAGGAACCTGTGTACCAGAATTGGTGTTCCTGAGTGCTATAGTTACGGAAATATTCGCAAAAAACATCAATTTTTTCTGAGGTGTGTCTAGTTTTTTGCTTATTGCGGGGCGGTAGGGGGCTTGGCACTGATTTGAAATAAACTTGATCTGCTCGCGAAAGCTACGGAATTTTAATTACAAATTTGAAGGTTATAGCTCTTGTAGTTTAAAAGATCCAGGTGTTCATACAGACGGACGGACATGGCTATATCGACTCGGCTATTGATGCTGATCAAGAATATATATACTTTATGGGGTCGGAAACGCCTCCTTCTACCTGTTACGCACATTTCGCTTCTGACAAACCTAATAGACCCCTCTGCTCTTTTTTAGAGTACGGGGTCTAAAAACTATGAGAACCGCGCGCAGGCATGCTTGATCATTCGATTACATGTTTTGCTCGCAGGCAACTCTTATGTGTGATAATGTTGCTCTACAAAATATTTATTTCCAACACTCCTTCTCAACATTGCTTGTTATTTATATTCATTTTTGTTAAGCAATTGCATACTCATGTTCACAAATTTTTCATGTTTAATCTTACCTAAGTTTTTAGTCAAGACATCAGCAATCATATTTTCTGTGTCTACATATTCAACATCAAGAAAATTTTTCTTAAACAAATCTCTAATATGATGGTACTTTATATCGATGTGCTTACTACGTGGATGGAATCTTACATCCTTAACCAAACATTGGACACTCTGATTGTCGCTAAAAATCTTCACACTGGTGCCGTCACATTCGCCGATGTCATGCAGTAGACCCTGGATGTATACTGCCTCTTCCGCTGCGGTTGAAAGTGCGAAGTACTCAGCCGCTGTGGTACTGAGTGCCACCACGCCTTGTTTCTTTGACTCCCAGGAGAATGTGGCGCTTGCTGCAAACAGTTCCAAGTCGCCAAATGACTTGCGGTCTGTATTGTCGCCAGCCCAGTACGCATCTACATAGCAATGTATTGGCTGCCCAGTACGTCTGTAATGGAAGCCCAGTCGTGCGGTGCCCTTCAAGTATCTCAAAATCCGTTTTGCACCCATCTCGTACTCACGATGCGGATCTGCATTGTGTCGCGCCAGCTTAACTACAGAATGGAGAATGTCAGGCCGTGTTGTTGTTGCCAGATATAAAACGAGCCGATCAATGATTGGTAACGGGTCTGGTTTACTCGCTCGCAATTATCGTTGATACATTTCGTCTGGAATCCTGCTTCCAAAGGTGTTACATTGGGCTTACAGCTAGACATGCCATACTCAAGCAGGAGACTCTCGATGAACTGCTGGTGACATATGTAAACATCACCTGTAGTGCCGTTACGCTCTATTACCATCCCCAGAAAATGCTTCAGTTCCCCTGCATCGACGACATCGAATTCATTGGCAATGCTGACCTTTACTTCGTTCAGCTCGTCTTTGCACGAGCTCGCCAATATCAGGTTGTCCACGTACACCAAAATTATGCTCATCTTGCTGTCCCTTCGGCGCGTGTACAGGCAGGGTTCACTTGGTATAAACCCTATGCTCAGAAGGACGCGGTTCAGCTTCTCGTTCCACTCGCGTCCACTTTGCTTCAATCCATAAAGGGATTTATTAAACTTTAAGACGCACTTTGGATCGTTCGAGTTAACAAACCCCTCTGGTTGTTTCATGTACACCTCGTCCTGCAGCTCACTGTTGAGATAAGCAGAGGAAATATCAACTTGATCCATATACATACCATGCTCAACCGCTAATGCAATAACCAGTCTGATTGTTGAATATCTGGGCCACTGGGGAGAACGTGTCAGTATAATCGACCCCGTATCGTTGCGCATTGCCTTTTGCGCACAATTCAAAATTCACCAGACTTGTCGCGCTTCACCGCAAATACCCATTTGCTGTCGATTGCTCTTTTGCCAGGCGGGAGTTCTACCAATGACCAAGTTTTGTTTGTCTGCAAACTGTCGATCTCCGCCTGCATTGATTCTCTGCAGTATTTGGCTTCAATGGCCTCCAACGACTGCTTTATGTTCTCAGGAACAGCGACATAATTTGTTGTAATGATATTCTGCCCGTGTGAATGATCTTTGGACGTCCAGGGCCCTTCTTGCAGCTGGTACCAATCTCGTCTCCAACGTCGATTGCTCATTCTGCAGCTTCACTGTTAATGTCTTGTTCATGCGCAATATGTTCATAGGAACCACATTGCTGTCGTGATGATTCTGAGGATACTCCTTTTCGATGAATATAACATCACGTGATTCAATCATCTTTCCTGACTCTGGAGCCATCTCCACCAGCGTTCTATTAGCTCGCTCGGCTACTCCGTTCAGCTGTGGCGTGTGGGGTGCAATTAAATTCGGTTTGATTCCATTGTGTTTCACGAATTTTTCAAACGCGCCGCTTAAATATTCGCGACCATTGTCGCTCCGCAGACCTTTTAACTGTTTGCCAGTTTGCTTCTCTGCGAACGCCTTAAAGTCTTTGAATTTTTCCAATATTTCATCCCGCGATCTAAGGAAACATACATGGACGTGTCGCGAGCTGTCATCAATAAATGTGGCAAAATACTTGGCTCCTCCTCGAGACGCGATACTCATTGGACCACAAATATCTGTGTGCACCAAATCCAGCACATCCTTGGTGCGATTCTCTGAAGCGTTCAGGAATTTCTTAACGCAAATTTTTTCTTTTGCACATGTCTCACACACAATGTCACTTGCATTTGTATACTGGGCAATTTTGAGTCCATACACCATGTCAGCCTTGACCATGACTTCTGATGTGCTCTTCTGTACTGTGAACAATTTCTTATTTGGTATTTCTGCCAAGAACAGATCGCTCTGCCTTCTTGCAACAAAAATAACGTCACCGTCCCGATCAATTATGGATGCCTTAGTATTCTCGAATTAGACTTGAAATCCTTTTTGGACAGCTTTTCCAACCGAAAAAAATTTCTACTGCAAATCTTTTACATATAACACTTTGTTTAATTGAATCGGACTTCCGCAAATATTTATTTCAACTGTTCTGCATCCATTGTGCTCTTTCATATTTACAAAATACGACCGCTCGCAACATAAGTGTGGAGTGGCGCCACTATCCAAACACCAAACTGATTTTGCAAGTTTGCTTGTGTTGTAGTTCGTAGAAGTGAATTCCGAAAAGTTCTTCTTTCCACCTTCTTTGTTTTCCTTTTCTTCTTTGCCCGCCCGGCAATTTGAGGCAGTGTGACAAATCGGCCATACTTCCAGCACGCGCCTTTTATTATACCCGTTACTCGTAGAGTACAAGGGTATATTGTAGTCGTTGGAATGTATGTAACAGGCAGAAGGAGGCGTGGCAGACCCCATAAAGTATATATATTCTTGATCAGAATCAACAGCCGAGTCGATATAGCCATGTCCGTCTGTCCGTCCGTCTGTATGAACAAAAGGATCTCAGCAACTATAAGAGCTAGAAAGACCCGAGAGGTCGCAAATGAAAGATACAATTTGCAAGCAGTACAAGTTTGTTTTTGTTTTTGGACACGCCCACTTTAGGGAGTTCTATGTTCATATAAAGGTAAAAGCAGGTAAAAATAGCAAGTTTTAGTAAAGAAAAGTTTTTTGTTAGTTACGTTATCTGAACCAAATTCACTTATTATGTACATATCTATGGCGTACATAAGCTGAACAAGTTTGATCCAAATCGGACTACTATATAGTATAGCTCCCATAGGGACAATCGGTAAAAAGTTCGCTCTTAGTATGAATTTGTATGAAAAATTTTTGTATTTACCAAGCTATCTGAATGAAACTAACACAGAATATATATAAATAAACATACTGACCGAGTTTCATTCAAATCGAACTACTATATCGTATAGCTCCCATAGGGACAATCGGTCAAAAGCTCGCTCTTAGTATGAATTTGTATGAAAAATTTTTGTATTTACCAAGCTATCTTAATGAATTTGACACAGACCATATTTATCAATAACTTAAATATACTGACCAATTTTGATCCAAATCGGACTACTATATCGTATAGCACCCATAGGGACGATCGGTCCAAAAATTTGCTTTTAGTATGAACTTGTATGAAAAATTTTTTTGTTTACCAATCTATCTTAATGAATTTGACACAGACTATATTTATCAATAACGCAAATATACTGACCAAGTTTGATCCAAATCGGACTACTATATCGTATAGCACCTATAGGGACGATGGGTCAAAAGTTTGTTTTTAATATGAACTTGTATGAAAAATTTTTTTGTTTACCAAGCCATCTTAATGAATTTGACACAGACCATATTTATCAATAACGTAAATATACTGACCAAGTTTGATCCAAATCGGACTACTATATCGTATAGCACCTATAGGGACGATCGGTCAAAAGTTTGTTTTTAGTATGAACTTGTATGAAAAATTTTTTTTGTTTACCAAGCTATCTTAATGAATTTTACACAAAATATGATTATCATTAACATAAATATACTGACCAAACAATCGGTCGGAAATTTGTTCTTAATATGGAAATATTATCTCATTTTACTACGACTGGAAAATTCGGGTAAAAATTAATCTAATTTAACTTACAATATTTAAAGTGTATAATAAAAATGCATTTAGTTTTGAAGTCATCAAAACAATTTACACCAAAAAAATGGCATTCGGATCGGTAAAAAGGAAAATTCCCCGCCCAAATATAATAGCAAATGATCAGGGATATGGGCAAATTTGGGCGTTTGCCAATAATTCTTCTACTCGTCCCCTTACTCGTTTAGGGCGTTCTATGTTCATATAAAGGTAAAAGGTGGTAAAAATAGCATGTTTTAGTATAGAAAACTTTTTTGTTAGTTACGTTATCGGACTACTATATCGTATAGCTCCCATACAAACAATCTGTCAAAAATATGCTCTGATAGTATAGCTCCCATAGGGACAATCGGTAAAAAGTTCGCTCTTAGTATGAATTTGTATGAAAAATTTTTGTATTTACCAAGCTATCTGAATGAAACTAACACAGAATATATATAAATAAACATACTGACCGAGTTTCATTCAAATCGAACTACTATATCGTATAGCTCCCATAGGGACAATCGGTCAAAAGCTCGCTCTTAGTATGAATTTGTATGAAAAATTTTTGTATTTACCAAGCTATCTTAATGAATTTGACACAGACCATATTTATCAATAACTTAAATATACTGACCAATTTTGATCCAAATCGGACTACTATATCGTATAGCACCCATAGGGACGATCGGTCCAAAAATTTGCTTTTAGTATGAACTTGTATGAAAAATTTTTTTGTTTACCAATCTATCTTAATGAATTTGACACAGACTATATTTATCAATAACGCAAATATACTGACCAAGTTTGATCCAAATCGGACTACTATATCGTATAGCACCTATAGGGACGATGGGTCAAAAGTTTGTTTTTAATATGAACTTGTATGAAAAAATTTTTTGTTTACCAAGCCATCTTAATGAATTTGACACAGACCATATTTATCAATAACGTAAATATACTGACCAAGTTTGATCCAAATCGGACTACTATATCGTATAGCACCTATAGGGACGATCGGTCAAAAGTTTGTTTTTAGTATGAACTTGTATGAAAAATTTTTTTTGTTTACCAAGCTATCTTAATGAATTTTACACAAAATATGATTATCATTAACATAAATATACTGACCAAACAATCGGTCGGAAATTTGTTCTTAATATGGAAATATTATCTCATTTTACTACGACTGGAAAATTCGGGTAAAAATTAATCTAATTTAACTTACAATATTTAAAGTGTATAATAAAAATGCATTTAGTTTTGAAGTCATCAAAACAATTTACACCAAAAAAATGGCATTCGGATCGGTAAAAAGGAAAATTCCCCGCCCAAATATAATAGCAAATGATCAGGGATATGGGCAAATTTGGGCGTTTGCCAATAATTCTTCTACTCGTCCCCTTACTCGTTTAGGGCGTTCTATGTTCATATAAAGGTAAAAGGTGGTAAAAATAGCATGTTTTAGTATAGAAAACTTTTTTGTTAGTTACGTTATCGGACTACTATATCGTATAGCTCCCATACAAACAATCTGTCAAAAATATGCTCTGATCATAAATTTGTGTGAAAATGTTCTATGTTTTCCAAGCTATCTTAGCCATCCCCTAAACTTTTGCACTAATATTATTATCATTACCCATTCTTAAATACATATTGAATCTGAGTAACGGGTATCCTAAAGTCGCGAGGCGACTATAGCATTCTTCTTGTTTTTCTTTGCTTTGCGTTTGATTTTTCATTACCGTTGCTGCGACTAACACTGCTGTCTTGTGCTCGAGGCGAAAACATTCTTGCTTCGACGTAATTTTCGATACCAACCTACTGGCGCCTTTCGCCTTCTTCCAGCAATTTTACTTTCAATGCATTGAGCGTTGGAAGAGTACCGCGAGTTTCGATCGCCACCACAAAATTATCATACTCCTCAGACAAGCTCGACAGCAGCAGTATCGACGAACACTCATCCGGCATTGAAACTCCAAACTCACTTAGTTTTTCCAAAACGTCAGTAAAATTGTTCAAATGTTCTGCCACCGCACCGGCGTCCCCCATCCGCATGTGGAGTAACTGTTTCAACAAACTGACCCGGCGTGCGGGGCCCATTGGCATATGAATTTCCTTCAACTTTGTACAATCAACTTTCCTGACTCTGGATTGTAATACCGGTATGCCTTTGCCGTGACTGAGTAGCCAACCATATCATGTTCAACTCCCTTCGGTTGAAATTTTCGCTTCTGTGTCTTGTTCAAAACAATTGCTTTTGAGCCGAACACACGAATATGGGACACCGTTGGTTTTTCTCCAGACCAAAACTCTACTGGTGCCATGTTTTAATAGTTTTAATAGTTTGGTAAATACAAAAATTTTTCATACAAACTCATACTAGGAGCGAACTTTTGACCGATTGTCTCTATGGGAGCTATAAGATATAGTAGTCCGATATGGATCTAACTTGGTCAGCTTATGTATACATAGATATGAATATCCAATGTCTTGTACTGCTTGGGCATTTTATCTTTCATTTGCGACCTCTCGGGTCTTTCTAGCTCTTATATTTGCTGATATCCTTTTGTTCATACGGACGGACAGACGGACGGACATGGCTATATCGACTCGGCTGTTGATGCTGATCAAGAATATATATGCTTTATGGGGTCTGCCTTGCCTTCTTCTGCCTGTTACATACTTTTGCACAAACCCAATATACTCTTGCAGAGAGTATAAAAAGAGTTTAGGGGTCTATTAGGTTTGTCAGAAGCGACATGTGCGTAACAGGTAAGAGAAGGCGGTTGATATAGCCATGTCCATCTGTCCGTCCGTCTGTATGAACACCTTGATCTTTTAAACTGCTAGAGCCACTAAATTTGTAATAAAAATTCCGTAGCTTTCGGGAGCAGATCAAGTTTATTTTAAATCAGTACCACGCCCCATACCGCCCCCGCAATAAGCAAACAACCAAAGACACCTCGAAAAAAATTGATGTTTTCCGCAAATATCTCCGTAACTATGGCACTAACGACCACCAATTTGGGTACGCAGGTTCCTAGGGACAGCATAAATGCAGTGGTCGTTAGTGCCATAGTTTCGGAGATATTTGCGGAAAACATCAATTTTTTTCGAGGTGTCTTTGGTTTTTTGCTTATTGCGGGGGCGGTATGGGGCGTGGTACTGATTTGAAATAAACTTGATCTGCTCGCGAAAGTTACTGAATTTTTATTACCAATTTGGTGGTTCTAGCTCTTGTAGTTTAAAAGATCCAGGTGTTCATACAGACGGACGGACAGACGGACATTGCTATGTCGACTCGGCTGTTGATGCTGATCAAGAACATATATACTTTATGGGGTCGGAAAAGCTTCCTTCTGCCTGTTGCGCACATTTGACTTCTGACAAACTTAATAGACCCCTATACTCTTTTTAAGAGTACGGGGTCTAAAAAAATAAGAAATAAAGAAAGTGTCACAAGATTAGTTGACATCTATACCGACCGCTGACCATTAACCCAAAGTGTCATAAGAATTGTTGGCATTTATTAACTTATTTAAACCTCCATGTAAACAATCTCCAATAACCCAGCATAAGTAAAAGTCACAATTGTAAACATAAACATTTTCGCGCAGCTTTCGCTGCATATTGTAAGCATAAACATTTTGGCACCGCTCTTGCTGCATAATGTATACACTTAGAATTAAATAAGACGACATCCGAGAATTGATCGGAACCCTAGATTGTATAAGGGATCAGTTGTTTTTTTGATACTCAAATAAAGTACATGTATTCGCCGCAAAACCGCTTTATACCAATTTATTTGTATTCGCCGTAGAACTCTTTGTACATATTTGTATTCGCCGTAAACCGTATACATAATTCCCGCTCTGGTCAGAGGGACCCCCGCCGGGGCAGGCCGTTCTATCGCCCACGACCGGAGGCCAGGCCGCTACACACGGTCTACCGCTCGACAGTCAACATTTTCGAGCGGCTAGAGGATGCTTTTGTGGCGATGAGGCCCACGACCACGGCCGTATACATCAGCGCCCCCAACCTTCGACGCACACCGCCGTTCTACGAGGAGCCCCCGTCCCCGGAGCGGACGACGATGCTCCTGCCGCCGGACGACGGGCCGACTCGAATGTCAACGGACAACGAAGCGGAAACGGCGGTTCCCGACCGGGAGGGTTATCCCCCGGTAGTCGAGGAAGAAGAAGCCGACGAGCCGCTACCCGAAGGCCGCGGGGAATCTACCACGAAGGAGTCGGGGGTCACCGAAGAAGGCTATCTCCCTGGGGCCGCTCCCTTCTTGGAGACGGACGAGGAGAGCGCCGACAGCTTGGTTGGGAAGAATCCTGTCCCCTCACGTAACCCGCTGCTCGCCGAGGTAACCCCGAGGTCGGAATACGTGGCACATTTCGAGCCGGCAGATTCGGACGAGGAGGAAGGTCCCCTATTCCGACGTCGTTTCGAGCATATGCACCTCGAGGTCGACCAGGGGAGCAGTTTCCCCAGGGTCACGAACCGATACTGGCCGAAGGCAAACCAACAAAAGACTGTGTCGCCGGCGGCGCCGACAAACCCTCGTAAGCGGCAGCACGACCCGGAGGAGCGACGAGGTAGTTCTCTCGGCCATGTCACCTAAGAACGGCATGGAGCGTGCAGGCACGCCGCCAGAGGAGGAGCTGTTGGCAGATTTGGAAGACGTGTTCGAAGGCTTTAGACCAGACCTTGACGACCTGCTATCGGTGAGCGTGCTGAGCTTGACCATCGCTAGGACGGGAGCGGTGGTGGTCAACGCTTCGGAGAAAGGGGAGGCGGGGTTATTGTAAAGCGGCCTTACATCGTTTTTAAGTAAATATATTTATATTTTTAGTTTATAAGCACGCCAGTGAAGGCGCGGTACTTTGAGGGTTGAACCCAGTAGGTTTAGATTTGTTGTTAGTCGGTAAGGAATGAATTTGTTATGTTATGTTTTCATTATCAGTATTTATTAATTTAAGTTCGAAGTTGAGTTTTATGTTGTTTTCACCGCCACTGAAAGCCATTAAATTATAAGTTTAAGAAGAACAAGTAAGAAAAGTACAGTCGATCACGCCCGACCGTATAATACTCTCTGCTTTTGTTCCCAGCTATAATTTTAAAATCGGTAACGCTAAAAGAAAAAAAAAACTAAGTATAATCAAAAATACATTCGTTTGACGTTATATGTATGCACATACATATGTGCGTATGTATACTTTTGGTCGGCACTGCCAGCGCTGTCTCTCTCGCACTCATGCATTGGTATTGGCCGCAAATATATAGAATTTGTTGCGTGTTTTCATTATTGTTTATGGTCGGATTCTTATGGAACTTTCAGGGTAGTTTGATATAATTATTCTTTAAACACATTTCAAATAACAATACTGTACGATAAGAAAAAATGCCCTTAAAATGACATGCAAATTTGAAAAGTAGTTTTATTTCTTACGGAAAAAGGGGGCGTGGCTGTCCAAAATTTTAAATGGCAATGCATTTATGCTGTCTCTGGGAACCGGCGTACCAAAATTGGTATTCCTAAGTGGCATACTTACTTAGATATTTGCTTTAAACATCTATTTTTTCCGAGGTATGTCTAGTTTTTTGCTCATTGTGGGCGAATGGGGCGTGGCATCGAAAAAAAAAAGATTCTTGTATTGACTGACTAAATATCGAGTCGATAGAGACCAAATTCGAACTTGTAGCTCTTACCATCTCTGAAATCTGTGTGTTCATACGGACGGACAGACGGACATGGCTATATCGACTCGGCTTGTGGTGCTGATCAAGAATATATATACTTTATGGGGTCTGCCCCGCCTCCTTCTGCCTGTTACATACATTTGCACAGGCCGGATACAACTCTGCACGAGAAAATGGGCGGTGAAGAGAGAGTTTTCGTGGTGGAGGTGTATCGCGACGGTCGACTGCGCTGCTCGATCGAGAGCGCCGTGGCACTTTTTGATCGACAATAGCAGAGAGCGGACGCAGCACATTGACGCGTCGGGGATATTCGCAAGTAAGTAGCAGGAATTTGGCTAGGCAGTGCAGCAGGGAATTCAGGGCCTTATCATTATAATTCATTAGTAAGAAATAAAGAATGGTATCGAAGCCGATTCGTGAGCCTTCTTTATTTCTCCCCAATAACTCCTCTTTTGCTAACTATTAAGTAGTAGACTGATGAGGATTTGATCCCATCCGCTGCAGGTATTCCCGGCATGGTGTAATGCTAACAACTCCTATTTCACTAACTATTAAATAGTAGATTGATGTGGATTTGATCACATCCGCTGTGGGTCACTCCATGGTGTATTATTAACAATTCCGCTCTTGCTAACTATTAATTAGTAGATTAGAGAGGTAAACCCGGCGAGTAGTCCTAATCGAAGTCGCTTTAGTTTTCTTGTGCTAACGCGTTTGGCCACACACTCCACCTGCAGCGTCTTTGCGTGAAAAAAAAATATAAATTTTCTTGCAAAGCTGGGCCCAGGGCAGACTGAGACTCGTACCCCGGCCAGATAGTAACTTTACAACATACCTCGGAAAAAATAGATGTTTGCGGCGAATATCTCATTAACTATGGCATTTAGGAATACCAATTTTGGTATATAGGTTCCTAACGACAGCATAAATGCAGTGCTATTTAAACTTTTGGGATGCTACGCCTCCATTTTCCGTAAGAAATAAAATACTTTTCAAATTTGCATGCCGTTTTTAAGGCATTTGTTCTTATCGTGCAGTATTGTTTAAAATTCATTTGAATACTAGTCATATCAAACTACCCTGAAAGTTTCATAAGAATCCGAACATAAACAAAAATGAAAACAAGCAGCAGAGTTTATATATGAGCACATACATACACACATATATATGCGCATACATGTAATGTCAAACGTATATGTATGTGCATACAGGCAAAAAGATGAACAAATATTCGTTTATGCTTTATTTTTCAATGTGTTTTAATAAGAGTACTATCCATTATTATAATACCCGGATACCGATTTTAAAATTATAATCGGGAATAAATGCAGAGAGTACCATACGATCGGGCGCGCTCGACCGTACTTTTCATTCTTGTTCTCGTGGCATACTTACGGGCGTTTGCAAAAGCTCTGGACACGAAATGAATATGGATTTTCTTTTAATTACCGACTCACTATAGCAAGAACAACAAAGAACAAAACACACACGAATACACATCGCGCACACAAATAACACGAAAAACGACACAAAAAAGGAAAGAAAAGTACAGTCGAGCACGCGCGACCGTATAATACTCTCTGCCTTAATTTCCGATTATATTATTTAAATCGATATCCTGGTATTACAATGGATAGTACTTGTGTTAGAATATACGAATACAAGAAAACAAAGAATAATCGAATTTACATCTGTTTGTCTGTATGCAAATACATATACGTTTAACACTATATTTATGCACATTCTACTGTATATACTAGTATACCTTCAGTCTGCACGAATTGCGTCCTCGGCCAGCGCTGCCGCCACACATGCAGCAAAAATGTTCGTTTCTATGTTTAGCGGATGTTACTTCTGTTTAAGATTATCCAAAATTATCCGGAAACCTTCCTTTAATGTTTCTGTCTCGCTTGCTCAAATATAAACTTTGTTACGTGTTTTCTTTCTTTATGTTACCTTATACATACTCTGTGAGTAGTGGGTATAATTAGTTGCGTTATGATTATTAGCGGTTGATATCAAAAGAGAGAGAGATTATCAGCTGTGACAGACGTGTTTTGTAAACGCTCAGTTTATATTATTATTTTTACGTAAAAATTCAAATTTTAATTAATATTTAATTTGTGCTAAGTGTTACCCTAATTCTGGTTTTTACAATTACTACCGTTACCGTTACTCAGTTTCAACATGTAATTAAGAATAGGTAATGATCATAATATTAGTGCAATAGTTTAGGGGATGACTAAGATAGCTTGGAAAACACAGAAAATTTGAACATTGCATATTTTTATACTCTCTGCAAGAGTATATTGGGTTTGTGCAAATGTATGTAACAGGCAGAAGGAGGCGTGGCAGACCCCATAAAGTATATATATTCTTGATCAGCATCACAAGCCGAGTCGATATAGCCATGTCCGTCTGTCTGTCCGTCCGTCTGTCCGTCCGTATGAACAAACAGATTTCAGAGATGGTAAGTGCTACAAATTCGAGTTTGGTCTCTATCGACTCGATATTTAGTCAGTCAATACAAGAACCTTTTTTTTTTGACGCCACGCCCCATTCGCCCACAATGAGCAAAAAACTGGGCACACCTCGGAAAAAATAGATGTTTAATGCGAATATCTCAGTAACTACGGCAGTTAGGAATACCAATCTTGGTAAGCATTTTCCTAAAAACAGCATAAATACATTGCCACTTAAAATTTTGGAGAGTCGTAAATAAAGTGTGATCTACTGATTTTCTGTGCTATCTGTTATCTTCGTGTGCTAAAAATAGCACAAGAGGTAAATTTGGACGCTGTCTCGCGCAGTGTCGGCAATTTTACAACAACAAAACTCAAGTATAGTGAGATAAAACTGCATTCGTTGCCCGCTTGGGCTGAAAATTTCCCCTCTCCCCGCGCTCAGCCGCACAAGAGGGGCAATAAACATCGCGCTTATCTGCTTAAGTGATCTAACTTACAATTGACCTTGAATATAATTTGTCTGTTTATAAGTGAAAACTTAACTTTAAAGTTAACACATTATAAATTCAATAAAATGAATAATGAGCTACCTTCTAACTCTCTGCTTAGTAATAAGCAGATTGATTATGAAACAAGAATGAATGCTATAGTCGCCTCGCGACTTTAGGATACCCGTTACTCAGATTCAATATGTATTTAAGAATGGGTAATGATAATAATATTAGTGCAAAAGTTTAGGGGATGGCTAAGATAGCTTGGAAAACATAGAACATTTTCACACAAATTTATGATCAGAGCATATTTTTGACAGATTGTTTGTATGTGAGCTATACGATATAGTAGTCCGATTTGAATGAAACTGGGTCAGTATGTTTATTTTATTGATAAATATATTCTGTGTCAGTTTAATTAAGATAGCTTGGTAAATACAAAAAATGTTCATACAAATTCATTCTAAGAGCGAATTTTTGACCGATTGTCCCTATGGGAGCTATACGATATAGTAGTCCGATTTGAATGAAATTCGGTCAGTATGTTTATTTTATTGATATATATATTCTGTGTTAGTTTCATTCAGATAGCTTGGTAAATACAAAAATTTTTCATACAAATTCATACTAAGAGCGAACTTTTTACCGATTGTCCCTATGGGAGCTATACTATATAGTAGTCCGATTTGGATCAAACTTGTTCAGCTTATGTACGCCATAGATATGTACATAATAAGTGAATTTGGTTCAGATAACGTAACTAACAAAAAACTTTTCTTTACTAAAACTTGCTATTTTTACCTGCTTTTACCTTTATATGAACATAGAACTCCCTAAAGTGGGCGTGTCCAGAAACAAAAACAAACTTGTACTGCTTGCAAATTGTATCTTTCATTTGCGACCTCTCGGGTCTTTCTAGCTCTTATAGTTGCTGAGATCCTTTTGTTCATACAGACGGACGGACGGACAGACGGACATGGCTATATCGACTCGGCTGTTGATTCTGATCAAGAATATATATACTTTATGGGGTCGGCCACGCCTCCTTCTGCCTGTTACGCACATTCCAACGACTACAATATACTCTTGTACTCTACGAGTAACGGGTATAAAAATGCGCCAAGCAGCTGGTAAAACACCACTGGAAATTCGGACAGAGTTTAGTAATCGGCATCATCTTCTATGTACTGAAACCCATAACCTCAGTACAATAACAACAACAATAACTTTTACTAGTGCGGGCAGTAACACAATATACACTTCTGCATGTTCCACAACTGCTGTAATTAGCTGTGTGAGCCCAAGCGAAACTATGTATAATCAAGGAGATTGCCTTTCCCAAAGTTCTTCCATAATTGCTTCTTCAACACTTAGTGGAGCTACTAATATTGATACACAAGCACTCAGTGGAGCTGCCACAAAACTTGTTGCAGCCCAAAAAAATTTGAAAATTAAAAGGAAGAAACCTCTTTCTCCTAATGTTAGCCCTAAGAGATCGAACAAAGTGCTGTCCTCATCCCCAGCACCCACTAGCAAGATTGACTCCAGCAATAGGTTTGCTATGCTAGACATGGACATAGATGGTACTAATGTAGTCTACGCTGACGAAAGTTCAAAAGCCACAGATGATGGCCCTATTACTGCTTCCCAGGTTGCTGATCAGAATACTCCAACTGGTTGTACTCCAAGTGTGTCAGCCAACAACCAAAAGCAACATCAGTCCAAAAATTCCCGTCAACTTAACAGTACCTCAAAACCGCCACAAATATTTGTGAGTATTGCTGATCTTAATGACCTCTTTGAAATCATTAAGGAGGTTACTAGTTTGGACAACGTAACTGTCAAAGTAAATCAAGGTGAAACAGCCAGGATATTTCCAAAAGACAGTGATACTTACAGAGCTATTGTAAGTCATTTTGACAGTATAGGCATTGAGTTCCATACGTATCAACTTAAGGAAGAAAAACCATACCGAGTTGTTGTCAGGGCTCTGCACCATAGCACATTAAACAATGAGATTATTACCGATTTTAAGGAATATGGTTTTGATGCTCTGACGTTACATAACCCAAAATCAAAAAATAACAGTGATGAAAAGCTGAATATATTCTTTATCAATATAAAGCCGTGCGCTAATATTAATGATATATATGAAATCAAGTACCTTTGCCGACAAAAAGTCAAAATAGAAAGAATGCGTAACACATCCGAAATTGCCCAATGCATAAGATGTCAGGAATACGGTCACACTGCCAAATACTGTCGTCGCCACCCCAACTGTGCACGTTGTGGTGAAGACCATCTCACCAAACTATGTGTTCGTCCCCAAGAAGAACCGCCTATCTGCATGCACTGTGGAGGAAGTCATATGGCAAGCTACCGTGGTTGCCAGAAGTACCAGGAGTATCTGCGACAAGCTATGGGCTCTCACACAAAGAAACAGACTACCTCTCTGGCTTCTAGAAATACTTATACGTACCAAACCAAGCAACATCAATCACTGCTAAGACAGCAGCAACCAATTCAAGAAAAACTCACACAACATATAAATAGCACTTCAAGATTCAACACTGCAAGTAATTCATTTGCATCAATAGTCAAAAATGGTAACCCTCCTATCCTACGCCATCATCATGATCATCAAGCGACAGACCGAAATCACAATAACATGCTACAACAGCAACCAATTGATATCCAGTCTCTATTGGAATAGCAACAAAAGCAATTCCTGAAATGCCAACAACAGCATCAACAATTTTTCTCGTGGCTTCAGGAGCAGCAATGTGAACAACAACAACAAAACAAGCAAAACAATGTAAGACTAGAACAGCTAGAAAAAACGGTTCATGAGATGGCCAACATGTTGAAGCACATGTTGAAGCCAACATTGCGACATATGAAGATGACATTGCAGTCATTTATAATTCTCCTAGTCGCATTGAAGCCAGGAACGGACTTCAAGCGTATCTAGATTCTCTTGCAGCTTGGTGTGAGCAGTGTAATTTGAAGATCAACCCACACAAAACCACAAACCCTTGTTTCACCCTCAAAAGTCTGATCTCGACTACACCCCCAATTCAGCTAGAGGGAGTTACCCTAGAGCAACCGTTGCAATATCTTGGAATCACCCTGGATAAGAGCCTTACTTTTGGACCACACCTCAAAGCCACAGTAAAAAAATGCCGTCCCAGACTGCAACAAATGCGATGGGTCATCAATAAAAGGAGCACCTTGACACTGAGGTGTAAGAGAGCTGTATACGCTCATTGTATTCTGCCGATATGGCTATATGGGGTGCAGATTTGGGGGATCGCAGCCAAATCAAACTATAAACGTATCCAGGTACTACAAAATCGAGTACTAAGGCAAATAACCAACTGTCCCTGGTACGTAAGAGGTTCTACTCTACATAAGGACTTGAAACTCTTAACAGTTGAAGAGCATATTACAAGACACTCTAGTATATATAGAGACAGATTGCTGAGACACCGCAATCTTCTCACAAGAGCTCTACTTCCATCCCGACCCTTAAGGCGGCTTAAAAGGTAAGGTTTTGCCAAAAACATTACAAATCATTAAGACTATTCTATTTATTTTAAGTCCTCACACTGCGTTATGAGGTTTGGTTTTTTGTTTTATATTACTATTCATGTGTTGTTAAAGTACTAAGTAATGATTGTACAAGTTCTACACTTAAATAAAAAAAAAAAAAAAATCTTAAAATTTTGGACTGCCACGCCCCCTTCTTCCGTAAGAAAAAAAAAACTTTTTATACTTGCATGCTGTTTTAAAGGCATTTGTTGTTATCGTAGAGTATTGTTATTTATGATTCCTTTGAAGACAAATCATATCAAACTGTGCTGAAAGTTGCATAAAAATCTAACAACAAACAACAGAGCTACCGATTATGAAGTTAATATTTGGGTCAATGCATGAGTGCGAGCGCGACAGAAACATTCAAGCATATATTCGAACTCTTTTGATGCATGTGTGGCGGCAATAGTATACATACAAACATATACATTTATGTACATGCGCATAGATATAACGTCAAACGAATTTTTATGTGCATACAGAGAAACATATGTATTTTCGATTATAAATTGTCTTTTTTGTTGTAACGTGTTCTAATACAAGAACTATCTATTGTAATATCCGGATACTGATTTTAACATTATAATTGGAAATAGAAGCAGAGAGTATTATACGGTCGGGCTCGTTCCACTGTACTTTTCTTACTTGTTGACAGATTGTTTCTATTGGAGCTATACGATATAGTAGTCCGATTTGGATCAAACTTGGTCAGTATATTTATGTTATTGATAAATATATTCTGTGTCAGTTTCATTAAGATAGCTTGGTAAATACAAAAAAAATGTTCATACAAATTCATTATAAGAGCGAATTTTTGACCGATTGTTCCTATGGGAGCTATACGATATAGTAGTCCGATTTGGATCAAACTTGGTCAGCTTATGTATGAATTTGGTTCGGATAACGTAACTAACAATAAAGTTTTCTATACTAAAACATGCTATTTTAACCTGCTTTTACCTTTATATGAACATAGAACGCTGTAAAGTGGGCGTGTCCAGAAACAAAAACAAACTTGTACTGCTTGCAAATTGTATCTTTCATTTGCGACCTCTCGGGTCTTTCTAGCTCTTATAGTTGCTGAGATCCTTTTATATTTATATTTATGGACGTTGATGTACTAACGAGACAGTACATTCAAGTGGTCCAGCAACACCAAGCAACGTGCTTGTTAGCGCGCGGAACCCTGCAGACAATGCAGCCACCACCCGCCCAACCGGCCGAGGGCACACCGCATAACGTACGGCTACGAAAAACGCGAAACGAGTTTATTTGTTAAAAACGAATTACAATATATAAAAATACAATACAATACATATAATATAATAGTTTAAACTATATTAATTAAGATCTAGATAGGTGACAGAGAAGAGAAGTTCTAATTAAAGGGATTGAAGTAGAACTACCTACAACTCGAGATAGTTTGTTGTAGTTACTACACAATACCCGGAAAGGGTTATGTAAAGCAAAATTAGTAGTACAAGGTTGAAGAGAGAGTGGAAGAAAGTTTCTAGTGGGTCTTATCGGAACAGCGAACCTAATCTGGCTAATTAATTCTGAAGAATCAATTTCACCGTTGATTAGTTTGTGTAAGAAAATTACACCGAGCACTGTCCTACGATCAGACAAAGAAGGAAGATTTATTAGTAAAAGTCTACTATGGTAGGATGGCAAGCGTATATTAGGGTTCCAGTTAAGGGCCCTTAGGGCAAAAAGAAGGAATTGTTTTTGTACAGATTCTATTCTATCTTGATGAATCCTATATTGGGGAGACCAAATACAAGATCCATATTCAAGAATAGGACGTACCAAGGAAGTATAGAGTGTTTTTGTTAAATAGGGATCGTTAAATTCTTTCGACCAGCGCTTTATAAAGCCCAGGACGCCAAAAGCACGATTAGTAATTGATAAAACATGCTTAAACATAAGGATACCCAAATCAGTGACCGACTCAATTCTTTGAAGAGAATTATTAATTTCTCAAAAACCTTGGGAATAGCAGACAACTTGGAAATACCTCTATAGTTGCAGACATTGCTTTTGTTTCCTTTTTTGTGAAGAGGAATAATATAAGATGATTTCCAAACATCCGGGAAACAACAAGATGCAACGGACAAAGAAAATAATTTATACAGGGGCTTAAAAAGGCCGTCTGCACAGTTTCTCAGCACGCAACCTGGGACTCCGTCTGGCCCTGGTGAAAAAACAGGTTTAATATTCTTAAAATTACGTAAAAGTGAGCTTTCAGTGATGACCGGTGTAAAATTACAATTGAACGGAATTAAATGATAAGGGTAAGGTGAATCAGATTTATACTCGTGCATACTATAAGTCGCTTGAAAAAAATCGGCAAATAAATCGGCGATAGCCAGATCTGAGTTAGCAGTTTGTCTTTCAAAGACTACACTAGGTGGAAGCGTTGATGATTTACGCTTCGAATTAACGAAGTTATAAAACCGTCTAGGATTCCTTCGGAACTGTTGACCACAGTCAGCAAGGTATTCCTTATAGCAACGGTCGTTCAAAGCATAGAAATCAGATCGAGCAATCAGATAGCAAGAGAGATACAAGGAAGAGCCAGTTTCCTTGAATCTTTTATAGAATCGCGACTTTCTATTTTTAAGCAAAGTTAACTCGCGGGTAAACCAAACAGGCTTGTTTGACCTATTTGGAACACAAAGCGGAACGCAGACATCAAGTAAAGAATTTAAAGTATTATAAAAAGTTGTGATTGCACTATCCATATTACTACACATGAAAAGTCGGGACCAGTCAGTCTGGGATAACAGTACATTTAACTTGTTAAAGTCGGCTTTCCGAAACTGACGAGTTCGTTTTGTAGATTTACAACAAGCACGGTTCACCCGAGCAGGTAAATCAATCAACACTTCCAAAGTCGGATGATAGGGATCTTCACGATAGGATAAGGGTGTGGTACGGGAGACAGAATAGCGGGATGGATCCAAAACAAAAATCAGATCGAGCATTCTTTTTAAAGAGTTTGAGATAGCATTGATCTGAAACAATGAAATACCAAACAATTCATCAAGAAAATCATGCTGAGTCGTAGGGGTCAACACGGCTGAGTCAGGATATGAAATCCATGTAGTCCCTGCAATATTGAAATCGCCGAGAACTACAAGAAAATCACGATCGGAAAGTTTAGATGATACTAATTTAATAGCAGAGAAGTGTAATAAATAAAAAGCATAGTCAGAAGAAGGAGGAATATAGGAGCAAGTGATGAAAATACTAATGTTATTTAGGAATAACCTAACAGCAACAAATTCAATATCAATAGAGCCATCGATTATAACCTCTTCCGAGGACAAGTTTGCATCGACGGCAATAAGTACACCGCCTCCGCGGCGAGGTGTACGATCTTTTGTATAGATAGAGAATTTATTGGAAAGAATTTCAGAGTTAAGAATATCTGGCCTTAACCATGTTTCAGAAAAGGCCAGGACATGAAACGGAAATGATAGACTATTTAGATAAAGATTACTAATTTTACTACAAATACCTCTCACATTTTGATAGGCTAATGAGAGGGAGGAAGCTAGTTTTTTCCGGCACTGAAATCGGAGTCCGATTTCTTTTCTTCGCCGTATACTCTTTTATTATTAAATGGTCCGGCCAAAATTCTTTACAACAGATCGTGTTAAAATATTTGGCTGGAACACTTACTATAAATGAAGAAATTTCCCGATGGTATGAGAACTTAAATTTTTCCACCGTAATGTTGGCTTCTGATTTGGCCTGAATGAAGGCCTTGACATCATCTGATGTAGTATCAGGGGCAAGCCTGGAAACAAATATTTGTTTTTTTGGTGGAAGACCTATAAGAGTCTTTTTATCTGACACAGTTATTACTTCCGAAGAGGCAACAGCAGTGTCAGCAGCAGACTCATTAATTGATTTGCCAACTGCAACAGTATTGACAATTGACGAATCTGAAATTACTGCGTCGGGGCTCGTAGTGACAACTTCTGCGGGTAAAATAAAGTTGTCATCACTATTAACGGTTATATTCGGAGACGGGGATGAAAAATTGATTAGAGAAGGTGCGGACAAAGTTGGTATGTGAGGAGGGACTGAAAGTTCATTAGGCCCAATCGACAATCTAAAATTGGCCTTTTTACGCTTTGGAGAATCGTTTAAGAATTTTAAGTCCTTAAACTCCTTATCCAATGCTGCGAAACTATCGGACAGACTTTTAAATCTGCCGTATAGGTCCGCAAAGCCTCTCTTAGTATGTCTCATGAAGCTCATCATGTCTCTTTCGACATCCCTGCAAGCTTCACATGTCCACTTTAAACCTGACTTAGACTCAATCAGGTCAATAATTCGGCCGTTGAGGCCTGCACATTTTTCATGTGAAACATTTTCACACAGCCAGCAGCAAACGAAAGAGTCTTTTTATAATTAAGAATATAATTAAAGAGTATAAGCAGAAGTTACAGATTGAGAAAATAGTTAAAATACGTAGGCAAACTAGGGTTAATGTGCAAGCTACTGATGTTACTTACGACAATAACAAATTTAATGCACAAAAACAATTTATGCGCGACGCGGCGACCGAAAAAGGAAAAACGGAATTACCGGCCAGCACCAAAAATTAAACAAGTAAGAAAAGTACAGTCGAACACGCCCGACCGTATAATACTCTCTGCTTTTATTCCCAATTATAATACTTAAATCGGTATCCAGATATTACAATAGATAGTTCTTGTATTAGAACATGTTAAAACAAAAAAAAAGCTAAGCATAATCGAGCATACATGTGTTTGTCTGTATGTACATACAAATTCGTTTGATGTTAATGTATGCACATACATATGTGTGTATGAATAATATTGGTCGGCATGACTAGCGATGTCTCTCTCGCACTCATTGCTCTCGAATAAAATCTTTGTTGCTTCATTTCTTTCTTGTTTATGGTCGGATTCTTATGAAACTTTCAGCAGAGTTTGACATGGTACGTCTATAAACAAATAACAACACTGTACAATAAGAATAAATGCTTTAAAAACGGCATGCAAGTTTGAAATTTTCTTTTATTCCTTGCGGAAAAAAGGGGCGTGGCAGCCCAAAACTTTTGATGTCATTTCATTTATGCGGTTTCTAGGAACACGTGTACCAAAATTGGTATTCCTAAGTGCCATAGTTACTGAGATATTAGCCGGAAACATAGATTTTTTTCGAGGTATGTCTAGTTTTTTGCTCATTGTGGGCGAATGGGGCGTGGCATCGATAAAAAAAAAGATTCTTGTATTGACTGACTAAATATCGAGTCGATAGAGACCAAACTCGTAGCTCTTACCATCTCCGAAATCTGTTTGTTCATACGGACGGACAGACAGACAGACAGACAGACGGACAGACGGACATGGCTATATCGACTCGGCTTGTGATGCTGATCAAGAATATATGTACTTTATGGGGTCTGCCACGCCTCCTTCTGCCTGTTACATACATTTGCACAAACCCAATATACTCTTGCAGAGAGTATAATAAAAGAGCGCGTTAGAACAGATGAGAGCGCGTCGTGAGCGTACGTAAAGAAGAGAGCACGAAGATAGAGATAAATTGTTAGCGCAAGCAACGGCGTAAAATTACAAGAACAATTTCACAGCGACTAACAAGTGCAGAGATAAGTAAACAGAAAGCTTGGCTGTGGAATTGTTGTTGCTTTTAGTCACAAATTGTTTAAAATTGGCTTTGTAATTTATTAAAACAATGTTTTAACACAACCGGTGTATCACACAATGTTACTAAGGGAAATAGCCGGAAAATATTAAATAAAATTGAGTGTATAAACGAGGAAAACTGGAATAGAGTTAGAAGCGATGTAAAACACGTCCGTCAGCAAAAGCGATTGCGTAGCGAATGAATCATACAGACAAACGGACATGGCTATATCGACTCGGCTGTTGATGCTGATAAAGAATATATATACTTTATGGGGTCTGCCACGCCTTCTTCTGCCTGTTACATACATTCCAACGACTACAATATACCCTTGTACTCTACGAGTAACGGGTATAATTAATATTTAAATCTGACTGTATTTAATATAAAATTTAAATATTAAAAAAAGAATTCGTTTGTCATAATATGTATTCACATACATATGTATATATGTATGTGTGTGTACGTAAGTATACTATGGCTTACCACGGCTGCCAAACATGCGCAGCGTATGTTTCTGTCTCTCTCGTATACATGCATTGGCATTCCGCTTCACCGTAAAACTTTGTTACCTGGTTCTTTTGTTTATAATTTGATTTTTATGCAACTTTTAGGATAGTTTGATATAATTTGCCTTTAAATATATTTTGAATTGCAACACTGTACTATATTAGCAAATGCCCTAAAAACGGAATGTAGGTTTGAAAAGTTTTTTATTTCTTGTGGGAAAAGGCGGCGTGGCAGGTTAAAATTTTTAATGACGTTGCGTTTGTGCTGTTTCGAGGAACCTGCGTACCAGAATTGGTGCTATAGTTACGGAGACATTCGCAAAAAACATAAATTTTTTCCGAGGTGTGTCTAGTTTTTTGCTTATTGCGGGGGCGGTAGGGGGCGAGGCACTGATTTGAAATAAACTTGATCTGCTCGCGAAAGTTACGGAATTTTTATTACAAATTTGGTGGTTCTAGCTCTTGTAGTTTAAAAGATCCAGGTGTTCATACAGACGGACGGAGGGACAGACGGACATAGCTCTATCGACTCGGCTATTGGTGCTGATCAAGAATATATATACGTGACCCCATAAAGTATATATATTCTTGATCACCACGCCTCATTCTACCTGTTACGCTCATTTCGCTTCTGACAAACCCCTCTACTCTTTTTTAGAGTACGGGGTCTAAAAATGAAACTTATATTAAAGATTATAATTTAATTATAAAATGTATAAAAACTGAAAAAATGTAAACGTACATTAGTTATTTAAATTATAATTAAAGTTCAAATTTAATTTAATTTTAATTTTAATCTGGGAATAAAAAGTAAAAGATGAAAATGATCCAACATTTGTTGCAAGGGAAAAACCCAGAAAAACCCATTTAGATCAATAACAAGTAAGAAAGGCTACAGTCGAGCGAGCCGACTATAAAAGACGCCGTACTCCTTCTAGTGAGAATTTTTTCATACAAATGTCGCGTTTACGACCGATTTTTACTATGGGAGCTATAGGCTATAGTTGTTCGATCCAGATCAAACTTAGTGGAGATAGTTATAATGATTCCATACACATAATGTGTAAATTTCGTCACGATAGCTCAACTAAGACTACATTTCACCATACATTTGTCCCATTTTCGACCGATTTGTCCTATGGGAGCTATAGGCTATAGTTGTCCGATCTGGACCAAACTTGCTGAGGATAGTTACAATGGTATTGTACAAATTCAAATTGTAGTGTAATGAAATTAATATTTGAATACGACTGTAATTTAAAATTGATGTTTTAAAATTAAATTAAAAAAAAAATTTTATATCAAGTCACTGATGGGAATCGAACCCGCGCTATCAGACTCAGGTTCCAGAACATGCTGCAACCCTTCTAGTTGCGCCACTCCTTACATTTAACATCAACCCGATTATTTTCATTTACATATACAAACAAGTAAGAAAGGCTACAGTCGAGAGCGCCGACTGTAAAAGACCCCGTACTCTCCTTGTATTCGAAATTAATATTTGAATACGACTGTAATTTAAAATTTAAGTTTTAAAATTAAATTTTAAAAAAAATTTTAAATCAGTCACTGATGGGATTTGAACCCGCGCTTACTGACGCCAGTTCCATATCATGCTGCCCTACTAGTTGCACCACTACATTCATTACGCGCTTCATGGGCTACTTTGTTGTCTAATTGCTCAGTTGTTTATAGTTGGATTTTTATGCAACTTTCAGGTTAGTTTGATATAATTTGTCTTTAAACAAATTTTGAACTACAATACCGTACTATATTACCAAATGCTTTAAAAGGGGCATGAAAGTTTGAAAATTTTGCTTAGTTCTTGTGGGAAAAGGGAGCGTGGCAGACCAAAATTTTGAATGACGATGCATTTGTGCTGTCTCTAGGAACCTGCGTATTGGTGTTCCTAAGTGCTATAGTTACAAAGATATTCGCAGAAAACATCAATTTTTTCCGAGGTGTGTCTAGTTTTTTGCTTATTGCGGGGGCGGTGGGGGGCGTGGCGCCGATTTGAAATAAACTTGATCTGCGTACATCATAGACGGACTTTCATTAAAAAAGTTGGTGTCTCTAGCTCTTGTAGTTTAAAAGATCCAGGTGTTCATACAGACGGACGGACAGACAGACAGACGGACATTGCTATATCGACTCGGCTGTTGATGCTGATCAAGAATATATATACTTTATAGGGTCGGAAAAGCTTCCTTCTGCCTGTTACGCACATTTGGCTTCTGACAAACCTAATAGACCCCTATACTCTTTTTTAGAGTACGGGGTCTAAAAAGACGATGAGTGTAAGGTCGCTCTCAAAGCATACAAGTCCGCCATTAGGAAGGCCAAGAGGAGCTCATGGAGGAACTTCTGTTGCAATCTGGAGTCAGTGGCTGAAACCGTTAGGCTGAGGAGGCTGCTGTCTAAGCAGCCGCCTATTCAAAGTGAGTAGTGAGAAGACTCTAGAAGCTCTAATGCCCACCCTCTTTCCTCGCTGCTCCCGGAATAGACAAAATCATACCGGATATGCTGCAAACCACCAAAGACGTGGTCATCACATGGTTAGCCAAAATATTCGAGGCTTGCCTCAAAACTGGTCACATTCCAACTCAATGAAGAATTAAACGGTAAGTATTCCTACCCAAACAGGTAAATGTGGTCACAGCAGCCCAAAGGATGATACACCAATCAATCTCAAAAAATTAATTCTGAAAACTGTGGAAAAGCTGCAGGATCACAACATCAGAAATGTAAATGTAATGTCAGGCAGCCGTATGCTCTCATTTCCAGAACGGTGAAGGAAATCATTAGATTAACTATGTACGACTAAGTCAGTACACACCTACTGGGTTCGTAGCCAACAGGTCATTCCCAGAAACGACGAGGCACATACCCCAGCAAAGGCTGGCGTTGAATTACCCGAAGATTGCTGTACTGCAGTCTTGAAAGGAGCACCAATTAGCGCATAAACCAAAGGTGGCGGAATACTACCTTTTGCAGAATACCTAAAATAATGTGCAATGAGTTCAATGCACAATAGCCAAGCGGATGCTCATGCGGCCAAGCTTGGGACCACCACAAACACTGACTGAAGAAATGTAATGACCCCAACACCACCGAAACGTTGGAACATCTACTTTGCCATTGTCCTGCTGTAGAGTGAACAAGACTAAGATGTTTAGGCGAACCGAAAACTCGCTCAATGGAAGATGTTTCCAAGCGCTCCCCAAAAGACCTACTGACGTTCGCTAAACGCTCCCTAATTCTCTTGGACTTTCAGTCTTAAAAACCTTCGTGACCGGACTACTAAGTGCCGCATTTGGCCTATGTAGAGTACCCGCGAGAACGTCCGGCTTAACCTAACCTATGGCCATTTCACATTACTTTCAATTAGTGCATAATACTTTTGGAGTTTTTTCTCGTCGATATAACCCCAAATCGTCGCTGCAATGCCCGTCATTCAAATAATGAAGTTTAAGCAATGCCCAAACCATTTTCACAATTCCGTTCATACTCATATTCAAACTCCCACACTGGCAAACCTTTCGCGTTCCTTAATGGAACATCGTTTTTGCTAAAGCAAACACATACACGCACGCATAACACACAGAAGCGAAACTGAATGCGCCTAAAAGATGTGCAGCACTTTCTAACGAGCTCATGTAAAGATAAAAGTGCTGGCCGCCCTCCTTTGTTCCTACACATAATCCATTTAAAATGCCCGGTCACCACCCACATTCATTCTCTCACTCCTGTCTCATACCTGCCATATAAGTTGCTTAGTCGGTTGGCAAAGTAGCGTACGCTCTGTTCTCGCATCTTCGCAAGTGTGTTGTTTAAATATGTATTGCTTGAATATTTTATAAACTACACGTGCTTTGCAGACATTACATGCCACACCCCCTATGACCACCCCTACATGCCCACACACATATGTATATACAAACTCAGTAACTCGATAATATTGATTGGTTTATTAGGGGGGTGCATGTACATATATGAGTATGAGTCACGTGTTTGGGTCCACTTTAACTTTCTCAGTATCAATAGCTGAGTCCTGATGCCTTCAAGCTTATTCATATTGCCCAATCTCTTGCTTACTCTCACATTAATTGTCAGTAACAGGGTCGTCGCATAACTTACCCATTTAACATTTTAACATGCTATTAGCTGTAATCCCTTGTCTGGATCCATAATTTAAAGGTAAGTGTTGAATAACGTGAGCGTTTTTGGCCGTACTCTTAGACACTTTTCAGTTTCATCGGCTTCGACAGATTACGTTTTTATTATTTTTAACGTGTTGACGGTGGCTTTATTTTTAAATCATTTCATAGCACACATTTGGGATGTCAGTAAATTGCTCTTTTTTTTATCATTCCATATAGGAAACGAAATAATTTCGTATGATATGACGTGGGTTACGTGGAGCAGCAGTAGGCTACATTGTATAAACGCGAGCTTTATCTCATTCATAACGTGATGCTCAATAACGTCATGTGTTCACTAAGTCTCGACGGTCTTCAATTAGCTCTCACACCATCCCACCTACATTCTGGACTGCCCATTCGAACTATGAAAATGGCTTGTGGAACAATTGTGCTTTTTCTCCTGGAAATGTTTCGGTTGCTTTTCGCTTTTAGCAAACGCCCATAATGTTTCTGTTCAAAGTTTTGTTCCTTTAAGCCCTTAAAGCGACTCTAGTCCTAGTACAGTCAAATGTAAACTTGTTGGTTGTATACGCAATTATGGTACGTACACAGGAAGCGAACATTGTTGAATATCCTAACTGACATCACCATTCATTGATACTATTGATATTTAAAGCATTTTGCTTTATTTTCTAAAGAACTTTGCTACTTAAATCAGTTTCTTATTAATCAGATAATCATACTTTAGCTTTAGTAGGTCTGTCCGTAACTATAACAGCTGGAAATGCTAGAAATTTGAATATTCCATTACTTGGAAATTGCTAAGGCCATCGGGGCCAATTTTACACATAAAGTGGTACCATACACCGTCCATATAACCGTCCAAAAAATAGTTTGGATCGCATCGTACAAAAATGGTACCGTTATAACCATCCAAAACGTAGTTTGATTCGGATCGTACAAAAATGGTAATTTTTGTGAAAAAATCTCAGATCACAGAAAAACGCACACATTATTTGCATATCGAGATTATAACTATCCTTACCAAGTCTGGTCGCGATCGAACTACTATAGCCATATAGGGCAGAAACTACAAATGTCAAACAAAAATTTTTAATTTTGGGAGCATTTTCACAAGTGTAATCGTCTGTACTATTAACAACAAGTAAGAAAGGCTACAGTCGAGCGCGCCGACTGTAAAAGACCCCGTACTCTCCTTGTATTCGAAATTCGAAAAAAAATTGATATCAAGTCACTGATGGGAATCGAACCCGCGCTATCAGACTCAGGTTCCAGAACATGCAGCAACCTTACTAGTTGCGCCACTCCATACACTCAACATCAACCACAACCCAACCCTGTTGCACTAGTTAATATTTTATATTTACATTTTTTTTTAAATTTAAAAAAGTATATTAGAAAATTTCACTGTCGGGAATTGAACCTGCGAACTTATACTCAACTTGCAAAACACGCCGCAGCACTACTAATTGCACCACCACCTCCTTGTGAGACGGCTTCGATTATTTTCATTAAGATATAATAGTGCTAAATTAAAAATTAAAAAAAAGAAAAAAAAAACTTTAATATCTGAGTCTTTGCCGGGGTTCGAACCGCAGGTCTTGTGTTTATATACAAGTGCGTGGCCCACCCGGACCACGCTCTCTTTGCAAACTACTGCGGCTAATGTATATATAAACATACAGTTATCTCTTTTCTTTCAACCACGTGCATTGACAATGCGCTTTGTTACCTAATTGCTCAGTTGTTTATAGTTGGATTTTTATGCAACTTTCACGGTAGTTTGATATGATTTGTCTTTAAACGAAACTTAAATTACAACACTGTACGATGAGGACAAATGCCTTAAAAACGGCATCGAAATTAAAAATTTTATTTTTTTTCTTGTGGAAAAAGGGGGCGTGGCAGCAAAAAAAATTTTAATGGCACTGCATTTATGCAGTCCCTAGAAACCTGCGTACCCAAATTGGTGGTCGTAAGTGCCATAGTTACGGAGATATTCGCGGAAAACATCAATTTTTTTCGAGTTTTTTGCTTATAGCGGGGGCGGTAGGGGGCGTGTCACTGATTTGAAATAAACTTGATCTGCTTGCAAAAGTTACTGAATTTTTATTACAAATTTGGTGGTTCTAGCTCTTTTAGTTTAAAATATCCAGGTGTTCATACAGACGGACAGACGGACATTGCTAAATCGACTCGGCTGTTGATGCTGATCAAGAATATACATACTTTATAGGGTCGGAAAAGCTTCCTTCTGCCTGTTACGCACAATTGGCTTCTGACAAACCTAATAGACCCCTATACTCTTTTTAAGAGTACGGGGTCTAAAAATAACGGATAACAGATTAAATACCCTTGCAGTCCCGCATATTGCGTTCATTTTATTTTAATCCCCAACTGTTCCAACGATAGCTATATGATATGTGAGCATATTGGGAATGATAATGAATGCATATTGTGTGAATTTGTTTAAAACTCGATTAAAATACACTGAACATTTTCATACTAACCGATTGTTCTTATGGCAGCTATATGATATAGGGGTCCGATCTGGCCGATTTTAACATATGAACTGCGTGCAGAGAGAATACACATCTGTACCAAGTTTCATCACGATAGCTTCAAAACTAGTTTGCATAGAAACAGACGGACAGACGGACATGGCTATATCGACTCGTCTGTTGATGCTGATCAAGAATATATATACTTTATGGAGGCGGAAACGCCTCCTTCAATGTGTTAAAAATATCGAGACAAAAACAATATACCCTCCGCAAGGGTATTAAAAGAGAATAAAAGTTATCTTTTGGTCAGTTCTGGACGCCTTAAGTATCCTATGCTTGTTATCCAATACTACAGAAACGTGCTCCAAATGGTCGTCAGCTGGCGACTGCGCTTGGTGCTTCTTCATCTTTTCGGTAAAGCACAAGGAATCGGCTATATGAGATTAGATTCAAGTGTTTTGTGGAACTGATTTACCCCAGTTCTTAATAGCTCGTCTTTTTTCACTTTTGTCAAAGATATTCCGACTTAGAACTAACTGTATTTAGGCTGAAGTCATGGCTCTTTGAGCTTGTTTAGTTTGGCTCATGTACCACTGGGAGAACGTTAGCCCAAACAAACAGCTGGTTGCGAGTAGACTTTTTTTTCTGTTTTGACCTAGCCCTTATTTTGCCTACTATTTTCTGGCTGCTGCCTTTGGACACCATTCCGCTCTAACCAAGAAGCTTCACTCCCTGTGTACTTTATTTTTTGCTTTCTTGGGTTTTGTTTAGTTTTTGCTCCAAACATTAAATACCATTAATATTTACGCACGCACAGACTTGTACACGCACACGAGCACGCAAACGCACATACATGTACGAGCACGCACATACACGTAATTTTACTTCACTTCATTCTAGTTTACACAACTGAAATTTAAGGAAATTTCTTTTCGCTTCACTTTGTTGTTGCTTAATATTTTCTGTTTTTTTTCTCCTAATTAGGAGTTGTCCTTCCAATTGCCGCTGCCGTTCACTTTCCGCCACGTTCCGTGGCTGACCGTTACTTAAAAAAGTAACAGAGCGACACACAGACGAAAAAGGGAAATTATACCGGAGCCATCGCACTGTCTACCGGAGATCCGCTCTCTATATGTCCGTTAGCGTTCAGGCTGAGCAACAAACTGCTGTGGCCAGTAAAAATTTCAAGTGCGTGTTCCAGACTCGTGTGAAGCTTTTGACTGGCGAGGAGCTCATTTCTATGTTGCTCTCACTGCCTCTATCTCTGCCCTTGCTTTTGCCTTTGTGCTTTCGGCGCACAACACGTGCTGAGCTGAGCTTGAGCTTTTTGGCGAACGAAACACGTGAGGCCTCACTAATTGTAGTTGGCTTTTTTCAACAAGTGGAAAGCTTTCGATAAGCCATTAATTAGCGCCTGTGCTAATTGAATTTTCTTTGCTTCCGAATAAAAAAAGCTCAAAGCAAACCGAAGAATTATTGTGACCTCAACTTGTGGACCCGATGGCTAGTGCGGGAGGAGGTGGAAAGCAATAAAGCTTTCAGTGAATGGTGGCTTTCGTCCTTAGAGTTTGAAAATAGTTTTCCGCAACATCAAGGACTTAGCCTTGCTCTTGAAACTGCTACAAGCTAAAGGCAAAGCGGTATGTATATATGCATTCTCATAAGGTCGCCGAAGCAATTTGTCCGCTCAGATGGCACTAAATAAACACATATGCACACACACATAATAAACAAGAAAGAAAAGTACAGTCGAACACGCCCGACCGTATAATACTCTCTGCGTTTATTCCCAATTATAATACTTAAATCGGTATCCAGATATTACAATAGATAGTTCTTGTATTAGAACACGTTAGAACAAAAAAAAAAAGCTAAGCATAATCAAGCATACATGTGTTTGTCTGTACGTACACAAAAATTCCTTTGACGTTAAATGTATGCACATACATATGTGTGTATGAATACTATTGGTCGGCACGACTAGCGCTGTCTCTCTCGCACTCATTGCTCTCGAATAAAATCTTTGTTGCTTCTTTTCTTTTTTGTTTATGGTCGGATTTTTATGAAACTTTCAGGAGAGTTTGACATGACACGTCTTCAAACGAATCATAAATAACAACACTGTACGATAAGAATAAATGCTTTAAAAACGGCATGCAAGTTTGAAATTTTCTTTTATTTCTTGCGGAAAAAGGGGGCGTGGCAGCCCAAAACTTTTGATGTCATTGAATTTATGCGGTCTTTAGGAACACGTGTACCAAAATTGGTATTCCTAGGTGCCATAGTTACTGAGATATTAGCCGAAAACATAGATTTTTTCCGAGGTGTGACGGGTTTTTTACTCATTGTGGGCGAATGGGGCGTGGCATCGACAAAAAAAAGATTCTTGTATTGACTGACTAAATATCGAGTCGATTGAGATCAAACTCGAACTTGTAGCTCTTACCATCTCTGAAATCTGTTTGTTCATACGGAAAGACAGACAGACAGACAGACAGACAGACGGACGGACAGACGGACGGACGGACATGGCTATTTCGACTCGGCTTGTGATGCTGATCAAGAATATATATACGTTATGGGGTCTGCCACGCCTCCTTCTGCCTGTTACATACATTTGCACAAACCCAATATACTCTTGCAGAGAGTATAATAAAACACGGTATTAGCGAGTGTCCTGGGTATACAAATAGTAGTAGTATTTCCAGTTTAATACTTTGCCAAGGACGAGGTGGAGGCAAAACTTTTTAGGCCTTTTTGGTACAAATGCCTATAATTGAAATGTAATTGAATTATTATTGTAAGTCATACCATAAAGGCGCTCAAAGCAAATCCAACACTGGAACAGGACCAACACTATATGTTATCAAAGCTCTGTGATTTGAAATTATAATTAATCAATTGATTCCAAAACGTTTTTTTTTTTTTTTTTTTTTTTAAGTGATAATTATATTTATTTAATTTTACTGTTGTTCCTTCACAACTTGAATTAAACTATTTATATTATTTACAATTAGAATTATAACTATAAGTTATAAGTGATACGAGAGATGATGAGGTACAGGGTCCACATCCAGGTTCGAACTTCACATAGCATGTTTACTTCTATTTGTGACACGTCGGCAGCTTAGAGCTCTAAGCTATTGACACAGCCATTCCAAAACGTAACTGAAAATAATAAAGTATTTGTTTTGAACATTTTTGAGCACCATATAGCAGACTTGCGTGTTAACTAAAGCTTTCGAAAAATGGGGCAAGTACCAGTATTTCCTATTTACCTTTAAAGCTTTTCCATTATGTCTGTCCGTCTGTCTGTCTTTTAAACCATCAAATTTGGAATGAAAGTCCGTCTATATGTCAGGCAGGTTAAGTTTATTTCAAATTTTTGTCACGCCCCCTACCGCCTCCGCAAATTGTAAAAAACTATTTTCATTGCACTACAACTTGCAAACTATCGGAGCTATCGTGACCAAATTTACACAGTACGTGCATGGTATCATTATAACTATCCTCACCAAGTTTGGTCCAAATCGGACAACTATGGCCAATAGCTCCCATAGGAAAAATCGGTCGAAAATGGGACATTTGTATGATGACATGTTGTATTAGTTGAGCTATCGTGGCGAAAGTTTACACATTATGTGTATAGAACCATTATAACTATATCCACCAAGTCTATAGCTCCCGTAGGACAAATCGGTCGAAAATGGGACATTTGTATGGTGACATGTAGTATTAATTGAGCTATCGTGACGAAATTTACACATTATGTGTATGGAACCATTATAACTATCTCCACTTAGTTTGATCCGGATCGGGCAACTATAGCCTATAGCCCCCATAGGACAAATCGGTCGAAAACGGGACAGTTGTATGGAAAAATTCTTACTAGAAGGAGTACGGGGTCTTTTACAGTCGGCTCGATCGACTGAAGCCTTTCTTACTTGTTGATTTCAGTTATTATTTTAAGACAGTACATAAAATACCAAAATGAGTAAATTTTAACACTCAGCTCTTCAGCTGAGAAGACTACAATTGAGTGAGCACACTGTTAAAGACCCCGTGATTTTTGTGCACAGTTTTAAACCCGTTCTCTCTTTGTCAAAAGCGAAATATCCATAACAGGCAGAAGACAGCGTTTCCGACCTTCGGACGACCTCCGTCCGATGAACACCAATCTCATAGGGACTGTAGGATTCCTATACTATTTTTATACTCTCTGGAAGAGTATATTGGGTTTGTATAAATGTATGTAACAGGCAGAATGAGGCGTGGCAGACCCCATAAAGTATATATATTCTTGATCAGCATCACAAGCCGAGTCGATATAGCCATGTCCGTCTGTCAGTCTGTCTGTCTGTCCGTATGAACAAACAGATTTCAGAGATGGTAAGAGCTACAAGTTCGAATTTGGTCTCTATCAACTCGATATTTAGTCAGTCAACACAAGAATCTTTTTATACCTTTGCAGAGGGTATATTGTTTTTGTCACGATGTTTGTAACGCATTGAAGGAGGCGTGGCAGACCCCATAAAGTATATATATTCTTGATCAACAGCCGAGTCGATATAGCCATGTCCGTCTGTCCGTCTGTTTCTATGCGAACTAGTCTCTCAGTTTTAAAGCTATCGTGATGAAACTTGGTACACATGTGTATTCTCTCTGCACGCAGTTCATATGTTAAAATCGGCCAGATCGGATCACTATATCATATAGCTCCCATAGGAACAATCGGTTCAAAAAAAAATTTTTTTTGAGCTAGCTCCACCAAACTCAGCCTATATGCATTTAGTACTAAATCCCACGTGCAAACCAAATTTCATCCAGATCGGACCACTATATCATATAGCTGTCATAGGAACAATCGGTTAAAAATGCCGAAAATGCTTAGTATGAAAATTTTCAGTGTCTCTTGAACGATTTGAACCAAATTCTCGCAATATGCATTCTTTACCATTTTCCATCAGCTGACCAAATTTTATCCAGATCGGACCACTATATCATATAGCTGCCATAGGAACAATCGGTTGAAATGCTTAGTATGAAAATTTTCTATGTCTATTGAGCGATTTCATCCAAATTCACGCAATATGCATTTGGTATCATTCCCAATGTGTTGACCAAATTTCATTCAAATCGGACTACTATATCATATAGCTGCCATAGGAACAATCGGTTGAAATGCTTAGTATGAAAATTTTCTATGTCTATTGACCGATTTTAACCAAATTCGCACAATGTGCATTTATTATCATTCCCTATATGCTCGAAAAAGTTCATTCAAATCGGACTACTATATCATATAGCTACTGTTGGAACAATTAGCGATTAAAATAAAATATGCGTGTCTGCAAGGGTATTTAATCTTCGGCCAGCCGAAGATAACCTTTTTTTCTTGTTTTTTTTTGAGGTCACGCGCCATTCGCCCACAATTAGTCAAAAACCCGACACACCTCGGAAAAAATCTATGTGTTCGGCAAATATCTCAGTAACTATGGTTCTTACGAATACCAATTTTGATATACGTGTTCCTATGTCATGTATATGTGTTCCTGCAATGTCACATAAAATTTTTAGCTGCCACGCCCCCTTTTTCCGTAAGAAATAAACAACTTTTTAAACTTGCATGCCGTTTTAAAGGCATTTGTTTTTATCGTACAGTATTGTTATTTGAAATTTGTTTGAAGACGAACCCTGCCAAATGTTCTGAAAGTTTCATAAAAATCCGAACATAAACAAAAAAAGAAGAAGAAAACCAGAAGAAAGAAATCAAGCAGCAAAGTTCATATTCGAGTGCAATGCCATGAGTGCGAGAGAGACAGCGCTAGCCTTGCCGACCAATAGTATACACGCACACATATGTACTATATGTGCATACATTTAACGTCAACCGAATATGTATGTACATACAGACAAACACATGTATGTTCGATTATGATTTTTTTTTTTTTTTTTTTATTTTAACGTGTTCTAATACAAGAAATATCTATTGTAATATCCGGATACCGATTTTAACATTATAATTGGGAATAAAAGCAGAGAGTATTACACGGTCGGGCGTGTTCGACTGTACTTTTCTTACTTGTTAAGTACTATACTATAGGACTCCCATACCATTTTTAAGTACGTCAAAATAAAAGATGGTCAAAATTTTCCAATATGTATTAATGTAAATACTAAGCCCAGTTGATGACACATGAATGAAAACCGAATTGACGTAAACTGCTTAAAGTAGTCAAAGTATTTAAATTGCTGAAGCGGAAATCAGGCAGCTAACAAACTCTTTCAATATTTCATTTTATATGTTAATCAAAGCGATAGTCAAAAACATGATTTTTTTTATACTCTCTGCAAGAGTATATTGGGTTTGTGCAAATGTATGTAACAGGCAGAAGGAGGCGTGGCAGACCCCATAAAGTATATATATTCTTGATCAGTTTCACAAGGCGAGTCGATATAGCCATGTCCGTCTTTCCGTCTGTCCGTCTGTCTGTCTGTCTGTCTGTCTGTCCGTCCGTATGAACAAACAGATTTCAGAGATGGTAAGAGCTACAAATTCGAGTTTGGTCTCTATCGACTCGATATTTAGTCAGTCAATACAAGAATCTTTTTTTTTTTTTGATGACACGCCCCATTCGCCCACAATGAGCTAAAAACTAGACATACCTCGAAAAAAATAGATGTTTAAAGCGAATATCTCAGTAACTACGGCACTTAGGAATACCAATTTTGGTACGCATTTTCCTAAAGACAGCATAAATACATTACCATTTAAAATTTTTGGCTGCCACGCCCCCTTTTTCCGTAGGAAAAAAAACACTTTTTTAAATTTGCATGGCGTTTTAGAGGCATTTGTTCTTATCGTACAGTATTGTTATTTATAATTCCTTTGAAGACAAATTATATCAAGCTATCCTGAAAGTTGCAAAAAAATCCAACAATAAACAACAAGTTAATATTAAAGTCAATGCATAAGTGCGAGCGCGACAGAAACATACCAGCATATATGCGAACTCTTTTAATGCATGTGTGGTGGCAATAGTATTCACACACATATAAACATAAATATGTGCATACATATAACGTCAAGCGAATTTGTACGTGCATACAGACAAACACATGTATGTTCGATTATAAATTGTCTTTTTTGTTGTAATGTGTTCTAATACAAAAACTATCTATTATAATTGGGAATAAAAGCAGAGAGTATTATACGGTCGGGCTCTTTCGACTGTACTTTTCTTACTTGTTTTTATATATTTTTAGGTTTTCTCCTCTTTGCAAATGTCAAGAGTGGCAAAAAGTAGCAGATAAAGAAGACGAAGGCGAAGTCGAAGAAACTCGAAATAGACAAAGACAGCTCAAAATCTCTGTAGTTGTTTGCGAACCATAAGCAGTTCCAATAGAAAAAAAAAAAAAATAAATAAGTAAAACAAGTAAGAAAAGTACAGTCGAACGCGCCCGACCGTATAATACTCTCTGCTTCTATTCCCAATTATAATGTTAAAATCAATAGATAGTTCTTGTATTAGAACACGTTACAACAAAAAAGACAATTTATAATCGAACATACATGTGTTTGTCTGTATGCACGTACAAATTCGCTTGACGTTATATGTATGCACATATTTATGTTTATATGTGTGTGTATACTATTGCCACCACACATGCATTAATTTATACATATGTTTGTGTTTATGCACATACAAATTCGTTTGACGTTTTATGAATGCACATATATATGTATATATGTGTGTATGTATACTATTGCCGCCACACATGCATCAAAAGAGTTCGAGTATATGCTTGTATGCTTCTGTCGCGCTCGCTCTCATGTATTGACCTAAATATTAACTTTATAATCGGTAGCTCTGTTGTTTATTGTTGGATTTTTATGCAACTTTCAGCATAATTTGATATTATTTGTTTTCAAAGGAATCATAAATAACAATACTCTACGGTAACAACAAATGCCTTTAAAACGGCATGCAAGTTTAAAAAGTTTTTTTTTTTTCTTACGGAAAAAGGGGGCGTGGCAGTCCAAAATTTTAAGTGGCAATGTATTTATGCTGTCTTTAGGAAAATGCGTACCAAAATTGGTATTCCTAAGTGCCGTAGTTATTGAGATATTCGCTTTAAACATAGATTTTTTCCGAGGTGTGCCCAGTTTTTTGCTCATTGTGGGCGAATGGGGCGTGGCATCAAAAAAAAAAAAGATTCTTGTATTGACTGACTAAATATCGAGTCGATAGAGATCAAACTCGAATTTGTAGCTCTTACCATCTCTGAAATCTGTTTGTTCATACGGACGGACAGACGGACATGGCTATATCGACTCGGCTTGGGACGCTGATCAATAATATATATACTTTATGGGGTCTGCCACGCCTCCTTCTGCCTGTTACATACATTTGCACAAACCCAATATACTCTTGCAAAGAGTATAAAAACATGTCTAAACAAGTAAGAAAGGCTACAGTCGAGCGCGCCGACTGTAAAAGACCCCGTACTCTCCTTGTATTCGAAATTAATATTTGAATACGGTTGTAATTTAAAATTTAAGTTTTAAAATTAAATTTAAAAAAAAAATTTGATTCGGTCACTGATGAGATTCGAACCCGCGCTTTCTGACGCAAGTTCCATATCATGCTGCAACCTTACTAGTTACGCCACACCATGCAGAAATTTGATTATTTTCATTTATACATAATAATGTAGTTATTTAAAAATTAAAAAAATAATTAAATTTCTGGGTCTGTGCCGGGTTCGAAGTTCGAACCGCAGACCATTGGCTGTTGCACCAGTTAAAATTCTTTATTTACATTTTTGTTTGAAATTTAAAAAAGTATATAAATAAATTCCATTGTCGGGAATTGAACCTACGAACTTATACGCAAGTTGCAGAACACGCCGCAACACTACTAATTGCACAAATCCCTCCTTGTGAGACGGCTCCGATTATTTTCATTAAGATATAATAGTGCTAAATTATAAAATTAAAAAAAAAAATTTAATTTCTGAGTCTGTGCCGGGGTTCGAACCGCAGGTCTTGTGTTTACATACAAGTGCGTGGCCTAATATATATATAAACATACAGTTACCTCTTTTCTTTCAACCACGTGCATTGACAATGCGCTTCAAGGGACACTTTGTTACCTAATTGCTCAGTTGTTTATAGTTGGATTTTTATGCAACTTTCAGGGTAGTTTGATATAATTTGTCTTTAAACGAATCTTAAATTACAACACTGTACGATGAGGACAAATGCCTTAAAAACGGCATCGAAATTGAAAATTTTATTTTTTTTCTTGTGGAAAAAGGGGGCGTGGCAGCAAAAAAATTTTAATGGCATTGCATTTATGCTGTCCCTAGGAACCTGCGTACCCAAACTGGTGGTCGTAAGTGCCATAGTTACGGAGATATTCGCGGAAAACATCAATTTTTTTCGAGGTGTCTTTGGTTTTTTGCTTATTGCGGGGGCGGTAGGGGGCGTGGCACTGATTAGAAATAAACTTGATCTGCTCGCGAAAGTTACTGAATTTTTATTACAAATTTGGTGGTTCTAGCTCTTGTAGTTTAAAAGATCCAGGTGTTTATACAGACGGACGGACAGACGGACATTGCTATATCGACTCGGCTGTTGATGCTGATCAAGAATATATATACTTTATAGGGTCGGAAAAGCTTCCTTCTGCCTGTTACGCACATTTCGCTTCTGACAAACCTAATAGACCCCTATACTCTTTTTAAGAGTACGAGGTCTAAAAAAGACACTTTGGCACACTTCAAAGTTGAGGTGACGATGCTAAGAGTTCGTTACGCCTTTAGATGCTTCACTGTCATTTTAATCGCAGCAGTCTTTGGGCCATTATTAATTTTAATTCAGCTTTAAACTGATCAAGGTCGTTGTGATGAAAAAACGGCTTTAAATTGTAAATAGACAAGACGAGACAAAACAAGACGACATTTAACTGCAAGTAAAAATACAAAATATGGGGTTACTCATTATCAGTATTCGTTGGATAATTTAAAGTTATACCAAGTTTCCAGTTCCATCATCAGCAATTTACACAAATAATTTAGAACCAAAATATATAGATATATACACTGCCGCTCAACTGAATAGGTTTGGCTTTGTCTGCAAGTTTAGACAGTTACTGCTTTTGAACCAAAAGGGTAATTGGAATAAACCAAATTTTTTTATGAAATATAATTAATCAATAATTTAATAGAAAGTTGCAGTTTGTTTAATTTGTTTAATTTATCGATTAAAATTGTATAGTATATTGGTGTCGATTAATGCGATTTTGAATGTTTAGGTGTTATGAATCACTTAGACACAAATTAACTAGTTTCAATATGTTATTACCAATGTGTAATGATAATAATATTAGTGCAATAGGAGACGTGACAAACCCCATAAAGTATATTTATTCCTGTTCAGCATCACAAGCCGATTCGATGAATGAACAAACAGATTTCAGAGATGGTAAGAGTTATAAGTTCGAATTTAGTTAGTATCGACTCGATATTAAGTCAGTCAATACATTCGCCCACAAGGAGTCAAAAACCCGACATACCCGGGAAAAATCAATGTTTGCGGTGAATTGTAATACCAATTTTGGTACGCAGGTTTCTAGAAACAGCATAAATGCAGTTCCATTTAAAATTTTTACGTAAAAAATAAGCAACTTTTCAAACTTGCATGTCGTTTTTAAGGCATTTATTCTTATTGTTCAGTATTGTTATTTAAAATTCGTTTGAAGATTATTCTGAAAGTTTCATAAGAATCCGAGCATAAACAAGAAAGAAAACAAGCAAAAAGGTTAGATTTGAGTGCAATGCCAATGCGTGTGTGCAAGCGAGACAGAAACATTCAAACATATGAACGAACGTTTTCGCTGCTTGGCAGCAGAGAGTACTAACGGTCGTATACTCTTTCTCTCTCTTGTTGTGCAGAAGTATATTTACCTTTACTTATTTATGAGGGCACGCCTCGACATAATACAGGCAAGGCGAACCTTCTGGAATTTGTGAAGTGATCATAACTGAAGAATTTCATTTGCATACTCAGAGACTTGTAATTGACAGCGAATGCAAGTCTTTTGTGAATGGCATCCACACTTGCATTCCACAGGCAGCTAGTCCAACACTCTGCAATAGCTACTCACCACTCACCGAGCGACCAGCGTATTCAATCTTCTTCCCCTCACAACTTCCATTTTGCATATAAAAGAGTAGCGTATTCATACCGCCCTTCTCTCTTGTCTTGGCCGACAGTCAAGTCTCGAGTCTGTAGCTAAAACTGAAACATCGCTTGTGCAACCGAAACAAAGCCGCTCAAAAGCTCCAAATCGTGTGGATCGCATTGTTTCCCCTACTTCTGCTGCTGCGAGGTTTTTTACTGTTAAAAGCTCGCAGAACTCACCACGGCGCTCAACTGCAGATCTACATCAACAATTTAAGCGTTGAAGTCAGCGTCGACGTCGCTGCCTCTACCACTGCGTTGCCTGCCGCGTGTAATAAAAGAAGCAAATTTTAGTTGGTTTTGGGCTTTGGCGTCAGCTTCGAGAAATTGTGCGCGACAACGTTGCAAACAGTGTAAATGGAGCTTTGATAGCGAACGGAAGGACAAACCTGAAACTGCTGCTCTTGCTGATATCAAAACGAGAGTTTTTATACAAACGTAGTGTTTTAGAAAAAATTTACATTCAAATACAGATACAATTTGAGCTGTGAGTGTATAATTATACTTGGACCTCGTTCAAAATGGCGAAACTTTTTTTAGTTTTTGCCGTATTGGCTTTGGCGGCAAACGCTGCAGGTAAGTGAAATATTATTTAAAATTACAAAATAACTTTGAAGTGCTTATTATATATAGTGTTTAAAATCAGCTTAGCTAATTGTTACCTTATAAAATTTGCATGTGTCCAGCGGAAGTTGTCTATCAATTAATAAAAAACCAAAATATACTCAAAAAACTGGCCTTCAAGAAATTGAAAAGAGCACTACATAATGCAATTTGCTAAATGGAAACTGAAGACTGAAAACTAAAAGCTAAAAATATGTCAGTTTACATGGACAAAAGCTGTAACCTTGATTACGCAAAAAAGATTCAACAACGACAGCAACGGCAACCACAACAATCGAGTTAAGTCGTAAAACAACTTTCGTTTTATTAGGGCTCGAGTAGATCCTGAGATTGCATCAAAAATGGGCATTCATTCAGTTCGATTGAACTTTAATTCGTTTCAATTCAATTTCATTCGATTCAATATAATGCGATTTGAGTTACTTAAATATTCGATTTTAAGCAATCCGGGTGTGCTGAATGCATTTTTGGTTTGACGGGTGATCGATCAATTTGCGTTGTAAGTAACAACAAGCATACATCGGCGGTGTATTTACCCTGCGGTATCCACTCACCTGTCTTTTGGTTACTAGCGGTTATGCAAATGTGGCCAACAGCGTTTTTCAATCTTGTCTATCTCTAGTTACCAACTGTGACTGTGAAATGTCAAAGTTAGAGCCAAGCACAACAAGTTTTATTTTACTGTTGACTCTTTTCTATTATTATTACTTTTATTATTCCTATATACATTTTCTTTGGTGTGGGACTTATAAAGCTCTCTGTCATTCTGTCTGTCTGTCTATTCTTTGTACAGGTATTGGTGACATCGTATTTCATAATGGCAAACTTGTTTTGGCCAACCCCAAGACATGCAACCTGATAGACAACATACCGTTATATTTTTGTATATGGTGTATGCAATATGGTACATTATATACTATATACATCTTATAAATATGTTTTACTTGTTGTTATTAGTGTAGTTTTGTGTAACAGGAAGTGGCAGCCAAATGGAGTGGACCAACCCACATTTGCATTACCAAATGGAATTCGATTAAGCTGTAATTCTTCCGGTTTGCTAGGCACACATAAAATTTATCAAATTTATTGAATTTATAACAAACCACTGTAACTAAAAGTGAAGAATGAGGAGGAATAAGAAATAACTTCCTATAATCGTCCTTAAGTAATTTAGACTTCGAATTCATTATCTGTACTATTTATTTTAAAAGGAATTACTTCTGAATTTTTCCGTTCTATACCCTTGCAGCCAATACCGCTGAGGCACGAATTAAACGTCAGGCAACCACAGAAGAGCCCAAGAAGGAGGAATCCTTCGAAAAGGAGCTGTGCAAGGACAAGGACGCCGGGGAGTGGTTCCGTCTTGTGGCCGGAGAGGGCGATAATTGTCGTGATGTCATTCAGTGCACCTCATCGGTAGGAAATACTTAAATAAAGCATTGATCGACATAATTTAATTCTATGGGTTTGTTTCTGCTCCTATGTATTCCAGGGCCTCCAAGCCATTCGTTGCCCAGCCGGTTTGTACTTCGACATCGAAAAGCAGACTTGCGACTGGAAAGAGTCCGTCAAGAACTGCAAGAGCAAGAACAAGGAGCGCCGGGTGAAACCTCTGCTCCACACAGACGAACCTCTTTGCCAGGACGGATTCCTAGCCTGCGGTGACGGCAACTGCATTGAGCGCGGTCTCTTCTGCAATGGCGAGAAGGACTGCTCAGATGGTTCAGATGAAAACACTTGTGGTATGTTCGAAACTATTTTGAAGTAAGCGAGAGTAACCGAATTGGGATCTAAGGTTTAATGCTTATATGGGAAAATATAAAAAACAGGGGGAGATCGGAGATCCATCTAAAGTAATATAAGAATACATGTAAATAAGTGCAAAACATGACTTGTTTACTCAAACGAGGTGCACTTTGATTCACGTTACTTGACTTGACTTTAGTTCAAAATGAGTCAGCAAAAGTGTCAAGTTAATTGAGATACTAACAATAAAGAAAATTGACTCTAAAGTCGATGTTACCCCAAGGAAATTGTAAAGATAATGGCATGAAAGATATTAAAAGAAAGTATATGAAATTAAATTACAATATTTAAACATCTAATGCCTGTTATTCAGTTTTTGGGTATTAATATAAAATTCCGAGTTGGAGTTGGATATGAAGTTGCACCTTGTAAACGCAGGCGCGGTGTTTAAAATGAAGTTTCTGGAGCTATCTATAAAACTACACTGAAGAAAAAGTCGTGTATCGATGCTTAAGACGCCTACGTGAAGAGCAGGTCTAGTAACAATCCAGAGACTGGTTTCGTTATGCCCTTATGAAAGATATTTTCAATAAGCCTATACAAATTGATTTCTAAAGACTTTTATCTCCTACTCCTCTTGGGTTTTAATTTTTTAAATAATTTTGTGTATTGTTTTTTGGAAATGCCAAGTGTGACATGGAACGAACTTTGAGATGATCTCATCGGTAAAAAGCCAAGAAGAAAGCGAAAACCATAACAATGAAAAAAACTGGGCTAGGCTGAATATAGCTGAGCTGGTCTTCTATCGGTTTGCATCATAAATTTGATTTGATGTTTCGATTGAAGTTTGTTAGTTTTTTTTTGTTGTTGTTTGTGCTATAGTCACACAGATCACGCATGCAATATGTTAAATGTTAAATAATTTAATAATTAATGTTAACCTTGGACTTAAAAGAAATATAAATTAAAGCAAGCGCTCTCAGTATGAAGTTGAGCTACTGTATCCAAATCCGAATAATGAATACGGTTACCGAGAAACGAATACCCAATACCAGTCAATTCCGAAAGGCAGTCCTATTTATTTGGAAAATAATATTACATAATCGTTTTAAATTATCGTATTTTTAGCAATTGCAAAAAGTCAGACAACAAAAGCGTGTTATTTTTTTGATATTATTGTTTTTATTATCAATATTTAGGCACGTTAAAAGGCTCATATAATTTTAAATAACAAATGAGCGGTGTCTTTCGTAGTATAAGTTTGCTTTTACTCTGCATTTTTGTGTATTGCTTTTTTTTTCTTCTCTTGTTCACACCTGAGTTAACCTTAATATTTTAAACAAGTAAGAAAGGCTACATTCGAGCGAGCCGACTCTAAAAGACCCGTAGTCATAGTTCTTGTCTCTTATCTCGCTTGTAAGCATGCAGTGATTTTGAACTTAAGGCCAGGTTACCAATGATTATTAAAAAAATCGAAAAAAAATTTTTTTACATAAATTGTTAGTAAATAGTCGTAGAAGTAATATAGAATTTGTCCGAAAGGTCGGCACTACCGAGAAGTAGGTAGAACAGAGCAGGGACCGGTGCGCGCCAAGCGGTAAATTATGACCTATAAAAACTTTGAATGCGTTTATCTCAAACCACGTTTTTTCACATGGATGCCACTCTCACGTCAAAACGTTCTTCATACAGACGGACGGATAGACAGATAGACAGAAAGACGGACATCGCTATATCGACTCGGCTATTGAGGCTGATCAAGAATTTATATACTTTATGGGGTTGGAAAAGCTTAATTCTGCCTGTTACGCACATTTTGCTTCTGACAAACCTAATAGACCACTCTACTCTTTTTAAAAGTACGGGGTCTAAAACCGACATTTCTCAAGAGGCGACTGCATACAAATATATATTACCGAGTAAATCAAATGCCAAACAAAAGCCAGCAATAAACGCTGTTTAACCTCAAGCAGTTGTAACTAGTTATAGAGCCCTTCTCCACAGCTCGGAAAGCACTTGCCTTATTTTTTTTTTTTGTGTCGGTCGTAGATTACAGATCAAATCGTGACTTGATCAGTGTGAGCACTTGCACGACTCTGATCAGAATTGTTAATTAATTAATAGTCGTAGCCAGGCTTCGAAAGTGCACTTTCGACAATTTTAATTGGCCCCGCAATAGATTTTGAACAAGTGCACCGAAACGTGTTAGATACCCACTATATTTCTCTAAGCGTAAAGAGCTGGAATCTTTTAACAAGTAAATAAAATTATAAAATAAACTTAAATCCATACGCTTTGATGTGCTCAAATTTAAAATTTAGCAAAATCTGGTATAAATGGGAAAAACAAGCAAAGTGTGTGTTGTGATATGTAATGCGATAGAAAACTCTATAATCAGCTTTAAGAACAACCGTGTAAATTGAATAGTGGTATTATACTTGACATTATTAAATGGTTAAGGACAATCAGTACGTCTCTCATTACTTCGTAATCAGCCCTAAGTATAGCTTGGAAGCTTTAATTTATGATGAAATATGAATTTCAGGATTCAACGTTTGTTTAATAATGTACTAGTGGTATCTTAATTATTAGACCCCGTACTCTTAAAAAGAGTATAGGGGTCTATTAGGTTTGTCAGAAGCCAAATGTGCGTAACAGGCAGAAGGAAGCTTTTCCCACCCCATAAAGTATATATATTCTTGATCAGCATCAACAGCCGAGTCGATATAGCAATGTCCGTCTGTCCGTCCGTCTGTATGAACACCTGGATCTTTTAAACTACAAGAGCTAGAACCAGTATTCAGTAACTTTTGCAAGCAGATCAAGTTTATTTCAAATCAGTGCCACGCCCCCCACCGCCCCCGCAATAAGAAAAAAACCAAACACACCTCGAAAAAAATAGATGTTTTCCGCGAATATCTCCGTAACTATGGCACTTACGACCACCAATTTGGGTACGCAGGTTCCTAAAGACAGCATAAATGCAATGCCATTAACATTTTTTTGCTGCCACGCCCCCTTTTTCCACAAGAAAAAAAATAAAATTTTCAATTTCGATGCCGTTTTTAAGGCATTTGTCCTCATCGTACAGTGTTGTAATTTAAGATTCGTTTAAAGACAAATTATATCAAACTACCTTGAAAGTTGCATAAAAATCCAACTATAAACAACTGAGCAATTAGGTAACAAAGTGTCACTTGAAGCGTATTGTCAATGCACGTGGTTGAAAGAAAAGAGATAACTGTATGTTTATACATACATTAGCCGCAGTAGTTTGCAAGGAGAGCGTGGTCCGGGTGGGCCACGCACTTGTTTGTAAACACAAGACCTGCGGTTCGAACCCCGGCACAGACTCAGAAATTAATTTTTTTTTTTTTTAAATTTTATAATTTAGCACTATTATATATTAATGAAAATAATCGGAGCCGTCTCACAAGGAGGGATTTGTGCAATTAGTAGTGTTGCGGCGTGTTCTGCAACTTGCGTATAAGTTCGCAGGTTCAATTCCCGACAGTGGAATTTTTTAATATACTTTTTTAAATTTCAAACAAAAATGTAAATAAAGAATTTTAACTGGTGCAACAGCCAATGGTCTCCGGTTCGAACCCGGCACAGAACCAGAAATTTAATTTATTTTTTATTTTTTAAATAACTACATTATTATATATAAATGAAAATAGTCAAATTTCTGCATGGTGTGGTGTAACTAGTAGGGTTGCAGCATGATATGGAACTTGCGTCAGTAGGCGCGGGTTCGAATCTCATCAGTGACCGAATCAAATTTTTTTTTTAAATTTAATTTTAAAACTTAAATTTTAAATTACAACCGTATTCAAATATTAATTTCGAATACAAGGAGAGTACGGGGTCTTTTACAGTCGGCGCGCTCGACTGTAGCCTTTCTTACTTGTTTTTAAACTAAAATTTCTTATGACAAAAAATAGTTTTTCTTAATGCTTTCTTAAATGTGGTATTTTATGTAATTATTCAGAAGAATTTCATTGGTTTCATCCAGAAATTTTCTCTCAAAATAGACTTAATTAGCCATATTGCTCATCAACCAAATAACATAAGCAACTTACACAAAACCTGTCAAAAAAATAAAAGGTTAATAAAAGATTGAGAGCTGAAGAGTGGTGACTCGAGTGCGGATAATGAAGAGTGGAAACTGAAGAGTTGAGACAAGCCCTAAAGTAGCTTAACATGCCAGGGAATATAACATAACCGGTTGGAAAGCTATTCGCGGTGATATAACATATGGCTATAACGACGGATTATTGGTAACAAACGCCTTCCACAGTTAACCGGCTGGCAATGGGGCCCAAGTGGAGAAGAGTAAGAAAAGGTCAGTCGGAGCCAATAGCAGGGTGCGACCTACTTGCTAAGACTGCTTCGGGAACCTTTTAAAAAACACTATTTTCTTTGTTTTGAACTGTTTTTTTTTTTTTTTTTTTTTTTTTCATTTGGTTTGCTTGTCTTGATAGCATTTCAACCATGTGCCAAATAAAAATTACGTCAAGAAATTTTATTGTTTAAAGCTTTCGCGTTTGGCTTATGACTAGAGGAGCAGTGGATCACAGCAAGTGCAGGGCTCGATGACTGACATTAATAAACGTATACTAGCCATTTACAATTCACCATTTGCATATGGCATCGGGTGAATGGTAAGCACGTGGATGACCAGAGAATTGGGTATGTGTTGACAGAAGACACACGTCTCCATAAATGGATGAAGACTGAGGACTGGCTCTTTTGTTCGGCCCAGAGTAGGACCAGGTGAACGTAGACATAAACGTATACGTAAACTGCATAGCTGAACAGTTACCAACTATGTTACCAACTCTTCGCTTGATTGACGACGTACACTTGGCTCAAAGAAAACTCACAACAATAATGATAAAAGGCAAACAAAAATTAAGATACTCAAATTGTGCAGACATTTTCCATTCACTTTGCGTTTTGGTGATGGCGGTCTTCCCGGGCAGACTTGGCTTGGCTTTTCTGAGCTAAGTTCGTTGAACCGAACTAACCGAGTGGCCCATGTACAGTTGGCTAATTATTTAAAATACTATCTATAAAATTGATAGAACTTTGCCGTTAACAGAATACCAATTGCTGTCCAACACTTAACAAAAAACAAAACCAATTTGATTTTTTTTCTTCACTTAACAGAAAACAAAATTTAACAGTGTTAGCCTTTAACTTATTTATTAAGCAATTGAAACATATATTTAAGTAAATTAATTGCTATATTTTTTTATATATTTATGCCTCTCGAAAATTACAGATATCGACAACGATCCAAATCGAGCTCCTCCCTGCGATCCCGTCGTGTGCGTGTTGCCCGACTGCTTCTGCTCGGAAGACGGTACCTCGATTCCCGGGGATCTACCCGCCAAGGATGTGCCCATGATGATCACTATCACGTTCGATGACGCCATTAACAACAACAACATCGAGCTGTACAAGGAGATATTTAAGAACCGCAAAAACCCCAACGGCTGCGACATCAAGGCCACATACTTCGTCTCCCACAAGTATACCAACTACTCGGCGGTTCAGGAGACATCGCGGAGGGGACATGAGATCGCTGTGCACTCGATCACGCACAATGACGAAGAACGCTTTTGGTCGAATGCCACCGTTGATGACTGGGCCAAGGAGATGGCCGGTATGAGGATCATCATTGAAAAGTACGCGAACATCACGGATAATTCGGTGGTGGGAGTACGTGCTCCATACCTGCGGGTGGGTGGAAACAACCAGTTCACTATGATGGAGGAACAAGCGTTCCTTTACGACTCCACCATCACCGCTCCTCTCTCGAACCCACCACTCTGGCCCTACACCATGTATTTCCGCATGCCCCACCGCTGTCACGGCAACCTGCAGAGCTGCCCCACGAGGTCTCACGCGGTGTGGGAGATGGTCATGAATGAGCTGGACCGTCGTGAGGATCCTGCAAATGACGAGTACCTTCCTGGCTGTGCCATGGTTGACTCCTGCTCGAATATCCTGACTGGAGATCAGTTTTACAATTTCCTTAATCACAATTTCGATCGTCATTACGATCAGAATCGTGCACCTTTGGGATTGTACTTCCATGCTGCATGGCTAAAGAACAATCCCGAGTTCCTCGACGCCTTCCTTTACTGGATCGACGAGATCCTGGCCAACCACAACGATGTGTACTTTGTCACGATGACCCAGGTAATACAGTGGATGCAAAACCCACGTACTACCAGCGAGGTCAAGAACTTCGAGCCCTGGAGGGAGAAGTGTGTTGTCGAGGGTAAGCCCGCCTGCTGGGTACCCAACACCTGCAAGCTGACTTCCAAGGAGGTTCCCGGCGAGACCATCAATCTCCAAACTTGTGTCCGCTGCCCCAATAACTACCCATGGGTCAATGATCCCACTGGCGATGGTTTCTTCTAAGTCAGTCTGAAAAAAATATTTACATAGAGAAAGAGAGAGCAATAAAGCGAAAGGAAGAGAGAGATCATTAGTACTCAAGCAGCCTTAACCCAAATGCCCAAAGTCCTAAAACCCACGTTTTTTATTATTTCTTCTTTTATATCAAGACTTTTTACGTTATACATATAATGTTTGACTTCTCCGCGTTTTATAACGCGCACATAACGCGCCTGGTCTGTGTTAAGCTGTGTTACGATATTAAAAAAAAGGAAAAAGAAAAAATAAACAATCCAAACAGTTACGACACTATTTACAAGAAACGAACAAGATGAAGATGAAAACTACAAGCTGAAACTGATTTTTGTAGTTTACGTTAATTTGTATGTGTATATTTAAAAATACCTAATAAAAATTAAAAACAACAAATTTAAAAAAATATATTTGTAAAAGATAAAAAAACAAGAAATGAAAAATATGTTTCATCATTTTAATTATGGGATAGTAATCTTGAGTATAGTCACACATAAAAAAGCTATTATACTGCATTCGAGGTGCTTTTTTATTGGTTTAGCAACTATTACTTCTCTACCTGGTAACATCAAAGACAGTAATAACAACAGCATCATTTATAACAACAACTACAATCAACCCAATTTGTGAGCACTACCTACTGACTTACTAACCAGTTTTAAATTATCCCAACAAAAAGAAAACATACAAATTTGAATAACAAACGCGTTTTAGATTTCGGCTTTTGCATTTTTGTTTTTATACTCTCTGCAAGAGTATATTGGGTTTGTACAAATTCATGTAACAGGCAGAAGGAGGCGTGGCAGACCCCATAAAGTATATATATTGTTGATCGGCATCACAAGCCGAGTCGATATAGCCATGTCCGTCTGTCCGTCTGTCTGTTTGTCCGTATGAAAAAGAGCTACAAGTTCGAATTTGGTCTCTATCGACTTGATATTTAGTCAGACAATACAAGAATCATTTTTTTTTTGGATGCCACGCCCCATTCGCCCTCGGAAAAAATAGGTGTTTAAAGGGAATATCTCAGTAACTACGGCACTTAGGAAAACCAATTTTGGTAGGCATGTTCCTAAAGACAGCATAAATGCAAAGACATCAAAAATTTTGGACTGCCACACCGCTTTTTCCCTAAGAAATAAACAACTTTTCAAGCTTGCATGCTGTTTTAAAGGCATTTTTATACCCGTTACTCGTATAGTACAAGGGTATATTGTAGTTGTTGGAATGTATGTAACAGGCAGAAGGAGGCGTGGCAGACCCCATAAAGCATATATATTCTTGATCAGCATCAACAGCCGAGTCGATATAGCCATGTCAGTCTGTCCGTCCGTCCGTCCGTCTGTCCGTCCGTATGAACAAAAGGATATCAGGAACTATAAAAGCTAGAAAGACCCTAGAGGTCGCAAATGAAAGATAAAATGACCAAGCAGTAAAAGTTTCTTTTTGTTTTTGGACACGCCCACTTTAGGGCGTTCTACGATTATATAAAGGTAAAAAGAGTTAAAAATAGCATGTTTTAGTATAGAAAACTTTTTTGTTAGTAACGTTATCCGAACCAAATTGACATGAAATGTTCATATTTATGGCGTACATAAGCTGACCAAATTTGATTCAAACCGGACCACTATATCGTATAGCTCCCACAGGGACAATCGGTCAAAAGTTCGCTCCTAGTATGAGTTTGTATGTAAAATTTTTGTATTTACCAAACTATCTTAATGAAACTGACACAGAATATATTTATCAATAAAGTTAACATACTGACCGATTTTCATTCAAATCGGACTACTATATCGTATAGCTCCCATAGGAACAGTCATTAATTTGTGTGAAAATTTTCTGTGTTTTCCCAGCTATCTTAGCCATTCCCTAAACTATTGCACTAATATTATTATCATTACCCATTTTTAATTACATATTGAAACTGAGTAAAGGGTATCCTACAGTCGCGAGGCGACTACAGCATTCTTTCCTGTTTCTTATCGTAAAGTATTGTTTTTTAAAATTCGTTTGAAGACTAATTTTATCAAACTATCCTGAAAGTTTTATAAGACTTCGACAATAAATAAATAAGAAAACAAGCAACAAAGTTTTTATTTGAGCGCATACATGCGCATATACATATAATTTCAAACGTATATGTGTGTGCATACAGACAAACCCTGTGTCAATAGCTTAGAGCTCTAAGCTGCCGACGTGTCACAAATAGAACTAAACATGCTATGACAAGTTTGAACCTGGATGTGGATCCTGTAGCTTATCATCTCTCGTATCACTTATAACTTATAGTTATAACTCTAATTGTAAATAATATAGTTTAATTCAAGTTGTTAAGGAACAACAGTAAAATTAAATAAATATAAATAGCACTTAAAAAAAAAACAAAATAAAATAAAATAAAATAACAGACAAATAGATGTACATAAATTCGATTATGCTTTGTTTTTAAAGTGTTTTAATGAAAGTACTGTCAATAATACTATAATATACAGAGAGTACTATACGGTCAGGCGCGCACGACTGTATGTTTCATTCTTGTTTTTTTTTTTTTTTTTTGTTTTCAGTTTCGATTTCAGTTTCTTGTGTATTATTTCATATGTAAATCAAAGTTTTTTCTTTTATTTTAATTTCGGAGACAGGTTTTGACGTGGAGCAACCGGTCTAGAATAATGTACAAATACATATGTTAAAATACATAGATATAAAGTTAACACTTTTTTTAATATGTAAATTTAAGACAACAATTTTTTGCTAATTTTTTTGTTCACAAATGACTTTTAGTTCAAACTTGACAACAGATCTTAATTAATGGGCAATCTTTCGATATTCCTCCCTGGCACTGTACACAGTCATACCAAATCACACACACACCTACAGCCACACCTAGACATAACACGGGTATTTACACAACGTTATAAATTATTAGATAGACCCGTACTCTAAAAAAGAGTAGAGGGCAGAAGGATGCTTTTCGGACCCCTTAAAGTATATATATTCATGATACGCACAACAGCCAAGTCGATACAGCGATGGACGTCTGTCCGTCCGTCCGTAAGAATACCTAGATCTCAGAGACTATAAGAACTAGAGACAGCAAATTTGGAATGGAAGTCCTTCTACTTCGCGAGCATGTGTTTTATTGGTCTGCATGGACTGCGTACGCGGGCAGCGCATTTGTCACACATGCAGCATAAACGTTCGTTCATACAATTGTATGTTTCAGTCTCGCAAGCACTCATGCATTGGTATTGCGCCCAAATATAAACTTTGTTGCTTGGTTTCGTTTCTGCTTATGGTCGGATTCCTATGAAAATTTCAGGATAGTGTGATATAATTAATCTTCAAATGAAATTTAAACAAGTAAGAAAAGTACAGTCGAGCCTGACCGTATAATACTCTCTGCTTTTATTCCCAATTATAATGTCAATATCAGTATTCGGATATTACAATAGATAGTTCTTGTATTAGAACACGTTACAACAAAAAAGACTATTTATAATCGAACATACATATGTTTCTCGTTTGACGTTACATGTATATATATGGATATCTGTGTGTATGTATACTGTTGACGCCACACATGCATCAAAAGAGTTCGAATATATGCGCGCTCGCACTCATGCACTGACTTAAATTTAAACTTTATAATCGGTAGCTCTGTTGTTTATTGTTGGATTTTTATGCAACTTTCAGAATAGTTTGATATGATTTGTCTTCAAAAGAAGTCTGTACGATAAGAATATTAATGTTCGCCTGTCTGTCTGTCCGTATGAAGAAACCGATTTCAGAGATGGTAAGAGCAACGAGCTCGAATTTAGTCTCTGTCGACTCGATATTTAGTCAGTCAATACAAGAACCTTTTTTTTTGATGCCACGCCCCATTCGCCCCCAATAAGTCAAAAACCCGACACAGCTCGGAAAAAATCTATGTTTTCCGCCAATATAACTATCGCACTTGGTACGCAGGTTCCCAGTGATTGAATTTAAATTTTTTGGCTGCAACGCTACCTTTTTTCGTAAAAAATAAAAAACTTATCATACTTCCATGTCGTTTTTAAGGCATTTGTTCTTATCGTACAGTATTGTTATTTATGATTCGTTTGGAGACAAATAATATTAAACTATCTTGAATGTTTTATAAGAATCCGACTATAAACAAAAGAAATGAACCAACAAAGTTTATATTTGAACGAAGTTCCAATGAATGAATGCATGCTAGACAGAAACATACAAACATATGATGTTCGCGAACGCAGTTCATGCACACCAATAATATACATACACTCATATATATGTGCATACATGTATTGTCAAACACATATGGATGTGAATACAGACGAAATGATGTATATTCGATTATGCTTTGTATTTTTTATACTCTCTGCAAGAGTATATTGGGTTTGTGCAGATGTATGTAACAGGCAGAAGGAGGCGTGGCAGACCCCATAAAGTATATATATTCTTGATCAGCATCACAAGCCGAGTCGATGCAGCCCTGTCCGTCTGACCGTCTGTCCGTATGAACACACAGATTTCAGAGATGGTAAGAGCTACAAGTTCGAATTTGGTCTCTATCGACTCGATATTTAGTCAGTGAATACAAGAATCTTACTATTTTCGATGCCATGCCCCATTCGCCCACAATGAGTCAAAAACCCGACACACCTAGGATCGCTCGAATGTATATTTCGTACTTGTTTTTATATAATATAGCATTATTATATCTTAATGAAAATAATCGGAGCCGCCTCAAAAGGAGGGCGTGGTACAATTGGTAGTGTTGCCGCGCGTTATGCAACTTGCGTATAAGTTTGCAGGTTCAATTCGCAACGATGAAATTTATAAATATACTTTTTTAAATTTCAAACAAAAATCTTAATGTAGAATTTTAACTTATGCAACAGGGTATGGTTGCGGTTTGCCGTTTGGCGTATAAATTGTAAAATTGTATAAATGCAATTTATGTACTCGTTGATGAAAGTAAAAGATAGCTCTATATTTACTTATATTAGTCACGACAAATATCAAACGGAGTGTGGCCCAACTGGTAGAGATGCCAGTCATCACTTCTTAGACCCCGTACTCTTAAAAAGAGTATAGGGGTCTATTAGGTTTGTCAGAAGCCATATGTGCGTAACAGGCAGAAGCAAGCTTTTCCCACCCCATAAAGTATATATATTCTTGATCAGCATCAACAGCCGAGTCGATATAGCAATGTCCGTCTGTCCGTCCGTCCGTCCGTCTGTATGAACACCTGGATCTTTTAAACTACAAGAGCTAGAACCAGTATTCAGTAACTTTCGCAAGCAGATCAAGTTTATTTCAAATCAGTGCCACGCCCCCCACCGCCCCCGCAATAAGAAAAAAACCAAACACACCTCGAAAAAAATTGATGTTTTCCGCGAATATCTCCGTAACTATGGCATTTACGACCACCGATTTGGGTACGCAGGTTCCTAGGGACAGCATAAATGAAGTGCCATTAAAATTTTTTTGTTGCCACGCCCCTTTTTTCCACAAGAAAAAAAATAAAATTGTCAATTTCGATGCCGTTTTCAAGGCATTTGTCCTCATCGTACAGTGTTGTAATTTAAGATTCGTTTAAAGACAAATTATATCAAACTACCCTGAAAGTTGCATAAAAATCCAACTATAAACAACTGAGCAATTAGGTAACAAAGTGTCCCTTGAAGCGCATTGTCAATGCACGTGGTTGAAAGAAAAGAGATAACTGTATGTTTATACATACATTAGCCGCAGTAGTTTGCAAAGCGAGCGTGGTCCGGGTGGGCCACGCACTTGTTTGTAAACACAAGACCTGCGGTTCGAACCCCGGCACAGACTCGGAAATTAAATTTTTTTTTTTTTAATTTTATAATTTAGCACTATTATATCTTAATGAAAATAATCTTAGCCGTCTCACAAGAAGGGGTTGGTGCAATTAGTAGTGTTCCGGCGTGTTCTGCGACTTGCGTATAAGTTCGCAGGTTCAATTCCCGACAGTGGAATTTATTAATATACTTTTTTAAATTTCAAACAAAAATGTAAATAAAGAATTTTAACTGGTGCAACAGCCAATGGTCTGCGGTTCGAACTTCGAACCCGCACAGACCCAGAAATTTAATTATTTTTTATTTTTTAAATAACTACATTATTATATATAAATGAAAATAATCAAATTTCTGCCAAATGAATGGTGTGGTGCAACTAGTAGGGTTGCAACATGATATGGAACTTGCGTCAGTAAGCGCGGGTTCGAATCTCATCAGTGACCGAATCAAATTTTTTTTTAAATTTAATTTTAAGACTTAAAATTTAAATTACAGTCGTATTCAAATATTAATTTCGAATACAAGGAGAGTACGGGGTCTTTTACAGTCGGCACGCTCGACTGTAGCCTTTCTTACTTGTTAAATTTAATTTTAAAATTTAAATTTTAAATTACATTCATATTCAAATATTATTTTCAAATACAAGGAGAGTACGGGGTCTCTTACTTGTTTTTTGCTGGGATTCAGCTTTTTTCAGATTTTTCTTTCCGAATCTAGCTTTTTTGGCTCAGAAAAAAAGATTACTGGGTCAGACCAGTTTCAAGGAAATGGAGTCGAAAATGGTCATCTGGGTGTTGCTGAGATTGCGTGTGAGACCCAATAAAAACTAAATTAATCGTTTCAGAATTATGAAGAAACAAAGAGAAAATACTAATTGAATGATCCAAATGAACACACTCTTTATTGTAAATTGAACTACGGAAAGTAAAAAACAAACATTTAAATATGTCTCCAGTATTTAAATACCAAAAAGTCAAAAATAAACTTCGTTGTCCCTCGAGGGTCTTTGCTTCTCTCCAGTTGCCATAAATTTCATTTAAGTTCCCCTGTCTGGTTTTATATACTCTCTGCCAGAGTATATTGGGTTTGTTTAAAAGTACTTAACAGGTGGAAGGAGGTGTGGCAGACCCCATAAAGTATATACAGTAGAATCCGGTTATAACGACACTCAAGGGACCGACAGTTTTACGTCGTTATACCCGGTAGACCCTTTAACCATACACAATTCCATACAAACTTGTATGAAAGAGCCAATCAAGTCATGGAAGTTTCGTCGCAATGACCGGACAAACGCATTAAGCGGAGTCGTTATAACCGGATTTTACTGTATATTCTTGATCAGCGTCACAAGCCGAGTCGATATAGCCATGTCCGTCTGTCTGCCTGTCTGTCTTTCCGTCCGTATGAACAAACAGATTTCAGAGATGTTAAGAGCTACAAATTCGAGTTTGGTCTCTATCGAATCGATATTTAGTCAGTCAATACAAGAATTTTTTTTTTTTTGATGCCACGCCCCATTTGCCCACAATGAGCAAAAAACTAGACATACCTCGGAAAAAATAGATGGTTAAATCGAATATCTCAGTAACTACGGCACTTAGGAACACCAATTTTGGAGATTTTGCAGGTTCCTAGAGACAGCATAAATGCACTGCCATTTAAAATTTTTGGCTGCCACGCCCCCTTTTTCCGTAGGAAAAAAAACTTTTAAAACTTGCATGCAGTTTCTTCTTATCGTACAGTATTGTTATTTATGATTCCTTTGAAGACAAATCATATAAAACTATCCTGAAATTTGAATTAAAATCCAACAATAAACAACAGAGCTACCGATTATAAAGTTAATATTTAAGTCAATGCATGAGTGCGAGCGCAACAGAAACATACAAGCATATATTCGAACTCTTTTGATGCATGTGTGGCGTCAACAGTATACATACACACAGATATCCATATATATGTGCATACATTTAGAGTCAATCGAATTTGTATGTGCATACAGACAAACATATGAATGCTCGATTATGCTTAGTTTTTTAGACCCCGTACTCTTAAAAAGAGTATAGGGGTCTATTAGGTTTGTCAGAAGCCAAATGTGCGTAACAGGCAGAAGGAAGCTTTTCCGACCCCATAAAGTATATATATTCTTGATCAGCATCAACAGCCGAGTCGATATAGCAATGTCCGTCTGTCCGTCCGTCTGTATGAACACCTGGATCTTTTAAACTACAAGAGCTAGAACCACCAAATTTGTAATAAAAATTCAGAACTTTTGCGAGCAGGTCAAGTTTATTTCAAATCTGCGCCACGCCCCCCACCGCTAGAAAAAAAACTAGAAACACCTCGGAAAAAATTGATGTTTTCGGCGAATACCTCCGTAACTATAGCACTTAGGAACACCAATTCTAGTACGCAGGTTCCTAGAAACAGTAGAAATGCAACGTCATTAAAAATTTTGGTCTGCCACGCCCCGTTTTCCCACACGAACTAAAAAACTTTTCAAAACTTTCATGTCGTTTTTAAAGCATTTGCTTATATAGTACAGTACTGTAATTCAAAAGTTGTTTAAAGACAAATCATATTTAACTACCCTGAAAGTTGCATAAAAATCCAACTATAAACAACTGAGCAATTAGGTAACAAAGTGTCCTTGAAGCGCATTGTCAATGCACGTGGTTGAAAGAAAAGAGATAACTGTATGTTTATATATACATTAGCCGCATAAGTTTACAAAGAGAGCGTGGTCCGGGTGGGCCACGCACTTGTATGTAAACACAAGACCTGCGGATCAAACCCCGGCACAGACTCAGAAATAATATTTTTTTATTTATTTTTTTTTTTATTTAATAATTTACCACTATTGTATCTTAATGAAAATAATCGGAGTTGTCTCAGAAGGTGGCGGTGGTGCAATGAGTGGTGTTGCGGCGTGTTCTGCAAGTTGAGTATAAGTTCGCAGGTTCAATTCCCGACATTGAAACTTTTTTAAATTTCAAAAAAAAAATGTAAATATACAATATTAACTGGTGCAACAGGGTTGGGTTGTGGTTAGTCGCATGTTTCTAAACCAATGGTCTGCGGTTCAAACCCGGCACAGACTCAGAAATTTAATTTTTTTTTTTTCTGATATAATAACATTATTATTTGTAAATGAAAATAATCGGATCTCTGTCTAATGGGGGGCGTGGTGCGGCTGACAAGGTTGCGACGCGTTATGCATCTTGCGTATAAGTTCGCAGGTTCAATTCCCGACAGTGGAGTTTGTTAATATACTTTTTTAAATTTCAAACAAAAATGTAAATGAAGAATTTTAACTGGTGCAACAGCCAATGGTCTGCGGTTCGAACCCGGCACAGACCCAGAAATTTAATTATATTTTTATTTTTTAAATAACTACATTATTATATATAAATGAAAATAATCAAATTTCTGCCAAATGAATGGTGTGGTGTAACCAGTAGGGTTGCAGCATGGTATGGAACTTGCGTCAGTAAGCGCGGGTTCGAATCCCATCAGTGACTGTTTAAAATTTTTTTTTTTAATTTAAATTTTAAATTACAGCCGTATTCAAATATTAATTTCGAATACATGGAGAGTACGGGGTCTTTTACAGTCGGCGCGCTAACATTATAATCGGGAATAAAAGCAGAGAGTACTATACAGTCGGGAGCGCTCGCTGTACTTTTCTTTCTTGTTTGGTTTGGAATGAATGGGAATGGATCGTTAATGTTTGCTTTGTATAAGTTCAATGGTGTGCGATTTGAGGAGACCGGGGTAAAGCAGACAAAGGGTACAAGGGTGGTCGACTTATGCAACTTGTTTCTGTTTTATGTTTGTACATTTATTTTACAGTTCACAATTCACAGTTTACTGTTCACAGTTAAACGTTTAAAGTTTACCATTTACTGTTTACAGGCTCATCTTCATCAGGTTCAGAGCCCGTTGAACATTTCCTTCATTAACAATTCCACTTTTGTACAATTTTCTGTTTTCTTGACAGTAGTTTCTCTTTTTTCACTTGATCCAATCATTGATGAATGTTGATGACCTTAAATATTTTTTTTTTTCGAGCTTTCGAGCAAAGTTGTAATTTCTACACTTCTTTCATAATTGCTGTAATAATTGGACATGTGGGGGCAAAGGATTGCTTTCTAATGGTATCTTTGTAATGTAAATGTGTCAACTTGGTTGTTTCAATCAGCTTTTGGCAAGGCTTCCAAGGTGTATATATAAAAATCAAACCACAAAGGCATAATCAAGGGCAATCTTACACAAATTATGCAAATCAATCCAAAAAAAAAAAAAAAAAAGTTTTCACTCTCCGAAAAAATTAATTTCAATGCCGTCGATCGCTGGAGGTGCCATCATCATCATTTTCACTCTAATTGAAAAACCAGTTTAGCAGTTGAGCAAAAAAAAGTAATAATAATATTTATCAGCATATGGCCAAATGCCATATGGGCTATTATATCACCAAAGTGTTTAAATCGTTGCCAGCTAAAATTAATTGCAACTATCAAAGTGAAAAACACAAAATTAAAATCAGAAAGAAAATGTAAAATAAAAGTGTAAACAACAATTTCCAGAGAAGGTGATCAACTTTTTGTGCCATCTTCTACATACTGAGATATATGTACACTAAAATATATCCGTATCTTTAAGTTTTACCATTTAGATTTGCTTCACTGTCCGCCACTAAGCGAACTTGATGTTAATTGACCAACACAATTAAAACTTAATTGTCGTGAACAAGAATACTCCAGAAACAAATCACTCATACGCCATGCTAACCGGCTTGATTTCTTGTCTATCGTTTGTTTTCTTGCAATTATTCTTTTCTAGCGTGTTCTAATACGAAGCAAACCCGTTTTCAAATTCAGGAAATAGCTATGCAGTCATTTGAAATTAAATAGCGCATAAAATAAAAAATATATACACATATGTATGTATACTCATTGAACACTCCTTCTAAAACAAGTCAAAGGTACTGAAATTGACGGCATCTCAACTGATATTGATTAACTGGTTGACTGACGAGCAGTGACAATTTTACAGGAAATAAAGCAAAACTGTTCAGCAACAGTTCAAACAAGGTGCCAACCAAAAACTAACAAACAACTGCGTTTCAACCTTTAATTCAAACTTATTTACTAATTAAAATTTCATATTATACACAAACCGATCAATCAATGGTCTATTCGACATTATTCCTTATGATTTGAAAGTCAAATGATTCAATAAATTATTGACCGATTTCCAAAAATCTTTGTCTTTATATGCAACGATTTTAACAAATGAAGGCAGAAAATATTCTAACTTCTTAAAAATTTGGAACAATTTCCGTTAATTATTATCTTCAAATATGTTTTGGTAAATATTAATTGTTAATATTGAAGTTCAGTAATTGAATACAAAATTTGCCATGGCTAATTGGCGAAGTATCTTTTTTAAAATATTCTCGAACAAAATTGCTTTGGTCCAAAGAGATGGTAAGAGCTAAAAGTTCGAATTTGGTCTCATCGACTCGATATTTAGTCAGTCAATACAAGAATATTTTTGTTTTTTTTTATTCGATGCTATGACCCATTCGCCAACTATGAGTTAAAAACCCGCCACATCTCGGAAAAAATGTATGTTTTCGGCGAATATCTCAGTAACTATGGCACTAAGGAATACCAATTTAGGTACCCAAGTTCATAAATACAGCATAAATGCATAGTCATTTAAAATTGTTGGCTGCCCGTGCCCTTTTTCCGTAAGAAATAAAAAACTTTTCACAATTGCATGCCGTTTAAAAGGAATTTTTTCTTATCGTACAGTATTGTTATTTAAAATTTGTTTGAAGACTAATTGAATAAAACTATCCTGAGGGTTTCATATGAATCCGACCATAATCAAAAAAGAAATCAAGCAACAAAGTTTATTGAGCGTAACGCCAATGTACGAGTGCGAGAGAGATAGCGCTGGCCGTGCCGACCAATAGTATATATACACACATATGTATGTGCATACATTTAACGTCAAACGAATTTGTATGTGCATACAGAAAAACACATGTATGTTCGATTGTGCTAAGTTTTCATTACTTTTGTGTAAAGTGCTCTAATACAAGAACAATCTAATGTAATATGCGGATACCAATTTTTCCATCACAATTGGGAATAAAGACAGAGAGTATTATACGGTCGGGCCGTTCGACTGTACTTTTCTTACTTGTTTTGTTTTAACGTGTTCTAATATAACAAGTAAGAAAAGTACAGTCGAACGAGCCCGACCGTATAATACTCTCTGCTTTTATTCCCAATTATAATAGATAGTTTTTGTATTAGAACACATTACAACAAAAAAGACAATTTATAATCGAACATACATGTGTTTGTCTGTATGCACGTACAAATTCGCTTGACGTTATATGTATGCACATATTTGTGTATATATATGTGTGTGTGTATACTATTGCCACCACACATGCATTAAAAGAGTTCGCATATATGCTTGTATGTTTCTGTCGCGCTCGCACTTATGCATTGACTTTAATATTAACTTTATAATCGGTAGCTCTGTTGTTTATTGTTGGATTTTTTTTTCAACTTTCAGGATAGCTTGATATAATTTGTCTTTAAAGGAATCATAAATAACAATACTGTAAAATAAGAACAAATGCCTCTTAAACGGCATGCAAGTTTAAAAAAGTGTTTTTTTCCTACGGAAAAAGGGGGCGTGGCAGCCAAAAATTTTAAATGGTAATGTATTTATGCTGTCTTTAGGAAAATGCGTACCAAAATTGGTATTCCTAAGTGCCGTAGTTACTGAGATATTCGCTTTAAACATCTATTTTTTTCGAGGTATGTCTAGTTTTTGGCTCATTGTGGGCGAATGGGGCGTGGCATCAAAAAAAAAAAAAGATTCTTGTATTGACTGACTAAATATCGAGTCGATAGAGACCAAACTCGAATTTGTAGCTCTTACCATCTCTGAAATCTGTTTGTTCATACGGACGGACAGACAGACAGACTGACAGACAGACGGACATGGCTATATCGACTCGCCTTGGGACGCTGATCAAGAATATATATACTTTATGGGGTCTGCCACGCCTCCTTCTGCCTGTTACATACATTTGCACAAGCCCAATATACTCTTGCAGAGAGTATAAAAACTATCTATTGTAATATGCGGATACCGATTTTAACATTATAATTATGAATAAAAGCAAAGAGTATCATACGGTCGGGCGCGTTCGACTGAACTTTTCTTACTTGTTCATAATAATGAACAATAAATTCAATCTAGATTTTAAAAAACTCATTTAAATTCAGAAAATGGGATTTTTAATTTATTAAAATATTACTGTAGATAAAATAGACTTTTGTGGATTTTTGAATAACTATTAAGCACTATAAGTAGTAAAATTTATTTATTTAAGTTTTATATGAGGGTATATTGTGCTTTGTAGCTTTTGGTTTCGATTTATATATTGTTACAGTTCTTTATAGTCAATTTGTGTAATTCATTATCGATAAATTTATAATGATATACAGTATTAAATAATCGATTAGTGACTATTATCAGCTATTGAGCTGTATCGCTCGAGTTGCATATACTAAAATCAATTGGATTTCTGATACATTTGATTTAACACGCAATGTGAAGATTTTTATAACTTTAAGTCGGGACCGGACTTCTCACAGGTTATCTTACTGTCCGACTGTACTTTGAATCTTATTATACTCTCTGTAAGAGTATATTGGGTTTGTGCAAATGTATGTAACAGGCAGAAGGAGGCGTGGCAGACCCCATAAAGTATATATATTCTTTATCAGCGTCACAAGCCGAGTCGATATAGCCATGTCCGTCTGTCCGTCTGTCCGTCTAACCGTCTGTCTGTCCGTATGAACACACAGATTTCAGAGATGGTAAGAGCTACAAGTTCGAATTTGGTCTCTATCGACTCGATATTTAGTCAGTCAATACAAGAATCTTTTTTTTTTTCGATGCCATGCCCCATTCGCCCACAATGAGCAAGAAACTAGACATACCTCGGAAAAAATAGGTGTTTAAAGCAAATATCTCAGTAACTATGGCACTTAGGAATACCAATTTTGGTACACGTTTTCCTAGAGATCGCATAAATGCAATGACATCAAGAAATAATAGAAAATTTCAAACTTGCATGCCGTTTTTAAAGCATTTATCCTTATCGTACAGTGTTGTTATTTATGATTCGTTTGAAGACGTATCATGTCAAACTCACCTAAAAGTTTTGTAAGAATCCGACCATAAACAAGAAAGAAATGAAGCAACAAAGATTTTATTCGAGAGCAATGAGTGCGAGAGAGACAGCGCTAGACGTGCCGACCAATAGTATTCATACACAAATATGTATGTGCATACATTTAACGTTAAACGAATTTGTATGTACATATGCTTAGCTTTTTTTTTTGTTTTAACGTGTTCTAATACAAGAACTATCTATTGTAATATCCGGATACCGATTTAAGCATTATAATTGGAAATAAAAGCAGAGAGTATTATACGGTCGGGCGTGTTCGACTGTACTTTTCTTTCTTGTTTTAGTTGAGTAAATATAAAAAAATATATTTTTAATAATCTATAAAATGTTATTTATGGTTATTCGACCTCTATTGACTGTGGTTTTAGTTTTATTAACACTGTCAAATATGGCTTATTTATAAAATACACCTAGTATTTACCAGAAAACAGTTTTATTAAATTTCTGGATTTGTGGAGCTTCCAAAATTATTTGGCATCCGCAAATGTGTAAGGAAGAGCAAACTGTATGCCATACTTATGAATATAAGTTGCAGCTAATAGCTCTTGTTATTGGATGTTATTGAATAACAGGCAGCCCTTTTTCTCTGTTTGTGGATGGCCTGCATCTGGTTACGTAATTAAGTAACGAGGAGAGTCTGCAAAACTGAAAGACGCATAATCAATTTGCCATTTATTAAAATTTCGTGATCTTTAAGCAATTTAAGAGGTAAAAAGAAACCAGAAAACCAAGAAAGCCCGATAAAAATAAAAATAAGACCAATGAAAACAAATTCATGTAAAGTTGAGTTTAATTTGTGTGACTCAACGTCAACTAAAATACTGTCAGCCTGCGCTGGAAAGCTCTCGATGCAGGTAGTGTCAGAGTCGAAGTCGGTTTTGGAGAAGCAGGTTTATTAACCTTATAATCCCAAGTCTTAGCCACGTTAAAAAGAATTTAACAAACTACCTGTGAGCGGAATCGGCAATCGAATTCGGCCAAAACGAGGCTTGAAATGCAGGTGGTGTTGTATGGCTGTGGCTTGCCCAATTGTCATGCCAAACGAGTGTGGGTGAAAATAAAAAGTAATACTGTTGTGTAGCGGCATCGAAAAAACGTGTAAAGCGAATCGACAAAAAAGACAAGACAATATTGCTAAAAGAGAAGTAATGAAAAAAAAGACAGTTACGAAATCGAGATTTCTCGTTACGCTTAATGTTTTTTAGTAGAATCACGGCAGATGGCAAAGAGTCATGTGGCTGTTTCAGGGTCAGCCTTTAATTGATGCGAAGATTTGATTTATGCAATCGAGTTGACAGCTCCGATACAGTGGGTGCGCAGCGCTGCCCACTTACCAGTGCAGCTCCAGACAGAGACCAAGCCCTCTCCACACGCACACTATCGCAGGTAGATATTTAACCTTTCTTCTTGCATACATATACAAGCAAAGATATACTCTCTTTAGGCTGAGCTTAAGCTAAAAATGAGTTCCACAAAGCGTCGCCGAACTCTGGTCTGTATTTCCCCTTCGAAAAAGCTCTGCTTCAAGTCGCGCCAGCGCAGTCGAGTCGTCGGCGCTGGCGTCGCCGTCGGTAACCCGTCCAAAACTCACCACACTTAGCCCGAAATGGCGCACATACCACAGCTTAATAAATAGAACTCGTTGCCAGTGGACAACACCTAGTGTAAGCGTGGCTGTGTATTGGAAGAGAACCCTCCGTTCACTCGCCGTCCTCTTACCAGCGTATCGCTGTCGTTTCAACATTTGCTCAGCGCTACAAGTAATTTAAATTCCAGTTATATACATACACCTACAAATGTTAATTGCTATGAAGTGCTTTCGAAAAAAGTGAAGTTTTTCCATTATTAAATGTGTTCAATTTTATAATTTGCAGTCATGGCGCGTTTGTGGCCACTTTTTAATGTTTTGCTGTTCTGCATCGTAGCTGGTAAGTATCAAACCCCTCTCTCCATTTCTGTCTCTTTTTCTCTTTATATAAGCTAAGTTACACTTGAAGAAGTTGCTTGCCACGTTGGCCAAGCGCCCACTTGACCTTTGCCAACTGAATAAGCAGAAACTGAAATCATTTTTTGCACAAGGTTAGAAAAACACAGCAAAACCAAGAAAAAGGAAAAGTCACCTCGGTCGATAGACAAAGCAAAAAATCAAAGATAAATGCGGGGAAAAACCAATACACAAAATAACTACAAGTGTAAATTTGTTGTAAACTAAAGTCATTGGCAAACATGAAATGGCAAAAATGCTGAAAGTAGTGAACGAATCTATACGACGATGATGCAAGTTAAATAGTTTCGTGAGCGACATCAAACCAGAAAGAAAAAAAAACATGTGTACATAAAACTGTGGCAAGGAGACAGTAAAGAAAGTAACATCTGAATATGTATATCAACAAACACAACAAAAATCGCAAAGCTTGTGATGGCCATAAAAATTAGCATAGGCAACTTGTATATGATCGCGATTGGTTCCGTTTATTATTTTTGGAGGAGTCAAGACAAGTCGAGACGTATCAAGACAAGACTAGACAAATCCGTATATTTTATGCAATACTGGTAATGCTTAAATGCAAACGGGCTTCGCGTGCTCCTCTAGGTACATACATGTACATATGTAGCAGCGGTTACAAATATTAGCCAATACTCAAACCGGTTTTGCAGCAGCGGCAGCTTCAGCTGCGACACCTCACCAAGATAAACAACATGCTCCATTACCAGAAGAAACACTTATATACAGATAAACACATACACACATTCACACACACAGACATTCAGCTTTCGTTTGCCCTTTCGATTTCATTTACCGACTTGCAAGATAAAATATAAGGCCAGAGTTAATGTCCGTTAGATACCAACAAAGTCAACAAAATCGAGAGTTGTTTTGACTTTAGAAGCTGTTTTAATCAAACCGGTTAAAAACGTTTGAGGTGCTGTTTGAAACTCAGGTTTTTATGTTAAAAACGCGAGTAGCCTTTTTACATTAAAATCTAATTAACGATTACCAAATAAAACTAATTAATTACATATTTTATGAACTAAATACATTTTATTACATGTAGCATCAGCGAAGAATTTGTTTAATTTGTTTGAATGTAACTTATTCATCCATCCAAAATTCATCCACTATATCATATAATTTACATAGAAACAATCACAATACACTTTTTTTATCATTCCCAATCGATCGAACCACTAAATCATTCAGCTGCCAATCGGTTGGAGGAATGTTAAGTATAAAACTTTTTTTTGTATCTATTGGGCAATTTCAACCAATTTCACGCAAAACACTTTTTTATCATTTCCAATTTACTGACCAAATTTCATCCTAATCGGACTATTATAATATGTATATAGCTACCAAGAACTGTTGATGGTTGAAACCAATTTAACGCAATACGCATGACAGAAAGGGTGTTTAATCTTCGGCAAGCCGAAGATAACCGGTTTTTCTTGTTTATTGTCAAGTAATTCATTTCTCTTGTAGTAAACATAAGCTTTCTCTTAATAAACTATTATTACGGCCATTCGCCCAGAATGAGCAAAAAACTAGTCATACCTCGGAAAAAATTGATATTTTCGGCGAATATCTCAGTAACTATGACACTTAGGAATACCAATTTTAGTACACAGGTTCCTAAAAAGAGCATAAAAGCAATGGCATCAAAAATGTTGGGCTGCCACGCCCACTTTTTTCGTAAGAAATAAACAACTTTTCAAACTTACATGCCATTTTAAAGCCAATTGTTCTTATCGTACCACATTGTTATTTTAAGACTAATTAAATCAAACTATCCTTAAAGATTCATAAGAATCCGGCCATAAATAATAAAGAAATCAAGCAACAAAGTTTATATTTGAGCGCATACAAACACGCATATGTACATATATACATGTACATACATACATGAAATGTCAACCTATATGTGTGTGCATACAGACAAAAAGATGTATATATATATTCGATTATGGTTTGTTTTACCACGTGTTTTGATGAAAGTACTGTCCGTTATAATACCCGAATACCGATTTTAACATTATAATCAGGAATAAATGCACTTTTCTTTCTTACTTCAAATTTATAATTTTACTATTTTACATTTAGCCCAAGACGATATCGAAGAACTTTGTGCTGACCGTCCTGCTGATGAATACTTCCGTAGGGACACGGAAGGTGATTGCCGTGAAGTGTTCAGGTAAGCAAGTGGGTAACCTGGAATGAGGAGGTTTCGAGTTTCCAGTCTATTTCACGAAACTGTAACGTCTGGTGATATTGTTTTGTTTTCTGACTCCATCACTAAAAAAAAAAAATAAATAAATAAATAAAAAAAAAAAAAATTCACATTAAAGGTGCGACAGTGCCGGAGAAGATGGTACCAATCGCTTGGCACCGATCCGCTGTGCCGGCGGTTTGGCGTTTGATGTTTTGCGCCAACTGTGCGATTGGAAGACGAATGTCAAAAATTGCGATATCCTTGAAAGTAAGTGGGCGTGTCCGAGTCCAGATATTCATCCAAGATCCAAAAATAATAAGTCAAATGATCTCAGCACTCGTCCTTCAGTTTGTCTAACCCTCTCTCATGTAACTTCTCCCTCTTTCTCTCCTTTTTTCTACCTCTTTGTATATTTATCTTTTTCGCTATAACTCACTGTGTCTTTGTCTTTGACTATCTCATTGTGTTTGCGCGTATCATATACCTCATTATGCGTCCCTCTGTAACTAAAACCGAATTTAAACCGCATAAATCTAGAAACAATCCTGACTATCAAACACTGCAAGTTTCGGGAAAGCCAAGAAAAAGTGCCAAAGTTCTGTTAGCTAGAAAAAGAATAGTATAAAAAGAACAGTATAAAAACAAAACGTTAACAATAACTAAATAAAGCGAAAAACAACATTAGAAAGCAAAAAAAATTCAAATAAATGTATGAACCAAACAAACCAACACTCTATTTTTTAGATGTACAAAATCGGGTCTAAAAGAAATTCAGTGTCCCTCTGGTTTGGCATTCGATGTTTTTAAACAAACCTGCGACTGGAAGGCCAAGGTGACTAACTGCGATGAGAAAGAGAGTAAGTTGTCTGGACAGCCTCCAACTAGGCCACTTGACCACTAGACACCACAATCCACTCTTAGCCGTATTAATGTAGTTATAGTTATTGTGAACTTTGGATCATCTTTCCTACTAAACATGCTGGAAAACACCTATAACATAGCTCACAATCTCACACCTTTCAACTATATACTTTACATTTTTATTTCCATTCCCAATCACATTCTCATTTCAAAATATAGACATGTGGTGTCACTAACAGTCTGAAAGTCAACATAAGTCCATACATTTGCTAACACCTGAATTCTATTAACTAATTTCGCAGAGCCTCGTAAGGTGAAGCCCATCTTGAAAACGGATGAGCCCATTTGTCCGGAGGGTAAGCTGTCCTGCGGCGATGGCGATTGTCTGGACAAGGAGCTATTCTGCAATGGCAAGCCCGACTGCAAGGATGAATCCGATGAGAATGCATGCAGTAAGTAAATACAGATCAGGAATAAGTGATAAGTGGCAAGTGAGGAACGCTCATCACTCGATTTTCTTCCAGCTGTTGATGAAGATCCCAACCGTGCCCCAGAGTGTGATCCTACCCAGTGTGCTTTGCCCGACTGTTTCTGCTCTGCTGATGGAACCCGCATTCCCGGAGGTATTGAGCCCCAGCAGGTGCCCCAAATGATAACCATTACTTTCAACGGAGCCGTCAATGTAGACAACATTGATCTATACGAAGACATTTTCAACGGACAACGCCAGAACCCCAATGGCTGTTCCATTAAAGGCACCTTCTTCGTCTCCCATAAGTACACTAACTACTCGGCTGTCCAGGATTTGCACCGCCGTGGTCATGAGATCTCTGTCTTCTCGCTAACCCACAAAGATGATCCAAATTACTGGTCCGCTGGCACCTACGATGACTGGCTTGCCGAGATGGCCGGTTCCCGGTTAATTGTGGAGCGTTTTGCCAACATTACGGATGGATCCATCATCGGAATGCGCGCGCCTTACCTGCGTGTGGGCGGAAACAAGCAGTTCGAGATGATGGCTGACCAGTTCTTCGTGTACGACGCTTCTATCACTGCCTCTCTGGGCCGCGTTCCCATCTGGCCGTACACCCTGTACTTCCGCATGCCCCACAAGTGCAACGGCAATGCCCACAACTGCCCTTCGCGTAGTCACCCCGTATGGGAAATGGTCATGAATGAGCTAGATCGTCGCGACGACCCTACCTTTGACGAGTCTCTCCCTGGTTGCCACATGGTCGACTCCTGCTCTAACGTTGCGTCCGGAGAGCAGTTCGCTAGACTTCTGCGCCATAACTTCAACCGTCACTACAATAGCAACCGTGCTCCTCTCGGTCTCCACTTTCATGCTTCGTGGCTCAAGTCCAAAAAAGAGTATCGCGACGAGCTGGTCAAATTCATTGAAGAGATGCTGGGTCGCAATGATGTGTTCTTTGTGACCAACTTGCAGGTTATCCAGTGGATGCAGAATCCTACAGAACTCAACTCACTACGCGACTTCCAGGAGTGGAAGGAGAAGTGTGACGTCAAGGGCCAGCCCTACTGCTCCCTTCCCAACGCCTGCCCCCTGACCACCAGGGAACTTCCCGGCGAGACGCTGCGCCTATTCACGTGCATGGAGTGTCCCAACAACTATCCCTGGATCCTAGATCCCACCGGTGATGGCTTCTCCGTTTAGGCAGCAGCACTATAGCCGGGTAGCCAGCCGTCTGGCAACCCTCTCTTTTCTATTTCCTTCTAACTTCAAACAAAAGAACAACTCAATTGTAGTTCAACCGAGAGTCTGATAAACTAAAAAACACCCTACACAATGTCACTCTATCCATTTAATAATATTTGCGTATCTTCTAACCTATCTTAATCTTGCCTAGTCTTGAATTTCGTTTTTCACTTCGTTTATACAAATCTTCTTTACACTCCCCTCTTTTGTATGGATGTCCTTAAATTTTTCATAGTCTATATACTTTTACAACATGTTTTGTTTACCACCTATTGTCTTTTTACCTCTATTTCAGAATGATAAAGTGATTTTTTAATTTACACACACAACTTAACAACAAAAACGACAAAAACCTTTGCTGCTTCTTTGCACTCTTCCAAACACACTTTTCACAAAACACCGCGCCAAAAATCGCAGCAGCTAAAAATATCTTTGTAATTATATAAGTATTTTTTATAAGAAGAATATAAAAAATATATGAAAAAAACAGTTAAGCTCGGAGATCGTTTTAGTGTATGTCCTGATTATCGAAAAGACGTGTCAAAAGAGAACATGTAAGAAAGGCTACAGTCGAGCGAGCCGACTGTAGAAGACCCCATACTCATTCTAGTACCTATTTTTATACTCTCTGCAAGAGTATATTGGGTTTATGCAAATGTATATATATTCTTGATCAGCGTCACAAGCCGAGTCGATATAGCCATGTCCGTCTGTCTGTCTGTCCGTCTGTCTGTCTGTCCGTCTGTCTGTCTGTCCGTCTGTCTGTCCGTATGAACACACAGATTTCAGAGATGGTAAGAACTACAAATTCGAGTTTGGTCTCAATCGACTCGATATTTAGTCAGTCAATACAAGAATCTTTTTTTTTTTATGCCCCGCCCCATTCGCCCACAATGAGCAAAAAACTAAACATACCTCGGAAAAAATAGATTAGGAACACCAATTTTGGTATGCAGGTTCCTAAAGACAGTATAAATGCATTGTCATTTAAAATTTTTGGCGGCCATGCCCCCTTTTTCCGTAGGAAAAAAAAAATTTGTAAACTTGCATGCCGTTTCTTCTTATCGTACAGTATTGTTATTTATGATTCCTTTGAAGACAAATCATATCAAACTATGCTGAAAGTTGCATAAAAATCCAACAATAAACAACAGAGCTACCGATTATAAAGTTAATATTTAAGTCAATGCATGAGTGCGAGCGCGACAGAAACATAAAAGCATATATTCGAACTCCTTTGATGCATGTGTGGCGGCAATAGTATACATACACACATATATTCATATGTATGTGCATACATATAGCGTGAAACGAATTTGTATGTGCATACAGACAAACATATGTATGTTCGATTAAAAATTGCCATTTTTTGTTGTAACGTGTTCTAATACTAAAACTATCTATTGTAATATCCGGATACTGATATTGACATTATAATTGGGAATAAAAGCAGAAAGTATTATACGGTCGGGCTCGTTCGACTATACTTTTCTTACTTGTTATACTCTCTGCAAGAGTATATTGGGTTTGTGCATGTATGTAACAGGCAGAAGGAGGCTTGGTAGACCCCATAAAGTATATATATTCTTGATCAGCATCACAAGCCAAGTCGATATAGCCATGTCATCTGTCTGTCTGTCCGTACGATTACACAGATTTCAGAGATGGTAAAAACTACAAGTTCGAATTTAGTCTCTCTCGACTCGATATTTAGCCAGTCAATACAAGAATCTTTTTTTTGATGCCACGTCCCATTCGTCCACAATGAGTAAAAAACCCGTCACACCTCGGAAAAAATCTATGTTTTCGGCGAATATCTCAGTAATTATGGCACCTAGGAATACCAATTTTGGTATGGAGGTTCCTAAGGACAGCATACATGTAGTTTCATTTAAAAACTTTGGCTACCGCGCACCTTTTTCCGTAAGAAATAAAAAACTTTTCAAATTTGCATGCCGTTTTGAAGGCAAGTGTTTTTATCGTACAGAATATGTTTGAATAAAAAAAATTTATACATATAAAATATAAAATAAAATTTTAATTTCTGAGTCTGCGCCGGGTTCGAACCGAAGACCATTGGTTAAAAAACAAACGACTAACCGCAACCCAACTCTGTTGCACCAGTTAATATTGTATTTTTTTATTTTTTTTGAAATTTAAAAAAGTATATTAGAAAATTTCACTGTCGGGAACTTGCGAACTTACACTCAACTTACAGAACACGCCGCAACATTACTAATTGCACCACCCCCTCCTTGTGAGACGGCTTCGATTATTTTCATTAAGATATAATAGTGCCTAATTATAAAAAAAAAAAAAAAAAAAAAAAAATTTTCTGAGTCTGTGCTGGGGTTCGAACCGCAGGTTTTCTGTTTACATACAAGTGCGAAAAATAATGACAAGCATCCCTACTACCTGTACCACGCTCTCTAATGCGGCTAATGTATATATAAACATACAGTTATCTCTTTTCTTTCAACAACGTGCATTGACACTGCGATTCTAGGGACACTTTGTTACCTAATTGCTCAGTTGTTTATAGTAGGATTTTTATGCAACTTTCAGGGTAGTTTGATATGATTTGTCTTTAAACGAATCTTAAATTACAACACTGTACGATGAGGACAAATGCCTTAAAAACGGCATCGAAATTGAAAATTTTATTTTTTTTCTTGTGGAAAAGGGGCGTTGCAGCAAAAAAGTTTTAATGGCACTGCATTTATGCTGTCCCTAGGAACCTGCGTACCCAAACTGGTGGTCGTAAGTGCCATAGTTACGGAGATATTCGCGGAAAACATCAATTGTTTTCGAGGTGTCTTTGGTTTTATGCTTATTGCGGGGGCGGTAAGGGACGTGGCACTGATTTGAAATAAACTTGATCTGCTCGCGAAAGTTACTGAATTTTTATTACAAATTTGGTGGTTCTAGCTCTTGTAGTTTAAAAGATCCACGTGTTCATACAGACGGACGGACAGACGGACATTGCTATATCGACTCTGATGTCCATGTTGAATAACTACCGGGTCGAGGACAAACCGAAATAAGGATTGGCTGAGCTGTGACCTCACAACATTTTTAATAATACTTTTTATTAAAAGCAACTCTGTTAAATGAATTGATATCGATAACAAGAAGAGTTATCGATGACTTGGTTGTAAGGGAACGTCAGCGTCTGTTGCGCAGATGACAATTAATTTGCAAACGTTTATATGCAAATACAAATAAACTTATGTTGTCATTTCAAACATTGCTTCTTAAATAATGTCGCTCTGCCCTATATGCCTGATCCTGACAAATTAGAGCCTCATATGATAAATATTCTGATGTTAACAAATATTTGAAATGTCTGTCTATGCCGGGATTCGAACCGCAGACCTTAGATAAAAACGTGCATCTATACTACTTGGGCTACACTTTGTTCGCAAGCTAGTTCGGCTAATGTATTGAGACGCCCCATAAACGGGCGCACATTAATTTAAGCGCACTGGCCGCACTTGCGCACGGTTTGTTGTTTTAAACGGGCACAGTCCCATAACTGCCAGCAGGCAGTGCACAGTGGTTCCGCCCATAGGCCAAAATTAAATAAAGTCATCAAAAGACATTGAAAAAAAATGCACACTATTTATCACACAAATGTCTATTCTTAACCACTGCGAACCGGATTTTTCTGAAATTCTAACGGTTCTTTCTAAAAATAGAACCGAAAGCTTGAACGCGTGTTAATATTTTACGCATAGCAGCACGCTTAACAGCATTAATGTGTAGAAGAGCAAACTTCAAATTTGTCTAGCAATCGATTAGGTGTACATAATTTAATTATTTAAAATAGATTTTAAAGTTTAAGGCATTTACTTTTTACCAAAAAATAATAATACTGAATTTTACCTTGTAATTCCAGTATAATTAATGTATTAAGAAACCTTTATTTTTGTACCGGTTTTGTGCATGTTTTTTATGTTTACCTAAACTTTTAGTTGTGTTCCCCCTTTTCCACCAAAAGGTTTTTATTTCACAATATTTATCTGTGTTTTAAGGTAATAAAATTGTTAAAGTTACTTGCGGAAATTTGTGGGTGTGCCTGCAATTTTTAATATACTAACTCATCATCGTCTTGTTAGACCCCGTACTCTTAAAAAGAGTATAGGGGTCTATTAGGTTTGTCAGAAGACAAATGTGCGTAACATGCAGAAGGAAGCTTTTCCGACCCCATAAAGTATATATATTCTTGATCAGCATCAAAAGCCGAGTCGATATAGCCATGTCCGTCTGTATGAACACCTGGATCTTTTAAAGTACAAGAGCTAGAACCACCAAATTTGTAATAAAAATTCAGTAACTTTCGCGAGCAGATCAAGTTTATTTCAAATCAGTGCCACACCCCCTACCGCCCACGCAATAAGCAAAAAACCAAAGACACCTCGAAAAAAATGGATGTTTTCCGCGAATATCTCCGTAACTATGGCACTTACGACCATCAATTTGGGTACGCAGGTTCCTAGGGACAGCATAAATGCAGTGCCATTAAAACTTTTTTGCTGCAACGCCCCCTTTTTCCACAAGAAAAAAAATAAAATTTTCAATTGCGATGCCGTTTTTAAGGCATTTGTCCTCATCGTACAGTGTTGTAATTTAAGATTTATGACTCAGAAATTAAAGTTTTTTTTTTTTTTTTTATAGTTAGGCATTATTATATCTTAATGAAAATAATCGGAGCCGTCTCACGAGGAGGGGGTGGTGCAATTAGTAGTGTTGCGGCGTGTTCTGTAAGTTGAGTGTAAGTTTGCAGGTTCAATTCCCGACATTGAAATTTTCTAATATAATATTTTAAATTTCAAAAAACACATGTAAACATACAATATTAACTGGTGCAACAGGGATGGGTTGCAGTTAGTCGTTTGTTTCTTAACCAATGGTCTGCCGTTCGAACCCGGCACAGACTCAGAAATTAAAATTTTATGTTATATTTTATATATATATGCAGCATGTTCTGGAACCTGAGTCTGATAGCGCGGGTTCGATTCCCATCAGTGACTTGATATAAATTTTTTTTAAATTTAATTTTAAAACTTAAATTTTAAATTACAGTCGTATTCAAATATTAATTTCGAATACAAGGAGAGTACGGGGTCTTTTACAGTCGGCGCGCTCGCCTGTAGCCTTTCTTACTTGTTTTTTAGACCCCGTACTCTTTAAAAAAGAGTATAGGGGTCTATTAGGTTTGTCGGAAGCGAAATGTGCGTAACAGGCAGAAGAAAGCTTTTCCGACCCTATAAAGTATATATATTCTTGATCAGCATCAACAGCCGGGTCGATATAGCAATGTCCGTCGGTCCGTCTGTATGAACACCTGTATCTTTTAAACTACAAGAGCTAGAGACACCAAATTTTTAAATGAAAGTCCGTCTACGATGTACGCAGATCAAGTTTATTTCAAATCAGGGCCACGCCCCCTACCGCCCCCGCAAAAAGCTAAAAACTAGACACACCTCGGAAAAAATCGATGTTTTCTGCGAATATCTCCGTAACCATGGTACTTAGGAACACCAATTCTGGTACGCATGTTCGTAGAAACAGCACAAATGCAACGTCATTAAAAGTTTTGGCCTGCCACGCCCCGTTTTCCCACAAGAACTAAAAAACTTTTCAAAATTTACATGCCGTTTTTAAAGCATTTGCTAATATATTACAGTATTGTAATTAAAAATTTTGTTTAAAGACTAATTATATCAAACTACCCTGAAAGTTGCATAAAAATCCAACTATAAGCAACTGAGCAATTAGGTAACAAATTATCAATTGAAGCGCGTTGTGAATGCACGTGGTTGAAAGAAAAGAGATAACTGTATGTTTATACATACATTAGCCGCAGTAGTTTGCAAAGCGAGCGTGGTCCAGGTAGTAGGGATGATGCTTGTCATTATTTTTCGCACTTGTATGTAAACACAAGACCTGCGGCTCGAACCCCGGCACAGACTCCGAAATTAAATTTTTTTTTCTTTTTATACTCTCTGCAAGAGTATATTGGGTTTGTGCAAATGTGTGTAACAGGCAGAAGGAGGCGTGGCAGACCCCATAAAGTATATATATTCTTGATCAGCATCAACAGCCGGGTCGATATAGCAATGTCCGTCGGTCCGTCTGTATGAACACCTGTATCTTTTAAACTACAAGAGCTAGAGACACCAAATTTTTAAGTGAAAGTCCATCTACGATGTACGCAGATCAAGTTTATTTCAAATCAGGGCCACGCCCCCTACCGCCCCCGCAATAAGCTAAAAACTAGACACACCTCGGAAAAAATCGATGTTTTCTGCGAATATCTCCGTAACCATGGTACTTAGGAACACCAATTCTGGTACGCATGTTCCTAGAAACAGCACAAATGCAACGTCATTAAAAGTTTTGGCCTGCCACGCCCCGTTTTCCCACAAGAACTAAAAAACTTTTCAAAATTTACATGCCGTTTTTAAAGCATTTGCTAATATATTACAGTATTGTAATTAAAAATTTTGTTTAAAGACTAATTATATCAAACTACCCTGAAAGTTGCATAAAAATCCAACTATAAGCAACTGAGCAATTAGGTAACAAATTATCAATTGAAGCGCGTTGTGAATGCACGTGGTTGAAAGAAAACAAATAACACTATATTAATATATACATTAGCCACAGAAGTTTTCAACGCAAGCGTGGCCCAGGTAGTAGAGACTCCTTATGTAAACACATCACCTGCGGTTCGAACCCCGGCAGAGACTCGGAAATTAATTTTTCTTTTTACTTGTTATATAACAACACTATTATATGTAAATGAAAATAATCGGACATGTGACAAATGTGGGGCGTGGTGCTACTGATAGGGTTGCGACGTGTTCTGCAAGCTGCGTATAAGTTCGCAGGTTCAATTCCCGAAAGTGGAATTTGTTAATTTATTTTTTTAAATTTTAAACAAAAATGTAAATATACAATATTAACTGGTGCAACAGTGTAGGGTTACGGTTAGTCGTTTGGCGTTTACTTTGTAAAATTAAATAAATGTAATTTATGTGCACGTGGTTGAAAGTAAAGAGATAACTCTATGTTCACGTATATTAGTCAAGACAGTTACCAAACGGAGTGTGGCCTAGGTGAAGGTGGTATTTCTTTCTAAACCAATGGTCTGCGGTTCAAACCCGGAACTAACCCATTTTTTTATTTTATTAATTTTTTTTATATATATAACTACATTAATATATATAAATGAAAATAATCGTATTTGTGCAAAATGAATGGTGTGATGCAATTAGTAGGGTTGCAGCGTGCTATGGAACTTGCGTCAGTTAGCGCGGGTTCGAATCCCATCATTGGCTTGGTTTAAATTTTTTTTTTTTATTTTATTTTAAAACTTAAGTTTTAAATTATATCGCATTCAAATATTAATTTCGAATACAAGGAGAGTACGGGGTCTTTTACAGTCGGCGCGCTCGACTGTAGCCTTTCTTACTTGTTTAATGTTAAATTTGCCCAGCGAAGCCTCTGTGTTGACTTGTTATTGTTTTCTAGTGTTTTGTTACATCTATCGTGTTTGTCTACAATTTTCAATGGTCATTTACTTTATGTCTTTAATTATTTTTAAATAATTAAAATTTTTTTTAAATTTATGATCTCAATTTTTTGTTTTGAAAAGGCGATGCGTATCATTGTGTGATTACACGCCTATATGTATTTGATATATGGTGCACATAAAAAGGTACTAAGACCGAAAAGCAACGTCAAGTAATAGATTCTATGCAACTAATGGTGGATGGAAAGGTATGCAATGCGTTAAGTGAGTCGTCCTCCGCCAAGTGCTATATATGTGGTGCCAATTCAACACAGATGAATAACTTGGCCGATTGCTTAAGCAAAGACTCTGTATATAACTTATTAGAGGATACATTATAAATATTTTTTTTTTAATAACACTAATGTAATAGAATTTAATTTTTAGCATTTTTCTTAAATTTATTTTTTTGATTCAAGGTGGGATATGGGACTATGGTATGCTCTAATAAATTACCTCCATCTTTTTGCCACTAAATTTAAATATTTTTTTATAAGCCTTGATGAATATTTCACCTTTTACCACCACAAAGTATTTTTGGCAAATGCGATCGAAGCCGGAAAGAGCGCCGTTGCATCTGTGCACAAAATATGTGTGTTAAGGGCAGAGTAGCGAAATAAGCGACGTCGGTAGAGGGCAATTTTGAGCAATCGACGCTCTAATTAATTGTCACTGAAGTTAGTGATGTTACGAGCTTACGATCGAGTTTACACGTACGACGCAGCAGAAAACGTTAACTCGCGACGGAAGCACAAGTGGGAGAAAAAAAACATAAGGAAAAGATCGACCAACGCCTAAGAATTGACAGGAATACGGACCACGAAGACCCCCCACACGACCAGGAATTTAACAAACAACAGCAACAATTTGGAACAACGAGCATAAAGAGCCCACCATAAAAGCCCACGTGGTGAGCTTAACATATAAAACCATAAGTAATAAAAATAACGGTGTGTGCGGATAGGCCATTTGGGCTTACCTTTATGCAAGTATACATATACATAGATATTAAATAAATAGAAATAAAACACAAGTAAATAAATTAATAAAAGACAACAAGTTAATAAATATAGATAAAACAAGTAAGATAAGTACAGTCGAACACGCCCGACCGTATAATACTCTCTGCTTTTATTCCCAATTATAATGCTTAAATCGGTATCCAAATATTACAATAGATAGTTCTTGTATTAGAACACGTTAAAACAAAACAAGTAAGTAATGTACAGTCGAACGCGCCCGACCGTATGACACTCTCTGCTTTTATTCCCAATTATAATGTTAAAATCGGTATCCGCGTATAACAATAAATAGTTCTTCTATTAGAAAACATTAAAACAAAAGCAAGTAAGAAAAGTACAGTCGAACGAGTCCGACCGTATAATATTCTCTGCTTTTATTCCCAATTAGATAGTTATTCTATTAGAACACCTTACAACAAAAAAGACAATTTATATTTGAACATACATATGTTTGTCTGTATGCACATACAAAATGACGTTATATGTATGCACATTTATATGTATATATGTGTGTATGTAAACTATTGCCGCCACACATGCATCAAGAGAGTTCAAATATGTGCTTGTATGTTTCTGTCGCGCTCGCACTCATGCATTGACTTAAATATTAACTTTTAATCGGTATCTCTGTTGTTTATTGTTGGATTTTTATGCAACTTTCAGCATAGTTTGATATGATTTGTCTTCAAAGGAATCATAAATAACAATACTCTATGATAAGAACAAATGCCTTTAAAACGGCATGCAAATTTGAAAATTTTATTTTTTTCTTAAGGCATAAGGGGGCGTGGCAGCCAAAAATTTTAAATGGCAATGCATTTATACTGTCTCTAGGAACCTGCATACCAAAATTGGTATTCCTAAGTGCCATAGTTACTGAGATATTCGCCGAAAACATAGATTTTTTCCGAGGTGTTTCGGGCTTTTGACTCAATTTGAGCGAATGGGGCGTGGCATCGAAAAAAAAATATATTCTTGTATTGACTGACTAAATATCGAGTCGATAGAGACCAAATTCGAACTTGTAGCTCTTACAATCTCTGAAATCTGTGTGTTCATACGGACAGACAGACGGACATGGCTATATCGACTCGGCTTTTGACGCAGATCAAGAATATATATACTTTATAGGGTCTGCCACGCCTCCTTCTGCCGTTACATACATTTTCACAAACCCAATATAATCTTGCAGAGAGTATAATAAAAGTTGACGCGCGACATAAGTAAGCAGTGTGTGTTCCTGCTCTAGCATACCGGGTGTTCCTCGCAGTGCATACCAAGAACGCAATCTGGTAGCCTCTCGTGGTGGTGTGTGCTCGTGTCGATGATCCGGACTTCTACTCAATGGGGGCAGCCTTCCATTAAGTGTAGTCTTTGTAGTCATTTCTATATACTGTTTCCTGCCTGATATATGTAAGTACGTGCGTCCTTACAAGAAAGAAAACTACAGTCGAGCACGCTGTTGTGCCCAAATTAATTAATTAAATCGGTATCTATGTATAACAATTGATAGCTCTCGTATTATAACACGTTAAAACAAAACAAGAAAAAAAGGTTATCTTCGGCTACCCAAAGATTAAATACCCTTGCAGACACGCATATTGCGTTAATTTTATTTTTTTTTATCAGTAATTGTTCGAACAGTAGCTATATGATGTAGTAGTCCGATTTGAATGAACTCTTTTGAGCATATAGGAATTAATAATAAATGCACAATGTGGGAATTTGGTTAAAATTGATCAATAGATATTGAAAATTTTCATACTAAGTATTTCAACCGATTGTTCCTATGACCGCTTTATGATATAGTAGTCCGATTTGAATGAAATTTGGTCAACACATTGGGAATGATAACAAATAAATATTACGTGAATTTTGATGAAATCGCTCAATAGACATCGAAAATTTTCTAACAAAGCATTACAACCGATTGTTCCTTTGGCATTTATATGATATGGATTAAATTTGGTCAGCTGATGGAAAAAATGCATTTTGCGAGAATTTGGTTCAAATCGTTCAATGGACACATTTTTAACCGATTGTTCCTATGACAGCTATATGATATAGTGGTCCGATCTAGATGAAATTTGGTTTGCACATGGGATTTACGTATGTATACTATAGCTTGGCACGGCTGTCAAACATGCGCAGCGTATATTTCTGTCTCTCTCGTATTCATGCATTGGCATTCCGCTTAACTGTAAAACTTTGTAACCTGGTTCTTTTGTTTATAATTTGATTTTTATGCAAATTTCAGGATAGTTTTATACAATTTGTATTTAAATATATTTAAATATTAGCAAATGCCTTAAAAACGGCATGTAAATTTGAAAAGTTTTTTAGTTCTTGTGGGAAAAGGGGGCGTGGCAGGCCAAAATTTTTAATAATGTTGCATTTGAGCTGTTTCTAGGAACCTGCGTACCAGAATTGGTGTTCCTAAGTGCTATAGTTACGGAGATATTCGCAAGAAACGTCAATTTTTTCTGAGGTGTGTCTATAGCGGGGCGGTAGCGGGCGTGGCACTGATTTAAAATAAACTTGATCTGCTCGCGAAAGTTACGGAATTTTTATTACAAATTTGGTGGTTCTAGCTCTTGTAGTTTAAAAGATCCAGGTGTTCATACAGACGGACGGACAGACGGACATGGCTATATCGACTCGGCTATTGATATTGATCAAGAATATATATACTTTATGGGGTCGGAAAAGCTTCCTTCTGCCTGTTACGCACATTTCGCTTCTGAAAAACCTAATAGACCCCTCTACTCTTTTTTAGAGTACAGGGTCTAAAAAAAATTTTTTTTACCCGATTCTTTCTATGCAGAGAGAATACACATGTGTACCAAGTTTTATCACGATAGCTTTAAAACTGAGAGGCTAGTTCGCATAGAAACAGACGAACAGACGGACACGACTATATAAGCTCGGCTGTTGATGTTGATCAGTTACGAGCAAAAAAATAGTAGTGGTTGATACCTTCAATATTTTGGTCGTGATTTCGCATGATAATAGTCTGATCTGCTTAAATCTTTAATTTATTTTGATTAATTGATGTATGTATTATGTGTCCAATTCATTATAACGGCACTTTAAGCTTCTACCACTTTACAAATTCTGTGCACTTAGCACAAGACGATTTTCGGGCGAGCAAAATAATAGTAGTGGTGACGCTACAAACGCAAAAAACCCAAATCTTTTCCGATTAATTTAAATTTTCTGCATTGTATTATGTATTTTTAAAGACTCCTATTCAAATTTAATTAAATTTGTTAAATTAAGTAGCATTAACGGTCAGCGGTAAATTCACTTTCCTTGAACAAAGGATTCTATCAAAATCCGCGTTTTCAAGGACAGAACTTGTCCAGAATTTAAAAAAAAAACCCCAAAACTTGAACAGAAAACACTACTTTATACATGTTGAATAAAAATAAAATAGCTACTACTATTTTTTTGCTCGCAGCTGTATATACTTTATGGGGTCAGAAACGCGTCCTTCAAAAAAAAACTATAAACTAACAAGAAGGAAAAGTACAGTCGAACGAGCCCGACCGTATAATACTCTCTGCTTTTATTCCCAATTATAATGTTAAAATCCGTATCCGGATATTCCAATAGATAATTCTTATAATAAAACACGTTAAAACAAAAAAAACAAGAAAGAAAAGTACAGTCGAACACGCCCGACCGTATAATACTCTCTGCTTTTATTCGCAATTACAGTGCTTAAATCGGTATCCGGATATTACAATAGATAGTTCTTGTATTAGAACACGTTAAAACAAAAAAAAAGCTAAGCATAATCGAGCATACATGTGTTTGTCTGTATGTACATACAAATTCGTTTAACGTTAAATGTATGCACATACATATGTGTGTATGAATACTATTGGTCGGCATGACTAGCGCTATCTCTCTCGCACTCATTGCTCTCGAATAAAATCTTTGTTGCTTCATTTCTTTTTTGTTTATGGTCCGATTCTTATGAAACTTTCAGGAGAGTTTGACATGATACGTCTTCAAATGAATCATAATCAAATGCTTTAAGAACGGCATGCAAGTTTGAAATTTTCTTTTATTTCTTGCGAAAAAAAGGGGCGTGGCAGCCCAAAACTTTTGATGTCATTGGATCTATGTGGTCTAGGAACACGTGTACCAAAATTGGTATTTCTAGGTGCCATAGTTACTGAGATATTCGCCGAAAACATAGATTTTTTCCGAGGTATGACTGGTTTTTTACTCATTGTGGGCGAATGGGGCGTGGCATCGAAAAAAAAAGATTCTTGTATTGACTGACTAAATATCGAGTCGATTGAGACCAAACTCGAACTTGTAGCCCTTACCATCTCTGAAATCTGTGTGTTCATACGGACAGACGGACAGACAGACAGACAGACGGACATGGCTATATCGACTCGGCTTGTGATGCTGATCAAGAATATATATACTTTATGGGGTCTGCCACGCCTCCTTCTGCCTGTTACATACATTTGCACAAACCCAATATACTCTTGCAGAGAGTATAAAAAGCAATACAACGTTCTGCGTTGCTTGAGCAGTTCAGAAGACATCGAAACTCCGGAAACCGTTGAAGAATGGGTTTTCGCATAAAACGCAATAAAGAAGGAGAAATCGAACGATTTAAATCCAGACTAGTCGCTAAAGGAAACGGACAACAGCTAGGCGTTAATTAGTGGGAAACGTTTTCTCCTGTAATCCGCTATGAAACCATATGCATCTTTTTTTCCATTGCTGCTGAGGAAAAACTTTATATGCATCAGATTGACGTTTCGAATGCTTACCTCAACCGCAAGCTAGACGAAGTTATATAAATGAAGCAGCCGCAGAAATTTATCCACGCAAATAATTCGGATAAAGTATTAGAATTGTAAAAGACGTTCTATGGGCTGAAACAGTTTGGAGAGCATGGAACAACACACTGGATGAAATCTTAAAAAGTCTGCACTTTAAGCGATGCCAAAGTGAACCTTATCTCTACGTGAAACCTAAGGAAAAACACTACATAGCAGTGTATGTAGACGATTTGATCATTGTGTGTCAAAAGGAGGACGATATCGATAAAATAAAGGAAAGAATTGCAGACAAATTCGTAATACAAGACAGTGGTCCCCTGAGATACTTTTTCGGAATGGAAATCAAACGCATTGTTAAGCGAGGTCCCGTGATAATGTCACAAAAGAAATAAATAGAACATCTTTTGAAAAACTATGGAATGCAAAGATGTCGACCTGTCGCTACTCCGCTCGAGTCCGGATTTCATCCGGCAAAGATGAAAATTGTTCTCAGGTAAATTGCACAGAATACCAATCGTTAATTGGGTCTCTTATGTACTTATCTTCTGTGATGACTCCTTTGACCCAGCACGATTTTCTTGACGATTTGTTTGGAATATCATTGTTTCAGATCAATGCTATCCCAAACTCTTTGAACAGAATGCTTGATCTGATTTTTGTTTTGGATCCATCCTGCTCTTCTGTTTCCCGTACCACGCAATTATCCAATCCTGAAGATCCATATCACCCGACTTTGGAAGTGTTGGTTGATTTACCTGCCCGGGTGTCCTGTTCTAGTAGAATATCTACTAGGCGATCCCGTCAGTTTCGGAAAGCCGACTTCTTTAAACTAAATGTACTGTTATCCCAGACTGACTGATCCGGGCTGTTCATGTGTAGAGATATGGATAGTGCAATATAATACCTTATAATACCTTAAATTCCTTTCTTAATGTCTGTGTTCCGCTTTGTGTTCCATCCAGGTCTAACAAGCCTGCTTGGTTTTCCCGAGAGTTAACATTACTTAAAAATAGAAAGGCGAGATTTTATAAGAGATTCAGGGAAACTGGCTCTTCTCTGTATCTCTCTCGCTATCTGATTGCTCGATCTGATTTCTATGTTTTGAACGACCGTTGTTATAATGAATGCCTTACTGACTGTGGGTAACAGTTCCGAAGGAATCCTAGACGGTTTTACAGCTTCGTCAATTCGAAGCGTAAAACATTAACGCTTCCATCCAGTGTAGTTTTTGGTAAAGAAACTGCTAATTCAGATAAGGCTATCGCCGATTTATTTGCCAATTTTTTTTAAACGACTTATTGTAAGCTTAACTATAATTCTGATTTATCTTATCCTTATCATATAAATTCTTTCAATTGCTTCTACATAGTTTAAAATCTATCAAACCTGTTTTTTTACCAGGGCCGGACGGAGTCCCAGGCTGTGCGCTAAGAAATTGTGCAGATGGCCTGTTAAAGATCTTGTATAAACTATTAACATTGTCCGTCGAATCATGCAGTTTCCCTGAAATTTGGAAATCATTTTTCATTCTTCCTCTTCATAAAATAGGAAACAAATCCGATGTCTGCAAGTATAGAGGTATTTCCAAGTTGTCTGCTATTCCCAAGACTTATGAGAAATTGATAACTTCTCAACTGCAACACTTCTGTAGATCTATGATTTCACCCTGCCAGCATGGGTTTGTGAAATATAGATCCACTACCACTAACCTGTTTGAATTTACATCATTTGCCCTGAAGGGCTTTGATAAAAAATTGCAAACAGATGTCATCTACACAGATTTTAGCAAGGCTTTTGACTCCGTTAACCACAACCTCTTGATACATAAACTTAATCTGTTGGGGCTTTCCCATAATTTTATTCTTTGGATTTCGAATTACTTAAGTTCTAGAACACAACAGGTCTATTTTAAAGATACACTATCGAAATCTGTCAAAGTTACTTCGGGTGTTCAGCAAGGAAGCCACCTCGGTCCTTTGCTGTTCATTTTATTCATAAACGATCTGCCATCTGCAATACGTCATTCTCGGGTGCTTATGTACGCCGATGACGTAAAACTTTGTGTATCGGGCACTGAGTCACTCCTTGAATCCAGGTTACAATCTGATCTTTACAGCTTGCAAACCCGGTGCCAAGTAAATTTATTTAATCTAAACCATAGTAAGTGTAACGTAATGTCATTTAGTAGGCGACCTCCCTTTATTAACAATTACATCCTGAATGGTAGTTCTCTTCACAGGATTGAGTCGGTCACTGATTTGGGTATCCTTTTGGATCCAAAGCTCAATTTTGATAAGCATGTTTTGTCAATCACTAATCGTGCTTTTGGTGTCCTGGGCTTCATAAAACGGTGGTCGAAAGAATTTAATGATCCCTACTTAACAAAAACACTCTATACCTCCTTGGTACGTCCTATTCTTGAATATGGATCCTGTATCTGGTCTCCCCAATATAGGATTCATCAAGACAGAATAGAATCTGTACAAAAACAATTCCTTCTTTTTGCCCTACGGGCCCTTAACTGGAACCCTAATGATCGTTTGCCATCCTATCGTAGTAAAATTTTACTAATAAAAATTTTACTAATTTTCTTACAAAAACTAATTAACGGTGAAATTGATTCCTCGGAATTAATCAGCCAGATTAGTTTTGCTGTTCCGATCAGACTCACTAGAAACTTTCCTCCCCTCTTTCTTCAACCTTGTACCACAAACTTTGCTTTTCATAACCCATTTCGAGTATTGTGTAGTAACTACGACAAACTTTCTCGAGTTGTAGGTAGTTCTACTTCTATCCCTTTAAGTAGAACCTCTCTTCTTTGTCATCTATCTAGATTATAATTAATATAGTTTAAATTTTTAGATTTTATGTTGTATTGTAATTTTCATATATATTATGTCATTGTTTTTTTTTTTTTTTTACTAATAAATGCGTTCCGCGATTTCGTTGGCCGTCCGTTATGCGGTGTGCCCCTCCGCCGGTTGGGCGGGAGGTGGCTGCATTGTCTGCAGGGTTCCGCGCGAATTATGTATACGGTTTACGGCGAATACGAATATTATTGTATAAAGCGGTTTCACGACGAATACGAATAAGTATAAAGCGATTCTACGGCGAATACAAATAAGTATAAAGCGGTTCTACGGCGAATACAAATAAATTGGTATAAAGCGGTTTTGCGTTAATACATGTACTTTATTTGAGTGTCAAAAAACAACTGAACTCTTATACAATCTAGGGTTCCGATCAAATCTCGGTTGTCGTCTTTTTTAATTCTATGTGTATACATTATGCAGCGAGAGCTGCGCCAAAATGTTTATGTTTACAATATGCAGCGAGAGCTGCGCCAAAATATTTATGTTTACAATAGTGGGTTTTACTTATGCTGGGTTATTGGAGATTGTTTACATGGAGGTTCAATAGAGTTAATAAATGTCAACAATTCTTATGACACTTTGGGTTAATGGTCAGTGGTCGGCATGGCTGTCAACTAATCTTGTGACACTTTCGGTATTTATTCTTTTTACATTAAAGTTGATTGTAAACCTTTTAAGTCAGCTGAAAGTCTGGATGGTGATGCTAATGGCATAACTCCTCCCCTGTTAGAGTATGAATTCTCCTGAATTCTTTTAACATTAATATTAATATTTTGCCTTTTACAACGTAAGTATATATAAATGATTAAACATAGTATGGTGATTAGTATGAATATAAGTATAATGCCGTTTGTTACTTTTTTCTGATATTTTAGTTCTGTAATTTCTTTTAGATTTTCAAAATTTTTTATGGTTAAATGATCAAAGTTAATGGTGTTTTTGTAGGTTTGATTTAAAATGTCTGTGGGATAATAAAATTTCTCATAAAATTCAAATTTTTCGTTAGAAAATGCTTCTATTAAAATTTGAATTTTGCAATTACCGAATTGTATTAGATTATTTCCATTAAGTATAATATTTCTGTCGTCACAGTTTTGAGATAATTTTTCTTTTCTTGCATTTTTAATTATTAATGTGTCGTCGTCAATTTCTTCAATACTTGTGATGTTATTAAATACAAATTTGCAATTATTATTAATGGTACAACTTTTGCTTAATTTAAGTTCTTTGAAAATTCTGTTTGGTTCATATTCTAGTGTTTTATTGTTGGCTTCTATAATGAATAAATTTTCCTGATCTATTTGAATATAATCTGTGTTCGGCATTGGGATTAGTAATTTAACATTTACACTTATATAATTTTTAGGAATCTTAATTGCTATAATAATGCAATTATTTTTATATTTTAGTATACCCATGCGGATTAATTTTAGTTTGTAAAAATCAATGTCAAATTTATTAATTTCTTCTTCGGATAGGATTTCGGGTAATATGATATTATTCTTTGCAGATGCTATGCTTTCCTGAATGTAATTTACTTTGTATTCAATATTCTTAAGTTTTTGCATTTGGTCTGTGTGTATAATTTTCATTATTATTTGTTCATTTTGACTGTTTATGCTTTGAAGTGTTTCGTTAATAATTATTCTGTCGTGTTTAATTGTTTCGGCTAAAGTCTGCATTGTGTCGTTGAAATGAGAATTTATGACAATTTGTTGATTCATGTTAGTTATAATATTGTGATTATTTTTATCAATTGTGTCAAGATGTTCTAAAATGTCTGTTCTATCTTCATCGTCCATTAGTCCGAAAAGCCATTTATATGAGGTTCCTACAATGTTTAATACTCCTCTTTTAATTCTATTGTATGGTGTTATGGATTTTATTTTTGCTCTAATTAAATTGATTTCTGTAAACAGCTCATTTTTATCTGTAATATTAATGTTTTTAATATTTGTTTCTATTTGCTTCATTATATCAATTAATGGGTCAATATTAATAATATGTAATATAATAACTGTTTCATTTACTATTTCCGTTTGGTAAATTTGGATTGGTGCATATCCTGCATTTGATTGTATTGGTTCAATTTGTAATCTTGTATGTACCATTGTGAATTTAGATAAAATCATGCAAAAAACGATAAGTATCTGGGAAAATGATTAGAGAAAAAATATTTGTGAATTTTGTTTAGTAAAATAATTTCTCGTGATTTTTTTTTTTCTTTTATAGCGAATTGTTGTTTTCTTGATTTAACGGTCTTTTGATATTACATGGATGAATATTTTGTAGTTCTGCAAATCTAAAATATGGTTCGTCCTTATGTCTGACTCTTTTATAATTTTTTATTGGGCCTTTTTGTCTTTCTTCATTATAATCCTCTCTTGTATTGTTTCGTTTATTTATTATCTTTTTCTTTTGTTCTTCAATGGTTAGTTTTAGTTTGCCTTCATCTTCTGTGTTTTTAGCGTAGTATGGTGTGCACTTTATTGTTGAATGATGACGATTATTGTATGCTGTTATTGCTATCTGTATTTTAGATTCTATTGACAGTTCATTATTGTCTATTCCTGCTATGATTTCAATTAATGTGGAATGTAATCTTTCTATGTCTGCATTTCCTGTATGTGAATTTGGTTTTGTATAATGTACATCAACTTCTTCTTTGTTTAAAAATTGTACGATCTGTTCTGCTCTGAATTCATTATCCATGATAATTTTCTGTGGTTTATTAAACTTTGCAAAGTGTTCTATCATAATTTGCATCTTAGTTCGCCAATTTCTATCTGTTATGTTGTAGGCTACTGCAAATTTTGTAAGTTTATCTATGATTGTAACAAAAGATTTGTGTTTTATGTGAAAAATATCTAAGTGTATAATTTGATTTTTAGTATCTGGAGTTTCTGTAAAGTGAAATTTAGGTTTTATTGGGTTTCTGTCATATTTGATTTCTTTACATTTTTTGCAATTGGAAATTATTAACTGAATATGTTCTCTTAGATTTGGAAAATATATTTTATCTTTTAGTGAATTAAATGTCTCACTTATGCCACTGTGTAATGAATCTTTTGTGTGATATATTGCAATTTGTTTATGTAATTCTTCCTCGCTTAAAATTTCCTGTGCTCTTTTTGTGCATTTTAAAAATTTAATGTTCTTGCAATGGGAGAAAATGTTTATCAATATACATTGTATTTTATGATATATTGTATCTGGTACTTCTGAAAAAATTCCTACTGTTCCTTTTTCTATGTTATTTTGTAATTTTATTTCGATTTCTGATTCTGAATCTGCTGGGTTTATTTCAATTATTTTTCTTCCATGTTGCATCATAATATTGTCTGCTGCTGTATATGTTATTATAATTTGAGTTTTGTATTTGTTAACAATATCTTCTTTTATCCAAAAATGTGTTAGTTCCTCTTCGTCTGCAGAATGCTGTGTATTTGTGAGTTCAAAGTTAGATTCTTTCTCATTTTTATTATTTATTAATTGGGATGTTTCTTGTCTGCTTAAAAAATCTGCTACTTTGTTGTCTTTGGCTTTTAGGTATGTTATATCATAGTCAAATTCTTGTAATTTAAGAATCCATCTTTGATGTCTAGCTGTCATTTCTTTTCCTTTGAATTTTGAATTTAAGTATTTAATGGGGGCATGGTCTGTTATAATTTGGAATTTATTTCCTACCAAATAGTGTTTAAAATAATTCACAGCATGTACAATAGATAGAAATTCTTTATCAATTGTGCTATAATTTTTCTCGTGTTTGTTAAGTGTTCGTGATACAAATGCAATTGGTTGTCCTTGTTGTAACAAAACTGCACCTATAGCATAATCACTGGCATCGGTAGTTATTGTAAATGGTTTGTCAAATTGTGGATATTTTAAAATTGGATGTGAGCTTATGAGGGTTTTGAGATTTTCGAATGCATCTATAAACTGTGGATCATTTGTATTTATTGTAATACCTTTCTGTAAGTATCTTATCATTGGGTATGCTATTTTAGAATAGTCTTTTATAAATTTCCTGTAAAATCCTGTCATTCCTAAAAATCCTTTTAATTGTTTTTCAGTTTTGGGCAATGGAATTTCTTTAATTGCTTCTATTTTTCTTGGATTTGGTTTTAACCCTTCTTTTGTGAGAATATGTCCCAAGTATTCTGTATGTTTTTTCATAAAAGAGCATTTGTCTGGTTGGATTTTTAAATTATGATTTCGAAGTACTTTGAAAATTTTTTCAATAGCAATCTTGTGTTCTTCAAGTGTTGTTGAGAATATTAAAATATCATCAAGATATACCACACAAATTTTGTTTATATAATCCCTTAGAATTTCATTCATTGGAGCATTTTTTAACCCGAATGGCATTCTAACATATTCGTATAATCCCATTGGTGTTATAAAAGCTGTTTTTTCAATGTCTTCTTCTGCCATTAAAATTTGATGATAGCCTTTTGCTAAATCTAAAGTAGTGAAATATTGGGCTTTTCCAAGCTTGTCTAATACAGCGTCCATAATAGGTATTGGGTACTTATCTGGAACGGTTACTTGGTTTAATCGCCTATAATCTACACAAATACGATATTTCTGAATTCCTGAATTGTCCATTTTTTTCGGAATCACACATATTGGAGAACTGTATTTACTTTTACTTTTTCTGATAATTCCACTTTTTTCCATTTCAATTATTTGCTTTTTCACTTCCTCTTCGTATTTTGGAGAGACCCTGTAAAGTTTTGAATTAATATGATGGTCTGTAGTAGTTTTTATGCTATGCACTATTGTGTTGGTGTTGGTTAACTGATCACCTTCTTTGAAGTATAATTTTTCATATTTCTTGGTAAGATTTTTTATTATCTGTGCTTCCTCAACATTAAGATCTTCTAGCTTAAGGTCATCAATTTCACTTACTTCCATTACGCAAATATCTTTTGATAGTTTAGATAGGAAAGGAATTTCGACCCCATTGGTAAGCTTCAATATTTTATTTTTAAAATCAATATTTTCAACATTTCCTTGGATAAAATCCATGCCCAATAGAAAATCATATGATTTTTCCAGGGGCATAGCTACCCATCGTGTTCTTGCAAAATCTGAATAATTAAATTCACTTGGTACTTTTGTTTTCACTAAATAGTTATTATTTTTTATTTCACCATTAATAGTATAAATTGTTTTTGAAAATTTTTCAATTATTTCGTATTTTGATGTATGTACGTTTTTAGTGTTTAGTATGCTTATAGTAGATCCTGTGTCCACTAAAATTATAAATGTATCCCCCTCAATCGTTCCCTTTAAAAAAATTTTCTTTTTTTCCGAGGCTAATTGGTAAAAAACTCGTTCTGATTCTTTTCCCTGTTTGTGTTACTATTTACTTCATCTTCATGTAAATTGTCCACACTCATTGCTTCTGGTGGAGGTTGCTGATAATTTTGCTGTTGGTTTAGGTTTTGGTTCTGCCTAAAGTTTTGACTTTGTTGTCTATTATGGTTTTGTTCTACGTTTTGATTTTGTTGCCTATTGAAATTTTGTCGTACATTTTGACTTTGATTGTTTCTGTTCTGATTTTGATTATTCCTCACCATTTGACTGTTTTGTTGTCAGTTATGGCTTTGATTGTTATTGTTTTGTTGTTCCTGTCCTCGATTGTTATTAGGGTTTTGTTTATTTTGATTATTTTGTTCGTTGTGATATCTGTTGTTATTGTATGTACCTTGATCTTTGTCCTTGGTGATTAAAAGTTTTCTATTTAAGTTTCCAAAATTAAGTCCGATAAATTTAGCTACTTCATTTCTGATGTCTGATAGGGTTGTTTTATTCATGAGGGCAATTGCCATTGGTCCACAAGCTATTTGTTTTATACGTTGTATTAATAGTCCACTAAGAATATCAACAAGTCTACTATTGTTTTCAAAGACCGAAAAATCTGTTATTTCTTCAACAATCATTCTTATTTTATTGTCTAAATCTTTAACACTAGTTACCCTTAAGTTCATTATCTTGCTGGTCAATCCCATTTGATCTGTTCGTGGTCTGTAGTGGTGTCTTAGTCGAAGCTTACATTCTTCCCAAGTTGATGGTGGATTAATATTTAACATGGTTCGAGCCTGACCTTGAATCTTGGTGTTTAAGATGACTGTAAAAACCTGTCCATCGTCGTCGTACTCCTGCATGATTTGGTCCACCGCAGAGATGAATCCATGCAAAGTTCCATCCTGTCCATTAAATACTGGTAAGTATCGGGTTTCCTTCTCAATACAGTTCCTTTAGGCTGTCACATGGTTTCCACGTTCTCCCTGCCTAGCTGCCACTGCTGCTGTCAGAAGTTCGATGCATCGTTGCATCTCGATTATTTGTTGATTTGCCATTTTTCGTTTTATTTTTCACGGATTTATTAAAGTATATCAGTTTATTATTGTTGCGTTTGCTTGGATGTAATATCCAAAGTTTCCACAATAATTTTTTTTTCTGCACTTTTTAATAACTGTTTGTCAGTGTATTATTGTTTCGTTTACTTGGATGCAATATCCGAAGTTTCCACAATAATTTTGCTGCACTTTGTAAGAAATTTAGTCAGTGATTTATTGCTTCGTTTACTTGGATGCCATATCCAAAGTTTCCACAATAATTTTACACTTGAGTACCGGCTGCGCCAATTATGTATACGGTTTACGGCGAATACGAATATTATTGTATAAAGTGGTTTCACGACGAATACGAATAAGTATAAAGCGATTCTACGGCGAATACAAATAAGTATAAAGCGGTTCTACGGCGAATACAAATAAATTGGTATAAAGCGGTTTTGCGTTAATACATGTACTTTATTTGAGTGTCAAAAAACAACTGAACTCTTATACAATCTAGGGTTCCGATCAAATCTCGGTTGTCGTCTTATTTAATTCTATGTGTATACATTATGCAGCGAGAGCTGCGCCAAATTGTTTATGTTTACAATATGCAGCGAGAGCTGCGCCAAAATATTTATGTTTACAATAGTGGGTTTTACTTATGCTGGGTTATTGGAGATTGTTTACATGGAGGTTAAATAGAGTTAATAAATGTCAACAATTCTTATGACACTTTGGGTTAATGGTCAGTGGTCGGCATGGCTGTCAACTAATCTTGTGACACTTTCGGTATTTATTCTTTTTACATTAAAGTTGATTGTAAACCTTTTAAGTCAGCTGAAAGTCTGGATGGTGATGCTAATGGCATAACTCGCGCTAACAAGCACGTTGCTTGGTGTTGCTGGGCCACTTGAATGTACCGTCTCGTTAGTACATCAACGTCCATAATATATCATATAGCTCCCATAGGAACAATTGGTTTTTATACTCTCTGCAAGAGTATATTGGGTTTGTGCAAATGTATGTAACAGACAGAGGCGTGTCAGACCCAATAAAGTATATATATTCTTGATTAGCTTCACAAGACGAGTCGATATAGCCATGTCCGTCTGTCTGTCCGAATGAACAAACAGATTTCAGAGATGGTAAGAGCTACAAGATCGAATTTGGTCTTAATCGACCCGATATTTAGTCAGTCAATAAAAGAATTTTTTTTTCGATGCCACGCCCCATTCGCCCACAATGAGTCAAAAACCCGACACACCTCGGAAAAAATTTATGTTTTCGGCGAATATCTCCGTAACTATGGCACTTAGGGATACCAATTTTGGTACATGTGTTCCTAGAGACAGCATAAATGCGATAACATCAAATTTTTTTTGGCTGCCACACCCCTTCTTTTCAAACTTTTTTTTTTTCAAACTTGCATGCCGTTTCAAAGGTATTTGATCTTATCGTACAGTATTGTTATTTATGATTCGTTCGAAGAGGAATCATGTCAAACTCTTCTAAAAGTATCATAAGAATCCGACCATAAACAAAACAAAAACAAGTAAGAAAGGCTACAGTCGAGCGCGCCGACTGTAAAAGACCCCGTACTCTCCTTGTATTCAAAAATAATATTTGAATGCGACTGTAATTTAAAATTTAAGTTTTAAAATAAAATGAAAAAAAAATCAAGTTAGTGATGGGATTCGAACCCATTCATTTTGTACAAATACGATTATTTTCATTTATATATAATAATGCAGTTACATAAAAAAAAAAAAAAAGTAAAATTAAATTACTGGGTCGGTGCCGGGTTTGAACCGCAGACCATTCGTTTAGGGACAAATACCACCACCACCTAGGACACACTCTGTTTAGTAACTGTCGTGACTAATATAAGTAAACATAGAGTTATCTCTTTTCTTTCGACCACGTGCACATAAATTACATTTACATATAATAATGTTGTTATATAACAAGTACAAAAAAAAAATTAAATTTGTGAGTCTGTGCCGGGGTTCGATCCGCAGGTCTTGTGCTTACATACAAGGAGTCTCTACTACCTGGGCCACGCTTCCTTTGAAAACTTCAGCGGCTAATGTATAGATAAACATAGTGTTATTTCTTTTCTTTCAACCACGTGCATTCACAATGCACTTCAAGTGATAATTTGTTACCTAATTGCTCAGTTGTTTATAGTTGGATTTATATTAGCAAATGCTTTAAAAATGGCATGTAAATTTTGAAAAGTTTTTTAGTTCTTGTGGCAAAAGGGGGGCGTGCCAGAATTGGTGTTCCTAAGTGCTATAGTTACGGAGATATTCGCAGAAAACATCAATTTTTTGCGAGGTGTGTCTGGTTTTTTGCTTATTGCGGGGGCGGTGGGGGGCGTGGCCCTGATTTGAAATAAACTTGATCTGCGTACATCATAGACGGACTTTCATTTAAAAATTTGGTGTCTCTAGCTCTTGTAGTTTAAAAAGTCCAGGTGTTCATACAGACGGGCAGACGGACATTGCTATATCGACTCGGCTGTTGATGCTGATCAAGAATATATATACTTTATAGGGTCGGAAAAGCTTCCTTCTGCCTGTTACGCACATTTCGCTTCAGACAAACCTAATAGACCCCTATACTCTTTTTTAGAGTACGGGGTCTAACAAGCAACAAAGTTTATATCGAGCGCAATGCCATGAGTGCGAGAGAGACAGCGCTAGTCGTGCCGACCAATAGTATTCATTCACACATATGTATGTGCATACATTTAACGTCAAACGAATTTGTATGTACATACAGACAAACACATGTATGCTCGATTATGCTTAGCTTTTTATACTCTCTGCAAGAGTATATTGGGTTTGTGCAAATGTATGTAACAGGCAGAAGGAGGCGTGGCAGACCCCATAAAGTATATATATTCTTGATCAGCATCACAAGCCGAGTCGATATAGCCATGTTCGTCTGTCTGTCTGTCTGTCCGTCTGTCCGTATGAACACACAGATTTCAGAGATGGTAAGGGCTACAAGTTCAAGTTTGGTCTCAATCGACTCGATATTTAGTCAGTCAATACAAGAATCTTTTTTTTTTCGATGCCACGCCCCATTCGCCCACAATGAGCGAGAAACTAGACATACCTCGGAAAAAATCCATGTTTTCGGCTAATATCTCAGTAACTATGGCACCAAGGAATACCAATTTTGGTACACGTGTTCCTAGAGACCGCATAAATGAAATGACATCAAAAGTTTTCGGCTGCCACGCCCCCTTTTTCCGCAAGAAATAAAAGAAAATTTCAAACTTGCATGCCGGTTTTAAAGCATTTATTCTTATTGTACAGTGTTGTTATTTATGATTCGTTTGAAGACGTATCATGTCAAACTCTCCTGAAAGTTTCATAAGAATCCGACCATAAACAAGAAAGAAATGAAGCAACAAAGATTTTATTCGAGAGCAATGAGTGCGAGAGAGATAGCGCTAGTCATGCCGACCAATAGTATTCATACACACATATTTATGTGCATACATTTAACGTCAAACACATTTGTATGTACATACAGACAAACACATGTATGTACGATTATACGTAGTTTTTTTTTTTTGTTTTAACGTGTTCTAATACAAGAACTATCTATTGTAATATCCGGATACCGATTTTAACATTATAATTGGGAATAAAAGCAGAGAGTATTATACGGTCGGGCTCGTTCGACTGTACTATTCTTACTTGTTTTTTTTTTTGTTTTAACGTGTTCTAATACAAGAACTATCTATTGTAATATCCGGATACCGATTTTAACATTATAATTGGGAATAAAAGCAGAGAGTATTATACGGTCGGGCTCGTTCGACTGTACTATTCTTACTTGTTTTTTTTTTTTTTAACGAGTTCTAATACAAGAACTATCTATTGTAATATCCGGATACCGATTTTAACATTATAATTGGGAATAAAAGCAGAGAGTATTATACGGTCGGGCGTGTTCGACTGTACTTATCTTACTTGTTAGGCCTGGCAGGTTGACCTGATTTTCGGTCTTCCAGGTCCACGACGCAAAGAACTTCCAGCCTGTTTCAAGTTTTCTGCATTTCCGTCTTCGTCTGTATCGTTGGCACTCACAAAATCTTCTCCTTCTTCGTCTGAGCTCCTGTTTTCTGTGTCGTGCTCATCTTGATTGGCTTGTTCTTCTGCTACATCGGCAAGGGGCTTGAGACGAATAATGTGTGAGTCAAAATCGGTATGTGAATTCTCAGACAATTTCTCGAACTCACCCTCTAGAAATTTGATATCACGTCGTACCACTATTGATAGTTTTTCGGGATCATAGAGCCTGTACGCTTTTGACTCGAAGGAATATCCAACGAAAATGAATTCCGTTCCATTTTCCTTGGACTTGCTGCTGCTGGTTTTGTCCGGTGCACTATGGGTCAAACGCCGGATTTTAAGGAAAAAAGTCTTATTTTCAAGTTGATTAAATTTCGATAATTTTGATGACAATCCGTTAGGAATACTCCAAATGTATATGTTACATACCCAGCATTTTAACAGAGGCGCCCTCTGTTAACATAACGGCTGTTAAACAGGGCTGTTATATAGCACGAGCACATGTTAAATTTTGTAAGCAAAGTTTATTATGGAACGCGGTTTTTACTTCGTGTTTATGTGTTTGTGTTGTCCAAAATCTTTATGCTATTTGTTGTTTTGTGTAATTTAAAAAGCTGTCTCTGAGATCATTTTTTTGAAAAAACATTTGTCTTTGTATAACACGGCGCAACACTATTAATTGCACCACCCCCTCCTTGTGAGACGGCTCCGATTATTTTCATTAAGATATAATAGTGCTAAATTATTTAAAAAAAAAATTAAATTTCTGAGTTTGTGCCGGGGTTCAAACCGCAGGTCCTGTGTTTACATACAAGTGCGAAAAATAATGACAAGCATCTCTACTATCTGGGCCACGCTTTCTTTGCAAACTACTGCGGCTAATGTATATATAAACATAGTGTTATCTCTTTTCTTGCAACCACGTGCATTGACAATGCGCATCAAGAGAGACTTTGTTGAGGACAAATGCCCTAAAAACGGCGACGAAATGGAAAATTAATTTGTTTTTTTTTTTTTTTTGTGCAAATAATAATAATAATAAAACTGAGCAAAATCGCATATACATGAGTCTGTCTGTATGAACATAAACAACATTATTTTTTATACTCTCTGCAAGAGTATATTGGGTTTGTGCAAATGTATGTAACAGGCAGAAGGAGGCGTAGCAGACCCCATAAAGTATATATATTCTTGATCAGCATCACAAGCCGAGTCGATATAGCCATGTCCGTCTGTCTGTCCGTATGAACACACAGATTTCAGAGATGGTAAGAGCTCCAAGTTCAAGTTTGGTCTCAATCGACTCGATATTTAGTCAGTCAATACAAGAATTTTTTTTTTCGATGCCACGCCCCATTCGCCCACAATGAGTAAAAAACCAGTCATACCTCGGCAAAAATCTATGTTTTCGGCGAATATCTCAGTAACTATGGCACCAAGGAATACCAATTTTGGTACACGTGTTTCTAAAGACCACATAAATGCAATGACATTAAAAGTTTTGGGCTGCCACGCCCCCTTTTTCCGCAAGAAATAAAAGAAAATTTCAAACTTGCATGCCGTTTTTAAGCATTTATTCTTATCGTACAGACGTATCATGTCAAACTCTCCAGAAAGTTTCATAAGAATCCGACCATACCAGGTGTGCCGGTATGAAATGAGCGTTCTTTTGTGAAAATAAAACACTAATTATTCATGGGAAAGTAAAAATCATTTTACTCAAAGTATTGGCCATTGCTTTATACACATTTTGACCACCTTTCTGGCAATTTGTGAATACCACGCCAATAAAATTGTTCGTCTTTTAAAGCAAAACAACCAGACACCCAATTTTCGACCTCCTCGTAGGAATCAAAGTGCTGCTCAGCCAATGCGTGTCCCATCGATGAAAACAAATGGTAGTCGGAAGGAGCCAAGTCTGGTGAATACGGCGGATGGGGTAGCAGCTCCCAGCCAAGTGTTTTGATTGTATCCTGAACCGGTTTTGCTTTGTGTTCAGGGGCATTGTCATGGAGCAAAATTACCTTGCCGTGTCTTCTGGCCCATTCTGGTCGTTTCTTGTTCAATGCATGGTTCAAATTGATCATTTGTTGTCGGTAGCGATCAGTATTAACGGTTTCACCAGGTTTCAGGAGCTCGTGGTACACCACACCTTTCTGGTCCCACCAAACACACAGCATTGTCTTTTTGCCGAATCGATCTGGTTTTGCAGTCGATGTTGACGGTTGTCCTGGATTAACCCATGATTTTTTCCGTTTAGGATTCTTAAAATAAATCTATTTTTCATCGCCAGTAACAATCCGATGCAAAACCGATTTTCTTTCGTGTCTTTGAAGCAAAATTTCACAAGTGTTTTTTCGGTTTTCCATCTGTCTTTCATTCAATTCATGTGGCAACCATTTTCCACACTTTTGGATCTTTCCCATAGCTTTTAAACGGTCAGAAATTGTTTGGTGTGCAACATTTAACATTTCTGCCATTTGCTTTTGACTCAAAGTGTCATCTCCATCTAATATCGTTTGCAATTCGGCGTCTTCAAACTTTTTTGGTGGTCTTCCACGTTCTTCATTTCTCACATCAAAATCATTATTTCTGAACCGTTGAAACCACCTTTTGCATGTTGCTTCTGGTAGAGCATGGTCACCGTATGCCTCAACAAGCATTCGATGCGACTCTGCAGCACTTTTCTTCAAATGAAAACAAAAAATTAATGCTCTCCGCAAATCATCACTTGCTGGTACTTAATTCGACATTTTTAACACGATGAGAAAATATGTTAATGTCTGTTCAATGATTTGATGTATACTAAATATGACTCACAGATGTCATAGCAACCAAACAAAAAAAAATAAAGGCTCGTTTACAACAAATATTCCCTATCGAGACATTTGTATCTTGAAGCTCACTTCATACCGGCACACCTGGTAAACAAGAAAGAAATGAAGCAACAAAGATTTTATTCGAGAGCAATGAGTGCAAGAGAGACAGCGCTAGTCGTGCCGACCAATAGTATTCATAGACACATATGTATGTGCATGCAGACAAACATATGAATATTCGATTATGCTTAGTTTTTTATTATTTTAACGTGTTATAATAAAAGCACTATCTATTGTAATATCCGGATACCGATCTTAACATTATAATTGGGAATAAAAGCAGAGAGTATTATACGGTCGGGTTCGTTCGACTGTACTTTTCTTACTTGTTTTTGTTTTAACGTGTTCTAATACAAGAACTATCTATTGTAATATCAATCCAGAAATCGATTTTAACAATATAATTGGGAATAAAAGCAGAGAGTATTATACGATCGGGCGTGTTCGACTGTACTTTTCTGGATTGTTTCTATTCAAAATGTGCCGTTTAAGTCCAACACGCTGAATTTATTGAAATAGGCCTCTGATTAACATTTAAGCCTATTGATTGTCTATGGTTTAAGCTTTTTCGATTAGTTTTAAGCAGTTTTGTACTTCATTTTGGCAGGGACTTAGAAAACCTAAAAAAAAAACAAGAAAAAATGGTTATCTTCGGCACGCCGAAGATTAAATACTCTTGCAGCGTAAAAAATAATATTAGAAAATTCGTTGAGTTGGATCGGTATTTACTTATACCTTATTCCTGGTCGTAAATTTTAAAAATGGTCATCCCTCTAATATTTTTATTGGCTTAATATACAAAGTCTATTAATGCATGAATACGGAATTACCTAGTAAAATCATATATGTTTAATTAATTAAATGTTGTTTAATTAACTCACAAAATTTATTTATACTAAATAAAATAAATAATATATGATATAGTAGTCCGTTTAAAATCGATCAACAGCATATTCATAATAAGTATTTCAACCGATTGTTCCTATGGCAGCTATATGATATAGTGGTGCGATCGGGATAAAATTTGGTCAGCTGATGGAAAATGGTAAAGAATGAATGTTGCGATTTGGTTCAAATCGTTCAAGAGACACTGAACATTATCATACTTAGCATTTTCAACATTTGTTCCAATTGTTCCTATGGGAGCTATATGATATAGTGATCTGATCTGGTCGATTTTAACATATGAACTGCGTGCAGAGAGAATACACTTGTGTACCAAGTTTCATCACGATAGCTTTTAAACTGAGAGACTAGTTCGCATAGAAATAGACGGACAGACGGACATGGCTATATCGACTCGGCTGTTGATGCTGATCAAAAATATTTGTACTTTATGGGGTCGGAAACGCCTCCTTCAATGCGTTACAAACATCGTGACTAAAACAATATACCCTCTGCAAGGGTATAAAAAAACAAATTTTTAAAAATTTAATTTTTATACTCTCTGCAAGAGTATAGTGGGTTTGTGCAAATGTATGTAAGAGGCAGAAGAAGGCGTGGCCGACGCCATAAAGTATATATATTCTTGATCAGCGTCACTAGCCGAGTCGATATAGCCATGTCCGTCTGTCTGTCCGAATGAACAAACAGATTTCAGAGATGGTAAGAGCTACAAGATCGAATTTGGTCTTAATCGACGCGATATTTAGTCAGTCAATACAAGAATTTTTTTTTTCGATGCCACGCCCCATTCGGCCACAATTAGTCAAAAACCCGACACACTTCGGAAAAAATCTATGTTTTTGGCGAATATCTCAGTAAATATGGCACTTAGGAATACCAATTTTGGTGTGCAGGTTCCTAAACACAGCATAAATGCACTGTCATTTTAAATTATTAGCTGCCACGCCCCTTTTTCCGTAAAAAATAAACAACATTTTAATTTTTCTTGTCGTTTCAAAGAATTTCTTTTTATCGTACAGTATTGTTTTTTGAAATTTGTTTGAAGACTAATTGTATCAAACTATCCTGAAACTTTCATAAGAATCCGACCATAAACAATAAAGAAAACACGCAACATAGTCTTTATATTTGCCCGCAATACCCATGCATGAGTGCGAGAGTCAGCGCTGGCAGTGCCGACCAAAAGTATACATACACACATATGTATGTGCAAATATATAACGTCACACGAATTTGTATGTGCATACTGACAAACATATGTATGTTCGATTATTCTTATGTAGTTTTTTTTAGACCCCGTACTCTTTAAAAAATAGTAGAGGGGTCTATGAAGTTTGTCAGAAGCAAAATGTGCGTAACAGGCAGAAGGAGGCGTGGCCGACCCCACAAAGTATATATATTCTTGACCAGATTCAACAGCCGAGACGATATAGCAATGTCCGTCTGTCTGTCTGTCAGTCTGTCTAGAGCCAAATTTGGAATGAAAGTCCGTCTACATGTATGTCAGGCAGGTTAAGTTTATTTCAAATTTTTACAACGCCCCCTACCGCCCCTTGTCGAAATTGGGACATTTGTGTGGTGACATGTAGTATTAGTTGAGCTATCGTGACGAAATTTACACATTATGTGTACGGATCCATTATAACTATCTTTACCAAGTTTGATCTCGCTCGCTCGACTGTAGCCTTTCTTACTTGTTTTGTTTTAACGTGGTCTAATACAAGAACAATCTAGGTAATATCCGGATACCGACTTTAACATTATAATTGGGATTAAAAGCAGAGAGTATTATACGGTCGGGCGTGTTCGACTGCACTTTTCTTACTTGTTAAACATAAAAAACACACTTTAATTTTGTGCTTATCACACATATGATTATTGCATCTCTTGCACAAAAAAACTCGTGCAAATCATTATTCTCAATTGTGTTTAGTGTTTTTTACATTTCACTGTGGGCGATTTGTCGATTGTGGCGGCATAAAGTCATAAAATAAATGGTGAAATTTAAGGAAAATATTTTTACTTATTAATAGTAAATATTCAATTAGCTGGGAAAAAATTTGTTTGTTCTGGTGGCAACTCTCTTTTTGTGGCAACACTTCAAAACCAGCTGTCAGCTGAAGGTCTCAACATTATAAATTTGCGCGTAAAACTTGCAGCTGTTGTAAGTGCTCAAATTATCAGTTGTTTCATTTAAATTAACAGGTCTAATATGGATAACAAAGGTCAAGGTATTTATAATTTATTATTTGCGATAAATGTGCATGAATGTTCAAGGTGATTTTAATGTCCAGTGCTATTGTTGATTGTATTTTTAGCAAAAATCCATCAATTTTAATTGTGTTCCGTTGAGTTTTTCTTAAAAAGTGCAAATCAAAACAAAAATCAAAAACTGAAAGTTACAACTTACAAAGAAAAGAAACTAGTTTATTGTAGTAATAGATTTTTTTGCTCATTTTTGTTCCTTTTCGGAAAACTGCTCTTAAATTTCATATAAATGTGAAATTTTCGACCGATTTGTCCTATGGGAGCTATAGGCTATAGTTGTCCGATCCGGATTAAACTTGGTGGAGATAGTTATAATGGTACCATACACATAATGTTTAAATTTAGTTACGATAGCTCAACTAATACTATACGCCATCATACAAATGTCCCATTTTCGATCGATTTATCCTTTGGGAGCTATAGGCTATAGTTGTCTGATCCGGATCAAACTTGGGAAGGATAGTAATATTATTACCATTTAGGAAAGATAGCACTTATAGTTTCCAAGTAATGTTATTATGAAAATGTGCGGGGCCAGTAGGACAAATATTAAAATTTAAAATATTTTAGCTTAACAAAAAAACCAATTAAGCCTCTAGAATAACTTTAAAACTGTAAGCCGCCAAAATCAACGAATCGCCCATAATGCATTCTAAATTCAAAATTGAAAAAAATCGATTTTTATCAAAGTATGAGGAAAATAAGGGCCCAAAAATAACACAAAAGCTAATCTTCGCTTTATCGACGAAGCATGTTTTTATTTATTTAAAAAAAAAACAATACCTACGCTGCTTATGCATTGCCCAAACTTTGTTAACTTTTAGAGCACAGTTCAAACTAGCGTTGTTGAAAAGTTGGATGCAGACAAATATAAGAGTAGAAATAGAGAAGTAAAGTAAGCAAAACACAATATACACAAATTTCGGGCCTCCTAAGGTCCAAGAGTGTCGATGGCTGCCGATTAAACTCCAAGGTAGCTTCTCACAGATTGGATTCCACCAATATAACCTCTGATTTATGACAACAAACTCTTAATTTGCCACTAGCACTGATCTTGGCTGGCTTAAATGGCGGAAAACGCCGATTTTTGGTTCAAATTAGACTTCATAGCATTAAATTCCAAAAGAAAAACAAAACTCTCTCACCAATGCACTGTGGTTCCGCCAAAGGTCATAAATGCAAAATATGAAAGTCAAAATTTTCAGATGAATTAAAATGCAACCATTTCAGAATGAACCTTATTTTTCGCTAAACTAGTTCATTTTGTTCCATTCAAATCGTTCTTTTTGCAAATAACGTCAAAAGAGCGAAGACCTATCCGATGAAATGCAAACTTGCTTTAAGCTCGAAATAAAGCGCAACTGTCAAGTGTTGAATTTGAACAAATAATTTGATGAATCAATTGAAATAAACATGAATATTGAAAGCAAAGGTATTTTCTTCAATTACATATACCAGACAATGTTTAAAATCTTTTTGTTTACTAATAAATCGTTTGTTTTTTGTCAGCGTCTCAATATGCGTTCTTTCGTCCTTATTAGTTATTTTCAGGTATAGTTTTAATTGTGATCCCCCCTTAACCCCCTCTTGCAAATATTTTTGTAGTATATGGTAATACAAGCGGAACCAGTGTGCAGTGCGCTGCATGTGTGGGTATGTCTATTTTATATTTCATTACAATATGCATAGCATGTACGCTTGTATTTAGAAATACTGCCTAAAGGGGTCTTTATCGGTCCAAAGAAGGTATATTTTTCTAGATTTCGTTTCCTAATTATATCTCTACTTCAACAAATTTTCTTTTACTGTCATTAAAAAGCCTTAAAATACACACATTTTAAAGAAACGACAACTTATGCAGAACTTATAACCCTAAGAGGAGGATGAACGATGGGTACTTTTGTATATTCCTACTTTTAATTTGTTTATTTGTAAGCAATCATTTTAATTATAATTTGAAAAGATAGATGTATTGTACAAGTGATATTTTTTAAGGATTTATCATTAATAGAAAGGTCCACATCTCTTCCATTGACTGTCGCCTTACCTGTGTATCTAGAATCTGCAAATGCTTCCAAAGAAAATCTTGGTTCCCAAAGAAATCCCGTCTTTAATGCAGGTTCTCAAAAAGTCAATGAAAACAGTAGAAGGAAACGTGCAGAACGTATATCTGAAATTACGGTAAATCCCACACCCATTACGAACTATTATCCTCCAAAATTTTCTCTAAGCACCGCTTGCATGGGCACTCCTATTCCATACGGGTACTACAAAATTATGGATTGGGTTAAGCGAGAAATTTATAAAAAAAAACACGCCAGGCGTCCATTCTACAGGGACCTACGTAAAAAGATGTTTCACGATGGAAACTCGGAAGAATGTCATACTACAAGTTACTCAAAGTTTCGGCTCTTTCAAAATTGTGCAATACTACGTAATCAGCGAATGGAGTTTAACGTGCCAAAATACCCAATGCATCAAAAGGACAAATAGTTGTGAAACCATTAATCAGATAAATGCACTTAATAGTTCTTCCTTAAAAAAAACCCTCCTACAATCGGTATAATCGGTATATATCAGAAAGATGGTCAGATACAAATTCAATGTAAGTTGAAGATATTCGCTTTTATGTGCGTTTGACATAAAAATTAATTTAATTTGATGGCCTTTATTTCCAAGTTCGGGTCTGAGGAACATGCTACAACGAATTTTATTATTTATTTAAAAGCTACATTTTGAACCAAGTGTGGATTTGGAGTGAAGAAAAAATTTGGTAGTCGAATTAAAGCCAAAGACGCACTTGCTGATCCCAGCTAGTTGAGGCTAGGCACATTCCATTGGGGCAGAGACTGATGCAAGTAACCCGATTCTCGTGCCCAGAAAGTGTGCCTGAGAAAAGAAAACGAAAGGAAACAATAGAATATAAGTAATTACCACAGTGCGGGGTTGACCTACCTGTGTGCCGCTGTTTCAAGGCGTCCCAAGAGTGCACACTTCCCTCAATGCCACCGCACATAAGGTAGCGTCCACTGGTCGATAAAGCTAATAGGCACAAAATCAGATTAAAAATTGTCAACAGTCAAGGCAAAGTCGAAGAAAGCAAAATGGAGAGCGAGAGGGAATAGGGAGGGGTAAAATAGATGAGGGAAGAGTGAGAGGGATGGTAACAAAATACTCACCGCAAGAGGTGAAGCCCGTGTTCTTCTGTGGAGGCTCATAGAGCGCGATTTGTTGGTCAGCCCGTAAATCGTACATCCGGGCCGTCTGATCCTCCGAGCAGGAGGCGAATCCGTACCCGCTTGGATGATACTGTAGGGAAAGCAAACTTGACAGCTGATACTATTACAGATTTTTTGGTGTTAATTGACTTACACAAACCGAGGACACATCCATCTCATGGCCAAAGAACATTTGCTTGTGCCCCTGTTCCCGGACGTCCCACAACTTGGCAGTCTTATCCACGGAGCCGGTAATGTATGTCTTCATGTCGGGTGACATGGATAGACCGGCAATATCGCCAGCATGCCCATTGAAGTCCATTGTCTTGACGCCCTTTTCCAGGTCCCAGTGGCAACTAAAGCCAATTTCATGCTATTACTACTTATGAAAAAAAGTAGCCGAGAGAGAGCAACTCACATCTTCATGTCGCCCGAGCCGGTAATTAAATGGCCATCATCCAGAAAGCGACAAGAGCTGAGAAATCCCTCGTAGCCGAGAAGCTCCCGCACCATTTTTGCCACTCCAGAGGCATCCCGATTGTTCACATCATAGACGGTGCACTGATTGTCCATTCCCCCGCAGGCTACGAAGTTTCCCGACGGGGAAAAGGCCACAGTCATTACCCAGGCTGAACGGAGAGGAATAATTTGCACCTTGTTGGCTGTCCAGGTGTCCCAAATGATAAGCTTGCCGTCCAAGGAGCCAGTGACACAGTGTCGCGAATCTCCAGCGAAATGCACTGAGTTCACCTTATTGATGTGACCCTTGAGAATCTTTTTGGAAGAAAATCGGATCTTGGGGACGTCTCCCATATCACCGCACTTGTCGCCAAGTGTGCAGTCCGCTTTACACTTTTGATCATCCTGTGGATTTTAAATTTATATTTAATGACACTGAACTTTCATATCAAGTAATAAATTTTTAATAATTTCAAAGTGAACCTTGAATTTTTGTATCATGCCATTAATCTCATCGTAGAGCTTTTGAGTTTCTGGGTCAATTTTAGGCATGTCTAATCTGCTGCTCTTGTTGTTATTTAATTGATTTTGTGATATTATGTAGAATTCGTTACACGGTAAGACCAGCCAAGAACCCGTCACAACGCAAACTAAATAAATGTTTAACTTACACTGTTATGATGATTTAGACTGCATTGCCAGCGAAGCTAATGCAATTAACTAATTGGATTAGTTGTTTAGTGTAGGGTAAAACACAAATTTAACGCAATGCTAAAAATTTTCGCGCCCAAAATTTAAACTAACACATCCATACACAGCTTGCACATGCTCAATGGACAGTACTGCCAATTAATTGCAGGGTTGGCAGCACCAATTTAATTACTCCTCACTTTGCAGAATGACTCCTCGCCAGCTATGTTAAGTTAGCAGACGCGACATTGAATTGTAACTTTTCAATGTAAAGTTATAGCCATTTACCAGAATCGGTATTTCAACGTTGTGTTAGTACTAACGCCAAAAAAGTCCCAAATTTGTTTGCATTACAACATGCGATAGCGTGGCAGTTGCGTTCCACAATTTAACTAATAGTACGGCTTAATCACAATTATTATTACTAAACTCAATGTTTGCACAAAACCATTTAAATTCATTGCAGTTGAAAGCAAAAATAGCCCAAGGTATTCATTCAAGATCTGAATGTACAAATATTGTCGAGAATGATCATCCGTCATGATGTGTGCAACGATTTGGAAAATAAACAAATTAATTATAAAATTCATTATTTTAATATTTAATAGGCGAGGTATGGCTCTTGTCGGGACACCGATAAACAAGAAAAAGATTGAGAATTGGTCGGATGGCTGCCCAAAATAGCAAGGAATCATCTAAATTCATAGTTGTTGCAGATGCCTGAGCTGCAAAAATATCGAAGTTGATCCTAATTTAGATATCTCATTTTTATAATAAATTTATTTAATTATATTAAAGTATCCATATCAGCATCATTGTCTTTTATAATGCTGCAACGATATATTGGGTTGTCTAGTTTTCGCTATCACCTTCAATTATATGCGTATTTTTCTGGGAACCCGGAGTCCACCAATATTTTCATGTCACAAATCAAGAAGATAAAGGGTCGTCTCTTTGTTTTACTGTTTTTTAAAATTTATTTTACCGTTACAAACTTTTTTAAACGTTATCAACGTTTTTGTTTACAATTGCTTCGATACATTTTGTAAATTTACTCGATGTTTTAGTATTTATAAGTATAAACTAGCAAAAAACCATGATTCAATGTATCATGTATCATGCAAAAAACGAGGTGGTAGCCTCGCGTTAGTTTCAAACGCTGAAAATTTCCCTACTTAAAGCTGCCTTTAATAATGTATTGAAAGTTGCTCACGTTTCCAAATTTCCTCACACTAATGCTGATTCACACGTAGTGGAAAACGGCTATTAATGTGTTGATGTATTAGGCAAATTATTACTAAAAATACTCAGAATTAAATTGATAATAATAAAATAATTAAAAATACACATTTTTTGAACTTTAAAAATTACACTGCAAATAGCATTGTGGGGTATCGTATTCTCAATTTGGATAATCGATAGTCTATCGATAGTAGTAACGTCTGCGACAGCTGCTGCGCGTGCCATTTAATCAGCTGTTCGCTCACTAAACCATTATATCTAGATTCTAGAAGAGTGTGAATTTATATTTTACCAATTACCAGAAGACACACGCCGAAATGAACCTGGTTCACATTTACTATATTTAAGTGTATAATGGAAATACTGCCATGTGTCAGCGGAGTGACCCAAATAGAAGAATACCAACACCAAGAAGAATCCGATAGCCTTGTGAGCATAAAACGCGTTTCGCTTCCATTTGTAAGTCACAGTCTCATGGACACTGTGTTGACCAAAGCCGACGATGTGTCCCAGATTCTGAAGGAAAAACCGCAGCATTCGGATACATTTGTTGGCCCTCCGAGTGTTGGGCAGCATGCGAATCTCGGCACCATGGACAGCCTCTGCGAGAATGAGGCCAACATACCTAAAGAACTGATTCTAATTTCAATGGTTTCGCAAGAGCAGGCACTCTATAACCCGAAGCATCAACATTACAGGAGCACCAAGAGCAAAGATGAAAAATGGAGCGAAATTGGAAGTAACGTGGGTTGGACGGGTAAGTTCAAACCTTAATTTAAGTTGTCAATTTATTGTTCCTAATTTCTAAGAGCTTTATAGACACTCAGTGTAAGGCCAAATGGAAAGCGATGAGGGACCAATATTGCCGCGAATTGAAACGTGCTAAAGTAAATACCAAAGGCAATGTGAAGTGGAAATACTTTAAGGAATTGGACTTTCTCCGTCCGTATGCGCTGGCACGCAAGTAAGTACAAAGCGAAGCAAATACATTTATCTAAGATATTAATAAAACCTCTTGGACTAATAGTTATCGCTCAAGAGGTGCGCAAAATACAAATGACATTGTGACTTCAATGACGGTGCGCAACGACGTTGTAACCACTACTAACGCCATCAGCAGTAACGGCAATACCATTGCCACAAACACCATCACCAACAATTCCTTTAACCACAGCGGCAGGCAAAACTTAACTTTTTCCACAGAGCCAAGCAAGTTTCCCCATATAAAGATTGAGGAGAGCAGTGCTTCAATGTTGGAAAACTGCAAATTTGTGCCAACTGCAAAACCGGTGACAACAGCAAACATAACATCAGTAACTGACAAGAAAACTGACTCATCCCGAGGCTTGATGACCGCTTTTTTAGCAGGTCAAATCATACAAGAGCAGCAGCAGGACACCAATTGGAACTACTTGTCCGATGCAGGGGGCAATGGAGTAAGTTCAGCCATAACTGTCACCTGCGAGACGCCCCATAATAGCCACGAGACAGCTGGTGATACGCTTTACAGTGATCTTGTGGATTGTGTGAATTCTGTCAATCAGTCGTCGACTCACAATCATCAATCGAATGCCGACGAGGAGGATGACGATCCTATACACACATTTCTCAACATGGAGAGCTACTTTGAAAAGGAATTGATCACACTGATACAACAGGAAGACATGATTTACAACTACAGCAATCAGAACTATCGCAATGTGAAATTGAAGCTGGAAGTGTGGGATGAAATAGCGCGAAAGCTTAAAAAGCCTGGTAAGTATTTAGTGGCCTAATCTCGTCAAGATTTGACTAATTTAAATAACAGTTAAGCAATGCCGACAAAAGTGGAAAGCTCTCCGGGATCAATATGCACGCGAGTACAAACGCCTAAAGACGCAGCCTCACATGGACGCCATATCACGCTGGAAGCACTACGATTCTCTGGGTTTCCTACAAAAATATATTCAACAAAAGTCACCGTAAGTAGCTGTACCTTACAATATTTAAGCTGAAGCTATAATTCATATGGATTCCCAGGGATGGTGATGCCCTAAACTTGCTGCTGCCCAAGCACGATTCAGTCAATGATCTGGAAGAGCATATGGCCCAATCCCCATTACGGCATGTCGATGCACAGTCAAACGCTTTAGAGGCTTCGCCTAGTAGCTCCTCCCAGCTGAATATGCCAACACTTCCCACACTGACGGGTCCACACAAGGCAGAGATGTCAATTTCCATGCAGCAGATACAACAGCAACAACAAGAACAGGATGAGATACAACAACCCAACGAGCTCTGTGTCGCTAGCTATGATGAAATGGATATCGAAAACTATATAAATGGTGATGTTCCGCCTGGTGACGAAGAAGGGGATGCGGAGGAGGAAGACGATGAGGATATGGACACCACGACTACTACGGAGCAACCAGCACAACAACAGCACATTGTCCGCTATGGGAATGACGAGGAACAGGTCTACATGGCCGTGCAAAGTGTAAGCAATGAGCTTTCCAAACCGGATCAGTTGAATAAACACGGAAGCAACCAGGAGACGCAACAACTGAAAAATCAATCGGGAAGCGAGTACACACAAAAGCTTAACGTGCACACGCCCACATCTTCAAGCATTCGATTTCAGAGTGCCACAACGCCATCAACTCCAAGCTTGACAGCCTTTCCTATCGGAGGTATTTGCTCCGCCGGCCTTACTGCTGGAACGGACGAGGATGAGATTGGGGCTTTCTTTAAGGCCGTGGCCATGAAGATTCGCAGCGCACACTTGGAGCCAGTAGCCTTTACAGAACTGCAGATTGACATATTGCGGGTCATAAACGAAGCACTGCGCAATCATTAGAGATCTCAAGGGATAAAAACACAGTAGTTTCCAAGCATTGCGCGTTTTTAGACTTAAGTGTTATTTCAACCATGTTTATTCAGCTTTTAAGCTCGGCTTTACTTTTCATTGTAAAATATTATATTTTATTTACTCTGTCACTTTTCTATTTGTTATTCACACACATATACAACCAACACAAAGTAGGCACAAAAGCCAAAAGTGTTTATAGCCCTTGGGCAAAAAGTGTCTAACAGCCGGTCGACCCAACCAGAAATAATACAAACAATTGTTACATGCCTTTGTACAATACCTATACTTACCTGCTGTATGTATGTATATCTATGTGGAACAACATAGGCATAAAGAATATATATATTTATAATAACATGTTTTTCAGAAACAACCGAAAGTGAATAAATGTGATCAATATTCATTAACAAACGATTTTGCTTTCATTTAATCCTTTTTATGCAGAACTTCAGTACCAAGATACTTATTCTCCATTAATCATCTCGAGGTGTTGACAATTTTGTTTGTAAAGCCATCTACAATTATTGTTGCATTTCTCATTCATAAATATGTGAGCTACATACGTAAGAATTTCAAATGAGAATTTTATAAGGTAATGTTAATGTAGTTGCAATAAAAACTTTATTGTCTCGTGGCTACAGGGTATAAGAATCAGTCAGCAGTTGGTGTACCTTCTTTTGACATCCTTTGAATGCTTCACCCCTTCCCCTTCATTGGAGATCCTCTGTCGCCAACTTTTCAGCATCTGTGCACCAACATGTACACAATTGCTGAGTATTGCTGCGAACTGAAACTTTAGCTGCCTCTGAAGTGGTTCACTCGCGCAGACCACCCAACTCGCAGCAGTCACAGATACACACATGCAAGCGGTAACACCTTGTGACGTAGACACTTGCACATAAAAACAGATGCTGCTCCTACAGACACATGCTGTTTACTTAGCTCCGCAACTGGCATTGGTCGACTGAATGCGAGAGTGGGACAGAGCAGTACTGTTGACTAGTCCAATGTGTAAGTTGATAGAGCGAGACGACCATAGTACAGTTGCGCTATACATAAGAAGGAAAGAGGGCAGGTCCAGCGTTATATGGCGCCGCATTGGGTGTGGCCATTCGGCCAACAGCAGCTGTCGCTGTCACTGCCGCTACTCGTGCTTGTGGAATTTACGTGAAAGTTAACATTTTCAGGCGGAAGTTTGCTGTCGAAGACAGCTATTCAGTCAAACTAACTAAAACTCCCGGACACGGAACACGCTTCATTGAACTCGCATAGAAGTAATGAATCTCTCTTTTGTTTATCGAATATGCAAACATTTGCTCCGTTGCATTTATTTGTTATCTGTTGAATAAGATGTTTTAGCAATTAGTTGGCAAGCCTTTCCCTTTGGTTGAGTGCGTAAAATTAAATTAATTTAGAAGGGGTGTGCAACTCTAATTCAGCAACAATATAATAATTAATTTTAAAAGTTTATTCATTTTCGTTTTTTTAACACTTATGCTTATTTTTTTTATTTTTAACTAAAACATCTTTTTTTGCTGAAAAGGCATCGGACCTAATTCACGGTAAACATTTTCAGGAGTCGGGTTATACAGACTATATTGAAACTGGTTGTGAAATATATGATTTTACAAATATATAAAGGAGTACAGGGGTCTAATATAAAGATTTTTCAGATGCGAAATTTGCGTTACTTGCAGAAGGAGGCGCTTTTGAATCCGAGTCTGTCTGGATCTCAGAAACTATAAGAAGTAGAGCCACCAAATTTATAATGATTTTATCAAGTTTGCCACTTACCATACCGCCCATTATAGAACAAATCAGATACAACTTCCTTATTTGTATGGATGTATAGAATGATTGCGAAGTCTTTTACAGTCTCTTTATAATTCTTAACCCTCTAAAGACCAAGAGTGACTTGAGGACCTGATAACTTTGTGGGGGTTACTAATTATCCCCAAAATAATAGTTGTAGTGTTTGAAAGCGCCCAAAAGATTTCGAATGGGCATTTTGAAAAATTTTGTACGGAACACATGTTTTTGCGCTACAAATATTTTACCAGGCCACTATGGGCGATTTGCGACTGAGGCGGCAAAAAGTCATAAAATTAATGGTCAAATATTAAGGAAATGTTTTTAGTTATAAATAGTAAACACTTCAATTAGCTGAAAAGACAATTTTTTTTTGTTCGGGTGGCAACTCTCTTTTTGTGGCAACTCTTCAAAACCAGCTCTTTAGCTGAAGCTCTCAATAATAACAAGAAAAAAAGGTTATCTTCGGCTAGCCGAAGATTAAATACCCTTGCAGACACGCATATTTTATTTTAATCACTAATTGTTCCAACAGTAGCTATATGATATAGTTGTCCGATTTGAATGAAATTTTGTGAGCATATAGGGAATGATAATAAATGCACATTGTCCGAATTTGGTTAAAATCGATCAATTGACATAGAAAATTTTCATACTAAGTATTTCAACCGATTGTTCCTATGGCAGCTATATGATATAGTAGTCCGATTTGAATGAAATTTGGTCAACACATTGGGAATGATACCAAATGCATATTGCGTGAGTTTGGATGAAATCGCTCAATAGACATAGAAAATTTTCATACTAAGCATTTCAACCGATTGTTCCTATGGCAGCTATATGATATAGTGGTCCGATCTGGATAAAATTTGGTCAGCTGATGGAAAATGGTAAAGAATGCATATTGCGAGAATTTGGTTCAAATCGTTCAAGAGACACTGAAAATTTTCATACTAAGCATTTTCAGCATTTTTAACCGATTGTTCCTATGACAGCTATATGATATAGTGGTCCGATCTGGATGAAATTTGGTTTGCACGTGGGATTTAGTACTAAATGCGTATAGGATGAATTTGGTGGAGCTAGCTCAAAAAAAAATTTTTTTTGAACCGATTGTTCCTATGGGAGCTATATGATATAGTGATCCGATCTGGCCGATTTTAACATATGTACTGCGTGCAGAGAGAATACACATGTGTACCAAGTTTCATCACGATAGCTTTAAAACTGAGAGACTAGTTCGCATAGAAACAGACGGACAGACGGACATGGCTATATCGACTCGGCTGTTGATGCTGATCAAGAATATATATACTTTATGGGGTCTGCCACGCCTCCTTCAATGCGTTACAAACATCGTGACAAAAACAATATACCCTCTGCAAGGGTATAAAAATTTGCGCGTAAAACTGTCTGCTTTTGTAAGTGCTCAAATTATTATTTGTTTCATTTAAATTAACAAGTGTAACATGGATAGCAAAGCTCAAAGTATTTATGATCTATTATTTGGGATAGATGTGCATAAATGTTCGTGGTGTTTTTAATGTCCAGTGTTATTGTTGATTGTATTTTTTAGCAAAAATCTACCAATATTAATTGTGTTCCGTGGAGTATTTCTTAAAAAGTGCAAATCAAAACATGCAGCTAAAAATGGCAACTTACAAAGAAATGTGACTAGTTTATTGTAGAAATAATATTTTCTGCTCGTTTTTATTCCTTTTAGAAAAAAATGCTCTTAAATTTCATACAAATTTTCAATTTTCGACCGATTTGTCCTATGGGAGCTATAGGCTATAGTTGTCCTATCCGGATTAAACTTGCTGGAGATAGTTATAATGGTACCACACACATAATGTTTAAATTTGGTCACGATAACTCAACTTATACTTCATGTCACCATACAAATGTCCCTTTTTCAACCAATTTATCCTATGGGAGCTATAGGCTATAGTTGTCCGATCAGGATCTTAATATTAATACCATATACATAATGTGTAAATTTGGTTAAAATGGGACTAATAGTTTCCGAGTAATATTATTATGAAAATGTGCGGGGCGGTAAGGGGCGTGGCAAAAATTCCAAATTGAAATAAAATTTTTTTAGCTAAAAAAAAAAACAATTTAAGCCTGTAGAATAAATTTAAGACTTTATGCCGCCGTAATCAACAAATCGCCCATAGTGCAGCCGCAAAGTTGATTCTCCGGGTGTAAATTACAAAAAGAATAAACACCCAATAAGCGTGTAATTTTTTTTCTTAAAGGTCGGTTACATTACTACGTATTTGAGAAAAATTTTGAATTATAAAAATTGTTTTTTTTTTGTCCTAAGTGCCCAAAAGTGCCTGAGGACCTCATTAAGTTTTTCTGACCTTAAAGCTGAACAAAAGCTTTTACACCATTTTTGAGTGCATATTTGAGATAAGAAGCCCAAATTTACCCTAGAAAAAATAATTTGATGTATATTCTTCCAAAACTTTTAAAACTGGTTATTTGGGTTAATTGTTTTAATCTTATTTTTACCAACTTAAAATAAAATTGTTATATGTAATATAAATATGTAAGTTAAATTGTTATGTCTTACACTAAGCATATTTACTTTTAACATTCAACAACATATTTTAAATAAATAATGTCAATTCAATTTGTGTACCATACATCAAATTAGTCCACTAAAAATTTGGATATAAGAAGAAAAATGCTGGAATTGTTTATGCTGTTTTCTGTTTGTTGCTTTCCACATCTCTCAAAATTCGAGTGGTACCTTTAATTCCCATTTGATGCATTTAATTAGTTTTCTTTTAGAAATATCCAGAAAGGGGAGTTAGCTAAAAACGCCATTCTATTTTATACTCTCTGCAAGAGAATATTGGGTTTTTGCAAATGTATGTAACAGGCAGAAGGAGGCGTGGCAGACCCCATAAAGTATATATATTCTTGATCAGCATCACAAGCCGAGTCGATATAGCCATGTCCGTCTGTCTGTTCGTATGAACAAACAGATTTCAAAAATGGTGAGCGCTACAAATTCGAATTTGGTCTCTATCGACTCGATATTTAGTCAGTCAATAAAAGAATCTTTTTTAAAAAACTTTTCAAACATGCATGTCGTTTTAAAGGCATTTGTTCTTATCGTACAGTATAGTTATTTATGTTTCTATTGAAGACAAATTATATCAACCTTTCCTGAAAGTTGCATAAAATCCAACAATAAACAACAGAGCTACCGACAGAAACATACAAACATATATTCGAACTCTTTTGATGCATATGTGGCGTCAACAGTATACATCCACAGATACACATATATATGTGCATACATATAACGTCAAACGAATTTGTAAGTGCGCACAAACATTGTCTTTTTTGTTGTAACGTGTTCTAATACAAGAAGTATCTATTGTAATATCTGGATACTGATTTTAACATTATAGTTGGGAATAAAAGCAGAGAGTATAATTCGATCGGGCTCGTTCGACTGAACTTTTCTTACTTGTTGTACTTACTTACTGTATTATAAACACAACTTGAAGAAAAATAAGCACATTCAAATTTTCATCTTGAAAGTCTGAGATTTTCAATAAAAACTCAAATTTGTTCACCAGACGAGGAAACGGAAACTATTTTCGCGGCTCATTTAACGGGTTTACCCTCTAAACACGTAACTAAAAATATCGTAAAAAATGAATATACTTACATATATATATTTTTTATTGCTTCAGGGCAAGTGGTAGAGTGTCACACAGTCGCAGCGTCACACTTAATCTCTTGCCGCAGTTACATGGCTAAACCAATTTTCAATTCTCCCTTCCTTACTCTCACTCTATATCCTTTTACTTGCTGTCTTTTCCCAACATTAAGCTTATCAAATTTACGAGGATTGCGAACACGCCTCAATGCATTTACGCCCACACAGAACCTGGGACTTGAATTTCCGATTCTGGAAACCGCAGGGCTCGGAAGTTGCGACATTGAAAATAATAAAATATAGAATGATTTAAGAAAAATATCTTTTATTTATTTTAAGTCTTCTTTTGGGCTAGTTAAAAACATGTTCAAGAATTAATGGAGTAATAGACCAAATTACTATCGCATACCGCTTGTCCGTGACCTTACAGAGTATGCAAATACTTAAAAATCATATGTTTGACGTGTCTGACTTAAAGTCGTAAATTAAATATTCCGAACGTAAGTTAGCGACAAAATGCTGACAAACTGTGGACTACCGCTGTCCGATTTCTGTTGTCCGTATTCCGTTCACTGTGTGGAAACTGGGAACTGTTATCATAAATAAAGAGTACAAAATGTCAAATGTCCGCGTTATAATATCATAAAGTAAATGCAAGTGGCGCAAAAATCAAACATGCAACATTTCGGGCAAGCGAATGATGGACGATTTATTGGCCATGTTAATAATGTTGCCGACTGCTTCGATTGTCCCGACTGCTCCTACTGAGCACACAACATTGGACACATAGCTGCACTTTTTTATGTTTTAAACTGAATTGTTTCCGGGAACTGCCGCACCAACAACAATGGGCCACTATAAACGCAAGTACAACAACATTGAAGCGCTGAAAAGCTTGTAAAACATTTGTAGCAACTGCTGCTGTGGCAGTTCTATTCAATTGCGATGCCAAGGCGGTTGCTACTGTTGGGCACGTTCACTCGGGCAAAATGTTTTATTCATAAAGGAATAGCAGCAGCAACAGCGACAAGATCATCGTCGATTGGGGCTTTGAGTGTCCGCTTGCTGTCCGAAGTCCTTTTTTGTCCAAGTCCAAGTTCAGGTTCAGCTTTTGTTTCACATAAATTCTCTGTCTCTTGCTCTCTCACTCTCTTTTTCTCTCTCGCTCTCGCGGAAGAAATCGCCGGCCTATGCTAATTTAAAAAAAAAAAGTTATCAGACGGTGCGCATCTTGCCCAGAATTTGGCAGTTAGATTGTCAGACAAAACAAACTCACAAAGGGGTGCTAATCGCCAAATTTACAACTTGATGCGAACACAACACACACTGCACACACTGGAACATAGCAGAACACAAATGGCCCAGAAAACATAACGACCGCAACAACTAAGGGTTTAGTATCTGCAACTGTTTTCCTAGACAAAACTATAAAAATCAACACAGCGCAGAGAGAGTTCGAAAGATAAGGGAGAGAGGCAGAGCTACTGCGATATCCACAACCAAGTCTCAGTTTAACTCCAAGTGTAAAGTCCTACTACACTAAACTTTACTTTTAACTCACTGCCCCCTTCTAACTCATATTTCGACTTTCACTCGCCCCGCGAAGCATGCTACGAAAAATCCAGCATTTGAACGTGTACATTTCCGACAGGAACCCCTTTCTCCTTATGCGAGTGGCGAAATCATGACAGAGATAGTGATGGAGATATCTGTCGCACAGTGGTCAATGACATGGAGCTAAATATGCCAATTGCTTTTCGATTATTCAACATTTTTTTATACTCTATGCAACAAAATATATTGGGTTTGTGCAAAGTTTATAACAGGTAGAAGGAGGGAAACTCTATAAAGTAAATATATTCTTGATCAGCACCACAAGCCGAGTCAATATAGCGATGTCCGTCTATCCTTTCGTATAAATAAACGTATTTCAGAGATAGTTAGAGCTATGACTCTATAATAAGTCAATCAAGCCAAAAAAAAAAATTATTTTTTTTGGTACGTACGATTCCTTGAGACATATGACCGTTGCATAAAAACCTGATTATAATCAAAAAAGAAAACACGTTACAAAGTTTTATATTTGAGCGCAATGTCAATGCGTGTGTGAAAGCGAGACAGAAACATTTAAATATATGAACGAACGCTTACGCTTCATGCGTGGCGGCATCGCTACCCCCAGATACTGTCCGTGCCGATCAATTGTAAACATATGTATGAGCATACAACTAATGACAAACATATGTACATACAGACAAACAGATGTATGTTCGATTATACTTTGTTTCCTTTTTTATTTCAACGTGTGCCGTCACAGGTACTATTTATTGAAATACAGATTTTAACACAATCCGCTTCAATAGACGAGTCGATATAGCCATGTCCGTCTGTGTGTTCGTCCGTCCGTCGGTCTGTATGAACAAGATAGTAGATAAGAGTATGAGACCCGAAAGGTCGCAAATGAAAAATTAAATACTCAAAACTCTGTTTCATAACACAAATTGTTAACAAAATTTGTATTTATATAAAGTATTCCATATATGATTTACAAATATTCGGTATTGCCATGACAATGTTTTTTAAGGTTTTAAAGAAGAATGTTCTGTTTCCTGAACGGGGTGACATTAAGAAAAGTTCAGCAAAATTCTACACATAAAATTAAAGTATTCAGAAAAACAAGTAAGAAAGGATACAGTCGAGCGCGCTGACTGTAAAAGACCAAGTACTCTCCTTGTATTCGAAATTAATATTTAAATACGACTGTAATTTCAAATTTAAGTTTTAAAATAAAATTTAACAAAAAAATTTTATATCAAGTCACTGATGGGAATCGAACCCGCGCTATCTGACTCAGGTTTCAGAACATGCTGCAATCCTACTAGTTACGCCACTCCATACATTTGACATCAACACGATTATTTTCATTTACATATAAAAAACAAGAAAGAAAAGTACAGTCGAACACGCCCGACCGTATAATACTCTCTGCGTTTATTCCCAATTATAATACTTAAATCGGTATTCAGACATTACAATAGATAGTTCTTGTATTAGAATACGTTAAAACAAAAAAAAGATAAGCATAATCAAGCATACATGTGTTTGTCTGTATGTACATACAAATTCGTTTGACGTTAAATGTATGCACATACATATGTGTGTATGAATACTATTGGTCGGCACGACTAGCGCTGTCTCTCTCGCGCTCATTGCTTTAGAATAAAATCTTTGTTGCTGCATTGCTTTCTTGTTTATGGTCGGATTCTTATGAAACTTTCTGGAGAGTTTGACATGATACGTCTTCAAACGAATCATAAATAACAACACTGTACGATAAGAATAAATGCTTTAAAAACGGCATGCAAGTTTGAAATTTACTTTTATTTCTTGCGGAAAAAGGGGGCGTGGCAGCCCAAAACTTTTGATGTCATTGGATTTATGCGGCCTTTAGGAACACGTGTACCAAAATTGGTATTCCTAAGTGCCATAGTTACTGAGATATTAACCGAAAACATCTATTTTTTCCGAGGTATGTCTAGTTTTTTGCTCATTGTGGGCGAATGGGGCGTGGCATCGAAAAAAAAAAAGATTCTTGTATTGACTGACTAAATATCGAGTCGATAGAGACCAAATTCGAACTTGTAGCTCTTACCATCTCCGAAATCTGTTTGTTCATACGGACAGACAGACGGACAGACGGACAGACAGACAGACAGACAGACGGACAGACGGACAGACGGACATGGCTATATCGACTCGGCTTGTGACGCTGATCAAGAATATATATACTTTATGGGGTCTGCCACGCCTCCTTCTGCCTGTTACATACATTTGCACAAACCCAATATACTCTTGCAGAGAGTATAACAAGTAAGAAAAGTACGGTCGAACGAGGCCGACCGTATAATACTCTCTGCTTTTATTCCCAATTATAATGTTAAAATCAGTATCCAGATATTACAATAGATACTTCTTGTATTAGAACACGTTACAACAGAAACGACAATTTATAATCGAACATACATATGTTTGTCTGTATGCACGTACAAATTCGTTTGATGTTATATGTATGCACATATATATGTATATCTGTGTGTATGTATACTGTTGACGCCACACATGCATCAAAAGAGTTCGAATATATGCTTGTGTGTTTCTGTCGCGCTCGCACTCATGCATTGACTTAAATATTAACTTTATAGTCGGTAGCTCTGTTGTTTATTGTTGGATTTTTATGCAACTTTCAGGAGAGGTTGATATAATTTGTCTTCAAAAGAAACATAAATAACAATACAACAAATGCCTTTAAAACGACATGCAAGTTTGAAAAGTTTTTTTTTCTTACGGAAAAAGGGGGAGTGGCAGTCCAAAATTTTAAGTGGCAATGTATTTATGCTGTCTTTAGAAAAAATGCGTACAAAAATTGGTATTCCTAAGTGCCGTAGTTACTGAGATATTCGCTTTAAACATCTATTTTTTCCGAGGTATGTCTAGTTTTTTGCTCATTGTGGGCGAATGGGGCGTGGCATCAAAAAAAAAAAAAGATTCTTGTATTGACTGACTAAATATCGAGTCGATAGAGACCAAACTCGAATTTGTAGCTATTACCATCCCTGAAATCTGTTTGTTCATACGGACAGACAGACGGACATGGCTATATCGACTCGGCTTGTGATGCTGATCAAGAATATATATACTTTATGGGGTCTGCCACGCCTCCTTCTGCCTGTTACACACATTTGCACAAACCCAATATACTCTTGCAGAGAGTATAAAAAGAAAAAAAAATTTAATTTCGGAGTCTGTGCCGGGGTTCGAGCCGCAGGTCTTGTGTTTACATACAAGTGCGAAAAATAATGACAAGCATCATCCCTACTACCTGGACCACGCTCGCTTTGCAAACTACTGCGGCTAATGTATAGATAAACATACAGTTATCTCTTTTCTTGCAACCACATGCATTGACACTGCGATTCAAGAGACACTTTGTTACCTAATTGCTCAGTTGTTTATAGTTGGATTTTTATGCAACTTTCAGGGTAGTTTGATATGATTTGTCTTTAAACGAATCTTAAATTACAACACTGTACGATGAGGACAAATGCCTTAAAAACGGCATCCAAAATGAAAATTTTATTTTAATGGCACTGCATTTATGCTGTCCTTAGGAACCTGCGTACCCAAATTGGTTGTCGTAAGTGACATAGTTACGGAGATATTCGCGGAAAACATCAATTTTTTTCGAGGTGTCTTTGGTTTTTTTTCTTATTGCGGGGGCGGTAAGGGGCGTGGCACTGATTAGAAATATCCTTGATCTGCTTGCGAAAGACAGACAGATGGACATTGCTATATCGACTCGGCTGTTGATGCTGATCAAGAATATATATACTTTATGGGATCTGAAAAGCTTTCTTCTGCCTGTTACGCATATTTGGCTTCTGACAAACCTAATAGACCGCTATACTCTTTTTAAGAGTACGGGGTCTAAAAATTCAGAAATAATAAATTTAATTTATGATTCAGTTTAATCAGTTATAAAGAACCCTCTTACATGTTTTTGTTAACTGCAAGATTGTATGGAACGACGACGCTTATAACGAAGATCCGCTTATAACGACGATCCGCTAATAGCGACATAGCTTTAGCAAAATTACATAGAATGTGTGCACTGTGCACAGACTTTTAAAGAGAAACATTTTCACTGTGTACAAAAATGGCTTACTTAGTTGTCGTTGACATTGATCTAATAGACGGTTGCGACTTAAAAATATCTGCTTCTCTGCTATGAGAGTTTTCACTGTATGACATTATTGAGGAGATTATTATACTCTCAGCAAGAGTATATTGGGTTTGTGCAAATGTATGAAACAGGCAGAAGGAGGCGTGGCAGACCCCATAAAGTATATATATTCTTGGTCAGCATCTCAAGCCGAGTCGATATAGCTATGTCTGTCTGTCTGTCTGTCTGTCCATATGAACACACAGATTTCAGAGATGGTAAAAGCTACAAATTCGAGTTTGGTCTCTATCGACTCGATATTTAGTCAGTCAATACAAGAATCTTTTCTTTTTTTTGATGCCACGCCCCATTTGCCCACAATGAGCAAAAAACTAGACATACCTCGGAAAAATAGATGTTTAAAGCGAATAGCTCAGTAACTACGGCACTTAGGAATACAAATTTTGGTATGCAGGTTCCTAGAGACAGTATAAATGCATTGGCATTTAAAATTTTTGGCTGCCACGCCCCCTTATGCCTTAAGAAAAAAATTAAATTTTCAAATTTGCATGCCGTTTTAAAGGCATTTGTTCTTATCGTACAGTATTGTTATTTATGATTCCTTTGAATACAAATTATATCAAACTATGCTGATAGTTGCATAAAAATCTAACAATAAACAACAGAGATACCGATTATAAAGTTAATATTTAAGTCAATGCATGAGTGCGAGCGCGACAGAAACATACAAGCATATATTTGAACTCTTTTGCTGCATGTGCGACAATAGTATACATACACACATATATACATATATATGTGCATACATATAACGTCATTTTGTATGTGCATGCAGACAAACATAAGTATGTTCGATTATAAATTGTCTTTTTTGTTGTAAGGTGTTCTAATATAAGAACTATCTAATTGGGAATAAAAGCAGAGAATATTATACGGTCGGACTCGTTCGACTGTACTTTTCTTACTTGCTAATGTAGCTTTGTTTGTAAACCAGATTTATTTTATTTAAAAAAAGCGCTTTATCGATTCGATAGTTGCGTAGTCTGGATAAAGCTACGTCATATCGGCGATCACTTGTCTATTGTTATAATCTTATATTACTGTAACTGGAATTCAAATTCGACAATAATTGCTGGTACTCGTGCCACTGTGACAATGATTGGGATTGTGGTCCCTTGAAAATGGTACTTTTACTGCCCTCCCACACACACACACACACACACACAGATACACACGCATGTGTGTCCATATGCAGCATTGTGTTAGTTACAAGGCACATAACACTTTGTTACTTGCGCTTGACAAAGTTGTGTGGCAGTAAAAGTGCTTAGTGCCTTAGTTTAAAGCAATTTGTACTCTTTTTATACTCTCTGCAAGAGTACATTGGGTTTGTGCAAATGTATGTAACAGGCAGAATGAGGCGTGGCAGACCCCATAAAGTATATATATTCTTGATCAGCATCACAAGCCGAGTCGATATAGCCATGTCCGTCTGTCTGTCCGTCTGTCCGTCCGTATGAACAAACAGATTTCAGAGATGGTAAGAGCTACAAATTCGAGTTTGGTCTCTATCGACTCGATATTTAGTCAGTCAATACAAGAATCTTTTTTTTTTTTTGATGCCAAGCCCCATTTGCCCACAATGAGCAAAAAACTGGGCACACCTCGGATAGATGTTTAAAGCGAATATCTCAGTAACTACGGCACTTAGGAATACCAATTTTGGTACGCATTTTCCTAAAGACAGCATAAATACATTGCCACTTAAAATTTTGGACTGCCACGCCCCCTTTTTCCGTAAGAACAAAAAAAACTTTTTAAACTTGCTTGCCGTTTTAAAGGCATTTGTTGTTATCGTAGAGTATTGTTATTTATGATTTCTTTGAAGACAAATAATATCCAACTATGCTGAAAGTTGCATAAAAATCCAACAACAAACAACAGATCTACCGATTATAAAGTTAATATTTAGGTCAATGCATGATTGCGAGCGCGACAGAAACATACAAGCATATACTCGAACTCTTTTGATGCATGTGTGGCGGCAATAGTATACATACACACATATATACATATATATGTGCATACATATAACGTCAAACAAATTTGTATGTGCATGCAGACAAACATAAGTATGTTCGATTATAAATTGTCTTTTTTGTTGTAACGTGTTCTAATACAAGAAGTATCTATTGTAATATCCGGATACTGATTTTAACATTATAATTGGGAATAGAAGCAGAGAGTATTATACGGTCGGGCGCGTTCGACTGTACTTTTCTTACTTGTTTTCTATTGTAGACAAACGCACGGCAATTTGGAGAGGGATGAGAAGTGAAGGGGTGAGAGATGAGGACTGAAATTGGGTGCTAATGTGGTCAAATCGATGCGCTTGAATGGATGAACCAAGGAAATGCAGTTAGAATGGATAAGGGAGTAAGGGGCGGAAGGGAGTGACTGTATGTGAATTCTTTTGAATCTTTTACTCTATCCTTATTTTTGAGTTTTTTTAAATTTAGAGATTTGCACATGCTGATAGGCATAACGTATAAATCTTGTACAAAGGAAACGGATAACAAATACTTGCAGAATTTGTAGACACGTGTGTGAATATGTAAGACTCAAGCGGATGAAACAAATGGCACAAGCTCAAAGCGTTTGGGGCGTTTCCTAGGGTGGCTGCCATTTCGCATATGCAGGATGACCTCCAGCTGAGACCAGGGACCCGAAAACAGGTACCAGGGAGCAGCACTCGAGCAGTATCAGCACTAATAAGTAAGAAAGGCTACAGTCGAACGAGCCGACTGTAAAAGACCCCGTACTCCATCTAGTACGAATTTTTCCATACAAATATGCAATTTTCGATCGATTTGTTCTATGGGAGCTATGGGTTATAGTTATTCAATCCGGATCAAACATGTTAGGATAGTTATAATGGTACCATACACATAATGTGTAAATTTGATCACGATAGCTCTAATTGTTTCCAAATTATTGTAATGTGACAGAAAGACAGATAGACAGACGGACATCGCTATATCGACTCGGCCGTTGATGCTGATCAAGAATATATATACTTTATGGGGTCGGAAAAGCTTCCTTCTGCCTGTTAAGCACATCTCGCATCTGACAAACTTAATAGACCCCTGTACTCTTTTTTAGGGTACGGGGTCTAAAAGGCCAGCGGTAAAGAAGACCAGAAAAGCTTCTGTTCTTTCTTTGGAGCTGAATGTCAACTTTATTAAAAGAAATTATAAATTGGTATGTCAGCAACGAGAAGAGAGAAGGGAGAAAAGAGAGTGGGGTGAAAGAGAGCAATCGGGATTCTATCACTACTTCAGAAGAACAGCGCGCAAAATTCCAGGCTCACACATCATTATAGAGCAAGAACCGGAGTCTTCAAGGGACAAGCAGTTTGCAACTTGAAGTTTAAGTGTTTGGTCAGGCTTAGGTCGGTACAATAACTGACAAAAAACATCGAGGTAACAATAAAAAATTGCATACTGCGAGGGTTGCTTCAGCCAGTTATAACAAGTAAGAAAGGTTTCGGTTGCGCGAGCCGACTGTACCAGACCCCGTACTCATAGTAGTGCGCATTTTACATACAAACATAGAAAAAGAAACAGATTAATTCATACATATATATGTAAGTATGTAAATATATAAATATAACAAGTGAGAAAATTACAGTCGACGTATAATACTCTCTGCTTCTATTCCCAATTTTAAGGCTAAGATCGGCATCGGATATTACAATAGATAGTTCTTGTATTAAAACACGTTTAAACAAACACGTTCAAACGAATCATAAATAACAATACTGTACGATAAACGGCATGCAAGTTTGAATAGTTTTTTATTTCGTACCGAAAAAAGGGTGTGTGGCAGTCCAAAATTGTAAATGGCAATGCATTTATGCTGTCTCCAACCTGCGTACCAAAATGGTTATTCCTAAGTGCCAAGTGTTACTCAGATATTCGTCGAAAACATAGATTTTTTTCGAGGTGTGTCGGGTTTTTGTCTCATTGTGAGCGAATGGGGCGTGGCATCGAAAAAAAAAAGTTTCTTGTATTGACTGACTAAATATCGAGTCGATTGAGACCAAATTCGAACTTGTGGGTCTTACCATCTCTGTGAAATCTGTGTGTTCATACGGACAGGCAGACGGACAGACGGACATGGCTATATCAACTCGGCTTGTGACGCTGATCAAGAATATATATACTTTATGGGGTCTGTCACGCCCCCTTCTGCCTGTTACATAAATTTGCACAAACCCAATATACTCTTGCAGAGAGTATAAAAATTAATATGACTGTATTTAATAAAGATATATTCGATCTCTCACATGTACGCCCTAAAGCAAACGTCAACACTACCAGTTGCACCCCGCCCCGTTTATATATATATATATAATTGTCCGATCTGTATCATCTGTTCAGGATAGTTATAGTGGTACCATACACGTACTGTGTGGTCTGATAAATTGGATGTTCTTGTTGAATGAAAATAGTTTTTTCAATTTGCCTGACATATAGTATAGCGGACATTGGTATAGCGTCTTGGCTGCCGATGCTGATTAAGAATATATATACCTTCTTTATGGGATTGGAAAAGCTTCATTCTACCTATCGTGCACATTTCGCTTCTGACAAACTTAATAGACCTCTCTACTCCTTTCTAGAGTACTTGGTCTAATACGGAAGCAGCCACGGAGTACGAATTACTTAAACTAGTTTCTTGTATTTAAATTAAGTCTGAAAAATATATTTTTCTTAAATTAAATTTATTGAATACAAATAGTTATATGTTTCAAAACATTATAAACGGAATTTAAAAAAAATTAAATATTTAATTGTAGAGTAACCACAAACTTCAAAAGCTCTCCAAAACTGTTAAAGAATTCATCACAAAATTATAAAAATAAAATTGTCTGAAGATGCGGCAATTTGAAGAGACACAGCTCATGTCAAAACATTTAAAATTATGATAGAGTTTTGATGTTGTCAAAAAAAAATTTAATTGAAATACCAAAAATGGCAATGAAAACCTTCAAACAGAAGAACAGACAGACAAACTGAGAGAAAGATAGTCTGATGAAGACGTCGATGTGACTGCTTCTCCGATGAGTCGGGACTTTGACTTTTTATGTGTATATTTTTGGTGAGCATCAAGTATTTATTGCAGACAATATCTATATGGTTCGTTCATTCTCAAAGGAGTATCAGTTTTTGGTCAGTCCGTTTTTCAACCGCAGTCCCCAAACCAATCACAGTCGTAACCCATTCCGAGTCCACAGTCAGAGAAAGATGTCAAAACGAGGCCACTTAGGCGCGAATTTTAAAAATAAACTCTCGAGACGGCAAAAAGCCAAACTGCTGATAACTGATGCGGCAATCATGATGATAATGATGATGATGATGACGATGTTAACAATAACAGCAACCACCATAAAAAACAACATACAGAAGTGTACCGAACTAAAAACAAAAACAAACATGGTGCAGACCGCTTGCTGTGCAGCCCACAGAGTAGTCCCGACAGTGGTTAACTCTTTAAGGTGTTACCAAGACAAACAAGTTGAGGCGAGCGAATCGGGAAAAGGGGAAGGTGGCGGAGTTAGGAGAGGAAGGGAAGGGAAGATGGCCCACTTCATGTCTACATTTCAATTACTTTGTGGGCCAACCATTTAAATGAAAATGCCACACATTGCCCAGGCAGAAGCCACACAGCAGGCAGCGTCCTTTTCAGCCCCTTTCATCTTCCTCTTCCTTTGCTTCCGCCTCTACTCGACTCCTTGGAGCAGCACATATGTGGCGACAAGCTAAGACCAGCGATGAAGGTAAGTAATCATAATCTTAAGGTAATAACAGGCACATTATACGTCACATTAATAAGCAAAACGTTTAAATTAATATCATAATTCATTTTGCAACAACTTAGCATGTTGGCAATACACACTCTCACATGAACGCACACGCACAAGCTGCCCCTCTTCGTTCTTTCTTATTAATTTTATGTGACTTTACTTCTCCTCCGACTTCCCTTTCTTCATTTTCATTTCCTTTTTTTTTTGGCCAAGGGTGTGGGACCTGTGGTTTTTCCCTCGCGTGTGTGCAAAAAAGTAACAGTTCGCACAAAATGAGGGAGAATATTGGGCAAACATTTACATCCATGTCCTTTAAGCCTGATAAATGAGTTGGCCAGTTGGGTCTACCTCTGGAAAGGAAACACACAGTCTGCCTCTGCCCGGCACACACTTTTGCAGGCTGCGAGTTACATGATACAGGGAGTAGTTGAGTCAATCCAAACCGGGTCGCGTGGCGTATGCTTAATTTTTAGACTATCGGTGCGGAAAGTAATGACTGCAAAAAATGTAGATTTTCATTACGAGAAACATTCCACTACTTCGTTCGCAGTCTAATTTAAGCTAGCTCACAACTATAATAAATAAAACTTCTTCAAATTTAAGCAGATTTATTAACGTTATTATTTGGGCCAATACAGTAGTTTTTAAATGAAAATAATTTCCTATTAATTTCATTTGCCATTTTACTTAATGCTTCCAAGTGGATTCTTGAAGTTATACGCCACGCTAGATACTCGATAATCGGTTTATCGATCGGAGATTGCAGTAACCACAAACTAATTATTCGTGTTTTGAGTGACTCACCGAATCAAGTAGCGTCAAGTCGATGCCAGTCGATTTGAGAGCATTTCATTTTCATTGACAGCCTCGGTACAAATGTCAAAAACAATTTAAAATGCCATTTTTACTTGACGATTTATTTGTTGACATGTTTACGGGCCATTCTTTCAGTCACCAACTGAATTTCACAGTTGAAGTCTGGACATTCGCCATAGGGACTGAAGACTGCAGACTAGCGACTAGAGACTGGACTTGATTTAGGCACAGCTGTGAAAAGACCGTTGACAATTGTCGGAGATTCAAAACTGTGTGCAATGGTGCTGAAGATGGACGCAGACAGATTGTATATTTTGCACGGTCAACAAGAACGACATCAACAACAACTACAACAACATCAAGTACTTCAAAGAGTATTTGAAGTTGTGTATGTAAAGCAACATCAAGTACTTCAAAGAGTAGTTAAAGTTGTCTAAGTAAAACTAGAATTTCCACTTGTTATTGCCCAGCCTCAACTATAAATGCGGTCAAACACATGTGGTGAAAATTTGGTGACCAGTTCAGACCGACTGTCGGAAAGAGGTAGTTTCTTTTAAAATTCAATTTCCACTAATAAATCGCCAAAAAAAAAGCCTTTTGACAGCTTATGATGCGCAATGGCGTGCGCATAAATCTTACCTCGTTTTTTGTCGCATCACATTTCCAGCGAAAAGCGAAAACGCGGCTTCGCAAGCGTCGACAAAGTGAATGTCGATGCGAGCAACTGACCAGTAAGAACAACAACAACAAGGAATGGGTAACTCTGTTGCTGGCATCCGTCATTATTTGTTCATTTTTAGCATTTAACATTCCGCCAAAGTGCTTGGTACAACAATAACAACAATGACGCAACAACAACATCTGACAAATCTTATCACTCGACTCAGTTCCCCGATTGAGGATTCATCCGTACGATGGGCAAAAGTCAACAATCAACATTTAAAACAAAAAAGAAAAGTACAGTCGAGCGCGACGTACCGTATAAATATAGTATTATGGATAGTTGTTTCATTAAAACACGTTGAAAAACAAAGCATAATCGAAAATATGTACATGTGTTTGTCTGTATGCACATACATATACATTTGACATTACATGTATGCACATATATATGTATGTGTGCATGTATGCAATCAAATATAAACTTTTTTGCTTGTTTCCTTTTTTATTTATGGTCGGTTTCTTATGAAACTTTCAGGATAGTTTAATATAATTAGTCTTCAAACGAATGTTAAATAACAATACTCTACGATAAGAATAAATGCCGTTAAAACGGCATGCAAGTTTGAAAAGTTAATGAGATATTCGCCGAAAACACATATTTTTTTTTTCGAATTATGCCTAGTTTTCTGCTCATTGTGGGCGAATGGGCCAGACTAAGACCAAACTCAAACATGTAGCTCTGACCATCTCTGAAATCTGTTTGTTCATACGGACGGACAGAAAGACGGTCATGGCTATATCGACTCGGCTTGTGATGCTGATCAAGAATATATATATACTTTATGGGGTCTGCCACGCCTCTTTCTATGCTTTACAAACATCGTGACAAAAACAATATACCCTCTGCAAGGGTATAAAATAATGTATAACATATGTACGTATTTATCGGTTGTTTTCAAACAAAAGCAATGTTTGTAGTTTTATCTCCTTGCTTTATCTGAAAACCCCACTGTGAACACTTTGTTTCAGTTGGGCAACGGTACGGTGCCATTCCAGTTCTGTAAGGTTCTTTGACTATTCTCTGATAAGTCTAATAGGAACATCGTATTGTATTCAATTTTTGTCAACGACTTCGAGTCTTGGTCCGTTGTCGACACATTGTCTGCCTGAATATGGCGAGTAGAGTGGGTAAATGTGGTCCTAGACTAATTAATTCCCTATGGGCAACTCTTTTTCGACTAGCGCTTGTATGGAAAGTATTTGCGATTCTTACGAGTCGTGTCCGAATTGGCAACTCTTTTAAATTCCCTATCATATCAGCACATTAAGAATCTCCAAGTTTGTTTTACAAGATAAGAAAACGAGTGCACTAGAGCACAAGAGCACTCAAACACAGGTGCTTGCTCTGTAATCAATTCCCAGGATTGCAAAAAATTTTTTTTATACTGACAATACACACAGTAGCTCCAAGAAGGCAGCCTCGGTGTCTACTGTTCCAGTTACTGCTCCAGTTTTCGCTGCTCATGTTGGCCTGTTCAAAACGATATCCAGGAATTCCAACTGTGCGCTCAATTGTTGCAGCGACTCGAACCCAGAGATTCTTTATAAGCGCACACAAAGTCAAAGACAATCAAAATATTTGCATATTACCAATTTTATATGCAAATACCCCGTGTCAGTCGTGAGCTACCGTCTTCTTCTTTGTATTTGTCTCCGCCCATTTCCCTTCTCATTCTCTTGCTCTTTCCTTCTTTTCGCTCCAGACTTCTCTTAGGACTTTCAATCGAAATCAGACTCGGACACGACTGATATTATTATTATACTCTCTGCAAGAGTATATTGGGTTTGTGCAAATGTATGTAACAGGCAGAAGAAGGCGTGACAGACCCCATAAAGTATATATATTCTTGATCAGCATCACAAGCCGAGTCGATATAGCCATGTCCGTCTGTCCGTCTGTCTGTCCGTCTGTCTGTCTGTCTGTCTGTCCGTATGAACACACAGATTTCAGAGATGGTAAGAGCTACAGCTACAAGTTCGAGTTTGGTCTCAATCGACTCGATACTTAGTCAGTCAATACAAGAATCTTTTTTTTTTTTTCGATGCCACGCCCCATTCTCCCACAATGAGTAAAAAACCCGTCACACCTCGGAAAAAATCTATGTTTTCGGCGAATATCTCAGTAACTATGGCACCTAGGAATACCAATTTTGGTACACGTGTTCCTAGAGAACGCATAAATGCAATGGCATCAAAAGTTTTGGGCTGCCACGCCCCCTTTTTCCGCAAGAAATAAAACAAAATTTCAAACTTACATGCCGTTTTTAAAGCATTTATTCTTATCGTACAGTATTGTTATTTACGAATCGTTTTAAGACGTATCATGTCAAACTCTTCTAAAAGTTTCATAAGAATCCGACCATAAACAAGAAAGAAATGAAGCAACAAAGATTTTATTCGAGAGCAATGAGTGCGAGAGAGACAGCGCTAGTCGTGCCAACCAATAGTGTATGTGCATACATTTAACGTCAAACGAATTTGTATGTACATACAGACAAACATATGTATGTTCGATTATGCTTAGCTTTTTTTATTGTTTTAACGTGCTCTAATACAAGAACTATCTATTGTAATATCTGGATACCGATTTAAGCATTGTAATCGGGAATAAAAGCAGAGAGTATTATACGGTCGGGCGTGTTCGACTGTACTTTTCTTTCTTGTTTTTTTTGTCACTTTGGCGGCTTATGGCTTGGTCCAATGTAAGGATGTTTATATTCTCAGTTTACAGAAGAGCGGCAACAAAAGCCCAGACAAACAGTCAGCCACAATCCAGTTCGTGGATAGGATGTACTCAGTCTCTAACCCGTAAACTTACCCAGTGCCAAGTGGTGTGACAGCCGCACGTGAAAGTCCATTGGACCCTGTCTCCAAGTACAGAGTGCAAAGAGAGCCCAAGACCGAGAGGGAGGGAGGTATTGCATAGAAGGCCTAGGACGGTTGAATTCAAAGAATAACTAAAATCAAAGTACAGAAAGGCTCTCCCGACCGTAAGTTACCCTGTGAGAAGTCCGATCCAAACCAAACATTCACATACATACACATAAAATGTGAATTTGGTCGCGATACCTTCATTAGTTTTTTTGTTATCGCCTTATTAAAATGTTTTTTACAATTTGCCAGGGCGGTAGGGGGCGTGTCTTAAATATTAAGCTTGAACTAGCTGCACGTTAAAGTAGTCTATGTACCAAGTTTGGTGTTTCTAGATTTTGCCATCAATATATCCTCACAGGGTATACTAATCTGACCCACCATATGAGCACTGTCTTTTGCCATGGATCAGCAGCAATGAATCCAACGTAGAAGGCAATTGTTGGTTCTTACGATCAAGTGGGAAATCAGTGGGAAATTAAGGTAAATACTGCACTACATGACAGGACTGACTGACACAAATATTATTTCTCTAGAACGATAATGTAACAAAACAAGAAAAAAAGGTTATCTTCGGCACGCCGAAGATTAAATACCCTTGCAGCGTATAAAATAATATTAGAAAATTTATACAAATTCGTTGAGTTGGGTCGGTATTTACTTATACCTTATACCTAGTCGTAAATTTTAAAAATGGTTATCCCTCCAATATTTTTATTGGCTTAATATACAAAGTCTATTAATGCATGAATATGGAATTACCTAGTAAAATCATAACTGTTTAATTGATTTAAGTTTGTTTAATTAACTCAAAAAATTTATATACCACCTTGTGGCCTTGGCGTTTGTTGTTACTAATATAAGTTAACATATCTGTTTTCTTTCAACCAAGTGTACATAAATTACACTTTTTTACAATTTTACAATTTATACACCAAACGACTAACCGCAACCCTACCCTGTTGCACCAGTTAATGTTGCTATTTACATTTTTTTTTTGAAATATATAACAAGTACAAGTAAAAAAAATAAATTTCTGAGTCAGTGCCGGGGTTCGAACCGCAGGTCTTGTGATTACATACAAATGCGAAAAATAATGACCACGCTTTCTTTGCAAACTACTGCGGCTAATGTATGTATAAACATAGTGTTATCTCTTTTCTTTCAACCACGTGCATTGACAATTCGCTTCAAGGGACACTTTGTTACCTAATTGCTCAGTTGTTTAAAGTTTGATTTTAATGCAACTTTCAGGTTAGTTTGATATAATTTTTCATTAAACAAATTTTGAATTACAATACTGTACTATATTAAAAACGACATATAAGTTTTAAAAAGTTTTTTAGTTCTTGTGGGAAAAGGGGCAGACCAAAATTTTTAGTGACGTTGCATTTGTGCTGTTTCTAGGATCCTGCGTACCAGAATTGGTGTTCCTAAGTGCTATAGTTACGGAAATATTTGCAGAAAACATCAATTTTTTCCGAGGTGTGTCTAGTTTTTTGCTTATTGCGGGAGCGGTGGGGGCGAGGCACCGATTTAAAATAAACTCGATCTGCTCGAGAAAGTTACGGAATTTTTATTACAAATTTGGTGTCTGTAGCTCTTATAGTCTCTGAGATCCAGGTGTTCATACGGACGGACGGACAGACGGACATTGCTATATCGACTCGGCTGTTGATGCTGATCAAGAATATATATACTTTATGGGGTCGAAAAAGCTTCCTTCTGCCTGTTACGCACATTTGGCTTCTGACAAACCTAACAGACCCCTATACTCTTTTTATACTCTCTGCAAGAGTATATTGGGTTTGTGCAAATGTATGTAACAGGCAGAAGGAGGCGTGGCAGACCCCATAAAGTATATATATTCTTGATCGGCGTCACAAGCCGAGTCGATATAGCCATGCCCGTCTGTCCGTCCGTATGAACAAACAGATTTCAGAGATGGTAAGAGCTACAAATTCAAGTTTGGTCTCCATCGACTCGATATTTAGTCAGTCAATACAAGAATCTTTTTTTTTTGATGCCACGCCCACAATGAGCTAAAAACTAGACATACCTCGGAAAAAATAGATGTTTAAAGCGAATATCTCAGTAACTACGGCACTTAGGAAAGACAATTTTGGTATGCATGTTCCTAGAGACAGTATAAATGCATTGCCATTTAAAAATTTTTGGCTGCCACGCCCCCTTTTTTCGTAGGAAAAAAAACTTTTTAAACTTGGATGCCGTTTCTTCTTATCGTACAGTATTGTTATTTATGATTCCTTTGAAGACAAATCATATAAAACTATCCTGAAAGTTGCATAAAAATAAAAAAATAAACAACAGAGCTTCCGATTATAAAGTTAATATTTAAGTCAATGCATGAGTGCGAGCGCGACAGAAACATACAAGCATATATTTGAACTCTTTTGATGAATGTGCGGCAATAGTTTACATACACACAAATATACATATGTATGTGCATACATATAACGTCAAACGAATTTGTATGTGCAGACAGACAAAAATATGTATTTTCGATTATAAATTGTCATTTTTGTTGTAATGTGTTCTAATACAAGAACTATCTATTGTAATATCCGGATACTGATTTTCATATTATAATTGGGAATAAAAGCAGAGAGTATTATACGGTCGGGCTCGTTCGACTGTACTTTTCTTACTTGTTAAGAGTACGGGGTCTTAAAATGATAACTGGTATCTCTACCGCTTAGGCCACACTCCGTTTGACAATTTTCATGACTAATATAAGTAAATATAGAGTTATCTCTTTGTTACCTTGTAGCTCAGTTGTTTATAGTTGGATTTTTATGCAACTTTTAGGATAGTTTAATATGATTTGTCTTTAAACGAATTTTAAATTACAGCACTGTACGATAAGGATAAATGCCTTAAAAACGGTATCAAGATGTTAACTTATTTTGTTTCTTGTGGAAAAAGGGGTCGTGGCAGCCCAATAGTTTTAATGAAATTGCACCCACACCTTCTCCCATAAGTAACAAAATAATTCTCGTTTTAGAGGCATTTGTTCAAATAGTACAATGTTGTTATATAACATTCGCTTGGAGGCAAATTATATCCAACTATTCTGAAAGTTGCATTAAAATCCTACAATTAATAAAAAATATTTCACGAAAAAAAGTTTTGGTTTTTTAAGTGCCAAGTCACTGCATGCGTACAAGCGAGACAAAACCAACAAGAATATGTTTGTATGTTTCTGTCTCGCTTATACGGAGATGCTGACCGTGTCGACCAATAGCATACATACATACATGTATGTATGAGTACAATGTACATATAATTTCAAACGAATTTGTGTATGCATTATATTTAAATTCAGATAAAAAGAACTTTCTCAAAAGTGGAGCGGTTGCACCACGCACGTAGAGTCCAGGTGTGTTCTCGGTTTGTCGTCTGAGGCGCAGGTTCGTAGCAGATCAGTGAAATTTTTTCCAATTTTTTTTTTAAATTCCATTTTCAATTTTTAATTTAGGTACAATCATATTCAAATATTAATTGTGAACTACAATGAGTACGGGGTCTTTTACAGTCGGCTCGCTCGACTGTAGCATTTCTTACTTGTTTTTGTTTTAACGTGTTCTTATACAAGAACTATCAACTATTATCTATTGTAATATCCGTTATAATACATTATAATTGTGAATAAAAGCAGGGAGTATTATACGGTCGGGCATGTTCGACTGTACTTTTCTTACTTGTTAGACCCCGTACTCTTAAAAAGAGTATATGGGTCTACTAGGTTTGTCAGAAGCGAAATGTGCTTAACAGGTTAAAGGAAGCGTTACCGACCCCATAAAGTATATATATTCTTGATCAGCATCGATAGCCGAGTCGATATAGCCATGTCCGTCTGTACGTCTGTCCGCCGTCTGTCTGTATGAACACCTGGATCTCAGAGTTTATAAGAGCTGGAGACACCAAATTTGTAATAAAAATTCCGTAACTTTCTCGAGCAGATCAAGTTTATTTTAAATCAGTGCCACGCCCTCGAACGCCCCCGAAATAAGCAAAAAACTAGACACACCTCGGAAAAAATTGATGTTTTTTGCGAATATCTCCGTAACTTAGCACTTAGGAACACCCATTCTGGTACGCAGGCTCCTAGAAACAGCACAAATGCAACGTGATTAAAATTTTTCCCACAAGAACTAAAAAACTTTTCAAATTTACATGCCGTTTTAAAGGCATTTGCTAATATAGTATAGTATTGCAATTCCAAATATGTTTAAAGACAAATTATATCAAACTATCCTGAATAAAAATCAAATTATAAACAAAAGAAACAGGTAACAAAGTTTTACGGTTAAGCGGAATGCCAATGCATGAATACAAGAGAGACAGAAACATACGCTGCGCATGTTTGGCAGCCGTGTCAAGCCATAGTATACATACGTACACACATATATACATATGTATGTGCATACATATAATGACAAACGAATTTTTTTTAAATATTTAAATTTTAAATTAAATACAGTCAGATTTAAATATTAATTTTGAATTGGAATACAAGGAGAGTACGGGGTCTCTTACAGTCGGCGTGCTCGACTGTAGCCTTTCTTACATGTTTTTGATTTACTTTGTGCACAGCTATCAATCCATTTAATAAACACCATTTTTGGTTTTGTCATCCATTTTTAAGCCATTTTTAATGCATTGGTCGAGTAAGCTGGACATTGGACGACAATCAATTAAGAAGCGAATCGAACAGCTGTCCCCAAAGGATGTGGAAGGAGATGAATGGGGAGGAAAGGTCTGTCAGCTCAACAAGCTTAATGCGATTTATACAAACTGAGCGAACGCCTGTTTCTCTTAATTGGTCGGTTGGCCGCAGTCAAGAAAATAAAGTTGCTTGTTTAACATGGTCGAGGAGGGACGGACGTGCCTCCACCGTACACCTCCATAGGAGAAGTAACGGCGTTTAATGCCATTTTCATAGACAACTCAAAAAACCGGACAGAAAATGGCAAATGATTAATTAAAAATCTTTTCGCTGCCTGACACTTTGTTTGCTTAATTTTTTAACATAAAGTGCACGTTTTTTATATTTCAAACGCATTATTTCGAGTTCGTTAGCTCCACGCATACGAAATGTGCCAAGACCCTTCCCACCAAATAATTATCTATTCCATCTTACCCATAATCTCGGTCCATTTCCCATCCCGACTGCCGGTGTTAGCCACAATGCAAATAGAATTGGAAATAAGATTGAATAAATTGTATATATATGCATATACATTGACATATATATGTATGTATATATACAATTATGTATCTACACATGCATAGATAGCTGTGTAAAGTCTGGGTAAATCAGTGGCTCTGCTTCCGCACATTTCATGCAGATAAATCCACGAATTTGGCTGTGATGCAAATCCGCAAAGTGCTTTGTTGACTTACTTAATTTTCAAGTGGGCAAGCGACTGTTAAAGTGAGACAGACTACTAGTGGGGAAAAAAGAAAGAGTCAGCCGAGTGACAGGGAGAGAGGAATTTGGAGTAAAAGGCAGAATGAAAGGCGATTCCACAGTTTGTTTGGCTGAACAATTTTTAATTTCCGGCAAACAATTCGACAGCTTTTTCCCAAATTAACAAAAAGATTTTGTACCTCCTTTCTCAAAGCCCCCACCACTTCCATTATCAAGAAAAAACAAGTAAGAAAGGATACAGTCGAGCGAGCCGACTGTAAAAGACCCCGCACTCCTTCTTGTGAGAATTTTTCCATACAAATGTCCCGTTTACGACCGATTTGTACTATGGGAGCTATAGGCTATAGTTGCCCGATCCGGATCAAGCTTGGTGGAGATAGTTATAATGGTTCCATACACATAATGTGTAAATTTCGTCACGATAGCTCAACTAATACTACATGTCGCCATACAAATGTCCCATTTTCGACCGATTTGTCCTATGTGAGATATAGGCTATAGTTGACTTGTTGAGGATAGTTATAATGTACTGTGTAAATTTGGTCACGATAGCTCCGATAGTTTGCAAGTTGTAGTGTAATGAAAATAATTTTTTACAAAATTGCGGTGTCACCGACCGTGGCGTGGCAAAAATTTGAAATAAACTTAACAAGCCTGACATATAGACGGACTTTCATTCCAAATTTGGTGACTCTAGCTTTTGTAATTTAAAAAATCCAGGTGTTCATACGGACGGACAGACAGACGGACATTGCTATATCGTCTCGGCTGTTGATGCTGATCAAGAATATATATACTTTATGGGGTCGGCCACGCCTCCTTTTGCCTGTTACATACATTTCGCTTCTGACAAACTTAATAGACCCCTCTACTCTTTTTTTAAAGAGTACGCGGTCTAAAGATTAGTAGGAAAATATGGAAGGACTTCAAAAGATTCCTAGTTGGAAACTGGCCACTTAATCAACATAAAAAACGTCTTGGCAGTCAAATTTAATTAAATAACTTTGAGCATTTGCGGCCACTTGCACAATTAGCGACCAAGTCTAAATGAGCAGCTAAGCAGCACAGTGGCGACACCTGTGGGACCAAAAATGAGTGGCTAACAGTGGCGGTTCTGAAAGGCCCAGTCCCCCCATTAAATCAGGAATTCCCTTCAAAAACGTTTTGTTCCGAGTCAGAGCATCAAACTTCAAAAAGAAATCAAATTAAATGTGCAAAGCAGCAGAGATAAAGATAAAAAATGTTGAAGAACAACAAAAAGTATACAAAAATGTTAAAATGTGAAAACGTGAAAAGTTATTTGTAAATACCAGGGAAAAAAGGTCAAAGCGCGTTAAATTTAAGGGATTTTTATACTGGTTCTGGAATGATGCTGTTGGAGCGGGAGGGTTGGGATTGGTGTTGAAAATTGACACTTGAAATGTAGCTGATGAGGTAGATAGGGAAGAGGAAGTAATAAGTGGACCGAGGGAGCTGAGGTGGTATGGGTCAGATCATGGGCAGTTCTTGGGGTACAATCAAACAAACCTGACGCAACTGCAACTTGGTCTGGAAGAACATGGTACTTTACTCGGCACTACACCCCTGCACATCTCTTCCCATATCATACGCGCTACTAATGACATTATAACAATAACGGGCAACAGGGACAGACACCAAGCACAGCTAGAGGACACTGACCATGGCAATAAGTTGATCGGACGTGTCGGTAATGTTGGGTGGTTTGGATTGTTGTGGATTGTTCATTGTTGAATGTTGATTGCTGATTGCAGCTGCGATGCGCTTTTAAATGCCTTTATGCCTCATAAACGGGCACGCAATCAGTTCCAGGCAGTGTTCAGACAATTCCAATATCTAGGCACACCATATGTATGTGCAATGAACATAAACTCCAAGTAGAACATGGAGATACTTTCCTCCTCTCTCGCTCTACTAAGTGCATATACTTCAAAAAGCGTTTCAGTTAAAATGAGAGTAAAGGAGGCATTTTGGAAAATGCGTGTAAAATAAATGGTTTGCATTTATGCAAAACATGTTGTCTAAGATTATTATTAAAATTAGTGTTAAGTTTTTTTGGGAGTTGCACTATAAATTTGGATAAACTGGTTCAGCCTACTCCCTTGAGAGCTCTATTGATGATCTAGCTCTGATCATCTATAAGATCCTTTTTTGAAACGGACAGACAGAAGGAAGTATCACAAGAGCATAGTCAGAAAGACAGTATTAATTTTATTTTTGTAAGCTCACATTCATCTTAATGCTTAATATTAACAAACAAGAAAGAAAAGTAAGAGCGCGCCCGACCGTATTTTTTTGACCGTATATAGTTTGATATAATTGGTTTTCAAATTTTCAAGTTTTCGAATTTTAAATAACAATGCTATACGATAAGAATAAATGGCTTTAAAACGGCATGTAAGTTTTGAAGGCTTTTTATTTCTTACGGAAAAAGGGGGCGAGGCAGCCCAACATTTTTGATGTCGTTGCTTTTATTCTGTCTCTACGAATCTGTGTACTAAAATTGGTATTCCTAAGTGCTATAGTTAATGAGATATTTGCCGAAAACATAGATTTTTTCCGAGGTATATCTAGTTTTTTGCTCATTGTGGGCGAATGGGTCGTGGCATCAAAAAAAAAAAAAAAGATTGTTGTATCGAGTCGATAGAGACCAAATTCGAACTTGTCGCTCTTACCATCTCTGAAATCTGTTTGTTCATACGGACGGACTGACAGACAGACAGACAGACAGACGGACATACTGACAGACAGACGGGCAGACGGACATGGCTATATCAACTCGGCTTGTGACGAGAATAAGCATATATGCTTTATGCGGTCTGCCACGCCTCCTTCTGCCTGTTACATACATTTCCACAAACCCAATATACTCTTGCAAAGAGGATAAAAAATAAAAACTTCTAATAATTGTTTTCAGCCAAAATTATTTTTTGATTAGACTAATAGACTAATATTGCAGCCGTAATGTCGGTTGATGTTTATAAATAACGTCAAAAGTACTCTTTAATTGTATTATGCTTATTGATCTTGTTACTTTATTTATTACATCCCAATTAAAACTTAAAAGAAAATTTACACTTTAAACTTTTGGATTCTATTTTAGGCATTAGCTTCTGTTTAACAAGGAGGAATTGAAAACAAGGAATGAACAATTCACCTAGAAACATTAAGCTATTAAGAACGCATATATGGACATATGGAAAACGTCAACGAGTTACGAAATCCAAGCCGAAAAGTAAATATATTGAAACAAGAAAACAGCAAAGTCAGCCAAATCACCACTTGTATAAAAGGCTAAATCATATTTTATTAATTTCAAGCAATGGTTTCCGCTCTGTGGAAACAAAGTTCAACAAAGGCGCGGACGTGTGTCCAACCACATTTAGCTCTCAGTGTGCGATCGAGTGTACTCGTAAACAACAACACCAAGAACAACAACAATAATAAGCATACAATTCGGAAATTAATTTCAGCATTGAAAAGAATAACTCACAAAAGACACAAATAGTCATACATAAACACACACACACACACACACACACACACACACGCATACGTAAACAGACTGAGTGTAAACTAAGCTGCACACGAGGAGTGTTGCCATATGGTGCCACCTTTACTGCAGGAGAAAAGGAGAAACTGGGTGGAAAAACTGCACGAGGCGAGGGAGAGGGTGTAAGCGATAGCGGTAGCGACAGCGATACTGATTTCACTTCCACATTCAATTCTAATTCCGATGCCAATGCCGATGACGATGCCAATGACGGGGATTGTGTGGCAGTGTGGTTGAGCTCGGGGCATGGTCGCGCGTGGGTGTCAAAAGGGGTCCAGAAGATTAGTGAAGTTATACATGGGAATGTCTTAACCCCATCTAAACAAACAAATTGGCCGAGACGAGACAGCGTGTTACGGAGCTGGGCTGGGCGAGGTGACGGCTGCGTATGAAAAATATTCCAGCTATTTAAACGTGCAAAGCCTGGAGAACAATAAAACGACAATTTAATTTCATGTCTGCTGCCACATGCCAGATATGTTGTTTTGCCATCAGGACACAGATCAGTCCAACCGAAGTGAAGGGAGGAAGAGGAAACGTAAGGACTAGCTGGGGGGAGGTGAATTTCTCTAGCGATTAGCGTAAATTTAATTTTCTGTGACACACATTAAGCTGTTACTCTCTTAACTCGCCCAATTTCCACAACCGACTTTTCCTAATTGCGCTCGTTATTATTGGTGTAGTACTACGCATACCTTCAAAACTGCCAGAACAGCCACCCCTTGGCAACCCTTCAGTCTCTTCAGCCTATTTAGTCCCCGTCAACCCCTTGTAGTCACCATTTTAGCCATAATTTGGCCTTTGGTTTTTATGTTTCTTGATTGAGGAGTCACTATAAACTGCGGACACAGCATAACAATTTACGATTTTTTATTGTTCTTGTCGTTTTTCATTGGATTTTTTACTTGGCGCCACACTTTGAAAACCGAACAATATATATTTTAAAGTTATAAGAGTAACTCGATAAATTTTTAAATGAATTTTCAACCTCAAATATTATTAAATTATTGGAGTAATAATCATACAACATTGCAGTTGCGGATTATTTGGTTTAAGATATATTCCTAGTGGCCTTCAGTTTCACCAGTCGATTAACAGGTGTTCCTAAATCATCTGTCTACAAAAGCTTTTTAATTCGCTTTAAGTGCTGTGCGTTATAGAATTAAATTTAGATATAATGCAAAATAAAGCGATGGAGTCAAATAATCATTTTAAAATTAACATTTAATGAAAAGAAGCTTAGAAATTGCATTTTCGGATAAAAGATATTTAAAGATATAAGATTTGTAGGTAAGTATCCTAAGCCTTTCTTGCGATTTTAATAATATTATATAATCGGGAATAAAATGCAGATAGTGTTCTAAGGTCGGGCGTGCTCGACTGGACTTTTCTTTCTTGTTTATTATAAAATATATTTAAGACCAATTTAATAAAATTCTGAATAACCTCTCTTATGAATACTTGATAATTAAATTTAAGGGGTTAAATGTAGTTTACGTGAGTTCTACCCAGCTACTCAAACATTTATATTTAATTCAAAAGTGTTTATCTGATTTGAAAGGTCAGTGATTTGAAAATTTATTATCTACTTCATTTTATTCAGATATTTAATCTATCTAGTTAAACGTTATTAATCAAAGTAATAAATATTTTTATTTTTTGCCAGTTTCTTAAAGATAACACTTTAAGGTTTTTCTTTGTGAAAGTTAAACAAATCTATGAATTTTTTGTTGTATTCATTATTAATCAGTGCAGCAGGCTTCATTTAACGAGGAAGAGTCCTTTGATTCCCAATCTCCAAATTGATCCATCTGCTATTTAGCATCCTCTCTTCTGTTCGTTGAACTTTTGACCACCAATTAATCAAAGCAAATTTAAACAAAATTCATCTGTGCAACATATTGCAACAACAACAACAAATAAAACGATAAGAACAGTGGGAAGGGAAGAGCAGACGAGTTTTTGTTTAATTGCCGACAGAGTGTTAAATTTTCCACTCCAAACAAATGCAAATGAATAATTCACTTTTAATTAGGTTTTTACACATTTTGCCATGCTTCAATTTAAACTTTGATTGTTTTTCACCCATTCGGATGTTTTCGAGTTCTGAACTGTACGTTGTGGTCATTATAAATAATTTTGTATAATTAGAGACAGTTGGGACAGCAACAAAGTTTGACATACGTGCCTATTCCCCTGGTTATACCCCTGCCTCTGTCCGCAGTCGATAATGTGCCCAGTCTAGGTTTAGATTCAACCCACATTGGGGAAAAATGGCCATGAATGAAGAGCTGGGGAATGTGAGGCCTCTTATCTGTGGACTTGCTAAGAAAATCCTTTCTGCTGGGCTTATGCTTGAGCCAGGTCCTGTGGCCGAACAAAGGCTCTCATCTATCTGCTAAATTAGCTAAGGAGGCTCATAAATTTGGCAATGACAACATCGCATTGTTTGCGCCAGGTTTTGCAAACTGGAGGTCACTGTCTGGCCACAACTATTGCCAAGTTATTTTAATGCACTAAGCCAATTAGTGGGTTGTCGGCCTGGTTCATTTGTGGTCTTTTCAGGTCTCCAGTCTGCGACCCCACATACAAAAATAGCATATCCACGTTCTGCAATGTCATCAGCAACAGATGCTCCAAAAGTGACAGCAACTTAGAGAAAAATCGAAAGAAGGAAAAAGTTCATCAAGCCCACTAACACTAAACGTGTCAAAACTTTTATAATATAGTCGCTCATACATTCGCTGTCCACATAAATCCGGGCCAAAAGACGACGCCATCAAACCACCAAAAGGGCTTTCTCATGGCCAAAGTTTAAATTACTACACAGACTGTGCTATCAGCCAACTAAAAAGGTAACACGTGTGATGAATTTTCTTCTTCGTCTTCTTATTCCAGACAACGACGAGAGTTATGTCTACGGTGTCGGAATTACTTGTGTTGATGAATTGGGTGTACCAAGAGATGGACCAACTTAACCTTAATTATCAACCAAATTTCAATGACTGTTTTCTTTTATAATTATTAACCATGTTTGTAACTCAAGCAGTTTTTATCAAAAAAAAAAAAAAAAATCCATACATTTACTGATTGCCCATTATTTGAAACGTTTTTAATTCAGTTTATAGGCAAAATCTTCTTAGCTTTATTCATTAATTGGATAACTGCTATGTGCGTTTGACATTGTTATTTGTAATTTACGTAATCTACAAATTATTAATATATTAATATATATATTTATATTTAAATATATATAATAATTTGTAGTTAATTAAACTGGGTAATATCTATAACTAATTTGTTTATTCAATCGATACTCTTTGAAATACGTGCTAAGTACTATGTTAGTCACGTACCCATCTCTAGAAAGGCAACAACAACCCAATGTTGGCTAATATTACTTTAATGGCCTTTCCTGTTGTCACCAATGGCAGTGCTGTCAGAAAGTATGCAACACAATAAGTCGCCAGGACTCTAGTGGTCATTGTCGCTGACTGACCACAACAAATTGAGCTTATCATTGACGGATTAGCACTAAACACACACGCAGACACACAAAACAAAAAAAGAGAAAATAAAGTACAATCGAGCACGCCCGACCGTATAATACTCTCTGCATTTCATTCCCGATATTTATATATATCATATTCATATGTATGTACATATATATGTTCATATATCATTGGTCGGTACGGCCAGCGTCAGCAAGCGGCGCTGTCATATATGCAGTGTAAACATTTGTATGCCCTCAAAAACTTGTAAACTTTCCTACCTGTTTTATTTCTTGATTATAGACGGATTTCAGGTTGTAATGCTGATCAAAACAAGTAAGAAAGGCTACCGTCAGCGAGCCGACTGTTGAAGACCCCGTACTCACAGTCGTGCGCCTTTGTATTTAATTTCAATTAAAATTTTGAAAGTAAATATAAAAATTTGAATATAAACTACGCCAAACGACTAACCGAAACCCCTAACCTTTTGGATCCAGCTAAAATTCTATATTTACATTGTTGTTTAAAATTAAAAAAAAGTATATTAATAAATCTCACTGCCGATGAAATTACGGGTAATGCATATATAAACATAGAGTTATCTCTTTTCTTTCAACCACATGGATTGACAATGCACTTAAACGTAAACTTTGTTACGTGAAAGCAAAGTTGTTTATAGTTGGATTTTTATGAAACTTTCAGGATAGTTTGATATGATTTGACTTAAAACGAATCTTAAATTACAACACTGTACGATAAGGACAAATGCCTTGAAAATGGGATCGAAATTGAAAATTATATTCTTTCTTGTGGAAAAAGGGGTCGTGGCAGCCCAAAAGTTTTAATGACATTGCATTTATGATTTTCCTAGGAACCTGCGTACCCTAGGTGCCATAGTTACGGAGGTATTTGCGGAAAACATTATTTTTTCAGAGGTGTCTTTGGTTATTTGCTCATTGCGGGGCGGTAGGGGTCCTGGCAAAAATTTGAAAAATTTGGACTTTCATTCCAAATTTGGTGTCTCTAGCTCTTGTAGTTTAAAAGATCCAGGTGTTCATACAGACGGACGGACAGACAAACCGACGGATATTACTATATCGTCTCAGCTGTTGATGTTGATCAAGAATATATATACTTTATATGGTCGAAAAAGCTTCCTTCTACCTGTTACGCACATTTCGCTTCTGACAAACCTAATACACCCCTCTACTCTTTTTTAGAGTACGGGGTCTAAATATATATGTATACTTTATATACTTTATGGGGTCTGCCACGCCTTCTTCTGCCTGTTTCATACTTTGCACAAACGCAATATACTCTTTCAGAGAGTATAAAAACGCAGGCACAATATAAATGTATAGTATATATATATATAACACGCGGGTCAAAACACTTGCTTGGTCGGACCATGTCGGGGATGACAGATACTCATAAATCTGCACGTATTATTCGGAGCGAGTAGAGAGCGAAAATTAGCGGAGAAAGCAGAAAGGCATATTGATGAAGCGTTAAGACCACTGCTGACCCAAGCTTTGCTTCTGAACTGGATCTGGGTCTGGGATAAGAAATGGGTTCGGAGAGGGATTCGGTAAGAGAGAGTGAGAGAGAATGAGAGTCAGCATAAAGCCAGCGTAAGTGGAAAATCAATGCGGACATCAGCGGTTGAAAACATGACAAGTTGAGCCCTTTAAGCCGCAAGTTATGCCAGCCACGCATACAACAGCACCAAAAGCAGCAAATGTGTTGACAAGAGGGTGACGGGGGAACTTCCCAGTATTGTATGGGGGTTGACTTTTTGCTGCCAATTTTGTTACCGAAGATTTTGTTGTTTTTGCCTGCGTTTTTCTGTCACTTCGTGCAAATGTGTCCTAGCAAATCCTGTTAAAATTGCATTTGAAACATGTCAACATTGTGCTGCCAACCAAAAAAGTGAAAAACCACACTACCCTCCTCAATTACTCCTCCAATTTTCACACCCGGATCTGGGCCTGGACCCAGATTTATCAACATGTTAGGACTGCCGGTTTTCCATTTTTTACTCTGATTTTTCTGTGCATTTATCGTACATTTATTTGGCTTGTAATTCATTTCCATTCACATTTACACATATCCATCGCTGAAATTCCCTTTTCCTGGATTTTTGGGTACTGCACATTTGTGTTGGATTCGCTGTTTGTTTTTTGTTGCCCTTTTTCAATTTTATGGGGGTGGATATAGAATCTGTTCGCTTTTTATCCTAGTCGCAGATGTTGTAGTTTGAGTTTCTGGTCAAAATTGGCTTTGACAGTCAACGCTTTGCACTTGTAATGCGGTTTCAATTAATTCGAAGGCGCGGCAGTCTGAGATTTATCCGACTTCAGCTCGGGGGAATCGTAGGTACGGTGAACAGCTGCATAAAGGGAACTTTTAGCCCGGTGGCATAAACTATGCAAATGACACCTGTTAGGTAATAGATAATTGACAGTAGGCTTTAATGACTTGACTGATCTTTTTTAAATTTTCGCATAATCGTTTATAAAATATTTTAATATGAATAAATATACATGGAACGAAAGCAAAGCAAATCAAGTTTATTTTAGACTTTTGGTGTTCTCCTTTCTGATATTGTGTAGCTGACTTTCAGGTAACACAAAGACAACTTCATCAAACATACAAAGTATGGGCTTAGTATTATTTATTTATTTGTTACAAATTCGATAACTATGTCATATATCTGACATAGGAATATTCACTCTAAGTTCAGTAACTAATATGAAAATTTTTAATCACGAAGCTTGTAGAGCATTTAAAGAGACCTGCAAGCCCAGTAAAGTAATGATCGTACGAGTAGCAAGGCGTCCAGTTAAATTCTGTAATCAAAAAGAGCACTGTGGTTTATTAGGTTTGTCTTAAGCGAAATTGGTTACCACTTGAGATATCGGGATGCTATGTGTAGGGTAAGTAGCATTTTAACTTTTTCCATCAAGTTGTTTCAGATCAGAAAAATCTACCGCCTGTAGAACAAACCAGTTGAAAATTTTTAATTTGTATCGAAAAACGCACACTTGTATGATTAGTACAAGGTTTATTTCTTCTTAATTCTTATGGTTTTTCTTGATTATTTTGTTTGTTATCTATTATACATAAACATATCTATAAATATCTATTATATATGAACATTTCAAAACTCAGAAATAAAATAAATAAAGAAGTCGAATCTCTTCGATCTGAGTAAACACCTCTTCCTACATATGTTAAATGTATGTAGAACTAACATTGATTATGTACATACATATTTATTTACAATTTTAGCTGGATGTTTCATTTCTATATCGTAAATTAAATGAAACGAATTTAATTTTATTAGATTCACTTGTCGTTTATGAAAGGCTTTTATTTATATACCCACAGATCATTTATTTCTTGACATGTGTGTATGTAAAGTAAAGGCGAACGCAAGTCATGCAAAAACTGAAAACAGCGTAATTAATTACTAATTTATGAAATCATTGCTTCACATATTTTTGTACATATTTCAATAAGTGACTAAAACTAAGAGAAAACTCAACTAAATTATAGAAAATTGTTTGCCAAAAACAATAAAAAAGTGTGTGAAGAATGAAGAAACGTGGAAAGCAGCAGCTGCTTTCTTGGCCACTACATAAATTAGCTGTCTGGCTAAAATGGTACTTGGTTTACGGCCAGTTGTACATACATATATATATACATGAATATATATGTGAGCCCACGCCCGCTCCTGACTCTAAACCCTCACTTCGCGTGCTACAGTCGTACTGCCAAGTGCCGGCCATAAAAAACAAAGACAAGTATTTAATTTTGTAGAGAGAAGCTGACAAACTGAAGTATACAAGCAAAAAGCGACTCTGGACAATCAGAGAAGAGATGGGGAGGGGCCACGAGAGGAGAAATTGGGGAGGGGCAGAACGAGAAGAAGGGGCTGAAAAGACAGCGAGTAGCACATAAATAAAATGAAAAATCTACTGCCAGCAGCAAATTCAGTTCACTCCGAAAAGCGGCCAGCCGTACATGGAGAGTAGTCCCGGGACATGGCTCTTAGTTACCATCTAGCGGAGTCTTTCCTATGTGCTTCCTTCTCATGTAGTAGTACTGATATTAGGCACATAATGTAGGCTACGGGCAGAGCGGCAGAATCACGCGGAAAGACGCATGCGCCTGGTAGCAGCTCCCTCACTGTCTGTCTGTACGTCCTCTTCTGGCACCTAGGCTCGTATTGTCCCGTCGTGTCTCTCCCTCTCTCTCTCTCTCTCTCTCTCTCTCTCTCTCTCTCTCTCTCTCTCTCTCTCTCTCTCTCTCTATCTATCTCTATCGCTTTCTGATTCTCTTAGTCGTGTCTTTTTTGTGTCGACTCTTTATTGGACTGGTAATAAACCAGGCGATGCCTACAAATTATAAAGTGCAACTCTGTGTAGGAATTCTTAAAATGTAAATATAATGAGCAAAAAATTAGCCAAGACTACGCATCACGTCTTTCGTAGTCGAGTCTCTCAGCAAAACATCCAAACATGGTCAAGCTAAATTTACTAGGCTCCAATTAAAGGCATGGCTATAGCTTCCGTTCTAAGGGGGCCAAAAGGGCAACTGCTTGGGTACCCATAAAATATGTCAAAATACTATTTTCCGACACTTTTTCCGTCGCCAATTTCTCAGGCGTTGCTCTGTTTTTTTCTCCTATATTTTTTTCCTACGCTACGACTAAATTTAATCGATTTTTTTATTTGGTATGTAAAAATCACAAAGGCGTAAATTTAAAATAAGTGCTTTTTATCCCCTCTCGTTTAATTTCCCGTTTCTTCCTCTTGCGAAATTGTTTTTGCTTAATTTGTGTCGTTTTTTAGGTTTTCAGTTTTTCCTGTTGTCAGATTACTGTGTACACATGTTATGATTGTGTAATTGAATTTGTCGCCTTCATATTAATATGCTGTGCCACAACTATTTTGGATGACTCTCTACTGTTTTACAGTGGTTGTTATAAGGCTGTCCATAAAATTCCTTTGTTTAATTTAATATCAACAATATTTTAACTATTCTATTAAATTTAAACTGTTTCAAAAATGTAATTTATATTTGATTTTTCTTTTTAATATACATATGCATGTGTAAGGTTCAGTCAAATGAAGCTAATATATTTTAGTTCAAATGAGAAAAATGGTACATTGTCGAATAATCGTATTAACAAATTGAGGAATTGTCTTGAAACACTTAAGTTTATAAATTAACAAATATACCTGTACTCTTTAAATAACATTTCTCGTGTTCTAAATTTTCAAAGTGAGTTTAATGTTAATTTTTTTTTTTATGAGCATTTACGTTGTTAATTTCAATCAACTTTAAGTTGTAAAAGTATTACGAAAATTAAACCCTTACCAAACCTATTTGATGGATCACTTGCTTGTTCATACCCCTACAAAATTTCGCACCTTCTTGGCCGATAAATACCACAGTTAGGTGGTATATTAAGTGTCCAGCACACAAAAGCCAATAACTAGCAAAAAAAAAGGAACTTCTAGATACTTGCAGCTACTATCCGGCGAGCAAAAACAATACAATCACAACGAAAACAACAAGAACAACAAATTCAACAACCGTCAGCATTCAATCCAAAGTAAAAATGCTTCTCATACGGTTTATTTACACAAAATGTCAAAAGCGAATGAGAGAGAGAGAGAAAGAGAGGGAGAGAACGATAAAGAGTGAGAACTGAAGAACGGGAGTCAGTCGCAGGTGCTAGCAGACAAACAGGCGTACAATAGCCAGCGGATAAACAGACAAACAGGCAGCAACAACAACAACGATAACAATAAAAAGACGTGCAACCATTTTGGAATTATAATGCACAAAAGAAACTCACTAAAGAGGTAAACATAATGTAAAAAGGCCATCGAGAGGGGCAAGCAGCAGAACTGAATGCCAGAGGGAAAAGCAGAGAGAGCGAGTTGGCAATACTGAGTTGACAGAGGCCAAACCGGTTCGTTCGCGTGGCCAATCAGATTGCAGAAAAGCAAAGGCGTTGACTAAGAGCGCGACTGCGCAGCAGCAGTACATGGTAGCAGCTGCGAACACAGTCGAACGCAGACTTCAACTGGCAGCGAACACGGTTGGTCCAGTTGGACTTTTGCAGCGCGTACGTGCGGGTGCCCCAAAGAGAGCTGATCTGAGCAGAAGCCGTGCGACAAACGATTATTACCTACGCGTGCGGGTCTAAATAAAATACTCATATTACTGTACAGTGTACAAATGCATGCATGCATACACGAGATCATGTACATACTTGCATAATTTTTATTAACTTTCAGTTCGCTTTGGTGCCAATTAGTGCGTAGTTATCAATTTATAACTACTATTGCAGTTACAATTGAATTTGTTAGTGTATGTGAAAGTTCACGCATTATGCTGTTGAGTGTCAAATACACAGCATTTTTACAATAACTGCTGTAGCAACAACAAAACCAACAACGGAAAATCCTAAGCTGCAGATGGAAAGCAACGCATTTGTCAGCAGCCATTTGCCATCTCAAGCGCTTGTTGTACTCTCGGAGGCTGCTTCCGGTTTGCACGAGGCACTGCGTGGACAACGTCCGTTTCCATCGAGAGTAAGTAAAAATGCGAATCAGTCCCTCTCAGGAATACACGTATCCAGCGCCCACGTACAACATTATACCCGTCTTACGCCGTACTACCTGTCTTTGGCCATTGCGACATATTTATGACAAATCATAAACTCGTCGGCGGTTTCGACAACAAAACGACGGTTCGGCGGTTCAGTTAGCTCGAGTAGCCAGAGCTTCTGACCCACCGAGGCTATAAATCAGCAACACACTGAGAACGAAGAACGCAAAGCAGAGATGAGGAGAGTGTAGAACGGAGAGCTGAGAGCAGACAATATTAAACAATGCTTATTGTAAAACAACAAACCAAAGCAACCCAAACAATATACTGTGAAAAAATTTTCTCCCATGTACAAATATAGTGTGATCATCGATAAAGGTTGAAGTTTATCAGTAGAATAAACATACTTTCTATTAGCAAAGTCTACAAAACTGTTATGTAAAAAATTAAATATAAGCCTAAGATTTTATTAGCGAAAGTTATGATTAATAGTAACTTATGCAAAAAATATAATAAAACAATTTTATTGATAAAATTTGTTTCTTCAAAACAAAAACTAGAGTTTATTATAACTTTGCGTTTATAAAGGGAAGTTTTGGAACATGTTTTAAGCATTTTAATGATTCTAGTATTAGATTATCATAAAAAATTTAGCGATTTTATGCGTTACTTCTAGGTAGAAGCCTGAAAAAATTACGGTTTTCAAACTATTTTCCTGAGAAATATGTAAATTTGGTTGCTCTTAAGCGTAGGTAAACATAAAGTGGTAAATTTAAAGACTATTTAAACCAATTTTTTTTAACCAATAGTGCATGCGTCTGTTTAGGTGTTTCCGGGGCAAACTTTTCAAAAAATCGTTTTCGTGGGAACCATATTACCTTAAAAGTGAATTAATCAAGTGAAAAATAATACAAAACGCAGTTTAAAGCCAAACGCGGTAACAGTTTCGGTGTTCCATAAGAACAAGTTGCGGGGCGTGCCGTACTCCTCCTATTGCGCATATTTCCATACAAATCAAAATTTGTTTGATCGATTTGTCCTATGTGAGCTATAGGATATTGTTGTCCGATCCCCACCAAAATTGGTGAGTCGTTTCAAAGTTATGGTGATTTTAACATAGTTTTTTTCGCGATAATCATAGTGTTTACAATTTGCGGGGGCGGTAAGGGGCATGGCAACAACTTTAAATAAATATGATCTGAGTACACCATAGACGGATTTCCTTTCCGAATTTGGGGGCTCTAGCTCTTGTAGTTGAAAAGATCCAGGTGTTTATATGGTATATTGACTCGGCTGTTGATGTCGATAAAGAATCCACATACTTTATGGGGTCGGAAATGCTTCCTTTTGCCTGTGAAGCATATTTCGCTTTTGACAAACCTAAGAGACCCCTCTAAAAAATTCAGAAAAGTAATTATTTTAATCAATTTTCAGCACAAGCAATGGAGTATTTTGAAAAAGTAATTATATTATTTAATCTTAGCTTTTGTAGACTTAAATTGCAATATGAACTTTACAGTAAATTTCTTCATGTGTAAATCGCAGTTCAGAGACAATCGAAAGTAGACACGCAGTCACATTCAGACTCAGTATTTAGTTTTCAGTGTTCAGTTTCCAGAGTCTCGCATTCTTCGATCGACGAATGCGTTTGCAAACGCCCCATTGTGTGTAGATTTTTGCAACGAACAGATTTATGATAGCTACCAGGTTGAGCAGGGAACAGGGAGCTGGGGTGATGGGTTGCTAACTGGGATCAGTTTAAGTCTCGGTGCCTTAAAGTGCCCCCGCTGCCGGTCATCATTGTAAACATGAGCAATGATCTTGACGCTGATGCTACAAATGATGAAGAACTCGAAACTGATGATGAGCAAAACATTCACAAGAATTGGAATTAACACAGCTTTGGTGTAAAACATACTAAACGGGTTTCTGATCTCTGGTTCACTAAGTGGAGTTGCTGTCAGTGTTGGAATCGGAGGTGGAATTGAACTTGTACATAGCTTCGAGTAGTGCTAAGATATGTTAAACATGACAACAATATGTCCTCGATCAGTAGAATAAAGTTGGATGATATATTGTCGTCAACATCAGGTCTCAAAATCTGAAACGCTAAATCATGGAAATAATCTCGACTTAAAAAGTAGTTTACTGGCAAAAATTTATTCCTTTCCTTTCCTAAATTTTATACTCTGCAAGTTTAACTGGGGTTTTTGCAAAGTATGTAAAAGGCAGAAGGGGACATAACAGATCCCACAAGTACATATAAACAAGCCCAGTCGATACAGCCATATCGGTCTGTATGTCAGTAAGTCCGTGTGAACAAACTGATTTCAGAGATGGTAAAAGCTAAAAATTCAAATTCAAGAATCGAACGAACAAACCACGAAAAAAATCTATGTTTTTGGTGAATACCGCTGTTGGTACACTGGTTCCTAGGGACACCAACCAATGTCATTACAAATTTTGGGCTTTTTCCAATTTATTTAAATTTGTTATTTAAAATTATTAAAATTCGTTTGATGACTAATAACATCAAACTATCCTATATGTTTCATACGAATCCGACCACAAATAAAACTAGAAGAAAATTTTCATGCTAAGCATTTCAACCGATTGTTCCTATGGCAGCTACATATATAGTGGTCCGATCTGGATAAAATTTGGTCAGCTGATGGAAAGTGGTAAAGAATGTATATTGCGAGAATTTGGTTCAAATCTTTTAAGAGACACTGAAAATTTTCATACTAAGCATTTTCAGCATTTTTAACCGATTGTTCCTATGACAGCTATATGATTTAGTGGTCCGATTTGGATTTAGTACAAAATGCATTTAGGATAAACTTGGTGGAGCAAGCTCAAAAAAAAAAATTTTTTTTTTACCGTTTGTTCCTATGGGAGCTATATGATATAGTGATCCGATCTGGCCGATTTTAACATATGAACTGCATGCAGAGAGAATACACATGTGTACCAAGTTTCATCACGATAGCTTAAAAACTGAGAGACTAGTTCCCATAGAAACAGACGGACAGACATGTGTATTCTTGATCAGCATCAACGGCCGAGTCGACATAGAATTTTCCGTCTGCCTGTCTTTGATATTTAGTAAGCTTGGTCAACACAAATAGCTTTCATACCAGCTCATAATTTAAGCGAATTTTTATCCGATCGTTCATATGACACCTGTACGATATAGCTTTCCGATTTGAAGGAAACTTGGTCAGTATATGCATGGGACATCGATATGTTTTCTATACTAAAACATGATTTTTCCTGTTTTTACCTTTGCATGAACATAGAACGCCCTAAAGTAGTCGTGCCAAAAAACAAAGTCAAGCTTGTTGCATTTTATTTTGTTCATACAGACGGACGGACTGACAGACGCACATGTCTGTATCAATTCGTCTATTGATGCTGATCTCGAATTAGGACGCCCACGACTTCGTTTTCTTCATGTTACATAGTGTGTAATACATACGTTCCAATGTTTACAATATACAGTGTAAAAATTAAACTTATTAAGAATGAAATTTGGTTTGCATATGGGACTTGGTACTAAATGATTCGAGATAGCTAAAAAAAATTTGTCCTAATTTGAATGTTCCTACAGAGGCTATATGATGTTTTGTTTTAGTTTTATTCAGCTAACTTTAAAATTTATTTGATAAGCACAGTCAAGACCCAAAGGATGTACTACCACGAAAACTTCTCTTGAAGGTCATGAAACATGCCCTAAAATAGGCTACAAATACTTAAATTCCAAAAGAGCAGCTGATGAAAGAATGGTCTTGTCTGCCTGTCGTCTGTCAGGTCAAAGCTATAAACATTTATTTTGACAAAATTGGGAATTGATAAACGATTTAAGGTTTTTTTTTAGTCTCATTTTTTCCATTTCCTGCTGCTGCCACAAATTGAGATTTATTTGGTTTGCTTGTTTGTTTGCTTCATGTTCGTTGATTGTTGCCAGTGTCGTACTTTATGGCCAAGTTAAACGAAATTGGCAATTGTATGAAACCGATTGGCTCATGCCACTGGTTATCGTGTTGTTGTAATTAAGCTGTTATTGTTGTTGCAAGCAGCTGCTATTTAAAAACACAAACTTGAGCATTACAACAATCTCCTCGAAGTCGACAACGAGTGATAAATGCCAATAATTCAAGTGTTAAAAACAAAATACAAAACACAAACAACAATGCAAGCACATTTGCATAATACAACCCTCGCAAAGCATCTAATAGAAGTGCAAACAGAAACATTGAGAGGAGTGGGATGCGAGGCGAGGGGTGGCAAGTAACACCTGCTGCACATAAATCAAGGGAAGTGGAAATTTCTATAAGCAAAGTTTACGTATCGCATTAAAAAGTCATTTCGGAATGCTAACAAATTCACAAAGTCGGCAACGGAACGAGAGCATCGAAAGTCGAGAGTCGTCACTGGAGTCGCCAGTGGTTGACCACTTTCACATTTACCTCCCACTCTCCTTCTCATTCCCCCTCTGCCCATGTACCACTCACTAATTCGCCATCTGTGCACGTGGCATTTAATCAGCGCCACTTATTAGGGGGCTCCTTCTAACCGATTCAGCAGAAATGAAACTCATACGGTTGGCAATCCTCCTGTCTGACCCACCTCGTACCCCATTAAAAACCCCTAGCCTATTCAGTTGATGCCTATTTGACAAACGATTTTCTTCAACACTGACTTGCAGTTATTTGTGAACGGAAACTGCTTTCAAGTAAGTCCTCAACTTATTTGACGATGGTGGGATATTGTTGACGCTGATATAGAAATATATACAAATACTCACTTTCCTGGACTTTCTCGATAAGACAAAATTAATGACCTTTATTTTCGGTTAATTATTCCAACTATCAATAGAATACTTAAATTTCGAGCAGCGCTGCTCCGTGGAAAATAAGAAAGAAAAGTACAGTCGAGCGCGCCCGACCGTATAGTACTCTCTGCATTTATTCCCGATTATAATGTTAAAATCGGTATCCGGATATAACAATAAATAGATCTTGTATTAGAACACGTTAAAACCAACATAAATCTATGCATAATAGCATATACATGTGTTTGTCTGTATGCACATACATATACATTTGACATTACATTTATTCACATATATATGTGTGTATGTATGCGGTCAAATATAAACTTTATTGCTTGTTTCCTTTTTAGACCCCTTACTCTAAAATAGAGTACAGGGGTCTATTAGGTTTGTCAGAAGCCAAATGTGCGTAACAGACAGAAGGAAGCTTTTCCCACCCTATACAGTATATATATTCCTGATCAGCATGAACAGCCGAGTCGATATAGCAATGTCCGTCTGTCCGTCCGTCTGTATGAACACCTGGATCTTTTAAACTACAAGAGCTAGAGACACCAAATTTGGAATGAAAGTCCGTCTATGGTGTACGCAGATCAAGTTTATTTCAAATTTTTGCCACGCCCCCTACCGCCCCCGCAATGAGCAAAAAACCAAAGATACCTCGGAAAAATTGATGTTTTCCGTGAATATCTCCGTAGCTATGGCACTTAGGACCACCAATTTGGGTACGTAAGTTCCTAGGGACAGCATAAATGCAATGTCATTAAAACTTTAGGGCTTCCACGCCCCCCTTTTCCACAAGAAACAAAATAATTTTAAATTTTTGATGCATTTGTCCCTCCATAAAAATCCAACTATAACCAACTGAGCAATTAGGTAACAAAGTCTTCCTTGAAGCGCATTGTCAATGCATTTGGTTGAAAGAAAAGAGATAACTGTATTTTTTTATATATACATTAGCCGCAATAGTTTGCGAAGAAAGCGTGGCCCAGGTAGTAGAGGTGCTTGTTATTACTTTTGGCACTTGTATGTGAACACAAGACCTGCGGTTCGAACCCCGGCACAGACTCAGAAATTTCCATTTTTTTTTTTTTTTTGTAATTGTTATATAACAACATTATTACATGTAAATGAAAATAATCAGATTTCTGTCAAATGTAGGGCGTGGTGCTACCGATAGGGTTGTTGCGTGTCCTGCAAGTTTCGTATAAGTTCGCAGGTTCAATTCCCGACAGTGGCATTTATTAATATACTTTTTTAAATTTCAAACAAAAATGTAAATAAAGAATTAAAGAATAAAGTGGTGCAACAGGGCAGGATTGCGGTTAGTCGTCTGGCGTATAATAAATTGTATAAATATAATTTATGTACACTTGGTTGAAAGAAAAGAGATAACTCTATGTTCTAGTAACAAAAGCTACAGTCGAGCGAGCCGACAGTAAAAGACCCCGCACTCCTAGTGAGAATTTTTCCATAAAAATGTCCCGTTTTCAACCGATTTGTCCTATGGGAGCTATAGGCTATAGTTGTCCGATCCGGATCAAACTTGGTGGAGATAATTATAATGTCCGTACACATAATGTGTAAATTGTGTCAGGATAGCTCAACTAATACATATCCCCATACAAATGTCCCTTTTTCGACCGATTTGTCCTATGGGAGCTATTGGCTATAGTTGTCTGATCTGGACCAAACTTGGTGAGGATAGTTATAATGGTACCATACAGGTACTGTGTAAATTTGGTAAATTGGTAAATTAGCTCCGATAGCTTCCAATTTGTAGTGTAATGAAAATAGTTTCTTACAATTTCCGATGGCGGTAGAGGGCGTGGCAAAATTTTGAAATAAACTTCACTTGCCTAACATATAGACCGACTTTCATTCCAAATTTGGTGGCTCTAGCTTTTATAGTTTAAAAGATCCAGATGTTCATACGGACGGACGGACAGACAGATCAAGAATATATATATTTTATGGGGTCGGCCACGCCTCCTTCTGCCTGTTACGCACATTTTGCTTCTGACAAACTTAATAGACCCCTTTACTCTTTTTTAAAGAGTACGGGGTCTAAAAAAAGATTCTTTTATTGACTGACTAAATATCGAGTCGATAGAGACCAAGTTCGAACTTGTAGCTCCTACCATCTTTGAAAACTGTTTGTTCATACGGACAAACGGTCATGGCTATATCGACTCGGCTTACTAAGATCAAAGGTAAAATGTTAATTTAAGGAGAAATATTCCAAGAAGCAAGAGTGAGTATGGTGTTTTTTTCAAGGGGCTCGCTGGACTGTAGTCTTTCTTATTTAATAGTTTAAATTTAAAAATTTTTACTAATTTTTGATATGTACATATTTTCAATTAAGCAGGCCAGGGAAAGGTTTGAGCTGTATATAGAACACAAACAACACCAATACCTCGAATTATTTATATGAATTCACTCTGGATATAACAGGAAGAATTCTTCTTTAAGAAATGTTTAAATATTGTCCAATAAAAGTAACACAATTTAGTTATGGGAACAATATATTTATTGTGGAATACCATCTCAATAAATTGCATAGGTACAATTGGAATAATGCAACGAAGGGAATTCTCAGTAAGTTCTGAGGAAATTGTAAAATCTAAGTGGTCCTAAAAATCGAACGCTATGGAAACCAAGTAATAATCTCAGCAAATGGAACATGCAATTTCTGATATATGCAGACCACTGCCAAGCCGCCTTAAAATATGCAGCGAAATGTTTAATTTGCGACAAAAAAAAGTTGATCTGTTCAGAATTGAGAGATTTTAGAGTTATGATACCGCCGCACATAAACTGTGTCATATACTGGGATGGAGAGGACGAGGGGGCTACGAAGGGAGATGAAGAAGGAGGATTCCATGGCTTTAGTGCGGACCGGGAAATGTAATTCCAATGGGGTGTAAAATAACGAGCAAAATGTTACCAAAATACAAAGGCTTTCCGAGTGATATGGGCACCATAAAGAGAATGAGAATGTGAGGGTGAAAGTAAGGACGAGGGTGAGGTCGTATTCATGCAAGTTTGAGGAGTTGGGGATTGTGATAAAAACAACAAGGGATAAACAGACAAACCGTTTATAACAAATTGAGCCTGATGATTGTTAAGCGTCTGGGACACACACTTAGCACACCCATCAAGTGGCAACGAGACACAGGAACTCACATATGGAAAGGGAAAACTGAGAACTGAAAACTCCTAAGCGACATCATGTGTGACAAGTTCACCCACCAAAATGAATTTACATACAAATTTGTCTGTAGTGCTGTGGAAAAGTGAGTTAAACCCACTGACATGTCGAGATGGGGGACAATTTAAAAAATGCTCATTTACGGCATACTTGTAAATTATTGTGGATAAAAAGTTATATTAGAATATGAAAATTTGTAGCTTTCATCAGTTTCTTTAAATGATTTTTATATATTTCGAAGGTTTTTAAATATGGGACAACTAGTTAGCAGTGTTCAATTTCATCCAATAAATTTAACAGAAAACAAGTAAGAAAGGCTACAGTCGAGTAAGTTGACGGTGAAAAACCCAGTTCTCCCAGCAGTACCCATTTTTGTACTTTCTGCCAGAGTATATTGGGTTTGTGCAAAGAATGTAACAAACAGAAAAAGGCGTGGCAGACCCCATAAGGTATATATATTCTTGATCAGCATCACAAGCCAAGTCGTCTGTCTGCATGTCCGTATGAACACACAGATTTCAGAGATGGTAACAGCTACATGTCGTTTTTAGGGCATTTGTTCTTATCGTACTGTATTGTTATATGTGATTCGATTAAAGACTAATCCAACTATAAACAGAAGAGCTACCACGTAAAAAAGATTATGTTGAGGCGCAATGTCAATGCATGCGAGCAAGCGAGACAGAAACATACAAGCATGTGTGGCAGCAGCGCTGCCCGTAGACGCTGGCCGTGCAGACCAATAGTATACATATACATATATATGACACCGATTTTAATATAATAATCGGAAACAAAAACAGACATATTATACTGTGGGTGCCGCTAGACTGTACTTTTCTATCTTGTTTTATAGGTATAGAACTTTAAGATCTCTTTCGCGCACTACTTGAAGTTCATCATTGAAGTAGACTCGAATGAATCCATCCGCCACCGTGCACTGGAGTTTGAGCTGTTTCCATCCATAATCACTGAATCTTTGGTACCACCACCAAGATCGTGTGATCTAACCCCGATAGATTACTTTCTGCGGGGTTATGTCAAGTCAACGGTTTATGCGGATAAACCGCAAACCCTTGACCACTTAGAGGAGTTATTGGCGATAAACGGCCACAAATTGGACCTCTAGATTGGACTATGCCCAGGTCAGCCGTGGCGGTCATATGCCTGACATTATAATCAAGATGTAATGCCATGAATTGATCTGCCAAATAAAAAAAAGTCATTCCAATATCTTAATCCATCGTTGTGTTATCCCAATTTTAAGTTCAAAACCCAAAAATAACAAGAAAGAAAAGTACAGTCGAACACGCCCGACAGTATAATACTCTCTGCTTTTATTCCCAATTATAATGCTTAAATCGGTATCCAGATATTACAATAGATAGTTCTTGTATTAGAACACGTTAAAACAAAAAAAAAAGCTAAGCATAATCGAACATACATGTGTTTGTATGCACATACATATTTGTGTATGAATACTATTGGTCGGCATGACTAGCGCTGTCTCTCTCGCACTCATTGCTCTCGAATAAAATCTTTGTTGCTTCATTTATTTCTTGTTTATGGTCGGATTCTTATAAAACTTTCAGGAGAGTTTGACATGATACGTCTTCAAACGAATCATAAATAACAACACTGTACGATAAGAATAAATGCTTTAAAAACGGCATGCAAGTTTGAAATTTTCTTTTATTTCTTGCTCATTGTGGGCGAATGGGGCGTGACATCGAAAAAAAAAAAGATTCTTGTATTGACTGACTAAATATCGAGTCGATTGAGACCAAACTCGAACTTGTAGCTCTTACCATCTCTGAAATCTGTTTGTTCATACGGACAGACAGACAGACGGACAGACAGACAGACGGACGGACGGACAGACGGACATGGCTATATCGACTCGGCTCGTGACGCTGATCAAGAATATTTATACTTAATGGGGTCTGCCACGCCTCCTTCTGCCTGTTACATACATTTGCACAAACCCAATATACTCTTGCAGAGAGTATAAAATTTTTTTTTTTTGAGCTATCTCCTCCAAATTCATCCAATTTGCATTTAGTACTAAATCCTATGTGCAAGCCAAATTTCATTCAGATCGAACCACTATATCATATAGTTGCCATAGGAACAATTGGTTGAAATGCTTAGTATGAAAGTTTTCGATGTCTATTGAGCAATTTCATCCAAATTCACGCAATATATATTTGTTATCATTTCCAATGTGTTGACCAAATTTCATTCAAATCGGACTACTACCATATAGCTACCATTGCAACAATTAGTGATTTAAATAAAATTAACGCAATATGCGTGTCTGCAAGAGTATTTAATCTTCGGCTCGCCGAAGATAACCTTTTGTTCTTGTTTAAATTTCAATTGAAACTTTAACCCTCTATTTCCCCGAGTTTTCGGATTGGTCATGGCTTCAAAAAAAAAAAGTTTGTCCTGGAAAAATGTTTGAATCGTGGAGATACAGGATTCATGTTGACCCTGGAACCTTAACATTAAATAACAAGCAAGATAAGTACAGTCGAACACGCCCGACCGTATAATACTCTCTGCTTTTATTCCCAATTATAATGTTAAAATCGGTATCCGGATATAACATTAGATAGTTCTTGTATTAGAACACGTTAAAACAAAAAAAAAAACTAAGCATAATCGAACATACAATTGCCTTTAAAGCGGCATGCAAGTTTGAAAAGTTTTTTATTTCTTACGGAAAAAGGGGGCGTGGCAGTCCAAAATTGTAAATGGCAATGCATTTATGCTGTCTCTAGGAACGTGTGTACCAAAATTGGTATTCCTAAGTGCCATAGTTACTGAGATATTCGCCGAAAACATCGTTTTTTTCCGAAGTATGTCTAGTTTTTTGCTTATTGTGGGCGAATGGGGCGTGGCATCAAAAAAAAAAAAAGATTCTTGTATTGACTGACTAAATATCGAGTCGATAGAGACCAAACTTAGCTCTTGTAGCTCTTACCATCTCTGAAATCTGTGTGTTCATACGGACAGACAGACGGTCAGACGGACAGACGGACGGACGGACATGGCTATATCGACTCGGCTTGTGATGCTGATCAAGAATATATATACTTTATGGGGTCTGACACGCCTCCTTCTGCCTGTTACATACATTTGCACAAACACAATATACTCTTGCAGAGAGTATAAAAATGTTAAGCTTTTTATATGTAACAGGCAGAAGGAGGCGTGGCAGACCCCATAAAGTATATATATTCTTGATCAGCATCACAAGCCGAGTCTATATAGCCATGTCTGTCCGTCTGACCTCTGTCCCCCCCAATTTCTTTCCTTTCAGTGCAGAAATATAATTTCTATAAATATGGATTGGTTAAAGACATGCATTAAATCTAACTATAAAGGTTATTCTTAGCATACTGTTCTCAAAAGTTCATTAAATTAAAGAAATTATAGTTTCAGATTATTCCCGAATATAAATTTTTATTTTATTAAGATTAAAATTTCCAAAAAAAAAATCAAATCTTTAAGAGAGAAAAGAATTATTTAAATTAGCATACGCTAGCTTTTATTCATCTCTGATTTCTGAACTGAATTCGTTAAAAGGGACAATAGTATTATATTATCCTGTTTATGTGTGGATCATAAGCAAAAAAAACTTCCACTTTTAATTATCTGTTAATTTATTCTTTATTGAATTTATAGGTACCAATGATAATTTAGCTTAAAAGATTAGATCTTAGTTAGACTCGACTTGAAGTAGAATCGATCCATCATTTTAAGCAAGCATGTTTGAAGCAACTAGTTTGTTAAGCTCACCAATAAGCACTAAGAACAGTAATATAGAATTCGAGATAAAAATGTTTAAGAAATCATTATACTTGGAAGCATAGTCGAGCTCTCTCGACTCAAGCTGACCAGCTACAGTCGAGTTACTATATCAATTATGCACTTACATATACAACTTCTATTTTCAGTTACCTGACGCCAAAGATCTACACAACATGTCTCTAGTCGGCAACTACAGCACCCAATTCCTGCACAACTTCCACCCACACCTTCTGCAGACCCTCAACCACGGAATGCTTGCAGCGAATGGAGCTGCTGCCGCTGCAGCTGCCGTTTCGGCTCCCGGCAGCTACTTTGCTAACGAACGTACCGCTCTGGGGAAGCCGTCGGTGCTTTCAAACTTTTCGCTGCCGTCGGCGTTTTCTCCTCCCAAGTATATAGGCATATCTTTGGATCAGGTGAGTATAGCTGGAGTGAGGAGTTTATTGGGCGTTTTGAAAAGGGGGCATTGAAAACGGATAGATAGAAAAGATACTGACCGGGAAGAGGCGTTGATAATGTGTTGTGTTGTGTGAATTGGCAGTTGTCATAATTGAAATTGAATTTTGCAGAATCTTTTTAATGGCAGCGAATCTTTTCGCACGGATTCGGCCAGTCCCACGTGCACATCACACGAGTCCATGGAAGGATCACAGGATTACGATGCCGTTGAAAAGGGTGAAAGCCCTCGCAGCAATAACTCTCAGGATCCCAGGGATTTGAGACGTAAGTCCTTCATCAATGGGTTTACTCCCGTGTTTGTTTGCCTTCGTCAAATTTGCATGTTGCCAAAAATGTTTTGAGATAAAACAAATGTGGGAGTGGAATTTGTAATACCCTTACAGAGGGTATATATTGTGCGTTTTTTTTTTTTTTTTTGTTTTCTATCGTTTGCCTCTTTTTGATCAAAATCTTTGAGCCGTATTTGTTTCAATTTTACTTTTCCTACGCAATTTTAACGCTTCACTAGGCTAATTTTGACTGGCAGGCAGAAGGCCGTGGCAGATGAGACGTACAGACTGACGACTGGCACACGGACTGACAGCGAAGCTGCTATTTTTTATTAGTTTTTCTTGTTAGAAACATTTAAATCAATTTTGAGCAAGTATTTACCTGAGAGCATCTGTCCCTTACATTATCATTAAAAATGCTTCCATTTCCGAAAAGTAGCTCAAACATATTGCCTTCAAACACGTTGCTAATTGGTTATAAAGCCAATCTCGCTAAGCGTCTTATACCCAGCAGTCAAAAGCACATGAGCATGATGAATGGGATTGCAAAAGACCTGACACCAGTGGAGGGAGCCGGACTTCAAGGGTAGAACACAACAATCCGAACCTATCAAGTCATAAACGCAGCTGTTAAGGGGGTTGGAGATTTTACTCTTTGCATTTATCAATTGATCAAATAGTTTAATCCAGATTTAGTTCAACTCGAACGTAAAAATAAATATTTGCATAAAATTAAAGAAAACTGTTAAGAATGTCAACAGTCGAACAAAACGTAAAAGACCCCGTACTCATACTTGTGACCAGTTCTCCATACAATCGGTCGAAACAATCGGTCGAAAATATACTCTGATCATAATTTTGTGTGAAAATTTTCTGTTTTTTCCAAGCTATCTTAGCCATCCCCTAAACTATTGGACTAATATTTTTATCATTACCAATTTCAAATTACATATTGATACTGAGTAACGGGTATCCTAAAGTCGCGAGGCGACTATAGCATTCTTTCTTGTTTCTTTTTCTTTCTTGATTATAGTCGGATTTTTATGCAACTTTCAGGATAGTTTGATATAAATAGTCTCCAAACGAATTTTAAAAAACATTACTGTACGATAAGAACAAATGTCTTATAAACGGCATGCAAGTTTGAAATTTTTTTAACCTCTTATGGAAAACGGGGGAGTGGCATTTATGCTGTCTTTACTGAGATATTCGCCGAAAACTTCGAATTTTTCCGAGAAGTGTTTAGTTTTTAACTCATTGTGGGCGAATGGAGTTTGGCATCAAAAAATAAAAAGATTCTTGTATTGACTAACTAAATATAGAATCGAGACTGACTAAATTCCAGCTTGTAGCTCCTACCATCTCTGAAATCTATTTGTTCATACGGACAGACAAACGGACAAGTTTACAGGGCTATATCGACTCGGCTTGTTATGCTAATCAAGAATATATATACTTTATGGGTTCTGCCACTATTACTTTGTACCATATTTTGTACAAGCACAATACACTTTTGCAGAGAGTTAATGAGCATTATAATGAGTACGGGGTCTTTTGCTATCGACTGGCTCGACGGCACTTTACATTTCAAGTGTTTTATACCCTTGCAGAGGTTATTGTGTTATTATACTGTCTGCAAGAGTATATTGGGTTTGTCCAAATGTATGTAACAGGCAGAAGGAGGCGTGGCAGACCCCATAAAGTATATATATTCTTGATCAGCGCCACAAGCCGAGTCGATATAGCCATGTCCGTCTGTCTGTCCGTATGAACAAACAGATTTCAGAGATGGTAAGACCTACAAGTTTGAATTTGGTCTCAATCGACTCGATATTTAGTCAGTCAATACAAGAATCTTTTTTTTTTCGATGCCACGCCCCATTCGTCCACAATGAGTCAAAAACCCGTCACACCTCGGAAAAAATCTGTGTTTTCAGCGAATATCTAAGTAACTATGGCACCTAGGAATACCAATTTTGATACACGTGTTACTAGAGACCGCATAAATGCAATGACTTCAAAAGTTTTGGGTTGCCACGCCCCCTTTTTCCGCAAGAAATAACAAAAATTTTCAAATTTGCATGCCGTTTTAAAAGCATTTATTCTTATCGTACAATGTTGTTGTTTATGATTCGTTTGAAGACGAATTATGTCAAACTCTCCTGAACGTTTCATAAGAATCCGACCATAAACAAAAAAGTAATGAAGCAATAAAAATTTTATTTGAGCGCATTGCCGTGAGTGCGAGAGAGACAGCGCTAGTATTGCCGACCAATAGTATACATACACACATATGTATGTGCATACATTTAACGTCAAACAAATTTGTATGTACGTACAGACAATCAAATGTATGTTCGATTATGATTAGTTTTTAGACCCCGTACTCTTAACAAGAAAGAAAGGTACTGTCGAACACGCCCGACCGTATAATACTCTCTGCTTTTATTCCCAATTATAATCGGTATCCAGATATTACAATAGATAGTATTAGAACACGTTAAAACAAAAAAAAAGCTAAGCATAATCGAGCATACATGTGTTTGTCTGTATCTACATACAAATTCGTTTGACGTTAAATGTATGCATATACGCTCTGTCTCTCTCGCACTCATTGCTCTCGAATAAAATCTTTGTTGCTTCATTTCTTTCTTGTTTATGGTCGGATTCTTATGAAACTTTCAGGTGAGTTTGACATGATACGTCTTCAAACGAATCAAAAATAACAATACTGTACGATAAGAATAAATGCTTTAAAAACGGCATGCAAGTTTGAAATTTTGTTTTATTTCTTGCGGAAAAAGGGGGCGTGGCAGCCCAAAATTTTTGATATCATTGCATTTATGCGGTCTCTTGGAACACGTGTACCAAAATTGGTATTCCTAGGTGCCATAGTTACTGAGATATTAGCCGAAAACAAAGCTTTTTTCCGAGGTGTAACGGGTTTTTTACTCATTGTGGGCGAATGGGGGGTGGCATCGAAAAAAAAAAGATTCTTGTATTGACTGACTAAATATCGAGTCGATTGAGACCAAACTCGAACTTGTAGCTCTTACCATCTCTGAAATCTGTGTGTTCATACGGACAGACAGACAGACAGACGGAAAAGGGGACGTGGCAGACCAAAACTTTTGATGTCATTGCAATTATGCGATCTCTAGGAACACGTGTACCAAAATTGGTATTCCTAAGTGCCATAGTTACTGAGATATTTGCTTTAAACACCTATTTTTTCCGAGGTATGTCTAGTTTTTTGCTAATTGTGGGCGAATGGGGCGTGGCATCGAAAAAAAAAAAGATTCTTGTATTGACTGACTAAATATCGAGTCGATAGAGACCAAACTCGAACTTGTAGCTCATACCATCTCCGAAATCTGTTTGTTCATACGGACAGACAGACGGACAGACGGTCAGACGGACAGACGGACATGGCTATATCGACTCGGCTTGTGATGCTGATCAAGAATATATATACTTTATGGGGTCTGTCACGCCTCCTTCTGCCTGTTACATACATTTGCACAAACCCAATATACTCTTGCAGAGAGTATAAAAATTCCGTAACTTTCTCGAGCAGATCAAGTTTATTTCAAATCAGGGCCACGCCCCCCACCGCCCCCGCAATAAGCAAAAAACTAGACACACCTCGGAAAAAATTGATGTTTTCGGCGAATATCTCCGTAACTATAGCACTTAGGAACACCAATTCTGGTACGCAGGTTCCTAGAAACAGCACAAATGCAACGTCATTAAAAATTTTGGTCTGCCACGCCCCCTTTTCCCACACGAACTAAAAAACTTTTCAAAACTTACATGTCGTTTTTAAAGCATTTGCTAATATAGTACAGTATTGTAATTCAAAATTTGTTTAAAGACTAATTATTAAACTTATTATTAAACTACCCTAAAAGTTGCATAAAAATCCAACTATAAACAACTGAGCAATTAGGTAACAAATTATCAATTGAAGCGCGTTGTGAATGCACGTGGTTGAAAGAAAATGCATAACACTATGCTTATTTATACATTAGCCGCAGTACTTTCAAAAGAGAGCGTGGTCCGGGTGGGCCACGTACTTGTTTGTAAACACAAGACCTGCGGTTCGAACCCCGGCACAGACTCAGAAATAAAAGCTTTTTTTTTTTTTTAATTTTAATTTAGCACTATTTTATCTTAATGAAAATAATCGGAGCCGTCTCACAAGGAGGTGGTGGTGCAATTAGTAGTGTTGCGGCGTGTTCTGCATAAGTTGAGTATAAGCTGGCAGGTTCAATTCCCGACAGTGAAATTTTCTAATATACTTTTTTAAATTTCAAAAAAAAATGTAAATATACAATATTAACTGGTGCAACAGCGTTGGGTTGTGGTTAGTCGTTTATTTCTAAACCAATGGTCTGCGGTTCGAACCCGGTACAGACTCAGAAATTAAATTTTTTTTTTTTGTGCTTGTTATATAATAACAATATTATATGTAAATGAAAATAATCGAATCTCTTTCTAATGTGGGGCGTGGTGCGACTGATAGGGTTGCGGCGCGTTATGCATCTTGCGCAGGTTCAAGTCCCGACAGTGGAGTTTATTAATATACTTTTTTAAATTTCAAACAAAAATGTAAATGAAGAATTTTAACTGGTGCAACAGCCAATGGTCTGCGGTTCGAACCCGGCACAGACCCAGAAACTTAATTATTTTTTTATTTTTAATCAGTGACTGATTCAAATTTTTTTTTTAAATTTAATTTTAAAACTTAAATTTAATTTAAATATTAATTTCGAATACAAGGAGAGTACGGGGTCTTTTACAGTCGGCGCGCTCGACTGTAGTCTTTCTTACTTGTTTTTTTTTGTGCTTGTTATATAATGACATTATTCTATGTAAATGAAAATAATCGGATCTCTGTATACTGTGGGGCGTGGTGCGACTGTGGCGCGTTATGCATCTTGCGTATAAGTTCGCAGGTTCAATTCCCGACAGTGGAATTTATTAATATACTTTTTTAAATTTCAAACAAAAATGTAAATGGAGAATTTTAACTGGTGCAACAGCCAATGGCCTGCGGTTCGAACCCGGCACAGAACCAGAAATTTAATTATTTTTTTATTTTTTAAATAACTACATTATTATATATAAATGAAAATAATCAAATTTCTTTCAAATGAATGGTGTGGTGTAACTAGTAGGGTTGGAACTTGCGTCAGTAAGCGCGGGTTCGAATCCCATCAGTGACTGATTAAAATTTTTATACTCTCTGCAAGAGTATATTGGGTTTGTGCAAATGTATGTAACAGGCAGAAGGACGCGTGGCAGACCCCATAAAGTATATATATTCTTGATCAGCATCACAAGCCGAGTCGATATAGCCATGTCCGTCTGTCTGTCTGTCTGTCCATCTGTCTGTCCGTATGAACACACAGATTTCAGAGATGGTAAGGGCTACAAGTTCGAGTTTGGTGTCAATCGACTCGATATTTAGTCAGTCAATACAAGAATCTTTTTTTTTCCATGCCACGCCCCATTCGCCCACAATGAGTAAAAAACCAGTCATACCTCGGAAAAAATCTATGTTTTCGGCGAATATCTCAGTAACTACGGCACCTACAAATACCAATTTTGGTACACGTGTTCCTAGACCACATAAATCCAATGACATCAAAAGTTTTGGGCTGCCACGCCCCTTTTTTCCGCAAGAAATAAAAGAAAATTTCAAACTTACATGCCGTTCTTAAAGCATTTGATTTTGATTCATTTGAAGACGTATCATGTCAAACTCTCCTGAAAGTTTCATAAGAATCGGACCATAAACAAGAAAGAAATGAAGCAACAAAGATTTTATTCGAGAGCAATGAGAGAGAGACAGCGCTAGTCGTGCTGACCAATAGTATTCATACACACATATGTATGTGCATACATTTAACGTCAAACGAATTTGTATGTACATACAGCCAAACACATGTAAGTTCGATTATACTTAGCATTTTTTGTTTGGTTTATCGTGTTCTAATACAAGAACTATCTATTGTAATATCTGGATACCGACTTAAACGTTATAATTGGGAATAAAAGCAGACAGTATTTTACGGTCGGGCGTGTTCGACAGTACTTTTCTTTCTTGTTTTTTTAAATTTAATTTTAAAACTTAAGTTTTAAATTACAGCCGTATTCAAATATTAATTTCGAATACAAGGAGAGTACGGGGTCTTTTACAGTCGGCGCGCTCGACTGTAGCCTTTCTTACTTGTTTTTATTTTGTTTTAACGTGTTCTAATACAAGAACTATCTATAGTAATATCCGAGTACCGATTTTAACATTATAATTGAGAATAAAAGCAGAGAGTATTATACGGTCGGGCGTGTTCGACTGTACTTTTCTTACTTGTTTTATTCCATGTAATTGCTCTGAGGCTACCTTTTTAGCGACGTATATATACTTAGAACACACAACTTTTGTATTTGCTCATATATTTAAGCAAGAAACATAGTTCTCCGCACACACTGTTCTTATGTCGTTGTGTATTTCACCTTTGGCTTATTTCAGTGGCCATAAATTAATTTCAATAAATAATATTCTCTTAATTAGCTGTTTTTAAAGCAAATCCTGGCACAGGATATATCGACAGTAAAATGCCAACTGGAGATAAACACAAGTGTCCATGATCCTTGGGCTCAATCCCCGAGATGAAAGCATCAGAGGCACTTGGCCTACGCATTTTAAACAAAAGGGTTAAAAATGGTGCACTCAAGTGTTTTAAATGACACTGTTTTCCCTTCCACTCTACGCTCTGCACCGTTACAGGCATAGTGTACATGTGGCACTTGACTACAAAGTCAAACCGCATCCAGGACGCATCCTTTTGCGGCACGAGGCACGAGAAATGAAGCACGGGGCACGAGACACGAGAGGGCTAATTACACAGGCTGCGACACTGTTGAAACTGTTATTCGTGCTCCTCTTGTACCACTTGAACCAACCGCTCCCAACCCCTGATAACTACCCTTACAACAGACCTCGATAATTTATAATGTTTGCTCATGTAATGTTCTTGAGTTTTTTGTGCTTTTATAAAGGTCTTTTTGTGGGTTAGGATTCGTTTTCCGATTCGGATTTGTGTGCTAGTTAGAGGCCGGCTTCCTTCAAAGGATGCGCAAGTGTTGCGAATCGCTTTGATTGCATTGTTGGTATTGTTATTGGGCGCATTACTTATTACTTATTAATATTATTGTTCAGTTGATGTATCACATTGGCTGCGCACATGGAATTTTCATATTAATTTCTATGATATTAATGGCACCCAAACAAAAAGAGAGAGTATCACTCTCTCGCAATAAAAGGCATATTTCATGCAATGTGTAATATTTGGAATGTTCCTTCAAAAAGGGAGTCACCCCAGTAAATGCTCAAATTTTATTTATTATATATATATATATATATATATATATATAAATTTCGTACTAAGCTTTTCTACCGATTGTTCCTATGGCAGCTATACAATATAGTGGTCCGATCTGGATAAAATTTGGTCAGCTGATGGAAAATGGTAAAGAATGCATATTTTGGTTCAAATCGTTCAAGAGACACTGAAAATTTTCATACTAAGCATTTTCAGCATTTTTAACCGATTGTTCCTATGACAGCTATATAATATACTGGCTATATGATATACGCCTCCTTCAATGCATCGTGACGAAAACAATATACCCTCTGCAAGGGTATAAAAATTTAGGTATTTTGAGAACAAATATTTTTAAAATTTTTTACTATTTTAGGCAATTAAAAATAATTTTGGTGCAGAAATAGAAGTTTTATAGTGTTTTAGACTTTGACTCCTTATAACTGTAGTAACTTTAACTAAGGATAAACAAGTGCTAAAAATTGGCTGAAAATAAATTTAAATTAAATATTTGAATTTTGGAAGAATGTGAGCTTCTAGGAACTCTCGGCTCTGTTATTGTCGTTCTCTGTGGTTATGTTGCAGCATGTACGCTCTACCTTGTACAAACCCAATTTAGACAATAGCAACAACAACAACAACATGGGCATTATGTGATATATTTTTGTGGTATTTATTGTAATAATATTTTAATTGCTGCCACAGTCACGTGCAGAAGTTTTCGACTGGCAAACAGTCTGTGGTTTGTTGTGCCCTTTTTTTCTCTGTGTACGTGCTTTTGACAGCTGAAAAGCTCAGCAGCAGCCGCAAAGGACACGAAGGACATGGAAGTCGTGAATTAAATGAAGGACTGAGGGACATTCAGCAAACAGTTTTTGCTCCCAACAAAAATTACGAGCGGCAATTAATTTGGGCTAAATACGTGTTAAAAATGTATAGCATGAAATTAGAGATTGGCTATAGAATTTATGGACCATCGGGGGTTGTGTGGAATTCCAAAATTGAAATCAATTCGTAGGATTGGGCGTGGTCGAGGACGCGGCAAGCTATTGGAAATCCAATTTTTATTGCCTAAAATTTGGTTCACTTTGATTGATGATTGCGTCATGACTAATTCCAGATCTGCATAACGCCAGCAAGGCACATACGGTGGCTTCTTCCTCGACGGCCTCCAGCAGCTCCTCCTCCTCTTGTTCCACGAGCTCTGCCGTCGCTGCTATAAGTTCTGCGACAGCAACTGCCGCTGCGGCGACAAGCAGCGCAGCAGTCTCGATGGCCACACACCTTGCGGCACACCAGTCCGGAGCGGGTCATCATCATTTACATCATCATGGCCACCAGGTGGGTGGAGGAGGGGGTGCATCCACACATCTTCATATGGCACATGCACATCCCCACACCCACCCCCACTCACATCCCCATCCACTGTCCCACCACGCGGCACATCATGCGGCTCTTGCCAGTCTGAGCATGGCAGGATTGCGAGCGGTACCTGGAGGTTTGAGCCTGGTGAGCGGTTTGCAGGCGGCTGCCGCCGGTGGAGCCATTCCCGATCTTTGTCCCATCTGCGGAATTAAGCTGAGCGCTGACGAGTGGCACACGCACTTCCTAACGGAGCTGGATCGCCTGTATAAGCTAAGCGCTGGATTCGAACGGGCCAATCTGCAGGCGACCTATATGTTTGCCCCGCCTTGTCCGGCGCAGGAGAATGCTATTCGCACAAGCCACAATCGCTGGGAGGTGAGTCACCGGATAGGATCTCCTATGTAATTCAGACGTCAGTTAAAAAATTGTTCCGACTTTCAGACTTTTCAACGGATTCGCAATAATAGGCAGAACCGACTTAGGCTAAAGGTGCGTAAACGCAAGTACGGCGAGATATACATGATGGAGAGTCTCTACTGCAGCAGCTGTCCCATTTGCAAACGAAAGTATGCGCTGGAAACCGGAAAACTGCCTCCGGAGGTGGACTAATACTCAAAGAGATTTCTTCTTTTAAGCACAACTAACCGATTCCCAATTTGCAGGATGATACTAAAATTCAAGACGAGATTGAAACCGTTGACGTGGAGAGCTGCAATGATGACGTGCCCGACTCTGGCTCGGATGCTCACGGCGGAACTGGAATGGGCCCCTCTAACATGCACAACACAAACGCACAGCCTGGGAAGCTAGAAGGAATCTTATACCGCACAGCTTGTGTTATCAACCAGAAGGATCTCCAGGCTGATGAACAGGACGTGAGCACCAATGTGACCACTGCCAGCAGCAGCAGCGTCAGTTGGTCGGACGAGACCACACCCACCCCAAACACCCAGGCACATATTAGCGGTGAGTTTAACAAATCTCTCCCGGGCTAATTGGCATTGAACTCACCCCCTTTCCCAACCCTTACCCCTACCAATGGCACTACCCCGTCCATTTTTCAGTGAAAAACGTCAGCGAGCTGTCATCTACCACACATCACTATTACAACGCGGACTCATGCGGAGTGGGCGGACATGAACACAGCAGCACCAGCAACAACAACATAAGTAACAAGGAGCTAATAATGGAGACGGTTTCGTGCCAGAACGACAGCGACGAGGATGTCATTGTCGACGACGAGGAGACGGTGAAAATGACGAGCAGCAAATCTCAGAACTTTAAGCGACGACATGATGGGAGTATGGGCAGTATCAGGTATGGAACATCCGTAGGAAAAAATACCGTGGGCAAAAAAAACAATAAGAACAATCTTAACATACAGAACCCACGATAACGTCTCACCCAACGCAGAGCGTCCTCGCTCAGAGCCACAGGTCAGCAGCACGGAGCCCGGACCCATGGAAATCTCGCACAGCAACAACAACCTCAACAGCAGCACAGCAGCAACAGCAACCAAATATGCTGAACCCATGGAGAACAATCTGTCGCAGTTGTCGTCTATAACCGTGGCGGGATTAACACAACTGGACACAAAGGTGGGAGTAAGTTCGGATTTAAAACCGGACGAAGAAAACAAATGTTTCATTTGTAAGGTAATTTCTCAGTTTTCTTTAGTTCTTATTTGCCTGTACGCAATGCCTTCTCTTTTCAACTATCTCTTTCTCTCTCTCTGTCTGTCTTTCTGTAACTTTTTTTGACTGCACTATTTTGCTATATGCATTTTGTTGTTGAACACTCGATCTCTTTTTTCTTCAACATTGCTCTAAGCTCTGCTCTCTTTATATGTCTAATCTCTCTTAAGACAGGCATAAAGGATCTCAACGCAGATGCGTTTCTACGCGGTCGTAATTTCTATTTCCACCAGAGCTGCGCCAACGTCATGAGCAGCTACAGGCTCAACAAAGAGCTGCTTAGTCAGGCCCAGGCGCAGAGGGAGGCTGCGGCAAGTACGGCAACGTCGCGCAGATTGTCACCGTCGCCTGCACAATCGCCGGAGCAGAGCGTTGCCACCCCGGCCATAGAGTAGGTGGCAAAATGAGCAATCAAAGCGTGAATTTATTATAGATAATTAATTCAAATATTGTGGTAGCAAAACGAGTTAAGCAAATATCATGTTTAATAAGTCATGAGCAGGAAACTGGGAAACGGTCACTCTAAACCGGCAAAAACTTTTTCAATCGTTTTTCGCATTGCCCAAAAGCAAGGAGCACTATTTATCATTTCTCCTATTCGTTTTCGATTTGCTCTGTAAATTTTGCCTGTTCGAATTGTTTATGTTTTCGAGAACAACAACTTTTTTTCTCTCATTAACGATTAGTGCAATGTTTTGTTGCTTTTAAGCTGTTTTGGAATCAGCTCTATTATTATTATTATTATTATTATTATTATTATTATTATGATAATTATTATTATTTTATTTTTTTGTTCTTAGTCTGCAAAATTCTTGATTGTGCTATAATTGTTAAATAAAAAAGAAATTGGTTATCAGAACTAAGCCAACTAACTGTAAATTTTAAGATTAAAATTATTTATGAAAATCAAATAAAATCATGAATCACTAACAAATAATTTATTTAAGACGCAATTTTAACTCAGCTTTTACATGAAAATTAAAAGAGGATTTCAGTTATGTATACAGTATGGGGCTCATTGTATACGAGTTTATCCATAAGAAACACCGAGAAAATCAAATTTGTTTTTGCTTAAAAATCATTCGATGGGCAGGGGCCAGAAATAACTTTTCCAATCGCGCAGGATACTCTCAATTTTCAACGAGTTAACCGATTTTGATGATTCAAGCGGCAAAATAAAGTAAATTAATTTTAGGGAGGCCATATCAGAGCGTTTTTTATACTCTCTGCAAGAGTATATTGGGTTTGTGCAAATGTATGTAACAGGCAGAAGGAGGCGTGGCAGACCCCATAAAGTATATATATTCTTGATCAGCATCACAAGCCGAGTCGATATAGCCATGTCCGTCTGTCCGTCCGTCTGTCTGTCTGTCTGTCCGTATGAACAAACAGATTTCAGAGATGGTAAGAGCTACAAGTTCGAGTTTGGTCTCAATTTACTCGATATTTAGTCAGTCAATACAAGAATCTTTTTTTTTTTCGATGCCACCCGCTATTCGCCCACAATGAGTAAAAAATCAGTCATACCTCGGAAAAAATCTATGTTTTCGGCTAATATCTCAGTAACTATGGCACTTAGGAATACCAACTTTGGTTCACGTGTTCCTAGAGACCGCATAAATGAAATGACATCAAAAGTTTTGGGCTGCCACGCCCCCTTTTTCCGGAAGGAATAAAAGAAAATTTCAAATTTGCATGCCGTTTTTAAAGCATTTATTCTTATTGTACAGTGTTGTTATTAATGATTCGTTTGAAGACGTATCATGTCAAACTCTCCTAAAAGTTTCATAAGAATCCGACTATAAACAAGAAAAAAATGAAGCAACAAAGATTTTATTCAAAAGCAATGAGTGCGAGAGAGACAGAGCTAGTCATGCCGACCAATAGTATTCATACGCACATATGTATGTGCATACATTTATCGTCAAACAAATTTGTATGTACATACAGACAAACACATGTATGTTCGATTATGCTAAACTTTTTTTTTTGTTTTAACGTGATCTAATACAACAACTATCTATTGTAATATCTGGATACCGATTTAAGCATTATAATTGGGAATAAAAGCAGAGAGTATTATACGGTCGGGCGTGTTCGACTGTACTTTCCTTTCTTGTTTTTTTTAGTTTATCGTGTTCTAATACAAGAACTATCTATTGTAATATCTGGATACCGATTTAAGCGTTATAATTGGGAATAAAAGCAGACAGTATTTTACGGTCGGGCTCGTTCGACTGTACTTTTCTTACTTGTTTTTTATATGTAAATGAAAATAATCGGGTTGATGTTAAAAGTATGGAGTGGCGCAACTAGTAGGGTTGCAGCATGTTCTGACACCTGAGTCTGACAGCGCGGGTTCGATTCCCATTAGTGACTTGATATAAAATTTTTTTTTTTTTAATTTAATTTTAAAATTTAAATTTCAGTCATATTCAAATATTATTTTCGAATACAAGGAGAGTACGGGGTCTTTTACAGTCGGGTCGCTCCACTGTAGCCTTTCTTACTTGTTTATATTTAATTTGGTTTAATCGCCATATTTTATAATAAATATTGTAAAACAAGGTAAATACTATATATATTATCTATTTTCTTTTATTAATATGCTGACGTACTTTTTGAAAATTAATGTTTTATCAGTGACATGTTAACTTGTTTATTTTAATATATTCTTGGATTTCAGTAAGAAAAAAAGTTGTGAACCCCGTTTCGCCCTGTAATGACTCGTATTTGTTGTTATTAGTTAATGTTTTCTTAGTTTTTCCTTTTATTTTCAGCTGGTACTTTTTTTTCTACTTTCTGCGTTATCCGTGTTCATCTATTGGGTTGTTTAAGAACGGTGCAGTACTTTCTTATATGTGTATTTTGTTTTTGTGTTTTTATTCTTTTTGTTTTGTTTGTTTGATTTATTTGTTTGTGCTTTGGTTTCATTATTTTTTTTTCCTAATTTATTAACACTTTTGATTTAAATATAACTTTAGGCACATCTTATTAATGTCAATTCCCACGCATATATATTTTTTATATGTGGTTTTTGGAAAATGGTTCATTTGCTACAAAAGCTAATAAAATACATGAAGACCTTAAACATAAACTTGCACTTGAAGGTTATGAATTTACTGAAAATATTGTGAAAGGAAAACTGAAATATACATTTAAAAAATTTGGGGAAATGTGGAGTACGAACTGAAGAATGTAGTCAAAATTTCTCGAAAAAAATTCGGATTGGTCGTCCCAGATTAAGTTTTGTGGAATTCTTTAACCGATGCAAATTTAACAAAACATCAGTATCTGCTTATTAGAAGCTTTGTTAACAATAAGATGGATACTAAATTCTTGCCGTGCTATGATGTCATTTTAAAGAAAAAACAGAAAAGTTATCCTTCAAAAAAATACAGTTTCCTAATATGTCGCTGAAGTCGAGCTACAACAATTATTGGAGCCAACTGCGTCCCAAATTTTAGAGGTGCAAAGAGAGGTAATTAATGAACTCAATGATTCCTTAAATAATCTAAAATTAATAGGAAAATGGGGTTTTAATGACAGCTCTGGGCAGAGCGAGTATAAGCAAAATTTGAGAATAATAACACAGAAGACAGTAATTTGTTTATCACATCATAAGTCCCTCTTCAACTAATCACCAAATCTAAGGATGATAAATAGCACAAAATAATTAGGAATAACCCTCGACCTTCGTCCACCCGCTATTATCGCCCTGTTAGAATTCAGTTTCAAAAGGAATCAGTTCTTTTAACAAAATTCCATACAGCTATAAACCGGAAATTCAGTGTCGATCACGTTCTTTTTAGACCCCGTACTTTTAGCAAGTAAGAAAAGTACAGTCGAACGCGCCCGACCGTTAATACTCTCTGCTTCTATTCCCAATTAGAATGTTTACATCAGTATCCGGATATTATAATAGATAGTTCTTGTATTAGAACACGTTACAACAAAAAAGACAATTTATAATCGAACATACATATGTTTGCGTTTATGCACATACAAATTCGTTTGATGTTATATGTATGCACATATATATGTATATATGTGTGTATGTATACTATTGCCGCCACACATGCATCAAAAGAGTTCGAGTATATGCTTGTATGCTTCTGTCGCGCTCGCACTCATGCATTGACCTAAATATTAACTTTATAATCGGTAGCTCTGTTGTTTGTTGTTGGATTTTTATGCAACTTTCAGCATAGTTTGATATTATTTTTCTTGAAAGGAATCATAAATAACAATACTCTACGATAACAACAAATGCCTTTAAAACGGCATGCAAGTTTAAAAAGTTTTTTTTTTCTTACGGAAAAAGGGGGCGTGGCAGTCCAAAATTTTGAGTGGCAATGTATTTATGCTGTCTTTAGAAAAATTCGTACCAAAATTGGTATTCCTTAGTGCCGTAGTTACTGAGATATTCGCTTTAAACATCTATTTTTTTCGAGGTGTGCCCAGTTTTTTGCTCATTGTGGGCGAATGGGGCGTGGCATCAAAAAAAAAAAAGATTCTTGTATTGACTGACTAAATATCGAGTCGATAGAGACCAAACTCGAATTTGTAGCTCTTACCATCTCTGAAATCTGTTTGTTCATACGGACGGACAGACAGACGGTCAGACGGACAGACGGACATGGCTATATCGACTCGGCTTGTGATGCTGATCAAGAATATATATACTTTATGGGGTCTGCCACGCCTCCTTCTGCCTGTTACATACATTTGCACAAACCCAATATACTCTTGCAGAGAGTATAAAAAGAATATAGGGGTCTATTATATAAAGCGTAGAAAGCGTAGTAGAGATGCCTGTTATTACTTTTGGCACTTGTATGTGAACACAAGGCCTGCGGTTCGAACCCGGCACAGACTCAGAAATTAAATTTTTTATACTCTCTGCAAGAGTATATTGGGTTTGTGCAAATGTATGTAACAGGCAGAAGGAGGCGTGGCAGACCCCATAAAGTATATATATTCTTGATCAGCATCACAAGCCGAGTCGATATAGCTATGTCCGTCTGTCCGTCTGACCGTCTGTCCGTCCGTATGAACACACAGATTTCAGAGATGGTAAGAGCTACAAGTTCGAGTTTGGTCTCAATCGACTCGATATTTAGTCAGTCAATACAAGAATCTTTTTTTTTCGATGCCACGCCCCATTCGCCCACAATGAGCAAAAAACTAGACATACCTCGAAAAAAATCTATGTTTCCGGCTAATATTTCAGTAACTATGGCACTTAGGAATACCAATTTTGGTACACGTGTTCCTAGAAACCGCATAAATGAAATGACATCAAAAGTTTTGGGCTGCCACGCTCCCTTTTTCCGCAAGAAATAAAAGAAAATTTCAAACTTGCATGCCGTTTTTAAAGCATTTATTCTTATCGTACAGTGTTGTTATTTATGATTCTTTTGAAGACGTATCATGTCAAACTCTCCTGAAAGTTTTATAAGAATCCGACCATAAACAAGAAATAAATGAAGCAACAAAGATTTTATTCGAGAGCAATGAGTGCGAGAGTGACAGCGCTAGTCATGCCGACCAATATTATTCATACACACATATGTATGTGCATACATTTACATCAAACGAATTTGTATGTACATACAGACAAACACATGTATGCTCGATTATGCTTAGCTTTTTTTTTGTTTTAACGTGTTTTAATACAAGAACTATCTATTGTAATATCTGGTTACCGATTTAAGCATTATAATTGGGAATAAAAGCAGAGAGTATTATACGGTCGGGCGTGTTCGACTGTACTTTTCTTACTTGTTTTTTTTTTGTTTTAACGTGTTCTAATACAAGATCTATCTATTGTAATATCTTGATACCGATTTAAGCATTTTAACTGGGAATAAAAGCAGAGAATATTATACGGGCGGGCGTGTTCGACTGTAATTTTCTTTCTTGTTTTATTTTCTATTCAGTCATTTTTGGGGTCTGAGAAGGAGAACCAGGCCTTAGCCTATCTTTATGCTGACACTGAATGTGCTCTATTTTTGCAACTTGTTCAAATTTCAACTTATTTAACTTGTTTATTTTGGGGTGGACTTCATTTTGAGTTTAGGAATTGTTCGTATGTTTAGAAAATATATAATTCATCAATCAATCAATTTACCCAAACAACAATAAAAACAAGTAAGACTGGTGTGTGACAACATTAAATAAACTTTAACTGCTCGCGAAGGAGACGGACTTTCATTTCCAATTTAATCTCTCTAGCTCTTATAGTCTCTGAAGTTATGGTTTTCATACAAACAAATGGACAGACAGTCACGCGGACATCGCTATAACGTCTCGGCTGTCGAGAATATACCAATTTTATTGGATCGGGAAATCCTCCTTTAAGGGGTTATATACAAATTAGGGCGTCCCAAAATGCACTTTTTATTTTGTGCATATTCTGAAACTGTATACATTTGATAATAACTGTGCAAAATTTCATCTTGATCGGACCAGTAGTTTTCAAGTTACAGCCGTTTTTCCAATGGAATTTGGTGCGCGGCTAATATCAAAACACAACTTTGAATGCGATTATCTCGGAATGACTTTTTTTCAAAAGTACTGTTACGGTGATCACAATAACTCAAAAACTTGTCAACCGATTTTCAACATTTTTTTTTTTCTAGTATTCGTATTGAAAATTTCGTGTACTTGAACGATCGACTTTTATGGAAAAGTATTTGAATTTTTTTCAAAATTTTGTTTTTTGAAAAATTTGACCCCAAAAAAGTAGATTTTTCATTTGAACCATTTTTTTTAGTAAAAAAAAATTTTTTTTTTAAATCGGCTTCGTTTAAGTACACCAGAGTACATTTATCTTGCATGATTTTTTTACTTTTTTAATTTTATTTAAGCGGTTCGTCGTGGAGAATGATCACCGCAAACCTCTATAACAAAAGGTATCCCGGGGCATAACCTTTAACTCAGCCAGTTTTCAAAATGCTTTTGAAATTAAAATTGTTTTTATTTCTTTAAATATGTTACTAAACTATTGTTCTTTGCATTTTTAAAAAAAGATTGCATAAACATTTTTAAAAAATTCACAAACTTAGCTTACTTTACTGCATCAACTTTGTATATAACCCCTTAACCTGTTACGCACATTTGCCTTCTGACAAACCTAATAGACCCTCGTCTTTTTTTTCTAAGTATGTTGTCTTAAAACAAACAAATTATAAATATCACAGCAAAAAAAGTATTTCTGGAAAGGGGGTGTTACACATTGTTTTAAGAGAAAGTCAAAATATGATGACTTATCTACATAAAAATGCTAAAATGGCAACACTGGTGCTAACAGCTGTTGACAACAAAAGCCTCGAAGAACTACGCACAGCCAATATATGGTATATTTGAAAGCTCAAACAGTTCCATGTTTTCAATTAATACTTATAAAGAGAAGCAAAACAAGTAAGAAAGGCTACAGTCGAGCACGCCGACTGTAAGAAACCCCGTACTCTCCTTGTATTCAAATTCAAAATTAATATTTAAATCTGACTGTATTTAATATAAAATTTAAATATTAACAAGAAAGAAAATTACAGTCGAACACGCCCGACCGTATAATACTCTCTGCTTTTATTCCCAATTAAAATGCTTAAATCGGTATCCAGATATTACAATAGATAGTATTAGAACACGTTAAAACAAAAAAAAGCTAAGCATAATCGAGCATACATGTGTTTGTCTGTATCTACACACAAATTCGTTTGACGTAAAATGTATGTACTTTCAGGAGAGTTTGACATGATACGTCTTCAAACGAATCATTAATAACAACACTGTACGATAAGAATAAATGCTTTAAGAGCGGCATGCAAGTTTGAAATTTTCTTTTATTTCTTGCGGAAATAGGGGGCGTGGCAGCCCAAAACTTTTGATGTCATTGCATTTATGCGGTCTCTTGGAACACGTGTACCAAAATTGGTATTCCTAGGTGCCATAGTTACTGAGATATTCGCAGAAAACATAGATTTTTTCCGAGGTGTGACGGGTTTTTTACTCATTGTGGGCGAATGGGGCGTGGCATCGAAAAAAAAGAAGATTCTTGTATTGACTAAATATCGAGTCGATTGAGACCAAACTCGAACTTGTAGCTCTTACCATCTCTGAAATCTGTTTATTCATACGGACAGACAGACGGACATACACACAGACAGACGGACATGGCTATATCGACTCGCTTGGCACGGCTCTCGTATTCATGCATTGGCACTCCGCTTAACCGTAAAACTTTATTACCTGTTTCTTTTGTTTATAATTTGATTTTTATGCAACTTTTAGGATAGTTTGATATAATTTGTCTTTAAACATATTTGAATTGCAATACTGTACTATATTAGCAAATGCCTTAAAAACGGCATGTGAATTTGAAAAGTATTTTAGTTCCTGTCGGAAAGGGGGACGTGGCAGGCCAAAATTTTTAATGACGTTGCATTTGTGCTGTTTCTAGGAACCTGCGTACCAGAATTGGTGTTCCTAAGTGCTATAGTTACGGAGATGTTCGCAAAAAACATCCATTTTTTCCGAGGTGTGTCTAGTTTTTTGCTTATTGCGGGGGCGGTAGGGGGCGTGGCACTGATTTGAAATAAACTTGCTCTGCTCGCGAAAGTTACGAAATTTTTATTAAAAATTTGGTGGTTCTAGCGCTTGTAGTTTAAAAGATCCAGGTGTTCATACAGACGGACGGACAGACGGTCATTGCTATATCGACTCGACTATTGATGCTGATCAAGAACATATATGTACTTTATGGTGTTGTATACGCCTCCTTCTCCCTGTTACGCACATTTCGCTTCTGACAAACCTAATAGGCCCCTCTACTATTTTATAGAGTACGGGGTCTAAAAAATCAACAAATAAAAAGCTCGCACTTAAGTAAGCAATGGAAAATTTCTACTGAGCAATATAACAATAATAACAACAAAGTAGGGTACAGTCGAGCACGCCCGACCGTGTAATACTCTATGCACATTCAACCGAATATATAATAATAAATAATTGTTATATTAAAATCGGTATCCAGGTATTACAATCGATAGTACTTACATTAGAACACGTTGAAACAAAAACGTAAACGTTCGTTCATATGTTTCTCGCTTGCACACACGCATTGCGCTCAAATATAAACTTTGTTGATTATAGTCAGATTTTTATGCAACTGTAAATTTGAAAAATGTTTTATTGCTTGTGGAAAAAAGGGGGGCGTCAGTCTATAATGTTTAATGAAATTTCATTTAGGCTGTCTCTAGGAATCTGCGTACTGGTAACCTAAGTGCCATAGTTACTGAGTCAAAACCATCGATTTTTCCGGGGTGTGTTTGGTTTTTAGCTAATTATGGCGAATGGAGCGTTGCATCAAAAAAATAAAAGATTCTCTTATTGACTGACTAAATATGGAGTCAATGGAGTTATCATCTCTGAAATCTGTTTGTTCATACGAACTGACAAACAGACGGGCGAATAGACAGGCACAGAACAAGACAGACAGAAGGGACATGGCTATATCGACTCGGCTAGTGACGCTAATCAAAAATACATATATATAAATATATATATATATATATATATATAATTTATGGGGTCTGGAACGTCTCCTGCTGGCTGTTTTATACTTTGCACAAACCCAATATACAATGTACCCACACCGCTATACATATGTACTTGCATACATTTACACAAGCTATTTATAAACAGGCGATGTTTGTAGGTGTGTGTGTCTGGGTGTTTTACTAAACCACTTATTACGCCGAAAGCTACATACATTAATATGACGAATAAATAAGTAATTCAGCTGAGCTAAAGCAAAACAAACGAGAACTGGAAAGCTTATTTCAACGGAAAGAACAGACATGAGACCTAGTTCTCTCGCTCTCTTTTTCCACTCATTTCTTCTCTCAACGAAGTATACGCTGGGGGTCGAACTCAAAGCTCATCACTATCGCCTGACTCGGCCGAAAAAGTATAAATACTGAGTTATCGAAGCAAGCAAACTTTTAGTTTACCACAAGCAGCGATCAAGAGTAAAAGTATTTGTCGATTTAATATTTTTAGTGCCAATATGTTTTCCAAAGTGGGCACCATAGGAATTGCCAATCGGCTTGGCAGCGTTGTAAAGAGAGCGCAACACAAAAAGGCCGCCGTCTCGGCAGAGACAGTAGAGAACAGCCGCTCCGAGACTGTTTTTGCAAGAGAGCAAAAGTACGGAGCACACAATTATCACCCACTTCCAGTGGCGCTTAGCCGGGGAGAAGGCGTACACGTATGGGACGTTGACGGCAAACGGTATTATGACTATCTCAGCGCCTACTCAGCGGTCAATCAGGGTCACTGTCATCCCAAGATAATCAAGGCACTGACTGAGCAGTCGCAGAAGCTGGCGCTGACGTCACGGTAAGTTGAAATAAGTTGAATAAGTTTTCATCAAACGTGCCCCTTAAAAGTTTATCGGACGATGGAACTTTAAAAAGTTTAGACTCCTACATATTTTATTGAGCTTTCCTTTTTAATTTAGCGAAGGGTACTATCACTTAGTTGTTCACTAAGTGAACATTGCAAGACAGGCACCTTGAAAATGGTACATACTACTGATCTGCTTTTAGAGGATTCAGACATTGTGGAATTTATTTCATTGCTTAAATGTTACGATGCAATGCCTCAATTATGTTAATATTGAGTGATTTGAAACAATCGGCAGAGTATTCAGTGCCACAAGCATTTTTTGCGTTTTTTATTGGTGTGTTTTTTTGCTATCAGTGCTAATCAGGTTAGTTATCAACAAGCGGGAAACTGTTGCCAACTGAGAATAAATACGAACTGAAAGTGGGGAAAACGTGTTTAAAATGATTTTTAATAGAAATTATTAATTTAAATTACAAAAATCTTTTAAAGACGCAAACGTAAAAATTGTTCATTCTTGAATTTGAATATCTTACTCTTGCATTTTCAGTTCGTTCTTATGAAGTTAATAATCAGAATTATTAACAAAATCAATGATGTTCGGAAAGAGTCTTATCTATCAGGCCTGGCTTATACAACAACTAAGTACAAGACCTTTTGAAGTGCTCAAGTAAGGAAAAAGGAATGGCTCTAGACTGTAGATTGCCAATAAAATAGCAACTCACATAACATTCTCTTCTGTTACAAGTCCGTTGTTGGGCATTTTGGGTATCAAGCTTATTGACATTAATCTCGTCATTTAAGGCAGCTAAAATACTCGAATTATTTGTTATCGGTTAAAATACATGCCAGTGCTATAATAAGCTATTAAAATCATTCAGCATTATTCAAATTCATATCACTTTTAGAGCAAATAAACTTGATTTGGCCTTAGCAATCATTAAACTTCACAACCGAACTTGCAAAAACAAACCAATTAAAACTGGTAACCAAATATTTAATCACTCGAGTTCAAGCACTTTAATTCGAAATATAATTAATGGCACGCATTTAAAGTGTGAATTATTTTTAATCGAAGAAAATTGCTTTCAGAATAGACACGGCTTCAGTTGTTATCAGTTATTAGTTCTCAGTAGATGAGAAACTAAATCCTGTTGTTCCACAAATACTAAACTTAAAAGTTTTCTAGTAACTGATTTAGCGAACGATCAAGTCACATGGAGGTGCTGCCGTGATCATGTACTCCCCTCTTACTCATTTTCTTTATCTTATTATTGCTTTCTCTTCACTCTGTTATTTTCTGCTAGAAATAATTCTGACCCACTAACCATCATAACCGATTTTAAGGTTTTAGTGCTTTTCAGCACCGTATATTATCTTATTCCCTTACATCACCTGATCGCACTGATCTAATCACAGACAGATAATTTCTTTTTTCACATTTACTCTCACATTCCATTCCTGTTTTTTGATCGAGTCTAATTATTTCTACTAATTTAAAGTGCCTTCTACTCCGACGTTCTGGGAGAATACGAGGAGTTCGTCACCAAGTTCTTTGGGTACGATAAAGTACTACCCATGAACACAGGCGTCGAGGGGGGCGAAACTGCCTGCAAGCTAGCTCGCAAGTGGGGTTACCTTAAAAAGGGGATTCCCAAGAACCAAGCCAAGATCATTTTTGCCCGTAATAACTTCTGGGGCCGTACACTCTCCGCGGTTTCCGCCTCAAACGATCCCAGCAGCTACGAGGGGTTCGGTCCTTTTATGCCCGGCTTTGAGCTTGTTGACTACAACAACGTGAATGCTCTGGCGGAGGCTTTGCAGGATCCTACTGTGTGTGCCTTCATGGTGGAGCCCATTCAAGGGGAGGCAGGAGTGGTGGTCCCCGACGAGGGCTATCTAAAGAAGGTGCGTGAGTTATGCACTAATAACAATGCCCTCTGGATTGCGGATGAAGTTCAGACCGGTCTGGCCCGCACTGGTCGCATGCTGGCCGTAAACTACGAGGACGTCCAGCCCGACATACTCATCTTAGGCAAGGCCCTGTCCGGAGGCGTCTATCCCGTCTCAGCCGTGCTCTGCAACGACGAGGTAATGCTGTGCATCAAGCCAGGAGAGCATGGTTCCACCTACGGAGGCAATCCACTTGGTTGCCGCGTAGCTATGGCTGCTCTAGAAGTCCTCCAGGAGGAAAAGCTGGCGGCAAACGCCTTCGAAATGGGTCAACTGCTCCGGTCTGAACTCTCCAAGCTGCCCAAGGAAGTGGTCTCCGTGGTCAGGGGCAAGGGTTTGCTCAATGCCATTGTCATTAACTCCAGTAAGTACTTTAGAGACCTCTACTCAACTATAGTTATAATCTTCCCTTTCAAACATCTCCAGAATATGATGCCTGGGATGTCTGCATGAAGCTCAAGGACAATGGATTGCTGGCCAAACCCACTCACGGAGATATTATTCGCTTCGCCCCGCCCCTTGTCATAACCAAGGCTCAGATGATGGAGAGCGTCAACATAATTAAGAAGACCATATTATCGATGTGAAGCAAGTGTTGGTCCCTTCTGATCGAACTTTCGATTTTAACAATTCCAAAGTCTGAATATACTAAATATATAACAACAAAATACAACTTGACCTGATTTTACTCTCATTACCAAAATAAAAATTAAATAAACTTATTGGGGCCTTGCTTTAGTTTTTCTTTAATAGACAGTTTGAACTTTAAAACAGGTTGTCGTATAGTCTCGTTTATTTCGAGTTTTATGAAAATATTTAATTTGTCAAGCAAAATATAATAAAAATCCATTTAAATGCGTAAATCGAAACAAGTTTTCTATTAATCTCTCTCGCTCTCTCTCTCTCTCTCACTCTCTCTCTCTCACTCTTTCTCTCTGTGTCTCTGTCTCTCTCTCTTTCTCTCTCTCTATATCTCTCTCTTTCTCTCTCTATCACTCTGTCTGTCTATAACTGACAAAGAATTAAATTTGTGGCAATGAAATTATCACTTTGTTTTCTCATTCATAGTCATATTTCATTGAAGTTATGCTGTAAACATAACTTGCATAGACTTACATGTTTCGTACTCGTTCAAATATATGTATGTACACTAGAATGGTTGGGACTCAGACTATAGTAATGTGCAGAAATGTGTCAGAGGAAGGCGAAAAATGGATGCGATTTCATACAAGAGGTTAATACCGAGTAGAGTAATTGAATTGCTGTCTCTTTTTATCTGACTGGCAACTTTCGCTGTTCCTCTGTCTTATCCATTTATTTCTTCACTCTTTCGCACCACGACAGAGGCGAAGGCTGAGTGTGTCAACAGCATCGTTGGCATTCCGAGTTTTTTAATTAAAATATAAAAAGGAGACCACACTGAATGCGAACGTGCCGCGGTCGTTAGGCAATAAACCTGGACAACGCGCATCCTGCAGGACAATTACAAGGCGGGAAATGTCGCAACATTTTGGACTTATCTTCAGACATTGGCGCTTTAAAAGAATAAGGCGAAATCGCATAAAAAACGAATTAAGGCTGAAAAATAGGTAGAGGAAAATGGGGAATGCAGAGGGATGTTGCCGAAAAGTGGTTCAATGTTGTCACATTGTAACTTTTATCGCAAGGGTAGTGAAAGACTTGCGAAGCATATAGGAAAGGGGGCAAAGGGAGGTGAGGTAGCGGAGTGGCAAACATATTTTCCGGCAAAAAACGTTTCGAGAAATCGTTATGGAAAATCTTTATTTTTAATTTTAACGCTTTATTTAATTATGTGAAGCGCCCGCTGAGGACAGCCTCAGACAGAAAAATAGAGGGAGAGAGACAGAGTGTGAGAGAGAGAGAGAGAGAGAGATAGAACAGCGGGGAGGAACTAGACAACTTCAAGTTCAAAAGTTTGTGGCTAATAAAATGCTTAAGGAGTCTCCAGTCTGCCAATAAAACCCACAAAAAATGGGCTAAAAATTGCATTCCTTGTTCCTTTTTTGTTACTTTTTTCTTGGTTTCTCTTCGTTTTTTTTAATAAAGACATCATAGATGGACAACGATAAAATGCCCAAGATTATGGGCAAAACCCGGTCAAAGCACGACACAAAAGGCGGCGTGTGGTTTTTGACACCCCCAAACAAAGGAACTGAGTCCTTTACTTCTATGCTCTATGCGACTCCTGATAAGCCTGGGTCGTCTTGCAACTTAGCATTCAAATTTAAAGTAGCTCATAAGACGTTGTATTAACCCAACACTTGAACTGGGCAGGTCATCGTAAAGTGCTTTGATTCCGGAAACCCGCAATGTTCGCCCATGTCCTCTGAAGTCCCCTGATTTTCTCTGACGTCCGCTGATGTCCCCCTTGAAGAGATCTGTCTCAACGCTTTATGACCTTAAAGATACGGTGTTTAGATACACACTTCTTTGTCAACTGTTTTTTAATGTTCAAACTTTTAATTAGCTAGGCATGGAGACTGACTTCTTCTCCTTCTCCTCCTCCACCTCCTCCTCCGATTCCCCGGATTCCACGTCGTTTTACTCCGCTCTAACTGTAAACCGTTAACTCCTATTTGGCATATCGTTTTCAATTGCTTTTCAATTGCTGCCAGCAAATTGTAGCGACAATAAAAATCAAACACAACGCGATAAAATCACCAATAGAAACATTTCCTAGAGGGAATCCTTACACCTTCTTGACAGCCCAAAGAAATGGGGGGTGACCTACCTCAGGTAAGGGAAACCAATAAGGGAAACAATATTTAAAACTTAACCAATGAAATGGATTTTGAGTCAAAACTAGTTTTAAATTGTCCTACAGTCATGAACAAATGAAAATATTAAGAAATCTTCGAAACATGGTAACAAAACTATTATACTCTCTGCTGCTGGAGTTTTGGCTTGCAATCGATCGCCTAGCTGTTAGCCTATCGTCAAGATACGTAAAGCTATAGTTAATATATAATGTATATAAAAAGTAAAAGTGTTATTTTACCTGTGGCTTTAATAAAATAATGACTATTATAATGAAAATAATGTAAGTGTAAAAAAATATTAATGCATTTCAATATGGTCCTAAGCGTAAAACTCTATTTGAAATTTTATAGTCTTCAGCAAGTTATATTATTTTTATTCAATATTGGTATTAAGAATCACAATTAAATCTCTCGGGAACGCCGATTGTAAATGAACTCGAAATCCATCTAAAGGATTACTTTTATGCTCTTTATCAGCGTATTCTTTATCAGCGTCACAAGCAGAGTCGACATAGCCATGTCCGTCTGTCCGTATAAACACACAGATTTCAGAGATAGTAGGAGCTATAAGTTCGAATTTGGACTCTATCGACTCGATATTTAGTCAGTCAATACAAGAATATTTTTTTTTTCGATGACACGCCCCATTCGCCCACAATGAGTCAAAAACCCGACACACCTCAGAAAAAATCAATATATTCGGCGAACATCTCAGTAACTATGGCACTTATTGGTACGCAGGTTCCTTGAGACAGAATAAATGCATTGCAATTTAAAATTTTTGGCTTTTAGCTGCCATGCCCCCTTTTTCCGTAAGAAATAAAAAACTTTTCAAACTTGCATTCTGTTTTTAAGGCATTTGTTCTTATCGTACAGTAGTGTTATTTATGATTCGTTTGAAGACAAACCATATTAAACTATCCTGAAAGTTGAATACAAATCCAACAATAAACAACGAGGACCAGGTAATGGCTTCGTCAAAATATCCGCGAGTTGCTTTTCTGTAGGAATATTCTCAAGAGTAACTAGTTTTTCCTTTTAATTATGTTAATACCCTTTTTAGACATTGCCACAACTCTTTATTATTTTTATTTGTATATCTGCTTAATATACCCACAGATATACTTAGATCTAGCCGAGTACATGACATTATATATATTAGATAACCTATTAGTTTTGGACATGGTGCATTGTACTTATCGTCTGAATTAAATGCCTCATAATTTCATTTACTTGGAAGTGGAGTGTTTACTGGATTGCTGTCCTCCATACCAAATTTCTTTAAAATGTTATTTATGTATGCAGACTGACTGAGTTCTATTTTAATGTCTATTGTACTAATTTTTATTCCAATTTTATTAAACGGAAGCTAGATATCCTGGCTACTGGTGCAAATGTTTCGTCGTAGTCAATCATATATTTTTGCGTAAAACCACGCTCTACTAGACTAGTTTTATGTTTAACAAGATTTCCAAGCTCATCGTTCTTAATTGTAAAAACCCATTTACAATTTGCAATGTGTGAATCTAATTCCTCTTTAATAGATTGCTTCCAGTTTAGTCTGTCGTCTCTTTCTCTATTTCATCAAACGAACTTGGTATGTCGACAATTTAAGCATGTGAATACAATAAAAGTTTGGTAGGAAATCTGTAAGATCGAGGTTCTTTATATTTTAACCTTTCACTTCTTCTTATTTCCATATTTTCTATACTAATTTCATTTACATTGTCTTCTTTTGTTATTTCATTTGCATCACACTGTCCAATTTCCAACCTATCATCTATATTATCCATACTCTCATTCTGGACATTACAGTGAATATTTCTCATACTTTCATTCTGAAAATCAACATTTTGGCCATTAGATTGTTCAATTTCCAGACTGTCATTCTGGAAAATTAAACTTTGGCCATCACACTGTACATTTTCCATACTATCATTCTGGAAACCAATGCCATCCATACTCTCATTCTGGATATCATACTGAATACTCTTCGTATCACTATTTATTTCTTTCATACTGTCATTCTAGAATTCAGTATCATTTACATTTTCATTACAGGAATTTTCTTCCAAAAGTTCGACTGTAGAGTTATTTATAGTGATTTCGTCTATAATAACATCTCTGGCTACAAATATTATTTACATATTTATATATATTTATTAGCTTCTATCGCCCAAACATTGTAGCCATTTGTCTCAAAACCAAGAAGTATACCTTTGATTGATTTATCATCAAATTTTCTCTTTCTGGTTTTGTTATGTAAATATACTATGGAACCAAATATTCTTAAGTATTTTAGATTTGGCTTCCTTACAAGCCACATTTCAAATGGTGTTTTATTCGTGTCATATAATGCATTGCTTAGGGTTCTATTTATTGAATATGTAGCTGATAAAACAGTTTCTCCCCAAAATGTTTTGTTTAATTTCGAGCTGTTTCAGTAATTGTCCTAATCATGCGTTCCGAAACACCATTTAACTGTGGTGTATGTGGAATAGTTAAATGATAAGTTATTCCCTTTTCTTCACAATAGCTTTGCATGTCATTTGACAAATACTCTCTGCCATTATCTACAATATTAAGGTTAAAGTGATTTTCACTTTTAGCAACAAAATCCTTAAAGTAGAAAAATCGTTACATCAGACTTATGTGTTATTAGATACGTTACACAATAATGTGTAAATTGATCAACAAAAATTACACAGTAATTTTTACCATTAATTGCAGGTGGTGTTATTGGACCACATACATCAGAGTGTATTATAAACAATGGCCTTTTAATATAATTATACTCTCAGCTAGAGTATATTGGGTTTGTGCAAATGTATGTAACAGGCAGAAGGAGGCGTGGCAGACCCCATTAAGTACATATATTCTTGATCAGCATCAAAAGCCGAGTCGATATAGCCATGCCCGTCTGTCTGTCCTTCTGTCTGTCCGTCTGTCCGTATGAACACACAGATTTCAGAGATAGTCAGAGCTAGAAGTTCGTGTTCGAAGTTCGACTCGTTATTTAGTCAGTCAATACAAGAATCTTTTTTTTCCGATGCCACGCCCTATTCGCCCACAATGAGCAAAATACTGGACACACCTCGGAAAAAATAGATGTTTTCGCCAAATATCTTAGTAACTATGGCTCTTAGGAGAACCAACGCAGGTTCTTAGAGACAGCATAAATGCATTGCCATTTAAAACTTTGGACTGCCACGCCCCCTTTTTCTGTAAGAAAAAAAAAAGTTTTTAAACTTGCACGCCGTCTTTGAGGCATTTGTTCTTATCATACAGTACTGTTATTTAATATTTGTTTGAAGACAAACTATGTCAAACTCTCCTGAAAGTTTCATAACAATCCGTCCATAAACATAAGAGAAAATAATGACAATGCATGAGTGCGAGATAGACGGCGCTAGCCGTGCCGACCAATAGTATACATACACACATATGTATATGTATACATTTAACGTCAAACGAATTTGTATGTGCATACAGACAAACACATGTATATGCGATTATGCTTTGTTTTATTTTTGTTTTAACGTGTTAAAATTCAACAAAAAAGAAAAGTACAGTCGAACACGCCCGACCGTATAATACTCTCTGCTTTTATTCCTAATTATAATGCTTAAATCGGTATCCGGATATTACAATTGATAGTTCCTGTATTAGAACACGTTAAAACAAAAAAACAAGAAGGAAAAGTACAGTCGAGCGCGCCCGACCGCATAGTACTATCTGCATTTATTACCAATTATAATGTTAAAATCGGTATCCGGTTACGGTATTGGTTAAAACATGCAAGTTTAAAAAGTTTTTTTATTTCTTACGGAAAAAGGGGGCGTGGCAGCCAAAAATTTTAAATGGCAATGCATTTATACTGTCTCTAGGAACCTGCATACCAAAATTGGTGCTCATAAGTACCGTAGTTACTGAGATATTCGCCGAAAACATAGATTTTTTCCGAGGTGTGTCGGGTTTTTGACTCATTGTGGGCGAATGGGGCGTGGCATCGAGAAAAAAAAAAGATTCTTGTATTGACTGACTAAATCTCGAATCAATAGAGATCAAATTCCAACTTGTAGCTCTTACCATCTCTGAAATCTGTGTGTGTTTATACGGACAGACGGACATTGGTATATCGACTCGGCTTGTGATGCTGGTCAAGAATATATATACTTTATGGGGTCTGCCACGCCTCTTTCTGCCTGTTACATAAATTTGCACAAACCCAATATACTCTCGCAGAGAGTATAAAAATGCTAAGCATAATCGAACATATATGTGTTTTTGTCTGTATGTACATACAAATTCGTTTAACGTTAAATGTATGCCCATACATATTTGTGTATGAATACTATTGGTCGGCACGACTAGCGCTATCTCTCTCTCGCACTCATTGCTCTCGAATAAAATCTTTGTTGCTTCATTTCTTTCTTGTTTATGGTCGGATTCTTACAAAACTTTCAGGTGAGTTTGACATGATACGTCTTCAAACGAATCATAAATAACAACACTGTACGATAAGAATAAATGCTTTAAGAGCGGCATGCAAGTTTGAAATTTTCTTTTATTTCTTGCGGAAATAGGGGGCGTGGCAGCCCAAAACTTTTGAAGTCATTGCATTTATGCGATCTCTAGGAACACGTGTACCAAAATTGGTATTCCTAGGTGCCATAGTTACTGAGATATTCGCCGAAAACACAGATTTTTTCCGAGGTGTGACGGGTTTTTTACTTATTGTGGGCGAATGAGGCGTGGCATCGAAAAAAAAAAGATTCTTGTATTGACTGACTAAATATCGAGTCGATTGAGACCAAACTCGAATTTGTAGGTCTTACCGTCTCTGAAATCTGTGTGTTCATACGGACAGACGGACATGGCTATATCGACTCGGCTTGTGATGCTGATCAAGAATATATATACTTTATGGGGTCTGCCACGTCTCCTTCTGCCTGTTACATACATTTGCACAAACCCAATATACTCTTGCAGAGAGTATAAAAACTATCTATTGTTATATCCGGATACCGATTTAAAGATTATATTTGGGAATAAAAGCAGAGAGTATCGTACGGTCGGGCGCGTTCGACTGTACCTTACTTAGTTGTTTTTGTTGTAGACACTTGCCACTCTTTGCAACATAAAGGCAATACCAGTAGTACCGGTTCTGTTTGCGCTTGCTTCTGATTTTCTTTGTTTTGGTTGCACTGCGATCTTTAAAAAATGAAGCAATTTAAATTTGTTCTTTTATTTATTTTATTATTTTTAACATTGTTTTTGTTTTTGTTATAACTGTTCATATTTGCTTTATGTTCATTTTGTGCCACATTACCCACAGCTTGCAGTATTTTCATACTATTGTCTTTGTTAGCGTTTTTATACTTTCTGCAAGAGTATATTGGGTTTGTGCAAATGTATGTAACAGGCAGAAGGAGGCGTGGCAGACCCCATAAAGTATATATATTCTTGATCAGCATCGCAAGCCGAGTCGATATAGCCATGTCCGTCTGTCTGTCTGTCTGTCCGTCTGTATGTCCGTATGAACACACAGATTTCAGAGATGGTAAAAGCTACAAGTTTGGTCTCTATCGACTCGATATTTAGTCAGTCAATACAAGAATCTTTTTTTTTTTTTTGATGCCACGCCCCATTTGCCCACAATGAGCAAAATACTACCCATACCTCGGAAAAAATAGATGTTTAAAGCGAAAATCTCAGTGAGTACGGCACTTAAAAATACCAATTTTGGAATGCAGGTTCCTAGAGACAGTAGAAATGCATTGCCATTTAAAATTTTTGGCTGAAACGCCCCATCATGCCTTAAGAAAAAAATAAAATTTTCAAATTTGCATGCCGTTTTAAAGGCATTTTTTCTTATCGTAGAGTATTATTATTTATGATTCCTTTGAAGACAAATTATATCAAACTATGATGAAAGTTGCATAAAAATCCAACAATAAACAACAGAGATACCGATTATAAAGTTAATATTTAAGTCAATGCATGAGTGCGAGCGCGACAGAAACATACAAGCATATATTTGAACTCTTTTGATGCATGTGTGGCGGCAATAGTATACATACACACATATATATATATATATGTGCATACATATAACGTCATTTTGTATGTGCATGCAGACAAACATATGAATGTTCGATTATAAATTGTCTTTTTTGCTGTAAGGTGTTCTAATAGAAGAACTATCTAATTGGGAATAAAAGCAGAGAGTATTATACGGTCGGACTCGTTCGACTGTACTTTTCTTACATGTTTTAGTTTTATTTCGTGGTCTAGCAATCTATTTTTCACGAAGGCCAATGTTAAGTTGGCCCCTGTCAAAGTTTCCACTGCAGTTATTACACCATCATTAGAAGAGGGTAGCGTTAATAACAGATGCGACACCTTGTCCATCTCGTCAATTTTGGCACCCGAAGCTATTAGTTAAGTTAACAAGTCGTCAAATATGTTGTAGTGACTCATTAATGTAGAACCAGCCTTTGATTTTAGGGACAACAACTGCTTTCTAACTAAGCAAGAAACTAGACATACCTCGGAAAAAAAGTTTAAAGCGAATATCTCAGTGACTATTGCACTTAGGAATACCATTTTTGGTACGCAGGTTCCTAAAGACAACATAAATGCATTACCATTTAAAATTTTTTTCCGTTAGAAAAAGAAACTTTTTAAACTTCCATGCCATTTAAAAGGTATTTTTTCTTATCGTAGAGTATTGTTACTTATGATTCCTTTAAAGACAAATCATATCAAACTATCCTGAAAGTTGCATAAAAATCCAACAATAAACAACAGAGTACCAGGCTATAAAGTTAATATTAAAGTAATGAGTTATGCACGAATGCGAGCGCGACAGAAACATTCAAGCATATATTCAAACTCTTGTGATATGTGCATACATATAACATTAAACGAATTTGTATTTGCATACAGACAAACATATGTGTGTTCGATTATAAATTGTCTTTTTATACTCTCTGCAAGAATATATTGGGTTTGTTCAAATGTATGTAACAGGCAGAAGGAAGCGTAGTAGACCCCATAAAGTATATATATTCTTGATCAGCATCACAAGCCGAGTCGATATAGCCATGTCCGTCTGTCTGTCCGTATGAACACACAGATTTCAGAGATGGTAAGATCTACAAGTTCAAATTTGTTATCAATCGACTCGATATTTAGTCAGTCAATACAAGAATCTTTTTTTTTCGATGCCACTTCCCATTCGCCCGCAACGAGTCAAAACCCGACACACTTCGGAATAAATCTATGTTTTAAGCGAATATCTCAGTAACTATGGCGCTTAGGAATATCAATTTTGGTAGACGTGTTCCTAGAGACTGCATAAATGCAATGACATCGAGAGTATATTGTGTTTGTGCAAATGTATGTTACAGGCAGAAGGAGGCGTGGCAGACCACATAAAGTATATATATTCTTGATCAGCATCACAAGCCAAGTCGATATAGCCATGTCCGTCTGTTTGTCCGTCCGTCTGTATGAACAAAAGGATATCAGCAACTATAAGAGCTAGAAAGAACCGAGAAGTCGCAAATGAATGATAAAATACCCAAGCAGTACAAGTTTGTTTTTGGACACGCCCACTTTGGGGCTTTCTATGTTCATATAGAGGTAAAAGCAGCTAAAAATAGCATGTTTTAGTATCGAAAATTTTTTTGTTGGTAACGTTATCCGAACCAAATTCACATGGGATGTTCATATCTATGGCGTACATAATCTGACCTAGTTTGATCCAAATCGGACTACTATATCGTATAGGGACAATCGGTCAAAAGTTCGCTCATAGTATGAATTTATATGAAAAATTTTTGTATTTACCAAGCTATCTTAATGAAACTAACACAGAATATATTTATTAATAAAATAAACATACCTTTCAGTATAGGGTATGACAGTCGTTGCCTACTTATGGGCTTGCCCGATGTAAATCTTTAATATCAATAAGCCAGTCACAAGCAGCGGAGGCTGGAGTATTCTCAGTCCAGCCCACCTGCCGTGTAATCCAGGGCTGAGGTGTGGTGACAGAAGGAATTAGGGCGATGGCCGGAGAGGAATAAGAGAGGATGGGTACAAGGAAGTTGGATAATTCAGCAGTCAGAGTTTGACTTTAGGCAACAGACAGTTTGGCAAATTGATATGGTTTAGATAACATTAAATTTGCTGCGAGTTTTTTTCCTTTTTGTGAAAATGTTTTGTCGCCTTGGTTTAAAAATTCAGCACGATAGAATCTTTAAAAAATATTAAAAACAAGAATGAATGCTATAGTCGACACGCAAATTTTTGATATCCGTTACTCTGTTTCAATATGTTTTAACATTGGGGTATGATAATAATACTATTGCAATAGCTTAGGTGACGGATAAGTTCGTTTGGTAAACTCAGAAAATTGTTATACCAATTCGTGCTTAGAACATATTTTCGACCGATTGTTCCTATGACAGCTATACGATATAGAAGTCCGATTTTATATTCTTGTATGTATCATGAGCGAGCTTAGCTAAGATATCTTGATAAACACAAAAGTTTTTTATACCATCGATATTGATTAATAGTCCCTATGGGAGCTATAAGATATAGTTGCACGATTTGGATGAAACTTGGTTAGTGCATGTACTTCGTGGACATGTACTACCCGTGTAAATTTGGTTAAAATAGCATAGATAAACAAAAAAAAAAGGTTATCTTCGGCTAGCCGAAGATAAATACCCTTGCAGATTCACAATAAGACACTTATCACTAAGGCACTTAGTTTTTAGCACTGTTTTGAAAAAAACAATTGTGCACTGTTTTGAAAAAAAAAGTGTGTTGTACAATCAAGTACTCCTTGAATTGTTTGCCACAAAACATTATTAATCTAGTATTCATGGCATTGCACGTCAAAAAAAAGTACAAATTAATCTAGTATTCATAGCATTACACGTCAAAAAAAAAAAAAAAAATTGAAAAAATTAGTTATACTAAGCAATTTTCAGCATTGTTCCTATGGGAGCTATATGATATAGTGATCCGATTTTAACATATGTACTGCGTGTAGAGAGAATACACATGTGTACCAAGTTTCACCACCATAGCTTTAAAACTGAGAGACGGACATGGCTATATCGACTCGGCTATTGATATAACTCGGCTCGGCTGTTGATATATAAGAATATATATACTTTATGGGGTCTGCCACGCCTCCTTCAATGCGTTACAAACATAGGGACAAAAACAATATACCCTGTGCAAGGGTATAATTCGTTATTATAGTCGTCAAAATTTATACTTTTTAGGAATCATATTGAATAAACAAGTGAGAAAAGTACTGTCGAACACGCCCGACCGCATAATACTCTCTGCTTTTGTTCCGACTATAATGTTAAGATGGGTAACGTTAAAAAAAAAAAAAAAAAAAAAGTATAATCGAAAATATATAAGTTTGTCTGTATGCACATACAAATTTGTTTGACGTTAAATGTATGCACATACATATGTGCGTATGTATACTTTTGGTCGGCACTACCAGCGCTGTCTCTCTCTATAGAATTTGTTTCGTGTTTTTAGACCCCGTACTCTTAAAAAGAGTATAGGGGTCTATTAGCTTTGTCAGAAGCCAAATGTGCGCAACAGGCAGAAGGAAGCTTTTCCGACCCCATAAAGTATATATATTCTTGATCAGCATCAACAGTCGAGTCGATATAGCCATGTCCGTCTGTCCGTCCGTCTGTATGAACACCTGGATCTTTTAAACTACAAGAGCTAGAACCACCAAATCTGTAATAAAAATTCAGTAATTTTCGCGAGCAGATCAAGTTTATTTCAAATCTGCGCCACGCCCCCGACCGCCCCCGCAATAAGCAAAAAACTAGACACACCTCGGAAAAAATTGATATTTTCGGCGAATATCTCCCTAACTATAACACTTAGGAACACCAATTCTGTTACGCAGGTTCCTAGAAACAGCAGAAATGCAACGTCATTAAAAATTTTGGTCTGCCACGCCCCCTTTTCCCACACAAACTAAAAAACTTTTCAAAACTTACAAGTCGTTTTTAAAGCATTTGCCAATATAGTACAGTATTGTAATTCAAAATTTGTTTAAAGACAAATCATATTAAACTACCCTAAAAGTTGTATAAAATTCCAACTATAAACAACTGAGCAATTAGGTAACAAAGTGTCCCTTGAAGCGCATTGTCAATGCACGTGGTTGAAAGAAAAGAGATAATTGTATGTTTATATATACATAAGCCGCAGTACTTTGCAAAGAGAGCGTGGTCCGGGCAGGCCACGCACTTGTTTGTAAACACAAGACCTGCGGTTCGAACCCGGCACAGACTCAGAAATTAACTTTGTTTTTTGTGCTTGTTATATAATAACATTATTATATATAAATGAAAATAATGAATGTAGTGGTGCAACTAGTAGGGCAGCATGATATGGAACTTGCGTCAGTAAGCGCGGGTTGGAATCCCATCAGTGACTGATTTAGATTTTTTTTTTAAATTTAATTTTAAAACTTAAATTTTAAATTACAGCCGTATTCAAATATTAATTTCGAATACAAGGAGAGTACGGGGTCTTTTACAGTCGGCGCGCTCGACCTTAGCCTTTCTTACTTGTGTTTTTTAATATATATATATTTATTTTATATGTAAATGAAAATAATCGAGTTGATGTCAAATGCATGGAGTGGCGCAACTAGTAGGGTTGCAGCATGTTCTGGAACCTGAGTGTGATAGCGGGGGTTCGATTCCCATCAGTGACTTGATATAAAATTTTTTTTAAAATTTAATTTTAAAACTTAAGTTTTGAATTACAGTCGTATTCAAATATTAATTTATATTTCAAGGAGAGTACGGGGTCTTTTACAGTCGGCGCGCTCGACTGTAGCCTTTCTTACTTGTTGTTTTTGGACACGCCCACTTTAGGGCGTTCTATGTTCATATAAAGGTAAAAGCAGCTAAAAATAGACTGTTTTAGTATAGAACATTTTTTTGTTAGTTACGTTATCCGAACCAAATTCACATGGGATATCTATATCTATGGCGTACATAATCTGACCAAGTTTGATCCAAATCAGACTACTACATCGTATAGCTCCCATAGGAACAGTCGGTCAAAAATATGCTCTGACCATAAATTTGTGTGAAAATTTTCTGTGTTTTCCCAGCTATCTTAGCCATCCCCTAAACTATTGCACTAATATTATTATCATTACCCATTTTTAATTACATATTGAAACTGAGTAACGGGTATCCTAAAGTCGCGAGGCCACTATAGCATTCTTTCTTGTTTTTTTTTATATTTAATTCCAAAATTTTAATTTAAATTAAATACAAAGGCACACTACTGTGAGTGCGGGGTCTCTTACAGTCGGCTCGCTCGACTGTAGCCTTTCTTACTTGTTTTTATTGTTTATGGTCGGATTCTTATGAAACTTTCAGGGTAGTTTGATATTATTATTCTTCAAACAAATCTTAAATAACAATACTGTACGATAAGAAAAAATTAACAAGAAAGAAAATTACAGTCGAACACGCCCGACCGTATAATACTCTCTGCTTTTATTCCCAATTAAAATGCTTAAATCGGTATCCAGATATTACAATAGATAGTATTAGAACACGTTGAAACAAAAAAAAAGCTAAGCATAATCGAGCATACATGTGTTTGTCTGTATCTACATACAAATTCGTTTGACGTAAAATGTATGCACATACGCTCTGTCTCTCTCGCACTCATTGCTCTCGAATAAAATCTTTGTTGCTTCATTTCTTTCTTGTTTATGGTCGGATTCTTATGAAACTTTCAGGAGAGTTTGACATGATACGTCTTCAAACGAATCATTAATAACAACACTGTACGATAAGAATAAATGCTTTAAGAGCGGCATGCAAGTTTGAAATTTTCTTTTATTTCTTGCGGAAATAGGGGGCGTGGCAGCCCAAAACTTTTGATGTCATTGCATTTATGCGGTCTCTTGGAACACGTGTACCAAAATTGGTATTCCTAGGTGCCATAGTTACTGAGATATTCGCAGAAAACATAGATTTTTTCCGAGGTGTGACGGGTTTTTTACTCATTGTGGGGGAATGGGGCGTGGCATCGAAAAAAAGAAGATTCTTGTATTGACTGACTAAATATCGAGTCGATTGAGACCCAACTCGAACTTGTAGCTCTTACCATCTCTGAAATCTGTTTATTCATACGGACAGACAGACGGACATACACACAGACAGACGGACATGGCTATATCGACTCGCCTTGTGACGCTGATCAAGAATATGTATACTTTATGGGGTCTGCCACGCCTCCTTCTGCCTGTTACATACATTTGCACAAACCCAATATACTCTTGCAGAGAGTATAAAAAGAAAATTCGTTTGACATTATGTGTATGTTTATACATACGTATATATGTGTGTACGTATGTATACTATGGCTTGGCACGGCTCTCGTATTCATGCATTGGCACTCCGCTTAACCGTAAAACTTTATTACCTGTTTCTTTTGTTTATAATTTGATTTTTATGCAACTTTTAGGATAGTTTGATATAATTTGTCTTAAACATATTTGAATTGCAATACTGTACTATATTAGCAAATGCCTTAAAAACGGCATGTGAATTTGAAAAGTATTTTAGTTCCTGTCGGAAAGGGGGACGTGGCAGGCCAAAATTTTTAATGACGTTGCATTTGTGCTGTTTCTAGGAACCAGCGTACCAGAATTGGTGTTCCTAAGTGCTATAGTTACGGAGATGTTCGCAAAAAACATCCATTTTTTCCGAGGTGTGTCTAGTTTTTTGCTTATTGCGGGGGCGGTAGGGGGCGTGGCACTGATTTGAAATAAACTTGCTCTGCTCGCGAAAGTTACGAAATTTTTATTAAAAATTTGGTGGTTCTAGCGCTTGTAGTTTAAAAGATCCAGGTGTTCATACAGACGGACGGACAGACGGACATTGCTATATCGACTCGACTATTGATGCTGATCAAGAATATATATGTACTTTATGGTGTTGGATACGCCTCCTTCTCCCTGTTACGCACATTTCGCTTCTGACAAACCTAATAGGCCCCTCTACTATTTTATAGAGTACGGGGTCTAAAAAATCAACAAATAACAAGAAAGAAAAGTACAGTCGAACACGCCCGACCGTATAATACTCTCTGCGTTTATTCCCAATTATAATACTTAAATCGGTATTCAGACATTACAATAGATAGTTCTTGTATTAGAATACGTTAAAACAAAAAAAAGATAAGCATAATCAAGCATACATGTGTTTGTCTGTATGTACATACAAATTCGTTTGACGTTAAATGTATGCACATACATATGTGTGTATGAATACTATTGGTCGGCACGACTAGCGCTGTCTCTCTCGCGCTCATTGCTTTAGAATAAAATCTTTGTTGCTGCATTGCTTTCTTGTTTATGGTCGGATTCTTATGAAACTTTCTGGAGAGTTTGACATGATACGTCTTCAAACGAATCATAAATAACAACACTGTACGATAAGAATAAATGCTTTAAAAACGGCATGCAAGTTTGAAATTTACTTTTATTTCTTGCGGAAAAAGGGGGCGTGGCAGCCCAAAACTTTTGATGTCATTGGATTTATGCGGCCTTTAGGAACACGTGTACCAAAATTGGTATTCCTAAGTGCCATAGTTACTGAGATATTAACCGAAAACATCTATTTTTTCCGAGGTATGTCTAGTTTTTTGCTCATTGTGGGCGAATGGGGCGTGGCATCGAAAAAAAAAAGATTCTTGTATTGACTGACTAAATATCGAGTCGATAGAGACCAAATTCGAACTTGTAGCTCTTACCATCTCCGAAATCTGTTTGTTCATACGGACAGACAGACGGACAGACAGACAGACAGACAGACGGACAGACGGACAGACGGACATGGCTATATCGACTCGGCTTGTGACGCTGATCAAGAATATATATACTTTATGGGGTCTGCCACGCCTCCTTCTGCCTGTTACATACATTTGCACAAACCCAATATACTCTTGCAGAGAGTATAAAAAGTTGTTTTATTTCTTACGGAAAAAGGGGGCGTGGCAGTCCATAATTTTAAATGACAATTCATTTATGCTGTCTCTGGGAATCGGCGTATTGGTATTCCTAGGTACCATAGTTACTGAGATATTTGCTTTAAACGTCTATTTTTCGCGAGGTATGTCTATTTTTTTGCTCATTGTGGGCAAATGAGGCGTGGCATCGAAAAAAAAGATTCTTGTATTGACAAATTCGAAATTTGTAGCTCTTACCATCTCTGAAATCTGTGAGTTCTTACGGACGGACAGACGGTCAGACGGACAGACGGACATGGCTATATCGACTCGGCTTGCGATGCTGATCAAGAATATATATACTTTATGGGGTCTGCCACGCCTCCTTTTACCTGTTACATACATTTGCACAAACCCAATATACTCTTGCAGAGTATACAAATTTGAATCTCTATACTAACGAGGCGATTCGTGCCGAAGCGAGCACGACCATACAACAGCGCACAGTAAAGGCGATTTCAGGGGAGTCCCAAAATTCAAATTCATGGTTCTTAGTAGGAACTTCTCACTAACACACCAAGAAACTTCACAAATTTAAAACAACGAGGGTCGACAGTATATATAATTTATGTGGTCTATCACGCCTCCTTCTCCCTATTACATATATTTGTTTTACTTTACGAATAACGGGTATAATAAAATTATGACCATTTAATCATTAACGAAAATGTTTCGTGATACACATAGGGAAAACCCTATAAATTGATAGAATTGTTGTAGTTTTTTTATTTTTTTTTTTTTTTCAAAGAACAGCGATGATATTGTTTTCCATATTTTCCAATAACGATCCACAGTAAAAAACAGAATAATGTAAAAATCAACATTTTAATAGGAAAATGTGCAAAATTGGTGTTTTGACTAAATGCTCGTAAATTTATTAGAGCTTAGCCGCAAATACGCTTCATAATAAGCCCAAGGATCACATGTGGGAATAGCCAATTTCCTTTTAATAAAGGGATTTGTCAGCGTAAGGGGGAAAACCAAAAAACGAAAGCGAGATAATAAAACGCAGCCATGGAAAACAGCAGTGCAAAAGCAGTTGCGAATGAGGGTTTTAAAGAGACAAAGGAATAATCCAAGAACAACCGAAGCCCGTAACTGAGATTGCGACTGCGGGTGGGACTAAGCTGGAACTGGGACTGCAATTGTGATCAGGAAAACGCTTGTTTTTTTTTTGTTTCTGGAGTAATAAAAAAGGTATGGTGTGAGTTGTTATACTTTGATTATTATTAGACCATTGTGCTCATAATCAGAACTCTAGAGACAACTTGTGATAATTACATGGAGATTGAGGATTAGCCGTATTTACGGCTTTCCTTGTGGGTATCCAAACTGAACTAACGGAAAGAGAAGCTGGCTTTATTTTCTTGTTGCAAGTTTGCCCCATTCAAATTCAATTGACAGGACTCACATGACGATTAAAAACATTAAAACTCAAAAAAGAAAAATCGGAAAAATGGAACACCATTTGAGTTACAAGTCTCGTGTCGAATATTAAAACAGATTTTGATTTTTGAAAATCACAGACAATTGAATCACGTAAGCAATGACTTTTCTTTTTCCAACACATTTTTAACTGTTGGCATCGAGTGAGGCACGTGCATTAAACAGCCCAAAAGTCAAACAATAGTAACAAGAACAACAACCACGTGCACACACATGTACATTTACACATACATATGTGGAGTAATTTACAAAACACGTCGGCAGTCAACAGTGGACAGTTGACTTCAACGCGTTTGTTGCCCGGAGGAATCGCAATTAGCCAATTGACCATGCAGATATGTGTGTATGGCTGAGTGTTTGTGTGTGTTTTTGTGCGTGTGTATGTAATTGACAAAAAATGGCATGCAGTCGAAACAAAAATAAAACAAACAACTAAGAAGGCTACTGTCGAGCGAGCCGACTGTAAAAGACCACGTACTCCTTCTAGTGCGAGTTTTTCCATACAAATATGAAATTTTCTATCGATTTGTCCTATGCTAGCTATAGTCTATAGTTGTCCGATCCATATCAAACTTGGTAAAGCGGGGTATCCACATACAAATTTGTCACACATAATGTGTGAGTTTGGTTGTTATAACTCAACCAAAAGTTCAAATTTTTGACCGATTAGTCCTATGGGAGCCACATATAATTCTCCGATCCGAACCCAATTTAGTTAGGATAGTACACATAATATGTGAGTTTGGTCACGATAGTTCTGATAGTTTCGAAGTTCTAGTGTTATGCCCATCAAGCATTTTCGAAGATAACAGACTACAAATGACTCTTTTCTGCATTATTTTACTCATAAAAGACTGATTTTTTGCTTTATTTTACTCATAAAATACTCATTTATGCTTTTTTAATTTCACAAATAGTTGCTGAGATGAAAATAGTTTTTTACAATTTTTGCAATTGAAATAAACTTGATTTGCGTAAATTCCAAATTTGGTTGTTCTGGCTCTTGTAGTCTAGCAGATTTCGGTGTTCGTACAGAGAGACAGACAGATGTATATTTGTATATCAACTTGGCTGTTGATGCTGATCAAAAATATATATTTTTTATGTTATACGCACATTTCGCTTCTAACAAACTTAAAAGACCCCTTTACTCTTTTTTAGAGTACGGGGTCTAAAAAGATTGTAATGAGTTCAAAAGGGCTGCAGATGACTGTTCTCCAGTGACACTCGCCAAGCTCATTCCATAATATTTTGTCCTTTTCGCAGCATGCTGGCGGCATATTAAAATGTGCGTGATGCCATGCGACGAACGTTGAAGTTTTTAATTTTTTGATGTCGACAAGGGCTGTCAATTTTTATGAAGTTAAATTACCTGGTACGCGTAAGCGTGGAGAAGGTACAGGTGGGGGAAAGAAGCGGGTGGAGTGCCGGACATTGTATGCAAAAAGGTGTGGTATGAAATGAAGCGCGTAATTTTAATTGGCTTTAATGTGTTTCAGTTAGACTGTAAAATACTTAACAAAATTGCAACACACATCCAGCTGAAACTTAACAATTTTAAATATTTACATGTGCTCAGAAAATGAACTTCAAATTGCGCGCGCTGTGCAGCACTGTTATGGTAGACATCGATAACTTAAATACATTGACAGAGTTGCCCAATAGTTAAAGGTTCTGTCATTTCAATCTAAAACTATATTGCTACCGTATTTGACACAGTTTGGGCTTAAAAGTATCTATTTATTTTATATTTGTTTATAATCGTTTGCATTTGCGAAATAATTTCAACAAAAACATTTGTCAAGTGTCAACAAACCAATCTTTGTCAAATATCGATAACATCTCCATCGATATCCACAAGCGTAGACGCAGCTGAAGATTAAAAAAAAAACATTTTATTTTGACGCGTTGTACAAGCACCACTCCGGTTGTGTTTGCAAATCTGAAAATCATGTCGCAACAACGGCCAGCAAGCTGCAACGATGGGGGGGACAGTAATAACTCGGAGCAGAACACTGCAAACAGCGACGATATTATTGTGATTTTTGACGACAGTGACAATGAAGACGGTGACATACAATTCGTTGGTATTTCAAATCCTGCCATAACTATGATCGATCTCTGCGTCTCACCGTCTACCTCAGCTGCTGCGGCTGCTGCGGCAGCGCCAGCTACACCTTCCAATACTGTTGCAAGTGATTCACTTAAATCAACCAGCTTAGAAACAGGTAACACGAAACCAATGCAAAACTTACATATATTACTCGTATTGAAATATTTGTGTACAGCTGACACCTTGACTACACCTGATGTCACCGCAGTCTCTGAAACACCCACAATTACAGCCGCCCTAGAGTGCCCAATTTGCCTGCAAACCTGCATACATCCTGCCCGACTTCCCTGTGGCCATATCTTCTGCTTCTTGTGCGTTAAGGTGCGTATTAGAGATACATACATACAAATATTAAAGGCGGAAGTGATTGCGCATTGAAGTCGCGTTGCCAACTTGATTTTTGGTTTCGTCTGGAAAGCGTGCGCCCAACGCACGAACAAAAGTTCAAGGCTGGTTTTTGTGGGTACCAAAGAACCACTGGACGTTTGCCAGCTTAAATAATTCATTAAGCTTCCGCATAGCGATATAAAATTATTCGATCAAATTTCAGTTGTTCGCCTTAGATTCCTGTTACGCTTGGTTAATGGGTTATTTATGCAGTTTCTATTGAACGTTTATTTGACGTTTACAATTTTATCGGAAAAGTTTTAAATTAACAAGTTTAAAAAAAAAAAAAGCCCTTAATGAAAAGTATTTTTTCAATTTTAGGCGACTGTAAACACTACATTTAGAAAGTTTATTTCAATTCCAAGTATGTTAATACCTTTCTCAATGTAACGGCAACGTACGTATGTATGTCTAGCTGGTACGATAAAAATGTTGAAATCATTCTGCTACGATTCTTAATGAAAATTATGCTGATTATAACAGCTCATTTAAAACGAATAATGGGAATCACACAATTGGAACCTCGATAAATCCCTTATATTAAAATGTTTTATTATAGGGTGTTGCGTACAAAAACCGACGGTGCGCCATGTGCCGCCGCGAGATTCCAGCCGAATTCCTGGACCATCCTCAGCTGGTGAACGGAATCGATGATATTTGTGCCACACGTGCTACAGAAGATGGTTATCAGTGGTTTTACGAGGGTCGCAATGGTGAGTGCATGCTTATTGGTGGCGGTGCTTTAGCCCCAAAGAACCTTTGTCCATGTCCATAACCCAAATCACAAAACAAAAACCATAGGCGGCTGGTGGGCCTACGATGAGCGCACCAATGAAGACATCGAAAGAGCCTATAAGGCCTATAAAGCGCACAAAATCGCCAGTCCTTCTCCAGTTGTATTTGCACGAGCACACACTGATATTGGTGCAGTGCCTCCAGTGGCCAGTGAGAGCAAGCAGTCGCATGACCAGAGTTGGCAAATGGACTGGAATGAGAACTTAGAGAAGTCTGATGATTATTACGGTAATGCGTTTGATGGCTTCGACGAAGACGGAGATTACGAAAATTGGTACAGTGACAGCAGCTCCGATTTGGAATTTCAGCTAGGAAGCAGTAAAGACGATCCCAGTAAATTGCATCAACTCATTTGTGGACAGATGTACATAATAGATCTGGTAAAGATGACACAAACACTTTGCTCCCAGCTTACTAAGAAGCGCAATATAATAAGACGAAAGTCATCCGATCGGATTGCAGACTTCAAAGGAGTGGCTGGACTTAAGCATAACTAACCACCAGAGCCGTACATTCTGTATCATAAGATAACCATCAATATTCCTCTTCCCAATCCCAAACCTTATTATTATCCTTAAATTCATTTCCATTAACCAACAAATGTGATAACGAAACTATGCCAAAAAGAAACGCCTTTAAACTCCTTACTGTACAGGTTGGTGGCAATACGACGATCGCACCAGCCAGGATATTGAAGAAGCCTTCAAAAAGGGCGAAAAGTCTTGCTCCATTCTTGTGGCGGGCTATGTATACATTGTGGATCTGGAGCAGCTTTTGCAACAGCGTCAAAACGAACCAACCCGCTGTCGACGAGTGAAACGAGACCTGGCCACCATACCCAAAAAGGGCGTGGCTGGCCTGCGCATTGAGGGCAGCCAGGTGACCAGTGACACCGTTTTCAGCCGTTCCACCAATCCTACACCGACTGCTGCCGCTTCAGGAGGTGCCCCCAGCTTTATTTCAACCATCGCGGCTCGAGATGCCGCCATCCGAATTGCCAGTGATATAATCGGTTCGACGTTGGCCCATGCGGATGAGTTGACTCGTGGTTTAGCTGCCAGCAACATCAGTGAAAGCGTGAACGATCTGAGCGGTGAGCTATCCTCCTACTCCAACACAGCTTCACAACAGTCCAATACATCTAATGCAGATCAACAGCCGGGTATTTCGCGTTCGCTTGCCTCCTCGCACTCGAATTCTATACAGGATCTAATGCTCAGTGCCACCGAGGATTTGCTAGACACGACGCAGCAGGTCATTGAGACCAATCAGCATACTATAGATCTCTTCGAGCAGGCCTTAAACGACTTCCAGGCCCTCACCATGCGGAACTTTGTCGACTCCAGTGATGAGGATGAGAACGATAACGATGGCACTGTAATCGAGCATTCGGAGGCGAGCGAACCACACGATAAACAGAATGGCTCGTTAGGTTTTTAAATTTCATTCAAACATACAATATAAATAACACTAGCTTTTACTAGAAAGCTAATGCTCGAATCGCGATAAAAGTTCCTTTGAGAAACTAACTAGAGAAATGCCACGCGTACCTGAAAAAATCTATATGGGACTCTATGCGTGAGCAAGAGTGTTAGTCAGAATCCTACAGGGTAACAGCATACACATACCTTTCCTTATTGATCAAAATTTGAAGAACAGACCACACATAAAAACTGAACTATTTCTAGCAAAAATGTTCCATTATTATAATGTCAAATTGTTCTAATACCTCTAAAATGTTGAAAGAAACGAGTTCATGAATATCATGCATTGTCTTTCTTTAGAAAAGTAGTTAGTAAAAGCTTCACAACAGGTTGTAGTACAGACAAAGCATTCAAATAATACCAAGATTAACAGAAACTATAATACAATATATTTAATAATATTGAGACACGAACACAAACAATGTATTTTATAAAAAATAAGGTTGGCTTAGCAGCATTCGAATCTCCTTTGAAATATTATCGGTCTATTTGGAAATCCTCTGTGTTTAACATAATATGTATTAACCTACCCTACAAATAATATACCTTACGATTAAGAGTATATAAACAATTCCCACAACCGAGCCAATTAGCATCCTCGAATAAAGCATAGTGTGAGAAGGACAATACATATTTGTATATTCGATTGATTCAGTTTACGTGACGAAGAACAAATTTGATGTACTATCATTTAAATGAAGTTCACTTCAGTTTATATACACGTATAGTTTGGGTAGCTCCAGAAATTTATAAATTGTTCGACGAAGCGCCCATGATTTATTATTATAAGTCGCCGTAAAGTGCGTTAATATAAAAAAATTTCTGTGAAGAATAAAATATAAGTCTTGAATAACGTTTCGGTTAGTCACAATTCCGAATGAATTATTGACCTAGGTTTATTTATTTATTTTAATCATTATCGTTTTTGACAATTGAGTCTATCCCGAATGCGCTTACAAATTACTATATTAATATATATGATGTATATTTTGTAACTACTGTTTTATAGATTCGATTTTTACCCCGCCATTTCTTCTAACTGTGAAATGCCTATTCATAGCCACCCTTGTATCAGCGGTATTCCTAAAGCTCTACTGAGCGCGAGAGCTCTCCTCCTTCTCCCGGTAATGTTAAAATCCACAACAACAAAAACCAAACCAAGAAAACTGTAATAAATACATTCGTCATATTTAATTGATCATATTTTTAATCTAAATCGGAAAAAATACACAAAATAAGGGGTAGTTCTGCCTATGTGAATGAAAATTTCTCGTTCTCTATCACAATCTGTCTGTCTTTTTATACCCGTTACTCGTAGAGTACAAGGGTACATTGTAGTCGTTGGAATGTATGCAACAGGCAGAAGGAGGCGTGGCAGACTCCATAAAGTATATAAATTCTTGATCAGCATCAACAGCCGAGTCGATATAGCCATGTCCGTCTGTTCGTCCGTCCGTCTGTACGTCTGTATGAACAAAAGGATCTCAGCAACTTTAAGAGCTAGAAAGACCCGAGAGGTCGCAAATGAAAGATAAAATGCCCAAGCAGTACAAGTTTGTTTTTGTTTTTGGATACGCCCACTTTGTTCACATAATGGTAAAAGCAGCTAAAAATAGCATGTTTTAGTATAGACAATTTTTTTGTTAGTAACGTTATCCGAACCAAATTCACATGGGATGTTCATATCTATGGCGTACATAATCTGACCAAGTTTGATCCAAATCGGACTTCTATATCGTATAGCTCCCAAAGAGACAATCGGTCAAAAGTTCGCTCCTAGTATGAGTTTGTATAAAAAATTTTTGTATTTACCAAACTATCTTAATGAAACTGACACAGAATATATTTATCAATAAAATAAACATACTGACCGAGTTTCATTCAAATCGGACTACTATATCGTATAGCTCCCATAGGAACAGTCGGTCAAAAATATGCTCTGATCATAAATTTGTGAGAAAATTTTCTGTGTTTTCCCAGCTATCTTAGCCATCCCCTAAAATATTGCACTAATATTATTATCATTACCTATTTTTAATTACATATTGAAACTGAGTAACGGGTATCCTAAAGTCGCGAGGCGACTATAGCATTCTTTCTCTTTAGACCCCGTACTCTTAAAAAGAGTATAGGGGTCTATTAGGTTTGTCAGAAGCCAAATGTGCGTAACAGGCAGAAGGAAGCCTTTCCGACCCCATAAAGTATATATATTCTTGATCAGCATCAACAGCCGAACACAAGAACTGCGGTTTGAGCCCCGGCACAGACTCAGAAATTAAAGTTTTTTTTTTTCTTTTTTTTAATTTTTAATTTAGCACTATTATATCTTAAAGGTGGTGGTGCAATTAGTAGTGCTGCGGAGTGTTTAGCAAGTTAAGTATAAGTTCGCAGGTTCAATTCCCGACAGTGAAATTTTCTACTTTTTTAAATTAAAAAAAAAAATGTAAATACAAAATATTAACTAGTGCAATAGGGTTGGGTTGTGGTTGATGTCGAGTGTATGGAGTGGCGCAACTAGTAGGGTTGCTGCATGTTCTGGAACCTGAGTCTGATAGCGCGGGTTCGATTCCCATCAGTGACTTGATATAAATTTTTTTTTTAAATTTAATTTTAAAACTTAAATTTGAAATTACAGTCGTATTCAAATATTAATTTCGAATACAAGGAGAGTACGGGGTCTTTTACAGTCGGCGCGCTCGACCGTAGCTTTTCTTACTTGTTTTTATACTCTCTGCAAGAGTATATTGGGTTTGTGCAAATGTATGTAACAGGCAGAAGTAGGCGTGGCAGACCCCATAAAGTATATATATTCTTGATCAGCATCACAAGCCGATTCTATATAGCCATGTCCGTCTGACCGTCTGTCCGTCTGACCGTCTGTCTGTCCGTATGAACACACAGATTTCAGAGATGGTAAGAGCTACAAGTTCGAATTTGGTCTCTATCGACTCGATATTTAGTCAGTCAATACAAGAATCTTTTTTTTTTTTGATGCCACGCCCCATACGCCCACAATAAGCAAAAAACTAGACATACTTCGGAAAAAAACGATGTTTTCGTCGAATATCTCAGTAACTATGGCACTTAGGAATACCAATTTTGGTACACACGTTCCTAGAGACAGCATAAATGCATTGCCATTTACAATTTTGGAATGCCACGCCCCCTTTTTTCGTAAGAAATAAAAAACTTTTCAAACTTGCATGCCGCTTTAAAGGCAATTGTATGTTCGATTATGCTTAGTTTTTTTTGTTTTAACGTGTTCTAATACAAGAACTATCTAATGTATATCCGGATACCGATTTTAACATTATAATTGGGAATAAAAGCAGAGAGTATTATATGGTCGGGCGTGTTCGACTGTACTTATCTTGCTTGTTTTTTTTTTTTTTTTTTGTTACCCAAGCTTTCATTAATTGCATTCTTGTATTTTTATACCCGTCACTCGTAGAGTACAAGGGTATATTGTAGTCGTTGGAATGTATGTAATAGGCAGAAGGAGCCGTGCCAGACCCCATATAGTATATATATTCTTGATCAGCATCAACAGCCGAGTCGATATAGCCATGTCCGTCCGTCCGTCTGTATGAAAGACCCGAGAGGTCGCAAATGAAAGATACAATTTGCAAGCAGTGCAAGTTTGTTTTTGTTTTTGGACACGCCCACTTTAGGGCGTTCTATGTTCATATAAAGGTAAAAGCAGCTAAAAATAGCATGTTTTAGTATAGACAATTTTTTTGTTAGTTACGTTATCCAAATTCACATGGGATGCTCATATCTATGGCGTACATAATCTGACCAAGTTTGATCCAAATCGGACTTCTATATCGTATAGCTCCCATAGAGACAATCGGTCAAAAGTTCGCTCCTAGTGTGAGTTTGTATGAAAAATTTTTGTATTTACCAAACTATCTTAATGAAACTGACACAGAATATATTTATCAATTAAATAAACATACTGACCGAGTTTCATTCAAATCGGACTACTATATCGTATAGCTCTCATAGGAACAGTCGGTCAAAAATATGCTCTGATCATAAATTTGTGTGAAAATTTTCTGTGTTTTCCCAGCTATCTTAGCCATCCCCTAAAATATTGCACTTATATTATTATCATTACCCATTTTTAATTACATATTGAAACTGAGTAACGCGTATCCTAAAGTTGCGAGGCAACTATAGCATTCTTTCTTGTTTGTTTTAAGTCTTTTTAATTGCAATTTGAAAAAGTCTGACCGAAATTGTGACAAGAAAAAAACATTAACGGTTAACAGTTCTCTTTCCCGTCGGATTTCTTTTTAACAATATGCTAACTTTACATAACAGCATTTAATCTAAATCGAATTTTCAAGTGTTTTCTTTCAATCATTACTATATTGTACTTACAAGTCGGAATATTAGATAAATACCACCTTAGACATAGGGACAGTAAGGTGCTGCTTTAAGCAAGACACGTAAATTTACTATAATTAAGGTTTCAGCTATTATTATACTCTGTGCAAGAGTATATTGGGTTTTTGCAATTGTATGTAACACGCAAAAGGAGGCGTGGCAGATCCCATAAAGTATATATATTCTTGATCAGCATCACAAGCCGAGTCTGTCCGTATGAACACACAGATTTCAGAGATGGTAAGAGCTACAAGTACGAATTTGGTCTCTATCGACTGGATATTTAGTCAGTCAATACAAGAATCTATTTTTTTTTTTCGATGCCACGCCCCATTTGCCCACAATAAGCAAAAAACTAGACATACCTCGGAAAAAATAGACGTTCAAAGCAAATATCTCAGTAACTTACTTAGGAATACCAATCCTGCCTGTTACATACATTTGCACAAACCCAATATACTCTTGCAGAGAGTATAATTAAAAAAATTTAAATTTCTGGGTCTGTGCCGGGTTCGAACCGCAGACCATTGGTTTAGAAACAAACTACTAACCGCAACCCAATCGTATTGCACCAGTTAACATTGTATATTTACATTTTTTTTTTAAATTTAAAAAGTCATATTAATAAATTCCACTGTCGGGAATTGAACGTACGAAATTATACGCAAGTTGCATAACACGCCGCAACCCTATCAGTCGCACCACGCCCCACATTAGACAGAGATTCAATTAATTTCATTTACATATAAAAATGTTATTATATAACAAGCACAAACCAAAAAAAAAATTTTATTTCTGAGTCTGTGCCGGGTTCGAACCGCAGACCATTGGTTTAGCAACAAACGACTAACCGGAACCCAACCGTATTGCACCAGTTAATATTGTATATTTACATTTTTTTTTTTGGAAATTTAAAAAAGTATATAAGAAAATTTCACTGTCGGGAATTGAACCTGCGAACTTGCAGAGCACGCCGCAACACTGCTAATTGCACCACCCCCTCCTTGTGAGACGGCTCCGATTATTTTCATTAAGATATAATAGTGCTAAATTATTAAAAAAAAAAAAAAAAATTTAATTTCTGAGTCTGTGCCGGGGTTCGAACCGCAGGTCTCGTGTTTACATACAAGTGCTAAAAATAATGACAAGCATCCCTGCTACTTGGGCCACGCTTTCTTTGGAAACTAATGCGGCTAATGTATATAAACATAGTGTTATCCATTTTCTTTCAACGACGTGCATTGACACTGCGTTTCAAGGGACACTGTTACCTAATTGCTCAGTTGTTTATAGTTGGATTTTTATGCAACTTTCAGGGTAGTTTCATATGATTTGTCTTTAAACAAATTTTGAATTACAATACTGTACTATATTTGTTAAAGCTTTTAAAACGACATGTAAGTTTTGAAAAGTTTTTTAGTTCGTGTGGGAAAAGGGGGCTTGGCAGACCAAAATTTTGAATGACGTTGCATTTGTGCTGTTTCTAGGAACCTGCGTACCAGAATTGGTGTTCCTAAGTGCCATACTTACGGAGGTATTCGCCGAAAACATCAATTTTTTCCGAGGTGTGTCTAGTTTTTTGCTTATTACGCGGGCGGTGGGGGGCGTGGCACAGATTTGAAATAAACTTGATCTGCTCGAGAAAGTTACGGAATTTTGATTACAAATTTGATGTCTCTAGCTCTTATAGTCTCTGAGATCCAGGTGACGGACATTGCTATATCGACTCGGCTGTTGATGCTGATCAAGAATATATACTTTATGTGGTCGGAAAAGCTTCCTTCTGCCTGTTACGCACATTTGGCTTCTGACAAACCTAATAGACCCCTATACTCTTTTTAAGAGTACGGGGTCTAAAAAAACCGCATATTTTCGGATCGTGTAAAAAATTATTCGAATCGAAAGATACTATGTGTGTATTATGAGTATTTTTACACGCGGTGTATTGCTGCGGTTCCGTTTTCGGTTTGTCGACAATTAAACCCATTTTGTTACGAAACTCGCACTGAATACTTTGTATCCTTCTCTGAAAGCGTTCTTTATCTTCTGAACCTCTTACTTGCCATTGTCTTATTTCATGTCTAAAGGAAACAAAGAATATATTCGAAAAATTTAATATAGGCATGTAATGGAGACAATCCACACTCGTAGCAATCTGTTCGAACTCTTTGTTGTAAACAGTGGTCAATATTGTTCATCTCTGTGGGTTTAGCTTGGCAAATCTAGCGTTTAACAGATGAAGTGTCCGTTAAGGCATTACACACTTTGCCAACTGCCATAGTAAGAACAAGTAAGAAAGGCTACTGTCGAGCGGGCCGACTGTAAAAGACCCCGTGCTCTTGTATTTGAAATTAATATTTGAATACGACTGTAATTCAAAATTTATGTTTTAAAATTAAATTTAAAAAAAAATTTTATGTCAAGTCACTGATGGGAATCGAACCCGCGCTATCAGACTCAGGTTTCAGAACATTCTGCAGCCCTACTAGTTGCGCCACTCCCTACATTTGACATCAACTCGATTGTTTTCATTTAAATATAAAAAAATATATATAAAATAAAAAAAAAAATTTAATTTCTGAATCTGTGCCGGGTTCGAACCGCAGACCATTGGTTTAGAACAATCGACTAACCGCAACCCAACTCTGTTGCACCAGTTAATATTGTACATTTACATTTTTTTTTGGAAATTTAAAAAAGTATATTTGAAAATTTCAATGTCGGGAATTGAACCTGCGAACTTATACTCAACTTATGCAGAACACGCCGCAACACTACTAATTGCACCACCACCTCCTTGTTGGACGGTTCCGATTATTTTCATTAAGATATAATACATATAAAGAAAAAAAAAAAAAATTTCGAATCTGTGCCGGGGTTCGAACCGCAGTCTTGTGTTTACAAACAAGCGCGTGGCCCACCCGGACCACGCTTTCTTTGCAAACAGCTTCGGCTAATGTATATATAAACATAGTGTTATCTCTTTTCTTTCAACCACGTGCATTGACAATGCGGTTCAAGGGACACTTTGTTACCTAATTGCTCAGTTGTTTATAGTTGGATTTTTATGCAACTTTCACGGTAGTTTGACATGATTTGTCTTTAAACGAATCTTAAATTACAACACTGTACATTGAGGACAAATGGCTTAAAAATGGCATCGAAAATGAAATTTTTTTTTTTTTTTTTTTTTGTGAAAAAAGGGTGCGTGGCAGCAAAAAAATTTTAATGGCACTGCATTTATGCTGTCCCTAGGAACCTACGTACCCAAATTGGTGGTCGTAAGTGCCATAGTTAGGGAGATATTCGCGGAAAACATCAATTTTTTTCGAGGTGTCTTTGGTTTTTTGCTTATTGCGGGGGCGGTAGGGGGCGTGGCACTGATTTGAAATAAACTTGATCTGCTCGCGAAAGTTACTGAATTTTTATTACAAATTTGGTGTCTCTAGCTCTTATAGTCTCTGAGATCCAGGTGTTCATACGGACGGACGGACAGACGGACATGGCTATATCGACTCGGCTATCGATGCTGATCAAGAATATATATACTTTATGGGGTCGGAAAAGCTTCCTTCTGCCTGTTACGCACATTTGGCTTCTGAGAAACCTAATAGACCCCTATACTCTTTTTAAGAGTACGGGGTCTAACAAGTAAGAAAAGCTACAGTCGAGCGCGCCGACTGAAAAGACCCCGTACTCACTTGTATTCGAAATTGATATTTGAATACGGCTGTAATTTAAAAATAATTTATTAATAATATTAATTAATAATTTATTAACTTATACGCAAGTTGCATAACACGATGCAACCCTATCAGTCGTACCGCGCCCCACATTAGACAAAGATCTGATTATTTTCATTTACATATAATAATGTTATTATATAACAAGCATAAAAAAAACAAGAAAGAATGCTATAGTCGCCTCGCGACTTTAGGATACCCGTTACTCAATTTCAATATATAATTAACAATGGGTAATGATAATAATATTAGTGCAATAGTTTAGGGGATGGCTAAGATAGCTTGGAAAACACGGAACATTTTCACACAAATTTATGGTCAGAGCATATTTTTGACAGATTGTTCCTATGGGAGCTATACGATATAGTAGTCCGATTTGGATCAAACTTGGTCAGTACGTTTATTTTTCTGATAAATATATTCTGTGTCAGTTTCATTAAGATAGCTTGGTAAATACAAAAAATTTTCATACAAATTAATTTTAAAAGCGAATTTTTGACCTATTATTCCTATGGGATCAAACTTGGTACGCCATGGATATGTACATCCTATGTGAATTTGGTTTGGATAGCGTAACTAACAAAAAAGTTTTCTAAACTAAAACATGATATTTTAACCACCTTTTACCTTTATATGAACATAGAACGCCCTAAAGTGGGCGTGTCCAAAAACAAAAACAAACTTGTACTGCTTGCAAATTGTATCTTTCATTTGCGACCTGTCGGGTCTTTCTAGCTCTTATAGTTGCTGATATCTTTTTGTTCATAAAGACGGACAGACGGATATTGCTATATCGACTCGGCTGTTGATGCTGATCAAGAATATATATACTTTATAGGGTCGGAAAAGCTTCCTTCTGCCTGTTACGCACATTTGGCTTCTGACAAACCAAATAGACCCCTATACTCTTTTTTAGAGTACGGGGTCTAAAAACAGACATGCGAAGATATTGCGTTAATTTTGTTTTAATCACTATTTGTTCCTAAGCTAGCTATATGATATAGTAGTCAAATTTGAATGAAATTTAGTCACCACATTGGGAATGATAACAAATGCACATTGCGTGAATTTGAATGAAATCGTACAATAGACATCGAAAATTTTCATACTTGTTCCTATGGCAGCTATATAATATAGTGGTCTAATCTGGATAAAATTTGGTCAGCAGATGGAAAACGGTAAAGAATGAATATCGCGAGAATTTGGTTCAAGTCGTTTATGAGACACTGAAAGTTATCATACTAAGCATTTTCAACAGATTGTTCCTATGACAGCTGTGTGATATAGTGGTCCGATCTGAATGAAATTTAGTTTGTACATGGATGCAAATGCATATAGGACGATTTTGGTGGAAATAGTTAAAACAAGTAAGAAAGGCTACAGTCGAGCGCGCCGACTGTAAAAGACCCCGTACTCTCCTTGTATTCGAAATTAATATTTGAATACGACTGTAGTTTAAAATTTAAGTTTTAAAATTAAATTTAAAAAAAAAAATTTTTATTCAGTCACTGATGGAATTCGAACCAGCGCTTACTGACGCAAGTTCCATATCATGCTACAACCCTACTAGTTACACCACACCATTCATTTGGAAGAAGTCTGATTATTTTCATTTATATATAATAATGTAGTTATTTAAAAAATAAAATGAAATTAAATTTCTAGGTCTGTGCCGGGTTCGAACCGCAGACCATTGGCTGTTGCACCAGTTAAAATTCTTTATTTACATTTTTGTTTGAAATTTAAATAAGAAAGAAAAGTACAGTCGAACACGCCCGACCGTATAATACTCTCTGCTTTTATTCCCAATTATAATGCTTAAATCGGTATCCGGATATTACAATAGATATTTCTTGTATTAGAACACGTTAAAACAAAAAAAAAAGCTAAGCATAATCGAACATACATGTGTTTGTCTGCATGTACATACAAATTCGTTTGACGTTAAATGTATGCACATACATATGTGTGTATGAATACTATTGGTCGGCACGACTAGCGATGTCTCTCTCGCACTCATTGCTTTCGAATAAAATCTTTGTTGCTTCATTTCGTTCTTGTTTATGGTCGGATTTTTATGAAACTTTCTGGAGAGTTTGACATGATACGTCTTCAAACGAATCATAAATAACAACACTGTACGATAAGAATAAATGCTTAAAAAACGGCATGCAAAATTGAAATTTTCTTTTATTTCTTGCAGAAAAAGGGGGCGTGGCAGCCCAAAGTTTTTGATGTCATTGCATTTATGCGGTCTTTAGGAACACGTGTACCAAAATTGGTATTCCTAGGTGCCATAGTTACTGAGATATTCGCCGAAAACATAGATTTTTTCGGAGGTGTGACGGGTTTTTTACTTATTGTGGGCAAATGGGGCGTGGCATCGAAAAAAAAAGATTCTTGTATTGACTGACTAAATATCGAGTCGATTGAGACCAAACTCGAACTTGTAGCTCTTACCATCTCTGAAATCTGTGTGTTCATACGGACGGACAGACGGTCAGACGGACATAGCTATATCGACTCGGCTTGTGATGCTGATCAAGAATATATATACTTTATGGGGTCTGCCACACCTCCTTCTGCCTGTTACATACATTTGCACAAACCCAATATACTCTTGCAGAGAGTATAAAAAAATACCTTCAATATTTTGGTCGTGATTTCGCATGATAATAGTCTGATCTCCTTAAAACTTTAATTTATTTCGATTAATTGATGTATGTATTATGTGTCCAATTCATTATAACGGCACTTTAAGCCTCTACCACTTTACAAATTCTGTTTTGAGGGCACAGGACGAATTTCGGTCGAGCAAAATAATAGTACTGGTGACGCTACAAACGCAAAAAACCCAAATCTTTTCCGATTAATTTAAATTTTCTGCATCGTATTATGTATTTTTAAAGACTCCTATACAAATAAAATTAAATTTGTTAAATTTAGTAGCTTTAACGCTCAGCGGTAAACGCACTTTCCTTGAAAAAAGGATTCTATCAAAATCCTCGCTTCAAGGACAGAACTAGTCCAGAATGGCAAAAATATGAATGTACCCCCTAACCTGACTTTCAATATCTAATATAAGAAAGAAACTATCGGGCAATTGTGTTAAATGTAGTTGAAATTATAAAAAGTTAGATCGGGATCTATAAGTCCTCATCCTTTGGGATACACTGGGATGACTCAGGAAGCACTGGAAGTGTCTTTAAAGGTTTGGTCAGAGCCGCGAATTTTGATAGAACATTATTTAACTATTTATAGCATACGGAAAGCTCCCAATATATTCTAGAAGACCATAAACCAACAAACTGTGTATTCTATAATGCACGTAAATTGGCTAGGATCGGCCAGTAGTGGAATAGTCCATTAAACAGTGGTCAGATGGGTCCTAAATTGAATTGTTGTTATGTAAGGGATCACGGTTGTATAATTACTGACCAAAAAACCCGGAATAGGTTCCCAAATGCAATACATAGATGATTAATATCTTAACACGCACTGTTATGGCCTGGACATGATTTTCTTATTTTGGAACTGGGTCTGTATTTTCTGTCCAAGATGCTATAGATCGAGATGAATACCTTCAAATCATAGTTAATGGGATGGTATTCTCCATTTCAAGGTCTTCGAACAAGACTATGCTCCCAAAACCACATAAAGTTCTGAAAAATTTCTTTAAAAACGCAGGACTAGAACTGATGAAGTGACCCTCGCAGGCTCCCAGTGTGCTCCCAATTTAAATTATGTGTTCTTATATAAAATCTAGTGTATCAACTGCCAATCCAACAACCAAATAAGGTCGTTGGACTGAAGTAGACCGCAAACGGATGCCTATTGTTCCTTAAAAGTGCTAATCCTTAGTAGACTCCATGTCATGGGGCTATGCACGTGTTTTTGACAACAAATATCATCCAAGTTAACCTAAATTTATAAATAATTATCGGATCTTACATTTATAACATTTTCCTTGCGATAAAAGTTCCAAATTATTATTTTATTGAACTTAAATAAATTAACTACTATTATTTTGCTCGTTAAGAAAAAGGATTTTTACCTGAATAAGGTCATATTTTCGGATAAGGATAAAGGACCTCTCATTTTTTTTCTGAAACTAAACAACTACAACCCACTAAACAAGTGTGCATCAAAAAACCCCAAAATCTTGAACAGAAAACACTATTTTCTACATGTTGAATAAATATAAAATAGCACCTACTCTTTTTTTTTGCTCGCAGCTGTACATATGTATGTAAGAAATGGAACGGGCCAAGGCAGAAAAGTAGTAGATCAGCAGACAAGCAGTGCAAAAGAAGAACAGCAGCAGCAGTAGTATAACAGCAGAACAGCAGTAAGCAGTACCAGCAGAATAGCAGCAGCCGAATATAGAAGGGTATCACTGAAAAAGTAGAGCAACACTGATAGAAGCGACGCCAAAAGAAGTGGAAGCGAAAAATTACGAAGAATGGTGAAATCGTAGTTTTTATACTCTCTGCAAGAGTATATTGGGTTTGTGCAAATGTATGTAACAGGCAGAAGGAGGCGTGGCAGACCCCATAAAGTATATATATTCTTGATCAGCATCACAAGCCGAGTCGATATAGCCATGTCCGTCTGTCCGTCTGTCTGTCTGTCTGTCCGTCTGTCCGTCTGTCCGTATGAACACACAGATTTCAGAGATGGTAAGAGCTACAAGTTCGAGTTTGGTCTTAATCGACTCGATATTTAGTCAGTCAATACAAGAATCTTTTTTTTTTTTTCGATGCCACGCCTCATTCGCCCACAATAAGTAAAAAACCCGTCACACCTCGGAAAAAATAAGTGTCTTCGGCGAATATCTCAGTAACTATGGCACCTAGGAATACCAATTTTGGTACACGTGTTCCTAGAGATCGCAAAAATGCAATGACATCAGAAGTTTTGGTCTGCCACGCCCCCTTTTTCCGCAAGAAATAAAAGAAAATTTCAAACTTGAATGCCGTTTTTAAAGCATTTATTCTTATCGTACAGTGTTGTTATTTATGATTCGTTTGAAGACGTATCATGTCGAACTCACCTGAAAGTTTTGTAAGAATCCGACCATAAACAAGAAAGAAATGAAGCAACAAAGATTTTATTCGAGATCAATGAGTGCGAGTGCGACAAATAGTATTCATACACAAATATGTATGTGCATACATTTAACGTTAAACGAATTTGTATGTACATACAGACAAACACGTATATGTTCGATTATGCTTAGCTTTTTTTTTTGTTTTTACGTGTTCTAATACAAGAACTATCTATTGTAATATCCATATACCGATTAAAGCATTATAATTAGGAATAAAAGCAGAGAGTATTATACGGTCGGGCGTGTTCTACTGTCCTTTTTTTCTTGTTTTCAATGTATAATCTTAACTTACTATCCGCACACAAATTTATGAATAAAATCGAATAATTACTGAGTTGATACACCTAAACTCACATTTGGGGGCTCGTCCTAAGTTAAAGTGTGTGGATCGTCTAAAGTTAAAGCTTCATCGTGCTTCTTGGAAAAAGTTGCCCAAGGAGGCTGGAGGAATTGCACGCAAGTGGACTTAGAGCTGGATGTTTGGAATCAACAATGCCAATGAGTAAAGAAAGCTTTGCATTGGCTGAAAACACAAAGACTTTGCGAGATCTTGTTCAGCTGCTTGCTTCAAAGTTCGAAACTGACGAACAAAACAGACGAACAATAGATGCCGAAAGTTTTGCAAAAATCATATCTGAGTTTGACGGAGAGTCTATTCCGGTCAAGCATTTGTTTGAAAACTTTTAACAAAACGCCGAGGCATACGGCTTGAACATTAAGCAGATGTACGGGCAAGCTCGTGCCAAGATGACGAAGACAGCCAAGTTGTTTTTGGAGACAACTTGCGTTTATCAGTACTGCGAGCTGAGAATGCTGTTAGAGAACGAGTTCTGCCGAAAGTTCAACAGCGCAGATATACACGCAGAGCTACGGGATCGTAAGAAACAGAGCAATGAATCGTTTCACAAATATCTTCTCCAAATGAGAAAGATTGCAGCAGTTGGTTGTGTTGATGCACAATCTGTAATTCGCTGTATAGTGGATGGTCTTCAGTTGAAAAGCGATTTCAAATATACGATGTACGGTTGCAAGACGTTCAGAGAGTTGCAAGAGCAATACGAGATTTTTGATCGGGATGCTGCAAAGATATCAAAGCCGTTTGTCCAATCACAAAAGAAGCTGTCGCAATCGAACGATAAGAAGAATCACTGCTATAACTGTGGATCCGCAGACCATATACGCAAAGATTGCAAAGCCGATACAAAATGTTTCAAGTGCAACAAGGAGGGACATATGGCAAGAAACTGTCCTGGATTAGCACCTGAAGTTCTAGTAGTGCGAAACGCGAATCGCATGAAACTGGTGACAGTCAATGATGTTGAGATACAATGTCTGGTGGATACTGGAGCTGATGTATCGATAATGAAAAGTGGCGTTTTCAAAAAAATTCCAGATGTTAAAGTGGAGGAATGTTTTGCAAAGCTGCGTGGTTTATGCAACAAGATCACTAGTACAGTGGGAAGTTTTAAGGCAGATGTTGTAGTCGATGAACATATCACCAAGCACAAGTTTGTCATCGTAGCCGATCAAAACATTGAATACGACGCTTTATTGGGATTTGACTTCGTATCCAAATTCGATTTTTCGTCAACAGCAGAAGGGTACAAATTCAATTGTCCTCAAAAAGAGCAGCTGGATCAAGGGTTATCGCAGAATACTGTATACAACGTCGTCAATACAGGTGCTGATATTGATGTTCCGGATGAGTATGCAAACGAGGTATCGATGCTAATCCAAAACTACAAATTGGCAGACATAACAGCAGAGGTTCCAGTAATGTTGCGAATAGTTTCGGATGGCGACATAATACCATTTCGTCAGTCCCCAAATCGATTTGCTATTGCCGAAGAACAAGAGGTTGAAACACAGATTGGTGAATGGATAGCAGCTGAAATCATAAAGAAGTCAACGTCAAATTTTGCTAGCCGATTGGTGCTGGTCAGCAAAGAAGATGGAACTCGCCGAATCTGCGTGGATTTTAGAAAGCTGAACTCAATGGTTTTCAGAGATTGTTTTCCGGTACCAGTTATTGATGATGTTTTGGAAAAGCTGCAGACTGCAAAATACTTCACAGTAATGGATCTGGAGAATGGGTTTTTTCATGTTCCTATAGAGGAAAGCAGTAAGAAATTCACCGCATTCATCAACAAGTTAGGGCTGTATGATTTCAATAAAACTCCGTTTGGATTTCGTAATTCGCCGGCAGTCTTTATCCGCTATTTAAATCACGTATTCCAGGAGCGGATGAATGAAGATGTATTGGACTTATACATGGACGACATTATTATTCACGCTGAGACAGCAGAACATTGTTTGGAAAAGATGGCCCGTGTTTTTGAAAGAGCTGGAGCATACGGATTAAAAATTAAGTGAAGAAAATGTCATTTTCTGCAGACAAAGATTTACTTCTTAGGCCACTATATTGAAAATGGATGCGTTTGGCCAGGACATGAGAAGACAGCAGCAGTCAGCAGATTTCCGGTGCCGAGGAATGTCAGAGCAATACAAGCATTCTTGGGATTGACGGGATTCTTCAGGAAATTTGTTCTGAATTATTCCCAGACTGCTCGACCTTTGACGGATCTGTTGCGAAAGGACGCTGTGTTTGAAATGGCTGAGCCTCAGATGAAAGCATTTCAGCAATTGAAGAACGCAATTGAAGAACGAACAAAGGAACCAATACTAAAAATATATATAGGAGGTGCCAAGACAGAGTTGCACACGGATGCATCAAAAGACGGATTTGCCGCAGTACTCTTGCAGTGGTCAGAAGGAAAACTTTATCCAGTTCAGTTTTGGAGCAAAAAGACAACGGAATCAGAATCACGTCAACATAGCTACATTTTGGAAGCAAAAGCTGTGTATCTGGCAGTTAAGAAATTCAGGCATTATCTGTTGGGCGGTCTGTTTAAGCTGGTAACAGACTGCTCTGCTTTTAAGCAAACCCTGAGAAAGACAGATGTTCCGAGAGCAGTCACTCAGTGGGTCATATATCTACAGGACTTTGAGTTTGAAGTTGAGCATCGACCAGGCGAAAGGCTAACGCATGTGGATTGCTTAAGTCGTTACCCGAAGCAAGTATTGCTAGTAGCCTTGGAGATCACCGCAAGAATCAAAAATGCTCAAGAAAAAGATGAGACGTTGAAGGCTATTGTGGAGATACTCGCAAGTCGCCCGTTTGAGGGATACACAATTAAAGGAGGGGACTGATCTTTAAGGAAGTAGACGGAAATGATCTACTTGTTGTTCCAAGGAAGATGGAGAAAGATGCCATACTGAAGCCCACAACGCAAGCCATTTCGCTGTGCAGAAAACTATGCATGCTATTCAGCAGTCATATTGGACCCTTCATTTGCAGCAGAAGGTGCAGCAGCTTATAAACAACTGTGTGAAGTGCATTATCTTCAACAAAAAGCTGGGCAAAAAGGAAGGCTTTTTGAATTGCATAGAGAAAGGAGACAGCCCGCTTCATACTATTCATGTGGACCATTTGGGGCCCATGGATGCAACTGAAAAGCTGTATAAGTACATTTTTGCAATTGTGGACGCCTTTTCTAAGTTTATATGGCTTTTCCTAACAAAGACGACAAGTAGTGAAAAAACGCTGAAGAAAATCCAGGTTTGGTCGGAAATCTTTGGAAACCCAGTGCGTCTGATATCCGACAGAGGATCTGCGTTCACGAGCAATGTGTTCGAGGAACATATGAAGGAAAATGGAATAGATCATATCTGGAGTACAACTGGAGCACCTCGAGGAAACGGACAGATCGAAAGAGTCAACCGTGTAGTCTTATCCATTATTTCAAAGATGTCAGCAGAAGACTCATCAAAGTGGTTCAAAGCAGTATCAGAAGTGCAGAAAGTGGTAAATTCGCATGTACACTCCTCGACGAAGCGTTCGCCCTTTGAGTTGATGTTCGGCGTGAAGATGTACAATAAGCCAGCTGACCATATAATACAGATGCTAGATGAGGAATTACTTCAAAGCTTTGAGGAGAAAAGACAACAAATGAGACAACACGCAAAAGATCGATATTCAAAAAGCACAAGACACATATAAGAAACAATACGACCACCAATCATAGAACACATGGTTAGTGATACGACGCTAAGCGAGGACCAGATGCAGGCTATTAAGTTGGAGATTTAGTTGTCATACGCCGCCCTCAATTCATCGCAGGAAAGAAGCTTGCTAGCGAATATTTGGGACCCTATGAAGTGACGCAAGTAAAAAGGAACGGCCACTATAATGTACAAAAGGCAGCTGATGTGGAGGGACCGAGTAACACAGCAACTAGCTCCGATCATATGAAGTTGTGGCGGTATGTAGCTGACAACGAGAATGCATGGTCGTCTGGGACAGATGATTAGTCAGGAATGGCCGAATGTAAGAAATGGAACGGGCCAAGGCAGAAAAATAGTAGATCAGACAAGCAGTGCAAAAGAAGAACAGCAGCAGCAGTAGTATAACAGCAGAACAACAGCAGTAAGCAGTACCAGCAGCCGAATATAGAAGGGTATCACTGAAAAAGTAGAGCAACACTGATAGAAGCGACGTCAAAAGAAGTGGAAGCGAAAAAATACGAAGAATGGTGAAATCATAGTTTTTTTCAATTTATAATCTTAACTTACTATCCGCACACAAATTTTTTGAATAAAATCAAATAATTACTGAATTGATACACCTAAACTCAAATGTATGTGCATACATTTAACGACAAACGAATTTGTATGTACATACAGACAAACACATGTATGCTCGATTATGCTTAGCTTTTTTTTTGTTTTAACGTATTCTAATACAAGAACTATCTATTGTAATATCTGGATACCGATTTAAGCATTGTAATTGGGAATAAAAGCAGAGAGTATTATGCGGTCGGGCGTGTTCGACTGTACTTTCCTTATTTGTTATTTTTAGAAGTTTCAGAACACGCCGCAACCCTATCAGTTGCACCACGCCTAACTCTTTCGAACGTTCTGAATATCTGCATTTGCATGTGTCGTTGACGGAAGAAAGTGGCTTGGAACCCTCGTTTCACTCATACACGTTATTTGATAATAGAATGAGGATTTTATTCTTTTAAAATATTATTCAAATACATATTTCTATTTTATGACTTAAGTTTTACCGCAGTGGCTGCTTCCCATCCCGCGCGTTTTACAGAGAGCTTACAATTTCCGGTTTTGTTGCTACATTAGACCCCGTACACTTGAAAAGACTATAGGGGTCTATTAGGTTGGTCAGAAGCGAAATATGCGTAACAGGTAAAAGGCCCCATAAAGTATATATATATTCTTGATCAGCATCGATAGCCGAGTCGATAAAGCCATATAGATCCGTCTGTCCGTCCGTCTGGATCTTTTGAACAACAAATGATAGAGCCACCAAATTTGTAATAAAAATTCCGTAACTTTCGAGAGCAGATCAAGTTTATTTCAAATGTTTGCCACGCCCCCCACCGCCCCCACAATAAGCAAAAAACCTAAGTCACCTCGAAAAAAATTAATGTTTTCTGCGAATATCTCCGTAACTATGGAACTTACGACCACCAATTTGGGTACGCAGATTGCTAGGGACAGCATAAATGCAGTGCCATTAAAATTTTTTTTGCTGCCCGTTTTGCCACAAAAAAAACCAAATAATTTTCCATTTCGACGCCGTTTTTAAAGCATTTGTCCTTATCATACAGTGTTGTAATTTAAGATTCGTTTCAAGACAAATCATATCAAACTATCCTGTAAGTTGCATAAAAATCCAACTATAAACAACTGAGCAACTAGGTAACAAAGTCTCCCTTGAAGCGCATTGTCAATGCACGTGGTTGAAAGAAAACAGGTAACACTATGTTTATATATACATTAGCCGCATTAGTTTCCAAAGAAAGCGTGACCCAAGTAGTAGAGATGCTTGTCATTATTTTTAGCACTTGTATACAAAGACTCAGAAATTTCATTTTTTTTTTGTACTTGTTATATAACATTATATGTAAATGAAAATAATCGGATCTGTGTGAAATGTGGGGCGTGGTGCTACTGATAGGGTTGCGGCGTCTTCTGCAAGTTGCGTATAAGTTCGCAGGTTCAATTCCCGACAGTGAAATTTATTAAAATACTTTTTTAAATTTCAAACAAAAGTGTATACAATATTAATTGGTGCAAAAAAGGGTAGGGTTGCGGTAAGTCGTTTTGCGTATAAATTGTAAAATTGTATAAATGTAATTTATGTGCACGCTGTTGAAAGAAAAGAGATAACTCTATGTTTACTTGTATTAGTCACGAAAAATACCAAACAGTGAGTGGCCTAGGTGGTAGAGATGCTAGCAATCACTTTTTGTATTTGTTTCCAAACCAATGGTCTACGGTTCAGACCCAGAAATTTAATTATACTCTCTGCAAGAGTATATTGGGTTTGTGCAAATGTATGTAACAGGCAGAAGGAGGCGTGGCAGACCCCATAAAGTATATATATTCTTGATCAGAATCACAAGCCGAGTCGATATAGCCATGTCCGTCTGTCCGTCTGTCCGTCTGACCGTCTGTCCGTCTGACCGTCTGTCCGTCTGTCCGTCCGTATGAACACACAGATTTCAGAGATGGTAAGAGCTACAAGTTCGAATTTGGTCTCTATCGACTCGATATTTAGTCAGTCAATACAAGAATCTTTTTTTTTTCGATGCCACGCCCCATTCGCCCACAATGAGCAAAAAACTAGACATACCTCGGAAAAAATAGATGTTTTCGGTTAATATCTCAGTAACTATGGCACTTAGGAATACCAATTTTGGTACACGTGTTCCTAAAGGCCGCATAAATCCAATGACATCAAAAGTTTTGGGCTGCCACGCCCCCTTTTTCCGCAAGAAATAAAAGTAAATTTCAAACTTGCATGCCGTTTTTAAAGCATTTATTCTTATCGTACAGTGTTGTTATTTATGATTCGTTTGAAGACGTATCATGTCAAACTCTCCAGAAAGTTTCATAAGAATCCGACCATAAACAAGAAAGCAATGCAGCAACAAAGATTTTATTCTAAAGCAATGAGCGCGAGAGAGACAGCGCTAGTCGTGCCGACCAATAGTATTCATACACACATATGTATGTGCATACATTTAACGTCAAACGAATTTGTATGTACATACAGACAAACACATGTATGCTTGATTATGCTTATCTTTTTTTTGTTTTAACGTATTCTAATACAAGAACTATCTATTGTAATGTCTGAATACCGATTTAAGTATTATAATTGGGAATAAACGCAGAGAGTATTATACGGTCGGGCGTGTTCGACTGTACTTTTCTTTCTTGTTTTTTTTTTGCATATCGTATGATGCAACTAGTAGGGTTGCAGCATGCTATGGAACTTGCGTCAGTAAGCGCGCGTTCGAATCCCATCAGTGACTTCATTTAAAATTTTTTTTAAAATTTAATTTTGAAACTTAAGTTTTAAATTACAGTCGTAATTAAATATTAATTTTAAACACAAGGAGAGTAAGGGCTCTTCTACAGTCGGCGCGCTCGACTGATCATTCTACGTGAATCCGTTGGCGATGGACCTCTTCTTTCGTCTCCAGGCGTCTGCCTGGTCGGCGGTGGTGATTTTTTGGAGGAATTCAAAGGTAATGCCTTCCGCGGCATCCATTCTCTCCGCTGTTCTTGTCTACACGGCAGGATCTGGCTATGTAATCGCCACGCAAACAAGAGAAATATAACCGATGCTCCTTCACATACCTCAACCTCCTCAGTGGGTAAGCTTGATTGAAATCTTTACAGTGCATGACTCCATGCTAACGTGTAGCACTCGACGTTTGGGTTCCTTTACCTCAACTACAGATATCGCGCAGATCACATTGGCGAGTTCATTTGGCCACCTGCTGAAGTGAACGATCTTCGAGTAAATATTCAAAGTTGCGCAGAATCTGGCCCATTTCTCTCTTGTGGTTGTTGGTAATTTGTTGGGATTTTCAAAATGTGGCTCCCCGTTGAGGGTTGATTGTAGAAATGCGTCGTGAATGATATTATCCATGTTAACTGATGCTCCTGAATGGGTTGTACTCCACGAGCGCTTTGAAGTTGGCTCCGAATAAGCTGCTCCGGTCGTGCATAACTAAAGCGCAGTTGATCAATTACCGCAATTACCATCCTTGGATCGATGAGCAACAATTTTAGATTGTTCTCCAAATCTATGCAGCCGTATGTTGCCGTAGTTTCCGTATACGTATGGAAGAATATGTGACAATGTTCGGGCTGGTCTCCAAGTTAAGGAAGGCCCGGCAGTTAACGTGTCGTCCTCATCATCGGCATAGTGATTCCGCAAACAATCGTGGATGGCGTCGGTTCCGTCAAGGTTTCCCTCGGGCTCATGTGCGAAGGTTCGCACCCTGCTATTGCTTGCTCCATGTGGTTTGGCGTTGAATGACCCATAGTCACATAACAGCTCGATGATAGTTGTAGCATTTCATTTATGTGCGTAGATGATATATCGGTAAACTCCCAATCATGTGTATTGCCACAACCTCCTTATTTTGCAGCATTGCAGTGCTGCCCGATGGCAACTGTACATTTTAGCTAACTGCTGTTGCCACTGCCGTTGAATCTCGTTCTCACATAATGGAAAGATTCCAGGCAAAGATTGCGGCAGCGTGCTAGTTGCACTGCTCACTTCAATGTTATCGGGTCCAACGGTATCGTTTGCGGTACTTATTCGCACTTGGTTCGTCGTTGCATTCCAAATTTCTTTCTCCAACCTTGCGATTCACTGTAGCAGACTGGGGTATCATTATTGTGTGTCTTCTCAGGCTGTTTTTGCTGTGGGCACACTTCTTGTCTTATCCGTGTTATGGTAGTCTCAGCGGCAACCGGCATACTCACACCTCGAGATGCTGCACTGGGTGCTTTGGTTGCAGCTCATTTGACGTAATCCTCACCGTTGATGTCGCCGTCATCGTGGCAACTCCGGTGGTGGTCGTCTGTTTCACATCATGTATTCTAAGTCTTCTTCTGGGTGAGTGTTAGTTTTGGCATTCTCAACTTGGCCCAGGAATCTGACAACTCTATAGCTAGGTGGGTGCTTTGACTTGTGTTACGTAGTAGTCACTACTTACACGTGCAGAATGCAGTGTCAACCGCTACACCAAATTGTCCCTGCAGACTTCAAATTCACAATAGCGGCGAATAAGCGAAACGCTGCTTTGTGGTCTGCGGGGTCTATTAAGTTTGTCAGAAACGAAATGTGCTTCATTTTGGAAAACGACAGTTTTCCGCTACAATTAGTCACCATCATTGACAAACACATGCGCGGGCGATTTCAGCGTTGGCAAACGGGAATCAAAGATCATTTTCTACAATAATACAAAAAACGTTCAACTGATTTGTCGATAAGTTTTTAAAACTGCTAGGACAAACAGCTTATTGAACCAACTCGTTTGCCAAATCTTCTTCATTCATGCTTTCACTAGATTTACTCAATTTATTTAAATCTTATCGGGTTCCAAAGTTGTCAAATCCCCCAAAAATCCAAATCATTCACAAAGTTCCCGGTAGGTAGAAATGCGCTGACTCGAAATTTGTCTCGTGGCTTTAGCATAGCAGCTAAATTTATGCAGCTGAATTGATAATGGGATTAAGTTAAAAAGCTGTATAATCGATTATTTACTTTGCTTTGTATTTCATTTAGTAGTTATTTTGTTTGTAGACAATATTTTTACTAGTTTGTTTAGTGGCTCCATCGAAATTATTCTAATTCATTTGATCTTTGCTTGTACTGTTACATCCTTTACGAGTTTGGTATAAAAAAGTGATTAACAACATTTTTCATTGCGTGTGGTGGAGGACCTCTCGTAGTGGAGGCCCTGGGGTTCTGGCCCGTATGTAAATCCAGCCCTGCTACCACGCCTCCTTCTGCCTGTGACATACTTTGCACAAACCCAATATACTCAACCTTTGAAGCTTTTGTTACAGACAAGAGCTTTTACTCAAGTTGATCGTGATCGTGCATGCTTCGGCTTTAACTTCAAGCAACAACTTTATGCAATGCAAAGCGGCTTGCTGGTGGTGGCTGTCGCCGCTCTCTGTTCATGGGATAGTTCTCAGTTTTGCTCTCTCAGTGTTTTTGTCTTCCTCCCGCCTTCATAAACCCACATACACTCACCAATACACTTGCAGAGGCACATGCGCAGTTCAACCTGCGCTCCAAACTGGTTTTGAGGGAGGAAATTGGCCCGTTTGAACACCGTGGTTGAGACTATGTCTGTTGTCGGTACATACCAATTGCCGATGCTCTCGGCCTTACAGACTGAGCGTGCGCAAGTTTTTTTTTTTGTTAGTTGATTTGTATCTACCTTTGGTGCAGACGGTTAGTCGGTCGAAACGTTATCTAAAACAAAACCAGTCTTGTATAATTCATTTTTGTATAATTCCTTTTAAATTATCGCAGAATACTAAAAAATTGTAAGTGAATTAAAGAATGTTAAAATTGGAATACAAAACTTAATGAAAAATGTGGTAAATTGCTGTGGAAAGTGGAAATAATAATTTATTGATTTTCTTCATTCGAAGCAAACGACGTAGAAGAAGAAAAAGAAGCAGCAACAGTACAAAAGTATAAGCTGCGCTGTAAGGTTTCCAATCCAACTGAGTGTGAGAGACTGTGCGTGTATACAAGAGTGTGTGAGTGTGTGTGTGTTAGTGACATGTATATGTATGTGATGTGTTCGTGTGTGCAAAATTTCATTGTGTATGCAATTATTGTTTTTATGTTCTAGCTTTAGCCAAGTTAAAAGCACAGCACCGAAAGGCGAAGCTGAAGAAGTGGAATACGAAAATACTTAGCAGCTTTCATATATACATTTACATTTGTGTGTTCAAAAAGAGCACATACTTGTATACATTTGTGCGTGTTTGATTTTTCTTTGTGCAACTTGCTATTTCAAGGCATGTCAATTAACTCCGATACATTAAAATAAAAAATTATTTTATCGTTGAAATCAAGAAACAAGAAAAAACAGTATTTTTGTATTTTTGTGTAGTGCTCCTGCAAAATTAGTTCGTGGACGGTCGCCGTATCTTATTCTTCTTTTATCAAGCACTACGCGGTGTCTTAAAGCATTACTTCCTTCTCTCATTGCATGCGTTGTCGTTGCCGCTTTGCTTGGGTCATTTCTTCAAGCCGACGTCAGCGTCAGCGTTGGTGTCATCCGCTGTTAACATTTTTGGTGTTTGCCTTTTTGCTGTTTTGCGTCGATTGCCAAGAGTGTCGCAAAGGGAACGGGAAGTGAGCATCCCCAACGAAGGCATTTATGCCCATGCATATATGCATACATACATAGATTGGGGATTGTGCACATTTATTCATTGATAAAAAGCTTAAATATCAACATGCATACATACAAACTATCGCGTGTGTTAATATTCAAAACCTGTGATTTCTTAGATTTAATCTTAAGCTCGCGTTCCCGTTTACAGCACGACCTCGTTCCGCTGAGCATGTTGCAAAGCGTCTTAAACGGTGGCCAATAAGAAAATAGCGAACAATGCAACCATTTAGCGACAGTTATAGCAAAAGTCGCGATGATTTGGTCAGTGCCGCCAACTCCAGACAGCAAAAACAACAACTGCACTACAGCAGGCAAAGACATGGCAGCAGTCCAAACTTATCTGTGGACCAAACCGATAACATGCGTAGAAGGTAAGTTATCGATCACACTGAAGAAAATGCTGTTAATTGTTATTGGGCATGGTCTCGGCCATGTTCAATGTAAGCCAAGGAAGAGTAAATTCCCTTAAATGAGCACAAAGTATTTAGACTCAATACTCTAAGCATGAAAGAAAAGTACTCTCTGCATTTTATTCCCGATTATATGATTATCGAATCGAAATCCAAGTATTACCATTGATAAGTTACAAACGCTACAGTCAAGCAAGCCGACTGGAAAGCTCACTAATTTTCGACTGATTTGTTCTATGGGAGCTGTAAACAATAGTTGTCCAAACTTGGTGAGAATAGGTATAATGGTACCATACAGATACTATGTGAATTTGGTTACGATAAATCTGTTTGCCTGTATGCACTTACAAATTCGTATGACGTCATATATATGCACACTTGTATGATATATATGTGTGTATGTATATACATATGCGTAAATGTTTGAAAATATGCTTGTAAGTTTCTGTCTCGCTTGAACACATGCATCAACATTCCTGTCAAATGTAAACTTTATTACGAAATTTATTTCTTGATTATAGTAGGATTATAATGCAACTTTCAGGATAGTTTGATATAATTTGTCTTTAAACGAATTTCAAATAACAACACTACAACATTACAATACCTGAAAAACGACATGAAAGTTTGAAAAGCTTTTTAGTTCTTACGGAATAAGGAGGCGTGGCAGCCAAAAATTTTTAATGGCATTGCATTTATACTGTCTCTAGAAACCTGCGTACCAAAATTGCTATTCCTAAATGGCATACTTAGTGAGATATTCGCCGAAGATAGGTGCGTCTAGTTTTTGGATTATTCTGGGCGAATGGGACGTGGTATTTAAAAAAAAAACAAGTAAGAAAGGCTACAGTCGAGCGCGCCGACTGTAAAAGACCCCGTACTCTCATTGTATTCGAAATTAATATTTGAATACGGCTGTAATTTAAAATTTAAGTTATAAAATTAAATTAAAAAAAAATTTTTTAATCAGTCACTGATGGGATTCGAACCCGCGCTTACTGACGCAAGTTCCATATCATGCTGCAACCCTACTAGTTACACCACACCATTCATTTGGCAGAAATTATATTATTTTCATTTATATATAATAATGTAGTTATTTAAATATTAAAAAAATAATTAAATTTCTGGTTCTGTGCCGGGTTCGAACCTCAGACCATTGGCTGTTGCACCAGTTAAAATTCTTCATTAACATTTTTGTTTGAAATTTAAAAAAGTATATTAATAAACTCCACTGTCGGGAATCGAACCTGCGAACTTAACCGCAAGATGCATAACGCGCCGCAACCCTATCAGTCGCACCACGCCCCACATTAGACAAAGGGCCGATTATTTTCATTTACATATAATAATGTTATTATATAAGAAGCACAAAAAAAAAAAATTAATTTCTGAGTCTGTACCGGGTTCGAACCGCAGACCATTGGTTTAGAAATAAACGACTAACCACAACCCAACGCTGTTGCACCAGTTAATATTGTATATTTACATTTTTTTTTGAAATTTAAAAAAGTATATTAGAAAATTTCACTGTCGGGAATTGAACCTGCGAACTTATACTCAACTTGCAGAACACGCCGCAACACTACTAATTGCACCACCACCTCCTTGTGAGACGGCTCCGATTATTTTCATTAAGATACAATAGTGGTAAATTATTAAATAAATAAAATAAATAAAAAAAAATATAAAAAAAATATAATTTCTGAGTCTGTGCCGGGGTTCGAATCGCAGGTCTTGTGTTTACATACAAGTGCGTGGCCCACCCGGACCACGTTCTCTTTGGAAACTATTGCGGCTAATGTATATATAAACATACAGTTATCTCTTTTCTTTCAACCACGTGCATTGACAATGCGCTCCAAGGGACACTTTGTTACCTAATTGCTCAGTTGTTTATAGTTGGATTTTTAGGCAACTTTCAGGGTAGTTTGATATGATTTGTCTTTAAACGAATCTTAAATTGCAACACTGTACGATGGGGACAAATGCCTTAAAAACGGCATCGAAATTGAAAATTTGATTTTTTTTTGTGGAAAAAGGGGGCGTGGCAGCAAAAAAATTTTAATAGCACTGCATTTATGCTGTCCCTAGGAACCTGCGTACCCAAATTGGTGGTCGTAAGTGCCATAGTTACAGAAATATTCGCGGAAAACATATTTTTTTTTCGAGGTGTCTTTGGTTTTTTGCTTACTGCGGGGGCGGTGGGGGGCGTGGCGCCGATTTGAAATAAACTTGATCTGCGTACATCATAAACGGACTTTTATTAAACAAGTAAGAAAGGCTACAGTCGAGCGCGCCGACTGTAAAAGACCCCGTACTCTTATTGTAATCGATATTAATATTTGAATACGGTTGTAATTTAAAATTTAAGTTTTAAAATTAAATTTAAAAAAAAAATTTGATTCGGTCACTGATGAGATTCGAACCCGCGCTTACTGACGCAAGTTCCATATCATGCTGCAACCCTACTAGTTACACCACACCATTCATTTGGCAGAAATTTTATTATTTTCATTTATATATAATAATGTAATTATTTAAAAAATAAAAAATAATTAAATTTCTGGGTCTGTGCCGGGTTCGAACCGCAGACCATTGGCTGTTGCACCAGTTAAAATTCTTTATTTACATTACATATACTTTAAAAAAGTATATTAATAAATTCCACTGTCGGGAATTGAACCTGCGAACTTATACGCAAGTTGCAGAACACGCAACAACAATACTAATTGCACCAACCGCTCCTTGTGATACGGCTCCGATTATTTTCATTAAGATATAATAGTGCTAAATTATAAAATTTAAAAAAAAAAAAATTTAATTTCTGAGTCTGTGCCGGGGTTCGAACCGCAGGTCTTGTGTTTACAAACAAGTGCGTGGCCCACCCGGACCACGCTCTCTTTGCAAACTACTGCGGCTAATGTACATATAAACATACAGGTATCTCTTCTTTCAACCACGTGCATTGACAATGCGCTTCAAGGGACACTTTGTTACCTAATTGCTCAGTTGTTAATAGTTGGATTTTTATGCAACTTTCAGGGTAGTTTGATATGATTTGTCTTTAAACGAATCTTAAATTACAACACTGTACGATGAGGACAAATGCCTTAAAAACGGCATCGAAATTGAAAATTTTATTTTTTTTCTTGTGGAAAAAGGGGGCGTGGCAACAAAAAAAAATTTTAATGGCACTTTATTATACCCGTTACTCGTAGAGTACAAGGGTATATTGTAGTCGTTGGAATGTATGTAACAGGCAGAAGGAGGCATGGCAGACCCCATAAAGTATATATATTCTTGATCAGCATCAACAGCCGAGTCGATATAGCCATGTCCGTCTGTCCGTCCGTCTGTCTGTCCGTCCGTCCGTCTGTATGAACAAAAGGATCTCAGCAATTATAAGAGCTAGAAAGACCCAAGAGGTCGCAAATGAAAGATACATTTTGCAAGCAGTACAAGTTTGTTTTTGTTTTTTGACACGCCCACTTTAGGGCGTTCTGTGTTCATATAAAGGTAAAAAGTGGTTAAAATATCATGTTTTAGTTTAGAAAACTTTTTTGTTAGTTACGCTATCCGAACCAAATTCACATAGGATGTACATATCCATGGCGTACATAAGCTGACCAAGTTTGATCCAAATCGGACTACTATATCGTATAGCTCCCATAGGAACAATAGGTCAAAAATTCGCTTTTAAAATTAATTTGTATGAAAATTGTTTGTATTTACCAAGCTATCTTAATGAAACTGACACAGAATATATTTATCAGAAAAATAAACGTACTGACCAAGTTTGATCCAAATCGGACTACTATATCATATAGCTCCCATAGGAACAATCTGTCAAAAATATGCTCTGACCATAAATTTGTGTGAAAATTTTGTGTGTTTTCCAAGCTATCTTAGCCATCCCCTAAACTATTGCACTTATATTATTATCATTACCCATTGTTGATTATATATTGAATTTGAGTAACGGGTATCCTAAAGTTGCGAGGCGACTATAGCATTCTTTCTTGTTTATGCTGTCCCTAGGAACCTGCGTACCCAAATTGGTAGTCGTAAGTGCCATAGTTACGGAGATATTCGCGGAAAACATCAATTTTTTTCGAGGTGTCTTTGGTTTTTTGCTTATTGCGGGGCGGTTGGGGGCGTGGCACTGATTTGAAATAAACTTGATCTGCTCGCGAAAGTTACTGAATTTTTATTACAAATTTGGTGGTTCTAGCTCTTGTAGTTTAAAAGATCCAGGTGTTCATACAGACGGACGGACAGACGGACATGGCTGTATCGACTCGGCTGTTGATGCTGATCAAGAATATATATACTTTATGGGGTCGGAAAAGCTTCCTTCTGCCTGTTACGCACATTTGGCTTCTGACAAACCTAATAGACCCCTATACTCTTTTTAAGAGTACGGGGTCTAAAAAGATTCCTGTATTGACAAACTAAATATCGAGTCAATAGAGACCAAACTCCAATTTGTAGCTCTTACCATCTCTGAAATCTGTGTGTTCATACGGACAGACAGACGGACAGACATACAGACAGACAGACAGACAGACAGACGGACAGACGGACATGGCTATATCGACTCGGCTTGTGATGCTGATCAAGAAAATATATACTTTATGTTGTCTGCCACGCCTCCTTCTGCCTGTTACATACATTTGCACAAACCCAATATACTCTTGCAGAGAGTATAAAAAGTGTAGAGAGTAGACCTCTAGGTTTGTCAGAACCGAAATGCGCGTAACAGGCAGAAGGATCCTTTTCTGATCCCATAAAGTATATATATTCTTGATTAGCATCAATAGCCGAGACGATACAGAAATGTCAATATGCCTGTCCGATGACCGCATGAACACCTCGGTCTTTTAAACTACAAGAGCTAGAGCTACCAAATTTGGAATGAAAGTCCGTCTATATGTCAGGAAGGTTAAGCACATTTCGCTTCAGGCAAACTTAATAGACCCCACTACTCTATCTTAGAGTAAGCGGTATAAAAAGCATGTTCCTTCGATAAAAATAAAGGTTGAGCACGTGCAAGCTCCAGCTTGTAATGAATTGATAAGCAGTATCGGGAAATAAAAAGTTTCCTTGTGAGGCACCTTTTAAATAAGCATACATGCATATGTATTTGTACAATTGCACATTTAGGTATATAAACAGTGTGTGTTACACACTACATGTGTAGTCTCTAAGAGAGACACACAAACAAACACACACCTGCTAGTATCGCAAACTGGTTTCAAAACTAGGCGGACCAGACACACGGTGCTGCTCTGCCACTGTTCAATGCAAACACTTCCCAAATTTGATCACTCTAACAACAACAAAACTTGATAACAATGAATGTGGAATTGAGAGTTTGAGGGAGAGAGCGAAAGAGAGACAAACAAATAGCTAGCAAAGCTGCGCTGATAATGTGCGAAGCGACCACTCTCGCTTGGAAGCTTTGCTCCAACGCTTACACTCTTATTTTAGTCTGCGAAAACCAATCGTTTCTGTTGGTTGTCGCCGCGAGAGAGCGTGTCAATCAATCGTGAGCCTTCCTTAATGTGTGTTTGTGTGTTCAGCCAAAAATAAAAATAACTCTGCTTATCGTCAAATCAGTTGCTAAATTGTGCTAGTGTGTATGTGTGAGTGCTTATGTGCATTCACATATGTGTACGTTTGGAGGTGTATGTGATGGCGCAGTATTCATGCACTTAGTGCAAAAATTCATGAAATTATTATATACACTTTACGCTGCACCAACACACACAAAACAAAGTGTTATGCAGCCGCTTCTTGATCGTGTAATTAACGCAGAAGCAGTAGCAGAAACGGCAACAACAATTTACCATTTACCTTGACGTCATTTTTTTCTTTAACGACAAAAAAACGCCAAAACCGTATTGTTATTGCTGTTGTTGTTAGTATTTTCGTTGGCTCTGTTTCGGTGGCGGCTTGTGCTTGGCACGAAGCAAATAAATGTTATTTTTTTGTTGTTATCAAAAGTTGTTGTTTTTGTGGTTGATTTTGTAGAGTGCGTAAAAAACGTCTGGCGCAACCGCAAAAAAAGACCGAGTATAAAATTGGCATTAATGCAGTAGAGTGTCGTCGTCGTCGTCGTGGTTCTCTTCGTATTAATGAATGAGTTTGTGAACAACGAAAGCAAAAGTTTACAAGACCAACAAAACTAATTGCAAAAACAAACACAATTAGCCGTGAAAATTTACGTGAAAGAAGCCAGAAAACATTATAATGGTTTATTATATACAATCAATATTTGGCCGAACCGATCCACCGGATAAAATAATAACCAAGGAAAAGAGGTAAAGTAATAACAACCGTTTTAGTTGGGACAAGGAGTACCCCTAATGTTGTCGGGATGTTACTCGAGTAAAACACATTTGCCTACATTGTATTGCATATTGGGGAATTCAGCACTTGACTCACTTTTGAAAATACTGTTATGTTGAGGACTGCTGAGATTTGCAAGAATCTTACCTAAACTGCCAAAATTTCCGCGTTCTATGGACTGCACGTCACCAAGCAACACGAAGCAACAACGGAGGTTAAAACGTGCAGCTTTAGCAGCATTTAATAAAAGCGTTTAATTTCATAATTTAAAGGTTTTTGACATTAGTTGTTTGTGCTCTGCATTTGTTGACGTCGGCATCGAGCTTAATTCAGCACTCTCACTAGCGTAGAGAGTGCGAATGGGATGTCTCTACTTACAAGTGCTGGAAAATAAATCTTCACAGCCACATTTCAATGTGCAAGTGCCAAAAACATGTATGTATGTGTCTGTGTATAGGCTTATCGATGCCAACAGGTGATTTTGCCTGTTCGTGATTGTCTCTTTGACTTGACAGCCCGACTTTGCTATGCTTGCTTTGCTATGCTGTTGTTATTGTTTCGATAATGTTTTTCTCCTGAAACTGTTGGGCTCTCTTCAAATGCCATGCGATTCTCTCTCTTTCTCTCTCTCTCTCTCTCTCACTTTGTTTTTTTATCTTATCGTGTGCAAAAAACAGAAAACAGTCGACCGAGCAAACTGTGAAAGGCCCCGTATTCATTCTAGTGTGCATTACTGTATCAGCTATAGCATACACAGCACAATTCGGTTATAACGACACTCAAGGGCCCGACTATTTTACGTCTTTATACGCGGTAGAAGCATAAACCATACATAACCCCTTATAAACATGTATAAAAGGACCAACTAAGTCATCGAATTTTCGTCCCAAATGACCGGACAAAAGCTTTAAGCGGAGTCGGTATAACCGACTATTATACATAGTAGTCCGATCAGAATTTGGGGAGGACTGTTACGCACATTTCGCTTCTACTATTTTTGAGTACGGGGTCTTAAAATTAAACACAAGATCCAAAACGCCAGAAGAGCAGCCTTTGTGTAAATATACTTAGTACACACACATTTAACTTTATCACATATGTAAATGTGAATGTACAGTTACGAGCAAAAAAATAGTAGTGGTTGATACCTTTAATATTATGGTTGTGAGTTCGCATGATAATAATCTGATGTGCTTAAAACTCTAATTTATTTTGATTAATTGATGTATGTATTACGTACCCAATTCATTATAACGGCACTTTAAGCTTCTACCACTTTACAAATTCTGTTTTAAGTCCAAAGGAAGAATTTCGGGCGAGCAATAGTAGTGGTGACGCTACAAACGCAAAAAACCCAAATGTTTTCCGATTAATTTAAGTTTTCTGCATGGCGTTTTGTATTTTTAAAGACTACTATACAAATTTCATTAAATTTTTAAAATTTAGTAGCTTTAACAGGCAGCGGTAAACCCACTTTCCTTTCTCACTTTCAATCTCAAATATAAGAAAGAAACTATCGAGCAATTGCGATAAATGTAGTTGAAATTATAAAATGTTAGATCGGGATCTATAAGTCCTCAACCTTTGGGATCCACTTGGATGACCCAGGAAGCACTGGAAGTGTCTTTAAAGGTTTCGTCAGAACTGCAAATGTTGGTAGAACATTATTTAACTATTTATAGTATAAACCCGGAATAGGTGCCCAAATGCAATACAAAGATGATTAATATCTTAAAATGCACTGATATGGCCTGGACATGCTTTTCTTCTTTTGGGACTGGGTCTGTATAGAGAGAATGAATACCTTCAAATCATCGGAAAATCGTTTATATTCTATGCACGGGATGGTATTCTCCATTTCGAGGTCTTCGAACAAGACTACGCTCCCGAAACCACATCAAGTTAGGAAAAATTTCTTTAAAAACGCAGGAATAGAACTGATGAAGTGACCCTCGCAGGCTCCCAGTGTGCCCCCAATTAAAATTATGTTTTCTTATATAAAGACTAGTGTATCTACTGCCAATCCAACAAACAAATAAGGTCGTTGGACTAAAGTAGACCGCAAACGGATGCCTATTGTTCCTTAAAAGTGTTAGACTCCATGTCATGGGGCTGTGCACCTGTTTTTGACACCAAATATCATCCAAGTTAACCTAAGTTGATAAATAATTATCGGATCTTACCTGTATAACATTTTCCTTGCAATAAAAGTTCCAAATTGTTCTTTTATTGAACTTAAATAAATTCACTACTATTATTTTGCTCGTTAAGAAAAAGGATTTTTTCTGAATAAGGTCATATTTTCGGATAAGGATAAAGGATCTCTCGTTTCTTTTCTAAAAAAAACTAAACAACTACAACCCACTAAACAAGTGTGCATCAAAAAACTCCAAAACAACAACCGAAAACACTATTTTCGACATTTTGAATAATAATAAAATAGCCACTACTACTTTTTTGCTCGCAGCTGTATGTGTGTGTTGGTGTTATATATGTATAATTGCATTATCGTGATCACTTTTTAGTGTTTGTGTATTTATTTGAGGAGTTTTTATACTCTCTGCAAGAGTATATTGGGTTTGTGCAAATGTATGTAAAAGGCAGAAGGAGGCTTGGCAGACCCCATAACGTATATATATTCTATATCAGCGTCACAATCACAGTCGATATAGGCATATCCGTCTGTTTGTCTGTAAGAGCAATAAGATTTCAGAGATGGTAAGAGTTACAAGTTCAAATTTGGTCTCTATCGACAAGATATTTAATCAGTCAATACAAAAATCTTTTTTTTTTCGATGCCCCGCCCCGTTCACCCACAATGAGTCAAAAACCCGACACACCTCGGAAAAAATCTATGTTTTCATCGAATATCTCAGTAATTATGTCACTTAGGAATACCAATTTCGAAAGAAATAAAAAAATTTTCAAACTTGCATGCCGTTTTAAAGGCATTTGTTCTTATCGTACAGTGTTGTAATTTTATAATTTTTAAAATTCGTTTGAAGACTAATTACAGTGGAATCCGGTTATAACGACAATCAAGGGACCGACGATTTTAGATCGTAAGACCCGGTAGACGCTTTAACCATATGGAGCAAAAAAAAATTTTTTTTTAATTGTTGTCATGTTTGCAAATGGTTTAAAAAAAAACCAATATAATTTTTTAATCAAAACAAAATATATATTAAATTTATTTCAATAATAATACGCTCACCGGCTTCCAAGCTTCTGCTCAACAGAGTAGTATTTTCGTTTTGACGGCATTGCCAAATTGACGAGTGTGTGATAAATGACCACTTTTTTGCCCATTTTGCTCTCTTTTTCACATTTTGAGCATTTACGCTTTAAATTTTTCTTGGAGAAAAGCAGAAAAAAATGTATTTTTTCGGCACGTCTAAATAACCGGTTGAATTGTGAAAAATATTGTCGATATGAGCGGTTTGTCGTTAAAAGCAGAGACGCACTAAGCGGAGGCTCTTTCATACAAGCTTGTATGGGGACCAAACAATTCATCGAATTTTCGTCGTAATGACCGGTCGGACGCTTAAGCGAAGTCGTTATAACCGGATTCTACTGTATATCAAACTATCCTGAAAGTTTCATAAGAATCCGACAATAAATAAAACCATACAGACAGCGCTGGCAGTGCCGAGCAATACTATACATACACACATGTATACATATTACGTTAAACGAATTTATATGTGCATACAGGCAAACAAATGTATGTTCGATAATACTTAGTTTTTTTTTTGTTTTAACGTGTTCTAATATAAAAACTATCTATTGTAATATCCGGATACCAAGTTCTTTTTATACTCTCTGCAAGAGTATATTGGGTATGTGCAAATGTATGTAACAGGCAGAAGGAGGCGTGGCAGACCCAATAAGTATATATATTCTTAATCAGCGTCACAAGCCGAGTCGATATAGCCATGTCCGTCTGTCTGTCTGTCCGTATGAACACTCAGATTTCAGAGATGGTAAGAGCTACAAGTTCGAGTTTGGTCTCAAGCGACTCGTTATTTAGTCAGTCAATACAAGAATCTTTTTTTTTCGATGCCACGCCCATTCGGCCACAATGAGTAAAAAACCCGTCACACATCGGAAAAAATCTACGTTTTCGGCGCTTATCTCATTACCTATGGCACCTAGGAATACCAATTGGTGCACGTGTTCCTAGAGATCGCATAAATGCAATGACATCAAAAGTTTTGGGCTGACATTCCCCCTTTTTCCGCAAGAAATAAAAGAAAATTTCAAACTTGCATACCCTTTTTAAAGCATTTATTCTTATCTTACAGTGTTGTTATTTATGATTCGTTTGAAGACGTATCATGTCAAACTCACCTGAAAGTTTTGTAAGAATCCGACCATAAACAAGAAAGAAATGAAGCAACAAAGATTTTATTCGAGAGCAATGAGTGCGAGAGAGACAGCGCTAGTCGTGTCGACCATTAGTATTAATACCCAAATATGTATGTGCATACATTTAACGTCAAACGAACTTGTATGTACATACAGACAAACACATGTATGCTCGATTATGCTTGGTTTTTTTTTTTTTGTTTTAACGTGTTCTAATACAAGAACTATCTATTGTAATATCCGGATACCGATTTAAGCATTATAATTGGGAATAAAAGCAGAGAGTATTATACGGTCGGACGTGTTCGACTGTACTTTTCTTTCTTGTTTTTTACTCGTTGTTAATATTGTTCTTCGAATGTTTGTATGAAGTTTGCAAACCACTAGCTTTCAGTTCTAAAAATATAAGCCCATCGGACAGCTATGATTTTTGTACTTTATTGGTTAAAAAAAAACGTTACCGTTCTTTATTTCAAGTTTAGAATTGTATATGTTTATCAGCGCTAGAGTTAGCACATCGATATAAAACCTGTATTAAGACCCTGTACTCAAAAAAGTACAGGGGTCTATTAAGTTTGTCGGATGCGAAATGTGCGTAACAGGTAGAATGCGGCTTTTTCAATCCCATAAAGTACATAGATACATATATTCTTGATCATCATTAACATCCAAGACAATATAGCAATGTCCGCCTGTCTATCTGTCCGTCCGTAAGTGAGAGCTAAAGACACCAAATTCAAAATGAAAGACTGTCAATATGTTGTCATATAGGGCAAGTTTATTTAAATTGCAATTGAATTCAATATAATATATATTTTTGTTATATAAAATTATATAATAAAATTAATTTTTTATTGTGATTTTTAGCATGGCCTGTCTGGAGGAGGAATTTGGGCACCTAGGACTAGCCACAACAGACCTGCCCTTTAAATCTGGTGACATCGACGCTTCTGCTCCCCAGCACATGAACAACTATGCGGAAATTACGGACAGCAGTGTGGAGAACACGTGTCAACAGAGGTGGCCAACACACGCCGGTGGAGGACTGGCCAGTACCTTTGGACACCCGGACAAGCCCATTGGCTGGATGTACGGTCTGCTGGGTTGTATGAAGCCTGTATTGTCCTTTATTGGCAAAGCCGGAGTGATCGAGGTGAAGAATCAGCGCAGCGAGGATTGGGAAATACCCTTCGAATCAATTACGGAACTGGAGTGGCTGGGCAGTGGGGCTCAGGGTGCTGTCTTCAGTGGAAAACTGAAGAACGATATTGTCGCCGTGAAGAAAGTCAAGGAACTTAAGGAAACGGACATTAAGCATCTTCGGAAACTGGATCACGAGAACATTATCAAATTCAAGTGAGTCAATCCAAAGTAATTTAGTAAATTTTGAGTAATTTTAATTTTTAATTTGTCTATGCAGAGGCGTCTGTACGCAATCGCCTGTGTTTTGCATCATTATGGAGTTCTGTCCCTATGGCCCTTTGCAGAATATACTTAAGGAGGAGCAGGTCATGTTGCCGTCCCGCTTGGTGTCCTGGTCCAAGCAAATAGCGCTGGGCATGCAGTATTTGCACTCTCACAAGATTATACACCGAGATCTGAAGAGTCCCAAGTGAGTAATGAAAAAGTACGGTAAGAATAGGGCTGGTAAACTATCGATGTATCAAATCTTCAGTTTTCTGCATCACCTGCCTTCGTTTCCTGTTTATACAGGTTTAACCTTTGGTTAATTTCAATTAAAATTCAGTATAGTATCGAGTGGAATGTTTCAACGATCTAAAATCTTTAAATCTTTTTAATCACTTAGCATACTGATTGGTACAAACGAGGTAGTAAAGATTAGCGACTTTGGCACAAGTCGAGAATGGAACGAGATTAGCACGAAGATGAGCTTTGCGGGCACTGTGGCCTGGATGCCGCCCGAAGTCATTCGAAACGAGCCCTGCTCCGAAAAAGTGGACATCTGGTCATACGGCGTGGTGCTCTGGGAAATGCTCACCTGCGAGATACCGTACAAGGACGTCGATTCGTCGGCTATTATTTGGGGAGTGGGCAACAACTCGCTAAAGCTGCTCGTGCCTAGCACTTGTCCGGAAGGCTTCAAACTACTCGTCAAGCTCTGTTGGAAGAGCAAGCCCAGAAACCGACCCTCGTTTCGGCAGATACTCAGTCATCTGGACATTGCTGGACCGGAGTTGTTGCGCAAAACTGAGAAGCAATACTTTGAGACTCAAAAATCTTGGAAGGAGGAGGTCCGATGTCATCTCAAGGAGATTACACAGAACGGCACCAGCATTCACAAATATGAGCAGGACCTGATCAAGCGGCGCACCGCCGAGTGGCGACACGCCCAGGACATCCGCATGGTCTACGAGGATAAGCTGCAGAAAACTAATCAATTGTTTTTCGAGCTTAGCGAATGCATGACCCAGTTGCAGGAGAAGGAGAAAGAAATTGCTGAGTAAGTTGGAAAACGGAAAAAACTTTAACCCATTATTTACAAATTCACTTGTATCCAGACGGGAACGAAAACTACCCGGATCCGGCTATAAGCCTACTAGAAGGTTAGGAAATACTCTAAAGAAAATGCAACATTACCGACGTCGACTGAATGCGCCTCCAGCCCAACAAATCCATCAGCAGTCCTCTACGCCCGATCCAGAGACTACTCCTGAGGTAACTACACATACCACATTCGGCAAAGTTGGTAAAGTATACGCTAATCATTTACATTTTCAGAGTCCTGTAAAGTGCGTGCTTTATGCTCAGCTTGATGACAACTGTCAGCCTAAGTCATACTGTGCTGTGGGCAGCAGTGTCATCGTTAGCGGAGGCATGTTCATCAAGAATAAAAAGACTTATCGACATCGCCGCAATGGTTCAGGATCCTTTGCTGCACCGCCCAAGTACAGTCCGACCAGGGACCGTCGCTACCAAAGCGAGCCGGAGAACCGAAAGATCCAGTTGGTGGAGCGACAGACTCAAACCGATGCCATGGATGTTAGCGAGACAGACATTAGTCCAAGCGCCGAAGACGCAATGGACATGCCACCTCCCAATCACCGTCAACTGCCCCTGCAGCTTCAGCGTATACAGCAACTGGCCGCGGCTGTGTCCAAAGCCAAGATTCAGGCCAGCACCCCAGTCAGCGTAAGCTCGCCAGCCAATGCCGCTAGTCTTTCAAATGGAAACTCGCTTAGCAACAGTGAGCTAACGTACCAGGATGCATGCTCCAGTCCGGATCAGCTCATTGATGATGTGATGAACAGCAACGAGCGTTTGGACATTGATGACTGCTGCAGCGACAACGAAAATCTCGAGCGTTTGGGCCGTAAGGTAATTGAATTTATTAACGAAAATCGACTCTCCATCCAGTCGAGTGCCACCGAGAATGGCAACGGCGGAAGCGTAGATGGAGATGGAGCGGCAGCGGCAGCGGCGGTAGGAGTCAGTGTACACACAACTATAAACCCGGGACTCGGCGATGTGGGTGTGAATCACAGTCCCAGTCTAAGTCGTTGCAGCAGCACTCTAAGCAGAAGGCTGAAGAATCCTACAGGTGTTAGTGTCAGCAACGCAAATGGAGAGTCTTCCCATGAGCACTTGGACGAGGACAGTTGGTCGGATGAGGAAGGCGAGAACACCGACTATAACGCGCTGCGCAGGAGGAGGTGAGTTTGGAGTAAATAACAGTGAAAGTTCATCTAATCTAGTCTCCCTGTCTTTATTGCAGTATTGGTCGCCTACCCATCGGACGAGGGATGCGACCGAGACGCAGCTACAAGGCACCATTGTGCCAGAAAATTTCCATACATAAGAGAAATGTGATCGTTGTGTCCGATGAAGAGAACACGTCCGAGTACAGTTATTCGCCCTCGAGCCAACACTCAACACTCGAAAGCAATACGGATGTGTCCAAGTCTTTGAAGCAGACGCAACACCAAAAAAGTACTCACAATTGCTCTAGCGAGGCAGACTCCTGTGACTCCAGCGAGGAGGGAGACGATCTGGAAGAGAAGAAGTCACGGGCACAAGCCCTGGGACAGAAGAGGGATTCTAAGGGACACAAAATTAGACCAAGATCGGGATCGGCGTTAACCATGGGCGCCATACGAAACAGCGATATAATATCCATCCCGACTTATGAGGCTGATGGCGCTGTAAACATGGTTTAACCCTGGTACTCTTAGTCCTAGAAAAGAGTGCCCAAACTTCAACCAAAATTATACAAAAACAACTAATCTCTATATACTCAAAAATCAAATGGATTGAAAAACCCAAAACTAATTGGTATTATAAGTGTCGTCGTGTCATATATTGTGTGTGATTATGTCCGATCGTCCCGGTGGCTTTTCTCTCTGTGTCTATAACATATGATGGACTCAACCCCTAAATTAACTCCTTGAGTTAATTTGGTTGGGATACATCATTCAAGCTAATACTCCGGTTAACATTAATTTTTTTTAATTTGCATGTTGAACATTAACGATTTGTAATCTGCCTTTGTAATATATTTAAAAAAAAAAAACGCTGTAATTGTACATTACATTTAGTTAGTAATATTAAGTAGTTTTGAACCTTAAGAGCTTATTGCAACATGCTCGCAACAAAAGCAAAATACAAAAAACATAAATTTAAAAAAATCAATTTATTAGAATTGTCCTCAGGCAATAAATGGAAGGAAAGCAAAAATACTTATTGTGTAACTACCGCTTAAAAGTCAGGGATATTTTTTAAAAGTATAGAAGTTTGCAATAATGTTAGTAATGGGAATGTTATTTTATTAGTTGGCAAATCTCTGAATTAATTCGGAGTAATCTCATTCTGGTAATCGTACTTAATTTTTGGAAATGCACAAAATTCAAAGCTTCAGTGCCTTAAAGCAAATATTTAAGAGTCGACAAAAACCATATAAATATAGAAAATCTGAAAATCTACTGCCCACGGAACTGTCGTGGAAATGTGCTGTTTTACTTGCAAGTGAAAAGATGACACCAATACTTTGTCCGCTCTAAAATTGTTCTCCAAAGCGCACATCGAAAAAATAATTAAGTTAAAGGGAAATACAAATTGAAAGATATTACAAATTTAAAATGCATTATTCTATATACACTAAATAATGTATACACTATATATTTACACAATAGTTTGATGTTTAGCTATCTTAAGATGCATCGCATGCAAAAACTTCTTTACATTATGTAACTGTAAATGTACTCCATTTTAGGATTAATTTTAACGACTCATACGAATTAGCAGTAATAAAAAAACACAACAACAATCATCAAGTCGCAATAATACACACATATATTTATTGTTTTATTCTTTTTTCCCACCCAGCACGATTGTTTGGGGAAAAATCTTTATTGAGTCGTTTTGACGACCAAACAAGTAAGAAAGGCTACAGTCGAGCCGATTTTAAAAGACCCCGTACTCCTTCTGGTGAGCATTTTTCTATACAAATGTCCCGTTTTCTACCAATTTGTCCTATATGAAATGGGCTGTAGTTTTTTGATCCGGATCAAATTTGGTGAAGAAAGTTATAATGGTTGCATACTCATAATGTTAAAATTTCGTAACGATAGCTCAACTAATACTACACGTCACCATACAAATGTCCCATTTTCGACCGATTTTTCCTATGTGAGCTATAGGCTATAGTTGTCTGATCTGGACCAAACTAGGTGAGGATAGTTATAATGGTACCATACACGTACTGTGTAAATTTGGTCACCATAGCTAGAAAATAGTTTTTTACAATTTGCGGGGGCGTGGCAAAAATTAGAAATAAACTTAACCTGCCTGACATATAGACGGAGTTTCGTTTCAAATTTGGTGGCTCTATCCAGGTGTTCATACGGACGGACGGACACACCGACGGGCAGACAGACAGACGGACATTGTTTTTATCGTCTCGGCTGTTGATGCTGATCAAAATAATATATACTTTATGGGGTCGGCCACGCATCCTTCTGCCTGTTACACACATTTCGCTTCTGACAAACTTAATAGACCACTCTATTCTTTTTTATACTGGGTTTGTGCAAATGTATGTAACAGGCAGAAAGAGGCGTGGCACACCCCATAAAGCATATATATTCTTGATCAGCATCACAAGCCGAGTCGATATACCCATGTCCGTCTGTCCGTATGAACACACAGATTTCAGAGATTTCAGATTTTAAGAGCTACAAGTTCGAGTTTAGTCTCAATCGACTCGATATTTAGTCAGTCAATACAAGAATCTTTTTTTTTTTCGATTCCACGCCCCATTCGCTCACAATGAGTCAAAAACCCGACCCATCTCGGAAAAAATCGATGTTTTCGGCGAATATCTCAGTAACTACGGTACTTTGGAACAGGCAGGTTCCTAGAGACAGTATAAATGCATTGCCATTTAAAATTTTTGGCTGCCACGCCCCCTTTTTCCGTAAGAAATAAAAAAACTTTTCAAACTTGCATGCTGTTTTAACCGATACCGATACCTATACCGGATACCAGGGAATTGTTATATAATTATTTTTGATGTTGCTATGCAGTCCGGTTTAATACTCTAGAAGTTGCAAAGTGTTATCTGATTGATGTAAACATAACAGAACTTATGTACTCAACTTCCAACTTGCCAGAGGCAACATATATGCAAATATTAAAAGGACTGGAGTCTTTGATGTATATAAACATCACAATTAGTAACTGTGGCAGCAACGACACATTCAACAAGACAATTGATATAGATTACTATCGATAGGTAACAAGAAAGTAAAATAAATGGTGCGGTTTTAAATTGAAAACTCTAAAAGTCAGGATTTTTATGCCCTTGCACACGGAGTCGTTTTCGTCCCCAAAAGTATATATAGTATGTCCGTCTGTTCTATGCGAACTAGTCTGTCAGTTTTTAAGCTATCTTAAGGAAACTTGATTTTAAAATCCAGATCGGATCACTTTATCATATCATAGGAACAATCGTTTGAAAAAAAATTTTTTTGAGCTATTTGTATATGACACGACGGATTTTTCGTTTTAGTTTTATTGTTGACTTCAAGAACATCGGCCAACCGAAAACTTTGTAAACGATTTCGATTTTTAGCGGATTTGACATTTGGAATCCGATTAGATTTTTATAGAATCAGTAAATTTAGCATATACTTAGACTTAGAAGATAGCAAGCCGCTATGTCTAAACAATTTCAAAGACAAATCGAGGAATCTGTTGAAAGTTTTTTGTATCATTATGCAAAATGATCTATGCTCAACGTTCCGAACACTGAAATCGCCTGCGCATGTATTAATCAGAACGGTCGTCTTCCAAAATGAAGCTAATAAAGAGACAACTGCGTAAAACCATGTGTCAATATCGAGTAGTAAATTTGACTCGTCTCAATTTGGAAAATTATATCCTCTGCAATCTGTCTATTAAATTACTGTTACTGACTTTTGTACAAAAAACTTCGGGAAGAGTTAAATCGCTGGTTATTTATAATTTTCTATAAAATAAACAAGAAAACAAGAAAGAAAAGTACAGTCGAACACGCCCGACCGTATAATACTCTCTGCTTTTATTCCCAATTATAATGCTTAAATCGATATCCAGATATTACAATAGATAGTTCTTGTATTAGAACACGTTAAAACAAAAAAAAAGCTAAGCATAATCGAACATATAGGTGTTTGTCTGTATGTGCATACAAACTCGTTTAACGTTAAATGTATGCACATACATATTTGTGTATGAATACTATTGGTCGGCACGTCTAGCGCTGTCTCTCTCGCACTCATTGCTCTCGAATAAAATCTTTGTTGCTTCATTTCTTTCTTGTTTATGGTCGGATTCTTACAAAACTTTCAGGTGAGTTTGACATGATACGTCTTCAAACGAATCATAAATAACAACACTGTACGATAAGGATAAATGCTTTAAAAACGGCATGCAACTTTGAAATTTTCTATTATTTCTTGCGGAAAAAGGGGGCGTGGCAGACCAAAACTTTTGATGTCATTGCATTTATGCGATCTCTGGGAACACGTGTACCAAAATTGGTATTCCTAAGTGCCACAGTTACTGAGATATTTGCTTTAAACACCTATTTTTTCCGAGATATGTCTAGTTTTTTGCTCATTGTGGGCGAATGAGGCGTGGCATCGAAAAAAAAAAATATTCTTGTATTGACTGACTAAATATCGTGTCGATAGAGACCGAATTCGAACTTGTAGCTCTTACCATCTCTGAAATCTGTGTGTTCATACGGACAAACAGACGGTCAGACGGACAGACGGTCAGACGGACAGACGGACAGACGGACATGGCTATATCGACTCGGCTTGTGACGCTGATAAAGAATATATATACTTTATGGGGTCTGCCACGCCTCCTTCTGCCTGTTACATACATTTGCACAAACCCAATATACTCTTGCAGAGAGTATAACAAGTAAGAAAGGCTACAGTCGAGCGCGCCGACTGTAAAAGACCCCGTACTCTCCTTGTATTCAAAATTAATATTTAAATACGACTGTAATTTAAAATTTAAGTTTAAAAATTAAATTTTAAAAAAATTTTAAATCAGTCATTGATGGGATTTGAACCCGCGCTTACTGACGCAAGTTCCATATCATGCTGCAACCCTACTAGTTGCACCACTACATTCATTATTTTCATTTATATATAATAATGTAGTTATTTAAAAAATAAAAAATAAATTAAATTTTTGGTTCTGTGCCGGGTTCGAACCTCAGACCATTGGCTGTTGCACCAGTTTAAATTCTTTATTTACATTTTTGTTTGAAATTTAAAAAAGTATATTAATAAATTCCACTGTCGGGAATTAAACCTGCGAACTTTTACGAAAGTTGCATAACACGACGCAACCCTATAAGTCGCACTACGCTCTCTTCGCAAACTACTGCGACTAATGTATATATAAACATATAGTTATCTCTTTTGTTTTAACCACGTGCATTCACAACGCGCTTCATGGGCTAATTTGTTGTCTAATTGCTCAGTTGTTTATAGTTGGATTTTTATGCAACTTTCAGGTTAGTTTGATATAATTTGTCTTTAAACAAATTTTGAACTACAATACCGTACTATATTACCAAATGCTTTAAAAACGGCATGTAAGTTTGAAAAATTTGCTTAGTTCTTGTGGGAAAAGGTGTTCCTAAGTGCTATAGTTACAAAGATATTCGCAGAAAACATCAATTTTTTCCGAGGTGTGTCTAGTTTTTTGCTTATTGCGGGGGCGGTGGGGGGCGTGGCGTCGATTTGAAATAAACTTGATCTGCGTACATCATAGACGGACTTTTATTAAAAAATTTGGTGTCTCTAGCACTTGTAGTTTAAAAGATCCAGGTGTTCATACAGACAGACAGACAGACGGACATTGCTATATCGACTCGGCTGTTGATGCTGATCAAGAATATATATACTTTATAGGGTCGGAAAAGCTTCCTTCTGCCTGTTACGCACATTTGGCTTCTGACAAACCTAATAGACCCCTATACTGCGTTAATTTTATTTTTATCGGTAATTGCGCCAACAATATCTATATGATATAGTAGTCCGATTTGAATGAAATTTTGTGAGCATATAGGAAATGATAATTAATGCATATTTTGTGAATTTGGTTAAAATCGATCAACAGGCATAGAACATTTTCATACTAAGTATTTCAACCGATTGTTCCTATGACAGCTATATGAAATAGTGGTGCGATCTGGATAAAATTTGATCAGCTGATGGAAAATGGTAAAGAATGCATATTGCGAATTTGGTTCAAATCGTTCAAGAGACACTGAAAATTTTCATACTAAGCATTTTCACCATTTTTAACCGATTGTTCCTATGACAGCTATATGATATAGTGGTCCAATCTGGTTGAAATTTAGTTTGGCCGTGGGATTTAGTGCTAAATGCATGTAGAATGATTTTGGTGGAGCTAGCTCAAAAAAAAATGTTTTTTGAACCGATTGTTCATATGGGAGCTATATGAAATAGTGATCCAATTTTAACATATCAACTGCGTGCAGAGAGAATACACATGTGTACAAAGTTTCATCAAGATATCTTTAAAACTGAGAGACTAGTTCGCATAGAAACAGACGGACAGACGGACATGGCTATCTTGGCTGTTGATGCTGATCAAGAATATATATACTTTATAGGGTCTGCCATGCCTCCTTCTGTCTGTTACATACATTTGCACAAACCCAATATACTCTTGCAGAGAGTATAAAAATTGCGAAAAAAAAAACGTTATGTCATACATAAACTGCAGCAAAGCACCTGTGCATTAACAAAACGCGCTGAACCGTATAATACTCTCTGCTTTTTTTCACAATTATAATGTTAAAATCGGTATTCGGATATTACAATAGATAGTTCTTGTATTAGAACACGTTAAAAAAAAAAAAAAAAAAACTACGTATAATCGAACATACAGTGACGAACACACTTATTGGCACAGCAGGTATTTTCAACTTTCTAGCATCTTTTTATGTAGATTTAAAAGTATATTTAATAAAACAAAAAAATTAGCTAAATAGACTAGAGTATTCATCAAACGAAACCAAAAATTATTTTTAATAAACTTAAACGTATAATTAACTACAATTAATTAACTAAAACAACTCGCAATTTCATCGAACAAAATTATTGGCACAACCATAGAAAACACTTACAAATATGATAGAAAAAATTAGTAAAATTTATAATAAATATATTTTTTGAAGTCATCATTCAAAATATTTATGTATAATCGTTTGTCCATTATACTGTCTACAAATACCAACTTGCCCACACCAACAGCAGACATGCAGCCCCAGACCGTCACCAAAACACCACCCTGTTTAACTGTTGGCGATATACTGTTTTTAGACCCCGTACTCTTAAAAAGAGTATAGGGGTCTATTAGGTTTGTCAGAAGCTAAATATGCGTAACAGGCAGAAGGAAGCTTTTCCGACCCCATAAAGTATATATATTCTTGATCAGCATCAACAGCCGAGTCGATATAGCTATGTCCGTCTGTCCTGGATCTCAGAGACTATAAGAGCTAGAGACACCAAATTTGTAATAAAAATTCCGTAACTTTCTCGAGCAGATCAAGTTTATTTCAAATCTGCGCCACGCCCCTCACCGCCCCCGCAATAAGCAAAAAACTAGACACACCTCGGAAAAAATTGATGTTTTCTGCGAATATCTCCGTAACTATAGCACTTAGGAACACCAATTCTGGTACGCAGGTTCCTAGAAACAGCACAAATGCAACGTCATTAAAAATTTTGGTCTGCCACGCCCCCTTTTTTCACACGAACTAAAAAACTTTTCAAAACTTACATGTCGTTTTTAAAGCATTTGCTAACATAGTACAGTATTCTAATTCAAATTTTTTTAAAGACAAATCATATTAAACTACCCTGAAAGTTGCATAAAAATCCAACTATAAACAACTGAGCAATTAGGTAACAAAGTGTCGCTTGAATCGCAGTGTCTATGCACGTGGTTAAAAGAAAATAGATAACTTTATGTTTATATATACATTAGCCGCAATAGTTTGCAAAGAAAGCGTGGTCTGGGTGGGCCACGCACTTGTTTGTAAACATAAGACCTGCGGTTCGAACCCCGGCACAGACTCAGAAATTAAATTTTTTTTTTTTTTAATTTTATAATTTAGCACTATTATATCTTAATGAAAATAATCGGAGCCGCATCACAAAGAGCGGTTGGTGCAATTAGTAGTGTTGTTGCTTGTTCTGCAACTTGCGTATAAGTTCGCAGGTTCAATTCCCGACAGTGGAATTTATTAATATACTTTTTTAAATTTCAAACAAAAATGTAAATAAAGAATTTTAACTGGTGCAACAGCCAATGGTCTGCGGTTCAAACCCGGCACAGACCGAGAAATTTAATTATTTTTTTATTTTTTAAATAACTACATTATTATATATAAATGAAAATATTCAAATTTCTGCCAAATGAATGGTGTGGTGTAACTAGTAGGGTTGCAGCATGATATGGAACTTGCGTCAGTAAGCGCGGGTTCGAATCCCATCAGTGACCGAATCAATTTTTTTTTTTAATTTAATTTTAAAACTTAAATTTTAAATTACAACCGTATTCAAATATTAATTTCGAATACAATAAGAGTACGGAGTCTTTTACAGTCGGCGTGCTCGACTGTAGCCTTTCTTACTTGTTTTCGAATGCAGTATTCGGCTTTCTCGAAATATTTTCTCGCCCATCCGATCGAAATATATTGTTTGTTGTATAGTTTAATCAATTTAGCTTATTTTTTGTTTTATTAAAAATAATTCGTCTTCAAACAAATCATAAAAACCAATACTGAACGATAAGAACAAATGCCTTAAAAAACACATGCAAGTTTGAAAAGTTTTTTATTTACTAAGGAAAAAGGGGGCGTGGCACCCAAATTTTTAAGTGGCAGTGCATTTATGTTGTCTCTAGGAACCTGCGTACCAAAATTGGTATTCCTAAGTGCCATAGTTACTGAGATATTCGCCGAAAACATCTATTTTATCCGAGGTATGACTAGTTTTTTGATCATTGTGGGCGAATGCGGCGTGGCATCAAAAAAAAAAAAAAGATTCTCGTATTGACTGACTAAATATTAGGGATGGCACGGTTAATCGAAAGGTTACAATTAATCGATTAATATCCTTCAAACTGCGATTTAATTGTATCGGTTATTCGGTAACTGTCCATTCAATTAAGAATCCATTATTTGCAAATAAATCGAATAAAAATGTACATCGTACTTGGCACGTTTCTACAAAACTATCCGAATTTCGCATCGAGTGGTAAAGTGCTTTTGCAAAACAAATAAGAAGTATTTGAAATATGCCACCAATACTGAGTGAAGTTTGGAAGCATTTTTCAAAAGAAAATAAGTCTGAATTCAAATGTCGACTATGTTTTAAGGTCTGGGAGGAAATGAAGAGTGTGTATTCAAAATTATACACCCTTTTACAAAAAATATTACTTTTTGGTTGGAATGTCTGTTCCATCGGAGCGGCTCTTCTCAAAAGCGGGTGCCACAGCCAACGAAAAGAGAAACCGACTCACTACAAGCCGGTTATCTGTTATTTTTAAACTCTGTTTTAAATAAATATTTTTGAAATACCTAAAAAAAAAAATTTTAATTTACCGAAAACACCAATTAATCGATTATTTTGTGTCTATTAAGTGCAATTATTAATTTCTTTTTCAAATAATCATATGATTAATCAACCGATTATTAATTTTTTTTGCCATCCCTACTAAATATCGAATCGATAGAGACCAAATTCGAATTTGTAGCTCTTACCATCTCTGAAATCTGTTTGTTCACACGGACAGACAGACAGACGGACATGGCTATATCGATTTGATTGTGACGCTGATCAAGAATATATATACTTTATGGGGTCTGCCACGCCTCCTTCTGTCTGTTACATGCATTTGCACAAACCCAATATACTCTTGCAGAGAGTATAAAAATTGCAAAAAAAAAAAAAGTTATGTCATACATAAACTGCAACAAAGCACCTGTGCCTTCATTAAAATTCGTTGCACATACAAATTCATTTGACGTTAAAAATACATATGTGTGTATTTTTACTACTGGTTGGCACGGCCAACGTTGACTCTCTCGCACTCACGCATTGGCATTATTTTCTTTTTTGTTTATGGTCGGATTGTTATGAAACTATCAGGAGAGTTTGACATAATTTGTCTTCAATCGAATTTTAAACAACAATGCTGTACAATAAGAACAAATGCCTTAAAAACGGTATGCAAGATTGAAAAGTTTTTTTTATTTCTTACGGAAAAAGGGGGCGTGGCAGTCCAAAAAAAAATGACAATGAATTTATGCTGTCTCTAAGAACCTGCGTACCAAAATTGGTACTCCTAATTGCCATAGTTACTGAGATATTCGCCGAAAACATAGATTTTTTCCGAGGTGTGCCTAGTTTTTTGCTCATTGTGAGCGAATAGGGCGTGGCATCGAAAAAAAAATTCTTGTATTGACTGACTAAATATCGAATCGATAGCGACCAAATTCGAACTTGTAGCTTTTACAATCTCTGAAATCTGTGTGTTCTTACGGACAGGCGGACAGACAGACAGACTAACAGACAGACAGACGGACATGGCTATATCGACTCGGCTTGTGACGCTGATCAAGAATATATATACTGGGGTCTGCCACGTCTCCTTCTACCTGTTACATAAATTTGCACAAACCCAATATACTCTTGCAGAGAGTAAAAAATCTACAATACTAAAGAAAAGTAACAGCGTCGCAACCGTTTAAGTCAGCGCCGCACGACAAACTGATGCTTCTCTCTGCTCCCTTTGAGATTTACAGTTGTTATAGAGGTATAATACATAGCTTGAAGCATCAGCAGGTGTTATTGAATACAAAAGAATGTACTAGAAATATTTTTGGAGCAATAGACAGATACAAAAGTATACCTGTCTGGACTCTTATCCAGCCTAGGAGATTCTCGATCCAGTGTGTGATGGTTGGGTGCGTTTTGATTGCAGTCTGTCGATGACAGCGTTGGTGCTGACATTGTTGAAAGCACCTGAGATGTCTACAAAGACTCGCCGTGCATATTCTGTATTGTGTAGTGCCTTCTCGACGGAGCCGACTAATGAGTATAGTGCCGTTTCGACGGATTTACCCTTTGTATAGGTGTGCTGGTTGGCTGACAACTGTTCTTCAGCTTCATTTCTGATGCAGACACCTAGCAGCTTTTCTATTGTCTTCAATAGAAAGGATGTAAGACTGATAGCTCTGTAATTTGGGCTGTTGTGACCACACTTTCCTGCTTTGGGATGGGATGATACTGTCTATACCATTGCTCTTTATCGTTGAGAAGGAGCGGGAATTCTTGACACATGATGTGATGTTGCTCCTCCTCAACGAGAGGTGTTGACCATCCAAGGAAATGAGTGAACATGAGGGCTTCTTCCCTGCTCTTAGTCCATGTCCCATCTTAAAGTCTCAGCTGGCTTTGGATAGATGGCTGTTTTGACAGCAGCTTACTTAGTCTGGCTGTTTCCGATACAGAGTCCAGATTGGAACAAGGAGCTTCTTTTAGTCTTTTAGCCTGATGGCAGTCTTATATGCTCTGCGAGCGATCTTGTACTCATCATGGATCAATTCTGATTCTGTCTGTTTTGCAAGTTTAAACAAAACCTTAGCATTATTTCTCAGTACGGAGAGTTCGGCATTCCACCAGAGAGGTGTGGACCTTACTTTCCGCTTTGATGGTTGGCACGATTTATTATAGGCGTCAAGGAGAGTGGTGTTTAATAAGGTGGTGAGGTGTATCTTACTGTTTTAATTAGACATAACATACTTAGACATAACATAGGCATGTAGATCCTTCCGTACAAGTACGGCGGTTCTTATTCTGCTTACCGTCAAGATGTAGAACGCATTGTAGTTATTCGACCTTAGCCATGCCACCTGATAGCCAGAGGCAATCCACGGTTTCTGAACTAAGGCCATATCGACAGGCCTTTGCTCCAGCGCCAACAGGAGCTCTGTCGATGCTAACTTGCTTTTATGCAGGTTTACTTGAAGTACCCTCATTTGCTGGGGTATCTGCACCTGCTGAGGACGGGTTGACTAATACGGTCAGGTCACCATCCTGCTCCTCGTCCGCCTCTTCATCCGATACTATGTCCAGGGCAAGGGTGGCTTCGGGGACCGATTCTACACTGAGATCGCTCTCCACCTCCCCAGCATTGAGCGAGTGAGTGTTTTTGTGCTCGAGTAGGCGCGATTTCAGACGCAAGTAAACACTCCATACGCCCCATGTCATCTTCCCGAATCACACATATAGCATGTCTTCCGCATCTTTGTTGATCTGGAGGATCACATGCTGGCCCCCCTCTCTTGGGGAGAAGGTACCAGCATGTAATACCCTCCAGTCACTGGTCGGGACATTCTTGTTCTGAAGTTGAAGCAGCCGTAGGGCTTGGTCTCCTTGAACAGCGATTGGGAAGAAAACCTTCGCCTTTGGTTTTGACGGGATATTTTCCCTGTCGACCACCTCCAGCTGGGCCCCCTCCCAAACCGCCCCCAATGTAGGCACTTTCAGCCTCAACCAAACGAACGTTGGACCGTCGTTGCACTTAAGGATTAACTGGGCATGGGGGCTTCCAGATCCTCATCCATCTGCTGCAACAGCAGACCAACCAGCCTCTCTTAAACAATTTTCCATTGTACTTCCGAGATTTTGCCATTCTCTTCGTTTCTATCTATTAGTGCCACGATGAGGTGTTGTTTATCAACATCCGTCATCAGAGCACCCTTTTTGTCTTGCTGGGGCGGGGGATAGCTGCTTTAGAGTCTCGCTGCAGCTTGCTAACAGAGGCCTCGCGGCTTCCGTTGCTGTCGGCTGAGCGATGCTTTTTTTCGGCTAGCATTTCATCCACCTTGTTTGCATAGCCACTTGTCGTCGCCAGCATTTGCGGCAACTGTGCAAAGTGGCGGCCGCTCTGCTTTATCATTTCCTCGGCCCAGGCCAGCTTGGCCTTGTCCTCTTCGCAGAAGCTTGCTTTGCCATGGAGCCAACTATAGATTTTTAACGCAGCTTTGTACTGCGCTTTGGCTTGATGCCCCGTTCTGGCTTGATGTCCCGAGCCTTTCAGAACTATGGTACCCGAGCCGGTCAACTTATGTTTGTTGGCAGTCGATAAAAATAAAATTAACGCAATATGCGTGTCTGCAAGGGTATTTAATCTTCGGCTAGCCGAAGATAACCACTTTTTCGTGTTTTTGAAATCTAGTTACCTTTTGAAAATATATCATAATAACCTTTTGAATCAATTACTCCTTGAATTGTTTGCAAAAAAAAAACATTGTTAACCTAGTATTCATGGCATAGCACGTCAAAAAAATACAAATTAATCTAGTATTCATAGCGCTACACGTCAAAAAAAAAAGCAAGGAAAACAAGTAAGAAAAGTACAGTCGAACAAGTCCGACCGTATAATACTCTCTGCTTTTATTCCCAATTAGATAGTTCTTCTATTAGAACACCTCACAACAAAAAAGACAATTTATAATCGAACATACATATGTGCATACAGACACGTACAAAATGACGTTATAAGTGTATGTATACTATTGCTGCCACACATGCATCAAAAGAGTTCGAATATATGCTTGTATCATCCTATCATCCGACTTTGGAAGTGTTGATTGATTTACCTGCTCGGGTGAACCGTGCTTGTAGTAAATCTACAAAACGAACTCGTCAGTTTCGGAAAGCCGACTTTAACAAGTTAAATGTACTGTTATCTCAGACTGACTGGTCCCGATTGTTCATGTGTAGTAATATGGATAGTGCAATCACAACTTTTTATAATACTTTAATTCTTTACTTGATGTCTTTGTTCCGCTTTGTGTTCCAAATCGGTCAAACAAGCCTGTTTGGTTTACCCGCAAGTTAACATTGCTTAAAAATAGAAAGTCGCGATTCTATTAAAGATTCAAGGAAACTGGCTCTTCCTTGTATCTCTCTCGCTATCTGATTGCTCGATCTGATTTCTATGCTTTGAACGACCGTTGCTATAAGGAATACCTTGCTGACTGTGGTCAACAGTTCCGAAGGAATCCTAGACGGTTTTATAACTTCGTTAATTCGAAGCGTAAATCAACGCTTCCATCTAGTGTAGTCTTTGAAAGACAAACTGCTAACTCAGATCAGGCTATCGCCGACTTATTTGCCGATTTTTTTCAAACGACTTATAGTATGCACGAGTATAAATCTGATTCACCTTACCCTTATCATTTAATTCCGTTCAATTGTAATTTTACACCGGTCATCACCGAAAGTTCACTTTTACGTAATTTAAAGAATATTAAACCTGTTTTTTCAACAGACCAGACGGAGTCCCAGGTTGCGTGCTGAGAAACTGTGCAGACGGCATTTTTAAGCCCCTGTATAAATTATTTTCTTTGTCCGTTGCATCATGTTGTTTCCCTGATGTTTGGAAATCATCTTATATTTTTCCTCTTTACAAAAAAGGAAAAAAAAGCAATGTCTGCAACTATAGAGGTATTTCCAAGTTGTCTGCTATTCCCAAGGTTTTTGAGAAATTAATAACTTCTCAATTGCAACATTTCTGTAGATCCATGATTTCACCCTTCCAGCATGGGTTTGTGAAATATAGATCCACTACCACTAACCTGTTAGAATTCACAGGGTTTTGATAAAAAGTTGCAAACTGACGTCATTTACACAGATTTTAGTAAAGCTTTTGACTCCGTTAACCACAACCTCTTAATACATAAACTTAATCTTTTGGGCTTTTCCTATAATTTTATTCTATAAATTTCGAATTACCAAATTTCTAGAACACAACAGGTTTTTTTTAAAGATTCATTATCGAAATTTGTTCAGGTTACTTCAGGCGTTCCGCAAGGAAGCCATCTCGGTCCTTTGCTATTTATTTTGTTCATTAATGATCTGCCATCTGCAGTCAGTCACTCTCGGGTGCTAATGTATGCCGACGACGTTAAACTTTGTGTCTCGGCTAATGAGTCTCTTCTTGGAACCAGATTACAATCTGATCTTTACAGTTTTCAAACCTGGTGTCAGACCAATTTATTAAATCTTAACTATAGTAAGTGTAACGTAATATCCTTCAGTAGGCGACTCCCCTTTTTAAACAATTACATTTTGAATGGCAATTCTCTTCAAAGAATTGAGTCGGTCACTGATTTGGGTATCCTTATGGATCCAAAGCTTAAGTTTGATAAGCATGTTTTATCAATTACTAATCGTGCTTTTGGCGTCCTGAGCTTTATAAAGCGCTGGTCGAAAGAATTTTAAGATCCCTATTTAACAAAAACACTCTATACTTCCTTGGTACGTCCTATTCTTGAATATGGATCTTGTATTTGGTCTCCCCAATATAGGATTCATCAAGATAGAATAGAATCTGTACAAAAACAATTCCTTCTTTTTGCCCTAAGGGCCCTTAACTGGAACCCTAATATACGCTTGCCATCCTACCATAGTAGACTTTTACTAATAAATCTTTCTTCTTTGTCTGATCGTAGGACAGTGCTCGGTGTAATTTTCTTACACAAACTAATCAACGGTGAAATTGATTCTTCTGAATTAATTAGCCAGATTAGGTTCGCTGTTCCGATCAGACCCACTAGAAACTTTCTTCCCCTCTCTCTTCAACCTTGTACTACTAACTTTGCTTTACGTAACCCTTTCCGGGTATTGATTGTGTAGTAACTACAACAAACTATTTCGAGTTGTAGGAAGTTCTACTTCAATCCCTTTAATTATAACTTCTCTTCTCTGTCACCTATCTAGATCTTAATTAATATAGTTTAAACTATTATATTATGTGTATTGTATTGTATTTTTATATATTGTAATTCGTTTTTAACAAATAAACTCGTTTCGCGTTTTTCGTAGCCGTACGTTATGCGGTGTGCCCTCGGCCGGATGTGCGGGTGGTGGCTGCATTGTCTGCAGGGTTCCGCGCGCTAACAAGCACGTTGCTTGGTGTTGCTGGACCACTTGAATGTACTGTCTCGAATGTACTCTCTCAACGTCCATAAATAAAAATGTTTCTGTCGCACTCGCACTCATGCATTGACTTAAATATTAACTTTATAATCGGTATCTCTGTTGTTTATTGTTGGATTGTTATGCAACTTTCAGCATAGTTTGATATAATTTGTCTTCAAATGAATCACAAATAACAATACTCTACGATAAGAACAAATGCCTTTAAAATGGCATGCAAATTTGAAAATTTTATTTTTTTCCTAAGGCATAAGGTGGCGTGTCAGCCAAAAATTTTAAATGGCAATGCATTTATTCTGTCTCTAGGAACCTGCATACCAAAATTGGTATTCCTAAGTGCCGTAGTTACTGAGATATTCGCTTTAAACATCTATTTTTTCAGAGGTATGTCTAGTTTTTTGCGCATTGTGGGCGAATGGAGCGTGGCATCAAAAAAAAAATATTCTTGTATTGACTGACTAAATATCGAGTCGATAAAGACCAAATTCGAATTTGTAGGTCTTACCATCTCTGAAATCTGTTTGTTCATACGGACGGACAGACAGACAGACGGACATGGCTATATCGACTCGGCTTGTGACGCTGATCAAGAATATATATACTTCATGGGGTCTGCAACGGCGACTTCTGCCTGTTACATAAATTTGCACAAACCCAATATACTCTTGCAGAGAGTATAAAAATTCAAGCAAAGGAGAACAAAATAATCAGACGGTTAGCTGAGGATTTTCCTTTTGCAAGGAATGAAGATATACGAAGAGATCTAAAAATCAATTCGGTTGCTGGCTACATTACTATTAGTTACATAAAACAAAACATGAGAAACTCTTGCCATACAAATCCACTTATAAACGAACTACATTTCGATGTCAATAATACACGCCAGCATCGATTAAAGCGTGTCTTCCTGGAGCAACTTCCAGTTCGCATAATACTCTAAACACACACACAGCCACAGATAAGTCACACTTGTGTTTTAAAGTTTTTTTAGTAAAATGAAACGCAAATAAATATTCTTCGTCTCATCAAAAAAAAAAAAAGAAACCCTCTGCAAGGGTATAAAAATTAATATAGTATCCTTTGAAAAATTAAAAAAAAAAATTTTAATCTAGTGGCCTGTGTTAAAGATGTCCGAATGCAATTGATTGCATTTATTGAAGAAGTGCACTCGCGAAACTTGTTTGCAACAATCTTCTAATCCTCATCCTCCTTCTCCTTTTTCTCCTCCATCACAATTACCTTTCGAAACACTGAGTGAAAGACAAAACGATGATCTATTGATTGCCGAATTATAATACTACTACTATAATATTACTTTTTCACATAAAAGACGCGATAAGGGGGTTGTTAGTACAGGGCCTCCACCCGTTTCTTGTTACTCTTGGTTGGAACTCAGCCGAATTGAATGCAATGCGCGTAATTTGGCGAGGGGGAAAAAAATACGCCGCAGGCGCGATTTCATTATACTCTCTGCAAGAGTATATTGGGTTTGTCGAAATGTATGTAACAGGCAGAGGGAGGCGTGGCAGATCCCACAAAGTATATATATTCTTGATCAGCATCAACAGCCAGGTCGATATAGCAATGTCCGTCTGTATGAACACCTGGATCTTTTAAACTACAAGAGCTAGAACCACCAAATTTGTAACCAAAATTCAGTCACTTTCGGAATCAGATCAAATTTATTTCAAATCAGTGCCACGCCCCCTACCGCCCCCGCAATAAGCTAATAAAACAAAAACAATTGATGTTTTTCGCGAATATCTCCGTAACTATGGCACTTACGACCACCAATTTGGGTACGCAGGTTCCTAGGGACAGCATAAATGCAGTGCTATAAAAATTTTTTTGCTGCCACGCCCCCTTTTTCCATAAAAAAAATCAAATTTTCAATTTCGATGCCGTTTTTAAGGCATTTGTCCTCATCGTACAGTGTTGTAATTTAAGATTCGTTTAAAGACAAATCATATCAAACTACCCTGAAAGTTGCATAAAAATCAAACTATAAACAACTGAGCAATTAGGTAACAAAGTGTCCCTTGGAGCCCATTGTCAATGCACGTGGTTGAAAGAAAAGAGATAACTGTATATATACATTAGCCGCAGTAGTTTGCAAAGAGAGCGTGGTCCAGGTAGTAGGGATGCTCGTCATTATTTTTCGCACTTGTATGTAAACACAATACCTGCGGCTCGAACCCCGGCACAGACTCAGAAATTAAATATTTTTTTTTTTTTTTTAATTTAATACTATTACATCTTAATGAAAATAATCGGAGCAGTCTCACAAGGAAGGGGTGGTGCAATTAGTAATAATAATATACTTTCTAATATACTTTTTTAAATTTCAAAAAAAAATGTAAATATACAATATTAACTGGTGCAACAGGGTTGGGTTGCGGTTAATCGTTTGTTTCTAAACCAATGGTCTGCAGTTCGAACCCGGCACAGACTCAGAAATTAAAATTTTTTTTTTATATTTTATATATATTTTTTTTATATGTAAATGAAAATAATCGGGTTGATGTCAAATGTATGGAGTGGCGCAACTAGTAGAGTTGCAGCATGTTCTGGAACCTGAGTCTGATAGCGCGGGTTCGATTCCCATCAGTGACTTGATATAAAAGTTTTTTTAAAATTTAATTTTAAAACATAAATTTAAATTACAGTCGTATTCAAATATTAATTTCGAATACAAGGAGAGTACGGGGTCTTTTACAGTCGGCGCGCTCGACTGTAGCCTTTCTTACTTGTTTTTTTTTTTTTTTTTTAACGTATTTAATACAAGAACTATCTATTGTAATATCCGGATACCGATTTTAACATTATAATTGGGAATAAAAGCAGAGAGTATTATGCGGTCGGGCTCGTTCGACTGTACTTTTCTTACTTGTTTTTATCATGGGGATATCGAGCTCTATACTAGAAGCTCCACCACACCTGTCCCCATGACATTAATGTGACTAAATTCAAATTAGATCTGAGATCTGTATCAGATCGATATGGATATACATGGGCTTGTGATGCTGATTAGAATATATACTCTATGGGGTCTGGCACGCCTCCTTCTGTCGATTATATACTTTTCACAAACCCAATATACTCTTGCAGAGTATAAACAAGTAAGAAAGGCTACAGTCGAGCGCGCCGACTGTAAAAGACCCCGTACTCTCCTTGTATTCGAAATTAATATTTTAATACGGTTGTAATTTAAAATTTAAGTTTTAAAATTAAATTTTAAAAAAAATTTGATTCAGTCACTGATGGGATTCGAACCCGCGCTTACTGACGCAAGTTCCATACCATGCTGCAACCCTACTAGTTACACCACACCATTCATTTGGCAGAAATTTGATTATTTTCATTTATATATAATAATGTAGTTATTTAAAAAATAAAAAAATAATTAAATTTCTGTATCTGAGCCGGGTTCGAACCGCAGACCATTGGCTGTTGCACCAGTTAAAATTCTTTATTTACATTTTTGTTTGAAATTTAAAAAAGTATATTAATAAATTCTACAGTCGGGAATTGAACCTACGAACTTATACTCAACTTGCAGAACACGCCGCAACACTACTAATTGCACCAAACCCTCCTTGTGAGACGGCTCCGATTATTTTCATTAAGATATAATAGTGCTAAATTATAAAATTAAAAAAAAAAAAAATTTAATTTCTGAGTCTGTGCCGGGGTTCGAACCGCAGGTCTTGTGTTTACAAACAAGTGCGTGGCCCACCCAGACCACGCTTTCTTTGCAAACTATTGCGGCTAATGTATATATACACATAGTGTTATCTATTTTCTTTTAACCACGTGCATTGACACTGCGATTCAAGCGACACTTTGTTACCTAATTGCTCAGTTGTTTATGGTTGGATTTTTATGCAACTTTCAGGGTAGTTTAATATGATTTGTATTTAAACAAATTTTGAATTACAATACTGTACTATGTTAGCAAATGCTTTAAAAACGACATGTAAGTTTTGAAAAGTTTTTTAGTTCGTGTGGGAAAAGGGGGCGTGGCAGACCAAAATTTTTAATGACGTTGCATTTATGCTGTTTCTAGGAACCTGCGTACCAGAATTGGTGTTCCTAAGTGCTATAGTTACGGAGATATTCGCCGAAAACATCAATTTTTTCCGAGGTGTGTCTAGTTTTTTGCTTATTGCGGGGGCGGTGGGGGGCGTGGCGAAGATTTGAAATAAACTTGATCTGCTCGAGAAAGTTACGGAATTTTTATTACAAATTTGGTGTCTCTAGCTCTTATAGTCACTGAGATCCAGGACAGACGGACATAGCTATATCGACTCGGCTGTTGATGCTGATCAAGAATATATATACTTTATGGGGTCGGAAAAGCTTCCTTCTGCCTGTTACGCACATTTGGCTTTTGACAAACCTAATAGACCCCTATACTCTTTTTAAGAGTACGGGGTCTAAAAATTAAAAATCTAGATCTGAAAGGCAAAAGCGGAAACAGCCCAGCTGTTGTATTGTTGTTTGTCCCAAGTTGTGATATGTGGTCAATAATCTGATTCTACAGTATTCTGATTAAAACTTCTAATTGAAGCTTATTTATTACAGACAATTTTGGCTTCAAGAAATAGGACAAAGGCAAAATTCACAAAGAACCTAAGCTCTACGTCCCATGAAATCATCGAACCGTTGGAGGGAATCGTCAAGACTGGTGTTGAGCATTTTTAATTCCCGGGTCTCCCGAGAATCAATCATGTAGCAGATTATTTGACTTCGGGAATCGAAGGGGAGGAGCCCAGCTGTGCCGTATCGCAGGTCCAAATGTCGAAAGCGATCAACGTTGCAAGTGCAGCCATCAAATAAGTAATATAAGTAAGATTTTCCACACTCCTTTGGATGCCTAAAGACCACATAGTTTCCCCATGGGGTCATCGTGAGCACCCGATTGCTGACTTTAAAAGAGTAGTTTAGCAAACGCTTAAGGCTCTCAATGGTGCCGCTTTCGGAGCCAGCGACAGCTATGATGTGTGGATACTTGGTGTATATGGGGTAGCTTACGCCCTTGGATGGCGGTGCCACCAGATCCGAGTCTAAACTATTCATTTCCAGAGGTAATCTGACAGAAATAAAGCTAGTCTGGGAACTACCAGTCTCGCGTTTATTTGCTAACGATTTCCACTTGTTGATCCCCACCTGGTTCCAGCTACCGGCTGCCCTCGTTTCCTTTCGGAGAGCACTTAGATCGTTGGTGGCCTTCACAGACCACACTCCCTTTCTCCGAGTCGAACCAAGCTTAGGAGAGGTAATTTTTAGTTTTGTGATCCTATTTGAACTTTTGGACTTTTTTTTTAATGAAAATATTGTTGCCTTGAGGACACTAAAGCTCGGAGCACTAACTGGTTTTACCGTGACTGAAGGATGCGTTGAAACGAATGTCTTTTTAGAATTTGGACTTAAAGGCTTGTCAATGGGAGATGTAGACCGAGTGAATACTCGATTCGAATCTCTTGGATTGCACGGTTTAGTAAAAGTGAACTTGGCTGTAGCTATATTGCCGTCACCTTTCCCAATTATTTTAGCGTTCTGAGTGACTAGGCTCTTGAATTTGTTCACTATCACAGATTTCTCTTCGACTTCACTGGGTAAATTTGGTTCATAGTCACTGATGTTTGCCAGAAGCTTTTCATAGGTGCTTAGGTTATCGGTAAACTCGAGGGTTTCGTTGAGAGACTTAACTTCATAGCTGGCATCGTCTGACATGTTCTGAATTGAGTATCCCAGGGGACACTCCATAATGGTTCTGACCTGCACCACGTGCACAAAGAAAGCGGATTGACAATTGGACTCCTTGAGCAGCTGATGAAACACGCTGAACATAGTACGACAGTCTCGAAACATGCGCACCGTAGCCCACTTGTCGCTCAGAGTTCCGTCCTGTCTCCTCTGGGGAGTGGCCACCGAATGTCGATAAGGATCGAGCAAGTAATAAAAGTGATCCTTAGACCAGAACGCATAAGTCTGACTGTTAATCTCCAATAAGGCGTTCCCATGGGTCTGCAGGATCCGGAGCAAGGTAGACTGCATGTTACTTTCCTGAAAGAATGAATAGAAGGTAGTCGAGAGTAACAACCGAATGATCACGAGGCAGATCCCTATACCACAGATCAACTACACAAATATATAAAACTTTCCCGAAAAAAAAAAATTATTTTTTTTTTATTATAACTCCATTTAAGGCGTAAGGCATGTAAAATGTAAAATACTCTATGAATGTAAATTGTTACGGCACAATTTTTTTAACCGTTGAAGCAAGATTAATTGAACTAGAATTATTCGGATGAAAATGTCTTCCACGAACAACTACATATAAAAAAAGCTGAGCAAAGTATTATGATTGATTGATTATTTAGTATCTTAACTCTGGCACAAAGGCTTGGTCTGTACTCCAAACGTGATCACACCGTATTTTCATACAAGTAAGCTATTTTCGGCAGATCTGGCCTCTGGGAACTATAGGATATAATGGCTTGATATGGACCAAACTTGGTTTGGTAGTTATAGTTTGTTGTTGAAAATTTTTATTTTCATAATTTTCGGCGCGGTAAAATCGTTGAAAAAATTAAAAGCTTGATTTACTCGCACATAAATGAAGCCTATATAGCAAATTTTGTGATTCTGAACAAACGCAATGTGCATTAACAGAGTATTAAAGACAGAATCGGATACAAAAACCAGGGTATGGCTGCATTGCCTAAGAATTTGCTACCAATCAATCTAAATACATGAATTGCAAATTAAATAAAAGTAAAGGAATTCCCTTGTAAATATATTTAAATATACCTTAAAGGGTGATATGGAGGGGAGCCACTGCCCGATGCACACCTTCGGGGCTAGTCTCAGCTCAACGAGAAATTGTCCAAGCCGGATCTGAGTGGGGAAATTGTTCAGACCGATAGACAAGCGATCCTCAAAGTTAGAGCGGCAGAAATCAACACCAAAGCTGATTAGACGATCAAACATATTGGTGTTCCAGGAGGCTGGAGGATCTATCTTGGAGGCCAGTATTGTGACCACGCCCACTACTAGACTGCTACTATTCGGCAAATTTGCTTGGTGGTTAAGCGAGAGATGCAAGTGTGAAGTGAGGTAGGCATAGTTCTGATTGATGACCTTATATTGTACGCCAGTATGGTCAGAGTCCCGCAAAAAGATGCGTCCATCGGGAGTAACCAATCGCACCACGGCCAACTCCCGAATGTTGAATTTGTCACTCGGAGAAGCACCGCAAAGATTGCTGATCAGGTGGACAACATTGTTGATGGATTTGAGACAAATCAACATGGCAACTCCATTACTGACACTGACCAGATCCTTGAGACGACGACCCTTGATATCCATCACGAAGTAAACGTTTCTCCTACGCCATATCAGAAGGCAGCCGGCCCTTTGAAGCAGCAGACAGTAATGCGCAGTTCGAAAAAAACCTTGGAGCACGGACTTTATGTTGCTTATGATGTGGGGCGGGCGTTGTTCCATCGGTGTCTGCTCTTCTCCCATGTATGAAGGCTTGAGCTCCACCGTAAAGCTATGTCCATCCAGCTTAAATTTGCGCATAATGCACTTGTCTTCAATGTTGCGAATTTTGGTCTGCTGCAGCGGTCCATCCGCATGATCATTCTCGGAAGAGGTTTGGAAGATCTCCTTCCCCTCCAGAAGTAGCTTGTCAATATTCTCAGTCGTCCACTCCTCTTCAGGCAGCACATAAATGAGGGCGAATGCCTTGAGATATATTGCAAAATCCAAGGATGCCCTACCGGGACACTCCACTCCTGGGACTTCGTGTGTGGGTTTCTCTATTGGAGTCGTGGAACAGATTAGGCCCACTCTAGAACCAATCGAGTCGGCTTCAACATTTAAATGTTTCGAGATCACATTGTTTACCGTGCAAACCATATTAGGTATCTGTGTGACCCTAGAATAATTGCATCTGCGAATGGATTGGGTTGGATTTGATTATAAAGCTTTTCTTTAAGGAAGTCATTAAATAATCGGTACCTAGAGTTCGCTCCGATCTGGTTATTGCTATAGATTGAACGCCATCTGCTCGGGAAGCTGAAGTTGTATGTCTTTTTCTTCGTGTAAGACATGTTGGAAAGGCTTTGAAAAAAACAAATAATTTAAGATTGGTTCTTCTTATGTATCGTTGTTGAATTCGATAGATTGGTTCTTAGTATTGAAGGCCGTTGATTTTAAAAATTTCTCAAATTTATCTGTTACGATTTTGAACTCAAACGCAAGGCTCTAATAAAAATGCTCACATTTTGTTATTTGTTGTTTCAATTTGAAACGTTAGCACAATTCATAATTAAGGTATGTAAATACAGTTTTACGTTATTTTACGTTATTATTCCAGGTGGACGCTTCAACCATACATAACCCCATACAAACTTGTATGAAAGGACCAACCAAGTCATAGAATTTTCGTCGAAATGACCGGACAAACGCTTTAAGCGGAGTCGGTATAACCGGATTCTACTGTAAATATGCAAATTTAAAGACTGAAACAAGTTAAACAAGAATGAGCGGTTTTCTTCGGATCGCCGAAGATTAAATACCCTTGCAGTTTGCATACATTTGGTTTCAATTACTTAATAACACAAATTTACATATAATTTCATTAATTGTTCCTTTTCCTGATTTAGTGGTCCGATCTCGACGCATATTATGTTAATTTGATTAAAACCACTCAGTAGACAGTGTCTAGTAGACACTTAAAATGTTTATATTAAACAATTTCTGGATCAAATTTGATTTGCAGATGGGAATTGGTACTTAATGCGTGAAACCTAAATTTACTTGAAATAGCCTTTAAAAAAATTGTTTTTCAACTGATTGTTCCTATGTGTACTTTATGTACAGTCAGTGCAGAAAGAATATTAAAATAAGTTGAAAACTAAGAAACTAGTTCGCATAGAAAGAGCTGGACAGACCGACACGGCTATACCGACTCGGCTAAACAAGAATATATGTATGTGTATACGTTATGGGGTCGCTCACAAACTTCGTGACAAAAACAATATGTCCTATGCAAGGGCATGATAAAATTATGCAAGGTGGTCCCGTTGGCAGCTGAAGTTTTACGAAGTATACACTTATTATCACTTATTTTATTACTATGTTCGTTTCACCCGAACTTACTGTAAGCATAAAATAAGTGTATGTCATTGCCGACGGGACCACCTAGTATAATTTCATCATGTGCAAGGATATAAGAAAGGGAGAAAAAATATTTTTTTGAACTACTTGTTTGATTGATTGGTTCCTACATAAAGTAAGACCGATAACCCGATCGGTAGCTGTTATCGATAAGCCACAATTAATCACAAATATGTAAGTTAGAGATAAATTTAATTTATTTATTTTACGGCGATGAGGGGTTTAAATTACATTTACTTAAATAACAGGACCATGTGGAAGGGGCTGGATTTTTGGGATAAACTGCAAGTCCGTTCATCCCAATGCGTGTGTGTGTGGAGGGGGATTTGACAGTTCAACTGCAACGGACTCATTTCAACATTCCATGGCAAGAGAGTTTGAGTTCTCATTGAGTGCCTTCACGCCGTTCTCCATGGGCATGGCCAAACTGTTGTCATCCAAAGTGGCCTCGTGTTGCCCGTGTTCAGATGCTGAGGATGTAGACGGTGCATCACTGTGCATCATCTGCATATCGTGTCCGTTCTCGTGGCCGTTTAAGGAACTACCGTTGCCGTTGCTATGACCATCATCCCAGTTGATTTTGAAGCGTGTGACACGAGGTTTACTGGCCAAAATATTGCGCGTCAGTTTGTCGAAGAGCGGTTTGGGTGGAGGATTCTCGCGCATTTCTTGATCAGCATAGTCGTTGTTGACATAGTAGCCCACACGAACGAATTCCTGGCCGCGATAGGAGCAGGTTAGAAGCACAATGGTTACACCGACTGCGTCTGGTTCAGGTATTTTGCTAACATCTGGCGGATCAGCCTGAAATACAAATATGTGTCGGCCCTCGGGAACGGGGCCAACGTATATAGTGTCCAGCACTTGATCATGCTCCTCAGACTCAGCGGAGCCTACGTATATCATTTTCCACTCGAGGTCTTCTTTTAGTTCCTCTATGCATTCGAACGTCAACTCAAATTGAAATGGATTAAAGAAGCTGCTTGGGTTGTCCAGAACCACAACGTTGGTAATGTGCACCTTAGCCATGATGACTGTAATAGCAGAAACCTAAGACTTCCACGGACAACGAAGATGACGCTATGCGGCGCACTTTTTTTAGTTTTTCGTGCACTGTTGAAGTTTTACAAATAGCTTTCGCACCAATAATGTACCAAAATACAAATTAAACACTAATGCTGAACAGCAAATAATTCGAATTTGGTACTTGCTACTTGGTTATTTAAATTAAACTTTGTGTGTTTTTTATTATTTCTACTAAACGATTTATTTAACAGCAAATGAACTCTGCGAACGGCAAATGACAGCAGCTGATAGAGGCTTTCCCGCCAATTCCAGCTGTCAATACACGTTCAGTCAGATTGACACTACGCTGAGTAGGACTGGCAACACTTTAAATACTAAAAATTTCTATTTTAACCATATTATACAAACTCAACTTTTTCTTGGCCCGTGTTTTTATGCTGATTTAGAAATTTTGTAGCACACGAATATTCGAATTTCAAAATTTTTTATTTTTAAACAAACAGGTCGTTAAAAATATTTTTTTAAGCAATTGTAAACTGTGCTTGTAAAAAGTGTGACCAGCAAATTGTTTTTAATCGATGATTGTTGAAACACAATTTTTTGCTAGGAATGGATCTTACTTCCAATAATAATTTGGTCACACGGTGAGCGAAAGGCCGATTTGGGAGGTGTTTGGAAAAATATAAACTCATCCACAAAAAATATGATACATCTCACGGGTCAGAACTATAATGCTCGTGATGTAATTAAAAACATATTTTCCCCTCTTATTGGCGTGCTGAGCAGCAACCTGGCCGATGAGATTTGCCATCGAAACAATTTGTCTTTCGTGGAGTTGTTGCAACCATTTGCCAAACTGGCCAATGACGGTGAGTAAAGAAAGATATACAAATTTTATTTGTGAACACAAATACATCTGAGCCCAGAGAATTGTGTGATTGTCAACAATTATTCTTGAAAATAATGAGTCTTCAATCTTTATCCATCATTTCCGCATACAACAGCTCACTTCCGGGATGTATCTGGAACTAGCGTCTCGGTTCGGGGCTTGCGTCTTAGCTTTTGTGACGTGGACTGGCGGCCGCCACAAACAGTTCTTGCACGAAAGATGCTTAACGAATCGGTAACTAATGCACACAATGACAAAACAAAGGTAGTTACTATTGGTAAGTATTTTAGAAACGGGTCAGTTGGCTAGGTTATCCTCTGAATGTTCTTTGTTTTAACAGCCAACATCGATCTGGAGGTGCCCACTTCGGAGCCCTGGTTTGATCAGTGGCGTGAAACTTTCCTTACGGTTCAATTTCCAGCAGAACATGAATTTACCCGGCACTTATTAAGCTGCCTTTTTGTACTATCCAGCTCTGATCCTCAGATCGTCGAGACAGCTCAGAAGCTGACGCAACGAGTGCAGCAAATGCAAAGTATAACGCCCCAAAAATTGCCCAAATGGTTCCAACCAACTGATGTGCTCAACAGTTATGTGGTGCTACATGAGTCCAGTCAGGGAGATCTGTTCAAAGCGCAACAGGGCTTTGAGCTTCTCAAATCAACTTTTGGTGATAACAAGTGTTTTCTTGTATCGATTAATTCCCTAGAGTCAAATGCCTTAAGCGACATTCAGGATTTCTGGAAGCCTTACATTAGGCGCCAACCAAAAGCGGATCCTATGACATCCAGTGAACTCAGTGCACCCAAATCACCCCAAGAAGCTGTCTCGGTCATAAGCATGCCAGCGATGCAAATGTCCCAACTCCTAGAGGGTACTGCTGCCCAGGAGAACGATCTTAGTATGCTGCATCCTCTAAGTCCCATGCAGGAAAGCGCTACGGAGGCCATTAACTCAAAATTCAGCATTAGCACCGAAAGCATTGGATCACAAATGATCAATCCCAATGTCTGGGCTAATGAATTGGATGCAGATGCTCCTCATGGCGGTTGTCTTGCGTCTCGCGATATCGATAATTTAAGGCACTTTGTGCAGGACTACGCTGTACGAGCGTTAATACCATACATAGAGCATCTAGTGGCCATAATCAGCGAGGGTGTTACTAACAAAAAGGGTGTCAGCAAATCTCTGTTGAGTGCTACAAAACGATGGTTCGTCACCAGTAAGCCAGGAGCAGGAGCCAACAATCAAAACGCTGTCATGTAAGTTGAAGATTTCTCCCACGAAATTCTGAAATTATTAAACATTTTATCTACGTAGATATACAAGCGAATCCGCTGAGCTTCAAACTCGCAAATTAGGAGACCTATACTTTATGTTTGGACACTATAATTTGGCTTTTCAGTCATATCACCAGGCCAAGCGAGACTTCAATGCAGACTCAGCTTGGCAATACTATGCTGGTGCCTTGGAAATGGCAGCCCTTTCAGCCTTTATGCTAGGCACAGCGCATCGCAAGACCTACGACTATATGGAGGATGCAATCATCTGTTACTTGACTGTCTGCAAGTGAGTTAAAAAAAAAAAAAACAAATCAACTTTAACGAAATATTTTATTTATGCTTTATTTCTGTTAGGCTGCAGCAATTTGCAACTCGTGCTACACTGCTGAGCATGGAGTGCCTAAAGACAGCGCGTCTGTATAGTGAGGTGGCCAAGCAGCTGATTCGCATGACAAGTGAGGAGTCGGATTTGCGGTCTGCCCTGCTGCTGGAGCAGGCTGCGTACTGCTTCCTAGTGACAAATCCTCCAATGCATCGCAAGTATGCGTTTCACATTGTGCTTGCCGGAAACCGGTATTCGCGCGCGGGGCAACGCAAGCATGCCTATCGCTGCTACCGCCAGGCTTATCAGGTCTTCCAGAGGCGTCAGTGGAGTCTGGCTGAGGATCACATCCAGTATACGGTAGCGAAACAGGCGTATATGATTAAGCAACTCGAGGAAGCGAGTCGCTCCTTTGCTCATTTGCTGCGACCTGGAAGTTTGCAGAATGCGCAGCAGCAGAGCATCTTCTTAAAGGAGTATATACTAACGCAAAATGTAATTTAAATCTATTATATCATTTATATGCTAGGTGTGTAACATCCGTTTGTTCACAGGAACTACTCAAACGAAGTCCCGAGTTGGGTCTTCTGCCACACGCACTACCCCATGTGGTGCAGTCTTCGGTTCGAGTACTGACCCTTGTGCAGCCACCCAGCTCACAGCCACCGCAAGTGCCTGCCAGCAACATAGACATTAACTCCAACTTGTCAGCCGATGAAGCAGTTTGGCACAAGATGGAGGAAATGCTGGTTATTACAGCCGCCTCGAATAAGCCATTTGTGTTTAAGCCCTCCCGCTATTTATATACCAAGCATCAGCCAGCTACAGAGTGTCCTTTAGCCGTGCAAGGCGAGTCAATAGAGCTGTCAGTGAAATTATCGAACAGTGTCCGTTGTCCCATTTCATTGTCAGATATTAATCTGCTATGGCGACTAACCCTGGACAAAGAGGAGGTGCTGTCCAATCTGTGTGTATACGAACAGTTCGCAGACAGTGCCAGCAAGGCAGCTGTCAGTGCTGCCATTAAGATCAGTTGCCTTCCAACCGTAGACCTAGAAGAACAAGGCGAGCAAGTACTACACTTCAAGCTCACTCCCAAGATAATTGGACGTCTGTCCATATTGGGCATTGTTTGCCGTGTTGCAGCCAAGACGGATATGTCTTCCAGTTTGCTGGGTCTTCTGCAGTTTGAGACACAACGCATTAAGCGCAGTACGGTGAAGCAGTCGTCGCAGACTTTGCTAGACAGCAGACTAAGCATAAAGCTAGTGCCGCAGGTTCCTTCCTTGTGCGTCAGCTTTAGTGCTGTTCCAAATGTACTACTTGCTGGTGAAGTCGTGCCAGTTTCCATTACCTTGCGCAACCTGGGCATCGCGCCTATCGAAGAAGTTTACCTCTCCTGCGACAATCCGCGTTGTATGACACTTCTTGAACAGCAGAGCACTGAACTTCCTCTGACCATACTCAGCTGTAAGTGAAAAATTAGAAACAATTGTCCCTGACCCTTAATTCACACTTTTACTCATTATTTATCTTTGTAGCTCTACGTGATCTATCAAATGACAAGCTGGTAAAGGATAAGGAAATTCGACGTCAACGAGTCTTTCGACTGCTACAGCGTCATGGTCAGGCAGCTCTGGATGCCCAGCAGGGACACACAATATCCATGTGGCTGCAGGCTCCATATGTTGCAGGGACATTTACATTACGACTGCTCTTCTATTATGCTCTGCCGTCGACGGTAAATACTTACATCAAGTATCGCCTCGTGCGTCACGTGTGGCATGCACAGGTGCAGAGTTGCGTGCAAGCTGATGCCACCGGTGTGGTCAGCAATGCAGTTAATCGGGAACTGGGCCTCGATGTTGGTCTCAGAAATGTCCATGCTTCACAATCCGAAGTTTACATCACTGCAATGTACTTGTACTCCAAAGAGTATATGTTGAAGCCAAACAACTTGTACAGTAAATGAATCCTGAGTTTTTTTCGTGACATTTGATTAATGCATCTCTTCACTTCCTCAGCCATTAACAGTATGGAAATATGTAGGGGCCAAGCTGGTGCCCAATGCCTCAAGTCAACAAAATGCTGCAGCTTTCAGTGCCGCATGCAGGCAAGAAATAATGAACGCACCGAAGATAATCACACACTCAAATCTGTGCTGCAATCGCGTCTTTCTCGTCTCGAGATTATGCCGACTCAGCAATTGGAGCAGAACGCCCCTCACCTGCAGGAGCCGCACAGCTTTCTGGCCAACGAGGAAACGGTTTTTTTCAATACTAATATTAGCACTGAGGATTTTAACGCCATCATCGCCAGATATGTGCCACATACTACTGTCGCACTTACCTGGAGTGCCCTACTAAGGAAAGACGACGAGCAACGAGTGGCCAACGGTGTGCACTTCATGAAACTCTATAATCTCTACGAAACAGGAAGATGTCCAGCGGTTGGCGAAGTTTCGCTCAGGGAACGGCCAACGGCGGGTGAGACACACAACAAACGTGAGTTTCGCCTGCCCGAAGAAGCTAAACACGACGAAGTCAGTGAACCGCTGGCAGACGATAATGTCGGCGACTTTTGGGAAACAAATGAAAACTATGTCTCCCAACGCTGCCTTCTGGAAGATGAGAGTTTTGTTCCATCAGTCAGAGCCTAATACTACTTATAATACTTGATTTTATTGACCTTGTATCTTACTGTGAATTATTATTTGTTAACTTCTATGCGTTCAAAAAAAAATGTGTCTTTTGTATGTGGTTTAACAGGTCTGAATAAGATAATAAATTGACAGTTAATCCATGAATATGTCAAAATGTCATGGTTTTTTATATGTGAATTTTGTTAAGTTTTGTGAGCTTTTAGTTTATTAGTATATTGATTTAGAAATGAATTAATTGTACTTGCTATAAATTGCTTATTGTGGTAACATCAAAGTACTGGTAATTGCTTTTTGGTATATATATTTATATCTTAAGCTGTTGACTAGACGAAGCCGTATCCTTCGAAAGATGCGCATGTAGATGCATTGGCAGTGCCACAGAATTATTTTGGTGGCAGAATACATTCATCGAACTATATTTAAGAGCGTTTCTTGCTCATGTACACACGTCCACATGTATACAGCACATGCGTGCAGGCATATATGTTGCCCAAAGCGCTGCCAAGAAGTGCTCCAATCACATTAGGTATGGGGTAGACCTGCCAGTCACGCCCCCAGTCCAAAGGTGCCACCACACTTCCGGCCCAAGCACCCAGAATGCCACCCAGAGCGTTGTATTTGAATAGATGAAGAGCCGTGTCCTCGCATTTGGTTATAAAGTCAGGCTTTTCACAGAAACACACCTGAAGTGCACCTCCTCCTCCTAATAGGAAAACTGTGGGCGAAACTGTCAGCAAAGTCATCAGCAGAGACAAGACAAACGTCTGCTCGTAATTAGCCAACACTGGGGCGCCCAGAACGATGCAGATAAAGGCGTAGAGCAGTGTACATAGAAACTGCAGGGTGAGACCTCCAAACAATTCGCGCGGTGTGAAGTAAGCAGCCTTTTTCTGACGCTGCTTGGCTGTTAAAACGCCATCCTCGATGCGACCGAAGAATCTAGCCAGAATTACTTTGAGCAGTTCGCCAACGAAAGTTATTGGCACGATAAGCGAGTCCCAAAAGCTGCCAAGGTGAGCCCAATTTCGTCGATACTGCATGTAAGTCATGCATATTAGTATTGTCGCCAGACTGATAGAAACATGGAAGAGCTGATGCTTGGTCTTTTGCTGATCAAAACGCGATACCATATTGACAACGAAACACGCAAAACTTAAAATGTTACTTGTCTATTTACTACTGATTATGTTTTAGTTGTGACGTTGCCGACAAGTCGATAATTAAATACACGATAGCAATGACCCGGAGAAAAATATCGATATGTTTTACACAAAATGCTACCTAAAAAATATACGTATATATTTTCTTAAGATATTCGTGTCAAAAAATGTATGTCATTACGAAAATAAAATATTTGTTGTATTATTATGGAAATTTAGCAGATTGCATAAATGCCAGGGTAAATTAGATGAGAAATTGAGTACCGCGAGTAATTCTTATCAGAACACTTGGGAAATTAAGTGAGTACACAAACCACAATTTTCCACAGTCGGTATTTTAGCGTTTCCTTAGTACTAACGTAAAAAAGTCCCAAATGTGTTACCATTACACTCTTCGTTAGCGGGACAGTTGAGTTTTACTATCTAACAAATATTAAGATTAAAACACAAATTTTATCACTAAACTCAATGATTGCAGAAAACCATTTAAATTCATTGCAGTTGAATGCGAAAATAGTCCAAGGTATTTGTGCAAGATCTGCATATACAAATATTGTCAAGAATGATCATCCGTCATGTTGTGTGCGAAGATTGGTAAAATAAACAAATTAAAATAAACAATATAAAATTGTTTTTTCAAACTAGAATGTGTTAGTGATTTTAATATTTAACACAAGAAAAGATGGAGAATTGGTCAGAAGGTTGCCCAAAATACCGGGAATCAGCTAGATTCATAGTTGTTGCAGGTGCCTGAGCTCATCAGAATACCGTAATTTTTCTGCAAAAATGAAAAATTTTAATTTAGATATATCATTTATACAGTGAATTAATTTAAATATATTTAACTATCCACAACAGCATCATTGTCTTTTATAATGCTGGAACGGTATGTTGGGTTGTCTAGTTTTCGGTATCACCTTAAATATATATGCGTAATTTTTCTGGGACCGAGGAGTCTACCAATATTTTCATGCCACAAATTAAGAAGATAAAGGGTCGTCTCTTTGCTTTACTGTTTTTTTAAAATTCATTCAAATTGATGATTTTGTACGAAAAGTTACTCACGTTTTCAAATTTCCTCACTGGTGGAAATCGGCTATTAAATTCAACTCGATGTGCCAATCGATAACAATCATCGTCAAATTTCAATCGTTTTATAATGTCAGGCTGTCATTTCATCAGCGCTATCACATAATCACGTTTACACTTTGCTGCTACACTTTCCAAGTTTCTGAGTTAATTAATAGTATTTTGAGTTCTAAAATTGTTTTAGAAATGTTAGCACGTGCACTACGTATGCGCTCAATGCTGCGCGGTTTGTCCACAATGGCTTCGTACACCCGTAATCGTCATGTTCAAAACTCCATGCTCGAGTATTTCAACGAGGTACGGCTGCTGCGATTCAAGGGAGCAGGGGCGGCAACTGTGGCACAAACACAAAGATATTTTAGCCGAAAGCGGGGCGATCCCGAGGATGATCTGATAGCTGAAGCTGAGCCCGAGCTTTTATCGGATCATCGCGATTCACAGCAGCTGCCGGCGACTGTTGCTGTACCAGATGTATGGCCTCATGTTCCAATGCTGGCGATGCGTCGGAATCCTTTGTTTCCACGATTTATGAAGATTGTCGAGGTGAACGGATAAACAGCACACCATTTGGTTGTAAACTTATTTCGATTTTTATATATGTAGATTTCAAATCCGATTATAATGGATTTACTGCGTCGCAAAGTAAAACTAAATCAGCCTTACGTTGGCGTCTTTCTTAAGAAATCTGACGGTGAAGAGGAAATCATACATAATTTAGACGATGTTTATGCAGTGGGCACATTTGCGCAAATACAGGAACTACAGGATTTAGGAGATAAGCTACGAATGGTTGTTGTGGCCCATAGGCGCATTAAAATCACTGGCCAAGTTGTGGAGGATGTTCAGCCTCCTTCCAAGCCAGGTAATTGAAACATTTTAACACTGCCCAAATATTGTGACAATTACGTCGTCTTTTAACTCCCAGTGAAAACGACAACATTGCATTATCCACTATTTAATATTAAATTACGCATCCCAGCCGAAGATCAGATGACCTCAACAACTGACGCAGAAGGAGCATCAAAAAATATCAGTCGCACCGCTCGCAAATCTCGAGGACGCGTTCCACGTCGACAAACCCACAAGCTTCGTGACGAGGCCACTTCTGAAGAGGTTGCGCAGAACCAAACGTTAGAACCGCCGTTGGCGAGCGGTCGTGTAAATCCCAAAACCTCGCCTCAACCGCCCTCTTCGGTCGGCGCAACGGAAGAAAAAGCGAGCGATAAAGTGAATGAAACACAAACACCTCCAGTTCCTCCGCCTGTTCTAATTGTAGAAGTGGAGAATGTGAAGCAGCCAGCATACAAGCAAACCGAAGAGGTGAAGGCCCTTACGCAGGAGATAATTAAAACATTGAGGGATATTATCACTATGAATCCTCTGTACAGGTAAGAAAAACTAAACTTTGAGTGTTTAATTTAATTTATTTTATTGTATGCGTGAGTTTGTTGCATTCCAGGGAAAGTTTACAGCAGATGCTGCATCAGAACCAGAGAGTTGTTGATAATCCCATCTACTTGTGTGATTTGGGAGCCTCACTTTCAGCCGGTGAACCGGGTGAGCTTCAGAAGATCCTAGAAGAGACAGACGTGAGTTAATAATACGCGTAATACTTTTGGAAGGAAATTATTTATTAATCTCTGTCTCCCTGTAGATACCTCAAAGATTGCTACTCGCACTTGCGCTTCTTAAAAAGGAACTAGAACTGTCGAGACTGCAGCAGAAGATTGGACGCGAAGTGGAAGAAAAAGTCAAGCAGCAACATCGAAAGTATATACTCCAGGAGCAGCTAAAGGTCATCAAGAAGGAGCTTGGCATTGAAAAGGACGACAAGGATGCCATTGGCGATAAATATCGTGAAAAACTCAAGGACAAAACGGTGCCAGAAAGCATCAAGACAGTTATTGACGAGGAACTTGCCAAGCTCAATTTCCTTGAGAGCCACAGCTCCGAGTTTAAGTGAGTTAATAACATAGGAGTGCTATACATTCAGGGTTATTCCAATTATTTTGGCAGTGTTACGCGCAACTATCTGGATTGGCTAACCTCACTTCCATGGGGCGTCATTAGTCCCGAAAACCTGTGTCTCGATAAGGCAACTGAAATTCTAAATAACGACCATTATGGCATGGAGGACATTAAGAAACGCATCTTGGAGTTTATTGCCGTTAGTTCCCTGAAGGGCACAACCCAAGGCAAAATTCTGTGCTTCCATGGCCCACCCGGGGTGGGAAAAACAAGTATTGCCAAGTCCATAGCACGGGCATTAAATCGCGAGTATTTCCGATTCAGTGTTGGTGGCATGACGGATGTGGCCGAGATAAAGGGGCATCGGCGAACCTATGTTGGGGCCATGCCCGGTAAACTTATTCAGTGTCTAAAGAAAACGAAAACGGAGAATCCACTAGTGCTTATCGATGAGGTGGACAAGATTGGCAAGTGAGTACTCGGTACAAACCAATATGTTTCGCTTTATTGACTATTTATATATTCCTTTTCCTATTAAAATAGAGGCTATCAGGGTGATCCTAGCTCTGCTCTGTTAGAACTGTTGGATCCAGAACAGAATGCTAATTTCCTTGACCATTACTTGGATGTGCCTGTGGATTTGTCCCGTGTTCTATTCATATGTACAGCGAATGTGATCGATACCATACCCGAACCACTGCGTGATCGCATGGAACTCATCGAAATGTCTGGCTATGTAGCCGAGGAGAAAGTGGCTATTGCACGACAATATCTGATTCCACAGGCCATGAACGACTGTGGTCTAACGGACAAACACATTAATATTACTGAAGATGCGCTTAACATGCTTATAAGAAGTTATTGCCGTGAATCCGGCGTGCGTAATCTGCAGAAACAAATCGAGAAGGTCATACGTAAGGTGGCTTTCCGTCTGGTCAAAAAAGAAGGCGAGGAATTTCCAGTTAATGCCGATAACTTGACAACTTTCTTGGGCAAACAAGTTTTTAGCTCCGACCGCATGTATAACACAACACCGCCTGGTGTAGTTATGGGTTTGGCATGGACGGCCATGGGTGGTTCATCTTTGTATATTGAAACCTCCAGACGCCATATACGCGCTGAGAAACCTGAAATGAACTCAGGAACCTTACACTTGACTGGAAATCTTGGCGACGTGATGAAGGAATCCGCGCAAATTGCTCTCACAGTGGCACGAAACTTTTTGCACATCAATTCTCCAACCAACAAATTCCTTGAACAGGAGTGAGTGAACTCTGTTTTCACAATAAGCCTTTCGTTGCTAATAATCCATTATATTGGCAGACACATTCACTTGCACGTGCCTGAAGGCGCGACTCCAAAGGATGGACCTAGCGCTGGAGTAACGATAATCACAGCATTGGTTTCACTCGCCACAGGAAAGCCAGTACGTCCGGATGTGGCCATGACCGGAGAGGTATCACTCAAGGGAAAGGTATTGACTGTGGGAGGAATAAAGGAGAAAGCCATTGCGGTAAATCAGATCAAAGTATTGATTCATATTACTCATCAAAACTATTTTATTTGTTTCCTAGGCTCGCCGAAGCGGTGTCACCTGCCTTATCCTGCCCGCCGACAATAAGAAAGACTTTGAGGAGCTACCGAGCTTCATAACCGATGGCTTAGAAGTTCACTTTGCTAGCGATTACGACGATGTCTTTAAGATTGCTTTCGCTGACACATCTTTCTCTAGTGTGGGGACCAAGGCCACACCTGCAGCCCAAAGAGAAAAGATTCCCAGTGCAGCCACAGCCACAGCAACAAAACTAAGCACATCATAAGTTAAAGTTAAATGTAAATTTAATTGGGTAGGGCCTTTGGCTTCGTGCCTTGGGGACACTAGTGACTACTGTTACCGAGTATATGTATAAGTTATGTATTTAGAGTAAAGCATTTGTTGAGTAAATGCCAAGCAAATTGAGTGTAATTATTTGGATATTTCGTTATATGTCTGCATTGCTTATAATCCACTCGAGATAGCGATCAACGCGTGTGTAAACGCCTGGCCGACCTGGTTCTCCGCAGCGCACGCCCCAAGAAACGATGCCGATTGTGACCCAGCGCTGATTGGGCAGTTGCACCACCAGCGGACCACCGCTGTCACCTTGGCAACTGTCTTGACCCCCGTCTGGAAGTCCTGCACAGATAGCCGTCTCCGGAATGCGGTCGACCATCGAAGCCTGACAATCAGATTGCTTCCAAACGGGTAAGCTGGTCTGCAAAATAAACGTGAAAATCAACAGCGTCGGTCCAAAATGTTAATCCATTTATTCCGTTTACCTCCATGAGTATTTTGGAATGCGCTCCATTGAACTTGAGAGTGCCCCAACCCATGACAATGGCACTGCGCCCTGTCCAGTCCTCGTTCACTGGCGGCATGCAAATTGGCCAGATGTAGCTGTTAAACAGCGTCGGTCTCTCAATCCTTATGAGGGCAATGTCATTCTCGTAGGTGTTCGAATCGTAGTCCACGTGGAGAACCATACTGCCAATGCGGAAGTCACGAGAGCGCGTCTCGTTCAATTGCTGTTTTGGGATTAGCCAAGATAGCATGCAATCCGAGTAATTTACAAAATTGATTAATATTTACATGCGTGTTGTACTCTCCGAGGCGTACAAATATTTGATCTTTTTTGACCTGCTCCAGGCAGTGAGCTGCCGTGAGCACATGACGGTCTGTGATAAGCACACCACCGCACCAGACATAGGAGTGTCCCTCCCTTAACAATGCCGCCATCCATGGCCATTCGTCCGGCTCCGCTGGGCGACCACCGGAGATCCGAGGGAACTGACGGGTTGTAATGCCGCAGCCCCGTTGTTCCGGACGATTCACTATACGTGACGCATCCGCCCCGGAGCTGGTCGCAATCTGAGGACTGAAGCGCGAACTGGTCGCCTGATCAGTGCAACAGATTCCAATGGCGCTTCATGGATAAAAAAATCTGTTTGTTAGTAAGCTGAAATTGGACTACTCCTCGAATCGCACCTCTTCTCAATGATGCACAGCTGGGACACTAAGCGCCACACGTCATCTTTCAGCTCAGGCATGCGACAGTACATGATGTGACGACATCGTCCCACATCTCCAAGTGGTGTGCGACATGCTCCATAATCCTTGTTGTCCTATAATCAAAAAGTCATGTTCCCAATGTCTCTTTGGCCTATATACACACCAGCAGTGCTTGAGCTAACAAATTCTTAGTGGTCGACCTAAGCTTCAAGTTTGCTTTGAATTTTCGCCACAGTCTCTTTCCGCTTTAGCAAGGAGTACACTAATATATATAAATACTTGGAATGCCGCTGTCGAACTAATAAATTATATGTATGCTATATTTCTAAGAATGCTATAAACCAAAAATTAGTGAACAGAGCGAAAAGAACGAATTAGAACTAATAATTTTCTCAGCTAGCTTGCTCGATATTCTAGATATGTTATTTCAAATAAATAATAGTCTGGACAATAATTCACTTTGTGTAAATTCAAATGCCAAAAATGGCATTGTTAAAATCCAGTACAACGAAAATAATTTGCGGACCAATTATTTTGTTCATCAGTATAGAGGAATAGAGTGTATAAAGTACTATATTATATAACGTGTTCAATATACAAAAAAGTTAACTTGATTTCTCAAAAAGTCAAGATTTTTTTGTCACTACAAGATTTTCTTTACAGTCGAGTTGCCCAACTGTTAGGAGCCCAGTTTTCGTTTTCATCTCATTAATTTGAAACAAGATAGAAAAGTACAGTCGAACACGCCCGACCGTATAATACTCTCTGCTTTTATTCCCAATTATAATGCTTAAATCGGTATCCGGATAGATAGTTCTTGTATTAGAACACGTTACAACAAAAAAGATAATTTATAATCGAACATACATATGTTTGTCTGTATGCACATACAAATTCGTTTGACGTTATATGCATGCACATGTACATATATGATTATGTGTGTATGTATACCATTGCCGCCACACATGCATGAAAAGAGTTCGAATTTGTATGTTTCTGTCGCGCTCGCACTCATGCATTGACTTAAATATTAACTTTATAATCGGTATCTCTGTTGTTTATTGTTGGGTTTTTATGCAACTTTCAGGATAGTTTGATATGATTTGTCTTCAAAGGAATCATAAATAACAATACTGTACGATAAGAAGAAACGGCATGCAAGTTTAAATGGCAATGCATTTATACTCTCTCTAGGAACCTAGATGGTGTTCCTGGAGTGCCGTAGTTACTGAGATATTCCCTTTAAACATCTATTTTTTCCGAGGTATGTTCAGTTTTTTGCTCATTGAATGCCAAACGAATTCAGTTTTTAAAAGAAGGACCGATGAAAAGTTAATTTTTTTATACTGCAAGAGAGCAAATGTATGTAACAGGCAGAAGGAGGCGTGGCAGACCCCATAAAGTATATATATTCTTGATCAGCATCAAAGGCCGAGTCGACATAGCCATGTCCGTCTATGGGTCTGTCCGTCCGTATCTACAAACAGATGTTAGAGATGCTAAGAGCTACAAAATTCGACTTTAGTCAGTTTCGACTCCATATTTATTCAGTCAACACAAGAATAATTTTTTTTTCGATACCACGCCCCATTCGCCCACGATGATTCAATAACCCGAAACACCTCGGAAATCGATAATTTCGTCGAATATCTCAGTTACTATGGCACTTGGAAATATCAATTTTGTACACAGGTTTTTAGAGAGCGCATAAATGCAATGTTATTTCAAATTTTAAGCTGCCTTTTTCCACATGAAATAGAAAACTTTTCAAACTTGCTTACCGTATTTAACCTATTTGTATTGTCATTTACGATTCGTTTGGAGACAAATTATATCAGACTATCCGGAAAGTTTCATTAAAATCCGACTATAATTAAGAAAGGAAAACACGTAACAAAGTTTATATTTGAGCGCAATGTTAATGAGGGTGTGCAAGCGATACAGAAACATATATACGAACGTTTTCGCTACATGTGTGGCGGCAGCGCTGCCCGCGGATGCTGACTGTGTTTTACTGCTAGTACTATACATTGAAATACCCGGATACCGATTTAAATAATATCATATAATCGGGAATAAAATGTAAAGAGTATTCTACGGTCGGTCGTGTTCGACTGTACTGTTCTTTCTTGTTTTTAGATCCCGTACTCTTAAAAAGAGTATAGGGGTCTATTAGGTTTGTCAGAAGCCAAATGTGCGTAACAGGCAGAAAGAAGCTTTTCCGACCCTATAAAGTATATATATTCTTGATCAGCATCAACAGCCGAGTCGATATAGCCATGTCCGTCTGTCCGTCCGTCTGTATGAACACCTGGATCTTTTAAACTACAAGAGCTAGAACCACCAAATTTGTAATAAAAATTCAGTAACTTTCGCGAGCAGATCAAGTTTATTTCAAATCAGTGCCACGCCCCCAACCGCCCCCGCAATAAGCAAAAAACCAAAGACACCTCGAAAAAAATTGATGTTTTCCGCGAATATCTCCGTAACTATGGCACTTACGACCACCAATTTGGGTACGCAGGTTCCTAGGGACAGCATAAATGCAGTGCCATTAAAATTTTTTTGCTGCCACGCCCCCTTTTTCCACAAGAAAAAAAATAAAATTTTTAATTTCGATGCCGTTTTTAAGGCATTTGTCCTCATCGTACAGTGTTGTAATTTAAGATTCGTTTAAAGACAAATTATATCAAACTACCCTGAAAGTTGCATAAAAATCCAACTATAAACAACTGAGCAATTAGGTAACAAAGTGTCACTTGAAGCTCATTGTCAATGCACGTGGTTGAAAGAAAAGAGATAACTGTATGTTTATACATACATTAGCCGCAGCAGTTTGCAAAGAGAGCGTGGTCCGGGTGGGCCACGCACTTGCTTGTAAACACAAGACCTGCGGTTCGAACCCCGGCACAGACTCAGAAATTAAATTTTTTTTTTTTACATTTTATAATTTAGCACTATTATATCTTAATGAAAATAATCGGAGCCGTCTCACAAGGAGGTGGTGGTGCAATTAGTAGCGTTGCGGCGTGTTCTGCGTAAGTTGAGTATAATTTGGCAGGTTCAATTCCCGACAGTGAAATTTTCTAATTTACTTTTTTAAATTTCAAAAAAAGTGTAAATGTACAATATTAACTGGTGCAACAGGGTTGGGTTGCGGTTAGTCGTTTGTTTCTAAACCAATGGTCTGCGGTTCGAGCCCGGCACAGACTCAGAAATTAAATATTTTTTGTTGTGCTTGTTATATAATAACAATATTATATGTAAATGAAAATAATCGGATCTATGTATAATGTGGGGCGTGGTGCGACTGATAGGGTTGCGGCGCGTTATGCATCCTGCGCAGGTTCAAGTCCCGACAGTGGAGCTTATTAATATACTTTTTTAAATTTCAAACAAAAATGTAAATGAAGAATTTTAACTGGTGCAATAGCCAATGGTCTGCGGTTCGAACCCAGCACAGACCCAGAAATTTAATTATTTTTTTAATTTTTAAATAACTAAATTATTATATATAAATGAAAATAATCAAATTTCTGCATGGTGTGGTGTAGCTAGTAGGGTTGCAGCATGATAAGGAACTTGCGTCAGTAAGCGCGGGTTCGAATCTCATCAGTGACCGAATCAAATTTTTTTTTAAATTTAATTTTAAAACTTAAATTTTAAATTACAACCGTATTCAAATATTAATTTCGAATACAAGGAGAGTACGGGGTCTTTTACAGTCGGCGCGCTCGACTGTAGCCTTTCTTACTTGTTTACAATGTAGTTATTTCAACTTTTATTCACTGCAATTGCTTTCGATTACATAAAATTAAACCGGGGCCTGAAAGGTTTACGACTAGAGATTCGAGAGATGGAGACTTACCAATAAAGGGGCTTCAAGAGGGGATTGCCGCTTGATCAGGCGATGGCGTGCCAGAAAATTGGAGACGCTAAGCTTATCACTGTCATTACCGGGTTGAACTTGGCTGTATAACCTGTTCTCGTCAGCGGCCCATGGGAACTCATCGTTGTCATTGAAATCGAGCAGATCTGGGACACAAATACAAAAGATGAGAGTCCGTACTTTTGCCTTGAGGGGTGAGGAAATCATATACATACCAATGTACTCGGCGGAGAAGCTTTTGGACAACACAGTCTCCAAGAAAACAATCACAAAGATTAGGTGAAAGCCCTTCATACTTCGACAATCATACAGTTTGCGACACTTTTGTAAAATTATTCAACAACTTTATCGCGTCTCGCTTCCGTTGAGAGCACTCGAATAACACTTGCGCTTCTTTTGGTTTAAATATAATAAATATACTTATATGGTGTGTTTAAATTCCTGCGTCGCGAGTCCCACGAAACAATCGTGTTTGAGCTCCCGAGAGCATTTAAGTAAGACTCGGAGTGTATTCGCCTCTTTATACAACTAATACTACTTAAGCTGGGAATAATATCAGCTATAATTATAAATTATGAATACATTAGTCTCATTAGGTTATGGTAATATATCTACTCCAAAATTGTTATCAGTCATCGGGCCCTCAAATGCTGGTGCTCTTATGATTATGCTCAGAGTCGGAACCAAAGGGGCTTTATATAGCTTAATTCTACTAATCCAACTGAAATTATTGGGCAAACTAAACCATTTTTGTACAGTGTACACTGTTTTCCATTAGCTCTCTGAACGTGTTGTGCATTTCTAATAAGCCTGTTTAGCAAGTTTTAATTCAGTAGAAGGCATTGTGTCTACAATTGCAAAGTATTTGAACTGAATTGTCTCGAACACTCGCAAATAAAACATGAAATATACACTTAATAGTAAAAAAGTATTTGTATTTATTAATTTGCATTAGGATTATTTGTTATTTGAAATAAGGAATAGATAAGACTTTTTGAATCATTTTTTTAAATTTATTTCTGATATTTGTTAACTGAATACAATTGTTTTTAAGCTTTATGCACAATATTACAATGTTACATATATATTTAAGGAACAGATACAAATTTTAACTCAAACGTATTGTATTTACTTCACTTTTCGTTTTTAGAATTCCGAACTATGAAGACGGAGGTTCAAGAGTTCGTATAAAAATTGGTTTGATAATTTGTCAGTAGGTAAAAATTTTAAGTTACTTCTGCTTTTCGGTATAGTTAAGTAGATAGATATTTAGGTATAAATTTATAAGTAGGGTCCAAAAGGGGTTTACAAAAATATAATTCCAAATATAAATACAAATCCAGATACAAATACAAATAGAGAGTGTGGTATGAAACCCTTGCGGCATCAAAATAACTAAATATATCTATGTATATATGTAAGTATGTATATAAAATCAGTACACATTTATACGCTTATATGTATATGTTACTACTAGACACACAGCTAAAGGGTTCGCACATTTAAGACTATATTTAAATAGTTTAAAAATTTTCCGTTAAAGTTTTTGGTGAATCTGGACCCCATTTACGGGGAGTAAAACATCTGCTCGGTTTCATTTGATTGTGTTGTGCGTGCAGTTTTCGATTTTAAGCAACTTCTTTCTGAAAAATGCCTTGATTTATTTCCCTTTTTCAATTTATTAGTTATTTTTTAATTTTGTTGGTTTCCTTTCTAGCCTAAACGTGTATTTATGCTTTAAGTATTCCAAAAACTCTCGTCTTTTGTTAAAATGTATGTAGTTTTGAGACAGTTTTCGTGGCCGTTAAGCTCTTGAATCTAAGGAAGACTCAATTTTGTGTATCATTCGACATTTAACCTTTGAGCAGAGAGGAAAGCTGGTGGGATTTTATGGTAGAATGCTTTTGCTACAAAAACATTCATTCGTTATAGAAAACAAAATCCATTAATCCATCAGTCGTACTCCAGCTTCCACATTATCGGCTATGCTGACTCCCTTGCCCTTCTTTTTGCCTTCCGACAACGGCTTTTTCTTGCTCAGTGTTAGGGCTTCGGGTTCATTTTGAGACTGCTGATGCCTCCCTCCTGCCTCGCGGGAACCGTCACTGCGCAGCTTGAAACGCGTTGTAGCCGCAGCTGCATTGTTGTTAGCACAGTTGCAAATAGCATCAAAAATCCGCACCACGAAGCCACGGGCGCGGTTGACCACTTTACCGTTCTTAAAATCTGGTATGGCGAAACCTGAAGTGATTAGTGCCGACGCAGACAGGGGGAAGCAAAAAAGTTATGGTGAGAGGCTTACGAGAAAAATGCTACGAAAAGATTCGCATGCAATAAAAAATAAACCAATAAGAACAGTCCGACTTAAAAAGACCCTGTAGAACAAATAGTTTTCCATACTAAGAGCTGTTGGCACTAAACCAGCAGACCCTTGGCCTTTGCATGTACAGGGATGAATCTAAACAATACTAAAATATAACTCACAATGAGATTAAATTAATTGCTAATACTTTTAATTGTTAGTTAACTTGCCACGCCTCCAAATAATCTTATATAACGAAGGCAGCGACGTTGCTCGACGCATTTGCGTGTCATCATGACACTAAACCAATCCCATTCAGCGCCGATGATTTGCAGCAGACAGTCCTGGTGCGGAGCTTGCCAGCTCCTGCTCACTCTATTCCTGCTGCTGCCACGTCTCTCCGGCACCGTCAACATGCAGCAATTCCTTCAATCGCTGGACATGATGCGCAATGGTTGCATGCCCAAGTTTAAGGTCACCGTTGAAGCACTGGATCGCATAAGAAATGGTGACTTCTCCGTGGAGCCCACACAGGACTTGTTGGTAAGCACTGCCCGTCCCTCATTTCAACTCCCCTCTCCCCGAATAGCTGCTATTCTTCAATCCCATCTGCTCCCTTTCCTAGTGCTATACAAAATGCATTGCCCAGCTGGCGGGCACTCTGACCAAGAAGGGGGAACTTAGTGTTTCCAAGGCCACCGCCCAGATGCCAATCATTTTGCCTCCAGAGCTGCAAGAACCCGCTAAAGTAGCTCTTGATCACTGTAAGGATACACGTGAGTACCGAAATCTCAATTTTAATCTATCGTTATGGGCACAAAATTCAGTTTTACTGGCTGGGAAGTTTTGGATTTAAAGTCAAAGTCAGTAACTTATACACTATTCGGACTCAGGAATATTCTATTGTCTTTTCAATCAATAAAAAAAACTATGTTCAGGTAAAAGAAATTATATTTTCAGGTAGTTAAAACAATGTACACATAAAGATGTTAATTGATTAACTATATATTATAAATATTTAAACTAAAATAGAATATGGAAACATAAATTTAGCAACGAATGCGTTTTATGCAGACGAAGCTACTAAATTTAATCCATTCATTAGTTTACCTAGATAGGTAAAGAAATTTATTAGACCCCGTACTCTTTAAAAAAGAGTATAGGGGTCTATTAGGTTTGTCAGAAGCGAAATGTGCGTAACAGGCAGAAGGAAGCTTTTCCGACCCTATAAAGTATATATATTCTCAACAGCCGAGTCGATATAGCAATGGCCGTCTGTCCGTCTGTCTGTCCGTCTGTATGAACACCTGGATCTTTTAAACTACACGAGCTAGACACACCAAATTTTTAAATAAAAGTCCGTCAATGATGTACGCAGATCAAGTTTATTTCAAATCAGGGCCACGCCCCCTACCGCCCCCGCAATAAGCAAAAAACTAGACACACCTCGGAAAAAATTGATGTTTTCTGCGAATACCTCCGTAACCATGGCACTTAGGAACACCAATTCTGGTACGCAGGTTCCTAAAAACAGCACAAATGCAACTTCATTAAAAGTTTTGGTCTGCCACGCCCCCTTTTCCCACAAGAACTAAAAAACTTTTCAAAATTTACATGCCGTTTTTAAAGCATTTGCTAATATATTACAGTATTGTAATTAATTTATTTATTGTTTAAAGACTAATTATATCAAACTACCCTGAAAGTTGCATAAAAATCCAACTATAAACAACTGAGCAATTAGGTAACAAATTATCAATTGAAGCGCATTGTGAATGCACGTGGTTGAAAGAAAAGAAATAACACTATGTTTATCTATACATTAGCCGCAGAAGTTTGCAAAGGAAGCGTGGCCCAGGTAGTAGAGACTCCTTGTATGTAAACACAAGACCTGCGGTTCAAACCCCGGCACAGACTCGGAAATTAAATTTTTTTTTTACTTGTACTTTTTTAAATTTTAAACAAAAATGTAAATATACAATATTAACTGGTGCAACAGTGTAGGGTTACGGTTAGTCGTTTGGCGTTTACTTTGTAAAATTGAATAAATGTAATGTAATGTAAATGTAATTTATGTGCACGTGATTGAAAGTAAAGAGATAACTCTATGTTCACTTATATTAGTCAACACAGTTACCAAACGGAGTGTGGCCTAGGTGAAGGTGGTATTTCTTTCCAAACCAATGGTCTTCGGTTCAAACCCGGAACTAATCCATTTATTTATTTTATTTTTTTTTTTATATATAACTACATTAATATATATAAATAAAAATAATCGTATTTGGGCAAAATGAATGGTGTGATGTAATTAGTAGGGTTGCAGCGTGTTATGGAACTTGCGTCAGTTAGCGCGGGTTCGAATCCCATCATTGTCTTGATTTAAAAATTTTTTTTTATTTTATTTTAAAACTTAAATTTTAAATTATATCGCATTCAAACAAAACTTCGAATACAAGGAGAGTACGGGGTCTTTTACAGTCGGCGCGCTCGACTGTAGCCTTTCTTACTTGTTAATTATTGATTTACTTATGTCTTTTACTCAATAATTAATTTCTTTTAATTTTCCATTTTGTAATTACAAATTAATAAATCGTGCAATTTTTATTTTGTCAATGCCATAAGAAATAGTAATAAAAGAAATTATTAACGAAATTCCACATAATTTAAGTCAATAATTTTATGTAATTTGCTAAATAAATAATTTACATAGATCCTTAATTTCACTCAAAAATACTTTACAAATTAAGCATTCATAAAGAAACGAATTTTTAATGGAAAAGGCAACACTTTAGTTTTACTTAAAAACTGTTTTAAATACCGAAAATGCAAACATTTAGCAAGAGCAACTTACTCCAACGAATAACTTTTTAAAACTTTTTTTCAAAGTTTGTCAAAAAAGAATCTAACTAACTTTCTTTAGACATTTTTTTTTTCATCTTCAATTAAAATCAATTAAGTAATTAACCCTTTATATGGTCGTGTTGCATATCTGCAACATATCGTTTAAAAGGAATTATTTCGCAATGAGTGACAAGAAAGTTGCTTGTTTATCATTAATGTTGAGGAGAAATATCCGTTTCTTTGATTTTTGTAGTTTACTACATTATTTAATGCGTTTTGCACTAGAAATGTTGGGTTATTCCGCCAATTTAGTGAATTGAGCAAATGTGAATAAGCAATCTTGAAATTACAAATTTTTCTTATAAAGAATTTTTTTTATTTGAAAAACAAAGCAAGTTCAGTGCAAAGGTAACAATGACTATAATGTATATGTAACCAGATTTTTGTGTTTATTGTTTTGCATTGCAAGTAGTTCTTATGTATCATCATCTTTCAGATTTATCCAAAATTTCCTTTATCCTTCATAAAAGCGTTCAAATCAAAAATTTGGAAAAATTAAAGAAAATTATATTTTTTTATTTTAACTCTTCTATCTAATAAAAAAAAAACGTCTTCAAAATCAGACACTGTGCCATATAAAGGGTTAAAGCAAATAATATAAATCAGCTTCATATATAATTGAAGTCAATGCCTATTTACCTAAACGTTTGATTTCATTAAAGTTATGTTTAAAATTTAAAGAATACCTCAATAGTCCTGTAAAGACGACAGTGCCTTATTTTTAAAAACTTATCCCTTTCAGAGAAAGCCTACAAGGACCCATGTGAGAAGGTTTACTACATTAGTAAGTGCATGGCGGACTTTGATCGTGCAAACTTTAAGTTTCCGTAAGATTGGGGAAGTCTTGGGAACTTGGGATCTACTTACTCTGGCGCTTTTCCTTGTCCTGCGGATAGAGATGAAAAACGTTGTATGAGTGAATTGATTTAGGTCGAAATTAACGATTAATAAATGATTAGCCAACCTGTTGCGACTTTTGTGCCTCGAGAGCCCGTTTATATACCTCCGATTCGGCGAGTTGGACTACCTCATCGATGAATTCGTGCAATACGTTCATGCTGTTGGGATTCTGTTTGAAGTGTTCGATGCGGGACTCGAGCGTTACCGTCTCTATGTTGTCCAGACTATCTGGCGAGGCGGGTTTGGGATCCGCAAATCTGGCGTGCATTTTTTGACCTATTTAATATTTAGTTAAATTTTCGACCTGATTTCACGAGCTGTACAACTTCGCCTCTGTCCCACACAATGCTTTCTGGGTATGTACAAGAGGTTTGCTTTACCTCTGCAGTAGTTTTTGCGAATAATCAATAGATTCCTCTGTGTGGACCTCGCACATGCGTAATGGGTTCTTGGGGTTGTGTAGAGGATGGGGGTGGTTAATTTGGGGTAGATTGTTGTGTTTGTCAACTGTTTATTGCATTTGTTACAATGGTAAAATGGTCTCTTAAATAGCTAATTGGGGGATGGATGAATGATTGATTGGCTGATGAACTGTTGAATTGATAACGCTATTCCAGATGTGATAGATCGTCCAGTTCGGGAAGTGCGCGCACTTTTTCCGTTTGAATGATCAACGAATTGGCATCCATAATGCTCTGAAATTCGCATAAACAGCATATTAGAGTAGAGGATTTAGGGAGTTGGCAGGTACCCTGGACTGCTACACACATTGTCACTGCTGCGGGCTGTGAGCAGACTACTTGCAACGCCTCCAACGCTCCCCGTCGAGGATGAGTTTGATGCATTGGCGCTATTTGCAGAAGACGACGACGAGACAACTACACTGTGCGGGGAGCTTCCGCGGCGCGCCACTGATTTGGGTTGCGTCTGCTGTGGTGAGTTCTGCGTCACGATAACAAACTTTTGCGTTGGTTGGCTGGATTGTAGAGCGCGTATTTGCGGAAGTGCAGTAACCACCGGGCTGCTTAAACTAAAAATGATCAAATAATCCATAATCAATTTAATCTCAACTTTTAAAACACTCATTTATTGGGAGCCAAATAAATGAAGTTTTGATTTACCTTTGTCGTTGGGAGTTGGGCATGGAGACACGTCCGATGGCTGTGGCTGTTTGAGCAGCACTTGTTATTGGTGCCGTGTTTATGCTAGTGGAGGCAAGAGTGACAGTGCTGCTCGCTGGAGCATGACGTACTTTAACTACGGCTTGGCAAAGCGATGGGCCAAGGAAGCCAAAATCCATCTTATATTCATCGCCAACGTCTGGAGCGACTCGCATTTGCTTTAGGATTGGCGGGCAGCATTTCTGTAGCATTGCGCGAATGTGACCTGCAGCCGTTTTGTCTGTGTTGCTTATTGATGTGCCCAGGAGATGGGGTTCAATACGCTCCGAAATAAATTTGAGGCGTGGTATGATAAAGACTTTGATAACTTCACCTCCAAGCTCTGCCAAACCCGCAATGGATCCGTACAGGGACGATAAATGCGTCTTGTCGTTTTGCAAGGCTTTGCTAAAGATGCTGTAATATTGCCAAGGTAAAATTTATAAAAAAAAGGAAAGTTTTTGCTCTTCTTACCGCGTAACACGAGTTTGCAAATTATTTGTGAGTGTGTTAAACGTCTTGCAAATCTGTGCCATAAGACGAGAGGCAAAGTCTCGCAGAGCCCAATGATTGTCTAGTTCGGGACGCATGCAGAGCTGCTTGGAAACAATGCATGTCATCACAGAGGGTATCAGTTCGTGTAGCTACAATAAATGTTAGAATAAGTGTGGACCAATTGCAATAAGTGACAAGATTTTTCTCACGTATTTCTCCAGAAAGAGCGAGGGATTGTCGAGTAGGGCGCGCACCATGCGCATTAAATAGATCAGAAGGGCTAAATTATTTTGGACGACATTTACTTTAACGCCCTCTGCAATAAAGGTGCACATGCGGGGCAGCATTTCATGTAGACCAGGGTCAGAGCCGAGAGATTGCAATGCTTCAGCACGACGTGGTTCATCGGATCCGACGCAAGCCTCTGTGATCTCTTTGTAGTACAACTGCTGTTCCACGGACAACTCGTGAGTGGCCAATTGCTTCACGTGTATCGTTTCGACATTCTTAAGTTTATGAATTTTGCCTGTGGTGGGTTTGCCAGCGGCGTCTTTGTTGAGTCCTTGATCCAGTTTGATAACAGGATTCACAGAGTCTAGAAATTGTGAATCTTTTGACAGAGGCGGTGGATTTTCAGGCACTGTGGGTTGTATGCCTTCAACGACAAACCAATGGGATCTCAGCGTTAGGTCCAGAGGAATTTTTACCGAACTATTTGCTGCTATTTCGCTTAAATCAATGTCCTTGTCCTCCGTAAAGTGCAACTCACGACCGCCTCCAGAAGCAAAACGAAAAGGTATGAAATCCTTGGTCACAAATCCGTATTGTGGTTCTATGTTACGAACTTTAAGCGACATGTCGATATCTTTAACAGAAAGCTTCTGTCGCTTAGCGTGGTGCATAAATTTCGCAGCATCCTGTACTATGCGCTTTAATTTAATAGACACATCTTCAGCGAGTTCCTTTGCGGCATCGTCCGATAGCGAACCAACTCCAATGCTTTCGGCAATTACTTTCATTGATTCTGCTGATATGCTTGAGCCATATAGCATGCTATTGGCAGTGCTGCTTGTTTTAGAAGATTTATTACTCATTTTAACAAATTACAACTTTTTCTTCTTTTGCTTTGAATAAGTGATGAGCCAATTGCAATAACATTGTTAGATAAATTGTAAACCGATTTTGCATCGAGTAATATCGATAGTCTGCTTATCATCAAATTACAATCGAATAATTAAATTTATCTAACTTTCTGTTTACTCGATACATCGATTTGTCGTATCATCGATAATTCGAAGTTTCTTTTCTTTATTTATGTTCGTACCTTGAGGGTTTTTTGTTTTATTATTGAAATTATAGAATATATCTCGCATATTATAGCCATAGCTATGTCGTAAACAGTTTAAAGTTCGCACAAGTAAATATTATTACAGGCAGCTAAATGCAAGTGCAGCGAAGCATGTCGTGTCGCGCGTTTCGAACAAAGCAGGAGCAGCAGTGAAAATTCAACGCGAGACTGCAAAGTGAAAACGGCGCCATTTTAAGAAACAAAACAAAGCCACAAGCAATAGCTATCTTGGAATATTGAAACTTAAATGCAATGCAATTAAAGGCGCTAACCAAATTTTTATATCCCCAAAAAACAATTTTTTTATCACTGTGCACAATCAATTAACGCTAAAAAGAAAATAAAAACGTAAGTGTATGTGTATGCTTAAGCGTGTGTGAGTTGTGTCAGTGTTCCCCCATCCCTCCCTCATAACTGAAATCATCTCTGCTGCACTCTGTGCTTGTGCTCGACGCGTTTTGTAGTTTGACTTAATTTGATTGTAAAATATTCTAAACTTGATCAAATTTATGTGAATGGGTTGATATTTTTTAGCATTTTGATTTACAGCGCCGCACTCGAATTGAAATATGAACAGTGGCCAAAATGAGGCAGCAGCAGAAGCAAAACAGGAAAAGGTCTTCGAAACGCAGCAACGTACACAGGAATCCGGCAGTGAAAATGAGGCAAGTCATAAGTTTTGAGTTCCGTTCATAAGTGACCAATTAATATCTTTTGCAAAAAAAATTTGTTCACTCCATATTGCCTAGATATAGATATAGATCTGTTTAAATAATTCTTTCTGTGCAAAATATATTACAAAATCATTTGGATTATTTAGCACATTTCATTTCTTTTCACAACTCTACATTGTCTGCAATGATTCCAAAACAATTTGTCACGAGTGAACTTTACTAGTGTTTATTGTTTGTGGCGAATAAAGTTGACTTATCGGTGTGTTGTTACAGGAAACTGATTCCATTACGGATCAATCGACTCAATCAAAGTCTACGAAATCAGCAACTCAATTTAGCGTGCAACGTTCGGATACTGATGGATTGCGCATGAGAATATCAGCCATAAGGAACCCGTCTATACCTATACATATACCGATAGTAAAGCAAAGCTTACCCAATACCATAGCACAAAGGTTAAGCACACGAGAAGATACTGAGAGCTCACGTAGTTCTGCAAAGCCAACAAAATCGCGAGGAATGAGCAAAGCAATAGAAGTGAGTCGTTGCTCAACAACGTCCAAGGACAAGGACAAGAACAAGAATATAGATAAGAATACTGACTTGTCAACTGTTAACCCAACCAAAAAGATGAAATTTAAACGAAAGAAGTACCCTCAGCAGAGCAGCAACAGCATTAATAATAATAATAATACAAATTATTATAACAATAATAACAGCAAATCAGCAGATTTTAGCTCTGATTCAGAAGATGATTTGCCACTGAAGGTACACGTACAACGAGCACCTCGATTACTTCTAACAGCCATAGGAGGATCACAGGTACAGGGGCAAACCGACAATATGGGCATCTCCAGCAGCGACAACGAAGACTTGCCAGATTTGGTCAAGGCGGCCATCAAACGTGTAGAAAGTGATACAGAGGACAACAGCAGCGTTGCAACAGCAACAGAAACAAAATCAAAGAAACAATTGCCGCAATATCAATCGACGCTTTTACAGGATTTCATGGAGAAAACTCAAATGTTGAATAATTCTGGCACACGGGTTGCATCCAGAATGCCAGATGCCAGTATAGCTACACAGCAAACCACTTTATGCAGCGAGACATCAAATATCAAACTGCAGCCACAACAACGCAAGCGACGCGGGCGACCTAGGAAGTTGCAGTCACAAGCTGTGGCAGTGTCTGCTGCAGTTCCAGTTGCAGTGCCTACAATTAATGAATCTGCCGATTCGGGAGTGATAAGCAAAACGCCATCGCCCAAAATGCAGCAGACTTTGTTGAATGAAAACGCTAAGCCCAAAATAGATATGGCTTATCTTGATAAGCGTATGTACGCTACAGAGAGAGTATTGTATCCTCCGCCGCGCAGCAAACGACGTCAGAGCATCAAAAAAGGAAACAAGGAGGAGTTGCAGGTTGATCCCCTTTGGCGTAAGATTGATGTGAATAAGAAATTTCGCTTGCGCACAGTTAGCGGCTACAAAAGTGATGGGGCCGGCGGAGGCACCACTAACACCATTTGTAGCAAGATACTGGCAGCGAAGAGCGGCTACGTCTCAGATTATGGAAGTGTCAGACATCAACGTCACAATCATATCACCACCTACAACTCGGGCTACAAATCCGATGCCAGCTGCAAGAGTCGTTTGAGCAGCCGCAGCTGCGCGAGTCGACGTATGAGTCGCGCTAAAAGTTGTGGCTATCGCAGTGACTGTAAGGATCAAGGATCATCAGGAAAATTGAACAAATCATTGCGTCGACGCAGACGCGCTTCCATGCTGAAGGGCGGCTACGATCAGACGTCGAATGTGATTAGTGATGAACACGATCAGGACATTTTGCAGCTGGCAGGACTGTCGCTTGGCCAAAGCAGCGAGGAGAGCAATGAGTACATAAGCAAGCCCAGTCTGAAGTGCTTGCCCAGCACGAGTGCCAGCAAGAAGTATGGGGAAATCAATCGTTTTGTGACTACAGGTCAATATTTTAGTGGAACAACTAAAACGGCATTGGAAGCAATTTCTGGTGTGTCATCTACAGCGACAACAATGGCAGCAACAGTGTCAGATAATTTCATACAGAGTGCGTTAAATTGATTTTTATTTGTTATATTACCTATTTAATCAAAATTTATTTTCCAGGCAAAATGATGATTCAGAGAAAGCATTCCATCAGTCAGGATACTATTGTTCACAGTCGGAGTGTTTGCAAAATCAAGAGCCGGCGGTCCTCGGCGGCCAGCATGTGCAGTAGTTATGTGTCCAGTGCGTCAAAGATACGACGTCGACATCGGCGGAAGAGTTTCTGTCACTCCAAACCCTTGAATATTGATTCAAAGCTGCTCACCGAGATTGAAATAATTGCGAGCACATTTCATGTACGTTGTCGCATCCAAGATGACCGCCTGACGGCGAGCAGCGGAAAGGAAAAGTTGCTTGCCGAGGCAAACAAGCTACAGGCAACTTTGACTTCGCCGACTCCAGCTACATTGCGGCTTTTCAATGGCAGCATCAACAGTAACAGCAACAACAACAACACTCCCACACCAAATTCAACAGTTTTAGTAGCAAAGCCGATCAAGCGTGCACTCAAGAAGCGTAAACTCAATGAGCCTTTGATAGACTTTGCGATGCTTTCGGCCAGCGCTGGTAATAATTGCCATAGCCATAGCCATTTGATCAACTATAGCGGCAGCACCAACGGAGCCAAGCGTCGCCACAAGAAATCGAGTAACAACAGCGGTGGTAGCAACAGCTCCAGTCCTGATGACCATAAATTGCCTCTAAAGAAACGTCATTACCTGGTGACGACCGGTGCTGATGTTGCATCTGCATTCGCCAGCAATGGAAAGCTTAACGCCGAAGCTTGGGCTGCAGCTGCTGCGGCAGCAAAGAGTAGCGCTAATATCAAAGCGCAGGCGCAGTTTAACGCTAAGAAGCTAACACCCAAAAAGCGTCATTTGCTTGTTAGTCAACAGGTAGCAGGAGGATCAGCTGTAGGGGGAGGAGCTGTAGGAGAAAGCGACTCTCCACTACGTATTGTTGTTGACAACAACTCTATTAGTGGAGGCAAATTGCTGGACATAAGTCCCAGTTCGCTCTGCTCTTTAAAACAGCCGCGTCGTCACGGGGCCAAGTCCAGAAGCTCGGCAATTGCACGGGAGTTTCCCCAGCAATTGCACTTGCAGTCACCAACAGGTAGCAACAGTTGTCCACCGCCTGGAATCTTTGAGCCAACCGTGGAGCTGGAGATCCAGATACCAATAACCAAGTTAAATGAATCTGTTTTAACGAAATCAGAGGTGGAATCACCGCTGATCGCGACTCTAGATATTAAAGAGGATGCCAGCAAAAAGGAGCAATGCCAGCGTGTGCTGGAAACGTTACTCCACAAAACGGGTGGCAATTTGTTGCTCAAGCGTAAGAGAAAAAAAATTAACCGCACCGGATTTCCCACAGTACGACGCAAGAAGCGCAAAGTTAGTATTGAACAAGTAACAATCGCACAAGAGCAGCATCAGCAACAACAACAGAAACGGGAACAGCTTCATCCACAGTTACGTGCACGGGAAACACGCAGCACCAGCTCCTTAGCACCAGCGGTGACAATGGATTGCGAACGCGTGCCACACCCAGGTGAATCAAGAGAGACATTTGTCGCTCGCAGTAGCAGTCAGCGTACGCCGCGATTGTCAGTTGTGGCGCTGGAACGCCTTCAGAGACCACAAACTCCTGCCAATCTAACCGGAGGCAAGGCTAAAGGAAGGCCGCGTGGCAGAGGTCGCCCCAAGACGCAGAAGAATCAACCACAAATAGAAGAAGCACGGCCCACAAAAAAGCGTGGGCGAGCGATTAAGCAAGCAAAAGTGGAAATTACGAAACTGGAGCGAAAATTGGATTCTGGTATTAAACTTCCTGCTGGCATTGATCCCAACACAAACTTTAGCTGCAAGATCCGTCTAAAACGACGGAAAAATATGTTGAACGAAGAGAATCTTGTTAAGCAGCCGCCGCTGACTCCGCCGGCCACCTTGTTGTCGGAGGAAGTTCTGCCGTATTCCAATGATGAACAAATGAATGTTCAAATCGAGGCCGAAGCAGCTACGAAACGGAGACGACAGCCTGTGCCGCCCACTGAGCATGATCCTTTGCCTGCACAGGAGTCAACCGTTAACCAGGCTCTTGACTATGCTAGCTGTAGTGATACCAGCGAGGACAAGTGCAGCACAGCCTCACAACGTAAGCGTTCCAAGCTAAAAAAAAAGTATCTGGTTGCTGGACTCTTTTCCAATCACTTTAAGCAATCGTCTACAGCAACAGCTGCAGCAGCCCAAGCTTCATCTGTAGTCAAGCAACCAAGCAGAAAAATTTGTGGAGATGGACACAGCTCCCTGTTGCCAGCGCCCATATATTGTGAGAGGTATTTCCGACGTACTAATAGTGATTTTGAGTTGCCCTATGATATCTGGTGGGCATATAGTAATGATAAGTTGCCTACAAGGCATGTGGTTCCATCGTGGAACTATCGTAAAATACGCACGAACGTCTACGCGGAGTCAGTGCGTCCTAATCTTGCTGGATTTGACCATCCTAACTGTAACTGTAAGCCCCAATCGAATGGTTCTTGCTTAGACAATTGCCTAAACCGCATGGTTTACACTGAGTGCTTTCCAAACAATTGTCCTGCAGGCGACAAGTGCCGCAATCAGAAGATTCAACGTCATGAAGTGGCACCCGGAGTGGAGCGTTTTATGACCACGGATAAGGGCTGGGGTGTCCGCACAAAGTTACCCATTGCCAAAGGCACCTACATCCTGGAGTATGTGGGCGAGGTAGTCACAGAGCGCGAATTCAAGCAACGCATGGCCAGCATTTATCTAAACGATACTCATCACTATTGCTTGCACTTGGACGGAGGATTAGTCATTGATGGACAACGCATGGGTAGTGACTGTCGCTTTGTTAACCATTCCTGTGAACCCAATTGCGAAATGCAAAAGTGGAGCGTAAATGGTTTATCGCGCATGGTTTTGTTTGCCAAACGTGCTATCGAACAGGGTGAGGAACTCACCTACGATTACAATTTTTCACTGTTCAATCCCTCCGAGGGACAGCCCTGTCGTTGTAATATGCCGCAGTGTCGTGGAGTCATTGGTGGCAAATCTCAGCGCGTTAAGCCGCTTCCGGCGGAGTCGAAGGCTACATCGAGTGCTTCAGAGGGTACTACAACAGGAGTTAAGGACTCAAGTATCAGTCACAGTTGTCGACAACGCAAGCACAAGGCGAAAAAGCATGCGCAGCGTCAACAGGAGGCGGAAGTCGTTGCTCGAGTCCAACAGCTATCGGAAAAGGAAAAAAAATTGGTGAAACAATGCAACATATTTTTGGTGCGCAATTTTGAAAGGGTAATTATTAATTAAAAAAAAGTAATGAGTAAAATTCACAGTTCGTAAAAACATTTTTTCGAATTTTTTCCCCCACAGACTCGTCGCTGTATAGCAAAACGCACATTGGCAAAAGTTCAAGTTAGTCCTGCGGCTGCCGGAGAGGCTCACTTACCGGGACGCCGACCATCGACGCCTTCATCCACTTCTCTGCTAGCCGCACAAATTTCAGCGCTCTGTACGCCGCGCAATATAAAGACACGCGGACTAACACAAGCTGTACAGGACCCTGAGCTTGAGAAAATGGCCAAAATGGCGATGGTGTTGCGTGACATTGGGACTGCCCTGGAGTCAGTGAAAATGTTTGAGCTGCTTACGATAACCAGCAATAGGAAAAAGAAGCTATTAAAGGCGAATCGCCTTGATTTTAAAACAATTCAATCCCAAGTGGAGCAAGGACATTACAAAACTCCTCTGGAATACGATGAGCAAATGCAGCAACTGTTTACAGATGCCCGCCAACTGCATGGAGATGATGATATCAAGTCCAAGGCACTTTTAACGCTGATGGCAAGCTACGAACAACAGAAGGCAAATAGTTATCCACAGCTTGTGAAAATTCTAGGGAAGTCGGAAGTCCTAAATGGATTTAAACCGATTCAGAGACATCCGGCGATGCCGGAGCAATGCCAGAAGATATCTGTGCAGGAACTCACGAGTTTTGAAACTACTCAATTACCTGCTGGTGATGAGGAGGATGTCATTCGTTGCATATGTGGCTTGTACAAGGACGAAGGACTGATGATCCAATGTGCCAAGTGCATGGTCTGGCAGCACACAGAATGCACTAAAGCGGACGTCAATGCTGAAAACTATCAATGCGAACGATGCGAACCGCGTGAAGTAGATCGCGAAATACCCTTGGATGACTACACGGAGGAAGGACATCGGTACTATTTGTCGCTTATGCGTGGAGGACTGCAGGTGCGACAAGGCGATGCGGTTTATGTGCTGCGGGACATTCCCATCAAAGACGAGGCGGGCAATGTGATGCCCAGTCAGAAGCATACTTATAAAACAATTGGAGCGATAGATTATCAAGAGTGTGACATATTTCGCGTTGAGCACCTGTGGAAAAACGATGAGGGGAAACGCTTTATCTTTGGTCATCATTTTCTGCGCCCCCACGAGACATTTCATGAGCCTTCGCGGCGATTCTATCCCAATGAGGTAGTCCGCGTTTCCCTGTACGAAGTGGTACCTATTGAGCTTGTAATTGGACGCTGTTGGGTTCTGGATCGTACCACATTCTGCAAGGGCCGACCCATGGAATGCAACGATGAGGACCACTGCTTCATTTGTGAACTACGTGTTGACAAAACAGCGCGTTTCTTTTCCAAGGCCAAAGCCAATTATCCGGCGTGTACGAAGAGCTACGCCTTTAGAAAGTTTCCAGTAAAACTAAAGATATCAAAGAGCTATGCGGTAAGTGGAATAACCTGTAAGTTCTGTAAACGATAAATGATTATTAACAATTTTGTCGACAGCCACACGATGTGGATCCATCATTACTGAAAACGAGAAAGCAAAAGACTGATATAGAAGTAGCTACAATGCCCATAAAAGTGGGTCGACAGAATCAGAAGATGCGCCAAACACCTGCAAGCAGAAAACAGCGAAATGATTTAACTACAGCAGAGGCACCAGATGCTGCAACTGATGTAGCTGTCCAAGTGATATCGCCAGTAGCGCCAAATGGGCTGGTAAACATGGAAATTGTGTGTTTTAAAGTATAGATAAACTCAAGTTTTGATTCTTTTGCAGATGTTCAAAGAGAAGCGGTCTCGTTTGGAGAATGTTCTTAACACTATTAAGCTGAATTGCCTGGATGCACAGACGGCGCAGGAGCAACCCATCGATTTATCATATTTGCTCAGCGGACGTGGCGCACGACAACGAAAAACCTATTGCTCCAGCAACTTCAGCATCAGCAGCAGCAATAGCAACTCATCGCCGCCTTGCGCCTAGAAGATGCTTAAATGCGTCGCCATGTATATATAAACATAGATTTTAGAGACAATGCGTACTATTTACATACACATAATAACCATTTAGTTCTAGCTGATAAAGTGTAAAGCGCATAAAATGGTGATAGTAGTAATTCTAGTTTGTATATGTTGTAAACTTCATGAGCAACTTAATATTCTGTACGATTATTTAAAAAGAAACCCAATTTTTTACACTGTATACATTGACTTGATTATTCTAATTACTGCATATATTTTACAAATGTATACATGATTATTTTTTTAATTTTTACGGACTGTATTGAACATCTTAATAGACGAATTACTTGTGGTTTTTAAAATTATTTTTTAATATGCATTTTAATTTACTATTCTGTTTTACAAAAACCAAGGTTCATTACCTTTTTATAGCGTTTAGCAATTGTTATTATAATTTATTATGTATTATGTTATGGCGGCTTATCAAATTACTTGGCACACAAGTAGCAAACTCAAAATGCGCGACTAATTTAAAATATAATTTGTATATTTCAGAAATTGTTATCAACTACTAACACAAATTTAAAAATAAAGTAAAAATATATATATTTTCTTTAACAAATTGAATAATAGTCAAGTTTTAATTTATGGCGGTCAAACGGCAAAGTTATCGGTTGAAAGCTTTTCGATAGAAATGCTTGCTTGACTTCGATAAGTCAGTGTCGTTAAGCAACCCTGCCTCTGGGTTTCTTTAATGTTGGCACGTTGGCGATCGACCAACTGATTAAGGTAGAACTTAATCAGAAATAATAATAAAATAAATAAAATTAGACCACTGCCACTGCGTCCCGTTGTGCAGCAACCATAGTTGGATTGCTTGATCAAGGTCAATTTTAAGAACCACGACAACGTCTAGTTACGCCAGGATGAGTCAATACGCAAGCATTTTGCAACGAGAGTTTCCGGCTATAGACAATGAGCTGAAGGATTATGTGGAGGGCGTCCTAACGGGCAGCGTGGAGGACTTTGATACGTGCGATGACATTTTTGAAGCCATCGGAGATATACTCCAGGGTATTGACGGCCAAAGGTCGGAGGAGAGCATACGAGCGCTTTGTGATGAATTTCTTAATATTATGAAAAACAATGCGAAAAATGTGGAGCGCAAAGTTCTTAATGCTCCTGTGAATATCGAAGAAATGGCCAAGAATATGGAGCGCATGGATAAGGACATGCAAAGCATTTGGGTTGTCAACAAGGATGGCGGAAACGTAATTTACATACTAATCAATTACATACTGAGTAAATAAACCCTTTCATTTTAAATGTTTTAGAAAGTGGACTCTAAAAAGCTGGAAAAGGCAGAGGCCAAGCTGATGCAAAAACAGGAGAAGCGTCAGGAAGTGACTAAACAGGGAGTTGTCCCAGTCGCTGTCAAACTGCAAACGGCCACAGCCTCTCAGGTGACCAATAAAAAGAATACCAAACTGGATCAAAAGGGCCTTAACCGTTCCATGGACATCAAAATCGAAAACTTTGATTTAGCATTTGGTGAAAAGTAAGTTAACATGGAGCAGTACGGGTATTCCTGCGAAATTGTTTGCTTTTTCTTTTGCGTTGTCACACAAAGTGCACATCGCTGGCAGTGACGACAACTGCTACTAAAGCAAAACAAAAAACTAAAAACAAGAATGAATGCTAGAGTCGACTCGCGTTTTTAGAATACCCGTTACTCATTTTCAATGTTATTAATAATGGGGATATGATAATAATATTAGTGCAATAGGTCAAATTCATCTTTAGAGCATATTTTGGATAGATTGTTCCTATGGAAACTATGTGGTATAGTCCGATCCGAATTAAGCTTGGTGAGGATAGTTTTAATGACACCATACACATAATATGTGAGTTTGATCCCGATATCTAGAATGGGGAAATAGTTTTTAACAACTTGCGGGGCGGTGGGGATCGTGGTATCAATTTGAAATAAACTTGATCTGCTCGCGATGTAGACTGACTTTCATTCCAAATTTTGAGGCTCTAGCTCTTATAGTCCTTAGATAATCATTATCGGCCAAACTGCATGCTCATTCATATATGTTGTTTTAGATAAATATTTGATTTTTGACATTACAGAGTTTTGCTGCAAAATGCGAATCTGCTATTATCCTTCGGACGTCGATATGGACTGGTTGGCCGCAACGGTTTAGGCAAGACGACGCTCTTGCGTATGATTGCCGAACGTCAGCTGCAAATACCGTCACACATCTCAGTGCTGCATGTTGAGCAAGAGGTTGTAGGTGATGATACCTCCGCGGTTGATAGTGTGCTTGAGTGCGACACGGAGCGAACTCGGCTCATGACGAGGGAAAAACATATTCTGGCTGCCTTGAACAGTGGTGTACAGGATGCGGCACTGTCCAATGAGTTAAGTGAAACCTACGCTTCCCTTCAGAATATTGAGGCGGACAAGGCTGTGGCACGTGCTTCTGTGATACTTAAAGGTCTTGGGTTTGATGCGGACATGCAGCTAAGACCAACGAAATCATTTTCCGGTGGATGGCGGATGCGTCTGGCTTTGGCAAGAGCACTCTTTTCTAAACCGGATCTGCTGCTTCTCGATGAGCCGACAAACATGTTGGACATTAAAGCCATCATTTGGCTGGAAACTTACTTGCAAACGTGGCTCACAACAATTCTGGTTGTGTCCCACGATCGCAACTTCTTGGATACCGTTCCCACGGACATAATCCACCTACATTCCCAAGAACTTGAGGCTTACAAGTGAGTGTACATCTGGACAGCTAATGCTTTTATCGATTTCACACCGATTGTTTTTTGTCAACTTGCTAGGGGGAACTACGAGCAGTTTGAGAAGACTAAGACGGAAAAGCTCAAGTCCCAACGACGCGAGTACGAGGCACAACTGGCACACAGGGCACATGTCCAGGAATTCATTGACCGGTTCCGGTACAATGCCAACCGAGCATCATCAGTACAGTCCAAAATCAAAATGCTAGAAAAACTGTAGGTGTTTAGAAGTGAAACAATTAAGTCAAGATAAATGCTCAACTGATCTTTGCTTACTTCGCCAGACCCGAGCTTAAACCTGTGGAAAAGGAAACTATTGTAACTCTCAAGTTTCCCGACGTGGAACCACTAAATCCACCGGTTCTCGCTATCTCAGAAGTCACTTTCCGGTATAATCCCACCGATCCGCTACCAATCTTTAAGGGCGTTAATCTCTCGGCCACCTCAGATTCACGCATCTGCATTGTTGGCGAGAACGGGGCCGGTAAATCAACTCTGCTGAAAATTATTGTTGGGCAGCTTAGCACCATTTATGGTAACATTGTGCTTCATCGTGGCTTGAGGATTGGGTACTTTGCCCAACACCATGTTGATCACTTAAACATGAATGTAACATGTGTTGGCGTTCTGGCCGAACTGTTCCCTGGTCGACCCGATGAGGAGTATAGACGTCAGTTGGGAAGCTTTGGCATCTCGGGACCACTTGCTCTCCAGAGCATTGCCAGCTTGTCCGGTGGACAGAAATCACGTGTGGCCTTAGCTAAAATGTGCATGGGTATGTACTTTTTGTTTCATTGATATACTTGACCTGTCACTATTTAATAATCATACAGCGGAACCAAATTTCCTGGTGCTCGACGAGCCGACAAATCATTTGGATATTGAAACAATCGATGCTTTGGGTAGAGCTATAAATGCGTTCAAGGTAAGTCCAGAGCGTGTGTTGTACAAATATCAGGCTAATTAACTTGTCTTTGTTCTTAGGGTGGCGTCATTCTAGTTTCCCACGACGAGCGACTTATTAAGGTGGTTTGCAAGGAGCTCTGGGTCTGTGGAAATCGCACAGTTCGCGCTATCGAAGGTGGACTCGATGAATATAAACGTGAGGTGTACAAGGAAATCGAAGTTAATAGTTAAATGTTATTTATTTTAAATGAAAAAAACAAAAACAACAATAACTAAAAAACCGTTTAGCGATAAATTTGAAGTATGTCCTAAACAAAGTGGTTTTGCTTCAAAATTTAGAGATAAGCGATCCAATTAAAAAATGTTTTCTGGCAAAACAGCGAATATTGCCACGCCCAAATGACAAATTATGGTTGATTTATCAACTTTTTGCGCATCTCAAAGAGTAATAACGTGAGAGCAGATGAAACATTCAGACTGTCAATACCAGAAGCCAAAGGAATGTAGACGCACTTCCCTCTGTTGCCCACTAGTTTCAAAAATCTGTAAAAAAAAACAAACGATTAATAATCGCCAAAAACAGAATTAATCAGAAGTCTTACTTGTAAGCATCCTCGCTAACGCCATGACTCTCTCCTCCAACAATAAGAATATTGTGGGCTCCTATCTTTATTTCCAGATCAGCATATTCAATAGCGATGCTCCTTAGATTTGGAATTTTCTCTGTGTTATTTTCAGCGATAAAAACATGACAATCACTGGCTGACTCAGCCGGAATATGTAGAGCCAGGTCCTCCCATTTAACATCGTCATGAATAGGCAACCGAAACTGTCCACCACAACCACCACGTAACGCCTTGGACTCCCATGGATCACAGCAGCCGTGTGTCACAACCACCTGAGAACAGGGAACCGCTGCACAGGTTCGAATTATACTGCCCAGGTTGTTGGGTTCTCGTATGTTGTCACAGACAACTGTAATGGGTAATGGATTGTCGCCAAGTTGTTGTGCTGGAATACCCTGTAAAGAGGGTCGTTCGAATAGTGCCATCAGCCCGGGAGGCGTTACCAACGTGGACCAGGTTTTAAGATCGTGCTGAGGTACTTTGTAAATTTTTGTGTTGTGCCTCTGCTGGGTCTGTCCAACTACATCTTGAAGCAACGCTAATTGATCCTTCTGACTAAAGAACAATGACTTCATTCGCAGATTGCACTGTAAAGCTTCCTTGATAAGTCGTCGACCCTCAATAACAATTTGTCTGTTTTTGTCCCGACGCTTGCGGGAACGAACTTCTGTGAGTAAAGTGCTCATCAGTGGGTCTTGCAAGGTGAGTCGGCAAAATTCTAAGTTTAAGTCACTATATTTGATAAGAGGCCCACGCTGTTGCTTGATAGACGGTGTGACAATTTTGGGCGCTGTAGCTTTAACTATTCTTTTTGCATTCACTGCGTGGTTTGCATGTTTTAAAGACGGTTTAATATCTTTGCTATGTGTTCTTATGCTGTGTTTTTGTAAAGTTTTCCTCGTGCTCACCGGATTATGATGCAGCAATGAGTTTTCAAATAAGTTTGTTTCGATGTCCAGTGCGTCTTTAATATCATCTTTTGGGCCACTCGAAGCGGTGAAACGGGAGACATTATAATTGTTAATACTTTTAAAATTTGCTTGGAGAGCTCGTCGAAAGGTGTTTTGTAACATTTTTGGAAATATTTTGCCGGCTGATTCCTACTCAACCGTTTATACTATCGATATTTTTATAGTAAGCCGTGAGTACTCGATAAATGGCCACGATATTTAATTTGTTTCACAGTGCAAGGGTGTAGATATTTAAAAAATTATAAATATCGTTGATATTTTGATAGGAAAGAATATTATTTTTCCATGACATTTAAAAAAAAAAAAAAACAAATCGATATTATCGATGATATTTATATCTAGGTAATAATTCAAATTGGATTTCTCAGGGGGATTGTTGTCAAAATTACATTTTAAAAATGCATCGTGGTGCTTGTTTTTAAGATGGGATTGTAAATTAGTTGTATTGCCACTTATTTTCACCAATTTTGCTAGACTTGCATTTAAATGATGTTCCATCTATTTTTTCGAAAAAAAATTTTGCGACCATCTTAAAATTATTTTTCTCGCAGTAACAAAAAAGGGTAAATGTCTAATATAAGGGCCTCAAGCCCAAAAATTATAAAAAAAAAAATCCTCCATGGACCGCGACTTTTGCAGACGAACGTAATAAAAAACATTATTTTGTCTTCTTCAAACACAATATTCCACTTTTTGTTACACATTTCACAAAACTTTACATTTAGTAAAACTCCATGGTTTTGAAGAAAATTTATTATCTCTTTCATATTTAATTTTAAAACGTCAGACAGCTTAGGTCGAAAAAAATTCACACTTTTTTCCCGACATATTCATCTAATCACTTCAAAGTAATATAGACGAATGAAAAATTTGTCCCACATTTTGACAACTGCATTATTGCAGGTGCATTTTTTTTCAAAAGCTTACTAGATTCAAAGCGTTTTCTCATAATTTTAAAAGGTAACTAGATTAAAAAAATGTTTTTTTTTCAAGAACTTTTATACCGCGTTTTTAAGGAAACCTTTAGAGACCGCCAAAAGTTTTTAATGACGTTCGTCTGCAAAAATCGCGGTCCACGGAGGATTTTTTTTTCATAATTTTTGGGGTTGAGGCCCTTATATTAGACAATTACCCAAAAAAGCCACGGTAATATATATATATATATATCGCATAATAATATCGATATTGATATTATCGCCACAAAAAAAATATCACCCAAAAATATATTATCAAAAAATATATATATCGATAATTTTTCTACAAGCCTACCACAGTGGCAACATTCAACAAGTGCGTTCAGGAGAGAAGTGCGGCAACCCTAGGCATTGCATAAAGTGAAACAAGTGCGATATCATTTAAAACAATATCGTATAGAAACCGGAGAGATCACATATATTTAAAAAACAGCATGCTAACTAAGCCAATGCTAATGACCGCCTTTGGAAAGCGTGCCTGTAACTTGCTAGTGCAACGCACAATAAGTAACACGCAAATCCTACGTCAAGGCATTAAAAATCATCAGCCGAACGACTTGGAGAAGCGCTTCCTAGTTTGGAGTGGAAAGTACAAGTCAACTACTGAGGTGCCCAGCTTTGTGAGGTATGTAAATGTGCCATCAAATGATTAGAAGTTAGTTTCACATATGAAATGCTTACAGCCAGGATGAAATGGAGCGCTGTCGCAATAAAATTCGTATAATGGTTGCAAATGTCATGATTGGATTAACGGTAGTTGGATGTGGTATTATGATTTATAGCGGAAAGCAGGCTGCAAAGCGAGGTGAATCGGTAACTAAGCAGAACCTGGAATGGCACAGTCAGTTCAACCAGAACAAAGATTCGGGCGCAACAGCTGGCGGAAAGTAAATACAAAAAATCTTCAATACCATGCTCCCAAAAAGCAATTTATTGAAAAAGATTTAGCTTTTCGTTGATGTTTGTATTGTTAGAGTGAATAGTGATAAAGTAAGCTTTCAGTCACATGATTTATTGTAGATCGCACAGAACTGAAATAAAGTTTTAGATGAATTAAACTAAAGGTATTTGTTTTGACATCTATTAACAGACATAAAATTATTCATGTTTTAGGTGAAAAAATATATACGAAAGCTTTTTAACACATACGAAGCTTTAAAAAAAATAAACAACCTCATATGTTCAGCTTTTATACACCAACACAAGCACAACCTAACAAATACGAGTGTCAAAATGTCATTTATAGTTTTTTAACGCAAGCTCATGATAACGAAACTATTTTATAGATTCGCTATTCAATAAATAGATAAAATTGGCTTAGAAATGTAAAATTTGTAAATAAAAAATTTCATTATTCGTGCTGTGCAACTGAAATTTTAATTGTTTTTAAACTTTAACTATTTATGTACTTTAGGAGGACAGTGTAAATCAGAGGTATTATCAACAGTGACCACCACTTGCGCCAAAAGAAAGTGCGCAGGCGCGGAGAGAACGCGCGTCCCGGATTGCCCAGCTGTTGAGAGGATAAGAGCGATGGCTATTAGGAGGCTCATGGGAGCCGCAGATGGGTGTAGCAGCAACCCTGCCACTCTGCCGCTGCTGCTGCGCGCTTTTCACTTTCTGTGCTTTCAGTTTGTTGAGAACGTTAGAACGCAACGGGACTTTGGAAATCGTGCGTGCAAACAAAGCTGAGTAATAGAAAGGAAAAGAAAAAAATATTTCCCAATTGCAAGCTACCAAGCAGCAAAAACAGAGGAAGAAATGTGCAAAAAATAGTGCAAAAAATACAACCCAAAGGCGTCGGGTAAAATGTGCGGGCAGCGTGAAAAAAGCTAAAACGAGAACAAGTGTAAAAATGTAAACTGCAGCATACACACACACAAACACACTCACTCACACATATACATCCGAACATCGCATACATGAGTGTAAGTCTAAGTGCCAGTTGTATACGTGTGCTTCTTGTCTTGTGCTTGTGTGTGTGGCATAACAATGACCACAGACACTGCAACAACAGCCAATAATAACAAAAAGCTAAATAAAATATTAATAATATAATTGTTTAATAAAACAGATTGAAACGGAAAATTTTTAACAATGAATATGAAACGATTTATTATATACATATGTGCATATATGTGTACGTGTAGCGACTTTTCTATACGCTACTGTGTATGTGAGTGTGTGCTTGGGTGGGTGATTGTGTTTTAGTGTGTGTGCGGTCTTATGTGTGTGTATGGCAACATTCGCTTGCTGTTTTGATTTGTGAAAATGTGTGTATCCACGCGAGTGTTGTTACTGCTCGACTAAACGACAGTGACAGTCTTCTTATAAAGGGACACCTAAAAATCCAAAAAGGAACACAGAATTGTCCTTGTGAAAAATCATGTAGATTTTATAGTTTACAATCCACTTCGCTACGTTCAAGATCCCAATAAAAATAACACGATTCTTGCCTAATTAATGCTATGCTGCCTTTGTAGTTATAAAGTGCAACAAACAGTAGCTGCTGCAGCAGCAATATAAGCAGCAGCAACAGCAGAAACAGCAGCAACAGCAGTAACAACCAAAAGTCATTCAACAAAAACTAACGGTGCCCACCGCGGCGGCTGTTGTGCTCTCTGTGTTAGGAATGAAGGTCGTCTGTAGGAGAGAAAGAGTGCACATTATTAGCAAAAACAAGAAGAACAAGTAAGAAAGGCTACAGTTGAGCGCGCCGACTGTAAAAGACCCCGTACTCTCCTTGTATTTGAAATTAATATTTGAATACGGCTATAATTTAAAATTTAAGTTTTAAAATTAAATTTAAAAAAAAAATTTGAATCAGTCACTGATTGCGCTTTCTGACGCAAGTTCCATACCATGCTGCAACCCTACTAGTTACACCACACCATTCATTTGGGAGAAATTTGATTATTTTCATTTTTATATAATAATGTAGTTATTTTAAAAATAAAATAATAATGAAATTTCTGGGTCTGTGCCGGATTCGAACCGCAGACCATTGGCTGTTGCACCAGTTAAAATTCTTCATTTACATTTTTGTTTGAAATTTAAAAAAGTATATTTATAAACTCCACTGTCGGGACTTGAACCCGCGCAAGATGCATAACGCGCCGCAACCCTATCAGTCGCACCACGCCCCACGTTACACAGAGATCCGATTATTTTCATTTACATATAATAATGTTATTATATAACAAGACCAAAAAAAAAAAACAAGTAAGAAAAGTACAGTCGAACGAGCCCGACCGTATAATACTCTCTGCTTTTATTCCCAATTATAATCTAAAAATCAGTATCCGAATATTACAATAGATAGTTCTTGTTTAGTTCTTTAATTATTAGAACACGTTAAAACATACATATGTTTGTCTGTATGCACATACCAATTCGTTTGACGTTAAATGTATGCACATACATATGTATGTGTGTCTCTCTCGCACTCATGGCATTGCGCTCGAATATACACTTTATTGCTTGTTTTCTTTATTGTTTATGGTCGGATTCTTATAAAACTTTCAGGAGAGTTTGACATGATTCGTCTTCAAACGAATCATAAATAACAATACGGTACGATAAGAACAAATGCCTTAAAAACCGCATGCAAGTTTTAAAAAGTTTTTTATTTCTTACGGAAAAAGTGGGCGTGGCAGCCCAAAACTTTCGATGTCATTGCATTTATGCTGTCTCCAGGAACACGTATACTAAAATTGGTATTCCTAAGTGCCATAGTTACTGAGATATTCGCCGAAAACATAGATTTTTTCCGAGGTGTGTCCGGTTTTTGACTCATTGTGGGCGAATGGGGCGTGGCATCGAAAAAAAAAAGATTCTTGTATTGACTGACTAAATATCGAGTCGATAGAGATCAAACTCGAACTTGTAGCTCTTACCATCTCTGAAATCTGTTTGTTCATACGGACAGACAGACGGACATGGCTATATCGACTCGGCTGCCTGTTACGCACATTTGGCTTCTGACAAACCTAATAGACCCCTATACTCTTTTTAAGAGTACGGGGTCTTAAAAGCAGTAGTTAAGCCAAAAAAGTCCAATTGCTGGCGTGAATGTGCGAAAAATCCTTGGCTTGGTTTTTGGCGCAGCAACAAAGCAACTTTAATGCTTATCACACAACGCAAACAGCAACGATTACACTTATGCATTATATATACATGCATAAGCATACATGTATGTGTGTATATTGTACACAGCCTGCGTACAACTGTTATGCTTGATGCACAGCGGAGCAATTGCCACTGAGGTTCCGTCCCGCATTTGTCTTTTTCTCATTGCTGCTCTTGGTTGTCGATTGTTGTTGTTTTTATACTCTCTGCAAGAGTATATTGGGTTTGTGCAAATGTATGAAACAGGCAGAAGGAGGCGTGGCAGACCCCATAAAGTATATATATTCTTGATCAGCATCACAAGCCGAGTCGATATAGCCATGTCCGTCTGTCCGTCTGTCTGTCCGTCTGTCTGTCTGTCCGTATGAACACACAGATTTCAGAGATGGTAAGAGCTACAAGTTCGAGTTTGGTCTCAATCGACTCGATATTTAGTCAGTCAATACAAGAATCTTTTTTTTTTCGATGCCACGCCCCATTCGCCCACAATGAGTAAAAAACCCGTCACACCTCGGAAAAAATCTATGTTTTCGGCGAATATCTCAGTAACTATGGCACCTAGGAATACCAATTTTGGTACACGTGTTCCTAGAGAACGCATAAATGCAATGGCATCAAAAGTTTTGGGCTGCCACGCCCCCTTTTTCCGCAAGAAATAAAAGAAAATTTCAAATTTGCCTGCCGTTTTTAAAGCATTTATTCTTATCGTACAGTATTGTTATTTACGAATCGTTTTAAGACGTATCATGTCAAACTCTTCTAAAAGTTTCATAAGAATCCGACCATAAACAAGAAAGAAATGAAGCAACAAAGATTTTATTCGAGAGCAATGAGTGCGAGAGAGACAGCGCTAGTCGTGCCGACCAATAGTATTCATAGACACATGTGTATGTGCATACATTTAACGTCAAACGAATTTGTATGTACATACAGACAAACATATGTATGTTCGATTATGCTTAGCTTCTTTTTTTTGTTTTAACGTGTTCTAATACAAGAACTATCTATTGTAATATCTGGATTCCGATTTAAGCATTGTAATCGGGAATAAAAGCAGAGAGTATTATACGGTCGGGCGTGTTCGACTGTACTTTTCTTTCTTGTTGTAGCACTCGTATTATCAAACACTGGGCTAAATGCCTTGAAAGCTTTAAAGCTTGAAACTCTTGTTAGCCCCAGCGTTTTGGCGCCAGTTGCCTAGGATTTTGCAAACTATTCAACATGAGTGTTTAATATCTGCTTATAATTTACACTTAGTATATATATTTAGTTTTACTTAATTATATTACCATCACTCTAGTCTCCGACTATTTAGCCATTGTAATTATAACTATAGTAACAAATTTATAAGATATGTTTCGATTTTGCGCTGACCTGTATTTACAATTCGTTAAGATCCAAAAAACATTGTTTTCCAGCACGACAAAAATAAATAGATCATTGGATTTTCTAATTTTTCAATTTCATAAATAAATTATCAATGTGTTTTGTGTTGGTATATTGTTTACAAACGAATGTGGTTCAATATGGTTCACAATAACCTTGAGACTTCACTTAGAAATACTATAAATAATTGTTTAAATCTTCATAATGTTGATATTATATATTTGCTCACGTTCATAAATTTATACCAAGAAATGCAAACAATTCTAAGAAAGCAAAAATATTTAATATATTGCTTGGGTGTATTTTTTTTTGGAAGGTTCAGATCAGAAATGCAGATTAGGAGAATTGCTAAATTGGTATTCCTAAGTGCCATAGTTAAGGAGATATTCGCCGAAAACATCTATTTTTTACGAGGTATGTTTAGTTTTTTGCTCATAGTGGGCGAATGGGGCGCGGCATCAAAAAAAAAAGATTCTTGTATTGACTGACTAAATATCGAGTCGATTGAGACCAAATTCGAACTTGTAGCTCTTACCATCTCTGAAATCTGTTTGTTCATACGGACGGACAGACAGACAGACGGACATGGCTATATCGACTCGGCTTGTGATGCTGATCAAGAATATATATACTTTATGGGGTCTGCCACGCCTCCTTCTACCTGTTACATACATTTGCACAAACCCAATATACTCTTGCAGAGAGTATAAAAATGCTTGACAACCCTGAAATGTATAACACACACGTTGTGGCAGAACAATCTTGTGTGTGTGAGTATGCGAGTGAGTGTGTCCGTGTAGATATAATCACATTTCACACATGAAAGGCTTAGCGAGCCTACATAAATTACTCCATCGCCCTGTCCGCTCGCTGCCTTCCCTGCTTAAGAACTTTTCCCACGTTTACATGTACACATCTCGTGCTTATTATCCTAGTTGGGGTCACTTTGTTTCAGTTTTACTTTTCATTCTAGGCTTAGTTTCTCCATCTCCGACCCCTCTTATTTTCCTTGTCCACCTTCTGTACTTGCTCCTTTTGATGCTGCCAATAATAATGACAAGCACGATTATAACCACACATGCACACACATACAAAATGCAGTAATTTCTCCTATCGCAATTAATCAGAATGCCATTTAGTTTATTGTTAAGTCCAATAACTTGTCAATGTCCTCAGGACATTGTCCTGTCTAGTGTCCCCATGCTTAAGCCTGCTTCTTCCACTGGAATAACTAAGCATCTCGCTACAGAATGGTTATTGATCACATGAAATACCCACAGTTTTAATTAAATATGAGTTTTTGGCTTTTCTGCAGCAGTCATTTACGTATTATTGCTCGACGGCTCTTAATCATATGTAATGTTTAAAATAATAATAATCATACGCGGTTTTATTCATATTGGGGGAGTGGGACTGGGTGTCAGTCAACTAATGTGCTTTATTTCGCAGTATTGCTGATAATTTCAAATGTTATAATTTCTACTGAAGTGCCGAATTCTCAACGAGTTTGTTAATGGAACAGTTTTAACAAATTGCAGAATGAATCACCGAATTTCTGTACATGTAAATATCGCTTTGCTTTACGAATTGATGGACGTCAAATAAGGTTTTATCAATCAATCTAACTAAATTGTGGTTTATACGTCGCAGGACATCAATTGTAATTTATTTACTTCGAATGATTTTAAGTCTGGTCGAGAGTCTGTTCTTTTCAATGATGACTCAAACATTAATAATATAAGCATAGGTAAGTTTTTCAACACGATTCGAACTACCTGACAAAATGAAAAACAAAACACACCACGATTGAGTTGTTTAGCCATTGGAGAAATGGATACATAAGCGCTACTTAAGCAACCCGGTCACACAATTATAAAATGCTCATAAGTCCTAAAGACAAACGGCAAAAAATTGTTGATGTTGAGCCGACAACGGAGACGCCAAGGCCAACGGAGATGGCGCCGAAGACGACGAAGACGAAGCCGACAACGACGGTGAAGACGAAGACGTCGACGGCAAAGCCGATGCCGATAATGACGGTGGTAACGGTGGTGACGGCAGTGGCGTCGACCCACCAAAAATAATAGAATAAGAAAAAAATTGGCTTTGAATCCAAAGCAAAGCAACCACACAAACCATATCAAAAGGTGTCTCCTCTCCCACTGGGGCCTTTGGACACGCGCAGACTCGACATTTCTCTCTAAGCAACTGCCTGCTAGTCTCTTTTTACTCTCTGCAAGAGTATATTGGGTTTGTGCAAAAGTATGTAACAGGCAGAAGGAGGCGTGGCAGACACCATATATTCTTGATCAGCGTCATAAGCCGAGTCGATATAGCCATGTGCGTCTGTCTGTCTGTCTTTCTGTCCGTATGAACACACAGATTTCAGAGATGGTAAGTTTGAATTTGGCCTCAATCATCAGTCAATACAAGAATCATTTTTTTTTTTGATGTCACGCCTCATTCGCCCACAATGAGTCAAAAACCCGATACACCTCAGTAACTATGGCACTTAGGAATACCAATTATGGTACACGTGTTCCTATAAACAGCATAAATGCAATGACATAAAACATTTTGGGCTGACACGCCCCCTTTTTCCGTAAGAAATAAATAACTTTTCAAACTTGCATGCCGTTTTTAAAGCATTTGTTCTTATCGTTCAGTTCAGAAGAATCATGTCAAACTCTCCTGAAAGTTTCATAAGAATCCGACCATAAACAAAACAAGTAAGAAAGGCTACAGTCGAGCGCGCCGACTGTAAAAGACCCCGTACTTTCCTTGTATTCGAAATTAATATTTGAATACGACTGTAATTTAAAATTTAAGTTTTAAAATTAAATTTTAAAAAAATTTTAAATCAGTCATTGATGGGATTTGAACGCGCGCTTATTGACGCAAGTTCCATATCATGCTGCCCTACTAGTTGCACCACTACATTCATTATTTTCATTTATATATAATAATGTAGTTATTTAAAAAATAAAAAATAAATTAAATTTCTGGTTCTGTGCCGGGTTCGAGCTTCAGACCATTGGCTGTTGCACCAGTTTAAATTCTTTATTTACATTTTTGTTTGAAATTTAAAAAAGTATATTAATAAATTCCACTGTCGGGAATTGAACCTGCGAACTTTTACGAAAGTTGCATAACACGACGCAACCCTATAAGTCGCACTACGCTCTCTTCGCAAACTACTGCGGCTAATGTATATATAAACATATAGTTATCTCTTTTCTTTTAACCACGTGCATTCACAACGCGCTTCATGGGCTAATTTGTTGTCTAATTGCTCAGTTGTTTATAGTTGGATTTTTATGCAACTTTTAGGTTAGTTTGATATAATTTGTCTTTAAACAAATTTTGAACTACAATTCCATACTATATTACCAAAAGCTTTAAAAACGGCATGTAAGTTTGAAAAATTTTCTTAGTTCTTGTGGGAAAAGGGGACCGGGCAGACCAAAATTTTGAATGACGTTGCATTTGTGTTGTCTCTAGGAACCTGCGTACCAGAATTGGTGTTCCTAAGTGCTGTAGTTACAAAGATATTCGCAGAAAACATCAATTTTTTCCGAGGTGTGTCTAGTTTTTTGCTTATTGCGGGGGCGGTGGGGGGCGTGGTGCCGATTTGAAATAAACTTGATCTGTGTACATCATAGACGGACTTTCATTAAAAAATTTGGTGTCTCTAGCTCTTGTAGTTTAAAAGATCCAGGTGTTCATACAGACGGACGGACAGACAGACAGACGGACAGACGGACATTGCTATATCGACTCGGCTGTTGATGCTGATCAAGAATATATATACTTTATAGGGTCGGAAGAGCTTCCTTCTGCCTGTTACGCACATTTGGCTTCTGACAAACCTAATAGATCCCCATACTCTTTTTTAGAGTACGGGGTCTAAAAACATGCAACAAAGCAGCGATAGCCGTGTCGACCAATAGTATACATACACTGTGTGTATTACACACATTTGAATGTGCTTACATTTAACGTCAAACGTATTTGTATGTATGTACAAACAGACAAACACATGTATGTTCGATTATGCTTAGTTATTTTTATACCCTTGCAGAGGGTATATTGTTTTTGTCACGATGTTTGTAACGCATTGAAGGAGGCGTGGCAGACCCCATAAAGTATATATATTCTTGATCAGCATCAACAGCCGAGTCGATATAGCCATGTCCGTCTGTCCGTCTGTCCGTCTGTCCGTCTGTTTCTATGCGAACTAGTCTCTCAGTTTTAAAGCTATCGTGATGAAACTTGGTACACATGTGTATTCTCTCTGCACGCAGTTCATATGTTAAAATCGGCCAGATCGGATCACTATATCATATAGCTCCCATAGGAACAATCGGTTCAAAAAAAAATTTTTTTTGAGCTAGCTCCACCAAACTCAGCCTATATGCATTTAGTACTAAATCCCACGTGCAAACCAAATTTCATCCAGATCGGACCACTATATCATATAGCTGTCATAGGAACAATCGGTTAAAAATGCCGAAAATGCTTAGTATGAAAATTTTCAGTGTCTCTTGAACGATTTGAACCAAATTCTCGCAATATGCATTCTTTACCATTTTCCATCAGCTGACCAAATTTTATCCAGATCGGACCACTATATCATATAGCTGCCATAGGAACAATCTGTTGAAATGCTTAGTATGAAAATTTTCTATGTCTATTGAGCGATTTCATCCAAATTCACGCAATATGCATTTGGTATCATTCCCAATGTGTTGACCAAATTTCATTCAAATCGGACTACTATATCATATAGCTGCCATAGGAACAATCGGTTGAAATGCTTAGTATGAAAATTTTCTATGTCTATTGACCGATTTTAACCAAATTCGCACAATGTGCATTTATTATCATTCCCTATATGCTCGAAAAAGTTCATTCAAATCGGACTACTATATCATATAGCTACTGTTGGAACAATTAGCGATTAAAATAAAATATGCGTGTCTGCAAGGGTATTTAATCTTCGGCTAGCCGAAGATAACCTTTTTTTCTTGTTTTTTTTGTTTCTAATACAAGAACTATATATTGTAATATCCGGATACCGATTTTAACATTATAATTGTGAATAAAAGCAAAGAGTATTATACGGTCGGGCGTGTTCGACTGTACTTATCTTACTTGTTTTTCGATGCCAAGCCCCATTTGCCTACAATGATCAAGAAACTAGTCATAGGAATATCAATTTTGGTATGCTGGTTCCTAAAGACAGCATAATGGCACTGCCATGCGATTAAGGCAGTCCATGCCCCCTTTTTCCGTAAGAAAAAAATAACTTTTCTAACTTGCATGCCGTGTTAATGGCATTTGTTCTTATCGTACAGTATTGTTATTTATGTTTTGAAGACAAATCGTATCAAACTATCCTGAAAGTTGCATAAAAATCCAACAATAAACAACAGACCTACCGATTATAAAGTTAATATTTAAGACAATGCATGAGTGCGAGAAAGAAGAATTTGTTCTATAGTCCACTGGCTTGTCTGCGTTTCAGCGCGTTTTTCTCGAAACGGCTTTTGAAAATCGGTGTCCAAAATTCCTCGAAAAGTAGTGGACCGATCTTTTTGAATCTTATAATGCTCATTAAGAACACAAAAATCTAGTCTTTAATCGTTCGATTTTTTTTTGGACTTAAGTTAGCCGTTTTATAGCCAAAAAACTGCGGTTTTTTCCTTTTTTGACTTTGACCGTCCACCATTTTATTAATTTTGAAAATTTTTTCAAATCCTTCGATTAAAGACTAGATTATATATATTTTTAACTATATTCATCAAAATCTTGTTTTTCAACTGATCCATTTAACCGCAAGTTTGGACACCGCAAATTTAAAATTAATTAATTTAAAAGTTTTGATTCTTTGACAGCTATTTGCCACATAGCTATGTAACATATAGTAATAAAAAAATTTCTCGTGGTTCCTCAAAATAGTATAAAACAGTGATGCCAATTTTTTTTGGTCAAAAATGTCCGTAAAATGTGGAAAAAAAGGCTGATAAATTTAAAAAAATGGACAGAAAACAATTTTGCAATTTTTACTGCATTTGCAGTATCTGCAGTACCCCTGATGGGTGTCGCGGATTATCTACTGTCTAAAATCTGGCTGCTGTTGCTAGCAATCCCAAATTTTTTGTTTGTAAATCTTTTTGGATTTTTTACAATTTTTTAAATTGAACTTTAGATTACAAACTATATTGATAGTATTTACAATGCCCCTACACAATTCAATTATCACTGTTATACTTATTTTGGCACTGTTTTAACCAAATATCGGTACAACAATTTAGCTAAAGTTTTGTTTGCATTCAAAGGCGATCAACTGGTAAATTAAGCCAACCAAATGCGAAAATATGACCACGATTTGCAATCACAAAAAAAGGACAGATTTCCGGATAGGGGGTGTTTGATATTTTTTCCGAACAAAGCCCCTAAAAACAGGACAGATCTGTCCGGAAAAAGGACAAATTGGCATCACTGGTATTACACGGTCGAGCGTGTTCGACAGTACTTTTCTTACTTGTTCGATTTGGAAATATTGAATAGTTTTGTTTTCTGTTGCTTCCGACGCAAAATCCAGCAAATTAAAACGTACACAAATAGCTTGTAAACAAATTCAACAGCAACAACCACAAACGGACGGACAAAACGGACTGTTTTGATTCGGTGTTTCAGCTCTGTTGTTCTTCTTTTAAATATAGAACCAAGCAAACTGTAAACATTGTTAGGTTATTGTCCATAAAAATACAAAAACTGCATATCTAAAATCATTTTTAGTTTCTGTTTCAAAATTGTAGTTTTCTATTTTTGATTTTTCCTTGTTTTAAAAGGAATGGAGATTTTGCCCATTTCGGTGGACAATGGTCGAAAGTGTGCTAGCATAAAAGAGTCAAAACAAGTAAGAAAGGCTACACTCGAGCGCGCCGACTTTAAAAGACCCCGTACTCTCCTTGCATTTCAAATTTATATTTGAACAAGAAATAAAGGTTATCTTCGGCAAGCCGAAGATAAATACCCTTGCTGACTGTTTTAAAAAAAAAAAAAACAATTGTAATTCACTTATAATTGTTCAACAAACTGAAGTTTAGCTTCTAATACTGTTTTGAAAAAAAAAAAAAAATTGTAATTCACAATAAGACACTTATCACTAAGACACTTAGTTTTTAGCACTGTTTTGAAAAAAACAATTGTGCACTGTTTTGAAAAAAAAAAAAACAATTGTGTTGTACAATCAAGTACTCCTTGAATTGTTTGCCAAAAAACATTATTAATCTAGTATTCATGGCATTGCACGTCAAAAACAAGAAAGAAAAGTACAGTCGAACACGCCCGACCGTATAATACTCTCTGCGTTTATTCCCAATTATAATACTTAAATCGGTATTCAGACATTACAATAGATAGTTCTTGTATTAGAATACGTTAAAACAAAAAAAAGATAAGCATAATCAAGCATACATGTGTTTGTCTGTATGTACATACAAATTCGTTTGACGTTAAATGTATGCACATACATATGTGTGTATGAATACTATTGGTCGGCACGACTAGCGCTGTCTCTCTCGCGCTCATTGCTTTAGAATAAAATCTTTGTTGCTGCATTGCTTTCTTGTTTATGGTCGGATTCTTATGAAACTTTCTGGAGAGTTTGACATGATACGTCTTCAAACGAATCATAAATAACAACACTGTACGATAAGAATAAATGCTTTAAAAACGGCATGCAAGTTTGAAATTTACTTTTATTTCTTGCGGAAAAAGGGGGCGTGGCAGCCCAAAACTTTTGATGTCATTGGATTTATGCGGCCTTTAGGAACACGTGTACCAAAATTGGTATTCCTAAGTGCCATAGTTACTGAGATATTAACCGAAAACATCTATTTTTTCCGAGGTATGTCTAGTTTTTTGCTCATTGTGGGCGAATGGGGCGTGGCATCGAAAAAAAAAAAGATTCTTGTATTGACTGACTAAATATCGAGTCGATAGAGACCAAATTCGAACTTGTAGCTCTTACCATCTCCGAAATCTGTTTGTTCATACGGACAGACAGACGGACAGACAGACAGACGGACAGACGGACAGACGGACATGGCTATATCGACTCGGCTTGTGACGCTGATCAAGAATATATATACTTTATGGGGTCTGCCACGCCTCCTTCTGCCTGTTACATACATTTGCACAAACCCAATATACTCTTGCAGAGAGTATAAAAAGTACAAATTAATCTAGTATTCATAGCATTTCCCGTAAAAAAAAAAAAAAATTGAAAAAATGAATTATACTAAGCAATTTTCAGCATTGTTCCTGTGGGAGCTATATGATATAGTGATCCGATCTGGCCGATTTTAAAATATGTACTGCGTGCAGAGAGAATACACATGTGTACCAAGTTTCACCACGATAGCTTTAAAACTGAGAGACTAGTTCGCATTGCAACAGACGGACAGACGGACATGGCTATATCGACTCGGCTGTTGATGCTGATCAAGAATATATATACTTTATGGGGTCTGCTACGCCTCCTTCAATGGGTTACAAACATCGTGACAAAAACAATATACCCTCTGCAAGGGTATAATAAGATTGTAATTTATTATTAAATTAAAAAAAAAAAATGTTAAATCAAGTCACTGATGGGAATCAAACCGGCACTCTCAGACGCAGATTCCAGATCATGCCGCAACCCTACTAGTTCCACCACGCCATACAATTGACAAAGATCCGATTATTTTCATTTATATATAATAATGTTGTTATATAAAAACTTCAAAAAAAAAAAAATTAAATTTCCGATTTCTTGTAGAAAAAGGAGGCGTGTCAGCCCAAAAGTTTTAATGGCACTACATTTATCGATTTGAAATAAACTTGATCTGGTCGCGAAAGTTACGGAATTTTTATTACAAATTTAAGTCTCTGAGATCCAGGAGTTCATACAGACAGACGGACAGACGGCCATTGCTATATTGACTCGGCTGTTGATGCTGATCAAGAATATATATACTTTATGGGGTCGGAAAAGCTTTCTTCTGCATGTTAGGCACATGTGGCTTCTTGCAAACCTAATAGACCCCTCTACTCTTTTTATACTCTCTGCAAGAGTATATTGGGTTTGTGCAAATGTATGTAACAGGCAGAAGGAGGCGTGGCAGACCCCATAAAGTATATATATTCTTGATCAGCGTCACAAGCCGAGTCGATATAGCCATGTCCGTCTGTCCGTCTGTCCGTCTGTCCGTCTGTCTGTCTGTCCGTCTGTCTGTCCGTATGAACAAACAGATTTCGGAGATGGTAAGAGCTACAAGTTCGAATTTGGTCTCTATCGACTCGATATTTAGTCAGTCAATACAAGAATCTTTTTTTTTTTCGATGCCACGCCCCATTCGCCCACAATGAGCAAAAAACTAGACATACCTCGGAAAAAATAGATGTTTTCGGTTAATATCTCAGTAACTATGGCACTTAGGAATACCAATTTTGGTACACGTGTTCCTAAAGGCCGCATAAATCCAATGACATCAAAAGTTTTGGGCTGCCACGCCCCCTTTTTCCGCAAGAAATAAAAGTAAATTTCAAACTTGCATGCCGTTTTTAAAGCATTTATTCTTATCGTACAGTGTTGTTATTTATGATTCGTTTGAAGACGTATCATGTCAAACTCTCCAGAAAGTTTCATAAGAATCCGACCATAAACAAGAAAGCAATGCAGCAACAAAGATTTTATTCTAAAGCAATGAGCGCGAGAGAGACAGCGCTAGTCGTGCCGACCAATAGTATTCATACACACATATGTATGTGCATACATTTAACGTCAAACGAATTTGTATGTACATACAGACAAACACATGTATGCTTGATTATGCTTATCTTTTTTTTGTTTTAACGTATTCTAATACAAGAACTATCTATTGTAATGTCTGAATACCGATTTAAGTATTATAATTGGGAATAAACGCAGAGAGTATTATACGGTCGGGCGTGTTCGACTGTACTTTTCTTTCTTGTTATACTCTCTGCAAGAGTATATTGGGTTTGTGCAAATGTATGTAACAGGCAGAAGGAGGCGTGGCAGACCCCATAAAGTATTTATATTCTATAATATAAGAACTTTCTATTGTAATATCCGGATACCGATTTTAACATTATGATTGGGAATTAAAGCAGAGAGTATTATGCGGTCGGGCTCGTTCGACTGTACTTTTCTTATTTGTTCTTATTATTTTCATACACTGGTACTATCTATATTCTTGATCAGCATCAACAGCCGAGTCGATATAGCAATGTCCGTCTGTCCGTCCGTCCGCATGAACACCTGAATCTCAGAGACTATAAGAGCTAGAGACACCAAATTTGTACTAAAAATTCCGTAACTTTCTCGAGCAGATCAAGTTTATATCTAATCGGTGCCACGATTTGATATTCTGCGAATATCTCCGTAACTATAGCACTTAGGAACACCAGGTTCCTAGAAACAGCAGAAATGCAACGTCATTAAAAATTTTGGTCTGCCACGCCCCCTTTTCCCACAAGAACTAAAAACTTTTTAAAACTTACATGCCGTTTTTAAATCATTTGCTAATATATTACAGTATTGTAATTTAACCCTTTATATGGCCGCGTTGCATATCTGCAACATACCGTTTAAATGAAATTATTTCGCAATGAACGGCATGAAAGTGGCTTGTTTATTTTGGATGTTGAGGAGAAATATAAGTTTCTTTGAATTTTGTAGTTGGTTACACTACTCATTGAGTTTTGCAATACAAATTTAGTGATTTTCCGCCAATTTTGTGAAACGGGCAAATGTATCTACACCAATTTTGAAATTACAAATTTTTTTTATAAAGATATTTTTTTATTTGAAAAACAAAGTAAGTTCATAGCAAAGGTAACAATAACTATAATGTGTGTGTAATCAAATTTTTGTGTTTACTGTTCTGCATTGCGAGTAGTTCTTGTGTATCGTCATGTTGCAGGTTTGTCCAAAATATCCTTTATCCTTCATAAAAGCGTTAAAAATCAAAAATTTAAGAAAATGAAAGAAAAGTATATTTTTTATTTTAACTCTTCTATATAATAAAAAAAACCGCGTCAAAATTGGTCTTTATGCCATATAAAGGGTTAAAATTTGTTTAAAGACAAATTATATCAAACTAACCTGAAAGTTGCATTAAAATCAAACTATAAAGAACTGAGCAATTAGGTAACAAAGTGTCCCTTGAAGCGCATTGTCAATGCACGTGGTTGAAAGAAAAGAGATAGAGAAATAGTCACGACAAACGCCAAACGGAGTATGGCCTAGGTGGTAGGGATATCAGCAATCACATTTTGCATTTATTTCTAAACCAATGGTCTGCGGTTCCAACCCGGCACAGACCCAGAAAATTAATTTTTTTTTATTTTTTAAATAACTACATTATTATATATAAATGAAAATAATCCGATTTCTACAAAATGAATGGTGTGGTGCAACTAGTAGGGTTGCAGTATGTTATGGAACTTGCGTCAGTAATCGTGGGTTCGAATCCCACTTGATTTAAAAATTTTTTTAAAATTTAATTTTAAATTACAGTCGTATTCAAATATTAATTTCGAATACAAGGAGAGTACGGGGTCTTTTACTGTCGGCGCGCTCGACTGTAGCCTTTCTTACTTGTTTTTATTGTTATCATACACTAGTACTGTCCCCACCAAGTTTGGTTCAGATCGGACAACTATATTCTTTAGCTCCCATACTAAAAATTAGGCGGAGGAGTACGGGGTCTGGTCACTCGACCGCAGCCTTGTGTACTTGTTTTTTTTATTTTGGTGCAAGAACGGTCGATGAAATGAATGTTGAGTTTTCTATATAATGTTCATGGGGGCGCGGTGTGTATAGAAGAATGAGTATCATTATAAAAAACCAAGTAATGTTATTTTCGTTGTCGGTGTTGGTGCATTTGCATTTGTCATAAAGATAACGCAAATTTGTATCCTGACCTTGAGATGAAAAGTGAAATAACAAGAAAAAAAGGTTATCTTCAGCTAGCTGAATATTAAATACCATTACAGACACGCATATTGCGTTAATTTTATTTTAATCACTAAATGTTCCAATGGTAGCTATATGATATAGTAGTCCGATTTGAATGAAATTTTGTGAGCATAAAGGTAATGATAATAAATGCACATTCTGGGAATTTGGTTAAAATCGATCAATAGACATTGAAAATTTGCATTTCAACCGATTGTTCCTATGGCAACTACATAATATAGTAGTCCGATTTGAACGAAATTAGGTCCACACATTGGGAATGATAACATATATATAACATATATATTGCGAGAATTTGATTCAAATCGTTCGAGAGACACTGAACTTTTTCATACTAAGCGTTTTCACCATTTTTAACCGATTGTTCATATGACAGCTATATGATATAGTGGTCCGATCTGGAGGAAATTTGGTCTGAACATGGGATTTAGTACTAAATGCAAATAGGATGCATGAGGTGGAGAATTTTATACCGATAGCACGTTCACCCTTCGACACTAAAGTTGTTTATAGGATAATGTGGAATTAAAACATTAAGGCCCGAGGGCTTTTGGCGCACACGGAGAACAGAGAAATTTGAACAGCAGCACATTAGCAGCAGTGGCTGTACGAGCTGACCCACTGGGTGGTTTGACAGAAGCGTTGAGCTATAGTGTTTGAGTGTGGGTATGGGTGTGTGGTGTGGGTGTGAGTGTGCCGAGCTGTCAGTCTCTCAGTCAACGAATCTGTTTGGAGAGCATGTCTATGCATGTCCATATCTGTAAGAGTGTGGGCGAAATAATGTGTTTATTAATGTGGGCGATGATTTTGAGTGATAGTTGGGGCGATTAGACTTTATTATATAAATAATGCTTTATTATATAAATAATAAAATTGTATCGCCACATCGAGAGTTTAAGTACACTTGTCACTTTGGAAACACAAAAATCGAATTAGGTCCCTATGTGATAAATAAAATAAAAATTTTAGAATTTCTGTTCCACATAATTTAAAAATTAAATGATTAAAAGTTCGACTCAATAAGAAATGTAATAGTTTCTATATATCTTTAAGTATAACTTAAATGTTGATTATATTGTCACAAACTGGTTATATAGAAGCAGTGAGCACTAACCATAGAACGCATAAATGCGTCAAACTCAAGATTTTTTTTATGAAATGAGTAAAATTTTTGTTAATTATGTCAGCTTTTCACATTTTAGTTACTTTAGATGCAGATGATGTGAACTATGAAATCAGTTATCAGTTTAATAGGCTCCAATCACTTTTTTCTGATTTTTTTTTCTATTTTTCTGTTATTGGTAACACATTAATATTCGAAGAAGTGAACTTAGTTTATTGTCGTCGAATGGGGCGTGGCATCGAAAAAAAAAAGATTCTTGTATTGACTGACTAAATATAGAGTAAATAGAGACCAAATTCGAACTTGCAGCTCTTACCATCTCTGAAATCTGTGTGTTCATACGGACGGACAGCCGGTCAGACTGTCAGACAGACATCGCTATATCGATTCGGCTTTTAATGCTGATCAAGAATATATATACTTTATGGGGTCTGCCACGCCTCCTTCTACCTGTTACATAGATTTGCACAAACCCAATATACTTTAGCAGAGAGTATAAAAAGTGGATGGTAAAAATGTCAATAGTTTTTTGTTTACACGCCATCAAAAACTCTCACTCTTCACTCTAGACTAGAAGACCCCCAATTGTTCTTATCGTACAGTATTGTTATTTAAAATTTGTATAAAAACTAATTATATCAATCTATTCTGAAAGTTTCATAAGAATACGAGCAACTAAGTTTATATTTGAGCGCATACCTACACACATATGTATGTGCATACATGTAATGTTAAACTTAAATGTATGTACATACAGACAATCAGATGTACATATATTCGATTATGCTTTATTTTTCAACAAGTTCTAATCCAAGTACTATCCATTATAATACCCGGATACAGATTTTAACATTATAATCGGGAATACATGCAGAGAGTACTATACGTTTGGGCGCGCTCGAATCTTTTTGAGTTTTTTGATCTGTTTTCATAATTTGTAGACCCTAAATCCTCTAATGAACAGTAGAGGGGTCTATGGAGTTTGACAGAAGCGAAATGTGCGTAAAAGGTAGAAGGAGGTGTAGCCCATAAAGTATATATATAAAGTATATATATATATGACCGCCTGTCTATCCGTCAGTCTTTTTGAGCACCAGGATCTTCTAGATTACAACAGCTTAAGCAACCAAATTTGGAATGAACGACCCCAACCGCACCCGAAAATTGGTAAAAACTATTTTTATAACACAACTTCGAAACTATCTGAGCACTCATGATCAAATTCACATAGAACATGTATATACCATAATAACTATGTAGATACCATTATAACTATTTTTACCAAGATCCGGATCGGACAACTATGTATATCCAATAGCTCCCATGGGACATATCGGTCAAGAATAGGACCTTTGTATGAAAAAATATATTATTAGCTGAGCAACCAAACTCACACGGTATGTGTATATAAGGATTTATAATAAGATAGAAAAGTACAGTCTACCGCGCTCGACAGAATAATATTCTCTGCTTTTTTTCCCCGATAATAATATTAAAATTGATATTCAGCTATTGCAATGGAACTTGTATTAGAACACGCTGAAACAAAAAAAGTCGAACACGACCGACCGTTTAATACTCTCTGCTTTTATTCCCAATTATAATGTTAAAATTAGTATCCGCATATTACAATAGATAGTTCATGTATTAGAACACTTTAAAACAAAACAAGTAAGAAAGGCTACAGTCGAGCGAGCCGACTGTAAAAGACTCCGTACTCTCCTTGTATTCGAAATTAATATTTGAATACGACTGTAATTTAAAATTTAAGTTATAAAATTAAATTTAAAAAAAAATTTTATATTAAGTCACTGATGGGAATCGAACCCGGGCTGTCAGACTCAGTTGCGCCACTCCATACATTTGACATCAATCCGATTATTTTCATTTACATATAAAAAACAAGTAAGAAAGGCTACAGTCGAGCGCGCCGACTGTAAAAGACCCCGTACTCTCCTTGTATTTGAAATTAATATTTGAATACGGCTGTAATTTAAAATTTATTTTTTAAAATTAAATTTAAAAAAAAAATTTGAATCAGTCACTGATGGGATTCGAACACGCGCTTTCTGACGCAAGTTCCATACCATGCTGCAACCCTACTAGTTACACCACACCATTCATTTGGCAGAAATTTGATTCTTTTCATTTTTATATAATAATGTAGTTATTTTAAAAATAGAAAAATAATTAAATTTCTGGGTCTGTGCCGGATTCGAACCGCAGACCATTGGCTGTTGCACCAGTTAAAATTCTTCATTTACATTTTTGTTTGAAATTTAAACAAGTAAGAAAGGCTACAGTCGAGCGCGCCGACTGTAAAAGACCCCGTACTCTCCTTGTATTCGAAATTAATATTTGAATACGACTGTAATTTCAAATTTAAGTTTTAAAATTAAGTTTAAAAAAAAATTTATATCAAGTCACTGATGGGAATCGAACCCGCGCTATCAGACTCAGGTTCCAGAACATGCAGCAACCTTACTAGTTGCGCCACTTCATACACTCAACATCAACCACAACCCAACCCTGTTGCACTAGTTAATATGTTATATTTACATTTTTTTTTAAATTTAAAAAAGTATATTAGAAAATTTCACTGTCGGGAATTGAACCTGCGAACTTATACACAACTTGCAGAACACGCCGCAAAACTACTAATTGCACCACCACCTCCTTGTGAGACGGCTCCGATTATTTTCATTAAGATATAATAGTGCTAAATTAAAAATTAAAAAAAAGAAAAAAAAAACTTTTATATCTGAGTCTTTGCCGGGGTTCGAACCGCAGATCTTGTGTTTACATACAAGTGCGTGGCCCACCCGGACCACGCTCTCTTTGCAAACTACTGCGGCTAATGTATATATAAACATACAGTTATCTCTTTTCTTTCAACCACGTGCATTGACAATGCGCTTTGTTACCTAATTGCTCAGTTGTTTATAGTTGGATTTTTATGCAACTTTCACGGTAGTTTGATATGATTTGTCTTTAAACGAAACTTAAATTACAACACTGTACGATGAGGATAAATGCCTTAAAAACGGCATCGAAATTAAAAATTTTATTTTTTTTCTTGTGGAAAAAGGGGGCGTGGCAGCAAAAAAATTTTAATGGCACTGCATTTATGCTGTCCCTAGAAACCTGCGTACCCAAATTGGTGGTCGTAAGTGCCATAGTTACGGAGATATTCGCGGAAAACATCAATTTTTTTCGAGGTGTCTTTGGTTTTTTGCTTATTGCGGGGGCGGTAGGGGGCGTGGCACTGATTTGAAATAAACTTGATCTGCTTGCAAAAGTTACTGAATTTTTATTACAAATTTGGTGGTTCTAGCTCTTGTAGTTTACAAGATCCAGGTGTTCATACAGACGGACGGACGGACGGACAGACGGACAGACGGACAGACGGACATTTCTATATCGACTCGGCTGTTGATGCTGATCAAGAATATATATACTTTATGGGGTCGGAAAAGCTTCCTTCTGCCTGTTACGCACAATTGGCTTCTGACAAACCTAATAGACCCCTATACTCTTTTTAAGAGTACGGGGTCTAAAAAGTATATTAATAAACTCCACTGTCGGGACTTGAACCAAACAGGAGAAAACGGCAGTAACACAGATAATGAACAAGGTGCCTTTGGTGGAGATATCGTAGACGAAAGAGAACAAAAAATAATTCAGATGCAAGAAAGAATTAATGAACTTGAAAGGGAGTGCAACAAATCAATGGCCATAGGTGATAAGTTGCAGAAAGCATTAGATATCTACAACAATTATCCACAGTCAAATTTTCACTTTGGTATGTATCAAAATCCTATACCAAAACACTTTCAGCTCCATGGTCCTTTGAACGCCCCGCAGTTGACAGGGACCATGCCCAAAGAACAATGTTTAAATCAGCCTTCACAGCCGCCAACTTCACAGCCTGAATACTACTCACGGAACACAACATCAAATAGTCAAAATTATTACCAGCCGCCAATGCAACAGAATTTTATGTATGACAATTTGGGTTTCTCTCAGCCACCTACAAATACGTATCCAGGGCTGCCACACCAGCAGCAAATGCTACAGCCTCCGCCATATAGTCGGAAATTGCAGGATCTCCCCGAGTTTACAGGTTTGCCGGAACAATGTTTGCCGATGTTTTCTGTTGCCTACAAGGAAACAACAAGCGCATATAGATATACCAACTTGGAGAACTTAACGCGTTTACAAAAGGCCTTGAAAGGTCCAGCAAAGGATTTGGTTGCAGCAATATGGTCGCCCCGAACTCTTAATACGAAGTCAGATAGCTAAAGTCCGAGCCATTCAACCCATAAGATATAATAAATTCCAAGAACTCATCGATTTCAGCGTGGTAACAGCCAATTTGACAGCATTTCTAGATGGAAGCGATGCGAAGCCTCACTTGAATAACCCTACTTTGTTGGATGAGTTGGTTGGAAAATTACCCTTTGCAAAGAAAGAAGAGTGGGCCAGATATGTCTACGAAAATTGCACAGAAAAATATCCTTCTGTGAAAGAGTTTTCAAAATGGCTTCAAAAGGTTGCTAAATTTGCAACTATAGCAATGGAAAGTTCCATAGTGAAAGAAACTGAGGATCATCGAAATGGAAATTACAAGAAAAAGGAACAGAGCACCACATACACCGTGTATGAAGCACATCGGAAATGCGTTTATTGCAATGCGGACCATCAAATCTATAAATGTGAATCATTTCGACAAAAATCAGTTTCTGATCGATGGAATTTCGTAAAGACAAACCGTTTGGGCGAGGACATTCAGTTCAAAACTTTTCAAATGCTAGAGAATGCAAACTAGAAAACTGCCGCAAGCAGCATAATCGTTTACTGCATGAAACATTAAAGCAGGCTCCGCAAAATAAAGAGGATGCACGAATTGTTTCCACTATGACTACAAGAGAAGAGTTGCCTGATAAGACCCTTCTTAAATTTTTACCCGTTAAAATCACTGGCCCTAAAGGAACCATGCAAATAGTTGCCTTTATTGACGAAGGATCCACAATATCATTAGTTGAAGAAGAAGTTGCAAATGCAGTGGGAGCAAACGGAAATGAGAATCTGCTGACATTGAAATGGATCGGTGATAAGACATCAAGCCAATTGTCACAACGAATTGAAATAGAAGTAGCCGATACACAGAACAATTCCTGTACTTATGGAATCCGAAATCTGAGGACAGTGAAGGACTTGATGCTACCACAACAAACATTAAACCTGGAAAAGTTCCGTAAACATTTCCCGATATTACTTGAGAAACCGGTGGAAGATTATATAAACGCTGTACCTAAAATGTTGATTGGAATGCCGCATGCGAATTTAATAAGACCGGAGGAAATAATAAACTTGAGTGATCAATTCACTGCCCATAAATCCAAACTGGGATGGATTATTTTTGGTTCCAACGAGAGAGAAGTAAAAGGCCACGTATATCATATCGAAAAATCTGAAAGTAGCCTTGATGAAATGCGCGACCTGATGAAGGAATACTTTGAATTAGATAATTTTGCCATTAAGCCAACGGATCCGCTTATATCAGAGGCAGATATCAGAGCTAAACAAGTTCTTCACAGCACTACTAAACAAAATGGAATACAATACGAAACTGGACTCTTATGGAAGGAGGACAATTTCGAAATGCCTGATAGTTATCCAACAGCTATGCGCCGCTTAGAAATGATTGAGAAAAAGATATTGAAAAACGAAGATTTAAAAATTTGGTATACCGAAAAAATAAAGGAATATGTAAATAAAGGATATGCCCGAAAATTATTACCAAACGAATCCATTAATAAAGGAAACAGAACTTGGTATATACCACATTTTAGCGTATGCAACATTAATAAAGGAAACAAGTTGCGTCTAGTCTTTGATGCCACATCATGCTTAAATGGATTGTCTTTGAACTCTTTTCTGATGAAAGGACCTGACGAATATCAACCATTACCTTTGCCCTCCATACTACTAAAATTGAGACAAGGAAAAATTGGAATTTGCGGAGACATAAAAGAAATGTTCCATCGTATAGCCATTCGGAAAGAAGACCAGGATTCACAAAGATTTTTATGGAGAGACTGCAACCCGAACAGACCGCCAGAGGAATATGTTATGAACGTCATGATTTTCGGATCCACTAGTTCGCCATGCTCAGCACAATTTGTAAAAAATTTAAATGCCGAAGCTTTCAATGAGGAGCATCCTAGAGCAGTAAATGCAATCACACAAAGACACTACGTGGATGATTATGTAGACAGTTTCGCAACTGTTCAAGAAGCGATATCTGTAGTCAAAAAGGTTGTCCAAATTCATGCAGGTGGAAATTTTGAGCTACGTGGATTCATTTCAAATTCTGATGTAATCCTAAAAGAAATAGAACCGAATGCGGAGAAAAGAAAAACAAATCTATCGCAGTTACAACCAGTTCAATTGAACAAAGAAAACTCCTTGGATTATATTGGGATAACGCAACAGATGCGTTGTGTTTTGAATTTAATTTCAACGGAATGCTAAGATCAGTAATGGAAGCGAACTGTATTGCCACCAAAAGACAGGTTATGTCTATGGTAATGTCGATTTTCGATCCTTTTGGCTTTTTAGCACAACTCGTTATAAAAGCTAAGATAATCATACAAGAGCTATGGAGATTGAAAACAGGTTGGGACGAACCTATACCCGAGACATTACATAAAATTTGGTACGAATGGCGCGACACATTATCACAGGCAGAGATGATAAAAATTCCAAGATGTTATGGTACTCAATTCCTTGACCCTGAAAGCAGTATACAGCTCCATGTCTTTGTTGATGCCAGCGAAGAAGCGTTCGCCGCTTGTGCGTATTGGAGAATGGAATTGGGATCGGATGTTCAAGTAAGCTTTGTGATGGGTAAAGCGAAATGCAGTCCTTTAAAGATGTTGTCGATTCCTCGATTAGAGTTGCAGGCAGCAGTGTTGGGAGTCAGGCTTAAGAGTGCAATTTTACAGCACCATGATGTTCAGCCAAGCCAAGTTTTCTTATGGACAGACTCTAAAACAGTATTAAATTGGATTCGCTCTGACAAACGACAGTACAAACAATTTGTGTCACACCGTATATCCGAAATACTAGAGGTATCAGAAGTCGAACAATGGAAATGGGTACCGGGAGCACAAAATCCTGCCGATGCTGCTACAAAAATGAAGTCAAGGAACAAAAATGACATTTGGCTTAAAGGACCGTGTAGTACTTTTCCTCGGTTGCCAGACGTAGAAAAATTTAACGAATTGGAAGAGAAACGATCAAAATTCGCGTTAGTCGTCATGGAAACTGGAATAATGAATATTTTGGAAAAGTTTTCGGATTACAAACGACTGCTCCGAATAGTTTCATGGGTGCGACGGGCAATTAAAAAATTTAAATCAATTAAAAGTCAAGTAAGTGTTAGATATAACACTAAGAGAAAATTGATTCTTACGGCGGAAGAACTCCGAGACGCAGAAGAAACGTTATGTAAGCTTACACAAGCTGAATCTTTCGAGCCTGAAATATATTGTTTGGAAAAGGGCAAGCCTTTATTAAAATCTAGTCAACTTCTATCTTTGACACCGGAAATAGATGACAAGGGCCTTTTGCGATTGGCTGGGCGTATTAACAATGCCGCTTGCGTATCTATGTCTACAAAGAAGCCTATTATCTTGCCAAGAAACCACTTGTTATCATATTTGATAGCGCAACATTATCACAAACTCTGCAAACACCAAAATACGGAAATAGTAATTGGCAAAATTAGAGAAAAATTTTGGATACCATCAATAAGACAATTGGTTAAAACGGTTAAGACAAAGTGCCAGATATGTAAAAACCTCAGAGCACAGCCTGCACCACCGTTAATGGGACAGCTGCCAATCGATCGTATTTCCCCCTTTGTGAGAGCCTTTACATATACGGGCTTGGATTACTTTGGACCTTACTTGGTGGCAATAGGAAGACGACAAGAAAAGCGATGGGCTGCACTCTTCACATGCATGATTACGAGAGCGATTCATCTTGAGCTAACAAAAGATTTATCAACGGATTCGACCATGATTTGTTTGAATAATTTCGTAAATCGTAGAGGTGTCCCTCAAAGGATCAGAAGTGACCAAGGGACAAACTTCATAGGCGCAAGTAAAGAAGAGTGGATTCGGTCTGTTGACGGCATGGCTGTGGAGTGTGGTAGGCTGGGCATTGAATGGCTATTTAATACACCAGGCAATCCATCTGCTGGAGGAGCATGGCAGAGTATGGTGCGTAGCGTCAAGGCAGTTCTAGCTTTCACATTAAAAGTGAAAGTTCCTCAAGTAGAAACGCTTCAAGCACTATTGATAGAGGCCGAAAATCTTATCAATTCGCGTCCGCTCACTCATGTACCGATTGAGCATTATGAAGCAGATCCGATCACGCCAAATCATTTTCTAATTGGCTCCTCGAATTCAATACAAACACCAGTTAAAGATGAAAGGATTTGTATGAGAAAACAATGGCAAATACTTCAACAGATGAAGCAGACTTTCTGGAAACGCTGGGTTTTAGAGTATCTTCCAGAACTGACCAGAAGGACGAAATGGCATTATAATGTGAAACCTATAAAAGTGGGTGACGTCGTTATAATATGCGATGAAAACGAGAGCAGAGGCCAGTGGAAGCGAGGGCGTATTATTGAAGTCCAAATGGCAAAAGATAATCAAGTTCGCAGCGCAACAGTAAAGACGAGTTCTGGAATTATCAGACGACCAGCATCTAAGTTGGCAATACTAGACCTGAGTGGTGAATCTCGTGACAGCTCGGTTCACGGAGGCGGGGATGTTGTAGAAACTATAATTTGAATTTGAATTCTTAACGACTATTTAATTTAAGCGATTTATTTTGAAATACAACCCTGAAGATAGTATCGTAAGTTATTGATATTTTATTAGAGCGTGCCCATTTGATCACGATTATTATTCTGATGGATGGCGACACGATTGGTAAGGCAAAAAAATGAAGCTCTAATTTGAATGATTTGTTTGAAAATGAAAATGTATTTTAGTTAATAAAACTTGCTTAACATTGCTCTATTGCAAACGCACTCGCTTGTTATTATTAAGTCATCGCCACCAGGAGAGTCAACAATAATAGTGCTAAATTAAAAAAAACAAGTAAGAAAGGCTACAGTCGAGCGCGCCGACTGTAAAAGACCCCGTACTCTCCTTGTATTCGAAATTAATATTTGAATACGACTGTAATTTAAAATTTAAGTTTTAAAATAAAATTTAAAATAAAATCTAGTTAGTGATGGGATTCGAACCCGCGCTAACTGAAGCAGCATAACATATTTCAACCCTTCTAGTTGCACCACACCATTCATTTTGTACAAATACGATTATTTTCATTTATATATAATAATGCAGTTACATAAAAAAAGAAAAAAAAATATTAAATTACTGGGTCTGTGCCGGGTTTGAACCGCAGACCATTCGTTTAGGGAGAAATACCACCACCACCTAGGCCACACTCTGTTTGGTAACTGTCGTGACTAATATAAGTAAACATAGAGTTATCTCTTTACTTTCAACCACGTGCACATAAATTACATTTAAATAATTTTACAATTTATACGCCAAACGATTAAATCTCTTAGTCTGTGCCGGGGTTCGAACCGCAGGTCTTGTGTTTACAAACAAGGAGTCTCTACTACCTGGGCCACGCTTCCTTTGCAAACTTCTGCGGCTAATGTGTAGATAAACATAGTGTTATTTCTTTTCTTTCAACCACGTGCATTCACAATGCACTTCAAGTGATAATTTGTTACCTAATTGCTCAGTTGTTTATAGTTGGATTTTTATGCAACTTTCAGGGTAGTTTAATATAATTAGTCTTTAAACAAATTTTTTATTTACAATACTGTAATATATTAGCAAATGCTTTAAAAACGTCATGTAAATTTTGAAATGTTTTTTAGTTTTTGTGGGAAAAGGGGGCGTGGCAGACCAAAACTTTTAATGACGTTGCATTTGTGCTGTTTCTAGGAACCTGCGTTCCAGAATTGGTGTTCCTAAGAGCTATAGTTACGGAGATATTCGCAGAAAACATCAATTTTTTGCGAGGTGTGTCTAGTTTTTTGCTTATTGCGGGGGCGGTGGGGTGCGTGGCCCTGATTTGAAATAAAGTTGATCTGCGTACATCATAGACGGACTTTCATTTAAAAATTTGGTGTCTCTAGCTCTTGTAGTTTAAAAGATCCAGATGTTCATACAGACGGACAGACAGACGGACAGACGGACGGACGCACAGACGGACAGACGGACATTGCTATATCGACTCGGCTGTTGATGCTGATCAAGAATATATATACTTTATAGGGTCGAAAAAGCTTCCTTCTGCCTGTTACGCACATTTCGCTTCTGACAAACCTAATAGACCCCTATACTCTTTTTTAGAGTACGGGGTCTAAAAATTGTTATCTTCGGCGAGCTGAAGATTAAATACCCTTGCAGACACGCATATTACGATAATTTTATTTTAATCACTAATTGTTGCAACGATAGCTGTATGACATAATAGTCCGATTTGAATGAAATTTTGTGAGCATATAGGGAATGATAACAAATGCGTGCATATGGATGAACTCGCACAATAGAGATCGAAAATTTTCATATTATACTAAGCATTTGAACCGATTGTTCCTATGGCGGCTAAATGACATAGTGGTCCGATCTGGATGAAATTTGGTTTGCACATGGGATTTAGTACTAAACTAGCTCCACCAAACTCAGCTTACATTCATTTAGTACAAAGTCCCACGTGCAAACCAAATTTCATCCAGATCGGACAACTATATTATATAGCTGTCATAGGAACAATCGGTTAAAAATGCTGAAAATGCTTATTATGAAAATTTTCAGTGTCTCTTGAACGGTTTGAACCAAATTCTCGCAATATGCATTTTTTACCATTTTCCATCAGCTGACCAAATTTCATTCAAATCGGACTACTATATCATACAGCTGCCATAGGAACAATCGGTTGAAATACTTAGTATAAAAATTTTCTATGTCTGTCGATCGATTTTAACCAAATTCACAAAATATGCATTTATTATCCTTTCCTATATTCTCACAAAATTTCATTCAAATCGGACTACTATATCATATAGCTACTATTAGAACAATTACCGATAAAACTAAAATTAACGCAATGTGGGTGTCTGCAAGGGTATTTATTCTTCGGCTAGCCGAAGATAACCTTATTTTCTTGTTTTTGTTTGCTTGTTTGGGAAATGCGCACTACTATGAGTACGGGATTTTTTACAGTCGGCGCGCTCGACTAGAACATTTCTTACTTGTTTCTATAGAAAACTCCAAAGATTCAAGCCGACTAATGAAATTGAGTACAAATGTTTGCTACTTGCTTATGTAAAGTTTATTATTGATCGTCGATGTATGAATTACAATGAGATTTATGACGCTTTTCGTGATGAAACTGAAAATAGCGGAATAATAGTTAGCGCCAGGTCGCTTGATGCGACATTGCAGTATCGGCCAATGCTTCTCTGTGTTGTCTGCGATTAATATGTACTAGAGGTGGGCATGGCCGAAATTTTGCAAACAACTCAACCCAGCCCATGGTTCGAAGAGTCAAATTTTACCCTCACCCGACGATTAAAAAAATGTTGAAACCCGTTGTTGCCCAAATAAATAAAAAAATAAAAATTGTAAAGAAAAATACAATTTTTTATTTTTTCTCCCAAAACAGCACTTAAATTACATAATTTTAATTTTATATGCTTTATCCAAAACAGTAACATATCGAGAATTGGGTTTGACAATCCTGTGCTCCTTTCAAAATTTCACAATAACGTTTCCATATTTCCAAATTAATTTTCGGGTTGAGCTACCCAAACTATAACCGGCTGCACCCAACCCGAAATTAGATTTTCCTGTTACCCATGGGTAACAGCGGGTACCCGACGAAAAACCTAGCCCATACCGACCTCTAATGTGTACGATGGTTTAGGGGATTGTGAAATGAACGCTAGGTGGCGCTTGCGTCGCCACAAAATCACGTAAAACTGCGACACCCATTGTTCAAGTTGCGTTTAATTCTTCTAAGATTCACAATTAAATTATCGTAAAGGTTGCTCAGAGTGTGTGAATAATATTCTAATCATTTGTAAGTTTTATGATCTAATAACATACATTTTTTGTGCCCTGGAAAAAATTACAAGAATTTAATGCGAATATCATTTAATATGGATAAAACGCCATCTTTTTTTCATGTTTCGTTTAATGTTTAGAATCGTGTTAGATTCCAAATTCAATTGGCATTTCAATTGTATGGATTAAAAGTTTTTGAGCATTATTCCGATTGGGTGATCAAGGTGATCAAGGAAAATTATGTTTTGATGAGAAGATAACTTAATTAAATTCTTTCATGCATTCATGTCGATGTATACTGCAAGCAGATCATGAGTTCAAAGAAAGTAATACTTCAAAAAATACATAAATCAATAAATTGAAAGCTAGCTTTATTTTAAAATTCGTCTAAAATTTCCTAGATGTCATTTAACGCAAAAAGTTTTTTCTTTTCTCTTCAGTGAAATGATCTAAATGAAATTTGTTCTCAAGTTACCCTGTACACAAACCTTAAATTCGGTATTTCCCATATTTCTTGCGGTGACGTTTTTTGTTTCTTGGGAACATGTAGTCCAAATAGCCCGAAGATATTTCTTTAGTCTCTATATAGAAGATACTTCTTTAGTCTCTATATAGGTCTCTATATAGGTATAGTCTCTATATAAGTCCACATGTTCCAAAGAAACAAAAAACGTATTTTTATATACATTTTAAACATTTAGTGAAAATTTTACTTAACATTAATGATTTCACAAAGTATGTGTCCAGTTATGTCAATAAAGTATATATATTCCTGATCAGCATTAACACCCCAGTCGATATAGCGATATATGTCTGTCTGCCCGTCCGTCCGTACGTATGAACTCTATAAACTAGAAGAGCTAGAGCTACCAAATTTGCAATGAAAATCCGTCTGTTTTGCCACGCCTCCTTCTGCCTGTTCCATACATTTGCATAAACCCAATATACTCTTGCAGGGAGTATAAAAATTGCAATTTGTTTACAGTATGTGGTATTCTAAATGTAACACATATATATGTGTTTGTGTGTGTGTGAATGTGGATGTGGGTTTATGCGTGTATATATGTGTGGGGGAGTGTCTGAGTTAACACATTGCTAAACTTTTTTCAAAACTTAAACATTTTTTTAAATTCCTTTTTTTCCATTTACAGTGCTGGCGCAAAAAAATACATACAAATTGTTAATTTCCCCGGCGAGAACAACAATAAAGCGAAAATGACAGCAATACATCTAAGCAATCGAAAAATGCTTTTCGAGCAGCGCCAAATGACAGCAAGACGGCAACAATAAATCAAGATGTAATACAAAGAATCGAGATACAGATAGTGGTTGCGCGTGAGAGCGAGAGTGAGACAGAGAGGAGGAGTAGATAGTGTCTGTTTGATCGAAGGATAGAGAGATAGACAAAGAGAGGAAGAAAGAAAGAGGAGAGAGACGGAAAAAGCACAAGAACACTACTCAATCGAAGAATATCAAATCAAATTTGATAGTTTATTCAAATGAAGCTGCCGATCAAGTGTGAAAGCTTTAACTAGAACTAAGTCCAAGTAAGCCAAATAAAAGAGCAACTTAAATTGTAGACGGTGACGGTGACGCTGCCTACAATATTACGACAACGCAATACGAAACCGGACCGCAAATCTTTGGGAAGCCTTTAGTGACCACGGATACCTCGAAATCGTCCCGTCCTTGCCGACGCCTGACTTCACCCACCCGGCGACCTACCCAACCCTCACTTCTGAAATATTTTCGGAGTTGGGACACTAAAACATTCCACCACACAGTATGGCCTCGGTCGCCGCTTGGCTACCCTTTGCACGGGCGGCGGCCATCGGTTGGGTGCCGATAGCTACCCATCCATTGCCTCCGCCTCCGATGCCCAAGGATCGTCGCAAAACAGACGATGAGAAGCTGCTTATAAATGTGTCCGGGCGACGGTTTGAGACCTGGCGCAATACGTTGGAGAAGTATCCGGATACGCTTTTGGGGTCGAATGAGCGTGAGTTCTTCTATGATGAGGATTGCAAAGAGTACTTCTTTGATCGAGATCCGGACATTTTTCGACACATACTCAATTATTACCGCACCGGTAAGCTGCATTACCCGAAACATGAATGCCTCACAAGTTACGACGAAGAGCTGGCCTTCTTTGGTATTCTGCCGGATGTCATTGGGGATTGCTGTTATGAGGACTACCGCGATCGCAAGCGCGAAAATGCGGAGCGCCTAATGGACGACAAGCTCTCCGAGAATGGTGATCAGAATCTGCAGCAGCTAACTAACATACGCCAGAAAATGTGGCGTGCCTTCGAGAATCCCCACACGTCTACCAGTGCCCTGGTTTTCTACTACGTCACCGGCTTCTTCATTGCCGTCTCCGTCATGGCTAACGTGGTGGAGACCGTTCCTTGTGGCCATCGGCCTGGTCGTGCTGGAACCTTGCCCTGCGGCGAGCGCTACAAGATTGTATTCTTCTGTCTGGACACCGCCTGCGTGATGATTTTTACCGCCGAATACTTGCTGCGACTCTTTGCTGCTCCCGATCGTTGCAAGTTTGTCCGGAGTGTGATGAGCATAATTGACGTGGTCGCCATCATGCCCTACTACATTGGGCTTGGCATCACGGACAACGATGACGTCAGTGGCGCGTTTGTGACGTTGCGTGTGTTCCGCGTTTTCCGTATCTTCAAGTTCTCCCGCCATTCTCAGGGTCTTCGCATTCTTGGCTACACGCTCAAGTCGTGTGCCAGTGAACTGGGATTTTTGGTCTTTTCACTGGCCATGGCCATCATTATATTCGCCACGGTCATGTTTTACGCCGAGAAGAATGTAAATGGCACAAACTTCACATCCATACCGGCGGCCTTCTGGTACACTATTGTAACCATGACGACGTTGGGGTAAGTTCATGTCAAAGTTTAGTTAATGATATTTGTATTCAAGGAAATTGATGTTAATGAATTGCCACAATAAGAAGAATAAAAACTATTTATACATTTTTAGATTGAGTTCATAAAACCATGCCGCTCTTCATCTTTGTCTTCCCTAGAGCAACCAAATCAGTCATGTCTTAATCAAACTAGTATAAAATGAATTTGGTGGCATTAACTGGTCAAAAATCGTCGTAATAGGGTTTCTTTACCATAACTACTATATGCACAACTGGTCGAAATTCAATTCGTTTAAAAAACCCTGACGAAATGTTTAATTAGTTCTTTGGTCCTCATACCTGAACTATACATAAACTTTTAGTTCAATCAAGCTTACCCCCGAAGAGCTTATCAATGTTTGTCACTACGAAAGACTATGGGAAATATCGATTGGCTCGTTTGACACGTCTAAGTTTGGAGAATTATCCTCCAAAATCTTTCTTTCAAATCCTTTTCTTCTACTAGTTTTGGGTAAAAAAATCGTGACAATTTGATGCTCTATAATTAATGTACGCTATGCATTCTAAATTCTCATTAAAATCAATTACATTAGTATATGATTCTTAAAATGTTTAAATCTTATAATATATAAATCTATTTTAATATTTAATTTAATATGAACCTCAATAATTCAGCCAAATGCAACACACTAGTTCCAAAAGTTAATTGATTGATTGAAACGTCGTCTTAGTCAAATAAAAAGAATAAAAACATGAAAGAACAAGTAAGAAAGGCTACAGTCGAGCGCGCCGAATGTAAAAGACCCCGTACTCTCCTTGTATTCGAAATTAATATTTGAATACGACTGTAATTTAAAATTTAAGTTTTAAAATTAAATTTAACAAGAAAAAAAGGTTATCTTCGGCTAGCCGAAGATTAAATACCCTTGCAGACACGCATATTTTATTTTAATCACTAATTGTTCCAACAGTAGCTATATGATATAGTTGTCCGATTTGAATGAAATTTTGTGAGCATATAGGGAATGATAATAAATGCACATTGTCCGAATTTGGTTCAAATCGATCAATTGACATAGAAAATTTTCATACTAAGTATTTCAACCGATTGTTCCTATGGCAGCTATATGATATAGTAGTCCGATTTGAATGAAATTTGGTCAACACATTGGGAATGATACCAAATGCATATTGCGTGAATTTGGAAGAAATCGCTCAATAGACATAGAAAATTTTCATACTAAGCATTTCAACCGATTGTTCCTATGGCAGCTATATGATATAGTGGTCCGATCTGGATAAAATTTGGTCAGCTGATGGAAAATGGTAAAGAATGCATATTGCGAGAATTTGGTTCAAATCGTTCAAGAGACACTGAAAATTTTCATACTAAGCATTTTCAGCATTTTTAACCGATTGTTCCTATGACAGCTATATGATATAGTGGTCCGATCTGGATGAAATTTGGTTTGCACGTGGGATTTAGTACTAAATGCATATAGGATGAACTTGGTTGAGCTAGCTCAAAAAAAATTTTTTTTTGAACCGATTGTTCCTATGGGAGCTATATGATATAGTGATCCGATCTGGCCGATTTTAACATATGTACTGCGTGCAGAGAGAATACACATGTGTACCAAGTTTCATCACGATAGCTTTAAAACTGAGAGACTAGTTCGCATAGAAACAGACGGACAGACGGACATGGCTATATCGACTCGGCTGTTGATGCTGATCAAGAATATATATACTTTATGGGGTCTGCCACGCTTCCTTCAATGCGTTACAAACATCGTGACAAAAACAATATACCCTCTGCAAGGGTATAAAAACAAATTTTAAATCAGTCACTGATGGGATTTGAACCCGCGCTTACTGACGCAAGTTCCATATCATGCTGCCCTACTAGTTGCACCACTACATTCATTACGCGCTTCATGGGCTACTTTGTTGTCTAATTGCTCAGTTCTTTATAGTTGGATTTTTATGCAACTTTCAGGTTAGTTTGATATAATTTGTCTTAAAACAAATTTTGAACTACAATACCGTACTATATTACCAAATGCTTTAAAAACGGCATGTAAGATTGAAAAATTTGCTTAGTTCTTGTGGGAAGAGGGAGCGTGGCAGACCAAAATTTTGAATGACGTCGCATTTGTGTTGTCTCTAGGAACCTGCGTACCAGAATTGGTGTTCCTTAGTGTCATAGTTACAAAGATATTCGCAGAAAACATCAATTTTTTCCGAGGTGTGTCTAGTTTTTTGCTAATTGCGGGGGCGGTGGGGGCGTGGCGCCGATTTGAAATAAACGTGATCTGCGTACATCATAGACGGACTTTCATTATAAAATTTGGTGTCTCTAGCTCTTGTAGTTTAAAAGATCCAGGTGTTCATACAGACGGACGGACAGACAGTCAGACGGACAGACGGACAGACAGACAGACGGACATTGCTATATCGACTCGGCTGTTGATGCTGATCAAGAATATATATACTTTATAGGGTCGGAAAAGCTTCCTTCTGCCTGTTACGCACATTTGGCTTCTGACAAACCTAATAGACCCCTATACTCTTTTTTAAGAGTACGGGGTCTAAAAAGTACAGTTGAGCGCGCCCGACCGCATAGTATTCTCTGCATTTATTCTCAATTATAATGTTAAAATCGGTATCCAGTATCGGTATTGGTTAAAACAGCATGCAAGTTTGAAACGTTTTTTTATTTCTTACGGAAAAAGGGGGCGTGGCAGCCAAAAATTTTAAATGGCAATGCATTTATACTGTCTCTCGAAACCTGCATGCCAAAATTGGTGTTCCTAAGTGCCATGGGTACTGAGATATTTGGTTTAAACATCTATTTTTTCCGAGGTATGTCTAGTTTTCTGCTGATTGTGGGCGAATAAGGCGTGGCATTAAAAAAAAAAGATTCTTGTTTAGACTGACTTAAAATCGAGTCGATAGAGACCGAATTCGTACTTGTTGCTTTTACCATATCTGAAATCTGTGTGTTCATACGGACAGACAGACGGACAGACAGACAGACAGACGGACAGATAGACATGGCTATATTGACTGGGCTTGTCACTCTGTTTAAGAATATATATACTTTATGGGTGCTGACACGCTTCCTTCTGCCTGTTGCATACTTTGAACAAACCTAATATACTTTAACAGAGAGTATAACAAGAAAAAACGATTATATTCGGCTAGCCGAAGATTAAATACCCTTGTACTCATGCATATTGCATTAATTTTGTTTTAATCAGTAATCTTTCTGGATGAGATTTGGTCAGCATATAAGGAATGATAGAAAATGTGTATTGTGCTAGTTTGTTTAAAATCGCTTAATAGAAAAAGAAAATATTCATACTAAACATGGCAACCGAGTGTTCCTGTTGTAGCAATATTATAAATATTATATGAAATTTGGTCGGCTTAATTTGCTTTAAATTTTTTAATACACACTCAAAATTTTCATACTGAGCATTTTCAGCATTTATAACCGATTGTTTCTTTGAAGCTATTCATTTTGGTGGTCCGACCTGGATAAAATTTGGTTTCTACATAGAATTTTATACTAAATGCATATAAAATAAATTTGGTTACGACAGCTAAAAAAAAAAAAAATTTTTTTTTAAACAGATTGTTCCTATGAGATCTATATGAATTATTCACTCGATCTGGCCGAATTTTACATATAAACCTCGCGCAAAGAGAATACACATCTGAACCACATTCCATCAAGATAGCTTTGAAACTGAGAGACTAGTTCGCATCGAAACAGACGGACTGACTCACTTGGCTATATCGACTCGGCTGTTGATACTGATCAAGAATATATATATATATACTTTATGGTGTCGGAAAAGGCTGCTTCTGCCTGTGCGAATGTGCGGTGTTTGGCTTCAAACAAACCTAATAGAACTCTCTACTCTTTTATATAGTACGGGGTCTAAAAAATATTTTAAAAGAATGATGGCCTTATATTTTTTTTATATGTATATGTATATGATGTTTAGTTAATGCATACGTAAAATCAACTTATTTTTCTTAATATAATTTTAGATATGGTGACATGGTGCCAGAGACAATTGCTGGAAAAATAGTGGGCGGTGTCTGCTCCCTCAGCGGAGTGTTGGTCATCGCCTTACCTGTACCTGTTATTGTATCAAACTTTAGTAGAATCTATCATCAGAATCAGCGTGCGGACAAGCGCAAAGCACAGCGGGTATGTTAAAGCATCTTCTAATTCTTGAGAGTACCCTTGATTATTCTCCCTGTCGCTGTCTTTCTTATGTAGAAAGCTCGTCTGGCGCGTATACGCATTGCGAAGGCATCTTCCGGAGCTGCTTTTGTCAACAAGAAGAAGGCGGCGGAAGCCCGCTGGGCTGCTCAGGAGTCGGGCATTGAGCTGGATGATAATTATAGGGATGAGGATATCTTTGAGCTGCAGCATCATCATTTGTTGCGGTGTCTCGAAAAGACAACGGTGCGTATGCCAAAACTATTAAGTTTGTTTCTAGGATTCTAGGATTTACAGGCAATAGACAACGCAAAGAGCAGGTTTCTTTTTTAAATATTTTTGTTTTTTATTGAGACTTGAAAACCTAAGTTATTTTATCATTTACAGAATGATTTACCAGATGTTTCTGTTTTGTTTTCTGTGTGTTCTCTTTTCGACAGATGTAGCAACATTTGAACACCTTTCTAGTAGAAAACAATTCTCACATTTGCCTCGTGTTCTTTAGGCAAGCAATGACAAGCCACTCTGCAACTAGAACAACTTCAACTATAAATGAAATAATAATTCTAACCAAAACAACACTGACACAAAAACTTAAGCTATAAAAGAAAAGCAATTACGTTTATAATTATAATTACAATAACAATAATCATTACTGGTAATCAGTGATAAAAGCAATTACTAAAAGCGCGTTAACTTAGCACAGGAAATATATGAAAATTGTGGATTATGTGCGTGCTCCTATATTAATATAACATTAAAAACATTCAGTACTATATACAAGATACATATGGACTTAATTCGCTTAAATACTACTCACTATGATTAAATATTCTTGAGCATTTGAACTGCGTAGAAATTGCTGTGCGAAATTCTTATAATTACATTTAACATTTTATTGTTTTGTAAATTTAACATTTTTATTGAATATATATCGAAATATTGTTTATCAGTAATTTGTGCAAATGGTGTTATTTGTTAATATCTTAGTGTGTGCTCCAAAGTTTTCCAATCGAGTCTTATTCGTTCCATGTTCCGTTGGAATGTGGCTTAAGTTTCAATGTTCAGATATGTATATGAATATAAATCAAGTAATACTGAATCATCTTAATAACTCCCTTCTATAAGTAAAACGAAATGTAAATATTCTTGATCTTGAAAAAGTAAGTGCTTTCGGTTAGTACTTGAATTCTGTTGTTTTCGCTCTCTTATTCTACATATATAGTATATTGTTCTCACCAACCTCGATATCGTTCTCGACTTTCATATGTTTCTTGAAATTTTGCTTTTATGTTTTGTTTTTTCATTGTTAGTTGTTTGTTTTGAAAACAGCAAACGACATGTGTTGAAAACCATGCGCTCAGTTCTGTTTTATCTTTAAATTTTTAAGTTTTTTTAATTGGCAATTATTGAAGAATATCGAACACTAAAAAAATATTGCTTAAAAACGCTCCCGGCGAATGCTATAAAAAGATCAGAAACAACGCAACACATGCAATCGGTGGCTGTCAACATATTAAACTAAAATTGAAATTAAGTTAAGTGAATTCAAGAGCACAAATTGTTGATAATTAAAAAAAGAATTAACGAAATATTTGAATTTGTTGAACCCGCAAAATTATATGGATTTTATGTGGTTGTAGTTTTTGAAAATAAAATGCTATATTACTGATAAAATTGTTTAATAATCACAAATATCTACTTTTTTCAATCGGAATTTTTAAAATATTTTTTTTAAATACAACTATAAAATCATTTATGTATCAGGACTTTCATGGACTCAAATCGATTTTAAACCATATCACAAAAATATAAACCATTCCTTTTTGCGGATAATCAACGAATTTAATAAATCGGATCAACGGGTATTTAAAAATCAATGCCCTTTTAAAACTATAGCTTGTAAATCTATTAAAAACATACATTAAACGGTAAATAGCGTGCGCGTTTTAGTCACTTGCACAAGTCGCACACAAAAGTCGCTCGCTGGCGCTTGCTATAATTTACCCCCTTTTCGTTTTCCAAATACTTTACCTTTCCCCTTGACGTGCCCTCGCTGCCTGACGCTCGTACAGCTGCTCGCCGCGCGCCCTACCCCGGACCCGACTCTGAATTCAATCCTTAAACCGCCCGCAGCCAACCTTTCACCGCCCATAACCATTCTTTGGTTGAGTAACAACAAAAAGTGTTCTTATTGTATTTTTGTAACATTGTCATTGCTTAGGAGAAGAAAGTAACTCCCTTCATAGACCATTAATAAACCTTTACAAACCTCAACTAAAACTTATATCTTAACTTTAATTTTAGCGTTGTAATGTTTGACAATTTCACCCCTGCTTTAATGTTCTGATTGTTGTTTTGACTAATTTATTATAACATTTATATATGTAATGTCCAATACCGTGTTTGTATTTTTGTTGTGCGTAAGACCGTGTGGTGTGTTTGTGTGCTTGTATTTGTGCGTAAGGGTGTACGTGTCTGATACCTGGCTTATTATCCCAGCTCCTAATTTTGTATATCTATGTATATTTATATCAAAAAGAAAATCAAAAAAGTATCAAATGTAATTCCAAAACATGTACTCTATGTATTCTACGTTTCTCTTTGTAAAATTCTTCTTGTACTCACACTCAAATGCTTAAATCTAAAGGATCGTGAATTTGTCGAGTTAGAAATAGCTTATAATGGCCAGCCAAAGCGACCGGGATCGCCATCGCCGATGGCCAGCCCCGCACACTCGACGAACAGCGCCGCGGGTCTGTTGCAATCTTGCTGCGGACGCTGTTGTTCCCAGCGTTATCAGGTAAGATATTAACTGTAAATACCACCTTAAAATTTCCTTTGTCTATGTTTTTCTGTTTATGTGTATGCGTTCGTATGTGTGCTTGAATGTGAGTGTGGTTGCGTGTTTTACGTGCAGGTGGGTGTAAAACTAATATTTTTCTATACTTAAATTTAAATTACAAAGATATGTGTAATGTTCCTGTGTTTCTCATGTATATTTTGTAGCCAACATCAGCATCAACAACAAGAACAATAACACCTTAAAACACTGGAGGCACTACCTCGTATTTAACTACTGTCTCAGTCTTATTCGCTGCAGTCGCTGTTGCAGTCACAGGCGCTGCCGCAGTCGCAGCTTGCTGCACTGCCCTTTGTGAAAAAGTGTTGCATGCTTTTAGGCTGACATAGAAAATGGGGTTAAATTTTAAATATAATTTGTAGAATGAGAAACTAAACGTATCAAACAAAAGCCAATGACTAGAAATGCATCTATGCGAACCAAAATAAGATCTAGTTGAAATGTCCGTCTGCCCGTCTCTGTTTCGTTTTATATTTGACATGCTTCGTAGTGGTTATGCATTTTTATTCTTTTTAGTCCAGCAGTACTGCAGGAACAATCTGTCTTAGCTCTTGCCAATGGAAGTTTTTTGATTACAGCTGAATTTTATATCTACTATATCAACTCCTTAAGAACTAGTTTGCTTTAAAAAATATAATTGACATGGTGTGTACTTGTATGGGTTTTAGCTTTTGAAGCTTAGTATTTTGTTTTAAAATACTACAGAAGCGGAAAGAAATTTACATCCAAGAATTAAAAGCGTTGACGTTTTTTGTTCATGTTCTTATAGTATAACTTATTTAACATCCGTCTGATGCTTGACCTAATGCAATTATGCACTTCTTCTTTACTTATTTTGCTCCACAGGCTTGTGGCAAGTACATGCCAGCGGCGAGCAATCCCCAAAACAGCCAAAACAATCAACCAATGGAGGGGACCTACCTAGTGGAGGCTTCCTTTTAAGTTAGCAGCTGATCAGGCTCCAAATGACGGTAAAGCTGATGATAATGATGATGGTGATGATGATGTTAATGATGCTTACTTACGTTGACATTTAGTTTAACTTGAAAAGTTTTCAAACTAAATTCAATTTGGTGTAAGCATAAAAACAAAAAACTAACAAATAATTTGTTTTCTAAAAATTTCTAAAATCTGATAAACGAGTTAAATGCAAACTAAGATATCTAATCAAATTGCATAACAAAAACAAAAACGAAACACCAAGTTACAAAATAGAAAAATCTGATTGTAAAATAAAAATAAACAAATAACACGAAGAACAATACAAAAACAACCTTCTCAAGGTGTTAATATAGAATGTATGAGAAATATAGAGACGCAGAAATGGGAGAAAATCACCCATAGCTCAGTTACCAAAAGGCAAAGTCGGATTTGATTAGCAAGGCCCAGTTAATAAATATATAAAATAATTAATATTAATAATTTGCAACACTATTTACTTTATATAGTAGGTGACAAGACAACAACAAGAACACAAGCAACAGAAGCATTTTAGAGGAATTTACTGTGTTTGTTTTAAGAGTGCAACACAATATAAATAAAATTAAATATAAAAACAATATACAAGAAAAAAAAAACAAGAACTAAGAAAACCAAAAACAAAAAAAATTACAGAATTGCAATTAGATCGAGGATCGTAAAAAAGCGAATTGTGTCTCACTCAAGCAAGTTGCATTGGGTCCAAAAACAAAAGCAAAACAAAAACAAATGAAAAAATGGAAAGAACACAATCGAAGTGAAATTAAACGAAACAAATAAATTGTATTGAAACTAAATGAAATACAAGAGAAAACATCGTGAATGACTAACCTGTGAAGTTTCAAAAATATAAAACAATTGATGATTTAAAAACAATTGGAATACAAGTATTAGTAATAAACTTCACATATTTTTTAAATGGTCCGTAGATTAGTATGTTAAATCATGTTGTGTCTTTGATTTCTTTCAGGAGTTACTCGTTTCGCTTGTGCGTCCTGCGCATTTTCATTCGTTATTACTTTAATTTTCATAACTGAAATTTTCGCATATTGTATATTTTGTATTGAGTCCAGAGGTTTCAGTTGTCATCTCTTTTCTAATCTCAACCTCAATATTTACAACTTTACCTTTGTCTCTCTCTCTCTCTTTAAACAAAAAAAAAAAATAAATAAATAAATAAATACTCGTACTCCAAAGAACAAATCAAAATATTTCAAAAAGCGTCTAAGCAAAACTTTCTTCCAAGAACTAAGTTAGCGACTATTAAAATATTTAAATGTGCATGTATATGTATGTAGGCGAGGCTTTAAATTTAAATTGAAGCATTAAAACCAGTCAAAAAAAAAAAAATAATAAAACTAAAAAAAAAAACAAAAAACTAAAAATGAAAACTAAAACTATTAGCAAATTCTAACAAACTCAAAGTAAATTAATAATTTTAAATTAAAAAAAAAAAAAAAATCAAAGAAACATTTAAAATTAGTTCAATACATAATGAAAAAATACAAATGAGCTTGTATGTATGTATAATAAATTTACTTTTATTATTATTATTATTACTACAACTATTATTATGAAATATTATCGTGGTGTTGAGTATGTAAATTGTAATTATAATATTTCTTTTAACAATTTGAGTTCTATATTTATTGCAAATTGAAAACTTTTTAAAATGAAACAAAACCAAACGAAATAATAATAAAACATAAATCATCTTTTACGATTCCAATGCAAAACCAAAATTAAAGCCAATAATAAAATATGAAGATTTTTGTTAACAATCTAACAAGTTTTGGTCACTAGAGCCGAATCCTGTAGAGGTATTCTAAAATAACAAGAATATTTAAACTACAAACAAGAAACTATACACTTAACATTGAACACTAGACACAAAAAACTCTTTTAAGTAAATTAAATTTAATCCTGTTTTGATTATTTTATTAGTGATATGTAAATGGAAATTGACACCTCATTATCATGAGTTTGTGTCTGATCAGAGCAGAGCAGGACAGAACAGAAAAACAACAATGAGAATCTATATAAAAAATTAATAATAAAATAAATAAAGGAATCTGTTTACTTCCACAACAACAATAACGCGCAACTTCATCTGAAAGTTCTCATCTCACTCTTCAACTTCCTCTGTCTGTCTCTCTTTTTCTCTTTCTCTCGCACACATTCTGACATCTGTTCTCCGCTCGGTACTCGTAATTCTCTGATCTACCCAGAGGCAATTCGATCGCAATGGAAATTTAGAGAGCTTTAAGTAACGGAAATTCGCACCATTCATCCTCGGCTGTATAAAACTAGTTGGAGATCTAAGCTAGCTAATAGGTGTGGGTAATATATATAATATATACTTACATATGGTGTATGTTTGAATGTACACATATATGTAAATGTGTTCTCAGAGAGAAACTCGTCTCACCAGCGAAATGTGTGAAATCGTCAGATCGTTCGGATAACTAGTATGTATTAAATATCAGCTTTCATTTTTTCAACCACTCTGCACAGATGTTGTGCTTAATTGTAAAGTCCACACAAAAATATTGCTTGATTGATTTGCATAGCTTAAAACTAATCAGCAATTTCGTCAGATGTTCTTATAATTCAATGGTTAGTTTAAGCTTAAGTTTAATTGATATAAAATTGAATTTTCTTTATGTGTTAGTTCAATTAATTCAATTTCATTTACTTATCGTAAATAAATTTTATAATTATCGTCTTTATTAAACTATTTTTATTTATTTTACTTGCTAAGGTAACAATATTTTTATTTGTTTGTATTAGTTATTATTTACATTTTTATACTCTCTGCAAGAGTATATTGGGTTTGTACAAATGTATGTAACAGGAAGAAGGAGGCGTGGCAGACCCCATAAAGTATATATATTCTTGATCAGCATCACAAGCCGAGTCGATATAGTCATGTCCGTCTGTCTGTCTGTCTGTCTGTCCGTATGAACACACAGATTTCAGAGAAGGTAAGAGCTATAAGTTCGAGTTTGGTCTCAATCGACTCGATATTTAGTCAGTCAATACAAGAATCTTTTTTTTCGATGCCACGCCCCATTCGCCCACAATGAGCAAAAAAAACCCGTCACACCTCGTGAAAAATCTATGTTTTCGGCGAATATCTCAGTAACTATGGCACCTAGGAATACCAATTTTAGTACACGTGTTCCTAGAGACCGCATAAATGCAATGGCATCAAAAGTTTTGGGCTGCCACGCCCACTTTTTCCGAAAGAATTAAAAGAAAATTTCAAACATTGCATGCCGTTGTTAAAGCATTTATTCTTATCGTACAGTGTTGTTATTTATGAATCGTTTTAAGACGTATCATGTCAAACTCTTCTAAAAGTTTCATAAGAATCCGACCATAAACAAGAATGAAATGAAGCAACAAAGATTATATTCGAGAGCAATGAGTGCGAGAGAGACAGCGCTAGTCGTGCCGACTAATGAATTCATAGACACATGTGTATGTGCATACATTTAACGTCAAACGAATTTGTATGTACATACAGACAAACAAGAACTATCTATTGTAATATCTGGATACCGATTTAAGCATTGTAATTGGGAATTTAAGCAGAGAGTATTATACGGCCGGGCGTGTTCGACTGTACTTTTCTTTCTTGTTTATTATTGAATTAGCAAACATTACTATATAATTGCATTAATACAAATTATTCAGAGTATTATAACAGTGTATTGTAACAGGGAGAAGGAGGCTTGACAAATTCCATAAAGTAAATTCAGTAAAATCCGGTTATATTGACTCTCAATTTTAAGTCGTTATACCCGGCAGACTTGTATGAAAGGACCAAACAAGTCATCGAGTTGTCGAAGTCGGTATAGCCAGATATGACTGTATATAAATTCTTGATCAGCATCAATAGCCAAGTCAATATAGCATTGTTCGCTTAACCGTCCATCTGTATGAACAAAAGGATTTTCTAGAGTATAGAGTATAGAGCTTGAAAGGTCAGAGAGGTCGCAAATGAAAGATTAAATTCCCAAGCAGTACAAGTTTGTTTTTGTTTTTTTGAGACGCCCACTTTAGGCCGTGCTGCCTATGTTTTAGATTAGAAAACTTTTTTGTCCACGAAGTACATGTACTGACCAAGTTGCATTGAAATCAGGTTAATATCTCGTATGGCTTCCATCGATCGATCGATCAAAAATATGCTCCAAATATAAATTAATTTGAACAAATCTTGTATTTCTCAAGATATCTTATCCATCACCTAAACGATTGCACTAATATTATTATCATACCCCATTGGTAAAAACATATTGGAATTGAGTAGCGGGCATCCTAAAGTCGTGAAGCGACTATAGTATTCATTCGTGTATATCTTGTATCACATATTTTAGTTTAAATGTTTCTTACTGTCAAATTTTAGTATTACTAATTACTATTAACAAAGACATAATTTTTAGCAAAATATTTTATTTTATGTAAGCATTTAGACTAATTAAATAATTTAGTTTATTTACAGTGTGATACAAAATGTCTTTATTCATAACACTCCTCAGGTCATTAGTATTTTGCGGTTTTACAGTTCCAACTTCCAATATTCTGTTCTTCTTAAAAACATAGAAAACTTTAATTTAATGTGTAAATGGATGTGGCGATTTAAAAAAAACCAGCTGCTTTGGCTTATTAGCTGCTTCATGGCAAAACAGGAAATGAGATTAAACTAGTGAAAAATTCCACAATCGAGAAATACGATTTTAAAAGACTCCGTGTTATACTCTCTGCGGGAGCATATTGGGTTTGTGCAAAAGTATGTAACAGGCACAAGGAGGCGTGGCAGACCCCATAAACTATATATATTCTTGAACAGAGTGACAAGCCGAGTCAATATAGCCATGTCTGTCTGTCCGTCTGTCTGTCTGCCCGTCCATATGAACAATCAAATATCAGACATTTGTTTTTGTCGTACCGTATTCTTATTTGAAATTCGTTTGGAGACTAAATCTATCAAACTATCCTAAAAGTTTTATAAAGAATCGACCATAATTAAGGAAAAACAAGTAAGAAAGGCTACAGTCGAGCGCGCCGACTGTAAAAGACCCCGTACTCTCCTTGTATTCGAAATTAATATTTGAATACGACTGTCATTTAAAATTTAAGTTTTAAAATTAAATTTAAAAACAAATTTTAAATCAGTCACTGATGGGATTTGAACCCGCGCTTACTGACGCAAGTTCCATATCATGCTGCCCTACTAGTTGCACCACTACATTCATTACTCGCTTCATGGGCTACTTTGTTGTCTAATTGCTCAGTTCTTTATAGTTGGATTTTTATGCAACTTTTAGGTTAGTTTGATATAATTTGTCTTTAAACAAATTTTGAACTACAATTCCATACTATATTACCAAATGCTTTAAAAACGGCAAGTAAGTTTGAAAAATTTGCTTAGTTCTTGTGAGAAGAAGGGGCGTGGCAGACCAAAATTTTGAATGACGTCGCATTTGTGTTGTCTCTAGGAACCTGCGTACCAGAATTGGTGTTCCTAAGTGCTATAGTTACAAAGATATTCGCAGAAAACATCAATTTTTTCCGAGGTGTGTCTAGTTTTTTACTTATTGCGGGGGCGGTGGGGGGCGTGGCGCCGATTTGAAATAAACTTGATCTGCGTACATCATAGACGGACTTTCATTAAAAAATTGTATGTCTCTAGCTCTTGTAGTTTAAAAGATCCAGGTGTTCATACTGACGGACGGACAGACAGACAGACGGACAGACCGACAGACGGGCAGACGGACATTGCTATATCGACTCGGCTGTTGATGCTGATCAAGAATATATATACTTTATAGGGTCGGAAAAGCTTCCTTCTGCCTGTTACGCACATTTGGCTTCTGACAAACCTAATAGACCCCTATACTCTTTTTAAGAGTACGGGGTCTAAAAAATATAAATTGACATTGCGCTTAATCATAAACTTTGTTGCTTGGTAGGTCTCTTTATTATAGGTCTCTTTATTATATCATGCAACTTTCAGGATAATTATATGTATTTTGTCTCCAAACGAATTTCAAATAACAATACTGTAAGATAAGGATAAATGCCTTTACAAAAAAAGGGCGTGGCAATTCAAAATTTTTAATGACATTAAATTTATTCTGCCTCTAGTAACCTGTGTACCAAAATTGGTATTCCTAAGTGCCATAGCTACTCCGAGGTACATATGTTATGTTTTAAACATTGTGTGCATCGAAAAAAAAAAAAGTTTCTGCATTGACTGACTAAATATGAAGTCACAGAGATACTTACTGTTGGCAGATATCGGCTTTCTTAGATTAAATAACTTTATTTATTTTACGACACTTGGTCAAGGCAAAGAGACCGGCACAGGATCATAAAGCACTTATTAAGAATACGCGCGATGGGACATACGTGGAACAGACACTAATATTAACTTCGGTAAGCTAGCTTTATGACGTTATTTATCACTCATACAGCTAGATAACCAAAGACAACATAGCACCCTATATTTGTTCAGCTCTTGTGCAACTCAAATCACATCTCTGCAATTCCAATTGTTTTTTTTTAAGTTTCCAAATTCTTGCGTTAATTTTGCCATTAAACTTGAGTTAAAACATTAGGTTGAGAACTGGACTTGCAGTATATTCGGGTATTAAGTTATCGCTTCTCAACATCTTATCGAGTTGGTAGCGACCACACGACTGTTGGTCATTGAAGTAGCTGAATATTCCGTCCGTCCTCTCATGTCTCTAAACTTCGTCTACTCTCTGCTCTCTACTATCAAGACCGAAGTCTGTCGTCATCGTCGACGGTAGTTTTTTTTATATTTTTGCGAAGGCGTTACCGTCCACTGTAGATTGGCATTGCATTGGGAAATACTACGTGGAATTTTTATGCATCTTGCATAGACAAACACAACAACAACTAAAGGTGGGGAGCGAAGGGTACTGAATAAGCATTATTTATACTTATTCAGTACCCTTCGCTCCCCAACCCACAAAACAAGAAAAAAGGTCAAAGTTGGTCGGGCCCGCGTTCTTCCAGAACTTTGTTTACATGTTTGTGTACAAGAGAGGTACAGGAAAAGGCCGCAATGATTTTTCTTCTAGTAGTACTAAGAAATATTTCCATAAATATGCACGCTACGACGACGATCAACAATTATAGTCGCGTCTAAAACCGAACCTCTCAGAAGCTCTTGTCTTTGATATTTGGTATTTATTATTTAGTATGTATATAGTATTTTTCGTCTTTTCTTATTCTTTTTGTTTCGGTTGGTCAAGTGACTGGAACTGGAACGACGGCCAAGACGACAAGAGACTGGACTCGGTTTGGTTGGGTGGTTGCTTGGATTGCTTTAGATGGCTCTGCTGCACTGGCATTATAGCGCCGGCAAAATGTAAGAAAGCCACTGGCTCATAGTCAAAGTAACTTGGGAGCTGACTGAGTGACTGACTACTCTTACTTATGTACCTATGAGATGTCTGCTGACTGCTAGACGAACGTTTCGTAACTTTGGGTTCCCACAATTATGCGCCTCGCTCACTCGTTCGACACGATTCACCTAAACCTACCCGGGTCCCTAGTTTCCCTCGTGTCCCCTCGGTTTCACCACTCCACACTCATTGTAATAATCGTTGAAACATAAAGCGGCGGAAAATGTTGAAAAGCCCGTCAAATATACGAATCGGGCTGAAATGTCTTACTTCACTTTATTTTTGTTCGACAACTTTGGTCAGATTGTGCAATGAACATGACGATAATCGGACTCGGTGTATAGATGGATGACAACTAGCCACAGCTAGCAGAAATCACTTAAAACTCAAGACTTAGTACAACTGTCAGAAAATGTCAATGCGGATTACTTTAGCCAATAACGCGTTGAACGCTCTTGCGTTTGGCAAAATTCGTTTGAGCTTGAATACCTCACTTTAATCTCTAATAGACCCTATCAATAAGTATTTATTCTGTACTCTTTAGAATCGAAGCCCTAGAGTCTACACACTGGAGTCCCTGTTAAAGCAGTTTTTTTAAAACAGGCTTTTAACATATAATCATTGAATGCAGCTTAAATTTAAGCTATGTATTTTAGACTGTCTTTACCTGTTAGATTTATTCAAGGTTGTACAAGCTATTTCAGGAATTCCGTTAAGATGACGTAGTTAAAATTGTCATAATTCTTTCTTCAGTTGAGTTTGCTTTTGGTCTAAACCTGTTTTTATTTTTTTTGGTTTTTGGCCAGAATTTTGGAGTATAGGCCACGCCTACAAAGGGCTTTTTTCTCTCTTTGATATAACAGATGGCGAAAGATGATCTGTAAAAGTATTAACTATAACCCCAAGACCAAAGTCTGCCAAGTGTTTTTAAAAATAATTCATTATTAAAGATGTTACGATAGAATGAATTATTCTTAAAAATACTATATATATATATATATATATATATATATATATATATATATATATATTCGCGGACATGCGGATTACGAGATAGAATTGAGCCTACATAGAAACAACGCAACAAATTTTAGATTCTCGATGCCGAACTCTAGAATGTAGTAGGAGCCGATTCCGAGCAACCCAAAACAAGTTTAATGCGACGACACGAACTGAAAAATTACCTATGAATAAACGATGAGGTCGATGAATACAATGACAGACTTAAGAATTATTGATTGTGTGCACAAATCATGTATGTATATATGTATGTTTATCTACCTATCTGTATACATGTAATGATATGTATCAGCTTGCAGCCGGATGTACTCGTAGAATTGAGAAATTTTGAACGAATCTCTGTCCGCTTTACATACCTATGGGAACCCTAGGTTCCACTTAGTTATTTAAGCTGTTGCTCTTTTATATTTAAACTAGAGAGTTGCTCGATCTTTTAATGCGTTATATATTTGTATTGCATGATATGCATATTGCAAATATGAACACGATTTGGTAACTGCACTGAACTGCGAATCACTTGCAAAACGTTTCTCAATAATTCTTTCTTTCCTTGGTTTTTAACATTTGAAAGTGAATGAATGAGTGTCTAAAATGGCTCTGACTATGGTCTCACTCAGGCAGTAGCAGGTAATGCTCTCAATACCATACTAGCAGAGTATCCAGCAGAGCTTAGACACCGGATTCCGCTTTCGTACACACCTTCAACGCCGCCAAACGCTTCTAAACTAAATTCAGTTTTGGTTAAACTCGGCAAACGGGCTCCAGATCAGCTTCTTGAGACGCGCAGCGATCTTGACGTCGGTAGCACCAGCAGAATCACAGGCAGAGGCAGCGACTGCTATTGTACATAGAGACTTACCTCTGTAAAGGTGTGGGTATATAATATATCTCATCGTGCGCGTGTGTTTGTCTGTGAGTGTTTGTTTGTAGCTGATTCGTCTTACTTTGGTGTAGCCCATGTCGGCGATGACGACGACGACGGTGTTGATCCAATCGCTCACATATACTCTGCTCTCAACACATCGACTGCGCCGCCAGCGTGGTAGCGACTGCGACTGCTCTGGTCCGAGCTGAGCTGAGACTTGCCGAGTTAGTTACCTGTTTTTCGGGTTTTTTCTGCTTTTGAGAGCTCTCGGAGGCAATGATTTCCCTCCAAGTGAGAGACACAGGTAGAAAAAAAAATACACTGGTAAATCTATGTGCATGTGTGTGTGTGTTTGTGAGGCAAGGTATACATATAGACTCGTCATTTACTGGCGACTTGGCACAAAGACGCAGTCTCTAGTTACCTAAGGCAGGGTGTGTGAGTGTGTCTGAAAGAGTGGGTGTATTTATTGTAGTCTCTATCTGAATTGATTTTCTGTTTTAACCACGCGGGTAAAAAATGTTTTAAATTATATTATACGCAGGCTGAAATGGACCAAAGTTAAAAGTGGTGGACCCACAGGGTGACCCATAGTGGTCTACGGGAAACTTTAAGGCTAGACACGACCAGAATAAGAGGAGATTTTTTTTTATAGAATTAATACTTAAGCCCATCCGTTTATGTTCCAGGTTATCCGCTTGAATAGAGTGACCCTATGTTTGGATACTGTAGCTTAGTCAACTAGCAAAACACTCCAAACTCAAAACCAAATAAACTCAGAAGCCTGGTAATTTTTTGTTTGTTTGTTACAAATTGCTGCCGGCTTAGAAGGCGATAAAACTATTGACTTTTAATATTTAAATTTTAGTATAGTATTTAAAAACTGTCTTACAAATTTGGTTTCTTGCTCTTTACTTTTCTTAGTTAATTAGTTATTTCAGGGTGTGATTCCTTTTGAACATCTAAGGATGTAAATGAGAGGGAAACAAGTTTAGATGTCTTAACAAATATTTAAGCACAGCACTAACAGACTCTTTGTATATCTTACGGATACTTGAACAACAGTTAAAATTTAAGAATTATTCTTGAGCTGGGCATTTGATTTGGGTTCCTTAAGTTCGCTATACAGGACGATAAAGTTTTCTTAGTTAAATTGATAAATAACGCAAAAATACATCTCCACTAATCCACATAATTTTTGTGAACCAGATTTTAGATGATGAATATATATTTTGATTCAAAAATTGTGTAAAATATTTCAAAGTGAAAACTAGTCGTTCGCCTGGATATCATTGATGAGATATCAAAGACTTGATTATACCCTGAGCGCACACTTCCCATATTCTCTGAAGGTTCATTAATCATTGAAATGATACACTTTTCGTTGAGATATCCTTTGCGGAACTTTAAACTGGGAACTTGAATCTATAAATCTTGAAATCTATAGCTTCTTCAGTACAAAAGTACAGCACACAATATGCAGTAGCGCAATGGTCGCTATACGCAACCAGCAACGGGTAAAAATCACTTTTATGGCAAAGATCAACCTGGCAGAAACATCGAAGTATAAGTTACCGAAGTGGAGGGTCGTCGACAGAGACACAAGCAGCACTACCAAACACTCACTGCGCATGCGTGGCAACAACGAACGAAAAGACCACAGAAACAACAAGAACGCAATGAAACGGCCGTTAAAGTTGCCAGGCAAATCCCAAAAAGCAGAGGCGTATCTTGAATACATGCACGACGACGACGACGACAACGACAATGATGGCTACGTGAGCGCAGCTCTTGGCACGTTTTGGCGTGGCTGCCGCCCGTTGGCATCATAAAAGAAGTCAATTGAATTTAAATTTAAAGTACATAATGGCCAGCTCAACGTACGACGAAGAAAGACGGGATCCAAATTGTAGAGACGATGGGAAGGGGGTGGGTGGGGCGGGGAGTGGAGAAACCAGGGTTTTGCTGTTACGAAGCGATGATGCGACGCTCCCGCCTTTCCAATTTCACAAAGTCATCTGCTGCCGTCGGTGCTTGCGTTATATGTGTGGGTTTTATGTGCATGACAGGTATAAATGCACATACCAAAAAGCCATACTTACACAGACACTCAGACACACACACACAAACACACACGCGCGAACACACTCTCACACACACACACACACAAACAGATTCATATTTATGTTGCTTATATACAGAGAGAGCAAGCAACACTTATACAGATGATCGCTTGTTTGGTTGCTTGTGTCCGTAATTTTTTGATTTAAACGGGCTTAAATTTAAAGATCAAATTGTTTTTGGGCTTTTTTGCGTGCAATGCGGAAAAGGAATTTTAAATTGTTACCCAAAAAAAATATGAACAAAAACAAGGGCCATATAATACATTGAAAACTGCAATGAACCAACAACTAATTAAAATAATAATAAATACGTGAGTCACTGTGAATGATAATTATTGGCGGATATGGTTAGCAAATTTTTCTAATGCTATCGCTGAGAAGGTTGCAGTTTCTTTCGGTGTTTTTAGTTTCCAATTGGAGTGACAAATTTGAACATTCGACATTCCACTGCTGCCTATATTTTGTTGCCCATTCATTTAAAAGTGATTAAACGCTTAATAGACACGATAATACTCATTTTTCGCTTTCGAAAACAAATCTAAGTTCCTTGTCTAAGTCTTTCGTTTTAGACTCGAGCATCAAACTTACATTTGACCTCTTGACATTTATAAGAAGCAGCCCAGCATTACCCCCTTGTGTCTCTCTTCGTCTTCTATCTAAATTTTTTACATTCTCGGACCCTTCTATCTACATTTCTGATTTTGTTTTTCTAGCACCCAGTAATTCATTTAAAGTCTAAGAGTCTCGAATAAAATATGCATTATTTGCCTATTCAAAAACAATGAAGAAAAATAAAATTTATGTTTGCAATATCAATCATTGTTTGCGACTAATTTATGACAGTTGTTTTTGTATATGATATGATCCTTTTTTTACGATCCTTAATAAGTAAATAATATATCCCCAGATTTAAATGTACTCAGAATTAACAGTTTTATTTTGTTATACTAGTGCAAAAGTTGTCTAGTTTCTGTAGTCTGCCACGGCTTTTAAGTGTGTTACACATTATGTGACTTAATTATAATACTTTCTATGGGGGTATTGAAAGAAAACAATATAAGTAAGAAAGCCAACAGACGGGCGAGGCGACTGTTAAAGACCTCGTAATCATTAAAGTGCGCATTTTTCCATTCAACAAATTTTTGTACTCCGCAGTTTTACAGTTTGCAGGGGATATGGATAATTTGAAATAAACTTTATCTGCGTGCAGTATACAAACTTTTTCTCTTAATTTAATGGTTCTTGTCCTATAGTCATTGAGATCCAGGACAGATAAACAGACAGATATCACCATTTCGACTCAGCTATTGATGTTGATCAAAATAAACATTTACTTTCTGATATCAAAAACAGGATAAACTTTAAAAATTTACAATTTAAAATCTGTTAGTGTACTAGTTCCACACATGTAAGCTTAACATTCCAAGGCATAACTGACATATTTTATTTTTTGTTTTTAACCCTCTACTTCACCGAGTTTGAAAAAAAGTTTGTTTTGGAAAAATTTTTGAAATGTGGAGATTCAGGATTTATAGGGTCAAACGTTGACCCCGCTTGAAACTTTTTTAAAAGTTTACCAATGCAGCAATACACATATAATTTTTGTTCAGCTAAGTCAATTAAATCTATCAATTAAATCAATGAGCAAAAAACTAGACTTATCTCGGAAAAATAGATGTTTTAAGCGAATATCTCAGTAACTACGGTACTTAGGAACACCAATTTTGATATGCAAGTTCCTAGAGACAGTATAAATGCATTGCCATTTAAAATTTTGGCTGCCACGCCCCCTTTTTCCGTAAGAAATACAAAAAATTTTCAAACTTGCATGGTGTTTAAACCGATACCGATACCGGATACCGATTTTAAAATTATAATTGGGAATAAATGCAGAGAGTACTATACGGTCGGGCGCGCTCGACTGTACTTTTCTTTCTTGTTTAAATTTTGGTACTTTCCACCTTCATTGTTAAAAACAAGTAAGAAATGCTACCGGCCGGCGCGCCGATTGTAAAAGACCCTGCATTCTCCTTGTTTTCGAAACTAATATTTGAATACGACTGTTATTTATAATTTAAGTTTTAAAATTAAATTTAAACAAGTAAGAAAGGCTACAGTCGAGCGCGCCGACTGTAAAAGACCCCGTACTCTCCTTGTATTCGAAATTAATATTTGAATACGACTGTAATTTCAAATTTATGTTTTAAAATTAAATTTAAAAAAAAATGTATATCAAGCACTGATGGGAATCGAATCCGCGCTTTCAAACTCAGGTTCCAGAACATGCAGCAACCCTACTAGTTGCGTCACTCCATACACTCGACATCAACCACAACCCAACCCTGTTGCACTAGTTAATATTTTATATTTACATTTTTTTTTAAATTTAAAAAAGTTTATTAGAAAATTTCACTGTCGGGAATTCAACCTGCGAACTTATACTCAACTTGCAAAACACGCCGCAGCACTACTAATTGCACCACCACCTCCTTGTGAGACGGCTAAGATTATTTTCATTAAGATATAATAGTGCTAAATTAAAAATTAAAAAAAAGAAAAAAAAAACTTTAATTTCTGAGTCTGTGCCGGGGTTCGAACCGCAGGTCTTGTGTTTACATACAAGTGCATCAACCACGTGCATTGACAATGCGCTTCAAGGGACACTTTGTTACCTAATTGCTCAGTTGTTTATAGTTGGATTTTTATGCAACTTTCAGGGTAGTTTGATATGATTTGTCTTTAAACGAATCTTAAATTACAACACTGTACGATGAGGACAAATGCCTTAAAAACGGCATCGAAAATGAAAATTTTATTTATTTTTTTGTGAAAAAAGGCGTGGCAGCAAAAAATTTTTAATGGCACTGCATTTATGCTGTCCCTAGGAACCTGCGTACCCAAATTGGTGGTCGTAAGTGCCATATTTACGGAGATATTCGCGTAAAACATCAATTTTTTTCGAGGTGTCTTTGGTTTTTTGTTTATTGCGGTGGCGGTAGGGGGCGTGGCACTGATTTGAAATAAACTTGATCTGCTTGCAAAAGTTACTGAATTTTTATTACAAATTTGGTGGTTCTAGCTCTTGTAGTTTAAAAGATCCAGGTGTTCATACAGACGGACGGACGGACGGACGGACAGACGGACAGACGGACATTGCTATATCGACTCGGCTGTTGATGCTGATCAAGAATATATATAATTTATGGGGTCGGTAAAGCTTCCTTCTGCCTGTCACGCACATTTGGCTTCTGACAAACCTAATAGACCCCTATACTCTTTTTAAGAGTACGGGGTCTAAAAAAAAAGAAAAATTAAATTACTGGGTCTCTGCCGGGTTTGAACCGCAGACCATTCGTTTAGGGAGAAATATCACCACCACCTAGGCCACACTCTGTTCGGTTACTGTCGTGACTAATATAAGTAAACATAGAGTTATCTCATTTCTTTCAACCACGTGCACATAAATTACATTTATACAATTTTACAATTTATACGCCAAACGACTTACCGCAACCCTACACTGTTCCATCAGTTAATATTGTATATTAACATTTTTGTTTGAAATTTAAAAAAGTATATTAATAAATTTCACTGTCAGAAATTGAACCTGCGAACTTATACACAAGTCCGATTATTATCATTTACATATAATAATGTTGTTATATAACAAGTACAAAAAAAAAAAAAATAAATCTCTGAGTCTGTGCCGGTGTTCGAACCGCAGGTCTTGTGTTTAAATACAAGGAGTCTCTACTACCTGGGCCACGCTTCCTTTGCAAACTTCTGCGGCTAATGTATAGATAAACATAGTGTTATTTCTTTTCTTTCAACCACGTGCATTCACAATGCACTTCAAGTGATAATTTGTTACCTAATTGCTCAGTTGTTTATAGTTGGATTTTTATGCAACTTTCAGGGTAGTTTAATATAATTAGTCTTTAAACAAATTTTTTATTTACAATACTGTAATATATTAGCAAATGCTTTAAAAACGTCATGTAAATGTTGAAATGTTTTTTAGTTTTTGTGGGAAAAGGGGGCGTGGCAGACCAAAACTTTTAATGACGTTGCATTTGTGCTGTTTCTAGGAACCTGCGTAACAGAATTAGTGTTCCTAAGTGCTAAAGTTACGGAGATATTCGCAGAAAACATCAATTTTTTGCGAGGTGTGTCTAGTTTTTTGCTTATTGCGGGGGCGGTGGGGTGCGTGTCCCTGATTTGAAATAAACTTGATCTGTGTACATCATAAACGGACTTTCATTTAAAAATTTGGTGTCTCTAGCTGTTGTAGTTTTAAAGATCCAGGTGTTCATACAGACGGACAGACAGACGGACAGACGGACATTGCTATATCGACTCGACTGTTGATGCTGATCAAGAATATATATACTTTATAGGTTCGGAAAAGCTTCCTTCTGCCTGTTACGCACATTTCGCTTCTGACAAACCTAATAGACCCCTATACTCTTTTTATACTCTCTGCAAGAGTATATTGGGTTTGTGCAAATGTATGTAACAGGCAGAAGGAGGCGTGGCAGACCCCATAAAGTATATATATTCTTGATCAGCGTCACAAGCCGAGTCGATATAGCCATGTCCGTCTGTCCGTCTGTCCGTCTGTCTGTCTGTCCGTCTGTCTGTCCGTATGAACAAACAGATTTCGGAGATGGTAAGAGCTACAAGTTCGAATTTGGTCTCTATCGACTCGATATTTAGTCAGTCAATACAAGAATCTTTTTTTTTTTCGATGCCACGCCCCATTCGCCCACAATGAGCAAAAAACTAGACATACCTCGGAAAAAATAGATGTTTTCGGTTAATATCTCAGTAACTATGGCACTTAGGAATACCAATTTTGGTACACGTGTTCCTAAAGGCCGCATAAATCCAATGACATCAAAAGTTTTGGGCTGCCACGCCCCCTTTTTCCGCAAGAAATAAAAGTAAATTTCAAACTTGCATGCCGTTTTTAAAGCATTTATTCTTATCGTACAGTGTTGTTATTTATGATTCGTTTGAAGACGTATCATGTCAAACTCTCCAGAAAGTTTCATAAGAATCCGACCATAAACAAGAAAGCAATGCAGCAACAAAGATTTTATTCTAAAGCAATGAGCGCGAGAGAGACAGCGCTAGTCGTGCCGACCAATAGTATTCATACACATGTGCATACATTTAACGTCAAACGAATTTGTATGTACATACAGACAAACACATGTATGCTTGATTATGCTTATCTTTTTTTTGTTTTAACGTATTCTAATACAAGAACTATCTATTGTAATGTCTGAATACCGATTTAAGTATTATAATTGGGAATAAACGCAGAGAGTATTATACGGTCGGGCGTGTTCGACTGTACTTTTCTTTCTTGTTTAGAGTACGGGGTCTAAAAATAAAATCATGCACTTTTTCGAGCCCTCAAGGTATGCAAACCCTTAAACATCTATTTATACTCTCTGCAAGAGTATATTGGGTTTGGGCAAATGTATGTAACAGGCAGAAGGAGGCGTGGCAGACCCCATAAAGTATATATATTCTTGATCAGCATCACAAGCCGAGTCTTCATAGCCATGTCCGTCTGTCCATCCGTATGAACAAACAGATTTCAGAGATGGTAAGAGCTACAAATTGGAGTTTGGTCTCTATCGACTCGATATTTAGTCAGTCAATACAAGAATCTTTTTTTTCTTACTTTTTTTCCGAGGTATGTATAATTTTGTTCTCATTATAGGCGAATGGGGTGGTGGTGGTATTTTTCCCTAAACGAATGGTCTGCGGTTCAAACCCGGCACAGATCCAGTAATTTAATTTTTCTTTTTTTTTTATGTAACTGCATTATTATATATAAATGAAAATAATCGTATTTGTACAAAATGAATGGTGTGGTGCAACTAGAAGGGTTGAAAGATGTTATGCTGCTTCAGTTATCGCGGGTTCGAATCCCATCACTAACTAGATTTTTTTTTTAATTTTATTTTAAAACTTAAATTTTAAATTACAGTCGCATTTAAATATTAATTTTGAATACAAGGAGAGTATGGGGTCTTTTACAGCCGGCGCGCTCGACTGTAGCCTTTCTTACTTGTTTTAAATAAACTTGATCTGCGTACATTATAGACGGATTTTCATTTCATGTCATTCTATATGATGCTGATCATGAATATATATACATTATAGGGTCGGAAAAGCTTTCTTCTGCTGTTACGCACATTTGGCTTCTGACAAAAATAACAGAAACAAAATTTTTTTTTCAATCAATTTTTCCCATGGGAGCTATATAATATAGTGATCCGATCTGGCCAACATTTAACATATGAACTGCATGCAGAGAGAATGCAAATCTGTACCAAGTTTCATCAAGATAGCTTTAAAACTGAGCGACTAGTTTGCATAGAAACAGACGGACATGGCTATATCGACTCGTTTGTTGATGCTGATCAAGAATATATATACTTTATGGAGTCGGAAACGCTTGCTTCAATGCGATACAAAATTCGTGACAAAAACAATATACCCTCTGCAAAGGTACAAAAATATTCATACGTTGTGCATAAAAAATGGATTGTTCAAGGACACACAATTTTTAAAACTAATATTACAAAAACCAATGTTGAAAATCGTTTGATAAGTTATTGAGTTATCGTGATCACCGCAACAGTACTTTTGAAAAACCCACTCCGATAAAATCGCGTTTAAAGTTTTGTGCAACGTGGTCTATGGATAAAGCCTGCGCGGTGCAAACTCCTGTAATTTGAAAATCAGTGATCCGATATCGATGATATTTTGAACAGATATTATCGAAAATATGTAATTTCAGAATGTTAAAATAAAATTCAATTTGGCAAGCCGCAACTTTGTTTGTAACCCCTTAATTGTTCAGGTGAGCGATACATTCGGTTGGTATTTATATCAGTTGGTAGATTATTTGAATGCCATAGATTTTAAATAACCTTTTGTCCAGCAAGCCAGTCTTTTGAAACAGTTAAAAAGCATAAGTATATCATATAGTGCCAACTAGTTAACAAGTTGGTCATCCAAGCCCCTGGAGTCTATTGCTAGAACACCTTGAACCCGATCCAAATCCAGGAACGTGTATGTTTATACCAGATCACAAAAAAGTCTATTCTATCTATGCAATACATGCAACATTCGAAATTTTAAATTCAGCTTTTGGGGACTGCTTAAGCCGCAATCACAACTAATAAAAAGCCATTTAACCAAACTTGTTTTGGCCCACCATATACCAACACAGAAATAAGGAACAAATACGAATCGAAAATAACCCAAAAAGTCAATAATCTGATTGTGAAATAAGTATCAAGAAAACAATGACAACAACAGTAACAACCCGACGTCGACTTTGACAACGATGTTTAATTAAAAAATCAAATTAATGAAATAAAAATAAGAATAAATAAAGTAAATGTTGGTAACACAGCGAATGTGCTCGGGCTCAAATGAAAGCGGCCAAAACGAAAACAAAAAATAACTTTTAAGTTCAAAGCGAAACTGTACCCCCTCGACTCTGGCTAAGATGCTGATGGTAATGATGATGACGATGACGATGCTGTTGCGTAGAACGGTTGAGTAAAGCGTATGGGCCAAAAACAGAACACAAAAGGTAAAAATAAAAAAAAATAAAAGAAAGAAACCCGGTTAAGAAAACAACAACAACATCACTAGCAACAGCAGCAGAGATCGATACAATTTTGTATTTTTTGTTCATCGGCGAGTTTTGGGCATTGGCATTAAAAGTCAGAGAATACTATCAGTGCCAAGTCACTCACACACACGCACACACGCTCATACACTCACACGAGCACGCACAGACAAGAAGGCAAATGAACCATGTTACCTTTGACTTTAAAATGGAGACTATAACAGAATAAAAGGATTGGAGATAAGAGCCAGAGTCGGACTCCAAGAGAGAATCGAAATCAGAATTTGCATTGGATTTTAACTGCTACCGATGCCGATGCAGCTCCGACTTCGGTTTCTTCGAGCTCCCCGCTTTTTTCAAGTGTTTCGTTGTTCGCATCAAAGCAAGTTTTGCTGAGCATGGTAACAAGTTTGAAAATTCTAAAAATAAAACTGGTAGGTTTGTCGTCGTCGTTTAAATAAAACGGGAGAGTGGGTTACCTGTATATATGTTTTGCAACAAAAATAACCAAAATGAGAAATACTTCAAAGGAACGGAGTGAAGAGAAGTGCCTTGTACAGGCAAAACGTAACAGGCAGCAGACTCTGACGAGAACGGATGGAATTGAAAAAGAAGTTTCACCCAAGTTACTCTCGTTTCAACTCACAAATAACCGACAACGGCACATCAGAAGCAGCTGCACTCGGTTTGCTTGGATAATTGTCAGGGATGGATGCTATAATGCTATATATGCACATAAAATGCAAAGAGATTATGGTTAGTCTGAACAGTATTATCGACATAATAATTGCAATTATTAACAAGCCGTTTATTTTATTTAAGTCAGGCTGTATAGTATATTCATGCTATTTTCTGAAATGGAATAAGAAGGAATGTTGTTGTATGCGGGAAGCCCCAAACAAGTCATTTTCTTACATTAGTTTATTAAGAAGAAACACGAATATTTAATCAATATATTTGTAATTTTTTAAGGCAAATACATTTTTAAACCCGTTAGTCGTAAAGTACATGGGTATATTGTAGTCGTTGGAATGTATGTAACAGGAGAAGGAGGCGTGGCAGACACCGTAAATAATATATATTCTTGATCAGCATTAACAAACGAGTCGATATAGCCACGTTCGTCTGTCCGTCCGTCCGTCTATCTGTCTGTGTGAACAAAAGGATCTCAGCAACTTTAAGAGCTTGAAAGACCCGAGGTCGCAAATGAAAGATAAAATACCCAAGCAATACAAGTTTCTTTTTGTTTTTTTTTTTTTGACACACCCACTTTAGGGCGTTTTATGTTCATATTAAGTAAAATGCGGGTAAAAATAGTATGTTTAAGTGTAGAACATTTTTTTGTTAGTTACGTTATCTAAACTAAATTCACATAGGATGTACATATCTATAGCATACATATGCTGACCAAGTTTGATCCAAAGCTAAACGATAGCTCCCATAGAAACAATCGGTTAAAATATGCTCTAATCATAAATTTGTATGAAAATTTTTTGTGTTTTTCAAGCTATCTTAGCCATCCCCTAAGCTTTTGAACTAATATGATTATCATTACCCATTGTTAATAACTTATTGAAACTGAGTAACGGGTATCCCAAAGTCGCGAGGCGACTATAGCATTCTTTCTTGTTTAAATTAATAATTTTATTTACTTAATTGTATTTTATTTATATATAATGTAATACAAATGTAATACAAAATGTAATAATAAACAGTTATTTCGTTTTTCCATTGAAAGAATGGGTTTAATTATTATTAAGTATATAAATCTTCTTTTATTCAAGATATTCCACCTGCTATTAAAAATATATTTTTTATATTTTAGACTAGTCCTATGCATAGGTAAACGCTAACCTTAATTTGGAAGAACACTGGTGTTCAGTTATGTGATAAAAAGTTTCTTATTAATACTGGCATTAAGCCTATCCCTGGTTCGTCCAGGGCCCGATGGACCTTGTGATCATGACTCTGCTTAAATGTTGTTCTCGTTGTCTCTCCATTCACATCATCATCTTAACGTTTGCTTGTAACAAGTAACGCGCATCTTCATCTACACAAGTGTGTATGTGTGTGGGGTTTGTCTGTTTATGCTGGCAAAGTATTAACTGACTTTTACCTGTGCTACCTGCTCACAGGTAGGCGCAAGTGCACGTGTATCTGCATTTATGTACATATACATGCATCCTTAGCATCATTGCAGCTGCAGAACATCAACCAACGGTCAGCAACACCCGATTCAGAGAGACAAAACCTCATTATTGCCATGTAGTTTTCTCGCACATAAAGACATAGTATATAAAGGCCATAAGATTGTGTCTTCTTCTTTACTCGCTTTCTGTGTCTCTCAGTTCCGGTCTCAGTCTTTGTCCCTGCCTCTATCTCTATCTGGGACTCTGTTCAACTGTTGGTCTTGGTATGACTCGGCATATTGGGGTATCTACTAGTTAGGCGTCTGAATTTGTTTAATGGCTTTAGGAAATCGAAAATTAAATAATTTATCTCGATTTTATGACGTTACATGCAGGTTTTTCCCCACCGAGTGCAAGAATGCTATAAATCCTCAGCTTAAAAGCAAACTAAACAAGAAAGAAAATTACAGTTGAGCACGCCCGACCGTATAATACTCTCTGCTTTTTTCCCAATTATAATGGTAAAACAATAGATAGTTCTTGTATTAAAACACGTTAAAACAAAAATAAAACTAAGCATAATCGCATACACATGTGTTTGTCCGTATGCACATACCAACTCGTTTGACGTTAACGTTTGCGGTGTATGTGTACTGTTGGTCGGCACGGCCAACGGTGGCAGTCCAAAATTTTAAACGGCAATGCATTTTTGCCGCATTCGCCCACAATGAGCTAAAAACTCGACACACCTCGGAAAAATCTGTTTTCTGCGAATATCTCTGTAACTATGAAACTTATAAATACCAAGACTACGGTCGGGCGCGTTCTACTGTACTTTACTTACTTGCTTATTATTGCTTTTTTCACAAAAAAGCAGCTAAACCAAACAATGTTTCTTAAGACTACATTACAATTTAGTTGGAAATTTTATTTTGGAAATCAGCTATTTTTTATTGTTAGATTAAATAAAATAATATATTGTTAGAACAGCTTTACTTTCTCAATGCCGTACCAATGAGTAGGATACGGGTTTTTTCGCTTACGTCGAGCCATAATGTCGTGCAGCGCTGGCATCACCAGTGCCAACGGATCCAATATTTTGGAATAGATCTGAAACAAATCTGCCCACTGTGTCATCAATTTTAAAAGCTCCACGTCTGTAGATATGGTCAGCAGCGTTATATGCGAAGTTATCACTGCGCCCAACCATTGAAAAGCTTGAAGTTCAGTGCACATGTTGCCTAAAGAAAGTGCATCCTGGCTAGGACGCTCCTCGAGCTTTAAATTCGATTCACTGGCGAGCATATACAAATGATGCAGAAGTCGCTGGACGTGAGAGAGCTCAAGGCGTTGCTTCAGATGCTTCTCAATAGCAGCCGAGTTAAAGCTGCATGCGAGCACGGCATTAAGGAGCTCATCGTTTTTATCCGCGTCCATAGTGGTACCGTTGGAAAGGCTGGTGGGCGTTGGTGTGTTGTCAAGAGCATAGCGTAAACACCATGCCAGGACGTGTTCCGAGATGTTAGTATAACGACGAACACACATCAGCACATGATCCGTGTTTTGCGTTTTAATAAACATCGTTAATAACTTCTCGGCAATCTCCTGCTCACCGGCTCCACTTCGTTCCAGTTGCCTAACTATTGATTGCACAGCAAGATTTTGAGGCCCGGTATCGAAGTAGTTTCGCATAAGTGTAATATTAACGTCCTCAAGTCCGTTGTCCATAAGAACCATCTCACCATCCACATGTTGCTTGATGAGGTCGTTTAGCTCCTGTCTTAAAATGTCAGGTGATTCAAAGGCTACAGCTTTTCCGTCAGATTTCGGTAGTTTTGTCGATGGCTGCTTTAAAAGCTTTGTCTTCCTAATGGGATTATGGGCGCGACTATTGCCGCTAAATTTGAAAGCTGCCTCCAATGACTCCTCCTCGTTAATGTGATCCAACTCAATGGGCGTCAAATGTGTTTCATTTAATTGGGAGCCAAGCATGTCCACTAGAAGTTCATCGTTCATGCGATAGCGCACTGCCGCAATGTGCTGACCCATGGCGAGAAGAATGTGCTCATCCCTGGCCCACAAGCGTGAAAAGTCCAAATAGACTTTAAAGTATTGCTTTGCATTAACTACTTTGAATTGCGTATTGTACACCAGAAGGGAGGCCCCTTCCTGACCATAGTTGGCACCATATATAGCAGCAAAGTTACGAGACAGTCCTTGCAACGACAACTTGCTTTCCACGTTCAATTCAGCAAGCATAGAAACAAACTGCCCTGGGGCACTTTCGTGGGAACGTTCCGCAAGGCTTAGCATGAAAATTCGTTTGTCGGACCCTGAATTAAAAATATTTTTTCAATGAAATAACCATTCAACGATCTGCATCATAAATCACACTACTTACAAATGGTCATTAATTGTGGGCCTGTGTCGCCTTCGATTACAGCATGACCAGTTAGTCCAACTGATTCTCTCTTTATTACGTAGGTCCGCTTGTTATTATTGGCCAAGGAGCGTCGTTCAAGGATAAATTCACCAGTGGCATTTTTCTCCATAAAGTATGTGAGAACCTGTCTGCCGTCGGAAAGCGTGTGCACAGTTGGCTTGCTCAGCGTATTGTTGGCTGCGAGCGCCAATTGCTCAGCCGTGTCTTCCTTCTGCCCTTTACGGGACGCCAAAGCCTTCGATATGGACTGGCACATTCCATCGCTATACAGGACGACAGCTTCCTGGTCGGTGTACACCACATGAGCAATGCTTTTTTGGAACTTAAGCTTCTTACACTTGGAAACATCGGACGTAGTAGCGTCCCAAATACGAAGGGCGTGATTGCCAAACACACCAACGTATTTTCGACTGCATGGATCGTATATTACTTTAGCGGAGAGTTTTTCTGGCATGGACCAACTATGTAGTTGTTTATGCGTGCTAATCTACACCCCATTCAAAAAAAACTATTAGCAAAATTCTAAAATTTATAATGTTAACTACTCACATTTAATATTACAACAACATTGCGTGCCAAAGTGGTAATTACATTGCCAGATTCTTTGTCCGCCGACATTCCCAAAAAATCTTTGGGATCTGGTATGGGAAACAGATTGTAATATGATAGAAATTTAGACATCTTAATGCTGTTCTTTTAAGTAGTTAAATGAAACAGAATCAAAACAATTGCAAGTTGCAACACGTGCAATCTAGATTCTAGAGCTAGGAAACTATCGATAACACTATCATGGTTTTGTTTTCTTTTGTGAACCACTTGGTTTTGGTCGTTATCGATAGTACTAAGCATTTTTTATATCACGTCAATTGTCGACAAAGACAATGCTGGCCTACTGGGTTATTAATGATTTTATTTTAAAACATATGTTCCCAATATTTCTATGTGTTTTTATAATATATATTGCGTCTGGGCGTCAGCAAGGCAAAACATATAATTACCAATCGTATTGCTTAAATTTAATTCAAATTTCTTTTATTTATGCAAAGAAATATAGAATAATATCTTTGTTAATTAATAGTTAGATTGTTTTGTTTCGAATTTTAAATGTAAAGTACCAAGCACAAGTGCAATCTTTTGGTATACAAATAGCGTATATAAATACAGTGTATCACATTAATATTCGGTTTTTTTTTTTTAACTTTAAGCATCGATAAAACTTACAAATCTAGAGACAATCAAAAAATTTAAAATTTTTTATTATAGCTCAGAATGTTACCTTTCCATTGATATGAATATAAAGTTATTAATTATAACACTTAAATATTTATAATTAATTAAATGAAAAAAACCCAAAAAATTCGCGTTACTTTATTATTCGGTTTTCATACAAATTTTTGAAGCCAAATTTTTCCGTCAGCTTGCAATTCAATCTCCAAAGGAAAGTAGCAAAATTACTATGGAAAGTAGCCAAATTTCTATGGAGATTGAATTGCAAGCTGACGGAAAAATTTGGCGGTATATGTTTCTTCCAAACGAATAGCGAATCTGGTATTAATTGATTGGATAATGAATCAAAATACATGTGTACTCCTAGTGAAAAAAAAATTTGGATATAGGCTGGATAAAAAGGTCACTTCCCTTGTAAATTTGACCACTCAATCTTCAAAAACTTGTATGAAAACCGAATATTAAAGTAACGCGAATTTTTTGGGTTTTTTCATTTAATTAATTATAAATATGTAAGTGTTATAATTAATAACTTTATATTCATATCAATGGAAAGGTAACATTTTGGGCTATAATAAAAAATTTTAAATTTTTTGATTGTGTCTAGATTTGTAAGCTTTATCGATGCTTAAAGTTCACAAAAAAAAAAAAACCGAATATAAATGTGACACACTGTATACATATATCCAACAAATAGTTCGATATGAGTACCACGGTTGCCACACTTGGCGATTTGGAGAAAAACTGGCTACTTTTTTCCCATTTGACTTCTTGCCTCTTTTATTTCAGAATTGGCTCTTTTCCATTCACAAATGAATAGGTTTATACATTACTCAGCCCTTCTTCGCAATTAGTTTAATAAAAACCAAACAGAAAATTAATTGAAATTTGGAGGTTGCCAACAATTTGTTAAAATTAAGCCTTCTGTTTTAAATTTGTTTAATTTCGCGAATACAAAAACTAAATCATGAAAACTAAGAAAACACTATTTTTGGCTCGATAAGATTGATGTTGGCTCTTTTTTTAAATTTATTTGGCGAATTTTTAAAAAATTTAGTGGCAACCGTGATGAGTACACAATTTTTAAAAATCGATAAGACCAATACCCTGAAATGGCTTGGGATATTTTCAGATACAATTAGTGTAAGTGATTTGGAGCATAACATTTTTTCAAAAAATTGAAATTATGCATATATCGTAAAGAAATTTAACTACAGGTAGAATATTTTATAACAAAAGTGTTTCAAGTTTATAGTGGATGCTATCGATTAAATTTTCGATGTCTTGTGAAATGCCAACAAACTTACATTCCTTGTGAAATATCAATCAGCTGATTCGTCGTATGTATTTTTGCCCTTAAACGCGTTCGGTCACATTGCTAGCTTCCTTCAACGTGTTAAAATGGGTGGAAAAACGAAACAAACTCCTCGGACTAAGAACAATGCAAAAGTAAGTATTTTGAAAGCATAAAACAACACTCAGTTGCTGATGCATATGTTTTTGTGCGGATAGCCATCGAGTAGCAGTAGATCCGCAGAGCTATTGGGCAGTACAACTCCCGTGTTTGTTGGATTCTCGGCCCAAGCTGATGGCAACTTGGTGCCTTTTGCTCCGGGTTTTGCCAGCGCGGAGCAAATGCCAGAAACGTTTGATGTCAACATTAGCCCCCAGACGCAAATTATACTGCGCAAGCTATCCAAAAAGGATCCAATGACAAAAAAAAAGGCACTCCAAGAGCTTCACGAACTCATTACTGAATCCGATCTAGATTCACTAAAGAATATTTTGCCACTCTGGCCGAAATATTATCACAATTTGGCGACTGACATTGAGCATGCTGTGCGCGAGCAAACACAAATTGTGCTGCAGTTGCTTATGTTAAAATGCAAGCGTGCTATGGCTCCGTATCTAAAGCAACTGGTACCAGTTTGGATCGCCAGTTGTTTCGACAACTATGCACCAGCTGCTAGCATTGCTGGCAACTCGTTCCGGGAGACCTTTACACGGACTTGCGAAGTATGCTTACACTGTCAAAGTGAGATAATCGAGTACACCAACCGTAATTTAACATTTCACACACCTGCGACACTGTCCATTGGTAAAAATCTGAAGCCGGAGGAGTCGGAGCAAAAATACTATCGTATTGTGATCAGCAGCTTAAAGGAGTTGTGTTTTTTCGTGGAGCAAACAGCACAGGTCGAAGAGTTAGAACAGTTAAAACAAGGCTTGAAGACTTTATTGGCACATCAAAAGTTTTGGACATTTGCCAAGCACAAACTACCCTCCATCAAGTAAGATATACTCATTTTTAAACTACTAGTTAATAGAACTACATTTTGGATTTTAGAGCAGCTTGGTTTGAATTTCTCTATCACGTCCTACAGCGTTCCAATCTTTTGGAAGTGCTTGCAGCACAAAAATCACAACTTGTCACTACAACTTTTCAGTTCTTGGACGAGACTGATCCACTTGTTGCTCCCCACGTTTGGGGCTGTATTCTCCTGCTGCAAAGCAACTACCATGACTGGTGAAATACAATTATTTACTATGCTTTATGTATGCATTTAAAGGTAAACATTTCCCTTCAGGTATACTCCTCTCAATATGCGCAAGACACTGCTCCCGAAGCTATCAACGCTATTAAGCAACGCTTTCAATCATAATGCCCAGGCGATTTGCCCCAATCTACTGCCGTTTCTGTCCAATATTACGTGTGATAGCCTGCAGGGTGTAGACCTATACGAGTTTTATCAACGATTCTTCGATAACTTGAAATCTGGAGTTGTGGGTCCACACGATCCACCTCTATCCAAAGGAGACACATCAATCATGCACAGCGCGTTCTTTGAATGTCTTCGGTTTACGTTCCAGCACATTAATAATAATGCTGAGCAGAGAGCACCCCAGGAGCAGTTTGCTTTGGGATTGCTTGATCAGCAACTGCTGCAGCCCATTGGAAATTTGTTGCTCAGTGAGAATGCACATACCAAGTACTTCTTCCAACACACTTCAGCTTTGGTTGCGTTCTGGGATCGGCAGTGTAATAATGAAAGCAATATAAGCTCCTTGTATGTAAAGTTGCTAAATGTATTCTGGACGCGCATCTTTGAGATGGTCACACAGGATCTAGCAGCGGAGGACGTCAATGAGCAGTGGCTGTTACATGTGTTGTTGCTAGTCCAGGATTTGCATGTGGCAAATCCCAGCTTGGAAGCCCAGACCGTCAAGTTTGTGGAGACAGATGGAGATGTGTTGAATACGGAGCAAGCATCCCCGCAGTTAACACCCTCGAAGAAAGGGGAATGCTATGCAGCCTTCATTCAAAAGGAGCTCAAGCAACTGGTAGTCAAACTAGTGCGCATTTGCCTGGACAAGGCAAACAATAGCAAAAATTCTGCTCGATACATTTATCAAGTGCGCACATTGACTAAGATGTTCACAGACGACGAATTCTACAAGAATTTGACTGAGGTTGGTAACCTAAAAGCTACGCTTGATAAGTTTGTTTCGCTGCTGGAAAAAGTAAATGCTCAGGGCTGCGAGAACGTAATAGAGATACTATTTGAGATTCTTGCTTTGCTTGAGCCTGTGCAGCGTTTCGAATACATCGAGGAAACGCTTTTAAAGGTAAGCTAAAAAATTAAAATTAAATATATCTAATAAAAAAATAATTTTTATTTGTAGCTTAAACAACATAACTTACAAAATTTACTTCTGCATCGTTTGCTTTCCTATCCGCTCTGCTCTGAACCCGCCGTGCGTGAAATGCTTTCCAGTCCAGAAACATGTGCTATAATATCCAGGATTGCTATGGAAGTTGTTGTAGACAAAAATAGGGACAAACTGAACCTATTGCACAAGTGTTTCTTCCAAACGGACTCGGGCGATATACTGATAAATGCTACGACGGTGGACAGCATTGTATTAGCTATGTGTGCTCCTCTGGAGCAACCGCCTTGCAGCGACATGGTTGAGGTGTGTGGCAGTTTCATAGCTCAGATAATGCCCGTCATATGTAGTCAGTCCAACTCTTCCCTTGGCGTGAAACAACAAGTCTTTCTGAAGTTGTACAAGTTCAGTTTAGAGCAACGAGTGGGCGATTATCTTTCGGAAGATACCCTTTGGGAAATAACCACATGCTGGCAGGACGCGCTTTCCAGTAAAGACATAGAAATCGACGATATCCTTTTGGAAAACTGCGCGGCAATTGTCGAAGAATTGACACTCAATAATGACTTAAATGCTAATAGCCTCGAGAGCATGGCCGAAGCAATGACTAAATTTGTTATCTGTTCCACAGAGAATATTGATGATGAATCAATGCGTTTGGAGCGCATTGATAAAACTATTGACGCTTTACTAAGTTCAAAGCTGAAAACAACGGAAAGGGTAATTCAATTTGAAAATCTTTGTGTGCTGCTGGCAACAATCCAGGAATCGATAAGCCCTGGTGTCGCTTTCGACAAGGCAGATTTGGATGGGACCTTAATATATACAATGTTGCGACGAGGTGCTTTGAACTTTAGCACAATCTGCAAATTGGTTTGTCGTGTAGAAAACTCGCAACCAGCACATCAAGCATATGAAGAAGAGGACGAGCTCACAGAGGACTATTGCGATCCTAACGCCAATCTGCTCAAGCACTGGAGTGAATCCCTTATCTTGGAGACCCTACAGTGCATTAAAGTTGCCAGCGCTGCAGAGTTGTGGATTGAAGTGAGTTCCCATGTGAACACCGCTTCCGAGGAACTGGTGCTATATCTGTCCGAAAAGGTTCGCTGTTTCATGAGCAACAGTTGTGAATTAGTAGACATTATCAAGGCGCGCATGAAGCTGTCCGCTGCACAACAGGACAGTGTCATAAGCTGCCGTCAGTTGGGTTATTTGATTTATAGCGCGCAATATGCGGCATTTGAAGAAAGCGCCGCGATTCTATTACACGAAGATCTGGCTGATCTGCTTGTGAGCCAGGGAGCTTTCAGGGCTTATGTTATGATGCTGCAGGTATTTACCATTCGTCGCGTTTTTTCCATCGTTTAATTTTCAAATTGATATTTTATTCTTAGTGTTTGTTACCAAAACTTTCGCAAAAAGTCTTGCACCTAAACAGCGATATCATGCGAACGGAACCAACTGATATGTGGGTCAAAGCAACCGCATTTCGCTGTCTTATCCTCAACAACTTTCAGTCAAACGTCAATGATCAAAAAGATCGTAACATAATTGCTTCTGCTCTGCAGTTCCTGACCCACGTAGGTGATCTGCAAAGTACCCAAAAGAAGCTGTTGCATTATAATGTGTAGGTTCACCAACTATCAAAAAATAATTTCTGGTTTACGTTCTTAATAACTTTTAAATCTTTTTAGTGAGCTTCTGAAACAACCCTATGAATCCGTACTTAACACTGTCGAATTTATACAACTGCTTAAAGAAGTTTTGCAAAATTTTCCCTATGAGCTAACCTTAAAAAACTGGGATGCAATTCGTATCGGCCTCAGCTCTTGGGTGCTAACTGTTTCCAAATCTACAACGAATTACAGTGACCCCAAGGTAAGTAAACAAGTGTCAGTCTAAAATTAAATTATGGTAAATTTTTTTATACTCTCTGCAAGAGTATATTGGGTTTGTGCAAATGTATGTAACAGGCAGAAGGAGGCGTGGCAGACCCCATAAAGTATATATATTCTTGATCAGCATCACAAGCCGAGTCGATGTAGCCATGTCCGTCTGTCCGTATGAACACACAGATTTCAGAGATGGTAAGAGCTACAAGTTCGAGTTTGGTCTCAATCGACTCGATATTTAGTCAGTCAATACAAGATTCTTTTTTTTTTCGATGCCACGCCTCATTCGCCCACAATAAGTAAAAAACCCGTCACACCACGGAAAAAATCTGTGTTTTCGGCGAATATCTCAGTAACTATGGCACCTAGGAATACTAAATTTGGGAAACGTGTTCCTGGAGATCGCATAAATGCAATGACATCAAAAGTTTTGGTCTGCCACTCCCCCTTTTTCCACAAGAAATAATAGAAAATTTCAAATTTGCATGCCGTTTTTAAAGCATTTATTCTTATAGTACAGTGTTGTTATTTATGATTCGTTTGAAGACGTGTCATGCCAAACTCCACTGAAAGTTTTGTAAGAATCCGACCATAAACAAGAAAGAAATGAAGCAACAAAGATTTTATTCGAGAGCAATGAGTGCGAGAGAGACAGCGCTAGTCGTGCCGACCAATAGTATTCATACACAAATATGTATGTGCATACATTTAACGTTAAACGAATTTGTATGTACATACTGACAAACACATATATGTTCGATTATGCTTAGCTTTTTTTTTGTTTTAACGTGTTCTAATACAAGAACTATCTATTGTAATATCCGGATACCGATTTAAGCATTATAATTGGGAATAAAAGCAGAGAGTATTATACGGTCGGGCGTGTTCGACTGTACTTTTCTTTCTTGTTTATATTTACAGACGTCAGTTTTTATTGTTACTGTGTTTCAACTGTTTGCTACGTTAACAACCTTTATTCGATCCGAGAAGAAAAAGAGTTCCACAGAAATGCTCAAAAGTGTGGTTGATGAGTGGGAAAGTCTCTTTGCAAGGGAGGTGAATGTTGTTATATTTAAGACATATTATCAGCTCACCCATGATATAGAAGTGAACCCAGAGTATCGTGTCTGTTACGAGGCCTTCGTGGAGCATCTCATACCCGCGATGGAGCTGTTGGACTACAGTTGTGTGTACGAGGTAAGAAAACTTTATCAAAGCAAAAATAATTTGAATACTATTTCGTACGTGTTTTTTGTTGCCTAGTTTTGCAAAGCCGAAAAATCGAAGATTTCTCTGGACCATCTCTGCAATTTGCTACTGAAGCAGCTTCACAGTTCACAGCACAGCGTGCGAATGTATGCAATGCAGGCGCTGTTACAGTTGACTCCTCATTTTGTGGCCGATGACATTATGGTGAATGATAAAAGTAATGACAACTTGGAAGCTTCTTCAGCGATTTCCAAGTGGCATTTTTTAAATCGCTTTGAGAATTACCTAACACAATATGATTTACTCATTCGTAAATATTTGGAAGAGTTTAACTTTAAGCTCTCTGAACTGGAAGATCTGGAGCCAATTAATAGACATGACGCCTACAGCTATTTTTTGATTTGGGACTGCATAATAAATGTTTGCGCCAAATCGCCAGTTGCATTGCGATCTGTTTATACAAGTTGGTTGAATGAGAATCATTATGAAGAGGTAACAATTATTACCATGTCGGTCAACACAATTTTACTTATAATTTTGTCGAAACACTTAAAAATTTCAATTAATTTACAGAATTTCCTTCACTTTCTCTTTCGGGCCATGCCGGTGGACATATTAAAGAATTACAGCGCCAAATGGCACAGTAATGATTTCTATAAGGAGCTTAGCTGGTTTCAATTGAAGGGTAAGTTGTTATTTATATAGTTTTGCAGATTAGTTTATCAACGTCTCCTCCGAGGGAAGATTTTCAGGAAGGTAGTCCTCTCCGTAGTCCTCATAATCGGTCATATCAAAGTCATAATCATCTTGCATCTCTTCTCCCATTTCCTCAGACAGCGAAATGTAATCGGACATTGGTACAAATTGTTCTCCTCTGTCCGCATGCATTGTGCGAGCTACAGGTATCTGTTGAGGGGCCAGGTATATATTCAGGTTCGAGATAAACTTGTTTATCCAAACTGTCAAATTGTTGGCCAAAATGCGCTGATAATCCCGCAGATTACTTGTCGTATAAAACTCTTGTTCTGAGAAATATAAAAGGAAGTAAAATTACTTTTGATTTACAACCAGTTAACCTTATTATTGTTATCATTATGTGGGAAGCAGTTAAATTCGAAGTTGTGAATACTCGTTTTTCTCAAAACACTGATTCCCAACCGAACTTCATGGGTAGGGCTCGATCTATCCATCCGATTGACTTCATTCAAACATTAAATAAAAGGAAATTTTCTATGCCTTATATTTCTAATTTTTTTAAATTTTTAAAATGAAAAACAAAATTGAATAATTAAAATTTGTTTCTTAAATTTCATACAAATTATGTCTTTGTCCATACTAATTGACTTTAGGTATAAGGCATAGAAAATATATTAAACATTTTAAAGATTTTTTTATATTAGCAGAGGCTGCACACGTGAACTTGTGGAAGCACAGACGTATATGGAATCGCCATTTTAAAAACGCCATTTTTTAGTGTTTTTTTAACTTAAATTAAATAAATTAATTAAATTAACTTAATTAATTTTAGTTAAATTTTAAAATGTTTGACTAACCAAATAATCAAATCCGCCAGCTACTATGTCTTTTCATTGCCCCACAAAAATTATCAAATATTGCCATTTCGCCGACCCGATCTATGAACTCTCCTTAATTAAGCAGCATAATCAAAATTAGCAGAATAAACTTACCCGTAAACTCTTTAATGCGCTCTAAGATCACAGCACAAAGCGGAGACTGCTCGTCTATAATGAACTGATCATTGAGAAGGAAGTCTTTCATCTCTTCAAAGAGTACGCAAACTATCTTCATCATTTGTTTGCGTTGTCTCTCCAAGATCATTTTCTTGAGTCCGTTGCAGCGCTTTCTATGCTGCTGCTTTTGAGCACGACGTTGTCGCATTTCTTCCTCCATGTATTCCATTGCCTTTTCCATGGTCATGGCTTCGACGGTTGGCTTCGGTTTCATTTGCTGTTGCAGAGCCGTTATATGTCGTGGCGGGAGGACGTGCTTAAAATACTTGAAGGTGTCCTTGACCCTCATGGGATGTGGTATGGCCAGCCGCTCCATGCGTGCTGTGCAGATGGGCACATAAATCTTCTTGGTTATATAATGCGGCTGCTTAAGTCGTTGAGGCGAAAGAAAATTCTTTTTGGGCGTGGCCAAGAAACATATGTGTTCCTCCCTCTTGAGCATATCCCGATCGATTATAATTTGGCCGGTGTGTTGACAGGGCACATAGCAGGGATTGTAGCGCGGGCAGATACAAAAGTATCTGTACATGTGCTGGGCCTCTGGTATTTGTGACTTCACTAGGCGCTTGATGCGCTTAGCCCGGTCGGGTCGTAGCTGGACCATAGCCAAACGCGCGTTAAGCTCATCCGCTACAGTCGCGGGTGCGACATTGTCTATAGGTTCCCGTTGTGGCGGAGGACGATCGCTTGGGGCTTGTGCAAGATTCATTGGCTCTCCAACCCTCGCTTTTTCACTTTCCAGCTTCACTTCGCGAATGGGCACATCGCTGGCCATTTCATAAAAGTTCAAAGGCTTTTTTTCCATGACTTAGTGAATTTCAGAATTATTTGATGAAACAAAAAATTCAACGTAAATATTACAAACGAAAACTCTTTGTAAGCTACTTTTTAGTGTATTCACTAGCTGATTTGTAATAAAATGTAAAACTTTATTACCTGACTTCTCCAGGGCCTGCTTACAAAAAAAAAAAAAAATATAATATAATTGTGACATGCTCTACTTGGTTTTTTTCTTTTAAACAGATGCCCAGCTGTCAGTAGAACGCTACGCTTGTCATCTATACACGGAAGTGCTTCGGAAGCTACCTGCCGTGGTCCGTAAATGGTGGAACACCTGCCAGTCCAGACAGAAAAACTTTGTAGATAATTTGACGACGAACTATGTCAGTGCACTCATATGCACCGAAGAACTCAAAGCCATCGCAATTCGCAAGGAAAAGCACGAGAACATGCAGGTGGGAATGTCTCTTCATACTTGACCTCTAAGTATCTATTGGTGTTGGGTAGTTTACTCGGGCTCTTCTTCTAAATACATTCGCATCGTAAATACAACAATAATGCTGACCAGCAGCACTAAAATTACTATGGCCCGAAATATTTCCAATGGTACCATACAGCTCGATCAACCTTGTCTATCTGTTCAGGATCACAATAAATAAAACTCGCCTTGCTCTTGAGTTTAAGGCTTAAAGCCGCAATGTCTACTGAGTTTTAGAATAATGTAATTGGTTTACATCAGCGTTTGAAAATGCTCTGCTATAGCGTAGTTTTTCATTTTGCTCTGGCTACCGCTCTGAGTTTTGCCGAGAGCCGTAGCAGAGCCGTAGCCTATCGATCGAAAATGTGTGCTCTGCTATGCTCTCAGCTCTGGCGCGTAATAAACTACCGCTGTAGCAAAAAAAAAAAAACGATGTGCTACGGCTAAGCGTAGCAGTAGCAGAAAACGGTGACAAGATGAGAGCAGAGCGAGTGATTTTATTTTTTGTGCTACGGCTCTCGTGTTTGTTTCTGTTCTGTGATGTTTATACCCTTGCAGAGGGTATATTGTTTTTGTCACGATGTTTGTAACGCATTGAAGGAGGCGTGGCAGACCCCATAAAGTATATATATTCTTGATCAGCATCAACAGCCGAGTCGATATAGCCATGTCCGTCTGTCCGTCTGTTTCTATGCGAACTAGTCTCTCAGTTTTAAAGCTATCGTGATGAAACTTGGTACACATGTGTATTCTCTCTGCACGCAGTACATATGTTAAAATCGGCCAGATCGGATCACTATATCATATAGCTCCCATAGGAACAATCGGTTCAAAAAAAAATTTTTTTTGAGCTAGCTCCACCAAATTCATCCTATATGCATTTAGTACTAAATCCCACGTGCAAACCAAATTTCATCCAGATCTGACCACTATATCATATAGCTGTCATAGGAACAATCGGTTAAAAATGCTGAAAATGCTTAGTATGAAAATTTTCAGTGTCTCTTGAACGATTTGAACCAAATTCTCGCAATATGCATTCTTTACCATTTTCCATCAGCTGACCAAATTTTATCCAGATCGGACTACTATATCATATAGCTGCCATAGGAACAATCGGTTGAAATACTTAGTATGAAAATTTTCTATGTCAATTGATCGATTTGAACCAAATTCGGACAATGTGCATTTATTATCATTCCCTATATGCTCACAAAATTTCATTCAAATCGGACAACTATATCATATAGCTACTGTTGGAACAATTAGTGATTAAAATAAAATATGCGTGTCTGCAAGGGTATTTAATCTTCGGCTAGCCGAAGATAACCTTTTTTTCTTGTTTTTCTTCGTTTGTAAAACAACCCTTATTTTCTTTACTTGGTTAGTGGAAAATTAGATTTTGCTGCGGAGAAAAACGTCCACACAGAATGCACGAATACACGAACACACGAGAGCCGTAGCACAAAAAAAATAAAATCACTCGCTCTGCTCTCATCTTGCTCTCCGTTTTCTGCTACTGCTACGCGTTGCCGTAGCACATCGTTTTTATACCCGTTACTCGAAGAGTACAAGGGTATATTGTAGTCGTTGGAATGTATGTAACAAGCAGAAGGAGGCGTGGCAGACCCCTTAAAGTATATATATTCTTGATCAGCATCAAAAGCCGAGTCGATATAGCCATGTCCGTCTGTCCGTCCGTCTGTCCGTCTGTGTGAACAAAAGGATCTCAGCAATGATAAGAGCTAGAAAGACCCGAGAGGTCGCAAATGAAAGACACAATTTGCAAGCAGTACAAGTTTGTTTTTGTTTTTGGACACGCCCACTTTAGGGCATTCTATGTTCATATAAAGGCAAAAGCAGGTAAAAATAGCATGCTTTAGTATAGAAAACTTTTTTGTTAGTTACGTTATCCGAACCAAATTCATATAGGATGTACATAAGCTGACCAAGTTTGATTCAAATCGGACAACTATATATTATAGCTCCCTTAGGTTCAAAAGCTCGCCCCTAGTATGAATTTGTATGAAAAATTTTTGTATTTATTAAGCTATCTTAATGAATTTGACACAGAATATATTTATCAATAACATAAATATACTGACCAAGTTTGATCCAAATCGGACTACTATATCGCATAGGAACAATCGGTCGAAAATATGCTGTGATCATAAATTTGTGTGAAAATTTTCTGTTTTCCAAGCTATCTTAGCCATCCCCTAAACTATTGGACTAATATTATTATCATTACCAATTTTAAATTACATATTGAAACTGAGTAACGGGTATCCTAAAGTCGCGAGGCAACTATAGCATTCTTTCTTGTTGTTTTTTGCTACTTACTACAGCGGTAGTTTATTACGCGCCAGAGCTGAGAGCATAGCAGAGCACATTTTTTCGATCGATAGGCTACGGCTCTGCTGCGGCTCTCGGCTAAACTCAGAGCGGTAGCCGTAGCATAGCACAATTTGTGTTGCTCTTGCTGCTACGGAGTAGTTTTTACAAACGCTGGTTTACATTCTTGCATACTAAGATATAATATAAGGGAACTACTTTAATAGAATCACAAAAACCTTAGAATGGCTTGGAATATTTTGTTTAAAATAAACCATGAGAAACATTATCAGTAAAGTCAATATAAAATGTTCACTAGATTTGATTATAAATTGTTTTATACAACTTTGTCTTTTTATACTCTCTGCAAGAATTGTGGGCGAATAGGGCGTGGCATCGAAAAAAAAAAGATTCTTGTATTGACTGACTAATTATCGAATCGATAGAGATCAAACTCGAACTTGTAGCTCTTACCATATCTGAAATCTGTGTGTTCATACGGACAGACGGACACGGTTATATCGACTCGGCTTGTGACGCTGATCAAGAATATATATACTTTATGGGGTCTGCCACGCCTCCTTCTGCCTGTTACATAAATTTGCACAAACCCAACAGTACTTTTGAAAAAAAAACAAATTCCGAGATAATCGCGTTAAAAATGTTGCACTAAGCCTTGTCTCAAAGAAAGGTGCGCGCTACAATCGGCTGTAACTTTCGTTCTAGTGCTCCGATCTTTATGAAATTTGGAATGTATACTCTCATGATAATGAACTTTGATAAAGCAAAAAAAAATTGTTTCCCTTATATCGAATATCTCAGTAACTATGGAACTTAGAAATACCAATTAGTACGCAGGTTCCTAAAGACAGCATTAATGCATTGCCATTTCAATTTTTTGGATGCCAGGCCTCCTTTTTCCGTAATAAATAAAAAACTTTTAAATATAGCATGCCGTTTTTAATTCATTTGTTCTTACCGTACAGTATTGTTATTTAAAATTTGTGTGAAGACTAATCATATCAAACTATCTTGAAAGTTTCATAACAATCCGATCATAAACAATAAAGAAAACACGCAACAAAATTTATATTTGAGCGCAATGCCAATGCATGAGTGCGAGACAGACATGGCTGGCAGTGCTATACATACACACATATGTATGTTCGATTATGCCAGCTAAAATGCCCCTGCAGTAAAAGTTTGTTTTTGTTATTTGCGCAACCACTTTAGGGCGTTCTATTTTCATATAAAGCTAAAAGCAGGTAAAAATAGCATGTTTTAGTATAGAAAACTATTTGACTCAAATTCACATAGAATGTACATATGCTAACCAAGTTTGATCCAAAGCGGATTACTATATCGAATAGCTCCCATAGGAACAATTTGTATGAACATTTTCTGTGTTATCCAAGCTTTCTCTGCCATCTGCTAAAGTATTGCACTGATATTATTTTCATTACACATTGTAAATAACATATTGAAATTGAGCAACGCGTTTCCTAAAGTCAAACTCCGTTAAGTAAATCATTTCAAATTCCGCCCGCTTCACTATGGTACTATGGCACTATACAGAATATGAATTAGTTGGACTTTTAGAACTTTAAAACAGTTGTTAAATAAAAAATATTTAAGGGGGTCTTCTAGTCTAGAGTGCCGAATTTGGAGTGTTTTTTGATGGCGTGTAAAAAAAAACTATTGATATTTTTACCATCCACTTTTTTATCATGTATTAAGTATTATTTAAATTGTTTATAAAAATTAATTTAAAAAAAAAAAATGATTTTCATTGAGTTATGCGTTCTTGAAGTGAGAAGGACAAAAAAAAGACAATGTCCTCGTCGCCACGATTGCAACCGTTGTGGTGATCAGAAAAAAAAAGTTTACAAATTCTTAAAGATATTGAATGCCTTTATGGCATGAACCAACAAAACTGAAATTTTATTTTTATAAAATGGCGGCTTTTGAAAAAATTAGTTCGGTTTTTTCACTATTTTTTCAAATTTTTCGAATTTTTTAAACATGTTCAAAATGAAATTGTCCAGTTTTTGTTGGTTCATGCCATAGAGGTGTGTTTTAAGAATATTCATGTCAAGTTTCAAGTAAATCGGTCGATTAAAACTTGAGATATCGTGGCGACGGTATCAAAAAAAGTGGGTTCGAGAAAAAAGCATTTGAAGTTTTACATCCGCTCAATGCGGCATAGCAGCTACGTCACTAAAACAGCTGTAACTTCGAAAATATTTCGAATTTCGAAAAATCCTTTTGGAGACATATTTTAAAAAACTTAATCTATCGAATTATGGAAAAAAAAATCGATTTGGACAAACCTCTAGACTAGAAGACCCCCTTAATATAATAAGATTGATAAGATTGATTAACTAAAATTTTTTTAACAATTAAGAAAAGTACAGTCCAGCGAGCCCGACCGAATAGTACTCTCTGCATTTATTCCCGATTATAATGTTTAAATTGGTATCCGGATATTACAATATTTACTTCTTGTATTAGAACACGTTAAATCAAAAAAAAAAAAAAAAACTACGCATAATGAATGTTCGATATGTTTGTCTGTATGAACATAAAAATTCTTTTGTCGTTAAATGTATGTGTATGTGTGTATGTATGTAAAGTATTATATTATGATAGTTTATAATATTAAGAATAATGGGTAGAGATGTTTGACATTGGTATTAAAATTAATTAAATTCCGCTTTTTACTCCGCTTATTATTTTACGACTTTTCTCTGCTGACGACCGATATCCAATTTCCTCTATCGATATTGACTCCCGATAGTCTCGTGTACGCTGACTGCGTTTTAGGCTGGTACGCTGCCTGCACTTAAGGCTGGTACGCTGCCACCGATACTTTTATCATCTTACATTCGGCCCTCCTGCTCCTCCTCATCTGTCCCAGATGATAATACATCGTCATTCTCGGATACAAAGCGCCATAACTTCATATTATCGCAACTTGTAGAAGTGATATTAGGCCCTTCTATGTTTGCCACCTTCCTGACGTCATAGCGACCATTTCGTTTAGCTTTGATGACTTCATATGGCCCTAGATATTCGCTTGCCAACTTGCGTCCTGCTACGAACTGTGTCCTCTTGATGGCTACCATATCTCCAACGTTGTAGTTGTGCTCCTTTTGACGTTTTTTATCAAAGTTGCGTTTATAGACTTCTTGCGCCTCTGCAATGTTCTGCTTTGCTTCGTCACTGTTGAATTGAGTAACCAACTCCTCGTTGAGTGCGTCCAGTAGTCTACCGTCGGCTTGACCGTGCATTTTTGTACCAAACATAACCTCGAATGGCGACGACTTCAATGTAGCATGCACGTGTGAATTAATTGCTTTCTGGACCTCTGATACGTATTTATACCACTTTGTTGGTTCGTGAGCAGACAGCTTTGCGATGATTCCCAAAATTGAACGGTTCACGCGCTCAATTTGACCATTGCCTCTGGCCACACCAGTCGTTGTCAACACATGCTCCGTTTTGTTCTCGCTGAGATACTCGCTGAAAGCATTCGATGCAAACGCTGCATCTCTGTCGCCGATTATGCGCTGTGGGAAACCAAATACAGCTGACCACTTATTAAATCGTCGTTTTGTTGTGTCTTCTTTATGCGAGCTGTTAACTCCGTCGTTACAACCATACACGTGAGTGGGAAACGGCTTAGACAATCCACGTGTTTCATTCTGTCTCCTGGACGATGTACTGCTTTAAAGGTGAAATCCTCCATATAGAGAATCCATTGAGAATTGGCAGCAATTACAAATTTCTGGCTTGTGTACAAATTATCAACTGTAACATTCGCATTAAAGCATCCAATCGGATTTGTTGTTTTACCACCAAGACCACGCAGCTTAGATGTGCTTAGGGAAAATGCAAAGTTATTCATGCGCTTTACAACACTCTCCTTAATTATGGTAACATCTGATCCTGTGTCTACGAGACAGTCAACATTAACTCCATTTACATCAATTCTCTTAATGCGACTCCGATCAGCAACGACGTGTACTCTATCAGCTTTGTCTGGGCAATTACGTGAAATGTGGCCGTTTTGATTACATTTGAAACATTTCATTTCGGCGGTACACTCTTTAGGTTTGTGATCTCCTGATCCTTCTTGCCGCTCTGCTGACTCTGCTGTTTGTGACTTGCTTTCGATTGATCTTTAAAGACTTTCTTTTCGGATATTTTTAAACACTCATAAATATCAAACTCTTCTTTCAAAGCTCTAAAAGATTTACAGCGGTACATCGCATATTTGTACTCATTTTTGATGTCAAGTCCATTGACAATATGGCATATAATAGCAGCATCCTCAACATTACCAACTGCAGCGATTTTCTTCATTTGCAACAAATATTCGTGTAGTGATTCCTCACTCTTCTTCTTTCTATTTTGCAGCTGTTGATGAATATCTGCACTGTTGTATGAACATATGAATTCGTCTAGCAGCACGCTTTTTAGTTCTTCGTAATTACATACGCATTCAGCTTCCAAAAAAAGTTGAGCAGAACCAACCATTTTTCCTCTTGCGTGCACATACTTTTGCTTCTCAGTAAGTTCATACGCATCAGCATTTCTTTCGAAAATTTCGAACCACTTTTCGATTGGCATACTTTTTCCATCGCAATCGCGTATAATTTTTCCAAAATTTTCCGGTGTAATTTTTAATTGGTTCTCGCGGTGTTCATCAGCTTGCATTTTCAAACACAACAACTGCATCATTTTTTAAATTTTGTCATCAGTGTTATTTCCTGTGTTTTCTGCTTCTCCTCTTTCATCTCCTTTGCACTCGAACGCAACTGCATTCCAGTCTCTTTCTTTTTCGGCGTTTCTACTTTCGCTTTCTGCTTCTTTTTTTTTTTTTTTGCGACTTTGTGGCGACTTTGAATTTCACAACCTTTGTATTTTTGTTTTACTCAGATTCGACTGTTCGACTTAATGTTTTCTATTGCTGCTTATTACAACTTGACAACTTCACAACTTTAGCAGCATATATCAACAGCAACAACTTTAAAAACAGCGAACATCAACTTTACAGCACTTGCTATTTCAACATACGGCTTTTTTTTTTTTTTTGTCCATACACTCCAACGCACATTATCTGACACGGACGAGCCCCCAAATGTAAAGTATTATATTATGATAGTTTATTATATTAAGAATAATGGGTAGAGATGTTTGACATTGGTATTAAAATTAATTAAATTCCGCTTTTTACTCCGCTTATTATTTTACGACTTTTCTCTGCTGACGACCGATATCCAATTTCCTCTATCGATATTGACTCCCGATAGTCTCGTGTACGCTGACTGCGGTTTAGGCTGGTACGCTGCCTGCACTTAAGGCTGGTACGCTGCCACCGATACTTTTATCATCTTACATGTATACTATTGGTCGGCACGGCTAGCGCTGTCTCTCTCGCACTCATGACATTGCGCTCGAATATAAATTATTGAAATTGTGTTGTTCCGCTCCCGTGATGCTACAGATGTTTCTAAATGTCTTAAACTGAAATAAATTGGTGCCGCCAGCGAGCTGAGGCAGGAGCAAGTAAAATTATTGCAAAGAAACTGAAGCTACGAAATATATGAACTTAAAAGATACAAAATAGCAGCCGGCAAGCCGACTTGACTCCAACGATAATGCTGATCTTGCAGCGTGTGCAAGATATCAGATTACCGCCAATGGCCTGATACTCTCGGGGTGTTGAACTGATATTTGCCCTATCAGCATAATGATTCTGGTCGTTGTCTTATATTTTGGTCTGTTTACGTCGTCCAACTATTCCGAGGATTGTTCAATAAGTTACACCTCTGTTTTCGGAGGGGCACTCTTAACTACTCCCCCCTTCGAAGTATGAGCATTCTCGCTCATCTTGTAGTTGTCCACGATCATCTGAATCTTCCTTGAGGCTCGTTTTTTTCAAACTTTGGTAGAAGAGAATGGAGCCGCTGAGAGCCAGGTTGAATGCGACTGCGGCGATGAACCATGTCTTTGGCGATCCGGCCGAAGTTACGTCTTCTTATCAGTGGCAAACTCAGTAACGGGTCGTGGCCGATGATGTTTAAAATCGGTGAGGCCGCTATGCCCGGCACCCTATTGACGACTTCACGTGGGATGTTCAATAAGCACGGACCTTAAATCGTTGTGGTTAAAATTAGTTGGGTTTATTATGCTTGCTTTTGCAAGGGTGATTGTGAGCATGAGATTTTGAATTTCGGTTATTAGCATCCTATTTCTTGCTAATAATGCCTCGTACAAATGTGGAGTGTCTACAAACTCAGCTTTTTTTGCTTTTATTACCCGATTCACAGTATCAGTGAGTTGGTTAAATTGTTTCTGTGTCTCCGTGTTTATTACTACCTGCTTATTGTTTGATTCAATTAGTTAAGTCTCGGTTCCCTTGATTTGTTCTAAATCCCTGGCATCTGGTACGCCGGCTACAACCTTGAGTGCTGTCAATAGAAAATCTAGGCTTCTGGCGATTTTGAGATGAACCTCTAAAACGGACAAAAGTCTTTTAATGTGATCTACATCCACATCTAGTAATTTTAGCATGTGGGACTGGGCAAATAAATCGGACAACCTTTTAGTTTCTTCTGCCATGTATAAAAATTCAGTTAAGTTGCTTGAGTGCCTGACACACACAGTATGTTCCCATATCATTACCTTTCCGTCTATTACGGGAATGTAACTGGCATGAGAGTAGTCGGTGATCCGAGCATCTATTAAGGGCTTACATACCTTGAGCGGGATCGAAAAATGGAACATTTTTTTATTGTATATTATCCAAGTACATTATCTTGAGAGTATACATTCCAAATTTCATAAAGATCGGATCACTAGAACAAAAGTTTTTAGTACGCAACCTCCATTGGAACAAGGCTTAGCGTAAAACTTTAAAATTGATTATCCCGGAATGTGTTTTTATCAAAAGTACACTTGCGGTGATCACGATAACTCAAAAAGTTGCCAGCCGATTTACAAAAAAATTTTTTTTATATGTTCGTATTAAAATTCTTGAGGTACTGAACGGATAACTTTGTAAAAATTATTGCACTGAGGGCTACAAAACTTGTTTTTGTAATATTTTTTAACCTCAAAAACCGAATTTTTTGCTCAACGGGTCTCCGTATCGAGAAAAAAATTTTTTTTGGGCAAATGAACCGTTCAGTACCACTAAAATAGATTTTCCTTTAATAATCATTCGACTTTTTTCATCTCGGTTGAGCTGTTCGCATGCCATCGCGATCACCGCAAGGCTCTTCCAAAAAAATTTATTCCTGGCGAGGGGCGATAACAACAACAAATAACACAAATTTTTTGTTCCAAAATATTAAAATATTTTCTTCAAGAGTTACCCTATAATGTTGTATACCCCTCATATCAGTAGAATCAATGAAACATGCTTAAAAAAGAAAATGAAAATCATGTACTTTGATGGGCCCTCAAGGTATGTAACCCCTTAAGGTTAATGAAAGCAAGAGCGACCAAATAAGCCTGCAAGAAAAAAGATAAAATGTAAAACTTACGACAAATCCTAACTCTATTACTAACTTTCGGAATAGTTCCTATTTTATATTGTCCTTGTGGACCACCCTCCCCGTAATAAGGACAGACGTTCCAAGGTCTGCTTGAATTTTTAGACCCCGTACTCTAAAAAACAGTAGAGGGGTCTATTAAGTTTGTCAGAAGCGAAATGTGCGTAACAGGCAGAAGGAAGCTTTTCCGACCCCATAAAGTATATATATTCTTGATCAGCATCAATAGCCGAGTCGATACAGCCATGTCCGTCTGTCCGTCCGTCCGTCTGTATGAACACCTGGATCTTTTAAACTACAAGAGCTAGAACATATAATGACAAACGAATTTTTTTTAATAATTAAATTTTATATTAAATACAGTCACACTTAAATATTAATTTTGAATAGGAATACAAGCAGAGTACGGGGTCTCTTATAGTCGGCGTGCTCGACTGTAGCCTTTCTTACTTGTTTTTTCTGAGCATAAGGGGGACAGTTTGTTCCCTAGCCTTTTGTTGGATTTGACGAAGACTTTTTCTCCTACCTCAAATACCCTGTTTGTCTGTGTGGTTTGTTTCTATCAAGTTGTGTCTGTTGGGTCTTTTCAATTTTCGTTCTGATAGTTTCCCTGAATTCATCAGTTGACGAGTGAATCACATCTATTGGTTTTTTGCCTGTCACTGAGTGCAACGATCGATTGTACTCTAGGGTTGCGTGCAAGATTAGTTCGACGGTATCGTCGATCTTTCTTTCTAGTTTAATACATCATCGTTCCACTTGGCCATTGGAAGTACTATGCAGCGGTGGTGCATTTGCCACATCTATTCCAAAGCTTTTCCTTAGTAGTGACGTAATGGTCTCTGAATTAAAGGATGCTTTATTATCGCAATATGCGACTTTGGTTGTTGGAAAGAAATTTATGGCTTGGATAATAGGAGCTTTTACGTCTGCTATAGTACGCGACACTATCGGCTGTACTGTTGCGAATTTAGAGAATTTATCAATGCACGCCAGGAAATACTTCTTGTCGGTCGCGTAAATGTCAATGTGTAACCGTTCGCCAGGGTAAGACGGCGTTGGTGTTTTTTCGAGAAGCTGCTTCTTCGGATGTCTGTCGTACTTGCCTCTAGTGCAATGTTTGGTGCGGCCCTGTGAGCTCGATTGTGCTCTTTTGTGGCGATATCCCTTTGCTCTGCCTTGTCGATTATGTCGGTTACCATATTTTTACAGTACCAAAACTTCGTCGACGGGAAAGTTTTCACTACTCATGTTGTATACACGCCAGTGTTGGCAGATCACAATGTAGTGCATTTACAACGTTAGGGTTAACTACCATGATTACTTCATTCAAAACTGTGTTCTTGTTTGTGAAATGAATTTTGTGGCGTGTTTTCTCGCCGAAGAATATAAAGTTTCTTTTTAGACAAAACAATGATTCATCTAAAATTATTTGATTCCTGAAACAGTTCACAGGTTTTTCCGTAGCCTCTATTGTGTAGGTAACGGATAATTCGCTATGAATTGTCGCAGCATCGGATATTACTTCATTTTGCAAAGCATTCACATTTTGCCGTGAAAGTGCGTCTGCAACATGGTTTTCTCTACCCGGTTTGTAGTGGAGTTTTGCGTTATGTTCATCGATATACGCTTTCCATCTTTTTATTTTCGCGTTGAGGTTTTTGTCCGACACAGCGAACATTAATGGCTGGTGGTCTGTGTAAATATTGATATCTCTTGTACCATACAAGTACTGCTTAAGCTATCCCATGGCCCAAACTATGGCCAACAATTCTCTCTCATTGGTGGCGTAGTGGGACTCACTTTCCTTTAAAGATCTAGAAATCATTGTGATGGGTCAATTATCTTGTGATAATACCGCGCCAATACCATGATCAGAAGCATCCGTCGTTAGATCGAAAGGCTTCTTGAAGTCAGGGTATCTGAGGATAACATCCTCTGAAGCTAAAAAGCATCTCGTTCGGGAATGCCGAAGTCGACAATGGTCTTCCTTGACATGTGTTTGCTTACTAACCCGTTTACCCCTTTCAGCAAGTTTGTCAACGGCTTTGCTATTGCCGCAAAGTCTTTAACAAAGCATCTATAAAAGCTGGCCATGCCTAAGAAGGATCGAAGCTCATATACGTTTTTTGGTTCCGGATATTCCTGAATAGCCTTTACCTTCTCTGGGTCTGTCTTTGCGCTTTGTTTGAAAAAATGAGTCTTTTCTTTGGAAACTTTCATGTTAGCATCGCATAGGCCCTTTAAAACCCAATCAATATGCTTTACATGATCCTCTTCGTTCTCGGAGAAAATTATTACGTCATCTACGTAAACATAGCAAGATTTGCCTATCTGTTCACGCAACACGTCATCGATTGCACTTTGGAAGATGCTGCCAGCATTCTTCAATCCGAATGGCAGTCGACAGAACTCATACTCACAAACCTGTTCCGCCAAGTATATTTGATGATAGCCAGATTTTAAATCTAGCGTTGGGAAATATTTGGCTTTACCCAAATTTGGCAAAATCATGGAGATGTTAGGCATTGGATATTTATCGGCGATGGTTTTTTCATTTAGTTTCCTAAAATCAATTACCAATCGCTTATTTCTATTTCCATTTTCGTCGAAACCCTTTTTGTCAACAACCCATGTTATTATGGGGTGACTTGGAAGGCCTGATGATGCCATTTTCCAGCAGATCTTTGATTTCTTTTTTGACGAAATCATTGACCCCCATCGGGTGTGGATATAGCTTTGAATAGACCGCGTTATCATCTATTGTGCGCACTGTGGCCATAACAGACGTGTTGAACGGTAACGCCTCGATAGATAGGTCGAAAATGCTTTCGATCTATTCAAAATCATGCTTCTAAATTTAGCTTTTACAAACTCTGGCACTACAATATCATTCACGTTAGTGAAATTGACGTTGTCGCAATAATGGTGCTGTAGCTTTTCAGTCTCAGTTCCATAATTGATTGTGCCCTTTTTTGGCATTTAAGGTTGCTCCAACCTGCGTTAGCAGGTCGAACCCTATGATACCATCCAATGGTGATAGAGATTCTAGCAAGAAAAATGGAGCTGTTTTTCCAAAAATGTTCATTGAACACTTACGGGTTACTTTGTCAGAACCATGGATGGAACTAACTGTAAAAGGAGAGCTGACCGGGCTTACATTCTTAAGCTCCTTTACGGTCTTAATGTAATTTTTGGCCGCTCCAGTGTCTATTGTGCTCACTTGCCTGCGCCCTGTCTTCCATTGCTTTTGCATATGTAGCTGAGAGAATGCTATGTTCTATGCTAGCCTTAGCTTCTCTAGCCAAGGCTAAAGCAGATAGCAAGTCCTTGGGCTGAGCTGGAAATACTCCTGCCTTCAGTGACTTCAGTGCCTGACCATATCCAGGTTTTGGCGCAAGAGCCGAAGTGAGGTCTTGTCGGCATATGTGCAGTCCAGTCTGGCTATTATAGCGTCAAAATTTAGGACAGTGTTATACGAAACCAACAATGCTCTCGCGGTAGCCATAATCTTATTTCGGATGATGGTTACTTCCTGATAATGAGCACTGCTACCAACAAATGGCTTGAAAAGCTCGTATGCATCGCCACCGATTGTCTCCAAGCCACATAATCATCCTGAGTTCAATTGAACTCTGGCACTGACTTTATAATGTCCAGTTTTATATCACACTGGATTTCTGGATTTACCGAAATTCTCTGGTACGATTCTACCTGTGGAATTTCAATGTTTTTGCACATCTTGTCTCGCTAAATGTAGTTGGACAACAACAATGGCAACAAAAACGAATTAATGACGATAAATGTGCTTGATTAAAAACTCACGATTACACTTGCACAATTTATTGATATATTTGTTTTCTCTTTAATTTGTTAATTTTTTTCCTGCTTTTTGAACATTCCACTTACATGTTTCTCAAGGTGTTTCTATCTCTTATTCTCTTTAGGTGTAGGTTCTATTTAAAGTTGGGCGCCACTATTCCCGGGGGCACTAAGTTAACACTGTATAAGTTAAAATACACTTTGTTGTTGAATATACTATTGTACTCGTTGGAATGTACAGTGGCGTGCAAAAATGAGTACATGTTTTCATTTACTACATTTGAAGTTGCACAGAAGCCACAAAACCAGAGCCAATTCAACCCAATTTATATTTTATATTCTTGGAACATTTATTAACAAGATTGCATACTTAAATTTTCAAAATCCCTTAAGTAGAGAAAAAACAAAAAATAAAAATACTCGCATGTACTCACTTTTGCTCGTTATAAAGCCTATTTAAAAAATTAGTGTTTATTAACACTTTTTCCAAAGAACAATATTTTTATGCAATATGAAATGTTTTTTATCATATTCTGTTAGATTTTGTATGGTACATTCTACCACTCTTCCTGAAATCGGCGTCAAATAACCTCGTCTGATACCAGACCATCAATTTTCAATTATTTTTACTTTATCAGCCTAAAATGCTGATTCCCTATGCATTCCATGTCCAAAATGTGACGCAAAGTGGAAATAAATAATCAAAAAAGGGTCGTCGACGCATTGTATTTGATATAGGTGCAATAATTATGGTTTCAAAATTAAAAACGGATAATAAATATAACAACCCAGAAGATGATGGAACAATCGACAAGACTGATAGCCAATGTAATGCATGTAGAGCTTAAAAACGGGCTGACTCCATATCCGCCATCAAAACATAGGGGTAACGATCATGTTTTATTTTAAAGCTGTGGTGATTAGTTGATTTTGGCGGCATAAAGTCTAAAAGTTATTCTAGAGGCTTAATTTGTTTTTTTTTTTTTTAAGTTTAAAATATTTTACTTCAATTTCGCATTTTGGCCACGCCCCCTACCGCCCCGCACATTTCATAATAACATTACTTGGAAACTGTAAGTGCTATCAACTATAGCCTTTAGTTCCCATAAGAGAAATCGGTCGAAAATGGTACACTTGTATGATCACATGTATTATTAGTGGACTAAATCGTGACTAAATTTAACAAATTTTATGTATTGTACCATTATAACTATCTCCACCAAGTTTGATCAGGATCGGACAACTATAGGTCCCATAGGACAAATCGGTCGAAAATTGCTTATTTTTATAAAATTTAAGAGCATTTTTTTCGAAAAGGAACAAAATCGAGCAGATAAAATTATTACTACAACAAACTAGAAACATAAACATTTCTTGTAAGTTCACATTTTTAGTTTCATGTTTTGATTTGCACTTTTAAAAAAATACAATTAACAATAACATTGGACGTTAGAAACACCACGAACATTTATGCATATTTATCGCAAATAATAGATTATAAATACCTAGACCTTTGCTCTTCATATTACACCTGGTAACTTAAATGAAACAAATGATAATTTGAACACTTACAACAGCAGAAAGTTATATGCACAAATTTATATTGTTGAGATCTTCAGCTGAACAGCTGATTTTGAAGGGTTGCCACAAAAAGAGAGTTGCCACCCGACTTTATGCCGACAAATCGCCCATAGTGCATTGACTAAAATTTATGGTATTATGATTAATGGTCCAGGTGTTGTTGTTATATAGTTATTGATAATTTAAAAAAACAGTATCTCGATTTTTTACAAAAATTCGTGTATTATCAGACTGATGTTGTATTGAAAGAAGTCGAAGATATCAAAATTACCGCTAAACTTGTCAAGAAAATGTTATGGAATCAGCATTATCAAACCTATTGAAAATTGATGGTCTGGTATCAGGCCAGGCTTAGTATGCAAAGAGTTCACTTCAAACTAAAAGGATCTTTGACGGCGGTTTCAAGAGGAATGGTAGAATGTTCCATACAAAATTTAACAGAATATGATGAAAAACATTTCATATTGCATAAAAAATATTTTTAAAAACATTTTTCTTTTGAAAAGTCTTAATAAACACTAATTTTTAAAAAGGCTTTATAACGAGCACAAGTGAGTACATGCGAGTATTTTTAATTTTAATTTTTTTTCTTTCTCAACACAAGGGGTTTTTGAAATTTTAGGTATGAAATCTTGTTAATAAATGTTCAAAGAATGTAAAATATAAATTGGGTTGTATTGGCTCTGATTTTATGGCTTCTATACTACTTCAAATGTAGTAAATGAATACATTTACCCGACATTTTTGCACGGCTCTGTATGTATATATGTGTGTATGTATACTATCACGCTCGCACTCATGCATTGACCTGTTAGGTCTGTTGTTTATTATTGGATTTTTATGTAACTTTCAGGATTCTTCTTAAAAACAGCATGCAAGTTTAAAAAGTTTTTTATTTCTTACGCAAAAAGGGGGTGTGGCGGCCAAAAATTTTAAGTGTCAATACATTAATGCTGTCTCTAGAAACCTGCGTACCAAAATTCATATATATGTCTGGTTGTTTGTGGGCGAATGGTGCGTGACATCAAAAACAAAAAAAAAAAAAAAACAAGTAAGAGAAGTACAGTCAAACGAGCTCGACCGTAAAAGACTCTCTGCTTTTATTCCCGATTATAATGTTAAAATCGGTATCCGGATATTACAATAAATAGTTCTTGTATAAGAACACGTTAAAACAAAAAAAAAAAAACTAAGAATAATCGAACATTCATATGTTTGTCTGCATGCACATACAAATTCGTTTGACTTTAAATGTATGCACATACATATGTGTGTATTGGTCGGCATGACCAGTGCTGTCTATCTCGCACTCATGGGATTGCGCTCGACATAAACTTTGTTGTTGCTTGTTTTCTTTTTATACTCTCTGCAAGAGTATATTGGGTTTGTGCAAATGTATGTAACAGGCAAAAAGAGGCATGGCAGACCCATAAAGTATATACAATACAAGAATATAGTTTTTTTTTTCTATGCCACGCCCCATTCGCCCACAATGAGTCAAAATCCCGACGCACCTCGGGAAAAATCTATGTTTTCAGCGAATATCTCAGAAACTATGGAACTTAGGAGAACCAATTTTGGTACGCAGGTCCCTAGAGACAGCAAAAATGCAAAGACATTAATTGGTGGTCCTAAGTGCCATGGTTACGGTGATATTCGCGTAAAACATAAAATATAAAATTTGAAATAAACTTGATCTACGTACATTACAGACGGACTTTTATTCCAAATTTGGTGTCTCTAGCTCTTATAGTTTAAAATATCCAGGCTGACGGACAGACAGACAGACGGACATTGCTATATCGACTCGGCTGTTGATGCTGATCAAGAATATATATATTTATAGGGTCGGAAAAGCTTCCTTCTACCTGTTACGCACATTTCGCTTCTGACAAACCCAATAGACCCCTCTATTCTTTTTAGAGTAAGGGGTCGGAAAAAAACATTCAAATCTGGTAGGATATGTAACTGTGAATTCACAAAAAACAACCACCTGTAACACTCTACCAATTAAAATTCTAAACTTAAACTTTCAATTGAAATTTAAAAAAAATGTAATTAGAAAATATGCACAGCCTGGACTCGAACCTGCACCTCATGACTTTGGTCCCAAAACACGACGAAACACTAATAATAGTGTTATGTTATATACCAAAAATAAATGAAATGTTTGTCTGTGCCGGGATTCGAGCTGCAGACCTAAGCCTTACAAACAAGACGGAAATATAATAACAGGCATCTCTAATACTTGCCACGCTTCGTTACAAAATATTGCGGCTAATGCATGTGTAGAGATAGAATAATTTCTTTTCTTATAGCCAGGTGTAATCAAATTACAATTATTGAACACAGGTTTTTGTGAGCATACCGCAGTTTTTACGGTGCGGTAAGGGGCGTAGCAACCATTTGTCATAAACTTGATCTGACATCAGTACGTTCGTCTTTACAAGAAAGAAAAGAACATTCGAACACGCTCGACACTACTCTGCTTTTGTTCCCGATTAAATTAATTAAATCGGTATCCAGGTATTACAATAGATAGTTCTTATATTAGAACACGGTGAAAAAAAAAAAACAAGTAAGAAAAGTACATTCGAACACGCCCGGCCGTATAATACTCTCTGCTTTTATTCACAAAGTATTATAACGGATATTACAATAGATAGTTATTGTATAAGAACACGTTCATAAGTTTGTCTGTATGCACATGCAAATTCGTTTGACGTTAAATGTCATATGTGTATGTATACTATTGGTCGGCACGGCTAGCGCTGTCTCTCTCACACTCATGGCATTTCGCTCAAATATAGACATTGTTTCTTTTATGTTTATAATCGGATTCTTATGAAACTTTCATAAGAGTTTGATATGATTCGTCTTCAAACGAATCACAAATAACAATACTGTACGATAAGAACAAATGTCTTTAAAACGGCATGCAAGTTTGAAAAGTTTTATATTTCTTATGGAAAAAGGAGGCGTAGCAGCCCCAAATTTTTGATGTCATTGCATTAATGCTGTCTCTAGGAACACGTAGTATTCCTAAGTGCCATAGTTACTGAGATATTCGCCGAGAACATTGATTTTTAACGAGATATGACTAGTTTTTTGCTCATTGTGGGCGTGGCATAAAAAAAACAAGTAAGATAAGTACAGTTGAACACGCCCAACTTTTGTTCCCAACTATAATGTTAAAATCGGTAACGTTAGAACAAAAAAAATACAAGTAAGAAAGGCTACAGTCGAGCGCGCCGACTGAAAAAGACCCCGTACTCTCCTTGTATTCGAAATTAATATTTGAATACGACTGTAATTTAAAATTTATGTTTTAAAATTAAATTAAAAAAAAAAAAATTTAATGTAAGTCACTGATGGGAATCGAACCCCCGCTATCAGACTCAGGGTCCAGAACATGCTGCAACCCTACTAGTTGCGCCACTCCGTACATTTGATATCAACCCGATTATTTTCATTTACATATAAAAAAAATATATAAAAAAAAAAAAATTTCTGAGTCTGTGCCGTGGTTCGAACCCCAAGTCTTCTGTTTACATACAAGTAAGTGGCCCACCCGGACCACGCTCTCTTTGCAAACTACTGCGGCTAATGTACATATAAACATACAGTTATCTCTTTTCTTTCAACCACGTGCATTGACAATGCGATTCAATGGACACTTTGTTACCTAATTGCTCAGTTGTTTATAGTTGGATTTTTATGCAACTTTCAGGGTAGTTTGATATGATTTGTCTTTCAACGAATCTTAAATTACAGCACTGTACGATGAGGACAAATGCCTTAAAAACGAAACGAAATTGAAAATTTAATTTTTTTTTTGGAAAAAGGGGGTGTGGCAGCAAAAAAAATTTTAATGGCACGGCATTTATGCTGTCCCTAGGAACCTGCGTACCCAAATTGCTGGTCGTAAGTGCCATAGTTACGGAGATATTCGCGGAATACAGCAATTTTTTTCGAGGTGTCTTTGGTTTTTTGTTTATTGCGGGGCCGTTGGGGGCACTGATTTTAAATAAACTTGATCTGCTCGCGAAAGTTACTGAATTTTGGTTCCAAGTTTGGTGGTTCTAGCTCTTGTAGTTTAAAAGATCCAGGTGTTCATACAGACGGACGGACAGACGGACATTGCTGTATCGACTCGGCTGTCGATGCTGATCAAGAATATACATACTTTATGGGGTCGGAAAAGTTTCCTTCTGGCTGTTACGCACATTTGGCTTCTGACAAACCTAATAGACCCCTATACTCTTTTTAAGAGTACGGGGTCTAAAAACTCAGTATAATAGAAAATACATTCGTTTGACGTTATATGTATGCACATACATATGTGCGTATGTATACTTTTGGTCGGCACTGCATTGCACTCTCGCACTCGCATTGGTATTGGCCGCAAATATATAGAATTTGTTGCGTGTTTTCTTTATTGTGTATGGTCGGATTCTTATGAAACTTTCAGGGTAGTTTGATATAATTATTCTTCAAACACATTTTAAATAAAAATACTGTGCGATAAGAAAAAATTCCCTTAAAATGACATGAAAATTTGAAAAGTTGTTTTATTTCTTACGGAAAAAGGGGGCATGGCAGTCCAAAATTTTAAATGGCAATGCATTTATGCTGTCTCTGGGAACCGGCGTACTAAAATTGGTATTCCTAAGTGCCGTAGTTATTGAGATATTCGCTTTAAACATCTATTTTTTCCGAGGTATGTCTAGTTTTTTGCTCATTGTAGGTGTGGCATCAAAAAAAAAAAAAAGATACTTGTATTGACTGACTAAATATCGAGTCGAAAAAGAACAAAGTGAAACTTTTAGCTTTGACCATCTCTGAAATCTGTGTGTTCATACGAACGGACAGACGGACAGATGGTCAGACGGACATGGCTATATCGACTCGGCTTGTGATGCTGATCAAAAAAATATATACTATATAGGGTCTGCCACGCCTCGTTTTGCCTGTTACATACATTTGCACAAACCCAATATACTCTTGCAGAGAGTATAAAAAAAAATTCTTGTATTGTCTGACTAAATATCGAGCCGATAGAGACCAAAGTGAAACTTTTAGCTTTGACCATCTCTGAAATCTGTCTGTTCATACGGACTGACAGACGGTCAGACGGACATGGCTATATCGACTCGGCTTGTGACGCTAATCAAGAATATATATACTTTAAGGGGTCTGCCACGCGTTCTTCTGCCTGTTACATACATTTGCACAAACCCAATATATTCTTGCAGAGAGTATAACAAGTTAGAAAGGCTACAGTCGATGGTTGTTCTGCTTCCGGGGGAATGAGTCCTGGAACTCCATCACCAGGTTCCTCACTGAAATGTGTCGCCTTCTCCGAGTAACGCGTCGAATAAGCTGTTTAATGTGAAAATGAGAGCATTAGTGGGCAGGCTTGCTATAAATTCAAGATGAACAGCTTTTGGTGCAGAACACACAAACACTGCAATATACACTTTAAGCGCGGCTCGTCCTCTTATCCATCTAAAACCAATCGAAAGGACTTCTTCAAAAATCAATGCGATTCGTCTTCTAAATTCGACAGACTTTTGAATAGTCAGCGATTGCAAATTTGTCAAACTAGACAAACAAACGAGTGACAATTTTGGATTATTCCCTGAGGCCACTGTCCTTTAGCCTTGCAGACAAGCCAAACGAACAGAACGAGTTTCTCAACGTCACACTTTCTTGACGAGAATTCAGCTGGATTTGATGAAGGCGGTCCATATCTCCAAGATACATTCCTTACATTACATCATCTCTTGGATGCCTGCAATTTGATTGGCTACAAATGTTGCTAATATTGAACGGGAAATAGTGCGAGTTCTGAAATATTCCAGGAACTTACACTCTCTATTTGACATTTGTCCAACTATTGCATCTAAGACCGAGATGCGACCAAGTACAAGATACTCGTTCAGGAAACTCAAATATATATCATGTCTTTTAGATATCTTTGACGAGACAAGCACTTTGGGATCAGTCATGAAAGACAAATTGACACCGAACGCTGTCCCGACAGCTTTGTTTGCAAATAATGTCCTCCGCAGAATAAGTTGCCACAACACTTGTTTCTGGGACAGCTTTAACTTCACCGTATAGGTCTACTCTGGCCTCAAGTCGACCATCTTGTCTATGCTGCATCTCTGAGCAGCATATTGGACTTTTGGTATGCATTTCGTTTCACCGTCCTGTGCTACCCAACCAAACAATGTCCTTTGTAGCAACGGACCCCTGTTCGCTAGTCTTACTTGTCCAGTACTAAGCATGTTGAAGAAGCAGTCTGCTCTAAGGAGTATATCTATTTCTTGGGGTTTATGGAAATCAGAGTCAGCCAGTTCGACATTCACTGGTGTCTTCCACCTATTTATGGGAGGATCAGCATCTGGCTATCTACTAAAAATTGATTTTGGCACCCAAAACTCGGCGCCGAACTGATGTTTTTATACACGAGACCAAATTCGATTGTCCAACCGATTTTACCGTAAAGCTTTTCTTTTTGCGATGAAGGTTTGAGCGAGATCCTCCGTCATGAAATCGTCCCTGAATCGTTTCTGACCGAATCTGTCTCGAACGGTAACTGTTGTTGCAAGGATCACTTGATCGATTTCGCTTGCAAAATGGCTCACATGGGCAGGATGAGCAGAGGCTTGTGATACTTCTACGAGTGCGTATTTGTGAAGGAGAGTATTGTGAGGACGGGAACAAACTCTACACTTCGAAGCAGTGCAGTTGGACACTCTGTGTCCTGAATGCAAACAGTTTATGCACAGTTGACTAGATTTTGCGAAATTAAATCTTTCGTCAACTGGCAATGCTGAGCAACCCTGACAATTTCCATTCTGATGGTTGGCACTGCAAAAAGGGCAGGTAGGTTCAGCCTTTTTTCCATTCACTTATACACGCAAACGACGATTTTTTCGAGTGTTTCATGTCGAAAGTTTGCTTCATCTCGAACTTTCTTAAGCAGACAAATGCTGATATCGCCGGTTCAAAGCAGTCAGCCATTTCGGCACAGTCAGCCCATTTCGGCAATGTATTATAGTCAAGCTGTTCGTATGAAGATCTACCTTTGATATGACTATATGAATCAAGATTGCATTTGCGAAATCTTGCTTATCTCTGACCGACATTAATGACTGAAATATTGCTGATACTGAGTCCACCATTGTCCAAATTCCTATTGCCGATGGCTTCGACATTGGGTCAATATCAAACAACTGTGCTAGAGTTTAGACACTTGTCATACACTCGACTCAGGCTCTCTAATGCCTTTGGAAAGTTTGCATCAGATGCCTGGAAAGCTCTGATGGTGCTTAAAGCCTCGTCTGACAAACACGATAACAAATGATTGAATATTTGAAAGCGAGCGATAAGAGTCAATCAAACTATTAAAAAGACCTATGAATTGCCTATATTCAGAGTTCTTACCGCTGAATTTAGGCAACTATAGTTTGGGCAAGTGAGAATGGTGAGAAGGCTGAGATACGTTCTCTGAAATGTATGAAAACCGGCCAAAATACATGTTTCCTCAAGCATTGCACGGCTAGTATTATCAGGATCTATTGCATCGATCTCTGACTGCAGATCCATAGCTTAGGAAATGTATGAATTTAGTATATCTCGCCGGCACTGAATCTCAAATTTTCTTGGAGTCACCATTTTATTAATGAGTGAACTCCTTTGTCGCTCTCTACTTTTTCTAGCTTGACGAACAATTGGGTTAAACGTCCACTAAGGCAATTCCCGTCGACATCCACAACAGTCTCATTGTGATTTACCTTGTGCTCCATACTGACTTTATATAAACTCTGCTCTATTCAAATGCACGTGTTGGCTGATTAAAGTTAATAAGTTGATTAACATCAGTTGGGCGATGAATATTGTTTAAGATTTAAACTAACCAGAAGATTAAAGATAATCAGCTGGCTAACTAGACTTCTCAAACAGCAGAGACAACATTAACTAAAGAAGCGGAAGCGTATGCAGCGCAGACAGTTGGCAACAACAACACAATAACATATACGCAAACGCACCAGCGCAAAAGATAATCAGCTGATTAGCGATGTTCGGCTGATTCGAGTGCGTACTGTAAAAAACAATAACAGCGCAACAACAATGCGTATGTAGGCAAATGATGCGATCTCCCAACAACAGCGCATGCGCAGGTAGGCAAACGATGCATTCTAGCAACAACAACTAAAAGGCTTGCAGGTACTTAGCGTGCGTATTAGCAGCATCGACAAAAAACAAGTAAAGCAAACACGAAGTAAAGCACAAACAATGCGCAAGTAAACTACCGCCAGCTAAACTGCTGTATGTATGTAAATGCGAGCAGCGCTTTTACTTATGTATTTGCAAATTTTGAACAGAAAAAAACACCAAACATATGTGGAGCTAGACGAATAGCGGATTAAAGAGGAAGGGCGAATGTGTATATGTATTTAGTTTGTTAATTTGCAAAAATTATTGTTTGTTTTTATACCCTTGCAGAGGGTATATTGTTTTTGTCACGATGTTTGTAACGCATTGAAGGAGGCGTTTCCGGTCCCATAAAGTATATATATTCTTGATCAGCATCAACAGCCGAGTCGATATAGCCATGTTCGTCCGTCCGTTTGTTTCTATGCGAACTAGTCTCTAAGTTTTAAAGCTATCGTGATGAAACTTGGTACACATGTGTATTCTCTCTGCACGCAGTTCATATGTTAAAATCGGCCAGATCGGATCACTATATCATATAGCTCCCATAGGAACAATCGGTTAAAAATGCTGAAAATGCTTAGTATGAAAATGTTCAGTGTCCCTTGAACGATTTGAACCAAATCGCAATATGCATTCTTTACCATTTTCCACCATCTGACCAAATTTTATCCAGATCGCACCACTATATCATATAGCTGCCATAGGAACAATCGGTTGAAATACTTAGTATGAACATTTTCTGTCTGTTGATCGATTTAAAACGGACTACTATATCATATATTATTTATTTTATTTAGTATAAATAAATTTTGTGAGTTAATTAAACAAACTTAAATCAATTAAACACATATGATTTCATTTTCATGCATTAATAGACTTTGTATATTAAGCCAAAAAAAATATTGGAGGGACGACCATTTTTAAAATTTACGACCAGGTATAAGATATAAGTAAACACCGATCCAACTCAACGAATTTGTATAAATTTTCTAATATTATTTTTTACGCTGCAAGGGTATTTAATCTTCGGCGTGCCGAAGATAACCTTTTTTCTTGTTTTATTATTTATGTATTTATTGAACTTGATTTGTGTGTTTTGCTTCAAATTGCTTTTCACTAAATTACAAATATGTTTATCAGTGCCGAAACGCAATGTTTTTAATGTGCAAGAAATGGAGCAGTACTTGTATATGTAAGTTCTTATATTTTATGTGCTGCTTCTACGCTTGCACTTTCCATTTTCTGGGCACTGTTACCTGGTCATCAGAAGAGACGCTCATGGGTTCAATCTCCACAATGAATATGGGGGATTCAAATCTATTACTCCTGGCTGATACAATCCAGACTTCCTCGCAGGCCAACAGCTCCAGGGAAGATTCAACCACTAGTATACAAACCAAGTCTTGAAATGTCTAATAGACAAACGACCGAAAATACGAACTGAGCTGCCGCTCGCAACAGCTGCACTGCCGAATGCAAAGAATTTACGCACTAGCTTAAGTATAAGAGATTTGCTTACACTACTGGGCAATACAATAACTTCATTATTTTAATTATTCTAAATACTTAAACTTATGATCCAACACCTTTAAATAATGTAATTCATACAAAGGCTTACCATTGTCTCTTATAAAAAATTTTTTTTCTTATTATTTCAAACTTCAAAAATTCTTATTCTTAATTCAATTTTTGTTTACATAATACATTTTGAGCTGGACTCAAATAACTTATAACAATTTATTTCAAGAATAGGAATATTCATGAAAGAAATTTAGAACTTGTTCTTGTGAAATTGTTTAAGAACGCATGCTAAACAATATTTGCTGTGGTGTTTATATATTGTAATAATTCAAATGTATTCTAATTAAATAATAAATACAAATTTTCAGGTCTCTGTGCACACATCTACACGAGAAGTTTTGGCTGTCTACGCTCTCGATGAAGCTCGGATGGAGCTGGTTATCACCCTGGCCCCTAATTACCCGCTTGGCGCTGTTAAGGTTGAGTGTGGTAATCAAATTGGCGGCCGTGCAAATGCTCGGAATGTGGGCATGCAGTTGACCATTTATTTGACCCATCAAGTAAGCTTTGAATTGCCAATTTTAGGTATATGTACTAGTACTTGATTTGTTGATAGAATGGCACAATTTATGATGGCCTCACTATGTGGAAAAACAACCTGGACAAGAAATTCGAAGGTGTTGAAGAATGTTATGTTTGCTACACAGTCATACATCAGGATACCTGTCAGTTGCCCAAATTAGTCTGCAAAACCTGCAAAAAGAAGTTCCACGGACCGTGCTTGGTAATACAAGAAACTCAAATAAATAAACTAAAAAGTGACCAACTAAAATCTATTTTTATTTGCTTGCAGTACAAATGGTTCACCACGAGCAGCAAATCCACCTGTCCCATTTGCCGAAATGTATTTTAGTTGATTTCTATTTAATTTTTACAATTTGGTGAAACGTATTAATCTATGACAGGTAATCAAATAGTCAATAGTTATATTTTTGGCCTTTCCTATAAATCATTACAAAATTGCAATAAAGTCGTTTAAGGCTTAAATGTTTTTAAAGTCTTGGATTATTACATATAATAAGTGATTCTGAGTTTTTTGGGGGGAATTTAGCATTCGAAATGTCTTGGACTTTTAACAAGTGAGAAAAGTACAGAACATGCCCGACCGTATAATACTCTCTGCTTTTGTTCCCAACTATAATCTTAAAATCGGTAACGTTTAAACAAAACAAAAAACTGAGTATAATCGAAAATACATTCGTTTGACGTTATATGTATGCACATACATATGTGCGTATGTATACTTTTGGTCGGCACTGCCAGCGCTGTCTCTCTCGCACTCATGCATTGGTATTGGCCGCAAGTATATAGAATTTGTTGCGTGTTTATTTCGGATTGTTTATGGTCGGATTCTTATGAAACTTTCAGGGTAGTTTGGTATAATTATTCTTCAAACACATTTCAAATAACAATACTGTACGATAAGAAAAAATGCCCTTAAAATGACATGCAAATTTGAAAAGTTGTTTTATTTTTTACGGAAAAAGGGGGCATGGCAGTCCAAAATTTTAAATGGCAATGCGTTTATGCTGTCTCTGGGAACCGGAGTACCAAAATTGGTATTCCTAAATGCCATACTTACTGAGATATTTGCTTTAAACATCTATTTTTTTCCGAGGTATATCTAGTTTTTTGCTCATTGTGGGCGATTGGGGTGTGGCATCGGAAAAAAAAAGATTCTTGTATTGACTGACTAAATATCGAGTCGATAGAGACCAAATTCGAACATGTAGCTCTTACCATCTCTGAAATCTGTGTGTTCATATGACGGACAGACGGTCAGACGGACAGACGGGCATGGCTATTTCGACTCGGCTTGTGATGCTGATCAAGAATATACATATATACTTTATGGAGTTTGCCACGCCTCCTTCTGCCTGTTACATACATTTGCACAAACCCAATATTCTCTTGCAGAGAGTATAAAAAAAACAGTAGGCTCTTCGAAAGCTAAGGAAATTTTGTTCAATCGAATCATATAATCCAACTTACACACAATACAATCCGAAAATAAAAAACAAGTGAAAATACACATATATGATAACAATGGCAAAACGCGTCAAGGTCGTTGGTAGCTGTGCTTGTTGTAGTCGTGAAATGAACTTCGACATGCGTCCAATCAACGAGGTGAGTCCACAGAGTTTGGAGGAGCTTGTCAATGGGACTCCATCATCAACACCATCAACACCATCAAGGCCATCATTATCATTATTGCATCTAAGCACGCTCAGTGAAATTGTGGCAAATGTGCTTCCCGATGCAAATATGTTAAAAGATTCTGGTATGGAAAATGTAAACATGCTACATAATGAAGATATGTGGATTGACGCACATATCCTGCAAGATGCAAAAGTGCCTTCATATGCCAATTTGGTTTCTGGAACTGATCATAACGATATAAGTTCGCAATCCATTCTGGCTGATTTCGGTGATCGAATGCTGAATGTTATTAGATTGGATTTTGATCGATCTAGTGCAGTCCAGGTAAAAAATTCTGTAATTGTCTTGTATCTGGCCTTATCGCCACAAATTATGAAGAAAAATAATTCTTCATGGACTGGGGTTTACAAACGAACCTCTAAACGTTTTTAATAGCCTAGTTATCTTTGGAAATTATGTTAAAATATCCTTTATAATCAAGTAGTCGTATTGATCATCAAGAAAATCATTATTAATCTATGAATATAATATATTTATTGCAATTTTTTTAAAATTAAAAATACTTATTGTCTAGGACCCTTTGCAAAATATGCACTTTTTTGCAAATATATTTCTGGTGTGCACTTTTTAGAGTAGATAACCATCTATGCACTTTAATCACATTTAACCCTTACATTTGAGAGGTAATTGTCTCTCATCGTCCTAATGGACGAAAGTCGTATCACCCTCTTTGGTGATCTAAGAAATAGTATACTCTCTGCAAAAGTATATTGGGTTTGTTCAAAGTACGTAACAGACAGAAAGAGGCGTGGCAGATCCCATAAAGTATGTATATTCTTGTTTAGCATCACAAGCCGAAACGATATAGCCATGTCCGTCTGTCTGTCTCCTTATGAACACACAGGTGTCAGGGATGGTAAGAGCAACAAGTTCGCATTTGGTCAGTATCGACTCCATACTTAGTCAGTATATACAAGAATCTTTTTTGTCAATGACAAATCATTTTAAACTGTTCTGAAAGTTGCATAAAAATCCAACTATTAACAAGAGAGCTACCATGTAACCAAGTTTAAGATTCAGCGCAATGTGAATGCATGTGCGCAATCGAGACAGAAACGTACAAGCATATGTTCAAACGTTTGCGCTGCATGTGTGGCGTCAGCGCTTCCCGTGGATGTTGGTCGTGCCGACCAATAGTATACACATATATATACATATATTAATCGAATTTGTGGGTTCATACAAACTGATTTATGTTCGATTATACTTCGTCGCTTTTCATTTCAACGTCTTCTAATACAAGTACTATCCATTGTAATACCTGGATACCGATTTTAATATTATAATCGGAAATTAAAGCAGAAAGTATTATACCGTCGGGCCCGTTCGACTATTCTTCTCTTTCTTGAAATGATAGGAAATGGGTATTGCGCGAATTTGATTGAAATCGATTAATAGATACTGAAAATTTTCGTACTAAGCATTTTCAACCTTTTGTTCAAACAAAATTTGAAGTTCATTTGACCACGCCTACCCCAATAGCCCATATAAGGCAACAATGCGTATACGTAACAATACGATGCGGCTAGCAGCGTGATTTAACAAATCTTGCAAGGTAACTTTTGCCATAGTTTCTGTAACTGTTATACCCGTAGGTCTCAATTGCAATTTAGCTTCCTGGACATTTCGGTAGCTTGGATATATGTCACAATTATGCTGTTTGCTTTTTTGACAAATTTCATTGTATAATCGTTTGCTTATCGAGTTTTCTAGAAAAAATTGCAAAGCTTCATTTATTATTAAAGGTATTGATTCAGCAATACCGAATTTTCTTTTAGCTTCAGTAGCATCACATTCAGAATTGCTAAAATTTTTAAGCATAAATGAGTGTCACTTTCATTTGATTTTCTGTTGTTCATTGCAACATCGGCAGCTAGTTTTCTTTTAAGACGGGGCCCAGCTTCATCATAATTTAGCTTTGGTCTACCCAATTGAAGACTGTCTTCTTTATTGTCCAATCCAATTTTAAAGCTCATTGATAGCCACTGTGAATGTTTTATTCGGAATGTGCGCATATTTCTGCTGCACTTTTGGAAATTCGAAGTAATGAATATTTTAAAGCTTTTAACTTTCTTTTTAATTTCACTTTCATTGGTTAGTGAACATTCCGTCAATTGGCCAAATAGCCAGTTTGCGGCCGGTTAGAGTTGCGGCCGCTGTCGATCCATACATCCAGCAGCGTTGAATGGCAGAACTCAATGTGATCTACAAGTTCAAAATACCGCCAAAGCCGCAAACAAGATTATTACTAACTTTTTATACACACTCTCTACTTTGCTTTCACATACTGAATAAATGGACATCAAGACTTGGTTGGTTGAGCACAAAAATTGAACTAACTTTATTTCTTAGAATCCTAGGTCTTATATAGGTACAATTTTACATCGGAGCACATCTCTCCTCTAAGATTTGGGTTTTGTACCCCACGCATAGGATAGAGCGCGGTTTATATTTAGATGTATGTTTATATTAGGCTTCGTTTGCAAGCATGGAAACGGGTCACAAGCATAGATAAATAAATATATTCTTAGATTATATATTTTTGGTTTTCAAGTGTATCTTAAAATAATCGCTGCGTTGTCTTAGTTTTATTATTTAATATGTTCATGCTTGAACACATACATTACATATCGCAGAAACACGCAGAAGGTTAGTTTTTACTCCACAGAAGGCGAACACATATGTTTAGTTTTCTATCTTTTTGAACAATACAAAACAGTACACATATATAAAATAACAAATAACAAATAACAAACAAATTGTTTTGTTTTATCCATTCTAAATACCTCGCCCTCTAAAATCCATTTTTTACAGTATCTTATTTTTCTTTTGTGTAAATTTGCCAAGCGCTCAAAGTGAATAAAAATTTCCCGCCAATAGTGTCGCAGGCATCAGCTGACTAATCACCTGTTGCATGTTGGGTAAAAGCGATCATCGATTTTTCCTATTTAGGGACTCTAGTTTGAATATACATAATTATAATTATTATTTGCTTCGACAAAATTTTCGACTTTATGCCACTTATTTGGCAATTCAGCCCAGTGTGCAATGTTAGCTAATAAGTGGTCCGATTTGTATAAGGTGGATCGTGTTGTTTCCCTGATGTTTGGAAATCATCTTAAATTTTTCCTCTCCACAAAAAAAGGAAATAAAACGAATGTCTGCAACTATAGAGGTATTTCCAAATTGTCTGCTATTCCTAAGGATTTTGAGAAATTAATAACTTCTAAACTGGAACCCTAATATACGTTTGCCTTCTTACCGTAATAGACTTTTACTAATTAATCTTCTTTTTTTGCCTGATCGTAGGACACTGCTTGGTGTAATTTTCTTACACAAAACTAGCCAACAGTGAAATTGATTTTTCTGAATTAAATAGCCAAATTAGTTTCGCTGTTCCGATCAGACCCACTAGAAACTTTCTTCTCCTTTTTCCTTAACCTTGTACTACTAACTTTGCTATACATAACCCTTTCCGGGTATTGTGTAGTAACTACAATAAACTATATCGAGTTATAGGTATTTCTACTTCAATCCCTTTAATTAGAACTTCTCTTCTCTGTCACCTATCTAGATCTTAATTAATATAGTTTAAACTATTTTATTATGTGTATTGTATTGTATTTTATATATTGTAATTAGTTTTTAATAAATAAATTGGTTTCGCTTTTTTCGTAGCCGTACGTTATGCGGTGTGTCCCTCGGCTGGTTGGGCGGAAGGTGGCTGCATTGTCTGCAGGGGTCCGCGCGCTAACAAGCACGTTGCTTGGTGTTGCTGGGCCACTTAAATGTACTGTCTCGTTAGTACAACAACGTCCAAAATAAAAAAAAATAAAAAAAAATAAATAAAATGTGGGTTTGCATATAAACATTGGTATTAAATGCATATAGGCTGAATTTTGTAAATAAACATATCAACAATTTATTTTCAACCGATTGTTCCCTAGGAAGCTATATGATATAGTGGTCCGATCCGGCCAATGTTACACACATCTGTACCAAGTTTTATCAGCCGGACAGAATATTCACTCGGCTTTTGTTGCTGATCAAGAATATTTATACTTTATGGGTTTAGATAAGTTTTGTTTTCAAGAGGGGAGAAGAGACTTTTGGGAACCGTAAATCCGCTTTAAAACCAAAAAGTGTGGTATAATCTCTGCTTTCTAACCAATCGTGTGGTATGTAAAATTTTGTCATATCAACAAAAAAATAAAATACCAAAAAAAAATGTATCTTTATGATTTTAGGAGCAATTTGTTGTATGGCTCATAGTCAATTCGATCTGTCAATTTAACAATGTCGAAAAATGCAAAAGCCTAAATTTTCGACACTCTGCACGAGTATAAACATTTTTGTCTGCGACGCATTTCACATTTTTAAATTTATGTCAAAATGCACATCACTGTGGCTTCTTATTTTTGGTCATAAAAACTTCATTAAAACTCTACCTTAGGTTCTGGAACTTATTGTTGAATAGAAATTTAGCAAGGTAATCAGATTTTGACAGTTGCATTGTTGCTTCTGCATGTTTTTTAAAAAGAAGTTTTAATATTTAAAAAGGTACCTAGATTACAAAAAATAATATTTTTTATAAACATCAGCCGCTTTAAAAATAAGTCCATAAGAGACTGCTAAGACATTGCTTTAAACGATTTTCGTCTGCAAAAGTCGTGGTCCATCGAGAATATTTTTCCCAGCATTTGTTGTAATAAGGCACGTATAATAGACCATTCCTAAAAAATGAGCTGGTGAGATAAGTTAATTTGTTCTTACTAACGAGTTAATATTTACTCCATAGACTTGCCTGACAAAGGACAACACTAGCATTCTTGTGTCCATGTTGCGAGAGGAGCAGTCTGCACGATGTCGATATTTGAATACAAAACAGAGGAAGACTCTTTTAAAGAATCAAAAGCAATAGGATCGGGTCAACTCCAGTTGATCAACTCCACATTTAAGCAGCCAGTCGCATATACCTTAATCAAATCACAAGTTTATTAGATGAACTAAGAAATATGGCATTCATTTCAATTACCAACCCCCAAGCCGAATGCACGATTCTGCGCTGTAGCTGTAGCTCTATGCCGTTGAGCAGCTGGGCGGCGTCAAGGTGTCGATAACGACGATAACTCATTATTTTTGTTTTACATTTGGTGAAAGTTACATTAACAGGGATTAGGCACGCTACTACGCAATATAAAATAGCGCCCGGCTGTGAATTAAAACAAAATGACGTAAGCTTGCCGTGAATATGTCAACTGATGAGCCCCAACTTGGCCAGCGTGTAGAAGTGTCGGGTAAGAATCTGCTCTGTGGCCGTGTCGCTTTTGTCGGTCCCACCACATTCTCTGGGGGCCAGTGGTTTGGTATTGTGCTCGATGAGCCGAGAGGCAAAAACAACGGAACCATTCAAGGCAGCACCTACTTTAAATGTGCCCCTAACTATGGTCTCTTTGTGCGTGCCCAGCAGCTGCAGCTACTAGAGAAGAAAACTAAGAATAAAAATAAGGATACCAATCGATCCAAAAACGATATGCAGCGAGATGTAAAGGCTAAGTCGGCATCTAGAAGCCGAAGCAGCAAGAATCCATCAATCGACCAGGTAAGTTGTGGGAACTGTAGGTGGGAAATTATGTCCATTTGTAATAAGCTTATCTGTACATTTTCACAGGATAATGAGAGGGAGGCTACAACGTCGGCTGGCCGAGTCGTTAGGAAGCTGGCTCAGGCTCAAACACAGCCCCAGGCCCTGCCAATGCAAATGAGGTCCCAGGAAGTAAAGATAGAGAGTGAGGGATGCAGTGATGCTGTAATTTCAGTTAAGACAATGGCCATCGAATCGGGAGGAGCTCTATCTAAGAATGATTTGAAAGCTGGGACCGAAATTTGTCTGGAAATATGTGAAGGAAATCCGGAAATTACTTTAAGTGCTCAATCCGGTTCCAATTCCGAGCCGGCTGCAGTGTACAGACAAGAAAGAGCATTCACGACGCGGCCTTTGACCTGCAATCAGCGCCGTTCAACATCCTTTACACAATTACGACCTACACGCATAAGTCAGCCCAAGCCAACCACGGCCCAAGCACAAAGTTCCACTGCGCAACTGGCATTGGCTATGCCGTTACCTTTGCCCATGGCTCCAAAACGGAGCAAGACGAGCATGAGCCCCACGAGCAGCGTTAAGTGCGTTGCACCGTCTTCATTTGTGGAGGCCGGCTTCTTGGAGATCCTACGTCCAAAGTTCACTCCTGGACCCACTCTGCGCACGCCCTCCACAGTGGCGCCACCTCTAGACAATCCGGAGTATCGACAACTTAGGGAGGAGCTGCAGTTGCTTCGTGTGCAAAAGAGCGAAGACAAGCTTAAGTTATTAGAACTGGAGCGCATTAGGATTCACAACGAGCAGCTGCTAGAATTCAAGACACAGATAATGGCACAGCAGGCGCTGATGCAACGGGAAATGCAGCGCTGCCGCCATGAGCAGCGCGAGGCACAGGAAATCGCATTGAAATATAAAAGAGAACTAGACGACGTCGCTGATAGTATAGAGCTTCTGACACTAGATAAGGAAATGGCTGAGGAGCGTTTGGATACACTTCAAATGGAGATGGAATTAGTACAGGAGCGAAATGATGAGCTTAGCCTGGACTTAGAGATCCTGAGGGCCGAGCAGGAGGAACTGGCCGAAAGCCAGTATCTTGGCAGAAACGAGAAAGAGTCGACAAATGAGACTACAGTGCAGACTGCGGCCGAGTTTCTTCGTCTGGAGCAATATAATCAACGATTGAGGCAAACTGTCGTGCGATTACGGGACACTCTGGCCCATGAGAAACAACTGGCACAACGCACACATAAAGAGTTAGAAACGAAACACTCGGAAATAAATGAACTGAAAAGTATTAAAGAATTACAGTGCAGTCGTGTTGATCAAATGGAAGTGCAGTTAATGGACCTCAAGGAGCAGGTTGACGCCTCACTGGGAGCCGAAGCTATGGTGACACAGCTGGCCACCATCAAAATGGAGCTGGAAGAGCGAGTAAAACTTCTTGAAGATGAGGTCAACGAGCTTGAAGCCCTTGAACAAATCCAGGAACAGCTTATTGAAAGCAACCAGGAGCTAGAATCGGACTTACGTGAAGAAATTGACAAACTAAGCAGTCAGATTAAGACTCTGAATCATCAAAAGAATGCTGCTCTTGAGAGTCTATACGATCGAGATGTGACCATAATAAAGTTCAGGGAACTGGTACGTCAGCTGCAGGAGCAACTTCAGTTTAAGACTGATGCCGGAACCCTCTCTATCGAGGACTTTAGCAGTGCAAACGAATCACAGCAGGAGGAAACATCGCAGCAGAGCCAAGCCGATTACCATCAAATCTTCAGCGTTAGCAAAGCATATGGGCGTGCTTTGGAGCAGCAGTTAAACGCCTTGGAGATGCGTATTCAGGCCCGCCATCTTGAGCACATCCTGACATTTGTTCCTGAGCAGTTCCTGCTCCGTGGTGGGGAACACGACGTTGTTCTCGTCATGCTCGTCCTAGAACGCATGAGCGAGAAACTACAAATTGTTTGCCAGGCCATTAATGAGAAGTTCCCCAATGTCTGCGAGTTTGGTAAGTGATTGATAATAAGCCAAAATTAAAATAAATGCTGAATTTGTGAGTAGATTAAAAAAAAAAACTGGTTAAAACCAGAAACATGACACAGTAATACATATCAAGTTTGATTCCGATGGGACAACTATATCTTATAGCTCCCATAGACCAATTAGATAAAAAGATGGTGATTTGTAAAAGAAAATTTGTGTTAATTGAGCTATCGCAACCATATGATTAAATACCTCGGGCTCTTGCAGATATGCAGAGTCTCCAATATTAGGGTGTAGTAAAATTTGTTGGTCGCGGGTTCGAGCAATGTCGAGTCTGTGGTCCTGCCATTAATGACCTATGATCTTAATTTATTATACCCGTTACTCGTAGAGTAAAAGGGTATACTGTAACCGTTGAAATGTATGTAGCGGAGAGAAGGAGGTGTGCCAGACCCCACGGAGTAAATATATTCTTGATCAGCATCAAAAGCGGAGTCCATATAGTCATGTCCGGCTGCCCGTCCGTCTGTATGAACAAAAGGATCTCAGAGACTATAAGAGCTAGAAAGGTCAGAGAGATTGCAAGTGAAAGATTAAATACCCAAACTGTCCAAGTTTGTTTTGGTTTTTGACACGACATACAGTCGGTACAGTCAAACACGCCCGGCCGTATATTAATCTCTGCATTTTATTCCCGATTATATGATTATATTAATAGAAACGGTATACATGTATTATAAAGGATAGTACTCTCAATGAACACGTTGAAACAAAAGGAAAAATAATTAATAATTAAGTGGACATGTGAAGCTTGCAGGGATGTCGAAAGAGACATGATGAGCTTCATGAGACATACTAAGAGAGGCTTTGCGGACCTATACGGCAGATTTAAAAGTCTGTCCGATAGTTTCGCAGCATTGGATAAGGAGTTTAAGGACTTAAAATTCTTAAACGAATCTCCTAAGCGTAAAAAGGCCAATTTTAGATTGTCGATTGGGCCTAATGAACTTTCAGTCCCTCCTCACATACCAACTTTGTCCGCACCTTCTCTAATCAATTTTTCATCCCCATCTCCGAATATAATCGTTAGTAGTGATGACAACTTTATTTTACCCGCAGAAGTTGTCGCTACGAACCCCGAAGTAGTAATTTCAGATTCGTCAATTGTCAATACTGTTGCAGTTGGCGAATCAATTAATGAGTCTGCTGCTGACACTGCTGTTGCCTCTTCGGAAGTAATTACAGTGTCAGATAAAAAGACTCTCATAGGTGTTCCAAAAAAAAAAACAAATATTTGTTTCCAGGCTTGCCCCTGACACTACATCAGATGATGTCAAGGCCTTCATTCAGGCCAAATCAGAAGCCAACATTACGGTAGAAAAATTTAATTTCTCATACCATCGGGAAATTTCTTCATTTAAAGTAAGTGTTCCAGCCAAATATTTTAACACGATCTGTTGTAAAGAATTTTGGCCGGACCATTTAATAATAAAAGAGTATACGACGAAGAAAAGAAATCGGACTCCGATTTCATTGCCTCCTAATCCTATCCCGGCCTCTGATGCCGGAAAAAACTAGCTTCCTCCCTCTCATTAGCCTATTAAAATGTGAGAGGTATTTGTAGTAAAATTAGTAATCTTTATCTAAATAGTCTATCATTTCCGTTTCATGTCGTGGCCTTTTCTGAAACATGGTTAAGGCCAGATATTCTTAACTCTGAAACTCTTTCCAATAAATTCTCTATCTATAGAAAAGATCGTACACCTCGCCGCGGAGGCGGTGTACTTATTGCCGTCGATGTTAACTTATCCTCGGAAGAGGTTATAATCGATGGCTCTATTGATATTGAATTTGTTGCTGTTAGGTTATTCCTAAATAACATTAGTATTTTCATCACTTGCTCCTATATTCCTCCTTCTTCTGACTATTCCCTTTATTTATTACACTTCTCTGCTATTAAATTAGTATCCTCTAAACTTTCCGATCGTGATTTTCTTGTAGTTCTCGGCGATTTCAATATTACAGGGACTACATGGATTTCATATCCTGACTCTGCCGTGCTGACCCCTACGACTCAGCATGATTTTCTTGATGAGTTGTTTGGTATTTCATTGTTTCAGATCAAGGCTATCTCAAACTCTTTAAAAAGAATGCTCGATCTGATTTTTGTTTTGGATCCATCCCGCTATTCTGTCTCCCGTACCTCACCCTTATCGTATCCTGAAGATCCCTATCATCCGACTTTGGAAGTGTTGATTGATTTACCTGCTCGGGTGAACCGTGCTTGTAGTAAATCTACAAAACGAACTCGTCAGTTTCGGAAAGCCGACTTTAACAAGTTAAATGTACTGTTATCCCAGACTGACTGGTCCCGACTGTTCATGTGTAGTGATATGGATAGTGCAATCACAACTTTTTATAATACTTTAAATTCTTTACTTGATGTCTGTGTTTCGCTTTGTGTTCCAACTAGGTCAAACAAGCCTGTTTGGTTTACCCGCGAGTTAACTTTGCTTAAAAATAGAAAGTCGTGATTCTATAAAAGATTCAAGGAAACTGGCTCTTCCTTGTATCTCTCTCGCTATCTGATTGCTCGATCTGATTTCTATGCTTTGAGCGACCGTTGCTATAAGGAATACCTTGCTGACTGTGGTCAACAGTTCCGAAGGAATCCTAGACGGTTTTATAACTTCGTTAATTCGAAGCGTAAATCATCAACGCTTCCATCTAGTGTAGTCTTTGAAAGAAAAACTGCTAACTCAGATCAGGCTATCGCCGATTTATTTGCCGATTTTTTTCAAACCACTTGTAGTATGCACGAGTATAATTCTGATTCACCTTACCCTTATCATTTAATTCCGTTCAATTGTAATTTTACACCGGTCATTACCGAAAGTTCGCTTTTACGTAATTTAAAGAAAATTAAACCTGTTTTTTCACCAGGACCAGACGGAGTCCCAGGTTGCGTGCTGAGAAACTGTGCAGACGGCCTTTTTAAGCCCCTGTATAAATTATTTTCTTTGTCCGTTGCATCATGTTGTTTTCCTGATGTTTGGAAATCATCTTATATTATTCCTCTTCACAAAAAAGGAAACAAAAGCAATGTCTGCAACTATAGAGGTATTTCCAAGTTGTCTGCTATTCCCAAGGTTTTTGAGAAATTAATAACTTCTCAATTGCAACATTTCTGTAGATCCATGATTTCACCCTTCCAGCATGGGTTTGTGAAATATAGATCCACTACCACTAACCTGTTAGAATTTACATCATTCACGCTGCAGGGTTTTGATAAAAAGTTGCAAACTGACGTCATTTACACAGATTGTAGTAAAGCTTTTGACTCCGTTAACCACAAGCTCTTAATACATAAACTTAATCTTTTGGGCTCTTCCTATAATTTTATTATTTGGATTTCGAATTACTTACGTTCTAGAACACAACAGGTCTATTTTAAAGATACATTATCGAAATCTGTCAAAGTTACTTCGGGTGTTCGGCAAGGAAGCCATCTCGGTCCTTTGCTATTTATATTGTTCATTAATGATCTGCCATCTGCAGTCAGTCACTCTCGGGTGCTAATGTATGCCGACGACGTTAAACTTTGTGTCTCGGCTAATGAGTCTCTTCTTGGATCCAGATTACAATCTGATCTTTACCGTTTTCAAACCTGGTGTCAGACCAATTTATTAAATCTTAACTATAGTAAGTGTAACGTAATGTCCTTCAGTAGGCGACTCCCTTTTTTAAACAATTACATTTTGAATGACAATTCTCTTCAAAGAATTGAGTCGGTCACTGATTTGGGTATCCTTATGGATCCAAAGCTTAAGTTTGATAAGCATGTTTTATCAATTACTAATCGTGCTTTTGGCGTCCTGGGCTTTATAAAGCGCTGGTCGAAAGAATTTAACGATCCCTATTGAACAAAAACACTGTATACTTCCTTGGTACGTCCTATTCTTGAATATGGATCTTGTATTTGGTCTCCCCAATATAGGATTCATCAAGATAGAATAGAATCTGTACAAAAACAATTCCTTCTTTTTGCCCTAAGGGCCCTTAACTGGAACCCTAATATACGCCTGCCATCCTACCGTAGTAGACTTTTACTAATAAATCTTCCTTCTTTGTCTGATCGTAGGACAGTGCTCGGTGTAATTTTCTTACACAAACTAATCAATGGTGAAATTGATTCTTCTGAATTAATTAGTCAGATTAGTTTCGCTGTTCCGATCAGACCCACTAGAAACTTTCTTCCCCTCTCTCTTCAACCTTGTACTACTAACTTTGCTATACATAACACTTTCCGGGTATTGTGTAGTAACTACAACAAACTATCTCGAGCCTCACTAGTTCGTCGGGCGGTGCAGGCATGTCGTGGGCCAGGAGCAGAATGCTACCGTGAGGCACCTCTTTCCACTCTCGAGCATCACCACGGTGAGATCATCTGTACAGTAATTAGATATTAGGTAAGCATGTAGGCCTTTCCGTACAAGTACGGTTTTGCTTATCGTCGGTGGATAGTAGGTACTGAAGTTTCTCGACCTTAGTCCAGATACCACAATGCCTGACGCAATCCACAGTTCCGGAACTAAGTTGACATCGACGGGCCCTTGCTCTTAGGCAAAAATCAGCTCGGTCGATGCCAACGTGCTCTTATGCAGGTTGATCTGCAGTACCCTCAGCATGTGATGTAACTGCGGCACCTGCTGAGGACGGGTTGACTATGACTGTCAGGTCACCGTGTTCGCCGTCGGTCTCTTCGTCCAATGCTATTTCAAAAGACTGGGTGGCTTCGAGGACAGTTTCAATGCCCAGGTCTCTCTCCACCTCCCCAGCTTGTAGCGTATGTATCCTTAACTCCAGGATTCCGCTTCTTTAGTCTAAGGTATATGCTACTTAGGCCCCAGGCCATTTTCCCATAACGGTGGTAAATGATGTCTTCTGACTCTTTGTTGATTTGGAGGATTACATGCTGACGGCGATGGGGAAGAGTACCTTTGCTTTCGGTATAGACGGGATGTTCTCCCTGTCGACCACTTTCAGCATGGTCCCCTCCCACACCGCCTTCAATGTCGGGACTTTCAACTTTAGCCAGCACAAAGTCGGGTCATCGGTGCAACTGATGATTTTGCCTCCGTTGAGCCACCCTGCGCCGTCGGGAGTGGGCATATTAGCTTCCGGCTCCTCATCCATTTTTTCCAGCAACAGCCCGACTAGCTTCTCGTGAACTGATTTCTAGCGTTCTTTTGATATTTTGCCGTTCTCGTCGCTGCGGTCTATCAGAGCTACATTGAGGTGCCTTCTATGAACATCCATCATTGAGCTCTTCTTATTGCGTTTCGGGCGAGGGATAGTTCCCTTCGGGCAACGCTGCTGTTTGCTAATCGGGACATTTCTGCTCTGGTTGCGCTCGGTCGAGCGTTGCCTCTTCTCGGCCATCACCTCCTCCACCTTGTTAGCGAAGGCAGTCGTCGGCGGCTCTCTTCGATCCTTTGCACAGCTCAGGCCAGCTTGGCTTTGTCCTCTTCAGACAAGTCAGCAACGCCTTGGGGCAGGCTGTGGATCTTCAGGGCCACCTTATATTGCGCCTTAGCCTTCAGCCCCTCCCCTCGAACTTTTAGGCCCTTCCCCGTCATTGTCGCTGATACAACGCCCACCAGGTCCGCGTCTGCGTCGACTGCCGCACCTGTGCGCTGAATCAATATGAATTGTAGGCGAATGGGGCGTGGCATCGAAAAAATAAAGATTCTTGTATTGACTGACTAAATATCGAAATAATAGAGACCAAATTCGAACTTGTAGCTCTTGGAACAATCGGTTGAAATACTTAGTATGAACATTTTCTATGTTTGATTGATTTTAACCAAATGTGCATTTATTATCATTTCCTATATGCTCACAAAATTTCATTCAAATCGGACTACTATATCATATAGCTACTGTTGGAACAGTTACTGATAAAAATAAATTTAACGCAATATGCGTGTCTGCAAGGGTATTTAATCTTCGGCTAGCCGAATATAACCTTTTTTTGTTTTTTAGTGTCTTTGCATTTTTTTTTGGAGTCTTGTCGTCTCCCACTTTGACAAACCTACGTGCAAACATATAACGTCAAACGAATTTGTATGTGCATACAGACAAACATATGTATGTTCGATTGTGCTTAGTTTTAATATAAGAACTATGTATTGTTATATCAGGATTCCGATTTTAACTAGGCTAGTGTCTATTATTTGGTGGCAATGTACTAAGAATTTGTAAACAGTGGGGGAAATGGGGTAGCAAGGATACTTTCCCTGATATGCCACAAAACCTTAGCACAGAAGCTATTAACTTTGCTGAGTCTAAATCGTACTCGCAGTTAATCGATCTATATTGTCTAAAAGTCTTTCAAAGTGTCACAGTCGAAATCAAGAATTGATGACAATAAGTCATCATTCTCTTCTCGCTGTGTTGCCATAATTGTAGTTCCCACTGCCATTTGAAAGAGATTTTTCCACACTCAATCCCATTTCTTTCATCATTTATAACTGTAACAAATATGTTCGTGCTATTAATTTAATCTTGTCGACGTCCTTGACATGCCGATTTTAGACCCCGTGCTCTAAAAAAAGAGTAGAGGGCTATTAGGTTGTGTCAGAAGCGAAATGTGCGGCAGAAGGAAGCTTTTCCGACCCTATATATTGTATATATTCTTAATCAGCATTAACAGCAGTCCGTCTGTCTGTCCGTATGAACACCTGTATTTTCTAAATTACAAATTCAAAATGAAAGTCCGTCTGTAGTGTACGCAGACCAAGTTTATTTCAAATTTTTGCCAATACTCCCTACCGCCCCCGCAATAAGCAAAAAACCAGAGATACTTCGGAAAAATTGACGTTATTCGCGAATATCTCTGTAACTATGGCATTTAAGACCAACCATTTGGGTACGCAGGTTCCTAGAGACAGTATAAATGCAATGCTATTAATACTTTTGGGCTGCCACGCGGCCTTTTTCCTCAAGAAACAAAATAATTTTCAATTTCGATTCCGTTTTTAAGGCATTTGTTCTTATTGTACAGTGTTGTAATTTAAGATTCGTTGAAAGACAAATCATATCAAACTATCCTGAAAGTTGCATTAAAATCAAACTATAAACAACAGAGCTACCAGGTAATAAAGTTTAAGTGCCAATGCATGAGTACAAGCGAGACAGAAATATACCCTGTGTATGTGACGGCCGTGCTAAGCAATAGTATACATACGTACACACATAAATACATATGTATGTGCATACATATAATGACAAACGAATTTGTATGCGCATGCAGACAATATGTTCGATTATAAATGATCTTTTTTGTTTCAACGCTTTCTAATACAACTACTATCCATTGTAATACCTGGATACCGATTTAATTAATTGACTCGGGAATAAGAGCAGAGAGTTATATGGACAGGCGTTATCAACTGTACTTTTATTTTGTAAGAACGGATTATCAAACAAAGTGTGGCCCAAGTGGTAGAGATGCCTGTTATTATTTTTCGTACTTGCATGTATAGCTTAGGTCTGCGGTTCGAATCCCGACACAGACAAGGCCGAAGGAGGCGTGGCAGACCCCATAAAGTATATATATATATATATTCTTGATCAGCGTCACAGGCCGAGTCGATATAGCCATGTCCGTGCGCACTCGAATGTACTTTTCTTTCTTGTTTTTTTTGTTTTAACGATTTGAACATTATAATTGGGAATAAAAGCAGAGAGTATTATACTGTCGGGAGTGTTCGACTGTATTTTCCTTTTCAACAATCATTTGATTGATATGAGGTTGTTTTAAGTACTCGTTGTAGTCATCGTCCACTTTTCATGTTAATTTTAAGCATGCATACACACATTGGACTATATTTAAATATATATAAAGCAATTTGATTTTAATTTCTCTTCCTATTTATTTTAGGGCGCGATGCTATTTTTGAAGGGTACTCCGTGCAGAGGTATATCTTCCGGGCACAGTGTATCTATTTGTTAAAGAGTCTTCAGTCCGTGCTTCAACAGTTTCGCTACGGTCTCAATCACTGTGACTACGAGCTCTGCACACATGCTGCCATCTACCGAAGTGATCTGGAGTCTCAGGAACAACAATTGGATGAGTTTGTACGTTTGTTGAAGACGGCGCAGCTGGACGAGAACACTAACTGTGAGTCTATTCGCCGAGTGCTGCATTACATCAATAGTCTCTACCAGAACCTCATGGCTCCACAGACATTAGTGGAGCTCCTGGACGAGCAACAATTGTATATCTCGCTGATTGAGGTGTACGAGGCGGGCATGGATGCAGTGAATGCCAATGCAGGATTGCTGCACACCATAATTCAGCTGGGAGATGAGCAGACTGCATCCTTTCAGTGCATGCAGTTGCTTATGGAGCACAGCTGTGCACTCAAACAGAAGCTTAAGAAATTCCAAAGAAAGCTAGCCAGCAACAAGACCTCTGCTGCTTGGACAGGAATGCAGAGTGCCCGTTACCAGCGCATCCTGGAGGCAAACGAAACGATGAGAGCTCTTATTAACATGCTGGGCATATCCGCTCGAGAGGCTAGCAAGGATTCCAACGGTGGCATTGCACACGAAAAACTCTGGCGGATTCTCTGCTTGAACTACACCAAATTTGCACCTACCCAGGAGTTGGAACAGCGTGAACTGCATGTGTACAGCCAGTACTGTATGCAGTTACTCGAGGAGCAGCTGGAAGAGCTGAATATGTTGCTGGAGCCAAGGGATGTCAATACGGAGTATATGCGACATGCCTCATGCTGCACTTTGCAGCAACGAGCTGCTCAAGTCAGGCGCCATTATGAAGATGTAAAGTGCTTGGAATTGGCAGTCGTCGAACGTGACAAGGAAATAAAGTCTCTTAAGTACACGGCTAAGATGAAGCAGCAGGATTACTCGGAGGTGCAGGTGCGTAAAGAGATGGCAGAGAGACAATTGACTAGATTGACTCAGGATTATGGTCAAGCATTGATTCAAATGGCCGAGGACGTCGAGAAGTTGCAACAATGTCTTTTCTCCAAAGAGTCGGCTCTGCAGCATGCACTCAACACATTGACTGAAAAATTGAGCACACTGGAGCACGCGCAGCAGCACTGGCTGCAGCAGCAACAGGAGGACACCGCGTGTGCTACAAGCTCCACTCGCAGTTCTACTCAGGAGTTGAACCTCATGCATCAAGCCTTGCGAGAGGAGCGCAAACTTCGTGTCAAACTTCTGGGCTCAGAGCTCAGCAGAAATTTGGCAGCACTCGAACCGCTTCATGTGCCCCAGTTGGAGACCAGCAGACAGTTTAGCTTTTTGGAAGAACAATTGCGCGCCTTAAAGAACCAATGGCTCCTCGTCCATCTCAATGTGGGTCCCAGTGCTCACAAGCACCGTGCGCGGATCGAGGTGCAGGGAAGCCGCCTTTTGCGACATATCTTTCAAACATATTGTACTCGGCATCCTTATCGAGCGAGACATTCTGACTTTGGCTTATTCATCAGCAAGGATCTGCGGCGAGCGTTTTAAACCAAGATTATAGTAGTACACCCAAATATATTTCGAGAACTAACAAAGGTATATGTAATTTGCTGCTTAACATATTAATATTAATATATTAATATTAATTTTTCGATTACTATCATGATTGCGATTATAGTTACACTGTTCATTTTGCGTATTGTTCAATAATTATATAAATTTGCAGTTAATACAATTAATATGTAGCCAAATTATCCAAAGTCAACGGAACACTTTTATAGTCTTCGGACGAGTCACGAACCTTTGAGTGTGTTTGAGTTAATACTTCAGCCTTTACTGAACCAGCTTGAGCCAAATCGGACAACGATAGCTTTTTAAATCCCGGACACTAAAAGAGTACAGGAGACTAACAGATTATTCAGAAGTCTTTTGAATACCAGGATCTCAGACCCTATAAGAGCTAGAGACAGATCGGATAACTATAACTTATAGATCCTAAAGGAATAGGTAATTTTTATGAAGACATATAGTGTTAGTTAAGAAATCGCAACCAAATTCATACATTATATGTATATCATGATTATAACTATCCTCACCAAGTTTGCTACAGGTCAGACAATTATATCCCATTGCTCCCATAGGACAGATCGATCGACAGTATGCGTAGTATGAGGTCTTTTACATTCGGCTCGCTCGACTGTAGCCATTCTTAGTTTTTAAATTTTTTTTTGGATTGACAGTAATTACCAGTATAATATAGTATACAAAAAGACCGCGAATGCTTCCGATGAAAATGAAAAAAATGAGCTAATGTGTCTAAAACGTTTTTTATTTTATTTACAATTACAAATGCTCGAATGTATTTTTGTGCACACGTTTAAAGATGGATGCAGTGAACTGATAGAGAGACTAAGAGATAGAGAGCAGCGCAAGCAGTTCGATTAGGAATGCTTATCACATGAGAGCAAATGAGACAAATGAAAGAGCAGGACGTGCTGGTGTAAAACGGTGATCGTCATCTTTCTCTCTTTTTTATTTTTTTTTTTGTTTTTCTTCTTGTGGAGTTTACATAAATACGTTTAATGTTAAATGAGAAGAAGATTGAACAGATGGTGGCGAACAAAACAAGTTACTGGCCATAACGGACGCTGTGTAAAGATACAAAGACTGATACAGGGAGAAAGATGGCAAAATAATGATTTATAAATCCTACCTCACTATGTGACCAACGTCTGACGCTTGGCCACGACTTTACCCTGATCATGACTGTTGATGACCTCGGCATGGAAGCCCGTCTCCCAATCTGCGTAGTACTTCACAGTGCGCACGTTGCCGTCGGGCTCGACTAGGGAGTACTCTCCCTTGACTACGTCGCCATCGCGTTCCTCACGCTGATGCTTGTTGTCCCCGGTGTGAGGATCATTTACGGCATACTCGAAGGCATAACGCGGATGAGCATCCTGTACGTCATTAATTCAAATACTAATTTATTAAATTATTTTTACATTTTATTGGCGAAATCCTTACGAAGTGTTCCAAATGTTTCTCTGTTAACACCTTCAGTTGTGCATGCTGTGCCGCAGGAGATGACTTCAAATAGGCAACGGGTGTCAGAGGCGCGTGTGCTCTCAAAGTGGTCACACTGGGAGCGTACCGATTGAATCCTGCTCCAAATGTCCCAATCCCACGTTCATGGCTATAGTCAGCGAGTGGTGCTCCGAGATGGGCTAAGCCACCTACAGCGTGAGAAAGTGCTCCACGATAATTAAGGGCAGGAGAAACAGTACCATGTCCAAGCGAAATTGCACCATAATAGGAACCATCATGTTCGTCAGTCGATCCCAAAATTAGTTTTTCTGCAAAGTTGGTTATTTAATACCCAGATAGAAAAATAAAAAGAAACAAAATGTTACATTTCCTGTTAATTGTAGAGTAGCGAATGTTACCTATAATGACAACATAAAGTATATAAATTCCTGATCAGCATCAATAGCCAAGTCGATATATTCATGTCCGTCCGTCCGTCCGCATTTCCGTCTGTAAAAACGAAATGATAGCTTTTCTTAGCCTAAATCGGTCAAAATTTAAGTCCTAATAGTCTAATTGTCTTCTAATATGAAATAAAAGTCCGTATGTGTATCACGCAGATCATGATTAACTTAGTTTTTTGCTAAGAAAAACATCACAACGTGGTGGTTTGGTTTTTTAGGACGAATATGGTAATTTGTATGACAAATGTGTTTGTTGAGCTATCTAGACAAAGCTCAAACATGGTTCCTTTTATCCTTAAGAATTTTGGCTTGTTACGGAAAAATTTTTTTATATAGTTCGTTTAGATTAGGTTTAGGTCAATCAAAACCTGATTTTTTTTATTTGTATAAAAAAGAATAAGTATGGGTCTTTTGCACTCTACTCCTAAGACTATAGATTTTCTTACTATTTTTTTTTAAAATAACTTTAATAGATTAAATTACTCTATTTGAGTATGTGGTAAAAATACATGGACACAGAGTTTTTTCATGCCACTCTTTCAATGTATTACAAACGTCGTGTCAAAACTAAAAGACACCGTACTCATTTTTGTTTACCTTTTACCATACACATTAGTAATTTTCAACAGATTTATTTCTATTGGAGCAATGTGGTATAGTTGACCGGTCTAGATAAAATTTGGTAAGGACTGTTAAAATGGTACCATATAATAAATTTGGTCCCGATAGCTCTTCGTTTTTAATTCGTAGTGTTATGAAAACCCTTTTTACAATTTGCTGAGGTGGTTGAGGGCGTAGCAGACGGACGGACGGACAGAATGGCGGACATGCTATATCGACTCGGCTGTTGATGCTAATCTGGAACATATAACTTTATGGGGTTGGAAAAGCCGACCTCTACCTATAAAGCGCTTCTCGCGTCTGACAAACCTAATAGACCTTTAATCTTTTTAAGTATGCATAAAAATTATCTTACCAGAACTAATTCCAAAGGCCGTGCTGCTGGCATAGGCGCGTACTGAAGTTGGCGCCGTCAGCTTTGGCGGTGTATCGTGGCCAGAGGCTTCATAGTTGTGATCGTTCCCCTCGCCAAAATCAGACTTTCTATGAGTATAACTAGTGATTGTTGGCTTAGAAATATATTGATGAGAGACAGCTTCTCCATGTCTAGAGCTGGCATAACCGGCACCTAGTGAAGGGGCTTTGGAAATATCACCTACTGCTGGTGAGGCGAAAGCTGTTATGACAGGGCTAGTTACATGTTGATTAGAGACGGAACCAATACCTAATCCGCCATAACTACTGGACACTTTGCTTTTGACCGGTACGCTTTCATAAGATAAAATTTGTGGAATTGAAGAAGCTTTGCCATGTCTTATGCCAACATGACTTGTGTCAACTTTAGTTAATGACGGAGCTAATAAGTATGTAGATATGGCTGGTTGTGCAAATGATGCAATCTTGGAGAGTCCTGGTGACGTTGAATAGGTGGACACTGTGGGAGCTGCGTAGGTCGCAATCTTGGGTACTTCAGGACCTGCGGGGTAGGTGGCCACAGCAGGTTTAGAGACATACTGATGGGAGATAGCACCATGTCCAGTACTAGTGGTGACCTTGGTGATGGCAGGAGCAGTAGAGTAGGTGGATACGGCCGGGGCAGCATAGCTTGCTATTTTGGTTATGGCAGGAGCTGAAGAATATATAGCCACAGCTGGCTTGGACACATATTGATGGGAAACGGCTCCTGTATTTCCAGTGCCACCGTAACTTGTGGCCACCTTAGTTATTGATGGAGCGGATGAGTATAATGATGTCGCTGGAGTTGCAAAAGTGGCAGTCTTGGAGACTACGGGTGCCATTGAATGCGTGGACACTGCGGGAGCTGCATAGGTCTCAATCTTGGCTACTGCAGGAGTTGCTGAGTAGGTGGCCACAGCGGGCTTAGAAAGATACTGATGGGAGATAGCGCCATGTCCAGTATTGGTGACTACCTTGGTGATGGCAGGAGCTGTAGAGTAGGTGGATACGGCAGGGGCAGCATAGCTTGCTATTTTGGTTATATCAGGAGCTGAAGAATATATAGCCACAGCTGGCTTGGACACATATTGATGGGGAACGGCTCCTGTATTTCCAGTGTCACCGTAACTTGTGGCCACCTTGGTTATTGATGGAGCGGATGAGTATAATGATGTGGCTGGAGTTGCATAAGTGGCAGTCTTGGAGACTACGGGTGCCGTTGAATGCGTGGACAATGCGTGAGCTGCATAGGTCTGAATCTTGGCTACTGCAGGAGTTGCTGAGTAGGTGGCCACAGAGGGCTTAGAGACGTATTGATGGGAGACTGCTCCATGTTCACTGCCGCCGTACTTGGAATACGTTTTAATTCCCGCTGACGCATCGTAGTAGGTTGACACTGCTGGAGTGTAGGTATCTACTTTTAGTAATGCAGGAGACGGTGTAGGATATGCGGCAACAATGGGCTGTGAAATGAATTGATGGGAAGCACCAGCGCCCTGGTTGTAAGTTGCCACTTTGCTGATTGCCGGAGTAGAGAGGTAAGTGGCTACTGCAGGAGTTGCTGAGTAGGTGGCCACAGCGGGGTTAGAGACATACTGATGGGAGATAGCGCCATGTCCAGTACTGGCTTCTACCGTGGTGACGGCAGGAGCAGCATGGTATGCGGATACTGCGGGAGATGCGAAGTAGGTGGCCTCTGCTGGGATATACTTATGGGAGATAGCGCCATTGCTAGTGGCTACCTTGGTGATGGCAGGAGCAGTAGAGTAGGTGGATACCACAGGAGCAGCATAGCTGGCTATTTTGGTTATATCAGGAGCTGATGAATATATAGGTACAGCTGGCTTGGACACATATTGATGGGAAACGGCTCCTGTATTTCCAGTGCCACCGTAACTTGTGGCCACCTTGGTTATTGATGGAGCGGATGAGTATAATGATGTGGCTGGAGTTGCGTAAGTGGCAGTCTTGGAGACTACGGGTGCCGTTGAATGCGTGGACAATGCGTGAGCTGCATAGGTCTGAATCTTGGCTACTGCAGGAGTTGCTGAGTAGGTGGCCACAGAGGGCTTAGAGACGTATTGATGGATGACTGCTCCATGTTCACTGCCGCCGTACTTGGAATACGTTTTAATTCCCGCTGACGCATCGTAGTAGGTTGACACTGCTGGAGTGTAGGTATCTACTTTTAGTAATGCAGGAGACGGTGTAGGATGTGCGGCAACAATGGGCTGTGAAATGAATTGATGGGAAGCACCAGCGCCCTGGTTGTAAGTTGCCACTTTGCTGATTGCCGGAGTAGAGAGGTAAGTGCTAATTTTAGGAGTAGTATAGCTGGCGATCTTGGTTACAGCAGGCGACGTTGAATACGTAGCCACATTGGGCTGAGAGACGTATTGATGGGAGACAGCTCCATGTCCGGTGCCGACATAGCTAGCAGTGGTGGCTACTTTAGTAATGGCAGGAGTAGCATAGCTGCCTATTTTCGTCAGTGCAGGAGCTGAAGCATAAGTAGTTATTGTAGGCTTGCTGACATATTGGTGCGATATTGCACCATGTCCAGAACCTCCAAAGCTGGTGGAAAGTTTATTCGGAGCAGGTGCAACTGAATAAGAGGATACAGCTGGAGTTGCAAAGGTAGCAATTTTTGATCCAGCCGGAGCTGCATAAGTTGTAATCTTAGTAATCGCTGGAGCTGCAGAGAAAACACCTATTGCAGGCTTCGACACGTGCTGATGTGATACTGCACGATGTGCTGTGTTACCGTAACCGAAATTTACTTTTGTGATGACAGGAGCAGTGAATGTTGAAATTGAAGGCGCCGCATTGGAAACAACCTTGGCAATGGCTGGCGCTGCCGAATAGGTGGCAGCTTTAGTGACTGCAGGAGTTGCTGCGTAAGCTGTCAGTACTGGCTTCGAGACATACTGATGGGAGACAGCAACGCCATTTTCAGAACGAATGTCCACTTTGGCGATATCAGGAGCAGTGGAGTAAGTGGAAACTGTGGGAACTGCATAGGTAGTTGCTTGTGCTTTGGTAGGAGCTGCTGCTGCGACAATAGGTTTGGAAATATATTGATGCGATACATCACCTGCTTTGCTGTATAAAGCAGACTTGGCAATGGAGGGAGCTGCAGAGTACGTGGCAATTGAAGGTGCAACATAGCTAGCTACTTTTGTGACAGCCGGAGCCAATGTAAATATGGTTTTGGGGGAAAAGGCGTAAGAAGCACCAGAGCTGCTTGCATGATAGTTTGTGGAAGTTGTGGAGGGATAGATTTCAACCTTTTGAGGTGTACTTATGTAAGGTGTGCCATGTATAGGAGCATCTGTGATATAGCTTTTAGAGAGGGAAGGAGCATAAGTGCCAGAGGAGCCTGAGGTTTGCGAGAGCAGTGACGACGTCAATATTGGAGCTGGTGAAGTATAGCTAGCAACCTTTGCAATCGCTGGAGCACCATTTGATACCGAAGTTGAATAAGTAGCAGTTTGAGAAATACTTGGGCTAGCCTGAGCATAGCTATAGCCTGGGGAGCTATAGGTTTCCACCTTTGAGAAGCCTGGCGTGGCCTTGGAATAGGTGTATCCAGCTGAGGTATAGGTTTCAATCTTGGTGGTAACCTTTGGCGGGTAGTAGGGTAAACTTGAGGCCGAGGATGAATATAAGGGCGAAGTATATGTGGCTACCTTAGAAACGGCTGGAGTTGCTTGACTGTAGGAGTATCCAGGAGATGAGTAAGTGGCCACCTTTGTTGGGGTAGGCGAGGGCGGCAGGTACGAATTCGACAGCTGTGGAGACGTCAAAACTGTTTTGGTCAAGGTAGGAGAAACGAGCTTTTTGAGCTCAATGCCAGAGGGTACCGTGGTGGCATACTTGGCAGTTGGAGATCTATCTGCATAGGTAATCCCAGGTCCACCATATTCTGCCGAAGGCGTAAACAAGGACTTCTGAACTGGAGCTATGCTTTTGTTTATCTGGGTTTCTCGCCCGTGAGAGTACCCTGCAATTCTAGCCGTTGACTCATATGACCCTACTCCACTACCAACAGATGTGTGTAGAAGTTTTCCATTCTCCGAGTAGCTAGAGATGGCAGGCGTCTGAGTGTACTTTGTCACTCCTGGTGTTATTGAGAATTTGATTTCAGCTGGAGGAGCATATACGTAGCCTGCGGCTCCATCTACATGAATACAGGGTGCCAATGTGGGCGAAAGGTCTGCCGAGGCAAAACTGAACAGAAAACTCAGCAGCATAAAGTTATGAAGCTGTAAAAATTTGAATTAATTATATCGGTATAATAGCTAGAAAACAGAATTAATTATGTAATAAAAATGGATCATTCTGATATAGTTTTCTTTAAATGTATTTAAATACATACATTTATCGCATTAACAATATAATTTTATTGATTGGCTGGCAATTGGTTTTTTTTTTTTTTTCACTGCCATATGTTGAGTTACTGTCTAAAAATTACTTTTCACACCTATTTAAATATTAAACAGATTATCTACAATTTCAAATTAGTTTAGTTTTAGTTTATACACTTTGGAGAACATAATATTTTTATTGGGAAATACAAAATATTGCATTTTTTTTGTTTTTCCATTAATATAAATATAATTTGATTTTTATTTTTAGTTTTTTTTTTTAGATAATGAACCCACCTTCATATTTTCACTTATTCCGGGCAAGTTAATTAAAATTAATTGATTGAATATAATCTCAATCTGCTTTGTAGCCTTGTAATCCTTCTAAAATCCAATGAATATCCATTCGGTTTTTCGTATTCCTAAATTAGTTTTTATTCGATTCAGTGCGATTCGCATTGAAATTAATCGGCAAACGATACACGCAACGCTCGCTCGATGTAGAGCTACGCGGCTGACTGTTAGCCAGCCCGGCCCTATAATCGCTTATATACGTTCGGCCAATTTCGGCTTACACGCATGTGCTGCAGCCACGCACCAGTTTGGCGACATAAAAAAAAATCATTCACACACAAGTGCACAAAAAATGAAATAGAAGTCAATTCAGAGCGGAGCTTCGGAGCAAAACAGAGCAGAGTAGAGCTCAAATCTTTGACTGGTTGCCTGAAGAAATATTGATGACTATTCAATTGTGCAGTTGTCAGTTTGCAGTTTTGCGTTGCCAGCTGGTAATTCTTTTTGCGTTCGGGTTCTCTCGCTGGCAACCTGCATCATTTATTGCCGTTGGGTTGGCCCCACCTTCGTACATGAGGTAGATCTGGCATTTTATTAGATCATACCATACGCTTCGGTTTTAAATTCGCATGAAAACTACGTGTGGTGCGTAATGCGGTGTGAGGTGTGTGTTTTTGGCCAGTTCTATCAGTGGCTGCTGCATTGTTGAAAAATTGTTTCAATTCAATTTTTGCATAGGCTCTAAAAGCGACTTAATTTGATTTAGATTTTAATCGCGATCATTGCGTGTAGCTGCGGCACAAATGCCGTCAACGTTAAATTGCATACGCAATTTGCTCGCAAACAGAAATTTGCAAACTTGTGGTATTAATGTCGGTATCAATAAATTTTGTCTCTGTCTATACTTGCTTGGGGCCTTGATTGTGCATTAGCTAGATAAAAGACACCATAGACACACATACATACATTGACAAACACACGCCACACAAACACAATAAAAGCAGTAGAATAATAACAGTCTGCGATATAACCAAGTGTTGAGTTGTTAGAAATTAAGGTCACTTTGGTGACTTTTGAATCATAACTCTTTCGGGTGTGTTCTATACATTATTTACAAATGATCTAACTAATTGCGTTAAGTAATTGCAATCTTCCTATTTTTGACAGATTTGTGTTATAGGAGTTAAAGTCTATAGTTGCCCGGTTCGGATAATATGTGAATTTGATCCCATTAGTTCTAGTCGTTTCGAAGTTGTAGTGTAATGAAAATAGTTTTTATACTCTCTGCAAGAGTATATTGGGTTTGTGCAAATGTATGTAACAGGCAGAAGGAGGCGTGGCAGACCCCATAAAGTATATATATTCTTGATCAGCATCACACGCCGAGTGGATATAGCCATGTCCGTCTGTCTGTCCGTCTGTCCGTCCGTATGAACAAACAGATTTCAGAGATGGTAAGAGCTACAAATTCGAGTTTGGTCTCTATCGACTCGATATTTAGTCAGTCAATACAAGAATCTTTTTTTTTTGATGCCACGCCCCATTCGCCCACAATGAGCAAAAAACTGGGCACACTTCGGGAAAAATAGATGTTTAAAGCGAATATCTCAGTAACTATGGCACTTAGGAATACCAATTTTGGCACTCATTTTCCTAAAGACAGCATAAATACATTGCCACTTAAAACTTTGGACTGCCACGCCCCCTTTTTCCGTAAGAACAAAAAAAAACTTTTTAAACTTGCATGCCGTTTTAAAGGCATTTGTTGTTATCGTAGAGTATTGTTACTTATGATTCCATTGAAGACAAATAATATCAAACTATGCTGAAAGTTGCAAAAAAATCCAACAACAAACAACAGAGTACCAGGCTATAAAGTTAATATGTCATGAGTTATGCATGAGTGCGAGCGCGACAGAAATATACAAGCATATATTCAAACTCTTGTGATGCATGTGTGGCGGCAATAGTATACATGCACACATATATACATATGTATGTGCATAAATATAAGGTATGCACATACATATGTATATATGTGTGTACGTATGTATACTATAGTTTGGCACGGCTGCCAAACATGCGCAGCGTACGTTTCTGTCTCTCTCGTATTCATGCATTGGCATTTCGCTTAACCGTAGAACTTTGTTACCTGGTTCTTTTGTTTATAATTTGATTTTTATGCAACTTTCAGGATAGTTTGATATAATTTGTCTTTAAACATATTTTGAATTGCAATACTGTACTATATTAGCAAATGCCTTAAAAACAACATGTAAATTTGAAAAGTTTTTTAGTTCATGTGGGAAAAGGGGGCGTGGTAGGCCAGTGACGTTTAATTTATGCTATTTCTAGGAACCTGCGTACCAAAATTGGTGTTCCTAAGTGCTATAGTTACGGAGATATTCGCAAAAAACATCAATTTTTTTCCGAGGTGTGTCTAGTTTTTTGCTTATTACTGGGGCGGTAGGCGGCATGGCACTTATTTGAAATAAACTTGATCTGCTCGCGAAATTTACGCAATTTTTATTATAAATTTGGTGGTTCTAGCTGTTGTAGTTTAAAAGATCCAGGATCTTAAAAAGAGAATAGGGGTCTATTAGGTTTGTCAGAAGCCAAATGTGCGTAACAGGCAGAAGGAAGCTTTTCCGACCCCATAAAGTATATATATTCTTGATCAGCATCAACAGCCGAGTCGATATAGCAATGTCCGCCTGTCCGTCCGTCCGTCCGTCCGTCTGTATGAACACTTGGATCTTTTAAACTACAAGAGCTAGAACCACCAAATTTTTTGCTGCCACGCCCCCTTTTTCCACACAAAAAAAATAAAATTTTCAATTTCGATGCCGTTTTTAAGGTATTTGTCCTCATCGTACATTGTTGTAATTTAAGATTCGTTTAAAGACAAATCATATCAAACTACCCTGAAAGTTGCATAAATATCCAACTATAAACAACTGAGCAATTAGGTAACAAAGTGTCCATTGAATCGCAGTGTCAATGCACGTGGTTGAAGGAAAATAGATAACTGTATGTTTATATATACATTAGCCGCAGTAGTTTGCAAAAAGATCGTGGTCCAGGTAGTAGGGATGCTCGTCATTATCTTACGCACTTGTTAACACAAGACCTGCGATTCGAGCCCCGGCACAGACTCAGAAATTACATTTTTTTTCTTTTGTTTTATAATTTAGCACTATTATATCTTGATGAAAATAATCGGAGTCGTCTCACAAGGAGGTGGTGGTTCAATTAGTAGTGTTGCGGCGTGTTCTGCAAGTTGAGTATAAGTTCGCAGGTTCAATTCCCTACATTAAAATTTTCTAATATACTTTTTAAATTTAAAAAAAAAATGTAAATATACAATATTAACTGCTGCAACAGGGTTGGGTTGCGGTTAGTCGTTTGTTTCTAAACCAATGGTCTGCGGTTCGAGCCCGGCACAAACTCAGAAATTAACATTTTTTTTATATTTTATATATATATATATATTTTTTTTTATAGGTAAATGAAAATAATCGGGTTGATGTCAAATGTATGGAGTGGCGCAACTAGTAGGCTTGCAGCAAGTTCTGGAACCTGAGTCTGATAGCGCGGGTTCGATTTACATCATTGACTTGATATACAATTTTTTTTAAAATTTCTTACTTGTTTGATATTTCATTTGCGACCTCTTCGACCTTTCCAGCTCTCATAGTCTCGGAGATCCCTTTGTTCATACAGACGGACGGACATGGCTGTATCGACCACGCCTCCTTCTCCCTGTTACATGCATTCCAACGATTTGGTTCGGATAACTAACAAACAAGTTTTACATACCAAAACATGATATTTTTACCCGCCATAAGTGGGCGTGTCAAAAAAACAAAAACAAACTTTTACTGCTTGGGTATTGTACCTTTTATTTGCGACCTCTCGGGCCTTTCTAGCTCTTATAGTCTCTGAGATCCTTTTGTTCATACAGACGGAAAGACGGACATGGCTATATCGACTCGGCTTTTGATGCTGATCAAGAATATATATACTTTATGTGGTCTGCCATGCCTTATTCTGCCTGTTTTAATGCAAGTACTATCCATCCTTGTACCTGGATACCGATTTTAACATTATGATCGGAATAAAAGCCGAGAGTACTGTAAGGTCGGGCGCGCTCGACTGTACTTTTCTTTTTGCTGAGGGCAGATTTAAGGGGTTATATACAAAGTTAGGCGTCTCAAAATGCACTTTTTTTTTTGTGCATATTCTGAAAGTATATACATTTGATAACAACTGTGCAAAATTTCATCTTGATTGGCCAAGTGGTTTTCAAGTTACAGCAGTTTTTCCAATGAATTTTGGTGCGCGGCTAATATCAAAACACAACTTTGAATGCGATTATCTCGGAATGACTTTTTTTCAAAAGTACTGTTATGGTGATCACGATAACTCAAAAACTTGTCAACCGATTTTCAACATTTTTTTTTTCTAGTATTCGTATTGAAATTCTCGTGTACTTGAACGATCGACTTTTTTGAAAAAGTATTTGAATTTTTTTCAAAATTTAGTTTTTTGAAAAATTTGACCCCAAAAAAGTCGATTTTTCATTTGAACCATTTTTTTTTAGTAAAAAAAAAACTTTTTTTTTTTAATCGGCTTCGTTCAAGTACACCAGAGTACATATATCTTGCATGATTTTTTTACTTTTTATACTCTCTGCAAGAGTATATTGGGTTTGTGCAAATGTATGTAACAGGCAGAAGGAGGCGTGGCAGACCCCATAAAGTATATATATTCTTGATCAGCGTCACAAGCCGAGTCGATATAGCCATGCCCGTCTGTCCGTCTGTCTGTCCGTCTGTCTGTCCGTCTGTCTGTCTGTCTGTCTGTCCGTATGAACAAACTGATTTCAAAGATGGTAAGAGCTACAAGTTCGAGTTTGATCTCTATCGACTCGATATTTAGTCAGTCAATACAAGAATCTTTTTTTTTTCGATGCCACGCCCCATTCGCCCACAATGAGTCAAAAACCGGACACACCTCGGAAAAAATCTATGTTTTCGGCGAATATCTCAGTAACTATGGCACTTAGGAATACCAATTTTGGTACACGTGTTCCTAGAGACAGCATAAATGCAATGACATCGAAAATTTTGGGCTGCCACGCCCACTTTTTCCGTAAGAAATAAAAAATTTTCATGCGGTTTTTAAGGCATTTGTTCTTATCGTACAGTATTGTTATTTATGATTCGTTTGAAGACGAATCATGTCAAACTCTCCTGAAAGTTTCATAAGAATCCGACCATAAACAAAAAAGAAAACAAGCAATAAAGTGTATATTCGACCGCAATGCCATGAGTGCGAGAGAGACAGCGCTAGCCGTGCCGACCAATAGTATACATACACACATACATATGTATGTGCATACATTTAACGTCAAACGAATTGGTATGTGCATACAGACAAACATATGTATGTTTTAACGTGTTCTAATACAACAACTATCTATTGTAATATTCGGATACTGATTTTTAGATTATAATTGGGAATAAAAGCAGAGAGTATTATACGGTCGGGCTCGTTCGACTGTACTTTTTTTACTTGTTTAATTTTGTTTAAGCGGTTCGTCGTGGAGAATGATCACCGCAAACCTCTATAAACAAAAAGGTGTCTCGGGGTATGACCTTTAACTCAGCCAGTTTTCAAAATTTATTTGAAATTAAAATTGTTTTTATTTCTTTAAATATGTTACTAAACTATTGTTCTTTGCATTTTTTAAAAAAGATTGCATAAACATTTTTAAAAAATTCACAAAGTTAGCTTACTTTACTGCATCAACTTTGTATATAACCCCTTAATAAAACGTTATACAAAATTTTGTTATAAAAAGGTTCAACACAAGATGTAAGATGTATAATTTAAGAATTTCATGGCTTGTATTTTCTTTTTTATGCTAGCGTACGGATTGAGTTTGGTTTTTAATTAGCTTTCTGGTAGTCGCTACTAAACATTTAAGCTTCAAATGCTGCCAAACGTTGCTGAATTTTGGCCCTGACTTGGGTTTGACACTACGACTTGCAAATCAATTAAAAACAAGTCAATATGAATTGATATAAAATCTAGGTGATCCAAGCCGAGTTACTAAGCATTAACAGACCACATAGATACTAACGTGCGTAATTGATTGAGCTACACTTACGTTGACATTTAAATGAGACTAGACTAGGCTAGACTAGACCAGGCCAGTTCAGACAAAAACGGGCCAGATAGGCCCGACTTTATGATACTAGACCTAAAGGAATGCTGATTCCAGCTGCCTTCAAGCTATAAACCTTATGAACTAATTATGTCATGATATGATTTTTTATCGCACATAATGGATACGCATTCGCATTTGAGTACATACAATCATACGTATATGCATATGTATGCGCCGTGTAGTGTAGGAGAGTGAAAGGCTGTCGTTGGTATTGGGATTTTTGGGCCTGTTAATTGAACATGAAACATGTTTCAGCTGAGGCTGCAGCCGTTTTCTTGGATCTTAGTTTATACGATATAAATGCTAATGTTCATATGTATGATATGTATATAACTACACACATATATATGTCTGACTGTCCGTATTTTTGATTTTTTTTGGGGTTTTCGCAATTTGATTGAATTTTAATTTTTGCATTTGCAAACCAATATCAAACTGAAAAACAGAAATCTCCAACAGCTAGTCCGCTGCAGTTTTAACCTACTTCGGGTGGACTGGTCGAGTTTAGTTCGTCCGCCGCGCGTTTGTCACACAGACAAACTGAGATCTCTGGCCACGGAATGTTACGTAACTGCCAACGGGCAGGCACTTGGTCAACTACTACTCCAGCTGGCCGTGGCTAAAATACGCACAGAAACTCACACGCACAACTATTACCTACTTAATATGGCGAAATTCAAAAATCTACCTAGCAACCACATAAACCTACCAGTCAGCAATTAGCCATCCACCTCCCCCAACCCACCCCAAACCAAACCAATCAATTTGAATTTTCCCTATTGCAATCCCACCGTCTTTATCAACGTCAATATGTACACCATCAATTTTAATTGAAAAAACAAAAAAAGAAAATATTTTATATGTAACGTTCACGAATTTTTATTATATATAATATAATATATTATATATATATATTCATACCCAGATTGTTTGTAGCTCACTGAATTAAAAAATCCAAATACATGTTGTACATGCAGAGTGCATAAGCATTTAAAATTTTGCCAATGAGCATTCATAAAATTACAAAAATTATGCCGCCTGATATTTTGCGTAACTGTCGATTTTAAATTTAAACAAGAAAGAAAAGTACAGTCGAGCGCGCCCGACCGTATAGTACTCTCTGCATTTATTCCTGATTATAACGTTAAATTCGGTATTATAATGGATAGTAATTTCAAGATAGTTTGATATAATTAGACTTCAAGCGAATTTTTAATAACAATACTGTATGATAGGAACAAATGGCTTTAAAACGGCATGCAAGTTTGAAAAGTTTTTTATTTCTTACGTAAAAAGGGGACGTGGCAGTCCAAAATTTTTTATGTCATTGCTTTTATGCTGGCTCTAGAAACCTGTGTACCAAAACAAATTTTTCCCGAGGTATGTCTAGTTTTTGCTCATTGTGGGCGAATGGGCGTGACATCAAAAAAAAAAAAAAGATTCTTGTATTGACTGACTAAATATCGAGTCGATTGAGACCAAATACAAACTTGTAGCCCTTACCATCTCTGAAATCAGTTTGTTCATACGGACAGACAGACAGACAGACGGACATAGATATATCGACTCGGTTTGCGACGCTGATCAAGAACATATATACTTTATGGGGTCTGCCACGCCTCCTTCTGCCTGTTACATGAATTTGCACAAACCCCATAATACTCTTGCACAGAGTATAAAAATTTGCAAACTTGAAGCTCCGCTCTGATTCAATTCTACAGCCATTGAAAACCTGAACCTGTTTCGGTTGTGTTGTTCAATGACTCCATATGTGTTGCACTTACAAACTAAATCCAACTGAAAGGCTAAACGGGATTTCAATCTGTCAGTCTCTTCGTCCGAACGAGAATTTAAACGACATCTACCTAAAAGTGTGTACAACGTGGCGCATGCGTATTTTTACTAGGTAGAAGTTGGCTTTTATTTATCACTTAAACAGCTTTGTGGTTTTGAAGTATAAAGTTATGGGTATCAAGTTATATGTAAACAATAAACAATAAATTTACACCAGTCAAAAAATCCCATTTCCTTTGATTAAAAGCGTGAGATGTGTGACATACCATTTTCACTTCTTTAATCTTGAAGCCATAGCTTCTTCATCAAGAATTATCTCCGTCTGTTTTGCAACCCTTTGGTGATCAGAGAAAAAAAAAGTTAACTTATTCTTAAAGACATTGAATAGCTCTATGGCATGAACCAACAAAACTGAAAAAAAATATTTTTTTTATAAAATGGCGGCTTTTGAAAAAATTAGTTTGGTGTTTTCACTATTTTTTTAACTTTTTCAAATTTTTTAAACATGTTCAAAATTAAAATGTCCAGTTTTTGTTGGTTCATGCCATTCAGGTGTATTTTAAAAATATGCATGCCAAGTTTCAAGTATATCGGTCGATTGAAACTTTAGATATCGTGGCAACGGTATCAACAAGAAAGAAAAGTACAGTCGAACACGCCCGACCTTATAATACTCTCTGCTTTTATTCCCAATTATAATGTTTAAATCGGTATTCGGATATTACTATAGATAGTTGTTGTATTAGAACACGTTAAAACAAAAAAAAAAAGCTAATCATAATCAAGCATACATGTGTTTGTCTGTATGTACATACAAAGTCGTTTGACGTTAAATGTATGCACATACATATGTGTGTATGAATACTATTGGTCGGCACGACTAGCGCTGTCTCTGTCGCACGCATTGCTCTCGAATAAAATCTTTGTTGCTTCATTTCTTTCTTGTTTATGGTCGGATTCTTATGAAACTTTCAGGAGAGTTTGACATGATACGTCTTCAAACGAATCATAAATAACAACACTGTACGATAAGAATCAATGCTTTAAAAACGGCATGCAAGTTTGAAATTTTGTTTTATTTTTTGCGGAAAAAGGGGGCGTGGCAACCCAAAACTTTTGATGTCATTGGATTTATGCGGTCTCTAGGAACACGTGTACCAAAATTGATATTCCTAGGTGCCATAGTTACTGAGATATTCGCCGAAAACATTGATTTTTTCCGAGGTGTGACGGGTTTTTTACTCATTGTGGGCGAATGGGGCGTGGCATCGAAAAAAAAAGATTCTTGTATTGACTGACTAAATATCGAGTCGATTGAGACCAGATTCAAACTTGTAGCCCTTACCATCTCTGAAATCAGTTTGTTCATACGGACAGACAGACAGACAGACGGACATGGCTATATCGACTCGGTTTGCGACGCTGATCAAGAATATATATACTTTATGGGGTCTGCCACGCCTCCTTCTGCCTGTTACATACATTTGTACAAACCCAATATACTCTTGCAGAGAGTATAAAAAAAGTGGTTTTGAGAAAAACGCATTTGAAGTTTTACATCCGCTCAATGCGCCATAGTCATAACTAATTCGAATTTCGAAAAATCCTTTTGGGACATGTTTATCAAAACTTAAACCATCGAATTATATAAAAAAAAATTGTTCGATTTATTAAAATTTCTAGACTAGAAGACCCCCTTAAAACATTTTAAAGATTTGAAAATCAAAATTATTATTGCTTACGCTATGCTTAGCCCGCTAAATACTTTGACTTGAATCTACGTTTTCTAAATTGTTGACTAATCTTCTGGTCCAGGTTCAATGGAAGTGTGTGTTTGGAAACCACGAACGGCTTTTTCAGATACTTAGTGAGCCGGATCTAAGTTTCAAGTGTGGACTGACTCATTGATTCAATAAAATCTACAATTCAATGTTGCCTTGTCGGAGGCGGCAACTAACCTAGAAAATTGTATTTTTAGACCCCGTACTCTAAATAAGAGTAGCGGGGTCTATTAAGTTTTTCAGAAGTGAAATGTACGTAACCGTATAAAGTTTATATACTCTTGATCAGCATCAACAGCCAAGACGATATAGCATTATTCCTCTATTCGTCTGTCTGTCCGTAAGAACACCTCGGAAAAATTTATGTTTGTCGCGAATATCTCAGTAACCATGGCACATAAGATCACCAATTCTGGTACGCAGGTTCCTAGAGACAGCATAAATGCAATGTCCTTAAAACTTTTGGCTGCCACCTTTTTCCACAAGAAAATTATTAATTTTCAATTTCGATACCGTTTTTAAGACATTGGTACTTATCGTACAGTGTTGTAATTAAAGATTCGTTAAAGACAAATCATATCAAAGTTGCCGGCTTGTGACGCTGATCAAGAATATATATAGTTCATGGGGCGCCTCCTTCTGCCTGTTACGTACTTTGCACAAATCCAATATACTCTTGCAGAGAGTATATAAATTGCCACTAGGTAGAGAACGACTATAGTCATTCTTATTAGAACATTAATCCGGTCGACTCGTTAACTCCAAATTGGCCTAGATGCTGTTTTCCATGTGGGTGCCATTAGCATGTGTTCTAAAATGTGTGACTGTAGTTAATGTTTTAAAAACTATTACGTGGACGGCACGACAAACGTTTGAAAAGTTTTGCACTGCGTATGTATCATTTACATGATCCCTGCCGACTAACAAATTAAACGCACTACAACTTTTAATTGAAATTGAATTTCTTTTTCATTATGCTGTCTATTGAAACTCGTTTTGCAAGACTAACTAAATTTGATTAGCTAGTGTATACTTATGCCATCATCTGGTGGGTAGGTGCTCACGTTAAAAAACAAAACTCTCGGTGGGGAATGCGATCTGCTTCTGTTTTTTATACTCTCTGCAAGAGTAAATTTGGGTTAGTCCTAATGTATGTAACAGGCAGATGGAAGCGTGGCAGACCGTAGAGCGCAACAACACACACGGGCCCTTGGTCAGCTCGTTGTAATACCATATGGAGGTCAAAGGCCTCGTTTAAAACAGATCAAAAGAGAAAACTTCATGGGCAGAACAGCAGTTGGATCGGTCTCGCTGTGATTGTAGCTCTCAGTCGATTTTAGCTGAGTGCTGCGCAGTGACAGAAAACGTGAGTCTCCATCTCTTTTTCTTCTTCGTTTCCACAACTTCTACAGAAGTCTTGTGAGTTAACGGACGGTCTTGAAGCATGTATTCCTATTAACCAGTGTGAGGGCACGAAAGACTGCAGAGCATCTTTTGCGTGTTAGCATGCATAGCTTGCGTGTACAGTCTTTCGACCGAGTGGGTCAAGTGAGGCGAGAGATTCTGCATCTTAAAGTGGTTTCCCACCATAAGTCTGCCAGGCTCTCGAAATGATTTTCAATCATGAGCCTGCACGTCGCCAGAGGCTTGTATAGCTGTTCACTCTCGTTGTCGAAAGCAGAAACCGTACCCATCCTCGCGAGTTCATCTGCAATACAGTTTCCTTCTATGTTACTGTGGTCAGGGACCCATTTGAGGAGAATATCGAACTGTTCAGCCATCTCCGACAGAGATCTGCGACATTCGTTTAGTAATTAAGAGTTACTATATACAGCAGTTAGAGACTTAAGGGCGGCTTGGCTATCAGAACGGATGCTAATTTTGCACGTGTAGAGGATATCAGAGTTTATGATGTGCAGAGCTTCTAAAATGACCTTGACACTGCAGTGGCCAAGCATTCTTAAAGATTTAGCATGCCTAAGTCGGGGCAGATCGCGAACCATCAGTGTAGATTTCCAGGTACCTGTATATGGAGAGCCATTACTCCATGCCTTTCTGGATGGAAAACCATTCTGAAAGGGGTATTTGTGTATTCCGTGGGAATACAATAGTCGGTGTTTTTGATGCCAACGGGCAGTTCCGACAGAATATTTGAATGCCCCAGCGCATTTGGTTTCCAGAGATTGGCTTCTCTCATTCTAAGTGCGGATAGAGTAGCCATAAGATGGCATCGATGCCATCGCCTTAGGCAGTGCGCAGAGCCCCCAGTGTGAGGAGCCATGCGTTGTATTTTGTTGAGTTCGTTGAGAGTCGTCCTCCTTTTTAGGGAGGGCCACCATACTACGACTCTATACAAGAGGATTGATCGGACGTTGGCAGTATAGAGCCATCTGGTGATATGAGGGTTTAAACCGCATTTTAGACCTACTGTCTTCCTACATGTGAAAAGGGCGACTGAGGCTTTCCGTACTCTGTCTTCTATGCACGCCTTAAAGTTTAGTTTACGGTCGAGGAATACACCAAGATACTTAGCTGTGTCACTCAGCTTTAGTGTCTCCCCGCGTAAGGTGGGGTGTTTAACTTTTAGGATTTTATATTTCTTAGTGATTTCGATATCATGGAACGCTACTAGAGCTCCTTTAGAGAGAGCGATTTTTCTAAGATCGAAACAATGTCTTGGAGGGCGGCCTCAGTAGACCTTACCTTACGATAAGCAGTTTTTTGGGATCCTGTCTAGAATGTGCCAGCTTATGAGCCGTTCAAGCACCTTGAGGAAAAAAGAGGAGAGACTAATGAGCCTGAAGTCTTTCGGGGTGTATTGTGAGGGTTCCCGAGCCTTCGGAATAAATATGACCCTGGATCGTAGCTAGGGTTTTGGAACACCTGTGCTGGAAAATTTGTTGTAGCCAATTGGAGGCCCGATCACCAGCGTGAAACAGAAAAGCTTTAAAGCTCTAAATGGCCCGATGAATATTGCTCTTGTTTAACAGGGTTGGGGGTAGACTAGACCACCCATTAGGTAGCAACCTGCCTGATATATATAACTATCTCAACAAAGTTTGATCAGGTTTAGACAACTATAGCTAATAGTTCTAAAAGGACAAATCGGCTGAAAATAGGATATGTGTATTAAGGCATGTACCCATAGGACAAAATTTAACATATGCAAAAAATTCTTATTTCTTTTTATTCCTATAAGCACTAGATTGAGTACGGTGTCTTTTACAGTCGGCTCGGTCGACTGGAAATTAAGAGGCTCGTTAAAATTTTGAAGACAGCACAATCTTAGATGATTAATATTCCTGATGGAGTTAAATATAAGTTTACATTGTAACAGGTTGGATTTATTATTAAACCTGACTTAAAAACTAATCTCTTATTTTAATTAAATACATATTGTATTCAGTAGATAAACATATTAACAAATTATATCCCTACTTACAATTTTATCGTTTTTGAAGTTGTACTTATTTAAACCTGATAACTACACATATAAATTAATTATATATAAATAAAATAAAATTAACAAACTTTATGAAAACGGTAAACAAGAAATGCACACGAAAATCTTTATCTTTAACTTCCCTTAGACTCCCTGCAATTTCCGATAACTTGCCGAAGAGAAGTGGTGTTCCCTGGCGTACATTGGCACCATATGCTGTTTGTCCGTTCTCATCATGGCTTTCACTAGGCTGGCGGAAGCGATTCCTTGTGCTACGTCAGAGAACTCTTCGTAGTCATCCTCCAGGAGTTCCGGAAAAAGTACAGGTCCAGCTCCTGTTTCATCTCCGGCACTAGCTCCTACTCCCTCTGAGTAAGGTCGTCTCTTTCTGGGTGCCAATGGATTAGAGTGGATGTTCTTTGGCTTACGATGGAAGTAACTGGCGTACTGAGGACGCGAGTAACTCTTTGTGATGCCCTTATACTTGTAGTGCTTCAGACCAGGCGTGGTATGGACAATCTTTTTTTGATGTATGTGATTGAAGATTGATTCGGTACTACTGGGTCGCTGCTTTGAAGATGTATAACTTGTGTATAGTGCTTGCTGTGGTTCTGAGGTCTTTTGCAAATAGTTTGAGGGTAGCTTCTTGGGTTTGTAGTGCTCATAGTAGGGATGTTGATGTGCCGAACTTGTGCTGTAGTGTGGGACGTACTCTTTGGGTTCGTTGACAATAAGAGCCTTCCAGTCACTCTCCTGCACAGCATAACTTGGTTGAAGTTTTTTTGAGTAGTTCTCTAGTTTCTGTGCAGCTGCAATCTCTTTGTAGTAATTATTCCTTGCCTGCTGAAGGCGTTTTCTTATATCAGGTTCAAGTTCCATGGGCACCTGCCTAATTCGTGCGTGCGGCTTAAATTCAATCAGACTTGGTATTTTAGGATGTGAGTGGGTAAGGTCCTCAATAGGTTTTTTTAATGGGTTAATATCGGAGCTTAGTACGATGTGCTCCTGATCCTTGCTATAATGATTAATTTTCGATTGGGATGTATCGTCATTAGGACTACTTTCACCGTCTGGAGTTTCTGTGATTGGATGCGAGTTCGCGCCCACCGTCTTTACAATAGCATTAAAGCCTTTTTTGGCATCTGCTGTGTAGTGTACTGTGCGTATAGATCCATCAGGTTCGAGTACGCTGTAATGACCTTTGACACCGTTTCCATCTCGTGATTCCCATTGAGATTTAACGTCTCCAGTTTGCAAATCTTTAACGCCATAGCTAAATGCATATTCTGGATGCTCCTGTATTTGTATAGAAATAAGATATAAGTAAATTAATTGAAATTCTCTCTGAAACTTATTCAATACAAGACAGTTGCAGTTACATTTACATAGAACTGAGCTATGTTTGTCCCAAATGGAACTTTTTGCTCAATAATGAATTAAATTGTTTTAGTATAGTTGGTTAAAACATGATCTGAAGTTTTCGGTATAAAAATAAAAATGTTTTGTTATTCTTGAGGATACTACATACAGCGAAAAAAACCGCACTTCGGGGATATTAAAACTTATGCATTTACCAGCTCAGGGCTTCCTCAAATGCTATTCATTTCGCAAACCTTTTAATTTTGAAAGTCCACGCCATTGTGTTGCTCACTATGGGTCAGTTGCATAAAGTGCATTTTGTGAAGCTTCAGCTTATTAAACATTGGAAATAACGGTTGTAAATAATAACACGACCCGAACTGAAAAATCCAGAATTATTGCATTGGCTGATCCAAATATTTAAATTCGTGAAATAACGAACAACGTTGCATATATTTTAAGTTTAGCCTCGAGCCTCCCGGACTGCTTTAAAGATACTGTAGAAATTGCATATGATGTGCGTCAACAGTTTTCAAAAAAAGTTTAAATTTCGGAAGAATATTATTTTTCTAAATGGATAAAAGTTTTATAACTATAAACTTTATAAAATTATCATGAAAGAAGAGATAATTAAGATTGCTTAAGATAGCTCAATTAATACTACATGTATTCATATAAATTTCCCATTTACGACCGATTTGTCGTTTTGGAGCTACAGGCTATAGTTATCCGATCCAGATCAAACATGGTGGGGGTAGTTGTAATGGTACCATAGACATAATTTTTAAAATTGGTCATGATAGCTCAACTAATAATACATACACGTTTTGGGCTGCCACGCCCCCTTTTTCCGTAAGAAATAAACAAAATTTTTAAACTTGCAGGCATTTGTTCTTATCGTACAGTGTTGTTATTTATGATTCGTTTGAAGACGTATTATGTCAAACTCTCCTAAAAGTTTCATAAGAATCCGACCATAAACAAGAAAGAAATGAACAAACAAAGATTTTATTCGAGAGCAATGAGTGCGAGAGAGACAGTGCTAGTCATGCCGACCAAACGAATTTGTATGTACATACAGACAAACACATGTATGTTTGATTATGCTTAGCTTTTTTTTTTTTGTTTTAACGTGTTTTAATACCGAAACTATCTATCTAAAATACAGTAGAAACCGGTTATAACGACTCCGCTTAAAGCGTCCGACCGGTCATTGCGACGAAAATTCGATGAATTGTTTGGCCCCCATACAAGCTTGTATGAAAGAGCGTCCGCTTAGTGCGTCTCCGCTTTTAACGACAAACCGCTTATATCGACGATATTTTTCACAATTCAACCGGCTATTGCGACGTGCCGAAAAAAATACAGTTTTTTCTGCTTTCTTCCAAGAAAAATTTATGCGTAAATGCTCAAAATGTGAAAAAGAGAGCAAAATGGTCAAAAAAGTGACGACTTAGTACACACTCGTTAATTAGGCAATGTCGTCAAAACGAAAATGCTTCTCCGTTGAGCAGAAAATACAAATAATTCTGCGTTTGAAAGCCGGTGAGCGTATTATTATTGAACTAAATTTAATATATATTTTGTTTTGATTTAAATATTCGTGCGTGTTCGACTGTACTTTTCTTACTTGTTACAACTTGCGGGGTGGTAGGGGGCGTGACAATAATTTGAAATAAAGTTGATCTATTTGCGAAATAGACGGACTTTCATTTCAAATTTGGTGGCTATAGTTCTTACAGAGTCTAAGATCTAGGTATTCATACGGACGGACAGACAGACGGACATCGCTATATCGACTCGGCTGTTGATGCTGATCAAGAATATAAATACTTTATGGGATAGGAAACGCCTTCTTCTACCTATTACGCACATTTCGCTTCTGAAAAACTTAATATACCCTTGTTTTAGTTTTTTATTTAGTACGGGGATCCAAAAATAAAGTGTAAAAGGTATAAGCTGACGGGTTATTCTAAAGTAAAAACATCCTTTACCCTTCTTAATTCGCAATGATATGAAAATTATCTCATACGTTGCAATTAAATTAAATTTTTTATTTTTTATTAAATTTAATCGTACATATTCTACTTTACCATATTCTCTTTTCTTCAATACCAAGAAAGTAAGTGAGGACTTGGCTGCTGCCGATATCTTTGCAAACAATTTTCAATCTACATACACCTCTAGTTTGCCTTCTAACTTCTTCCTCCAATTCTGTTTTTTCCCTTATATTACTGTTGTGTGCTTAAGAAGTGATTTTCTTCAATAAACAAGTAAGAAAGGCTACAGTCGAGCGCGCCGACTGTAAAAGACCCCGTACTCTCCTTGTATTCGAAATTAATATTTGAATACGACTGTAATTTTAAATTTAAGTTTTAAAATTAAATTGAAAAAAAAAATCAGTCACTGATGGGATTCGAACCCGCGCTTACTGACGCAAGTTCCATATCATGCTGCACCCCTACTAGTTACACAACACCATTCATTTGGCAGAAATTTGATTATTTCCATTTACATATAATAATGTAGTTATTTAAAAAATAAAAAAATAACTAAATTTCTGGGTCTGTGCCGGGTTCGAACCGCAGACCATTGGCTGTTGCACCAGTTAAAATTCTTTATTTACATTTTTGTTTGAAATTTAAAAAAGTAAATTCCACTGTCGGGAATTGAACCTGCGAACATATACGCAGCTTGCATAACGCGTCACAACCCTATCAGTCGCACCACGCCCCACATTAGACAGAGATCTGATTATTTTCATTTAAATGTAATAATGTTATTATATAAGAAGCACAAAAAACAAAATTTTATTTCTGAGTCTGCGCCGGGTTCGAACCGCAGACCATTGGCTGTTGAACGAGTTAAAATTCTTTATTTACATTTTTGTTTAAATTTAAAAAAGTAAATTCCACTGTCGGGAATTGAACCTGCGAACTTATACTCAACTTGCAGAACACGCAACAACACTACTAATTGCACCAACCCCTTCTTATGAAACGGTTCCGATTATTTTCATTAAGATATAATAGTGCTAAATAATTAAAAAAAAAAAAAAAAAAAAAAAAAAAAAAAAATTTAATTTCTGAGTCCGTGCCGGGGTTCGAACCGCAGGTCTTGTGTTTACAAAGAAGTGCGTTGCCCACCCGGACCACGCTCTCTTTGCAAACTATTGCGGCTAATGTATATATACACATACAGTTATCTCTTTTCTTTTAACCACGTGCATTCACAACGCGCTTCATGGGCTACTTTGTTGTTTAATTGCTCAGTTGTTTATAGTTGGATTTTTATGCAACTTTCAGGGTAGTTTAATATGATTTGTCTTTAAACAAATTTTGAATTACAATACTGTACTATATTAGTAAATGCTTTAAAAACCACATGTAAGATTTGAAAAGTTTTTTAGTTCGTGTGGGAAAAGGGGGCGTGGCAGACCAAAATTTTTAATGACGTTGCATTTGTGCTGTTTGTAGGAACCTGCGTACCAGAATTGGTGTTCCTAAGTGCCATAGTTACGGAGATATTCGCCGAAAACATCAATTTTTTCCGAGGTGTGTCTAGTTTTTTGCTTATTGCGGGGGCGGTGGGGGGCGTGGCGCAGATTTGAAATAAACTTGATCTGCTCGAGAAAGTTACGGAATTTTCATTACAAATTTGGTGTCTCTAGCTCTTATAGTCTCTGAGATCCAGGTGTTCATACGGACGGACGGACAGACGGACAGACGGACATTGCTATATCGACTCGGCTGTTGATGCTGATCAAGAATATATATACTTTATGGGGTCGGAAAAGCTTCCTTCTGCCTGTTACGCACATTTGGCTTCTGACAAACCTAATAGACCCCTATACTCTTTTTTAAAGAGTACGGGGTCTAAAAAACCTTTCTTAATTTTTTTTAACTTTTCTTGAGAATCCGCTGTTTTTCCTACCTTATGGAAAGAATCTTACGTTATCCCTCTGCATAAAATAGGGTGAAAGTCGGAAATATTCAATTACAGGGAAATTGTGAAGTTATTCGCAATCCTTAAGCTCATCGAAAAGATAATTACATCGAATTTGCCACACCTCTGCAACACAATTATCTCCCATCCCCAACACGAGTTTGTTAAGAGCCGGTCGACATCGACCAATCTATTGGAATTTACCTCTTTAAGCCATTTCTTTATAGAAAGCAAACTGATGTCATTCTTTACTGACTTCAGTAAAGCGTTTGACTCTGTTAATCATAACCCCCTTGGTACTATAGATTTCCCACATTCAATTCTTCTGTGGATATCATCATATCTTACAGGTAGGACCCAAAGAGTTATGTTAAGATCAAGCATTTGTTTTCGTCACTTCTAGAGTTCCCCAGGGTAGTCACCTTGGACCCTTATTTCTTAATTTTTATACCCCTGCAGAGGGTGTATTGTTTTTGTCACGATGTTTGTAATGTATTAAAGGAGGCGTTTCCGACCCCAAAAAGTATATATATTCTTGATCAGCATCAACAGCCGAGTCGATATAGCCATGTCCGTCCGTCCGTCTGTTTCTATGCGAACTAGTCTCTCAGTTTTAAAGCTATCGTGATGAAACTTGGTATACATGTGTATTTTTTCAGTTTATATGTTAAAATAGCTCCCATAGGAACAATCGGCTCAAAAAAATTTTTTTTTTAAACTATTTTTACCAAATTAAAAAAAAAAATCCTATTAGCATTTAGTACTAAATCCCACGTGCAAACCAAATTTCATTCAGATCAGACTACTATATCATATATCTGTCATAGGAACAATCGGTTAAAAATGCTGAAAATGCTTAGTATGAAAATTCTCGCAATATGCGTTCTTTACCATTTTCCATAAGCTGACCAAATTTTATCCAGAACGGAACACTATATCATATAGCTGCCATAGGAATAATCGGTTGAAATGCTTAGTATGAAAATTTTCGATGTCTATTGAGCGATTTCATCCAAATTCACGCAATAAGCATTTGTTATCTTTCTCAATTTTTTGACCAAATTTCATTCAAATCGATCTATATATCAAAGTAAAGAACACATTTTGAAGAACCATAAGAAATTTTTTTTATTGCTATATATTACATAAACTCAATGTTTTAAAATTGAGAGGTTTGCGGTGTCCAATATTGCGGTGAAATGGATCATCTTAAAAGCAAAATTTTTATGAATATAGTTAAAAATATGTATAATCTTGTCTTTAATCGAAGGATCTGAAAAAATTTTAAAAATTAACAAAATGGTAGACAGTCAAAGTCAAAAATTCGGTTTTTTACAAAAAAAAAAATGCTATAGTCGCCTCGCGAGTTTAGGATACCCGTTACTCAGTTTCAATATGAAATTAAAAATGGGTAATGATAATAATATTAGTGCAATAGTTTAGGGGATGGCTAAGAAAGCTTGGAAAACACAGAAAATTTTCATACAAATTTATGATCAGAGCATATTTTTGACCGATTGTTCCTATGGGGACTATACGATATAGTATGTTTATTTTATTAATAAATATAATCTGTGTTAGTTTCATTAAGATAGCTTGGTAAATACAAAAATTTTTCATACAAATTCATACTAAGAGCAAACTTTTGGCCGATTGTCCCTAAGCGAGCTATACGATATATTAGTCCGATTTGGATCAAACTTGGTCAGCTTATGTACGCCATAGATATGAACATCCCATGTGAATTTGGTTTGGATAACGTAACTAACAAACAAATTGTCTATACTAAATCATGCTATTTTTACCTGCTTTTACCTTTATATGAACATAGAACGCCCTAAAGTGGGCGTGTCCAAAAGCAACAAGTAAGAAAGGCTACAGTCAAGCGCGCCGACTGTAAAAGACCCCGTACTCTCCTTGTATTCGAAATTAAAATTTGAACACGACTATAATTTAAAATTTAAATTTTAAAATTAATTTAAAAAAAATTTTTATATCAAGTCACTGATGGGAATCGAACCCGCGCTATCAGACTCAGGTTCCAGAACATGCAGCAACCCTACTAGTTGCGCCACTCCATACATTTGACATCAACCCGATTATTTTGATTTATATATAAAAAAAATGTATATCAAATATAAAAAAAAATTTTTAATTTCTGAGTCTGTGCCGGGTTCGAACCGCAGACCATTGGATTAGAAACAAACGACTAACCACAACCCAACCCTGTTGCACCACTTAATATTGTATATTTACATTTTTTTTTTTAAATTTAAAAAAGTATATTAAAAAATTTCACTGTCGGGAATTGAACCTGCGAACTTATACTCAACTTGCAGAACACGCCGCAACACTACTAATTGCACCACCACCTCCTTGTGAGACGGCTCCGATTATTTTCATTAAGATATAATAGTGCTAATTTTCAAATATAAAAAAAAAATTTTAATTTCGGAGTCTGTGTCGGGGTTCGAACCGCAGGTGTTGAGTTTACATACAAGTGCGAAAAATAATGACAAGCATCATCCCTACTACCAGGACCACGCTCGCTTTGCAAACTACTGTGGCTAATGTATATATAAACATACATTTATCTATTTTCTTTCAACCACATGCATTGACACTGCGATTCAAGGGACACTTTGTTACCTAATTGCTCAGTTGTTATACTCTCTGCAAGAGTATATTGGGTTTGTGCAAATGTATGTAACAGGCAGAAGGAGGCGTGGCAGACCCCATAAAGTATATATATTCTTGATCAGCACCACAAGCCGAGTCGATATAGCCATGTCCGTCTGTCCGTCTGTCCGTCTGTCTGTCTGTCCGTATGAACAAACAGATTTCAGAAATGGTAAGAGCTACAAGTTCGAGTTTGGTCTCAATCGACTCGATATTTCGTCAGTCAATACAAGAATGCTTTTTTTTTTCGATGCCACGCCTCATTCGCCCACAATAAGTAAAAACCCCGTCACACCTCGGAAAAAATCTGTGTTTTCGGCGAATATCTCAGTAACTATGGCACCTAGAAATACCAATTTTGGTACGCGTGTTCCTTGAGATCGCATAAATGCAATGACATCAAAAGTTTTGGTCTGCCACGCCCCCTTTTTCTGCAAGAATTAATAGGAAATTTTTAAACTTGCATGCCGTTTTTAAAGCATTTATCCTTATCGTACACTGTTGTTATTTATGATTCGTTTGAAGACATGTCATGTCAAACTCACCTGAAAGTTTTGTAAGAATCCGACCATAAACAAGAAAGAAATGAAGCAACAAAGATTTTATTCGAGAGCAATGAGTGCGACAGAGACAGCGCTAGTCGTGCCGACCAATTGTATTCATACACACATATGTATGTGCATACATTTAACGTCAAACATACAGACAAACACATGAATGCTCGATTATGCTTAGCTTTTTTTTTTTGTTTTAACGTGTCCTAATACAAGAACTATCTATTGTAATATCTGGATACCGATTTAAGCATTATAATTGGGAATAAAAGCAGAGAGTATTATACGGTCGGGCGTGTTCGACTGTACTTTTCTTTCTTGTTTATTGTTGGGTTTTTATGCAACTTTCAGGGTAGTTTGATATGATAATAACATAATTATATGTAAATGAAAATAATCGGATCTCTGTCTAATGTGGGGCGTGGTGCGACTGGGCCGCGTTATGCATCTTGCGTATAAGTTCGCAGGTTCAATTCCCGACAGTGGAGTTTATTAATATACTTTTTTAAATTTCAAACAAAAATGTAAATGAAGAATTTTAACTGGTGCAGTCTGCGGTTCGAACCCGGCACAGACCCAGAAATTTAATTATTTTTTTATTTTTTAAATAACTACATTATTATATATAAATGAAAATAATCATATTTCTGCCAAATGAATGGTGTGGTGTAACTAGTAGGGTTGCAGCATGGTATGGAACTTGCGTCAGTAAGCGCGGGCTCGAATCCCATCAGTGACTGATTCAAATTTTTTTTTAATTTTAATTTTATAACTTAAATTTTAAATTACAGCCGTATTCAAATATTAATTTCGAATACAAGGAGAGTACGGGGTCTTTTACAGTCGGCGCGCTCGACTGTAGCCTTTCTTACTTGTTTTTTTGTGGAAAAAGGAGTCGTGGCAGCAAAAAAATTGTAATGGCTCTCCATTTATGCTGTCCCTAGGAACCTGCGTACCCAAATTGGTGGTCGTAAGTGCAATAGTTACGGAGATATTCGCCGAAAACATCAATTTTTTCCGAGGTGTCTTTAGTTTTTTGCTTATTGCGGGGGCGGTAGGGGGCGTGGCAATGATTTGAAATAAATTTGATCTGCTTGCGAAAATTACTGAATTTTTTTTACAAATTTGGTGGTTCTAGCTCTTGTAGTTTAAAAGATCCAGGTGTTCATACAGACAGACGGACGGACGGACGGACGGACGGACAGACGGACAGACGGACATTGCTATATCGACTCGGCTGTTGATGCTGATCAAGAATATATATACTTTATGGGGTCGGAAAAGCTTCCTTCTGCCTGTTACGCACATTTGGCTTCTGACAAACCTAATAGACCCCGTACTCTTAAAAATAGACCCCTATACTCTTTTTAAGAGTACGGGGTCTAAATACAAACTTGTACTGCTTGCAAATTTTATCTTTCATTTGCGATCTCTCGGGTCTTTCTAGCTCTTATAGTTCCTGAGATCCTTTTGTTCATACAGACGGACGGACGGACGGACGGACGGACGGACGGACAGACGGACATGGCTATATCGACTCTGCTGTTGATGCTGATCAAGAATGTATATACTGTATGGGATCTGCCACGCCTCCTTCTGCCTGTTACATTCCAACGACAATAAATTACCCTTGTACTCTACGAATAAAGAGTATAAAAATCGAACGATTGAAGACTAGATTATTTTGTTCTTAACGAGCATTATAAAATTCAAAAGCTTCAACCAGTGAATCCCCCTTAAAACAAGAAACAAAATAATTTTCAAACTTCAATACCGTTTTAAAGGCATTTGTTTTATTCGTACAGTATTATTCAAAATTTCTTTGAAGAGCAATCATTTCAAACAATTCTGAAAGTTGCCTAAAAATCTAACTATAAACAACAGAGCTACCAGGTAACAAAGTTTATGTTTAAGTGCAATGCCAATGCATGAATACGAGCGAGACAGAAATATACCCAGTGCGAGTGGCGGCCGTCCTAAGCAATAGTATTCATACGTACATGCACACATATAATGAGTTTACATGTTAATGTTTTAGCGCAAAGTCAATGTAAGCCAGCAAGACATAAACATACAAGCATACAAACGAACGTTTTCGATACATGTGTGGCGGCAGCGCTACCCGCAGACGTTGGCCGTGCCGAGTAATGAAATACATACACACCAGAGAACTGCAGCGATACACCGCATGTAAAAATACTCAGAGTACACATTCAGTATTTTTCGATTCGAATCATTTTTTGAGTCTACCCGAAATGATGCGGTGTTTTTTTACTCCTTTTCGTTCGGGTATTTTCGTATTGCGATAATTTTTTACCCGCTCATGTTTGTAGCCGCTCATTTAATACTTAGTCGAGTAAACACTGCATCAAATTTTGACTCAAAAAAACCACCCTTTTTAAGTACAAGTAAATTTTTACTCGAGTGTTTTTTTGTCTGCATTTTTTTTTACTTGATCGTCTTGTGTGTGTGTAGTCTTCCGCCGCTCTTTTGTTTTGAGCTTGTTAGATATAATGGATTTAATAAATCATAATTAAAATAATAAGAGGAGAAAATTTCATGATTAAATAGTTTTCATTAAAATTTTTCATAAAAAGTAACAAACTTAATTTGTATATTTAATTATTCATCTTAATGAAATTCGAGGTGATCAACAGATTACAAGTTGATTATGGTACAACTGTTTTATTATATTTAACCACAATATTCTAAGTCCTAATTTGGGAAAACTTTTATCTTAATAATAAATAAAAACTCCTAAAATGCATATTGTAAAAGTGTTGGCTATTTGGTTTTTTGGGTAAAACCCGACAACTGTAATTTTCTACCTGTTACATGCATTCTGCTTATGCAATAACCCTTTTTGTCATCAAACTACGCACAGCACAATTTGCCGACGGCATGCTGTCGCTCAAGTGCAAGTGTAAGTATTTTCCATGCTATTTATTTGCCTGCAAATTCATTTTCTGACGCTTCAAAAAATGAAGTGCACAAGCGACACCCTTCTCAAAAAAGTATTGCCGATACTCACCCTTTTGGCACTAACCATAGAACACATAGATGCGTCAAACGCAAGATTTTTTGAAAGCAAACGCTAGCCTACTCATGGACCAGTGCTGCCAGTTTAGCAATTTAGTTGCTAGATCTGGCAACTTTTGAAAAAATTTGCAACTTTTCTTTTCAAAATGCTATTAGCAACAAATCTGCAAATGCAAATTTTATGTTTTTCTTCAGAGTTTTTGAATATTTTTAACTTTTTGTCATCGATTATAGAAATTACAATTGATATCACAAATATCGGAACATATTTTTAATTCAGAGGTTCTATTACATGAACAACTTGTAGCGTTTAACAAATCATTTAATTTGTTTGGTGATGGTAAAGCGATCAAAATTCCAAAAATTTAAAAGCAAAATTTTCGTGATGCCTTGCTTCAAGATGACTCGTAAGGATTGCACTGATCCAACACATGCTTATTGTGCCTATTGCAAATCCTCAATAGGCGTAAAGCTAAATTGAGTTGCTTAATTTGCTTTAATTTAAGTGTTGTCAGTACTAATTTTTACGTTTCTTTGAATAAACATGTATTTTTTTTGAAAATTAACATTTTAATGACTTAGCAATTTTTCTGGCAATTTTCAGAAAATTTTTAGCAATTTTTAGTAACTTTTTTTTCCAAATCTAGCAATTTTAGCTTGGAAGAATCTGGCAGCACTGTCATGGACCCCCAGAGAGCTTCGGCAAAAATCCGAACGTCATAGCGCCCCGGAGAGCCGATCGCCTCTCAGCAATTTCAACGCCGACAAAAATCAATTTAGTCTGCCTCAGTCAGCGAAGCGATGAGCAGGTCTATGTCGCTTTTGCTCTCGTTTCGTATTTATATGTTTGTCTCTTTCTAGCATGCAAGATACACATATTTTGCGAAGTCTCGCAACAGCTCATTTTAGCAACCGTCAGGCTGCTAAAATTTGTGTTTTCGACAAAATTGCGATCGAGTATGGAAGACATGACCCTTTTGTATTGTTTTAGGCGTCAAGCGGTCGAGCATCGCTGTGGCCGTGCTGGTAGAGTTTTGATTCATTGCACCGTTTGGCGTGGGTTCAATTCTAATGCTGGCAGGCATAGCCTATTTTCTACTTTTTTTTATTAAGCTTTTTTATATTAAACCAATATCAACAATTTGTATTTAATAAAAATTTTTCTATTATTTAAACTTCGCCGAATTAAAATGTATAAAAAACTTTTTCACTGCCCAACACGAAGACCGTTTGTCATTAAATAAAAAAATTTAAACTTTTTTAAAAATAAAATATTTTCATTTTAAATTGCATTTAAAATTGTTGATATTGGTTTAATATAAAAAATCTTAATAAAAAAAACTCTGTAAAAAAAATAAGAAAATAAATTATCCGTGCCAGCATTAGAATTGAACCCACGTCAAACGGTGCAATGAATCAAAACTCTACCAGCACGGTCACAGCGATGCTGGACCGCTTGACGCCTAAAACAATACAAAAGGGTCATGTCTTCCATACTCGATCGCAATTTTGTCGAAAATACAAATTTTAGCAGCCAGACGGTTGCTAAAATGAGCTGTTGCGAGACTTCGCAAAATATGTGTATCTTGCATGCTAGAAAGAGACAAACATATAAATACGAAACGAGAGCAAAAGCGACATAGACCTGCTCATCGCTTCGCTGACTGAGGTTGATTTTTGTCGGCGTTGAAATTGCTGAGAGGCGATCGGCTCTCCCGGAGAGCCTCTCCGGGGCGCTATGACGTTCGGCTTTTTGCCGAAGCTCTCTGGGGGTCCATGAGTAGGCTAGCGTTTGCTTTCAAAAAATCTTGCGTTTGACGCATCTATGTGTTCTATGGTTAGTGCTTTTGGGCTAGAGTAAAAAATGATCGCATTCATTTCGGTACCATTCACAAAAATACTCGAGTACAAAAATGTGCGATCATTGGTTTGCCCAAAAATTTCTGCATGAGTATGATCGCAACCGCATTGTCTGTGTGTAGTACTCGAGTACAGAAAACCACCACCGCTGCAGTTCTCTGATACACACATATATATGCGCATATATACGATTTAATTTATTTAATTGGGAATAAAAGGAAAGAGTATTTTATAGAAAGGCGTGCCCGACTGTACTTTTCTTTCGCCCCTCACCACCCCTTAAACTGCGGTCTCCGCACTAAAAATTATGCTCAATATATTGTAATTAAATTGAATATATCGGCTCGCTCGACTGTAGCCCAGATTGACCAGTTCGAAAGACAGTGGATGTTGGGTTGTGTAAAGCCCGAATTGGACTTGTCTGTGAAACTCTTGATTTTTAGACCCCGTACTCTAAAAAGAGTATAGGGGTCTATTAGGTTTGTCAACAGCGAAATGTGCGTAACAGGCAGAAGGAAGCTTTTCCGACCCTATAAAGTATATATATTCTTGATCAGCATCAACAGCCGAGTCGATATAGCAATGTCCGTTTGTCCGTCCGTCCTTCTGTCCGTCTGTCTGTCCGTCTGTATGAACACCTGGATCTTTTAAACTACAAGAGCTAGAGACACCAAATCTTTAAATGAAAGTCCGTCTATAATGTACGCAGATCAAGTTTATTTCAAATCAGGGCCACGCCCCTCACCGCCCCCACAATAAGCAAAAAACTAGACACACCTCGCAAAAAATTGATGTTTTTTGCGAATATCTCCGTTACTATGGCACTTAGGAATACCAATTCTGGTACGCAGGTTCCTAGAAACAGCACAAAAGCAACGCCATTAAAAGTTTTGGTCTGCCACGCCCCCTTTTCCCACAAAAACTAAAAAAACTTTTCAAAATTTACATGACGTTTTTAAAGCATTTGCTAATATATTACAGTATTGTAAATAAATAATTTGTTTAAAGACTAATTATATTAAACTACCCTGAAAGTTGCATAAAAATCCAACTATAAACAACTGAGCAATTAGGTAACAAATTATCACTTGAAGTGCATTGTGAATGCACGTGGTTGAAAGAAAAGAAATAACACTATGTTTATCTATACATTAGCCGCAGAAGTTTGCAAAGGAAGCGTGGCCCAGGTAGTAGAGATTCATTGTTTGTAAACACAAGACCTGCGGTTCGAACCCCGGCACAGACCCAGAGATTTAATTTTTTTTTTTTTTGGACTTGTTATATAACAACATTATTATATGTAAATGATAATAATCGTACTTTTGTCAAATGTGGGGCGTGGTGCTATTGATAGTGTTGCGGCGTGTTCTGCAAGTTGCGTATAAGTTCGCAGGTTCAATTTCTGACAGTGAAATTTATTAATAGACTTTTTTAAATTTCAAACAAAAATGTTAATATACAATATTAACTGGTGGAACAGTGTAGGGTTTCAGTTAGTCGTTTGGCGTTTAAATTGTAAAATTGTATAAATGTAATTTATGTGCACGTGGTCGAAAGAAAAGAGATAACTCTATGTTTACTTATATTAGTCACGACAGTTACCAAACAGAGTGTGGCCTAGGTGGTGGTGGTATTTCTCCCTAAACGAATGGTCTGCGGTTCAAGCCCGGCACAGACCCAGTAATTTAATTTTTCTTTTTTTTTTATGTAACTGCATTATTATATATAAATGAAAATACGTATTTTTACAAAATGAATGGTGTGGTACAACTAGTAGGGTTGAAAGATGTTATGCTGCTTCAGTTAGCGCGGGTTCGAATCCCATCACTTACTTGATTTTTTTTAAAATTTTATTTTAAAACTTAAATTTTAAATTACAGTCGCATTCAAATATTAATTTTGAATACAAGGAGAGTACGGGGTCTTTTACAGCCGGCGCGCTCGACTGTAGCCTTTCTTACTTGTTTGATCTTAAGTAAGTCTTAATTTATTTGCTTATTAAATATGTTTCTGCTTAGTTACTGTAAAAGTGGAGAAGTTTAATTTTTACTAACCATTTGATGTCAAATGGCGGTTTGTAAAAATTAGCATTAACTGAATTGTTTAATTTATTTATTTTTTATTTTCTTTTATTTATTTTATTTCAATTTATTTTTTAGTGACACCTTTGTAGAAGTGAATTAAATTGCAAAGTATTTCACATACCTTGGCGCTAGCGTCATTTAAGCGCTGACGTCCATAAATGGCTAAAGTCGTGTGCAGACCATAGTATACTGTCCCCTATCTGTTGTGTAAAGTCTCTACTTCGAAATCAGAATTTTAGTAGGCCGAACCTCCTGCAAGAAACAGTTTTAGTTGTGACCTGCCTATCAATATGCAGGCTGTCGCTGTTTGCCGAAAACAAATGACAAATTTTCGAGTGCGTAACCTGAGCAGCCAGGGCTAGCAAAAAATTAAATCTCGCAGGAATATAATTAATTAAGTTATTTTTTGTGTTTGGTTACATAAGTGCAAGGTGGAGCCGAACCATTGCAACCAGTGGCCACCTAGGAGTCGGCTTTGAGTTATGTCTGCCCTGAACACACCTGGTGGTTGTCTTATTGCCATGTTGATCCATTGGTAGAAGCGTGTGAACTTTGTCTCATAATTGCTGCACGAACTTAGAATTTATTATCTTCAGCTGACTGGGCGCAGTTTTCATACTCTCTGCAAGAGTATATTGGGTTTGTGAAAAATGTATGTAACAGGCAGAAAGAGGCGTGGCAGACCCCATAAAGTATATATATTCTTGATCAGCGTCACAAGCCGAGTCGATATAGCCATGTCCGTCTGTCCGTCTGTTTGTCTGTCCGTATGAACAAACAGATTTCAGAAATGGTAAGAGCTACAAATTAGAGTTTGGTCTCTATCGACTCGATATTTAGTCAGTCAATACAATAATCTTTTTTTTCTCGATGCCACGCCCCATTCACCCACAATGAGCCAAAAACAAGACACGCCTCGGAAATCTCAGTAACTCAGTAAGTGTCATAATTAGGAATACCAATTTTGGTCCGCAGGTTCCTCGAGACAGAATAAATGCACTGTCATTTAAAATTTTTGACTGCCATGCCTTCTTTTTCCGTATGAAATAAAAAACTTTTTAAACTTACATGCTGTTTTCAAGGCATTTGTTCTTATCGTACAGTATTGTTATTTATGATTTGTTTGAAGACAAATCATATCAAACTATACACAATTATAATGTTAAAATCATTATCTGGATATTACAATAGATAGTTTTTGTATTAGAACACGTTACAACAAAAAAGACAATTTATAATCGAACATACATTTGTTTGTCTGTATGCAAATACAAATTCGTTATATTTATATTTATGCACATACATATGTATGTATATATGTGTGCATGTATACTATTGCCGCCACACATGCATCACAAGAGTTTGAATATATGCTTGTATGTTTCTGTCGCGCTCGCACTCATGCATAACTCATGACATATTAACTTTATAGCCTGGTACTCTGTTGTTTATTGTTGGATTTTTATGCAACTTTCAGGATAGTTTGATATGAATAGTCTTTAAAGGAAACATAAATAACAATACTGTACGATAAGAACAAATTCATTTAAAACGGCATGCAAGTTTAAAAAGTTTTTTTTTTCTTACGGAAAAAGGGGGCGTGGCAGCCAACAATTTTAAATGGTAATGCATTTATGTTGTCTTTAGGAAGCTGCGTACCAAAATTGGTATTCCTAAGTACCAGTCACTGAGATATTCGCTTTAAACAACTTTTTTTTTCGAGGTATGTCTAGTTTCTTGCTTATTGTAGGCAAATGGGTCGTAGCATCGAAAAAAAAATTCTTGTATTGACTGACTAAATATCGAGTCGATAAAGACCAAATTCGAACTTGTAGCTCTTACCATCTCTGAAATCTGTTTATTCATACGGACAGACAGACGGTCAGACGGACATGGCTATATCGACTCGGCTTGTGACGCTGAACAAGAATGTATATACTTTATGGGGTCTGCCACGAATCGTTCTGTTGTCAGTGTTGTCTTCGGTTTAGTTTTAATCAGATGATCCATAGCTCTAGCATCCCTGTCCGTTAGGAGTTTTGGGCGATAATTTGATTGCTCAGGAGCAGCAATATTTCGGCGTTTTCGGACTTGGAGCACTGGGCGGTGACATATTCCTAATGATCTTGCAATTGAACGTGCAGATTCATTATTCTCCACAACTACCGATATCTTCTTAATTTCAGTTCGTAAATGTTTCCTTCAAATTATTAGCCAAATAAATAGTCAAAACTTTTTAAGCACTACTCAAATTACAATTCGTTGTAAAGAGAATAGCTTCCTTGAATTTGTATTAATTGCATAAGCTGGAAATTGCCCTTTTTAACCCATATACCAGTGTTGAAAACCAAGCTAAATCGAACGAGCAAAAAAGGGTACATTGCTCATTTTATGTATCCAGTTAAAAATTTTTAATTTAAGTATATAATTTTAAAAATGTTTTTTAAGTTCCTTATTTAAATATATTTAAAAGATTTAATTCCAAAAGTTCAGACCAATTCGTTTATTATTTAAGTCTTTACAGGCATTCTAACTTGGAGTTGTCTAACATGTATCCACACTTGCTCACCACTGTATATTCAGCGGTTCGAGTCCCGGCACAGACAGGATTTCTTTTATTTTTACTATATCACATAACATATATGTAAATGAAAATAATCAGTGCCTTACCAAGGCGTGGTGCAACTTGTAAGGCTGCGATTTGGATGTGTCGGAGGTTCGGTTCCGGCGAGGGAGTTAACTTATTTATTTACTATTTTAAGTTTCAATTTAAATAAATTTTTTTTTTTAATTCGAATATAAATTTTGCACCTTATTAAATTTAAATTTAAATTAATTAATTAATGCAAGACTTAATTTTACGCTTAACATGTTTTAAAACAATATACATATTTAAGGAAATCAAAGCCTCAAAAAATAGGGCGTAGTTTGTTGGAATACATTCACGTATGAGGTCGCCGGTTGAAATACTGCTGGTGAATTATTTAGTTTATTTTCATTTATCTTTTTAAATACAGTCATATTCTAATATTCTATGTATTCTTTATTTGTATGGAAAATGCGCACTACTATGAGAGTATGCAGTCTTTCCCAGTCGGCGCACCCGACTGCAGCCTTTCTTACTTGTTTAAATTGAATTTTAAAAATTAAGTTTTAAATTTAATACAGTCATATTCAAATATTAATTTCGAATTATAATAGAATGTTTTTTGTTTGTATTGAAAATTAACACTACTATGAGAGTACGCGGTCTTTTACAGTCGGCTTGATCGACTGTAGCCTTTCTTACTTGTTTTTAAATAAAAAAGCGTTTTAAAATATGCATATTTCTGATTGCTGTCAGGCAGGCAAATTGAACGTCAGACAGATGCTGGTTCGGTCCACGCACATGCAAGGCGTTCACCCAGGCGGACAGTTGAATCAGTCAATTAGACAGAGAGACAGGGAAACATTCAGATAGAGAAGGGGATAACTTGTTGGTGCAACACGTGAAGATAATGTTAAAATGTTAAACGAGCATTGTCATATTTTTACAGTTACAACGAAAACAATTCTCTGCTTTCGAGGCCTTCCCATTTGAGAGTAGGTGCAGCAAACTGCGTGAGCTTGCCATATATGGCGCCAACTCGATGGCTGTTCGCAGCACGTAAAACGCACTTTCAGCTAAGTTCCAAAACATGACCAACAATGGTTCAGGCGAGGAGAGCCAAAATCAAGCCAAACCAGGCCAACCAAAACCAGACTAAAACAGAGCAGGCTAGATCAGTTTATGACTTATGTGGGCGACTGTACTTTAATTTTGCACACAAAAATCGCTTTCTGGGTGTAGCAAATACAAAACGTTTAATTATTTGTCAGATAACCAACAGATTACAAAGAAATTTATAATGTATACGAACCGGTAAACACTTTAATTGGAACGCCGCATTTAAGGTAATATACATAGAGAAATCAATCTTTTCTGTTCATTACTTTAAAATATGGGACTTAGAAAGACTACAGTCGAGCGGGCTATAGAACAGATCTGATTAAATGTGGTTAGGATGGTTACATTCATAATATAATTTAAAATTGGTTATTTAATTCTAAGATTTTTATTTAAATGATTAATTTTCATCCGATTTGTTCTATTGAAACTATTCAGAAACTTGAAACAACTAAACAAATGATTTGTTACTTAAGAATTTTTTGTGTGGTGCGGGCTGAATTGTACTTACAAATTGCGGAGCATATTCCATCTTTTCTTCATCGTCCGGAACGACAACAGGTGTGACAGAGACTCGTCCACTGGAGACTGGGCGCGTCCAAAGGCTGGAGAATAGGAGAGTGGTGAAGAGAAAGGTGCACATAGAGCGGCATGAAGTCGGTTGTTTTGGTCTTGTTATCTAAGGCATTTAACGGAAATATGAATAAGTTGTATTAATCAGTATAGCGCTTAATAAATACAATGATAAAACAAGTTGATCAACAAGCAATAGATACAATGTAATTACGCGAGCATGGGACAATTAATTGGCCAAAACCAAATATTCGAACAGGCAAATGACGCCAGTTAAGATTCATTGGGACATTTCTCAGGTAAATCCAACTCGCAGTCTGCCTCAGATGCAGCTACAGTTGCAATTACAGTGTAGTCCAGCTCTGTCATACAGCGTTGTGACAGTTGTCAAATGGTAATGGCAATACGGACAAGCCTCGCTCTCCCCAAAATTACATTTGGCCAGAAAAACATTCGAGTGCACAGCAATGATGTGACAGCAATGGCTGCTGCTTGAAGATTGATAGTTTTGCTTAAAACCAGTAGCATCGATATGGAAACGGGTCTGGCAGGATATCAGTAAACTTAGCGACATACAATTCAATTCGGATCGACTTAGTTCGACTCAATTTAGTTTCTACTGCTAACTGTCAACTTCAGTTTGTGACTTGTCGCTAGTTTTTTTTTCTACCAGCAAATTGCAACACTATTGTGAAGTTTCTTTGCGGTTGCGTACAGTTTGGCGTCATGCATTCATTGATTTTGGGTTTCTGTTTCGCATGATGAAATTTAAAAAATCATGGCTAATTAGCACAATTGTGCCTGCCCCAAAGAAGTTTACAAACACAAATACGCTTATACACACTTTTTAAACGCCGGAATGTAAAAGAGTAGAGGGGACTATTAAGTTTGTCAGAATCGAAATGTGCGTAAAAGGCAGATGGAAGCATTTACGAAAACATAAAGTATATATATTTTTGATCAGCATCAACAGCCGAGACGATATAGCAATGTCGATCTGCCCATCTGTCCGTATAAATACCTGGATCTTCTAAAATACAAAAGCTAGAGTCACCAAATTTTAAATGAAAGTCCCTCGCTGTGTCGAAGCCTACAGACCACGAAAATTTTAAAATACAGTAAAATCCGTTTATAACGACTCCGCTTTAAGCGTCCGGCCCTTCATTGCGACGAAAATTCGATGAATTGTTTGGTCCCACATTTAATGCGTAAGTGCTCAAAATGTGAAATAGAGAGCAAAATGACGAAAAAAGTGCTCATTTAGTACAAACTCGGCAATTATGCAATGCCGTTAAAACGAAAACGTTTCTCCGTTGAGCAGAAAATGTAAATAATTCTGCGCTTGGGAGCCGGTGAGCGTATTGTTATTGAACTAAATTTAATATATATATGTATGTCGTAGATTTAAAATAGTAACTGTTAAACTTGTCGTAGATTTAAAATAGTAACTGTTAAACTTATGTAACGGTTTATGTCAATAAAATAATCACTTCAGTATAATATGTTGACAACATTGTTAGTGTTGAGAAGTGAGTAATTGAATATGTGCGAAAGGCGGAGTCCGAGCGAATTGGCTATATGGACTGAGTGTGGCGCAATGGTTCTGTCCCTGTTGGTGAAACAGTGAGGTTAGAGAGAAAAACCTCACTTCGAAGAACCACAAAAATTGCGACTCGCTACGTCTTGAGCAACCATCAAAAATAAGAACAACAATGGAGAAAGAAAACGTATCACCGGCTCCTACATCAGTGCAGAAGCCGGCAGCAACAACAACTGTTCGCGAATTTTCCGTGGCGCTGCCCACGTTCAACCCTGAGACCGCTGGGGCCGACGCAGCTGCATGGTGCAAAACAGCGGATATGATTTTTACTGAGCATCCGCTCGAAGGGAGTGCACTCGTAGTTGCACTTAGCAAGGCATTAGCTGGAACTGCGTCACCATGGTTATCGCAAATCTGCTTCCCCGGGATGACTTGGCCACAATTTCAGGAACTGTTCATACACAGATTCGAGGGTATAGAGACATCGGCAGCAAGTTTGTTCAATGTGCTAAATGGACGCCCCAACAATGGCGAGTGCATGTCCGTGTATGGCAGCCGTCTAGTGACCTCCTTGATGACAAAATGGCAGTCAATGATGAAAGAGGAGATAGCAGTCTCGCTCGTTATGGCACACGCAGCACAGATAGACGCTCGACTGCAAACTCTTCTCTATACAACAACAATCAAGACGCGTACTGAAATGCAGAAGCTGCTGAACGCGTACTCATTTGGTAAGCGCGCCGAATGTTCTGGATCTGACGTTGGCCCAGAAAGGAAGAGGTCTAAGATGCTTCCTTCTGTCAAATGCCATTACTGTGGAAAACTCGGCATAAAATGGTCGACTACCGTAAGCGAATAGCAGAGGACCATAAGGAGTCAAAGGCAAATCCACCGCAAAGCAAAGCTACAATTGGACGACCGGCTGTGAAGTGCTACAGGTGCGGCAATATTGGCCATATTGCGTCTACTTGCACGAAGAGTGTAGCATCATCCAATGGCGAGAGACGAATAGATGTGTGTGCAGTACTGGAGCCTCAAGGAACAATGCATCAAAATGGTGAGCTGTATCGTTTCTTCTTTGATTCCGGCGCTGAATGCTCTTTGTTAAAGGAAAAATTATCTACTAACATAGCTGGTAAAAGATTCCATAACACGGTGGTGCTAAGAGGCATAGGAGAAAATACTGTAAAAAGTAATTTACAAATTCTGGCTACAGTGCAGATTTGTCAATTTACTTTGGAGATTCTATTCCATGTCGTGATGGATAACTATTTAAAACATGACATAATGATTGGCAGGGAAATACTTGAACTTGGTTTTGGCATTACAATGGAGTCTACTAATTTAAATATGTTTAAGACTAACACTATAAATATAGTACGAAATGAGTCAGCAGCAAAAGTTATGATGAAGTCTATAGAAAATAATAAAAACATACACGAATGTGAAAAGTATATGCTAATTGACATTTTAAATGATTTCTCAGGTAGCTTCATAGATGGAGTCCCGAAAAAGCGTATTAATACTGGTGCTTTAAAAATTCGTTTATTAGACAACAATAAAACAGTTCAACGGCGTCCATATAAACTTAGTGAATGTGAGAAGAAAATCGTAAGAACCAAAATAAATCAGATTATAGAAGCGCAAGTAATACGCCCAAGTAGTTCACCATTTGCGAGTCCAATGCTGCTAGTAAAGAAAAAGGATGGCAGTGATAGGTTATGCATTGACTATAGAGAATTAAATGCCAATACAGTGGCAGACAAATATCCGTTGCCACTTATTTCTGACCAAATTGATAGACTGCGTTCTGGGCGATATTTTTCTAGTATAGACATGGCCAGTGGATATTATCAGGTCCCCATTGAGGTTGAATCAATAGAAAGAACTGCATTTGTTACGCCAGATGGTCAATACGAATTCCTTGCTATGCCGTTTGGTCTGAAAAATGCATCTTCCGTATTCCAGAGAGCAATCGTGCGGGCATTGGGAGAATTGGCATACTCGTATGCGATAGTCTACATTGACGATGTATTGATTGTAGCTGAATCAAAAGAGGAAGCTTATGAAAGATTAGCTATTGTTCTAAAAAGATTGTCATGTGCAGGGTTCTCTTTTAATGTAAAGAAATGTCACTTTCTTCAAACCGAAATAGAGTATCTAGGATTCCTTATTAAAGATGGTGAAATTAAACCAAACCCGAGAAAAATAGAAGCTCTGTCTGCTCTAAGTCAGCCAGTTTCGGTTACACAATTAAGACAATTTATAGGGTTGGCTTCATATTTTAGGCAGTTTATTCCTCGTTTCTCTGAACAAATGAAACCTTTGTATAAATTAACTTCGAAAAACACTGGTTTTGTTTGGAATGAGCAACATGAGTTAATACGTCAGAAGATTATACATGTGCTCACTAGTGACCCGATATTGATCATATTTGATCCTCAACGTATAATTGAACTCCACACAGATGCAAGTGCAGATGGATATGGTGCAATGCTGGTGCATAGAATTGACGGAAAATGCAGGGTGGTGGAGTATTACAGCAAATGTACTACCGCGGCAGAATCCAAATATCATTCTTATGAATTGGAAACTCTTGCTGTGTACAATGCTGTGAAACATTTCCGTCATTACCTGCATGACCGAAAATTTGTAGTGTATACGGATTGTAACTCATTGAAGGCAAGCCGAACTAAAATTGAGTTAACTGCAAGGGTGCATCGTTGGTGGGCTTTCCTACAATCGTTTGATTTCGATGTGGAGTATAGAAAGGGAGCTCAAATGGCGCATGTAGATTTTCTTTCAAGAAATGCAATCCCATCAAAACCAAAGTGCATAAATAAAATAACTGAGGCCCGTATTGACTTGGCAGAGATAACAGATAATTGGTTAATAGCAGAACAACAGCGTGATCAAGATATAAGCGACATTATAGCACAGCTTAAAAACGGTGAAATGCAAGAAGATATAGCGAATACTTATGAGATTAGGAGTGGGCTATTATATCGTAAAATTCAAAGACATTCCAAATCTCATTGGTTGCCTGTTATACCGAGAGCATTTAGGTGGTCAGTTATTAATAATGTTCATGAGTCAATAATGCATCTAGGTTGGCAAAAGACATTAGACAAACTTTACGAACAATCTTCGGTGTACCTAATCGTATTATTGCAGATCAGGGCAGAAGTTTTGCAAGTACAGCGTTCCGTGAGTTTTGTTTAAATAATAAAATCGAACTACATCTTATAGCCACGGGCGCAAGCCGAGCCAATGGACAAGTAGAGCGAGTAATGAGCACCATGAAAACCATGCTCACAGCAGTAGAGACAGGAAAGCGATCTTGGCAGGAGTCTCTGAAAGATGTTCAGTTAGCCATGAATTGTACCAGTAATAGGGTAACCAAGTTTAGCCCGTTAGAACTGCTGATTGGTAAAGAAGCTAGACCATTAGGCATGTTGCCATTAAATGAAAATGATGATGAGGTAGATCTTGATGAAATCAGATCGCGAGCGAAAGAAAATATTGATAAAAATGGAATGTATGAAAAATTTCGAGTAGATAAGAATAAGGCAAAAATTGTAAAACATAAGGTTGGCGATCATGTTTTGTTGAAATGTGAGGAACGGCATCAAACAAAATTGGATCCAAAGTTCAAAGGGCCATTTGTGGTGATTGAATTGTTGGAAGGTGACCGGTACCTGTTAAAGTCGTTGACGAGTAAAAGGACATACAAGTATGCTCACGAAAGTTTGCGAGGAATGCCCAATGAAGGCATTGCCTCAGAAATCATGAAAAACGATGGTTACTGTGCAAAAGAAGTAGATCATCTGTCGATCTCTCACACCTAGGGTGTAGAGAACATCCTACATAGGGGCTAGGTCCAAGCAGCAATTGTCATGTCAGCAATGAATGAAATTTTTTTGTGGCGGATGATTGAGCTAGTGGTGGATCAAGGCACTTTAGGTGCATAGCGTCGCTGTGTGTCGGCCAGAGCCCGGGAACTATGTAGCGATAAAATTGGTAGCCAAATGGTCGGGTTTGCGCAGAAGAGTACGAGCTACTAAATTGTAATGTTGATATCCTGCCAAACTGACATTTGATGATTATGGAATAAGAGAAATTTTCGATGAGATACTGAGTACTACCGTCCTTGAAATTAAGTTAAATAATAAAAGAAAGACATGATGCCAGACCTAATGTTACACACGAGGACGTGTGCTAGTCAGGAAGGCCGTGTCGTAGATTTAAAATAGTAACTGTTAAAGTTGTCGTAGATTTAAAATAGTAACTGTTAAACTTATGTAACGGTTTATGTCAATAAAATAATCACTTCAGTATAATAGGTTGACAACATTGTTAGTGTTGAGAAGTGAGTAATTGAATATGTGCGAAAGGCGAGGTCCGAGCGAATTGGCTATATGGACTGAGTGTGGCGCAATGGTTCTGTCCCTGTTGGTGGAACAGTGAGGTTAGAGAGAAAAACCTCACTTCGAGCAAGACCACGTGACGAGAAGAACCACAAAAATTGCGACTCGCTACGTCTTGAGCAACCATCAAAAATAAGAACAACAATGGAGAAAGTAAACGTATCACCGGCTCCTACATATATATTGTTTTGATTAAAAAATTAAATTGTTATTTTTTTTTTTTTTTAACATTTTGCAAACATGACAACTGTAACAAAATAAATTTTTTTTGCTCCATATGGTTAAAGCGTCCACCGCATATAACGACGTATAATCGTCGGTCCCTTGAGTGTCGTTATAATCGGATTCCACTGTACTTATTTCCACAATACCTTAACTTGAAAACTATTAGAGCTGTAATGATCAAATTTACACATTTTATTTATAATACCATTACAAGTATCTCTCACCAAGTTTAAGCCATCTAAAGCCTTTAGACCCCTTTGGACAAATTGGTCGAAAATTAATGATCTTTTGTTTGATTTACACTCACCTTCCTATGTAATAGCTGTCCTATTTACTAATAGCTGTGCTGCACTTATATTTTGAAAATTATTTCCTTGTGAAATGTTAAGGGGTTATTTACAAAGTTGGGCGTCCCAAATGCACTTTGCATACTCTGAAAGTATATACATTTGATAATAACTGTGCAAAATTTCATATTGATCGGACCAGTAGTTTTCAAGTTACAGCCGTTTTTCCAATGGAATTTGGTGCGCGGCTAATATCAAAATACAACTTTGAATGCGATTATCTCGGAATAACTTTTTTTTAAAAGTACTGTTACGGTGATCACGATAACTCAAAAACTTGTCAACCGATTTTCAACATTTCTCGTGTACTTGAACGATCGACTTTTTTGGAAAAGCATTTGAATTTTTTTCAAAATTTTGTTTTTTGAAAAATTTGACTTCAAAAAAATCGATTTTTCATTTGAACCATTTTTTTTAGTAAAAAAAAATTTTTTTTTTAATCGGCTTCGTTCAAGTACACCAGAGTACATTTATCTTGCATGATTTTTTTACCTTTTTAATTTTATTTAAGCGGTTCGTCATGGAGAATGATCACCGCAAACCTCTATAAAAAAAGGTGTCTCGGGGCATGACCTTTAACTCAGCCAGTTTTCAAATTTTTTTGAAATTAAAATTGTTTTTATTTCTTTAAATATGTTACTAAACTATTGTTCTTTGCATTTTTTAAAAAAGATTGCATAAACATTTTTAAAAAATTCACAAAGTTAGCTTACTTTACTGCATCAACTTTGTATATAACCCCTTAAGCTACCATTCTGAATCTAGGTCTTAAAAAAGTAGAGAGTTCTACTAGGCTTCTCAGAAGAAGGCTTTAAGTCGGAAGAAATGAGTTCATAGGCAATTCCAACAAAATTTAACCCCATAGGCCATTATACCTAGTATCTTAAAGTCATTTGGCATTGGGATTCGACTAACTCAACGATATTTATGTTTGTTATCAATGCCGAGGAAGTTAAAACGAAATCGTGGTCGCACAGACTGCAGTACTTGCGATTGGACTTGAGATAACTTTTCATGTTTTACTTTAATACTCTGCTAATTATTCTATAGAAAGCTTACAAGTTTTTACTTGATTTTAAATGAATTATTCATTCAATTATTCGATTAAGGCCAATCAACATCTTATCTTAGGATCAATATTCTGACTACCACCATGGTCTTAATATGGACTTTAGCTTACAGACACAACAAAAGGCCTTTAGAAAATTAAATCACCAGAAGTAGGATCATTTGGCGTCGAAACAATGCTTTCTTGTTACCATTAAACCTCTGCTGATTTACTTGCTTACAGCAACAAGGCACTAATTTCCCATTTGAGACCGATTTATTCTATAAGAGCTATAGGCTATAGTTGTCCGATCACATGTGTGAATTTAGGCTCTATAGCTCTGATTGTTTCTAATTTATTGTAATGTTAAAATAGTTTTTACGATCTGCTCGCGAATTAGACGGGCTTTCTAGCTCGTATAGTCTCATTGATATTTCGACACGGCTGTTAATGCTGATCAAAAATATGTATACTTTAAGGTCAGAAAAACTTCCGTCTGTCTTTTACGCACATTTCGCTACTGAAATACCTAATAAACCGATCTACTTTTTTGAGAGTACGTGGTCTAATATAATCTTAAGCCTAGTATGTGACGATTTGAAAAACATTTTCGGAGTTTCTGGTTTTGTTCCTAGATTGTAAAATAGATGTATTTGATATCCCTTTATACAATTGAAATTTTATTGGATTTTAGTTTGATTTATAGGTTACTTTCATTTCTGAGTGAAAGTAATACTTTCGATTTTAAAGCCAACTGTTGCATAAACAAACACTTACATAAAAATGCATTGTGTTTAAAAAATTATGAAATGATTTGTTACACTACAAATTTCATAAAGCTTCATTCAGAGCACTTCAGCGGTTTAAATCACCCGGAAAACGCGTCGAAATCGTTGAATGTTCGTTGTCTCAATCTTCACTATTATCGCGATCTTTGCTGGTCAAAGTCAAGGACAAAACGTAATTAAAGTGTTTGCGCTATCTTGCCAAAGTATTTATAGCCACTTGCGAACCAAACGAAGAAGTGAAGACGACCGAGGCTGAGCGTGACCAAAGATTTTCCCCGGCGACAAGATTTTCCGGACTGACTGGTTCAACGATGGTTTTTGCAACTGTCGCTGTGGTTATATGTTGTCGTTTGCGTTGTCGTTTTTGACTGGATATTAGTTGGCGGCGAACGATGAGTCGATGTCGTCAGCACTATTTTTGCTTAGCTTTAAATACGAATGTTTCCCAAGTTTTGTCTAATTGACAGTTATATGAAACTCTGACTCCAACCGTAGCTTGAGAAAACTGGTTTCTTCATCAAGACCAGATATCTGCTTTATCACCATGCAGCTCCAACTTCAATTTGGCTGTCTCCACTTTTCGCTTCATCTGAAAAAGAGTAAAAGTGGTTGACGGTCCGGATCAAACTTGGTAGAGATAGTTATCATGGTACCATAAACGTACTGTGTAAATTTGGTCACGATAGCCACCATAGTTTGCATGTTGTAGTGAAATGAAAATACAATAATTTAATATAAAGTTAACCTGCCTGACATATAGACGGACTTTCATTCCAAATTTGGTGGCTCTAGCTTTTGTAGTTTAAAAGATCCAGTTTAAAAGATCGTCTCGGCTGTTAATGCTGATCCAGATTATATATATACTTTATCGAGTCCGAAACGCCTCCTTCTGCCTGTTACGCACATTTCGCTTTTGACAAACTTAATAGACCCTTCTACTCTTTTTAAAGAGTACGGGGTATAACAAAATTCTTGTATTGACTGACTGAATATCGAATCGATAGCGACCAAATTCGAACTTGTAGCTCTTACCATCTCTGAAATGTGTGTGTTCGTACGGGCAGACAGACAGATGGACAGACGAAGAGACGGACGGCTATATCGAATCGGCTTGTGACGATGCATTGTTCCACGCTTTGTTCGCAAATGGCTACGGCTAATGTGTACACAAAAAAAGAGTTATCTTTTTTCTTTCAACCACGTGCATTGTCAAGGTAGCTCAATTGTTTATTTTGGAATTTTTATGCATCTCTCAGGATAGTTTGATATAATTTGTCTTTAAACGAATCTTACAACACTGTACGATAAGGTCAAATGTTTTAAAAACGGCATCGAAATTGAAAATTATTTTTTTCAATGACATTGCATTTATGCTGTCCCTAGAAACCTGCGTAGCCAAATTTGTGGTCCTAAGCTCGCGAGTTACATAAATTTTTCCGAGGTATCTCTGTTTTTTTTTGCTTATTCCGGGGGCGATGGTAGGCGTGGCACCGTTTTGAAATAAACTTGATCTACTCGAGAAAGTTACGGAACTTTTATTACAAATGTCGTGGCTAGGACTCTTATAGTCTCTGAGATCTAGGTGTTCTTACGAGCAAATTTATTACAGTTAAAAATAGTAAAAGAAATGGGAATGAATGTGGACAAAACTCTTTCAAATGGTAGTGGGAACTTCAATGATGGCAACACAGCGAGAAGAGGATCTTCCAACCCTGACTTATTGTCATCAATTCTTGATTTCGACTGTGACACTTTGAAAGACTTTTAGACAATATTGATAACGATTAACTGTGAGTACGATTTAGACTCAGAAAAGTTAATAGCATCTGTGCTAAGGTTTTGTGGCATATCAGGGAAAGTATCCTTGGTACGCGGCTGGCAAAAACCCTCTAGCTGAACCATCCCCGAGGGCGCTGGCTGGCCAATGAACACTGCATCGTCTAAGGACGGTGTACTGTCTAGCTAAGACGAGGTCAGGTATCTTTGCATGACTTGGCATGCCAAAAATGCCGAACACGCGTTATGACTAGAGGTGCCTGGCGGTAGGCTTAAAACGCTAGGGGTGGCCACCTGAAGAAAAATAGCCAGTCTATGGACTATGGAAAGTCGCACATGTGAAGCAACTCGGGCTGAGATGTCAGCCCAAACGTCGGTGGGAGGCGTGACCGCTACCACCGGAGGGCACCTACCTCTTGCGTGTTGCCAGTGGTGACACCTCTGACGTGGCGGGAGCAGGCCATGTCAGTTGTACTACGACTGCCAACAACAAGCACAAGTTGACCCGCACAGGTGCCGGAATCGATGCAGATTCGGACCTGAAAAGCGTTGCATCAGCAACAAAAACTGAAGAGGAAAGCCTACTGCGCTCTCCGGTTCAGGGTTCCAGCTTCCCGCGAAGGAAAGGGCCCAAGCGAACCAGAGAAGGGCATAAGGAAAAGGCGCAGAACGTGATCCTCCAGATCAATAAGGAGGCAGAAGATGTGCTGTATCCACGCTTCAGGAAGATGGCTTGCGGAGTTGGTAGCGTATACCTTCGCCTTAAGAAGCGTCTTCCCGGAGATACGGGCTACCCAATCTCTGGAGATAGCATCCGACGACGATGAAGACGATGAGTACGGAGACCTGACGGTAATAGTCAACCCGTCCGCTGCAGGTGATGCAGTAACCCACACGCATGAGGGTACTGCAAATAAACCTACATAAAAGCCAGTTGGAAACGACGGAGCTCCTTTTGACCCTTGAGCAAGGGCCCGTCGATGTGGCCTTAGTCCAAGAACAGTCTCATGTCTAATCTCATGTCTAATTACAGCTCAGACGATCTTAAGACGGTAATGGTGGAGAACGGGAAGATGCGCCTCATAATAGCATCCTGTTATATGGACCATGACCTGCCGGCCCCACCAGACGAACTCGTGAGACTAGTGACAGAGTCCACGCGTAACAACTCACAGCTTGTAGTCGGCACAGACGCCAACGCACATCACTGCGTGTGGGGATCAACCGACATCAACATCAGGGGTGAGTCCTTATTTGAATTATACTTTATATAATTTATACTAACCACAAAACTAAATATCGCTAATACCGCTAGACTTAGGAAGCTCCTGTCAAAACAGCGACCTATCCAAAGTCAACTAAAACTGGGAGATGGTGCGTGGACGGAGAGCAGTGAGGAAACTCTAGATGCTCTCATGACCACCCACTTCCCAGGATGTTCAACCCCGCCTGTGTCGGATGAACTACATAACAATATGGAACAAGAGTACGAACTCTCCAGAGAACTATTCACCACAACGAAGATACAATGGGCTATTAATTCTTTCTCAAGAATAAAAAGCCGGGTATCGACGGTATCATACCAGCCATGCTACAACCCGCCAAAGATGTAGTCACCCAGGCTAAGATATACGAGACCTGCCTTAAAACTGACCATATACCAACTCAATGGCGAACTGCAAGTGTTGCCTTTCTTCCCAAAGCGGGCAAATGCAGCCACAACAGCCCATTGGATTATAGACCAATAAGTCTTACATCCTTTACGCTAAAAACTATGGAAAAGCTGCTAGATCTCAGCATCAGAAGTGTCACGGAGGAACACATGTCAGCTAATCAGCATGCGTACACCAAGGGCAAGTCCGTTGAAACGGCCCTACATTCGCCTGTGGGGACCATAGAACAAGCCCTACATAATCACAAGTATGCACTGGATGCCTTCTAGAACATCTCGGGAGCGTTCAATAATGTCATCACCAAAGTCATAGTCGACCAGGTGGTAGCAACTAATACTCACCCAACGATCACCAACTGGATTCCCACTTAGCAGACTGCTTTTATCAAAAACCACATTGCGTGTCATTTGATTGAAATGTTCTTTATTTGAAATAGAGCAAATAAAAGCCAAGCAATTGGCAATTAATTGTCAGGGGACTGCACTATGTGCAAAGTTGCGGCAGAACACTGTGTTCGATCTCACTCATGACTCCCAAACTGTTTAAAATAACATTCATAAGCGACTTATCAAGAGCTGTCATAAATGCCTCATCAAGGGAGTCGCGGACGATGGACATTTTTCTCCCGACAAAACAATGATATGTGACAAGAAAGCGAGCACATTTATGACTGTTTTTAGAAGTTTGAGGACTCATTTATAACTTCAATATGTTCAGAAATTTCTCAAAATGCTAAGTGGGTTAGAAACCTTATGAGCTGCAGGAGAGTTCAGTCAGAATGGGGTGTTGCAACCACAATCAAAGCCGCGAACAGAGGTACCCCACAAGGAGGAGTCCTTTCTGCCCTTCTGTGGAACCTAGTCGTTGACGATCTTATTAAGAGATTTGATAGAGGAGCCCCTAAGATAACTGTCTATGCAGACGACACAGGTATAATTATAATGGGACTCGACTTTCAGCTCCATAATGGAACGGACCCTCAGGGAATATGTAAAGGGGGAGAGAATGCCAGACTTAATATCATCCTCAGAGAAGACAGACCTCAGACTTATGCACTGGATATACATTTGAGTAGTGCGCCCGACACTGCTCTACGGGGCTCTTGTGTGGTGGACAACTACGGAGAAGAAGACATATCTCACCCTAATGGAGAAGGTACAGCGTCAAGCGCTAATCTGCACTGCAGGCGCTCTTAGAGCTCCTGACGGGATTACCTCCCTTGGATCAACAAACAAAACTAGTAGCAGCAAAGTCGGCCCAGCGCCTTACAGCACTGGGAATCATGGCGCTACGTGATTATTGGCACGCTCTATAGGGAGAAGCATGACAACATACTCTGACTACATCACACCAGAAAATCGACTCGAAATCCATATAAAGGCACACCTCGGGTCTGATGACTGGAAAAACTGTGTCAACAAGAATAACGAACTCAACATCTACCGCTGTCTACTGTGAAAACCCCAGATTAAAACACGCATTTAAGCTACAAGATTACTGCAGCATCTTCCAAGCGGAAGTTTTTGCGATTGGAAAAGCAGCAGAGACCGCAAAAAAACCTCAACAACAGTTCTCATAACGTCAACATCTTGGTAGATAGTCAGGCAGCAATTAAGTCCATGATGCCGTCTACTCTCAGTTCCCGGACTGTCAGGGTGAGCAGGGAAGCACTAGATGAACTATGTACGACAAAAAGTCAGTACACATCTACTGGGTTTCCAGCCATCAGGGCATACCAGGAAATGAGGAGGCAGACATCCTGGCAAAGGCAGCCGTAGATCTACCAACCAACAGGAGATAACAAGTGACCATTTCCCTAAGATCACTACATAGTGATCTTGAGAGAAGCACTGATAACCAAATCAGCCGAAGATGGCGAAACAGTCACACATGTAAAATAACCAAGATCATGTGTAAAAGTACCAACTCTCATCTTGCGCAATACATTCTGCACCTCTCCAGGAAAGACTGCAGAATGCTGGTCGGGATACTCACTGGTCACTGCCTAGCTCCTGCACATGCAGCCAAGCTGGGTATAAACCACAACATTAATTGCTGCAATGACCCAGACACTATAGAGACGCTGGAGCACCTTCTATGCCACTGTCATGCCGTAAAGGTTCTTAGGTTACTCCCCTCAATGATGGAAGCATTCAACATACCCGCAAGTAATCTGATAACGCGCACAGATTCTACAAGCCGCGATAATCTTCCCAAACCGGTTGACTGGCCTATGTTCTGTCCCTTGAGGACGTCCGGCTGAACTTAACCTAACCAATCCTTCGTACGCCATTTCGCCCACTGTTCACAAAGTCTTAGTACATGGGCACCAAATAATAGACACTTGCATATGTTAGTCTGTATGCACATACAAATTCGTTTGACGTTATATTTATGCACGGTCGGCACGGATAGCGCTGTCTCGCTTTTACTCATGCATTGGCATTGCGCTCAAATATAAACTTTGTTGCTTGTTTTTTTTTTGGTTATGGTCGGATTCTTATGAAACTTTTATGATAGTTTAATATGATCATAAATATATATAATTTGTAGGGTCTGCCACGCCTCCTTCTACCTGTTACATTCTTTTACACAAACCCAATATAATCTAGCAGAGAGTATAAAAAAATATAAAATTTTATATGAGTATATTTTCGAAAAGAGGTAGAGTTTGTAGACAATAAAAATCTTTTAAATAACAAACAAGAAAAAAGGTTATCTTCGGCTAGCCGACATTTTGCGTTAATTTTATTTTATCACTAATTGTTCCAACAGTAGCTATATGATATAGTAGTCCGATTTGAATGAAATGTTGTGGAGCATATAGGAAATGGTAATAAATGCATACTGTGTGAATTTGGTCAAAATCTATCAATAGACATTGAAAATTTTCATACTAAGTTTTTAACCGATTGTTCCTACAGGCTACAGTCGAGCACGCCGACTGTTAAAAACCCCGTACTCTCCTTGTATTCTAATTCGAAACTAATATGTGAATATGACTGTAATTTAAAATTTGAGTTTTAAAATGAAATTTAAAGAAAAACATTAAAAATTACTGTTAGGGATTCGAACCTCCGCTCTCAGACGCAGGTTCCAGAACGTGCTGCAACCCTACTAGTTGCACCACGTCATACATTTGTTACAGCTCCGATTATTTTCTTTTACATAAAATTTTATTATGTTACATAACAAAAAAAAAAGTAAACGCCAGTCTGTGCCGGGATCGAACCGCAGACCATTAATTTACACACAAATACAAAAAATGATAACTAGCATCCCAACCAATTAGGCCACACTCCATTTGATAATTGTCGGGACTAATATAAGTAAACATAGAGTAGTCTCTTTTCTTTTAACCACGTGTACATAAATTATATTTAAACAATTTTACAATTTATACGTCAAACGACTAACCGCAACCCTACCCTGTTGCATAAGTTAAAATTCTATATTTACATTTTTTTTTGAAATTTAAAAAAGTATATTAATAAATTGTATTGTCGGAAATTGAACCTGCGAACTTATACGCAAGTTGCATAACACCACCAGTTGCGCCACGCACTGCATGTGAGTCGCCTCCGATTATTTTTGATTTAGATATAATAATGCTATGTTATATAAAAACTTACAAAATAAAAAATTAAATTTCTGAGACTGCGCCGGGTTTGAACCGCAGGTCTTAGGTTTACATACAAGTGCGAAAAATAATAACAGGAATCTCAACTACTTGTTCGGAAATTAGTGCGGCTAAGGTATATATAAACATATAGTTATCTCTTTTCTTTCAACCACGTGCATTCACAACGCGCTTCAAGGGAGACTTTGTTACCTAATTGCTCAGTTGTTTTTAGTTGGATTTTTATGCTACTTGCAGGATATAAGGATATAATATAAGTAAACATAGAGTAGTCTATTTTCTTTTAACCACGTGTACATAAATTACATTCAAACAATTTTACAATTTATACGCCAAACGACTAACCGCAACCCTACCCTGTTGCATAAGTTAAAATTCTATATTTACATTTTTGTTTGAAATGTAAAAAAGTATATTAATAAATTTCACTGTCGGAAATTGAACCTGCGATCTTATACGCAACTTGCAGAACACGCCGCAACCCTATCAATAGCACCACGCCCCACATTTGACACAAGCCCGATTATTATCATTTACATATAATAATGTTGTTATATAACAAGTACAAAAAAAAAAACAAGTAAGAAAGGCTACAGTCGAGCGCGCCGACTGTAAAAGACCCCGTACTCTCCTTGTATTCGAAATTAATATTTGAATACGACTGTAATTTTAAATTTATGTTTTAAAATTAAATTAAAAAAAAAAAATGTATATCAAGCACTGATGGGAATCGAACCCGCACTATCAGACTCAGGTTCCAGAACATGCAGCAACCCTACTAGTTGCGCCACATCAACCACAACCCAACCCTGTTGCACTAGTTAATATTTGATATTTACATTTTTTTTTTAAATTTAAAAAAGTTTATTAGAAAATTTCACTGTCGGGAATTCAACCTGCGAACTTATACTCAACTTGCAAAACACGCCGCAGCACTACTAATTGCACCACCACCTCCTTGTGAGACGGCTTCGATTATTTTCATTAAGATATAATAGTGCTAAATTAAAAATTAAAAAAAAAAAAAAAAAAAAAAAACTTTAATATCTGAGTCTGTGCCGGGGTTCGAACCGCAGGTCTTGTGTTTACATACAAGTGCGTGGCCCAGTTATCTCTTTTCTTTCAACCACGTGCATTGACAATGCGCTTCAAGTGACACTTTGTTACCTAATTGCTAATTGTTTATGGTTGGATTTTTATGCAACTTTCAGGGTAGTTTGATATGATTTGTCTTTAAACGAATCTTAAATTACAACACTGTACGATGATGACAAATGCCTTAAAAACGGCATCGAAAATGAAAATTATTTTTTTTTTTTGTGAAAAAAGGGGGCGTGGCAGACCAAAACTTTTAATGACGTTGCATTTGTGCTGTTTCTAGGAACCTGCGTACCAGAATTGGTGTTCCTAAGTGCCATGGTTACGGAGATATTCGCAAAAAACATCGATTTTTTCCGAGGTGTGTCTAGTTTTTTGCTTGTTTCGGGGGCAGTGGTAGGCGTGGCATCGATTTGAAATAAACTTGATCTGCTCGAGCAAGTTACGGAACTTTTATTACAAATTTGGTGTCTCTAGCTCTTATAGTCTCTGAGATCCACGTCTTCATAAGGACGGACGGACAGACAGAGAGACGGACATAGCTATATCGACTCGGCTATTGATGCTGATCAAAAATAAATATACTTTATAGGGTCGGAAAAGCTTCCTTCTGCCTGTTACGCACATTTGGCTTCTGACAAACCTAAAAGACCCCTATACTTTTTTTTAAAGAGTACGGGGTCTAAAAAAAATTTAATTTCTGAGTCTGTGCCGGGGTTCGAACCGCAGGTCTTGTGTTTACATACAAGTGCGTGGCCCAGTTATCTCTTTTCTTTCAACCACGTGCATTGACAATGCGCTTCAAGTGACACTTTGTTACCTAATTGCTAATTGTTTATGGTTGGATTTTTATGCAACTTTCAGGGTAGTTTGATATGATTTGTCTTTAAACGAATCTTAAATTACAACACTGTACGATGATGACAAATGCTTTAAAAACGTCATGTAAATTTAGAAATGTTTTTTAGTTTTTGTGGGAAAAAGGGCGTGGCAGACCAAAACTTTTAATGACGTTGCATTTGTGCTGTTTCTAGGAACCTGCGTACAATTGGTGTTCCTAAGTGCTATAGATACGGAGATATTCGCAGAAAACATCAGTTTTTTGCAAGGTGTGTCTAGTTTTTTGCTTATTGCGGGGGTGGTGGGGGGCGTGGCCCTGATTTGAAATAAACTTGATCTGCGTACATCATAGACGGACTTTCATTTAAAAATTTGGTGTCTCTAGCTCTTGTAGTTTAAAAGATCCAGGTGTTCATACAGACGGACAGACAGACGGACAGACGGACGGACGGACAGACGGACAGACGGACGGACGGACAGACGGACATTGCTATATCGAACATCGATTTTTTCCGAGGTGTGTCTAGTTTTTTGCTTGTTTCGGGGGCAGTGGTAGGCGTGGCATCGATTTGAAATAAACTTGATCTGCTCGAGCAAGTTACGGAACTTTTATTACAAATTTGGTGTCTCTAGCTCTTATAGTCTCTGAGATCCACGTCTTCATAAGGACGGACGGACAGACAGAGAGACGGACATAGCTATATCGACTCGGCTATTGATGCTGATCAAAAATAAATATACTTTATAGGGTCGGAAAAGCTTCCTTCTGCCTGTTACGCACATTTGGCTTCTGACAAACCTAAAAGACCCCTATACTTTTTTTTAAAGAGTACGGGGTCTAAAAAAAATTTAATTTCTGAGTCTGTGCCGGGGTTCGAACCGCAGGTCTTGTGTTTACATACAAGTGCGTGGCCCAGTTATCTATTTTCTTTCAACCACGTGCATTGACAATGCGCTTCAAGTGACACTTTGTTACCTAATTGCTAATTGTTTATGGTTGGATTTTTATGCAACTTTCAGGGTAGTTTGATATGATTTGTCTTTAAACGAATCTTAAATTACAACACTGTACGATGATGACAAATGCTTTAAAAACGTCATGTAAATTTAGAAATGTTTTTTAGTTTTTGTGGGAAAAAGGGCGTGGCAGACCAAAACTTTTAATGACGTTGCATTTGTGCTGTTTCTAGGAACCTGCGTACAATTGGTGTTCCTAAGTGCTATAGATACGGAGATATTCGCAGAAAACATCAGTTTTTTGCAAGGTGTGTCTAGTTTTTTGCTTATTGCGGGGGTGGTGGGGGGCGTGGCCCTGATTTGAAATAAACTTGATCTGCGTACATCATAGACGGACTTTCATTTAAAAATTTGGTGTCTCTAGCTCTTGTAGTTTAAAAGATCCAGGTGTTCATACAGACGGACAGACAGACGGACAGACGGACGGACGGACAGACGGACATTGCTATATCGACTCGGCTGTTGATGCTGATCAAGAATATATATACTTTATAGGGTCGGAAAAGCTTTCTTCTGCCTGTTACGCACATTTCGCTTCTGACAAACCTAATAGACCCCTATACTCTTTTTTAGAGTACGGGGCCTAATAAGAAATACAGAAAGTGTCACAAGATTAGTTGACAGATATACCGACCGCTGACCACTAACCCAAAGTGTCATAAGAATTGTCGACATTTATTAACTCAATTAAACCTCCATGTAAACAATCTCCAATAACCCAGCATAAGTAAAACCAGCAGATCTCGCTGCATATTGTAAATATAAACATTTTGGCACCGGTCTGGCTGCATAATGTATACACTTAGAATTAAATAAGACGACTTCTGAGATTTGATCGAAACTCTAGATTGTATAAGAGATCAGTTGTTTTTTGACACTCAAATAAAGTACATGTATTCGCCGCAAAAGCGCTTCATATCAATTTATTTGAATTCGCCGTAGAACCGCTTTATAACATTTGTATTCGCCGTGAAACCGCTTTATACAATAATATTCGTATTCGCCGTAAACTGTATACATAATTCGCGTAAGCTGGGCAGGAGTCATAGGGGTCCTTATTCATATGGATCCCATAAGCGCAGAGAAGGGCCATCAATACTTTCCAGCCGGGATAAGAGGAAAATTATTAACAAGGCCAGCAATTCGACACGAAGTTTGCGTGACCTACAGGGTGTTATCGACAAAAATGTAAGTCGCACCACCATATGGAGAACATTAAAATGTTCTACAATTATTAGAAATGAAGTGATGAGATGTGTTCCAGCATTGAAAGCTGAACAGAAACTGGCTCGTATGGATTAAGGGAGAAAAAACATGAACACCAATTGGTCAAAAGTAAGTCAAGTGAAGTTGACAAGCCTTTTGTTTTTATTAGTGACAAAAATTTGTAGGTAATTTTTTCCGACTAGAAAAAGTGGAACATAGATGGTTCTGACGGTTTTCGTCGTTATTGGCACGAAAGAGACGCAGTACTTTTCTAAACAGAATTTTAGAGGAGGAAACGTAATGTTGTGGGGAGCATTTTCTGCAGCAGGACGTTTAGAGATGCAGTTTGTATCCTCCAGGATGAAAAGTGCAGACTATGTTCGTATTTTGGAGACCAGTCTTATCCTATTTTTGGAAGAAAATTGTGACACAGACTGGATTTTCCAACAAGATAACACCGCAATCCATGTAAGCAGAGAGACCAAAGCCTGGTTCCTCCAATGGAGTAACTCTCATGGACTGGCCAGCTAGATCTCCGGACCTTAATCCAATAGAGAACTTATGGGGAATCTTAGTTTATAAGGTGTATAAAAACAATCGCCAGTTTGACAATGTAGAAAAGCTGAAAACAGCTATTGAGGCGGCATGGATAGAAGTTGAGCCGGAAACAATCAAAAACTTAATTTGTAGTATGCCGAATCGAATTTTTCAACTTATTTCTAATCATGGAAATCAAATTTAGTCCATTCATTTTATAAAAATTAATAAATACTTAAAATTAACAGCATAAAACTCATTTAAAGCTAGTGGCGTTATAAATGTGAAATAGGCTATATTAGCCGAAAACATAGATTTTTTCCGAGGTATGTCTAGTTTTTTGGTTATTGTGGGGCATCACAAAAAAAAATGATTCTTGTGTTGACTGACTAAATATCGAGTCGATAGAAACTAAATTCGAGCTTGTAGCTCTTACCATCTCTGAAATCTGTTTGTTCATACGGAGAGACAGACAGACGGACATGGCTATATCGACTCGGCTTGTGTCGCTGATCAAGAATATATATATATACTTTATGGGGTCTGCCACGCCTCCTTCTACCTGTTACATACATTTGCACAACCCCAATATACTCTCGCAGAGAGTATAAAAAGTAAATGCTTGTCTGTGTCGGGATTCGAACCGCAGACCTAAGCTATACATGCAAGTACGAAAAATAATAACAGGCATCTCTACCACTTAGGCCACACTTTGTTTGATAATCCGTTATTACAAAATAAAAGTACCGTCGACAACGCCTGTCCATATAATACTCTGCTCTTTTTCCCGATTAAATTAATTAAATCGGTATCCAGTTATTACAATGGAGAGTAGTTGTATTAGAAAGCGTTGAAACAAAAAAAATAATTTTTAATCGAACATATGATTGTCTGCATGCGTATACAAATTCGTTTGTCATTATATGTATGTATATATGTGCGCACGTATGTATACTATTGCTTAGCACGGCCGTCACACACACAGGGTATGTTTTCGTCTCGCTTGTACTCATGCATTGGCACTTAAACATAAACTTTGTTACTTGGTAGCTCAGTTGTTTATAGTTTGATTTTAATGCAACTTTTAGGATAGTTTGATATGATTTGTTTTTCAACTAATCTTAAATTACAACACTGCAGAATAAGAACAAATGCCTTAAAAACGGCATCGAAATTGAAAATTATTTTGTTTCCTGAGGAAAAAGGCGGCGTTGCAGCCCAAAAGTATTAATGACATTGCATTAATGCTGTCTCTAGGAACCCACGTACGCAAATGGCTGGTCCTAAATGCCATATTTACAGAGATATTCGCGAATAACGTAACATTTTCCGAGGTATCTCTGGTTTTTTGCTTATTGCGGGGGCGGTGGTGGCCGTGAAAAAAATTTGAAATAAACTTGGTCTGCGTACACTATTGACGGACTTTCATTCTGAACTTGGTTACTCTAACTCTTGTAGTTTATAAAATCCAGGTGTTCTCTTCCTTAAAGAGTACGGGGTCTAAAAATATTTCACGAAAAATAATAGTAAATTATAAGAACAAAAAAGAATCAAACAAACATACAACCAAATAAGCAAAAAGATACAGAATTAAATCAAAACAAAAATGAAATCGAAGAAATCTTAATAGATCCAATATTATATCATCTTTTAAGGATGGGGAAGTGACATATTTAGACACTTATGTACTCATACACTACGCATAAGCTCACACTTATCATTTATGTTAAGCATTTCTCTCCCACTGATTTAAAGTAAACATTATAAAACAAGAAAGAAAAGTACAGTCGAACACGCCCGACCGTATATTACTCTCTGCTTTTATTCCCAATTATAATGCTTAAATCGGTATCCAGATATTACAATAGATAGTTCTTGTATTAGAACACGTTAAAACAAAAAAAAAAGCTAAGCATAATCGAACATACATGTGTTTGTCTGTATGTACATACAAATTCGTTTGACGTTACATGTATGCACATACATATTTGTGTATGAATACTATTGGTCGGCATGACTAGCACTGTCTCTCTCTCACTCATTGCTCTCGAATAAAATCTTTTTTGCTTCATTTATTTCTTGTTTATGGTCGGATTCTTATAAAACTTTCAGGAGAGTTTGACAGGATACGTCTTCAAACGAATCATAAATAACAACACTGTACTATAAGAATAAATGCTTTAAAAACGGCATGCAAGTTTGAAATTTTCTTTTATTTCTTGCGGAAAAAGGGGGCGTGGCAGCCCAAAACTTTTGATGTCATTGCATTAATGCGGTCTCTAAAAACACGTATACCAAAATTGGTATTCCTAGGTGCCATAGTTACTGAGATATTCGCCGAAAACATAGATTTTTTCCGAGGTGTGACGGGTTTTTTACTCATTGTGGGCGAATGGGGCGTGGCATCGAAAAAAAAAAGATTCTTGTATTGACTGACTAAATATCGAGTCGATTGAGACCAGATTCAAACTTGTAGCCCTTACCATCTCTGAAATCAGTTTGTTCATACAGACAGACGGACAGACAGACAGACAGACGGACGGACGGACAGACAGACGGACATGGCTATATCAACTCGGCTCGTGACGCTGATCAAGAATATATATACTTTATGGGGTCTGCCACGCCTCCTTCTGCCTGTTACATACATTTGCACAAACCCAATATACTCTTGCAGAGAGTGTAATAATCAAATGGTGACAATAACAATTCTGGTTTCCCACGAACTTATCAAATATCATAAACAATTCGCTATTCCCACCAATGCGGTTGAAACTGCTGACGTTGCACAAATCCTCACCGACAGAACTCTCTTAAATCTTAATCTCTTCAAGATCAAGATCACCTTTATTTACATAAGAGCCAAAAGCTCCACAAGCCATGTCCGTCTGTCTGTCTGTCTGCCTGTCCGTATGAACAAACAGATTTCAGAGATGGTAGGAGCTATAAGTTCGAATTTGATCTCCATCGACTCAATATTTAGTCAGTCAATACAAGAATCTTTTTTTTTTTGATGCCACCCCCATTCGTCCACAATGAGTCAAAAACTAGACATACCTCGGAAAAAATCTATGTTTTCGGTGAATATTTCCGTAACTATGGCACTTAGGACCACCAATTTGGATACGCAGGTTCCTAGGCACAGCAAAAATGCAATGTCATTACAAGTTTTAGGGTGCCACGCCCCCTTTTTCCACAAGAAACAAAATAATTTTAAATTTCGATGCCGTTTTTAAGGCATTTGTCCCTATCGTACGTTGTTGTAATTTAAGATTCGTTTAAAGACAAATCATATCAAACTATCCTGAAAGTTGTATAAAAATCCCACTATAATCAACTGTACTGTCAGGTAACAAAGTTCATTATTAAGCGCATTGTCAATGCACGTCGTGGAAAGGAAAGAGATATCTCTATAATTATATGTTTCACGATCGGGATACCCAAAAAAATATAGTTTATTTGTGAGTTACACTTAACTTTATTCTTATATTAGGTTAACAGTCGGAGTTTACATGAAGCACTATTTGAATCGAAGTAGAATGTAAGAGTACAGGCTGCAGCGGCAAGATTTGAACTAACTTGACAGAAGTCTGTATGGGGATATTTATATACTAATTGTTTGCATGTGTTAGTGAGTTTTTCAAGTGACATTCAATTTGGACTTTGGATTTGGACTTTAGATTCTAGGCTTGCTAGGATGCTCATGTTCTGGCGATTCTGATATCGTCTTACAATTTGAATGTATACATTAAGATTTGTCGGAGTCTATGTTTATAGTATAATTGTTTATAATAGCAATATAATGGGAATCGTCCGTGTGTAATGGGTTGTCGATATATAACTCCCCCATCCTTAAGAAAATAGCCTGTCCTCAGGCGGATTCAATTGGGAAAAGTGTGGGGCTTGACTCACTAACTTCTTAAATTTTGATTTCTTCTTTTTGTGTGTCATTGTTTTTAGTGTTAGGTTAGGTTAGGTTAAGCCGGACGTCTTCGCGGGTACTGTACTTAGACCGTATACGGCCCTTAGTAGTCCGGGCGCAGAGGTTGTTCAGGCTAGAAGTCCAGGAGAATTAGAGAGCGTTTCGCGAACGTTAGTAGGTCTCTTGGTGAGCGCTTTGATGCCTCTTCCAGAGAGCGAATTTGCGGTGCACCTAGACATTTTAGCTTTGTTCGCTCTAGAGCAGGACAGTGGCAAAGTAAATGTTCTAGCGTTTCGGAGGTGTTGGGATATTTGCATTTCCTACAGTTAGTGTCCGTGGTGATACCAAGCTTGGCCGCATGCGCAGCTGCTAGGCAGTGACCAGTGAGCACTCCGGTTATCGTCCTGCAGTCTTTCCGGGAGAGATGCAGTAGGAATCGGCTGAGTTTTACATCGCCTTCGTTGCACATTATTTTGGCTATTTTGCATGAGGTGGTATTCCGCCACCTTGAGTTTATCAGTTTGGTGTAGCCACTCTCAAGACTACTATACAGCGATCTTAGGGACATGGCCACCCTCTCTGTTCTGCTTTCTGGTAGTTCAGTACCAGCTTTTGCTAGAGTGTCTGGCTCCTCGTTTCCAGGGATTCCTTGGTGGCTGGGGACCCAGTAGATATGTACTGACTTGGCCGTACATAGTTTATCTAGTGCCTCCCTGCTCACCATGACCGTTCTGGAGCTGAGGGTAGACGACATCATAGACATGATGGCTGCCTGACTGTCTACAATGAGGTTAATTGTGTGACTATCGGTAGCTAGATGAGTCGCAACCTCCGCTGCTTTCCCAATGGCAAAGACCTCCGCCTGGAATATGCTGCAGTGATCGGGTAGCTTATACGAGAGTTTGGTAATAGGGTGTTCACAGTATACGGCAGCTCCTACTCCCCTGCCATCTTGGAGCCGTCCGTATAAATGCTGAGATGACCTTCTTGCCAACTAGGGCAGTTTTTCCAGTCATTCGGCTCATACACTTACCTGTTTTCTAACATTTAGGCAGTTAGTAGGTTTGAGGTAATCGAAGCTTGTGGACATGTTCCTACCTATGGAGCTGTGACCATAGCCTTGTAGTGACATGCAGCCTAGAGCTGTGAGACGCTGGGCTGACTTGGCTGCCACTAACTTTACGTGCAGGTCTAGAGGTGGAATACCCAGAAGGGTCTCTAGAGCTTTGGTGGGGGTAGTGCGTAGGGCTCCTGTGACGTATATGAGCGCTTGGCGTTGTGCCTTTTCCATTAAGGCGAGGTAGGTTTTCTTTTCGGTAGCTTGCCACCACACGAGAACTCCATATAGCAGCGTCGGACGGACGACTGAGATGTAGATCCAATGCATAAGTCTGGGAGACAGACCCCAGGAGCAGCTGAGCATCTTCTTGGATGCGTACAGTGCCATGGTTGCCTTTTTCACCCTTTCTTCAACATTGGCTCTCCAGGTCAGTTTGCTGTCCAGTACCGTGCCAAGGTACTTCACGTGGGTACTTGATTTAAGGCGCTTACCGTTTAATATCGGTGAGAGCCAGCGCAGTACCTTGTACCTCTTTTCTGCATTGATGTGTAGCCCGGCTTCTTCCGCCCACCTACATAGTTCCCTAAGCGTCCGTTTCATAATGGAGCTGAGAGTCGATGGGCAGACTCCTGTTATAATTATGCATATGTCGTCCGCATATGCAGTTATTTTAAGGGCTCCTCTATTAAATCTCTTTATGAGGTCGTCAACTACAAAGTTCCACAGAAGCGAAGACAGGACTCCTCCCTGGGGAGTGCCTCTATTAGCGCTTTTTGTGGATTTAGCTACACCCCACTCCGACTGGACCTTCCTACAGCCAAGCAGGTTGCTAATCCAGTGCGTGATGGTTGGGTGTGTATCGATTGCCCGGAATTTATCGATAATCGTGCTAGTACGGACGTTGTCGAAAACACCTGAGATGTCTATGAAGACTCCTAGTGCGTATTCTTTACTGTGAAGCGCCTTTTCGATGGAGGCGACTAGTGAGTGCAATGCCGTTTCGACGGATTTACCCTTCGTATAGGCATGCTGGTTGGTGGACAAATCTTCCGCTGAGTTTCTTTTGCTGAGATCCAACAGCTTTTCCATTGTTTTTAATAGTCTATAGTCCTTTGGGCTGCTGTGGCTGCACTTGCCTGCTTTGGGCAAGAATACCACTCATGCAGTTCTCCATTGAGTTGGGATGTGGCCCGTTTTGAGGCAAGCCTCAAATATTCTAAGTAGCCATGGGGTGACCACTTTATTGGTGGTTTGTAGCATGGCAGGAATAATCATGTCTATACCAGGACTCTTTATCCTTGAGAAGGAATTGATGGCCCATAGTATTTTGTGTGCTGTGACTAGTTCGCTTGGAAGTGGGAGGTCGTGACACACAGAACCCTGCGGCATCTCCTCTGTGGGAGGCACGCAGCCCGGAAAGTGGGTGGACATTAGAGCCTCTAGAGTTTCCTCACTGCACTCAGTCCATGTTCCGTCGTCTAGTTTCAGTTGGCTGTGGATAGGCGGCTGTCTAGACAGTAGCCTTCTCAGCCTGGCGGTTTCGGGCACTGACTCTAGATTGGAGCAGAAGCTCCTCCAAGAGCTTCTCTTGGCCTTCCTAATGGCAGATTTGTATGATCTGAGAGCAACTTGGTACTCTTCGTAGATCATTCGCAGATCGGTCTGTTTAGCCAGCTTAAACAAAGCTTTAGCATCGTTCCTCAGCACGGAGAGTTCCGCGTTCCACCAGCGTGGTTTGGACCTAGCTTTCCGCCTTGATGGTTGGCATGACGCGTTGTATGCGTCTAGCAGGGTGGTGTTTAATAGCGTGAGTGACTGCTCAATGTCACTCACCGACTCGATAGCGCCCGGATTGCCTAATTGTGTAGACACGAGAGTCTTGAATTTGGCCCAATCGGCGTTCCGTGGGTTTCTAGATCTTCCTTCTTTTGGGGTGTTATCAAAGTTACATTCGAATTGAATGTACTTGTGATCTGAGAATGAGGGTTTGTCTAAGACTCTCCAGTTTATTATGCCTACACCTGTCGCAAGTGTGAGGTCAAGGACGTTAGAGGACGTTGGACCTACAAACGTATGTATATCCCCCGTGTTAGCAATACTTAAGTTTGTTGTTAGGATAAAATCTAAGAGTGACTCACCCCTAATGTTGGTGTCGGTTGATCCCCAAACGCAGTGATGGGCTTTGGCGTCTGTTCCGACAATGAACTGTTTGGTTTTCTCCACCAGTTTAGCCAGTTCTGCGGGTGGAGCTGGCTGATCGTGCGCCATGTAGCACGAAGCTACCGTTAGTTGTGCTCCTTCTTTCTCCAGCCTGACTGCAGTTAGATCTTCAGTGCTGTAATTAGTCATAAGATAAGCATGTGTGTTCTTCCGTATAAGTACGGCGGTTCTTAATCTGCTTACCGTTGATATGTAGAACGCATTATAGTTGTTTGACCTTAGCCCAGCCAGTACGTTGCCCGAGGCAATCCACGGCTCCTGGACTAAGGGCACATCGACGAGCCCTTGCTCCAAGGCCAATAGGAGCTCCGTCGATGCTAACTTGCATTTATGCAGGTTTATCTGCAGTACCCTCATCAGCTGGGGTGACTGCACCTGTCGCGGACGGGTTGACTATTACAGTCAGATCACCGTCCTCCTCGTCTGCCTCCTCGTCCGAAGCGATGTCCAGTGACTGGGTGGCTTCGAGGACTGCTTCGAGACCAAGGTCTCTCTCCACCTTCCCAGCTTCGAGTGTGTGTGCATTTTTGTCTTCGGGGTGGCGTTTCTACAGACGTAGGTACACACTGCCTACGCCCCATGCCATCTTCCCGAATCTCGCGTATAGGATGTCCTCCGCTTCCTTTTTAATCTGGAGGATTACATGTTGGCCCCCCTCTGATGGGGAGAAGGTGCCAGCATGCAGCATCTTCCAGTCGGAGGTCGGAACATCCTTGCTTTGCCGTTGGAGCAGCCGTAGGGCTTGGTCTCCCTGAATAGTAATCGGGAAAAGTACCTTCGCCTTGGGTTTGGACGGGATATTCTCCCTGTCCACTACCTCCAGCTGGGCTCCTTCCCAGATTGCGCCCATTGTCGGGCCCATCCTCTTTAGTCATACAAGTGTCGGCTCGTCGTTGCACTTCAGGATCTTGGCTCCGTTAAGCCACCCAGCACTGTCAAAGGTAGGCATGGGGGCCTCCGGATCCTCGTCCATCTTGTGCAGCAACATGTTGACCAGCCTCTCGTGAACGATCTTCCAACGATCCTCCGAGATTTTGCCGTTCTCGTCGCTCCTATCAATGACAGCCACGATAAGGTGTCGTTTGGCAACCTCCGTCATCGTGGCTAGTTTAGCGTGCCTCCTGGGAATCGCTCCTTTAGGGCCTCGTTGTTTTTTACTAGTAGTACTAGTAGTTTCTGTGCTCCTGTTGCGGTCTGCGGAGCGCTGCCTCTTCTCGGCCTCCTACTTAATAATTAATTTTTGGGGTAAAGTTTTAAACTTATAGATTAAGTACAATATTAGACTTATAATTCTAATTACAATTGATATTATATTTAAAATTTGATATATGTTATTATATTTAGTATGTTCGAATATTATTTCTTTTGTTTGAATAAATTATATGGGTTCAAGCTTTGTAATATTGTTTGTTACGTAAATGTCTTAAGTGTAATCTAGATGTGAATTTATAATGGATATTTCATCTAATTGTATTGAACAATCGTAAACTCTGATTATGTTGTTCCCTTCAATTTTTAGTTTGTTATTAACGCAATCTTGATTTAGTTTAGTTTTTGGTAGATTCCAAGTTACTATTATATTTGGGTCAATGTACGTTGTTTGATAATTTTTATAAATTTTAGAAAATTTACAAGCTGTTGGGACTTGATTTAAAATACAATATACAATTTTTTGTTTCGATTTTTTTTGGTAACCTTATTCAACAATACATCATTTTCTAAATAATATCTAACATTTACATTTTCTGTTAAGACTTTATTGTCTTGATCTGGAAATGGGAGTATCTTAAAGATTGGGGTTTTAATTATTTTACGTGGAATATTAGAAATAATTAGTATTTCATTTGTATCGGTTTTTAGCCAAGTGGAGGTTTTAGTGTTTAATAGTTTCTCAGAAGTTACATGTTTTAGAAAATAATTTTTAAGTAGTTTAGGATTAAATATTCCTAATCTGGTGAGTTGCATACTTAACTCAATATCTTTGATGTATTCGGTGAAATGTTCAAAATTTAATATTAGCAATTCTAATTTTTTGGCTTTTCTTTTTCTGTTATAATTGAATTGATTGTTTTTATACTCTCTGCAAGAGAATATTGGGTTTGTGCAAATGTATCAAACAGGCAGAAGGAGGCGTGGCAGACCCCATAAAGTATATATATTCTTGATCAGCATCACAAGCCGGGTCGATATAGCCATGTCCGTCTGACCGTCTGAATTTGAATTTGGTCTCTATCGACTCGATATTTAGTCAGTCAATACAAGAATCTTTAATTATGGCCCCATTCGCCCACAATGAGCAAAAAACTAGACATACCTCCAAAAAAATAGATGTTTTAAGCGAATATCTCAGTAACTACGGCACTTAGGAATACCAATTTTGGTACGAATGGACAGCATAAATACATTACCATTTAAAATTTTTGGCTGCCACGCCCCCTTTTTTCGTAAGAAAAAAAAACTTTTTAAACTTGCATGACGTTTTAAAGGCATTTGTTCTTATCGTAGAGTATTGTTATTTATGATTCCTTTGAAGACAAATCATATCAACCTCTCCTGAAAGTTAATATTTAAGTCAATGCATGAGTGCGAGAGCGACAGAAACATACAAGCATATATTCGAACTCTTTTGATGCATGTGTGGCTGCAATAGTATATATACACACATATATACATATATATGTGCATAAATATAACGAATTTGTATCTGCATACAGACAAACACATGTATGTTCGATTATAAATTGTCTTTTTATACTCTCTGCAAGAGTATATTGGGTTTGTGCAAATGTATGTAACAGGCAGAAAGAGGCGTGGCAGACCCCATAAAGTATATATATTCTTTATCAGCGTCACAAGCCGAGTCGATAAAGCCATGTCCGTCTGTCCGTCTGACCGTCTGTCTGTCCGTATGAACACACAGATTTCAGAGATGGTAAGAGCTACAAGTTTGAATTTGGTCTCTATCGACTCGATATTTAGTCAGTCAATACAAGAATCTTTTTTTTTTCGATGCCACGCCCCATTCGCCCACAATGAGCAAAAAACTAGACATACCTCGGAAAAAATAGGTGTTTAAAGCTAATACCTCAGTAACTATGGCACTTAGGAATACCAATTTTGGTACACGTTTTCCTAGAGATCGCATAAATGCAATGACATCAAAAGTTTTGGTCTGCCACGCCCCCTTTTTCCGCAAGAAACAATAGAAAATTTCAAACTTGCATGCCGTTTTTAAAGCATTTATCCTTATCGTACAGTGTTGTTATTTATGATTCGTTTGAAGACGTATCATGTCACACTCTTCAGAAAGTTTCATAAGAATCCGACCATAAACAAGAAAGAAATGAAGCAACAAAGATTTTATTCGAAAGCAATGAGTGCGAGAGAGACAGCGCTAGTCGTGCCGACCAATAGTATTCATACACAAATATGTATGTGCATACATTTAACGTTAAACGAATTTGTATGTACATACAGACAAACACATATATGTTCGATTATGCTTAGCTTTTTTTTTTGTTTTAACGTGTTCTAATACAAGAACTATCTATTGTAATATCCGGATATCGATTTAAGCATTATAATTGGGAATAAAAGCAGAGAGTATTATACGGTCGGGCGTGTTCGACTGTACTTTTCTTTCTTGTTTGTTGTAACGTGTTCTAATACAAGAACTATCTATTGTAATATCCGTATACTGATTTTAACATTATAATTGGGAAATAAAGCAGAGAGTATTATACGGTCGGGCTCGTTCGACTGTACTTTTTGTACTCTCTGCAAGAGTATATTGGGTTTGTGCACATGTATGTAACAAGCAGAAGGAGGCGTGGCAGACCCCATAAAGTATATATATTCTTGATCAGCATCACAAGCCGAGTCGATATAGCCATGTCCGTCTGTCCGTCTGACCGTCTGTCCGTCTGTCCGTCCGTATGAACACACAGATTTCAGAGATGGTAAGAGCTACAAGTTCGAGTTTGGTCTCAATCGACTCGATATTTAGTCAGTCAATACAAGAATCTTTTTTTTTTTTTCGATGCCACGCCCCATTCGCCCACAATGAGTAAAAAACCCTTCACACCTCGGAAAAAATCTATGTTTTCGGCGAATATCTCAGTAACTATGGCACCCGCGAATACCAATTTTGGTACACGTGTTCCAAGAGACCGCATAAATGCAATGCCACGCCCCCTTTTTCCGCAAGAAATAAAAGTAAATTTCAAACTTCCATGCCGTTTTTAAAGCATTTATTCTTATCGTACAGTGTTGTTATTTATGATTCGTTTGAAGACGTATCATGTCACACTCTTCAGAAAGTTTCATAAGAATCCGACCATAAACAAGAAAGAAATGAAGCAACAAAGATTTTATTCGAAAGCAATGAGTGCGAGAGAGACAGCGCTAGTCGTGCCGACCAATAGTATTCATACACACATATGTATGTGCATACATTTAACGTCAAACGAATTTGTATGTACATACAGACAAACACATGTATGCTTGATTATGCTTATCTTTTTTATACTCTCTGCAAGAGTATATTGGGTTTGTGCAAATGTATGTAACAGGCAGAAGGAGGCGTGGCAGACCCCATAAAGTATATATATTCTTGATCAGCATCACAAGCCGAGTCGATATAGCCATGTCCGTCTGTCCGTCCGTCTGTCTGTCTGTCTGTCTGTCTGTCTGTCTGTCCGTATGAACAAACAGATTTCAGAGATGGTAAGAGCTACAAGTTCGAATTTGGTCTCTATCGACTCGATATTTAGTCAGTCAATACAAGAATCTTTTTTTTTTTGATGCCACGCCCCATTCGCCCACAATAAGCAAAAAACTAGACATACTTCGGAAAAAAACGATGTTTTCGGCGAATATCTCAGTAACTATGGCACTTAGGAATACCAATTTTGGTACACACGTTCCTAGAGACAGCATAAATGCATTGCCATTTACAATTTTGGACTGCCACGCCCCCTTTTTCCGTAAGAAATAAAAAACTTTTCAAACTTGCATGCCGCTTTAAAGGCAATTGTATGCAGTGCTGCCAGTTTAGCAATTTAGTTGCTAGATCTGGCAACTTTTGAAAAAATTTGCAACTTTTCTTTTCAAAATGCTATTAGCAACAAATCTAGCAACTTTTTACTTTTTCTTAGCAATTTTAGCAATTTTGTTATAAAAAATGCAAATTTTATGTTTTTCTTCAGAGTTTTTGAATATTTTTAACTTTTTGTCATCGATTGTAGAAATTACAATTGATATCCCAAATATCGGAACATATTTTTAATTCAGAGGTTCTATTATATGAACAACTTGTAGCGTTTAACAAATCTTTTAATTTGTTTGGTGATGGTAAAGCGATCAAAATTCCAAAAATTTAAAAGCAAAATTTTCGTGATGCCTTGCTTCAAGATGAGGAGTTCAAGCAAGGGACTCGTAAGGATTGCACTGATCCAACACATGCTTATTGTGCCTATTGCAAATCCTCAATAGGCGTAAAGCTAAATTGAGTTGATTAATTTGCTTTAATTTAAGTGTTGTCAGTACTAATTTTTACGTTTCTTTGAATAAACATGTATTTTTTTTGAAAATTAACATTTTAATGACTTAGCAATTTTTCTGGCAATTTTCAGAAAATTTTTAGCAACTTTTAGCAACTTTTTTTTCCAAATCTAGCAATTTTAGCTTGGAAGAATCTGGCAGCACTGGTCATGGGCTCGGCGAGGATCTCAGGCTCAGCAATGGATACGAGTGGGCCTCCGACTAGGAAATGCCCGGGACTCAACGCCAGGAGATCTGACGGGTCCTCACTCATGGGGGAAATGGGCCGAGAATTAAGGAGTGCTTCGATGCGACACAGGAGGGTGGACAGTTCCTCGAAAGTGTACTTGGTGGTCGATGTGGACTTGTAGAAGAGTGCCTTGAAGCTCTTCACCCCGGCCTCCCATAATCCACCCATATGAGGTGCGCTGGGCGGAATAAAGTGCCACTCAAGGATATGCTGGCGGAAGGAGTCGACAATGCATTGCTTTGTAGCAGCGAGGAAGTCCCTTTCGAGCGCCTTGGATGCTCCAACAAAGGTTTTGCCGTTATCGGAGTATATGCGTTGGGGACACTGTCTCCTGGACACAAATCGTGAGAAGGCGGCAAGGAACTTTTCTGTGGTGAGGTCAGACGTCGCCTCGAGATGGATTGCTTTAGTGCTAAAACACACAAACACACAGACGTAGCCCTTGGTGATGAGACAGGCTCGCCCTGTGTAATTTTTAATTTCGAAGGGCCCAGCGAAATCAATGTCTGTGTGCGTGAACGGTCTGGAAAAGGTTATGCGTTCTCGCGGAAGGTCTCCCATCATCTGCCTCTGTTGACGGCGTCGGTAAATGACGCAAGTCTAACAACCTTGCACGTGAGCCTTTACGAAATTCTTGATTTTGGGGATCCAAAACTTGGTACGTAAGTACCGTACCATTATCTGGCTGCCACCGTGCAATGTAATGCGATGTGCGAAACTGACAAGGATGCGAGCGAAATGGGCGTCGTAAGGGAGCAGGATTGGGTGACGCTCGTCGTAGCTGAGGGACTCAGCTGCTCGTAGTCGCCCGGAGGAACGCAGGACACCGTGCTTATCCAGGAATGGATTTAAAGTAAGCAGAGAGCTAGAAGGCGGGATGGGCTTCTTCTCGAGCAGGGCTCGGACTTCCAGAGCATACTTCTGCCGCTGAGCGAGACGCACAAGGACTCGTTCGGCAGTTAGCTGCAGAGTGTCAGGAGTGGATATGTGTGACGAGGCGAAGCCCAGAATATAAGCGGTGACCCTCAGCGCTCTACCGTAGTCTGAGAACCGCTCGCTGAACTCGGGAGAGGAGACAAGCATTGCGGTGTGGCAACGAACACGCTGCTCCAGTTGGGTATCCGAAACAACCTCCAAAGATGTCGGCCAGATTTCGGGTGCATGAATGAGCCATTCCGGGCCGTGGTCTGGATGACGCACCCGCACATACAGGCACGCTCCATACGCCTTTTGCTACGCATCGCAAAAACCGTGGAGATCCCAATTTACTATTGACTTAGTTCCAAGCCATCAAGACCCGGCTGAGACCCGGGGAGTCCTGCAGGAAATCATGAGACTGATGCAGAAGAGGCGCAGTAAGTGCGTCATCCCATCCGAGTTCGGTCAGCCAAATTTGCTGCATAAAAATATTGGCTCTAATGACGAAGGGCGCTAGCCAGCCAGCGGGATCGAATAGCTTCGCTATGTGGGATAGTACTTCCCTCTAGGAGACGGATGTCTTTAGTAGCGGGTCCACAATCGAGAAGAAGAAAGAGTCACTGGTGGCTTGCCAGCGGGTGCCCAATGTCTTAGCCGTGCCCGCGTCCTCTAAGTCCAGGAAATCCTCGTGCAACAAATGCTCTTTCGGAAGAGCCTGGAGCACTTCCTTCTTGTTCGCTGTCCATTTTCTCAATGGGAACCCAGCTGAAAGAAGGGCAGCGTTGAGCTCTTGGATGGCGTCGTGAGCGTCTTCCAGGGTGTGGGCACCGGCATACATGTAGTGACGGAGGATTTCACTTGCTCTCGGGTACACGAGTTGCACGTCTTGCGCTAGCTGCAAAAGTACTCGGATGGCTAGGAAGGGTGCGCAGTTAACGCCAAAAGTGACAGTTTGCAGCTCATAGTCCTGGAGATTCCCGCTGCTGTCTCGATGAAAGATACGTTGGAACGGAGTGTTCTTCGAATCGAATAGGATTTGTCGATAGATTTGGGTGATGTCGGCATTAAAGACGAATTGGAAAAAACGCCATTTAAGTACCTGCAGCGTAAGATCGGCCTGGAGAGTTGGCCCGGTATACGTTGCGTCGTTCAGACTGATACCTCTCGTGGAAGGGCTTCATGCGTTAAAGACGACACGAACCTTGGTAGTCGTGCTGTCAGGTTTGACGACGGCGAGATGAGGAAGATAAAAGTTCTGGCAGTCGGAGGGTGGAGTTAACCGAATCATGTGGCCCAATTTGACGTAGTCCCGGAGCACCTCATCATATTGGGCCTTTAGAGAAGGATTCTTCTGGAGTCGCGCTTCATTCCTCAGGAATTGAGCTAACGCGATGGGTCTGGAGTGGCCCAAATCGACACCGTTCGGATCCTTGAAAGGTAGGGATACTACATAGCGACCGTCTTTCCTTCGCCTGGTCTGCTCACAGATCACATCTGCTTCCTTTTCCGGCTTGGTTGGAAGATCTTCCACCTCCCAAAACTTGGTGAGAAGTTCGTCAAGTTTTGTCTCTGGCGCGACTCCCGTTTGCGCCGAGAATGCTGTTCGAGGTTCCGGAGACTTGGAGAGGATGGGCCCGCATAACACCCACCCGAAAATGGTTTCAAGCCCGACGAAATCGCCAGGCAGGTTGCTGGAATGCAACAAGGTGTGATGCCTATGCTTGCAGATATGACAATTATGGGCACTGTCCCGAACTTGATGCCCTCGAGCGAAGCAATTCAAACACAGACTCTGTTGCTTGATTACTTCGACTCTTTTGGGGACGGCCATATCCAGGAAACTTGGAAACACACGGATCGGATGGTTTTCCTTCTGGCACAGCCTACAGGAAGCCGCTTCAACCTGGGTCTTTGCTGGAAATGCTTGGATCCGATCAGCGCTGACAGGCTTTCGCGCCCCGGATTGGGCGTCCTGCATACTTGTCCCCGCTCTGTGATCCTCCGTGGCTTCAAGCACACGAAAACGATAGGTCAGGAAACACTTGAGATCGTTCCAGGATTAAGCTGCAGTCTTATTCGGGACAGATTGCTCCCACAACAGGACGGTGGACTTTGGCAGCTTGCTAGTACAGATCGCTATGAGAAGAATATCCCAATTTTCTGTACTCGCTCCAGACCGCTCCAAGGCTGCCAAACACCCTTGGAAGGTCGTCTGCAGCTCTCGCAAGGCCTTGCCGGACTCGTGCGTAACCGAGGGAATTTGGAGGAGCTGCTTGGCTTGCGTCATGATCAACAACCGATCATTTTCGTACCGAGCAGTGAGGTTGTTCCACGCGGACTGGAAACCCTCATTTGTCAAAGGGGACTTGGACACAATGGCTCTAGCTTCACCGCGGCTTTTGGAGTTTAAATAAAAAAGCTTCTCCACTTCTGACAGACACGGATTGCGGATATATATAGCGGAGAACAAATCACGGAACGTTGGCCACGCGAGGCTATCGCCTTCGAAGATTTCTACCTCACACGGAGGTAATCGGTGCCCTTGGGAAAGCAGAACAGCGGCAGGTCAGGCTGGAGCGGGAGCGTTCTGAGCGGACAGTTGCTCTCTTCTTTCTCCAAACAGCGTTCCGCATCGCACATATACCATGTAGCAGTATTCGTGCTTTGCCTTAATGGTGCTCCGAGTCATTTGGGACTCTTCTGTATTTTGGGACGATAGGGCCCTGTGGCAGCGGGTGTATTCCGTTTCCACATTTGACCAAAGTGAATTGACCTGCTCTAAGTGCATCTTTATGGAGAACAGAGGAACATCTGCACTAAGAGCCTCTGTCCCACGAGCCTCGGATAGAGTCAAGGCGTCGCAGGTGGAAATGAAATCAGAAACCGACATTTTGGATTGTTCTCTGAGTTGTTAAGAGGCGGATCGCATGAGTATGGGATACTCAGGAGAGGTCACGATAACTTTCGGAGCTGGAGAAGCGCTCTTGCGAGGATTCGAAAGAGAGGATGTAGAAGATCGTGGAAGAAGCACGGATGTGAGCGTGTTTGGTTGTCACTGGACTAGGCGGGGCCCTGGATTTTTCGGGAGTACGAGGCGAAGTGTCGGTGCGACCAGGGACTGTAAGACCTTCGGACTTGGGAGCAGCCTTAGATGGATCAGTGAACATTATCTATCGAAACCTAGGAGAACGAATATTCCCGGTTCTACCAAAGATAAACGGAACGACAGGGCGTGGACTGTATTTTGAATTTTGAATAAGTGCGTATCAATTGTAGCGTATATAAATAAAGACCACACAAAAAACCTTTTTGTTTTTTTTTTTATAAATTATACTTAGTAAATATTTAGTCTAAGTAAATATTAAAAAATACAATTATAAGGAAAACACGACTGTATATTGAGTATCTTAATATTTGTCGTAATTGGTTTTTTTTCTTTTTGGGGTTTTTTTTTTTTTTTTGTATTTATATTTGTGGATTACAATTTTTTGTTTGATTTTCAAGAAAACAAAGAAAAATAAAAAATTTAAATCTTAATTTTACATTAATAAAAATAATTTTATATATTTTATTTAAATGTGCTCGTCCATTCTTTTGGATAAAAAATAATTGATTAACAAGATATTGCTTACAAATGGAATTATCGATTATTATCGATTGGCACAATCAAATATCTGGTTGGAATGATTAAAAACTTAAATGTGCGCTCGTCTCCTTTATTCTTTGGATAAAAAATAATAAAATATCGATGTATTGATCTTAAATGGATATATCGATTGTTAACGATTGGTACATTCAAATATCGTGTCGAGATGAAATGATTATCGCAACAGTTTTTCGTAATTTAATATATCTTAAAAACGATCAAGGAATTGATCGAGGACTTTACCCGTGACTTAGTCACGATAAGTGTCACTGGAGTGACAGCACTGACAGCGACTCAGCTGTTCTGCCGGTTGTTGATTTTGCAAGTGCAATTTTGGAAATTGAGGAATTTTGTTTTGAACTTCGCGATTGCGAGTGCGAGTGACAGGAATTATAATAATATAAAAAAAAACAATTATCTAATTGAGGAACTCCACACCAGCAGTTTAATTTGACGCGCGGGAAAAAACTATCGCTTGCACAAGTGTATTTACATACATGTAAGTCTACTTACATATATGTAGATGTACTTACATACATATGCGGTGGTATGTGTGAGCTTGCTGGCTTGAAACACTCGGAAAAACCGCGGTTTAACGACACTTTCAGCTTTTTCTTATTGGTATACGGAATGTATATAGGTATGTTGGTAAGTATGTCTGGATATATGTATGTATAATTTAATTGTAATTTGACAATCGGTCACAAACAGTTACAGCAAACGAACACAGGATAGGTTGGAATATACCTGTGGACAGGTCAGGTATAGAAAAACACACACAGATGCTGCGAAAATGCACAAGTCGCTATGAGAGAGCGGGACCGTGCACCTTGCAGTATGTATGACAGACAAAAGCAGTACCTATCAGGCTTTCCACCGATGCTAGCTGGAGGAGCGGAAGGAGATCCGGCCCGAAGGACCAAATGTTTGGAGGAGGGCGAAAGCTGATCAAGCTGTAAATTGGCGGGTGCCAAGTCGTTTGGCGTATAAATTTTAAAATTGTATAAATGTAATGAAATGTAATGTGGTTGAAAGAAAAGAGATAATTCTATGTTTACTTATATTAGTCAAAACAAATACCAAACAGAGTGTGGCCTAGGTGGTAGAGATGCCAGCAATCACTTATTGTTTTTCTTTTTAAACCAATGGTCTGCGGTTCGAACCCGCCACTGACCCAATTAAATTCAATTTAATTTGTTTTTTTTTTTTAATTATTTATAAATAATTTTTTATAAATGAAATTAATCGAGTTTGTACCAAATGAATGGTGTGCTGGAACTAGTAGGGTTGCAGCATGCTATGGAACTTGCGTCAGTAAGCGCGGGTTCAAATACCATCAGTGACTTGATTTAAAATTTTTTTTAAATTTAATTTTAAAACTTAATTTTTAAATTTTCTTATGGGAGCTATCCACATACGAATTTGTTACACGAACATTTTGTGTTCGTCAAATATTCGAATGTGGTTAGAGGTGTTTGTACGAAAATGTTGTTCGCCAACCTTGTTCGTCGAAAAATAGAAACGTTTCTATCTTACGAGTGTTCGTGCGAACATGTTCGACAATAAATTCTAGTGTTCGCACGAACATCATTTCAACATCTTCCAAAATAAATTCATTCATTGCTTGCAAGATGAGCCCGATTTGTGTCAGAAAAGCTAAAACTATAAAAATAAACATTAGCGCAACGAATCTTGGAAGAAATTGCTAATTAAATATAAGGAAATCGACGAGAACGCCACAATTGAGGCGCGAACTGTCCACAATTAATTAAATTAAACAAAATTGAAATTGTATTATGCGTTTTAATTAATTTGTTTATATATATTATATCTATTATTTATTTATATTAATTTATAATGCAATACGTATTAAAACATATCATTTTCCCAAGAGACTACTATACTCATATTAAAATATTCGCAATATTCTTTACGTATTTTGGCATTCTCCATTGAATTTCCTCTTGCAGGCTCCAGATCGTAAAAACCCTGTTCAGACTGAGAAACGTGTCGACAATACAAAATGTTTTAATACCCGTTACTCGTAGAGTACAAGGGTATATTGTAGTCGTTGGAATGTATGCAACAGGCAGAAGGAAGTATATATATTCTTGATCAGCATCAACAGCCGAGTCGATATAGCCATGTCCGTCTGTCCGTCCGTCCGTCCGTCCGTCTGTCCGTCCGTCCGCCCGTCTGTCCGTCAGTCCGTCTGTATGAACAAAAGGATCTCAGCAACTATAAGAGCTAGAAAGACCCGAGGATTCGCAAATGAAAGACACAATTTGCAAGCAGTACAAGTTTGTTTTTGTTTTTGGACACGCCCACTTTAGGGCGTTCTTTGTTCATATAGAGGTAAAAGCAGGTAAAAATAGCATATTTTAGTATAGAAAACTTTTTGTTAGTTACGTTATCCGAACCAAATTCACATAGGATGTACATATGGCGTACATAAGCTGACCAAGTTTGATCCAAATCGGACTACTATATCGTATAGCTCCCATAGGAACAATCGGTCGAAAATGTGCTCTGATCATAAATTTGTGTGAAAATTTTCTGTTTTTCAAGCTATTGGACTAATATTATTATCATTACCAATTTTAAATTACATATTGAAACTGATTAACGGGTATCCCAAGGTCGCGAGGCGACTATAGCATTTTTTCTTGTTTTAAAATGTACGTATAGTTAGTAGGCAAACTTATTCGTGTGCGGCGAACATGTTCGTATAACAAATTCGTATGTGGATACCCCGCTTTCCCCATTTACCGATATTCGAAACAGTTTGAAAATTTTACTATTTTTCAAAAATATGCTCATTTAAATGATTTAAATTTTTATTAAAATGACAAACTATTTTTATACTCTCTGCAAGAGTATATTGGGTTTGAGCAAATGTATTTAACAGGCTGAAGGAGTCGTGGCAGACCCCATAAAGTATATGCCAGAGATCGAGTAAACTATATTCGTGTGCGGCGAACATGTTCGTATAACAAATTCGTATGTGGATACCCCGCTTTCCCCATTTACCGATATTGGAAACAGTTTGAAAATTTTACTATTTTTCAAAAATATACTCATTTAAATGATTTAAATTTGTATTAAAATGACAAACTATTTTTATACTCTCTGCAAGAGTATATTGGGCTTGAGCAAATGTATTTAACAGGCTGAAGGAGTCGTGGCAGACCCCATAAAGTATATGCCAGAGATCGAGTAAACTATATTGAGAGTTGCCGAATTCTTCGTGGAAACGAATGAGGTTATCCTGATTATCAAGTGTTGGAAAGTCTATGGTAGTACGATAATTAGGTGTTGGAAAGTTTATGGTACTACGAGAAATAGGTGTTGGGAAGTTTATATCAGAAGTGCTGATTCAGCAGAAGTGTATTGGCAGCAGAAGTGAGACAATAGCTTTGCTGATTTTGAGTGTGGCCCACGGTGTGGTCGTGCGAGTAAATATAAGATAGTGTTTAAAAAAAGTGACATGTGTGGTCAGGACCAGCATGACTTTCTCTTTCGATTTGACATTTCATACGACTAACACGTGGGACTCGCTGCTCTTGCTGTGAATCTTCTAAAATGTCTGCGAACAACTTAAATCAGCCACTGAAAGGAATGAATAACACTTCCCCAACATCAAAAGTGTCATGCAGCACTCGTCCAACAATTTTTGAAGAGCAATTCCGTGTGCTTTTGGAACAGCAAAATCGTAATTTCTTGGAGTTTGCAAAAAGTCTGCAAACGTCGAAGGAGTCTCAACAACATGGCGGCATCATTATGCCAAAATTCAATTTGGAAGTTTCTGGTGCCGACGCAATGCAATGGTGTGCTACAGTAGACATTATATTGAGTGAAAGATCATTGCAAAGCAGTGAATTTATTTTAGCATTGACTAAATCTCTGGAAAGCAGTGCATCTCAATGACTATTGCAAATTTGTTATCCCGGAATGACTTGGGAACAATTTAAAGGGCTTTTTGAGCAACGTTACGATAATACCGAGATGCCAACCACTTCGATACTACATTTTTTAAATACTTGTCCAAATTCTGATGAGTGTCTTGCTGTGTATGCAAGTTGCGATATGTGTTACGAAATGGCGTAACTTGGACAAGGAAGCAATTGCCGCATCAATCGTCGTGGGTCATATGGCAAACTTTGACAGCAGAGTAAAAAAAATTGCGTATAAATCGAACATTAAGTGTAGACGCGACGTGCAGTCTGAATTGCAAGTGTTTACGTTGGACAACAAAAGAACGATCTCTACGGATGGCGGACCAAGTGCGAAGCGCGAGTTATGCCATTAGCATCAACACCCAGACTTTCCGCTGATTTTAAAGGTTTACAATCAACTCTAATGTAAAAATAAGAAACACAGAAAGTGCCACAAGATTAGTTCACATCTATACCGACCGACCATTAACCCAAAGTGTCATAAGAATTGTTGACATTTATAAACTCACTTGAACCTCCATGAAAACAATCTCCAATAACCCACCATAAGTGAAACCCACAATTGTAAACATAAACATTTTGGCGCAGCTCTCGCTGCATATTGTAAACATAAACATTTTGGCATCGCTCTTGCTGCCAACACTAAGACAAAAGTGCATAGTATAAAAACAAGAAAGAATGCTATAGTCGCCTCGCGACTTTAGGATACCCGTTACTCAATTTCAATATATAATTAACAATGGGTAATGATAATAATATTAGTGCAATAGTTTAGGGGATGGCTAAGATAGCTTGGAAAACACAGAAAATTTTCACACAAATTTATGGTCAGAGCATATTTTTGACAGATTGTTCCTATGGGAGCTATACGATATAGTAGTCCGATTTGGATCAAACTTGGTCAGTACGTTTATTTTTCTGATAAATATATTCTGTGTCAGTTTCATTAAGATAGCTTGGTAAATACAAACAATTTTCATACAAATTAATTTTAAAAGCGAATTTTTGACCTATTATTCCTATGGGAGCTATACGATATAGTAGTCCGATTTGGATCAAACTTGGTCAGCTTACGCCATGGATATGTACATCCTATGTGAATTTGGTTTGGATAGCGTAACTAACAAAAAAGTTTTCTAAACTAAAACATGATATTTTAACCACCTTTTACCTTTATATGAACACAGAACGCCCTAAAGTGGGCGTGTCAAAAAACAAAAACAAACTTGTACTGCTTGCAAAATGTATCTTTCATTTGCGACCTCTTGGGTCTTTCTAGCTCTTATAATTGCTGAGATCCTTTTGTTCATACAGACGGACAGACGGACGGACGGACAGACGGACAGACGGACATGGCTATATCGACTCGGCTGTTGATGCTGATCAAGAATATATATACTTTATGGGGTCTGCCACGCCTCCTTCTGCCTGTTACATTCATTCCAACGACTACAATATACCCTTGTACTCTACGAGTAATGGGTATAACTACTACAGATCATCACATTAATTCCAAACTTTACAGGATCTCTCCAAAATATGAAGAGGAAGTTAAAAAGCAAATAATTGAAATGGAAAAAACTGGAGTTATAAGAAAAAGTAAAATTAAATACAGTTCTCCAATATGTGTGATTCCGAAAAAAAAAGACAATTCAGGAATTCAGAAATATCGTATTTGTGTAACCGTTCCAGATAAGTACACAATATCTATTATGGACGCTGTATTAGACAAGCTTGGCAAAGTCCAATACTTTACTACTTTAGATTTAGCAAAAGGCTATCATCAAATTTTAATGGCAGAATAAGATATTGAAAAAACAGCTTTTATAACACCAATGGGATTATATGAATATGTTAGAATGCCATTCGGGTTAAAAAATGCTCCAGCCACATTTCAGCGATTAATGAATGAAATACTAAGGTATTATATAAACAAAATTTGTGTGGTGTGTCTTGATGATTTTTTAATATTCTCAATATTAAATATCTTAATATTCAAAACCAAATCCAAGAAAAATAGAAGCAATTAAAGAAATTCCATTACCCAAAACTGAAAAACAATTAAAAGGATTTTTAGGAATGCCAGGATTTTACAGGATATTTATAAAAGACTACTCCAAATAGCACACCCAATGATAAGATACTTACAGAAAGGTATTATTGTAATACAAATGATCCACAGTTTATCGATGCATTCGAAAATCTCAAAACGCTCATAAGCTCACATCCAATTTTAAAATATCCAGAATTTGACAAACCTTTTACAATAACTACCGAAGCCAGTGATTATGCTATAGGTGCAGTTTTGTCACAACAAGGCCAACCAATTGCATTTGTATCACGAACACCCAACAAAGACGAAAAAAATTATAGCACAATTGAATTGGTAGGAAATAAATTCCAAATTATAGCAGACCATACCCCTCTAAAATACTTAAATTCAAATTTCAAAGGAAAAGAAATGACAGCTTGACATCAAAGATGGATTCTTAAATTACAAGAATTTGAGTAGTAGTAGCAGATTTTTTAAGCAGACAAGAAACATCCCAATTAATAAATAATAAGAAGTAAGAAAAGTACAGTCGAACGAACCCTAACGTATAATACTCTCTGCTTTTATTCCCAATTAAAGTGTTAAAATCAGTATCCGGATATTGCAATAGATAGTTCTTGTATTAGAACACATTACAACAAAAAGACAATTTATAATCGAACATACATATGTTTGTCTGTATATAAATTCGCTTGACGTTTATACTTATGTATACTGTTGACGGCACACATGCATCAAAAGAGTTCGAATATACGCTTGTATGTTTCTGTCGCTCTCGCACTCATGCATTGACTTAAATATTAACTTTATAATCGGTAGCTCTGTTGTTTATTGTTGGATTTTTATGCAACTTTGAGGAGAGGTTGATATAATTTGTCTTCAAAAGAAATATAAATAACAATACTCTACGATAACAACAAATGCCTTTACACCGGCATGCAAGTTTAAAAAAGTTTTAAATGGTAATGTATTTATGCTGTCCTTAGGAAAATGCGTACCAAAATTGGTATTCCTAAGTGCCTTAGTTACTGAGATACCCGCTTAAAACATCTATTTTTTCCGAGGTATGTCTAGTTTTTTGCTCATTGTGGGCGAATGGGGCGTGGCATCGAAAAAAAAGATTCTTGTATTGACTGACTAAATATCGAGTCGATTGAGACCAAATTCGAACTTGTAGCTCTTACCATCTCTGAAATCTGTTTGTTCATACGGACAGACAGACGGACAGACAGACAGACAGACGGACATGGCTATATCGACTCGGCTTGTGATGCTGATCAAGAATATATATACTTTATGGGGTCTGCCACGCCTCCTTCTGCCTGTTACATACATTTGCAGGGAGTATAAAAACGAGAAAGAATCTAACTTTAAACTCACAAATACACAGCATTCTGCAGACGAAGAGGAACTAACACTTTTTTGGATAAAAGAAGATATTGTTAACAAACAACTACAGCAACAGACAACATTATAATGCAACATGGAAGAAAAATAATTTAAATAAACCCAGCAGACTCAGAATCAGAAATCGAAATAAAATTACAAAATAACATAGAAAAACGAACAGTTTGAATTTTTTCAGAAGTACCAGATACAATATATCACAAAATACATTGTATATTAATAAACATTTTCTACCATTGTAAAAACATTAAATTTTTAAAATGCACAAAAAGAGCACAGGAAATTTTAAGCGAGGAAGAACTACATAAACAAATTGCAATATATCATACAAAAGATTCCTTACACTGTGGCATAAGTGAGACATTTAATTCCCTAAAAGATAAAATATATTTTCCAAATCTAAGAGAACACATTCAGTTAATAATTTCCAATTGTAAAAAATGTAAAGAAATTAAATATGACAGAAACCCAAGTTTCAGAACAGTTTCCAACAGAAACTTCGGATACTAAAAATCAAAATTTACACTTAAATATCTTTCACATAAAACATAAATCTTTTGTACAATCATAGATAAACTTACCAAATTTGCAGTAGCTTACAACATAACAGACAGAAATTGACGAACTAAGATGCAAATTGTGATAGAACATTTTGAAAAATTTAATAAACCACAGAAAATTATCATGGATAATGAATTCATAGCTGAACAGATCGTACAATTTTTAAACACAGAAGAAGTAGATGTTAATTATACAAAACCAAATTCACACCCAGGAAATGCAGACATAGAAAGATTACATTCTACATTAATTGAAATCTTAGCAGGAATAGACACTAATAAACTGTCAATAGAAACTAAAATACAGATTAGCAATAACAGCATACTATAATCGGCATCATTCGACAATAAAGTGCACACCATACTATGCTAAAAACACAGAAAATGAAGGTAAACTAAAACTAACCATTAAAGAACAAAAGAAAAAGATAATAAATAAACTAAACAATACAAGAGAGGATTATAATGAAGAAAGATAAACAGGTCCAATAAAAAATTATAAAAGAGTCAGACACAAGGACGAACCATATTTCAGATTTGCAGAGCTACAAAATATACATCCATGTAATATCAAAAGACCGATAAATCAAGAAAACAACAATTCGATATAAAAGAAGAAAAAAAAAAGAAAATACTAATCAACAAATATAACAAATATTTTTTTACTTTGCTCTCTTAACATTTTCACAGATACTTATCGTTTTTTGCATCATTTTGTCTAAATTCACAATGGTACACACACGATTAAAAATTGAACCAATACAATCAAATGCAGGATATGCACCAATCAAAATTTACCAAACCGAAATAGTAAATGAAACAGTTATTATATTGCATATTGTTAATATTGACCCATTAATTGACATAATTAAACAAATAGAAACAAATATTACAAACGTTAATATTACAGACACGAACGAGTTGCTTACAGAAATCAATTTAATCAGAGCAAAAATAAAATCCATAACACCATACAATAGAATTAAAAGAGTAATTTTCAACATTGTTGGAATTTCATATAAATGACTTTTCGGACTAATAGACGATGAAGACAGAACACACATTTTAGAACACCTTAATACAATTGTGCTTATTTTAATCACAATATTATAAATAACATGAATCAACAAATTGTCATAAATTCCGATTTCAACGACACAATACAGACTTTACCTGAAACAATTAAACACGACAGAATAATTATTAATAAAACACTTCAAAGAATTATACACACAGACCAAATGCAAAAACTTAAGTTTATTGAATACAAAGTAAACTAAATTCAGGAAAGCATAGCATTTGCAAAGAATAATATCATTGTTCAAGCATAAACATATTATGAAATAACAGTAAGACAACGCAGCGATTATTTTAAGACACAATGTAAACCCAAAATGCCCAATCTAAGAATATATTTGTTTATCTATGCTTGTGATCCGTTTCCATGCTTGCAAACGAAGCTTAAGATAATCATGCATCTAATTATAAACCGCGCTCGATCCTATGCGGGGGGTACAAAACCCAGATCTTAGAGGAGAGCTGTACTCCGACGTAAAATTGTAGCTATATAAGACCTGGGATTTTAAGAAATAAAGTCAGTTCAATTTTTTGTGCTCAACCAACAAGTCTTGATGACCATTTATTCATTGGTCCTTCGAGCATTCTGTTGTTTTCCCCCACCAGTGCACTATGGGCGATTTGTCGACTGTGGCGGCATAAAGTCATAAAATTAATGGTGAAATTTTAAGGAAATGTTTTTATTTATAAATAGTAAACACTTCAATTAGCTGAAAAAACAATTTTTTTTTGTTCGGGTGGCAACTCTCTTTTTGTGGCAACCCTTCAAAACCATGTTTCATTTAAGGCCAGGTTACCCCTGATTATTTTCAAAAAATCGAAAATTTTTTTTTTACTTTAATTGTTAGTTAGAAGTAATATAAAATTAGTCCGAAAGGTCGGCACTACCGAGAAGTAGGTAGAATCGAGCAGTGACCGGTGCGCGCCAAGCGGTAAATCATGACGTATAAAAACTTTGAATGCGTTTATCTCAAACCAGGTTTTTTCACATGGATGCCACTCTCACGTAAAAACTATACCACCTATCAATATAATTCAAAAGGCAATTTATTTCTTAGATGTGTCGCTATGGCCGGAAGCAGAATCAGAAACATTTATTGTCATTTAAAAAAGTTATAAACAATTAAAAGTGAAAAATTGTAGTGAAAAGTCCGCCATTTTCTTTCATTAAAAATATTTGATTCTGCTTCCGGCCATAACCAATTCAATACAAAACATGAAACCGTTTGATTTTTTGCATTCAGATGATTCGTTTTTGAGATATGAAGGCATCCATTTACGAATCAGCCTTAATTCAGGAACCATTTTGAAAGCCACCATTTTGAAAAAAAAGAAAAAAAAATTTTCTTTTAGCAATTTAATATTTGTTCTTTCATGTGAAAAAAAAAATGGATTAAAAATAAAAAATCAGACAAATCAGGGGTAACCTGGCCTTAAATTAACAGGTGAAATATGGATAGCAAAGCTCAAGGTATTTATAATCTATTATTTGCGATAGATGTCCATAAATGTTCGTGGTGTTTTTAATGTCCAGTGTTATTGTTGATTGTATTTTTTAGCAAAAATCTAACAATTTTAATTGTGTTCCGTGGAATATTTCTTAAAAAGTGCAAATCAAAACATGCAACTGAAAATGGCAACTTACAAAGAAATGTGTCTAGTTTATTGTAGTAATAATATTTTCTGCTCGTTTTTGTTCCTGTTTAAAAAAAATTCTCTTAAATTTCATACAAATTTTCAATTTTCGACCGATTTGTCCTATGGGAGCTAAAGGCTATAGTTGTCCTATCCGGATCAAACTTGCTGGAGATAGTTATAATGGAGATAGTAATAGTTGTCCGATCCGGATAAAACTTGGTAAGGACCGTAATATTAATACCATATACAAAATGTGTAAATTCCAAATTGAAATACAATTTTTATACCCTTGCAGAGGGTATATTGTTTTTGTCACGATGTTTGTAACGCATTGAAGGAGGCGTGGCAGACCCCATAAAGTATATATATTCTTGATCAGCATCAACAGCCGAGTCGATATAGCCATGTCCGTCTGTCCGTCTGTTTCTATGCGAACTAGTCTCTCAGTTTTAAAGCTATCGTGATGAAACTTGGTACACATGTGTATTCTCTCTGCACGCAGTTCATATGTTAAAATCGGCCAGATCGGATCACTATATCATATAGCTCTTTTGAACGATTTGAACCAAATTCTCGCATTCTTTTTTTCCCATTTTTCATCAGCTGACCAAATTTTATCCAGATCGGACCACCATATCATATAGCTGCCATAGGAACAATCGGTTGAAATGCTTCCTATAAAAATGTTCTATGTCTGTTGAGCGATTTCATCCAAATTCACGCAATATGCTTTTGTTATCATTCCCAATGTGTTGACCAAATTTCATTCAAATCGGACTACTATATCATACAGCTGCCATAGGAACAATCGGTTGAAATGCTTAGTATGAAAATTTTCGATATCTATCGAGCGATTTCATCCAAATTCACACAATATGATTTTGTTATCATTCCCAATGTGTTGACCAAATTTCATTTAAATCGGACTACTATATCATATAGCTGCCATAAGAACAATCGGTTGAAATACTTAGTATAAAAATATTCTATGTCTGTTGATCGATTTTAACCAAATTCATAAAATATGCATTTATTATTATTTCCTATATGCTCACAAAATTTCATTCAAATCGGACTACTATATCATATAGCTACTGTTGGAACAATTACCGATAAAAATAAAATTAACGCAATATGCGTGTCTGCAAGGGTATTTAATCTTCGGCTAGCCGATGATAACCTTTTTTTCTTGTTTTAACTAAAAAACAAGTAAGAAAGGCTACAGTCGAGCGCGCCGACTGTAAAAGACCCCGTACTCTCCTTGTATTCAAAATTAATATTTGAATGCGACTGTAATTTAAAATTTAAGTTTAAAAATAAAATTTAACTTTTAACTGAAGCAGCATAACATCTTTCAACCCTACTAGTTGCACCACACCATTCATTTCGTACAAATACGATTATTTTCATTTATATATAATAATGCAATTACATAAAAAAAAAAAAAGAAAAATTAAATTACTGGGTCTGTGCCGGGTTTGAACCGCAGACCATTCGTTTAGGGACAAATACCACCACCACCTAGGCCACACTCTGTTTGGTAACTGTCGTGACTAATATAAGTAAACATAGTTATCTCTTTTCTTTCAACCACGTGCACATAAATTACATTTATACAATTTTACAATTTATTCGCCAAACGACTAACCGCAACCCTACACTGTTCCACCAGTTAATATTGTATATTAACATTTTTGTTTGAAATTTAAAAAAGTATATTAATAAACCTATATAAACCTGCGAACTTATACGCAACTTCCAGAACACGCCGCAACACTATCAATAGCACCACGCCCCACAATTAACACAAGTCCGATTATTATCATTTACATATAATAATGTTGTTATATAACAAGTACAAAAAAAAACAAGTAAGAAAGGCTACAGTCGAGCGCGCCGACTGTAAAAGACCCCGTACTCTCCTTGTATTCGAAATCAATATTTGAATACGGCTGTAATTTAAAATTTAAGTTATAAAATTAAATTAAAAACAAATCTGAATCAGTCACTCATGGGATTCGAACCCGCGCTTACTGATGCAAGTTCCATATCATGCTGCAACCCTACTAGTTACACCACACCATTCATTTGGCAGAAATTAGATTATTTTCATTTATATTAAATAATATAGTTATTTAAAAAATAAAACAAGTAAGAAAGGCTACAGTCGAGCGCGCCGACTGTAAAAGACCCCGTACTCTCCTTGTATTCGAAATTAATATTTGAATACGACTGTAATTTAAAATTTAAGTTTTAAAATTAAATATAAAAAAAAATTTTAAATCAGTCACTGATGGGATTTGAACCCGCGCTTACTGACGCAAGTTCCATATCCTGCTGCCCTACTAGTTGCACCACTACATTCATTACGCGCTTAATGGGCTACTTTGTTGTCTAATTGCTCAGTTGTTTATAGTTGGATTTTTATGCAACTTTCAGGTTAGTTTGATATAATTTGTCTTTAAACAAATTTTGAACTACAATACCGTACTACATTACCAAATGCTTTAAAAACGTCATGTAAGTTTGAAAAATTTGCTTAGTTCTTGTGGGAAGAGGGGGCGTGGCAGACCAAAATTTTGAATGACGTCGCATTTGTGTTGTCTCTAGGAACCTGCGTACCAGAATTGGTGTTCCTAAGTGCTATAGTTACAAAGATATTCGCAGAAAACATCAATTTTTTCTGAGGTGTGTCTAGTTTTTTGCTTATTGCGGTGGCGGTGGGGGGCGTGGCGCCGATTTGAAATAAACTTGATCTGCGTACATCATAGACGGACTTTCATAAAAAAATTTGGTGTCTCTAGCTCTTGTAGTTTAAAAGATCCAGGTGTTCATACAGACGGACGGACAGACAGACAGACGGACAGACCGACATTGCTATATCGACTCGGCTGTTGATGCTGATCAATAATATATATACTTTATAGGGTCGGAAAAGCTTCCTTCTGCCTGTTACGCACATTTGGCTTCTGACAAACCTAATAGACCCCTATACTCTTTTTAAGAGTACGGGGTCTAAAAATAATTAAATTTCTGGGTCTGTGCCGTGTTCGAACCGCAGACCATTGGTTGTTGCACCAGTTAAAATTCTTTATTTACATTTTTGTTTGAAATTTAAAAAAGGTATATTGATAAACTCTACTGTCGGGAATTGAACCTGCGAACTTTTACGCAAGATGCATAACGCGCATCAGTCGAGCCACGCCCCACATCAGACAGGGATCCGATTATTTTCATTTACATATAATAATGTTATTATATAAGAAGCACTAAAAAAAAAATTTAATTTCTGAGTCTGTGCCGGGTTCGAACCACAAACCATTGGCTTAGAAACAAACGACTAACCGCAACCCAACCCTGTTGCACCAGTTAATATTGAATATTTACATTTTTTTTTTTTTTAATTTAAAAAAGTGTATTAGAAAATTTCGCTGTCGGGAATTTAACCTGCGAACTTATACACCACTTGCAGAACACGCTGCAACACTACTAATTGCACCACCACCTCCTAGTGAGACGGCTCCGATTATTTTCATTAAGATATAATAGTGCTAAATTAAAAAAAAAAAAAAAAAACATCTTTAATTTCTGAGTCTGTGCCGGGGTTCGAACCGCAGGTCTTCTATTTACAAACAAGTGCTTGGCCCACCCACGCACTGTATGGGGTCGGAAAAGCTTCCTTCTGCCTGTTACGCACATGTGGCTTCTGACAACCTTATAGACCCCTAGACTCTTTTTAAGAGTACGGGGTCTAAAAAAATTAAATCTCTGAGTCTGTGACGGGGTTCGAACCACAGGTCTTGTGTTTACAAACAAGGAGTCTCTACTACCTGGGCCACGCTTCCTTTGCAAACTTCTGCGACTAATGTATAGATAAACATAGTGTTATATCTTTTCTTTCAGCCACGTGCATTTACAATGCACTTCAAGTGATAATTTGTTACCTAATTACTTAGTTGTGTATAGTTGGATTTTTATGCAACTTTCAGGGTAGTTTTATATAATTAGTCTTGCCCTGATTTGAAATAAACTTAATCTGCGTACATCATAAACGGAGGCAATAAAAGGCAATAAGGCAATAAAAAAATTTTTGAAAAAAAAAAAAAAAAAAATTAAATAAGTGTTTGTTCGTGTTCAAAAAAGTCGTCGGGAAAAAGTTATAGCTTTTCCGAGGCTAACATCGGAAAGTGAAAACGAAAATAAGAAACTATTCAATTCGTTGCTAAAGAGCAACGATCGGCTTGGTAGAGGACTAACAACCCCATGAGCCGAAAGTAGCAGCAACGTCAACATCAGCGTCAGCATCAGCGGCAGCCCCAGAATCAGCGTCAGCAGCATTATCAGCAGCAGCGTAAGCAGCTTACAGCATCATCACAAGATAAGTGCATGAAACTCTATTTTTAATTAAAAATGTTGTCAGACGCAACAATTAGTTTGCTGAAAAAGCAATCAGCAATATTGAAGGAAGTGCAGGAGATTGAAGCTGGAATTATTTCCAGTTAATCTATTGAAAAATTAAAAGAGCTTAAAACTAATTTTGTAACTAATTACTCTGTCCTGTTAAAAATTGTAGCAGTCAATCACGACTACTTTAATAAAAAAAATATTTGACAAAACATTAGCAACAATGAATACAACAAGTGAACAGTATAAGTGTTCGCGAAAAATAATTGATCCTGGAACCGAAAATGTTCCAGAAAAAATAGAAAATAATAAGATTGCAGATAAGCTAGACGAGAATTAAATGCAACTTAAAAATTATATTCAGGAAACTGAAAAAGATTTAAAAAATGGGACGCCGGAATGGAGTCGCATTAGGAAAAATAAAATTAATTTTCTGTGAAATGGAATCCAGGAAAAAATTAACATTTTTAGAAAACAAAATATTCAATGCAACGAAGATGTTGCGGAATTAGAATTTGATGCAAACAATATAATTGTTCACGTCACAGGGTGAACAGGTCAAGTGTGGGGGTGGATTTCCACCTTAACGGACGACGGTCACACGGAGGAAAGTGACTGTCATTCTAATGTAAAGCGCCATTTACATAGTACGCGATTTTTACACGCCATCGTTTTTTATATACATCTTCTTTTCCAACTTTGTATTCTTTTCACCCCGCACACTGTTTCGCATGTGTTTTTATACCACGAATAAATACAAGACAATTAAACTCATAAAACGCAGTATCGCGCGCTTTTATTTAAACGATTTAAACCCCCACAGCAACAGCAGCAGCAGAAGATATTGGCACCCGCCAATTCACGACTTGTCGATTTCCGCCCTCCTCCAAACATTTTGGTCCTTCGAGCCGGATATCCTTCCGCTCCTCCAGCTAGCATCGGTGGAAAACTTGATAAGTACTGCTTTGTCTGTCATACATACTGCAAGGTGCACGGTCCCGCTCTCTCATAGCGACTTGTGCATTTTCGCAGCATCTGTGTGTGTTTTTCTATACCTGACCTGTCCACAGGCTCCACAGGTATATTCCAACCTATCCTGTGTTCGTTTGCTGTAATTGTTTGTGACCGATTGTCAAATTACAAATTAATTATACATACATATATCCAGACATACTTACCAACTTACCTATATATATTCCGTATAACAATAAGGAAAAAACTGAAAGTGTCGTTAAACCGCGAGTGTGTTGAAAGTGCAGTTCCAAGTGATAAGAATTATAAAATAATAATATTCAATAGCAAAGCTATTGGTTTTTCCGCGCGTTTCAAGCCAGCAAACTCACACATACCACCGCATATGTATGTAAGTACATCTACATGTATGTAAGTAGACTTACATGTACATATGTAAATACACTTGTGCAAGCGATCGTTTTGTTTCCGCGCGTCAATTAAACTGCTGCTGTGGAATTCCTCAATTAACTAATTGTTTTTTCTTTATATTATTATAATTCTTATCACTCGCACTCGCACTCGCGAAATTCAAAAGCAAATTTCGCAATTTCCAAAATTGCACTTGCAAAATCAACAACCGGCAGAACAGCTGAATCGCTGTCAGCGTTGCCATTCTAGTGACACTAATCGTGACTAAGTCACGGGTGAAGTCCTCGATCAATTCCTTGATCGTTCTTTTTTAAGATATACTAAATTACGGAAAACTGTTGCGACAATCATTTCATCGCGATACGATATTTGAATGCACCAATCGATAACTATCGATATCTCCATTTACGATTAATACATCGATATTTTATTATTTTTTATCCAAAGAATAAAGGGGACGAACACACATTTGATTTTTTAATCATTCCAACCAGATATTTGATTGTACCAATCGATAATAATCGATAACTCCATTTAGAAGCAATATCTTGTTAATCCATTATTTTTTATCCAAGGAATAACAGGGACGAGAACCAATTCAAAATAAAAAGCATAAATTTGTGTTTTATTTATTTTTTGTTATTACTTGAAAACTAAGCCTATAAGTTTGTTTTAAGTTTTTGTTTTTCACAAATCGCAAAAAAAAAAAAAATCACAAAAAAAAAAGGGAATACCCAGATAAAAAAAAAAAAAGAGGAAAAAAAACCCCTAATTACGACAAAATAATAAAATACTTAAAATTTGGTCGTGTTTTACTTATAATTGTATTTTTTTAATATTTACTAAGAAGAAATATTTATTAAGTATTATTTATAAAACAAAAGGGTTTTCTTCTTATTTATTTATCCGCAAAAGCTTATTCTCACTCCACCAAAAAATACAGTCCACTTTCTGTCGTTTCGTGTATCCTTGTTTGAACCGGGAATATTCTTTCTCCTACGTTTCGGTAGATAATGTCCACTGATCCATCTAAGGCTGCTCCCAAGTCCGAAGGTCTTACAGTCCCTGGTCGCACCGACACCTCGCCTCGTACTCCCGAAAAGTCCCGGGCCCCGCCTAGTCCAGTGACAACCAAACGCACTCACATCCGTGCCTCTTCCACGGCGTCGCGTAGTCACAGCGGCTCTCCGATTTCACGATCTTCTACATCCTCTCTTTCGAATCCTCGCAAGAGCGCTTCTCCAGCTCCAAAAGTTGTCGTGACCTCTCCTGACTATCCCATACTCACGCGATCCGCCTCTCAACAACTCAGGGAACAATCCAAAATGTCGCTTTCTGATTTCATTTCCACCTGCGACGCCTTGACACTATTCGAGGCTCGTGAGACAGAGGCTCTGAGTGCAGATGTTCCTCTGTTCTCCATAAGGATGCACTTAGAACAGCTCAAGTCACTTTGGTCAAATGTGGAAGCGGAATACACCCGCTGCCATAGGGCCTTATCATCCCAAAATACAGAGGAGTCCCAGATGACTCGGAGTACCATTAAGGCAAAGCACGAATACTGCTACATGGTATATGTGCGATGCGGTACGCACTTTCCCAAGGGCACCGATTACCTCCGTGTGAGGTAGAAGTCTTCGAAGGCGATAGCCTCGCGTGGCCAACGTTCCGTGATTTGTTCTCCGCTATATATATCCGCAATCCGTGTCTGTCAGAAGTGGAGAAGCTTTATCATTTAAACTCCAAAACCCGCGGTGAAGCTAGAGCCAACAACACACCTCACTGCTCGGTACGAAAATGATCGGTTGTTGATCATGACGCAAGCCAAGCAGCTCCTCCAAATTCCCTCGGTGACGCACGAGTCCGGCAAGGCCTTGCGAGAGCTGCAGACGACCTTCCAAGGGTGTTTGACAGCCTTGGAGCGATCTGGAGCGAGTACAGAAAATTGGGATATTCTTCTCATAGCGATCTGTACTAGCAAGCTGCCAAAGCCGTGTGCTTGAAGCCACGGAGGATCATAGAGCGGGGACAAGTATGCAGGACGTCCAATCTGGGTCGCGAAAGCCTGCTAGCACCGCTCGGGTCCAAGCATTTCCAGCAAAGACCCAGGTTAAAGCGGCTTCCTGTAGGCTGTGCCAGAAGGAAAACCATCCCATCCGGGTGTGTCCAAGTTTTCTGGATATGGCCGTCCCAAAAAGAGTCGAAGTCATCAAGCAACAGAGTCTGTGTTTAAATTGCTTCGCTCGAGGGCATCAAGTTCGGGACTGTTCCAGTGCCCATAATTGTCACATCTGCAAGGAGAGGCATCACACTTTGTTGCATTCCAGCAACCTGCCCACATCCAGTTCGGCCATTTCGGCAGTTCAACATTTCCACTCCCAAGAACGCATCCATTCCAACACTCAGCCATCGAATGCGCATAGTTTCTTTGCCTCCACTCCAGGTCGAGGCCTCCTAGGTACCGCTATTGTTACCCTTAATGATCTGGGTGAGGAGTTTCATGTGCGTGCCCTGATCGATTCGGGTGCCGATTCGACCTTCTTATCCGAGAGGGTCTTTAATCTCATCCAGCCGCCTTTCTGCCCCATCTACGCAGCGGTTTCCGGTATGGGTCAAAGCGACGGCGGTTCCGCCGAAAAGGCATGTTTGCTAAAGCTGTCCGCCCCTTGTGACAGCAGGAGGCAAGTTGAAGCGTTAGCCTTAGTCGTTCCAAGGTTAACAGGCGCGATTCCGGCACACTCTTTCTCGGACGTGGTCCGTTACGAGTGCTTAGATCGCCCGCTGGCGGATCCACACTACAATAAGCCTGCCCCAATTGAAATGATGATTGGAGTGGATCTCTTCCCTCATATCCTTGGGGAAAGAATCAAAAAGGATATTGGTGGCGATTTCGTCGGGCTTGAGACCATTTTCGGGTGGGTGTTATGCGGGCCCATCCTCTCCAAGTCTACGGGATCTCGGAAAGCATTCTCAGCGCAAACGGGAGTCGCGCCAGAGATAAAACTTGATGAACTTCTCACCAAGTTTTGGGAGGTGGAAGATCTTCCAGCCAAGCCGGAAAAGGAAGCAGATGTGATCTGTGAGCAGATTTTCCGGGAAACCACCAGGCGAAGGAAAGACGGTCGCTATGTAGTATCCCTACCTTTTAAGGATCCGAACGGTGTCGATTTGGGCCACTCCAGACCCATCGCGTTAGCTCAATTCCTGAGGAATGAAGCGCGACTCCAAAAGAATCCTTCTCTGAAGGCCCAATATGATGAGGTGCTCCGGGACTACGTCAAATTGGGCCACATGATTCGGGTAACTCCACCCTCTGACTGCAAGAACTTCTATCTTCCTCATCACGCCGTCGTCAAACCTGACAGCATTACTACCAAGGCTCGTGTCGTCTTTAACGCATCAAGCCCTTCCACTAAAGGTATCAGTCTGAACGACGCATTATATACCGGGCCAACTCTCCAGGCCGATCTTACGCTGCAGGTACTTAAATGGCGTTTTTTCCAATTCGTCTTTAATGCCGACATCACCCAAATGTATCGACAAATCCTAGTCGATTCCAAGAACACTCCGTTCCAACGTATCCTTCATCGAGACAGCAGCGGGAATCTCCAGGACTATGAGCTGCAAGCTGTCACTTTTGGCGTTAACTGCGCACCCTTCTTAGCCATCCGAGTCCTTTTGCAGCTAGCGCAAGACGTGGAACACGTGTACCCGAGGGCAAGTGAAATCCTCCGTCACTACATGTATGTAGATGATGTCCTCGCCGGTGCCCACACCATGGAAGACGCCCACGACGCCATCCGTGAGCTCAACGCTGCCCTTCTTTCAGCTGGGTTCCCATTGAGAAAATGGACAGCAAACAAGAAGGAAGTGCTCCAGGCTCTTCCGAAGGAGCATTTGTTGCACGAGGATTTCCTGGACTTAGAGGACGCAAGCACGGCTAAGACATTGGGCATCCGCTGGCAGGCCACCAGTGATTCCTTCTTCTTCTCGATTGTGCACCCGCTACTAGAGACATCCGTCTCCAAGAGGGAAGTACTATCCCACATAGCCAAGTTATTCGATCCCGCTGGCTGGCTAGCGCCCTTCGTCATTAGAGCCAAGATTTTCATGCAGCAAATTTGGCTGACGGAACTCGGATGGGATGACGCACTTACTCCGCCTCTTTTGCATCAGTGGCATGATTTCCTGCAGGACTCCCCGGGGCTCAGCCGTCTGCGCATCCCTAGATGGCTGGAAACTATGTCCACCGTTGATTGGGATCTCCATGGCTTTTGCGATGCGTCGCAAAAGGCGTATGGAGCGTGCCTATATGTTCGTCATCCAGACCATGTGAGTGTCCATCTCCTGACGGCTAAGACCCGCGTCGCCCCAGTCAAAACTGTATCTCTGCCTCGACTAGAGCTGTGCGGTGCAGTCCTGCTTGCCGATTTGTACGCGACCGTACTTCCTGAGCTCCCACTTCGACCTTCGTCTTCCCATTTCTGGACTGACTCCACCATAGTGTTAGCGTGGCTTAACAAGCCCCCCTGCAGCTGGTCCACATTCGTTGCCAACCGGGTCCCTAGGATATCCAAGGGCACCAGCGTCCACAACTGGGCTCATGTTCGATCGGAGGACAATCCAGCGGATCTCGCGAGTCGCGGCGTTCCCGCTACCGATCTGGCGGCCAGCAGCCTATGGTGGCACGGCCCGGAATGGCTCCGTCATGCACCCGAACTCTGGCCGACATCTCTGGAGAATGTGCCGGATACCCAACTGGAGCAGCGCGTTCGTTGCCACACCGCAATGCTTGCCTCCACTCCCGTGTTCAGCGAGCGTTTCTCCGACTACGGTAGAGCGCTGAGGGTCACAGCTTATATCCTGCGTTTCGCCTCGTCACACAAATCCACGCCTGACACTCTGCAGCTCAACAAGGACGAGTTGCTAACTGCTGAACGAGTCCTCGTGCGTCTCGCTCAGCGGCTGAAGTATGCTCTGGAAATCCGAGCCCTCCTCAAGAAGAAGCCCATCCCGCCTTCCAGCTCGCTGCTTAATTTAAATCCATTCCTGGATAAGCACGGTGTTCTACGTTCCTGCGGGCGACTACGAGCAGCTGAGTCACTCAGCTACGACGAGCGTCACCCAATCCTGCTCCCTTACGACGCCCATTTCGCTCGCATCCTTGTCAAGTTCGCACATCGCATTACTTGGTTAAGGCTCACGTGCAAGGATGTAAGACTTGCGTCATTTATCGACGCCGTCAACAGAGGCAGATGATGGGAGACCTTCCGCGAGAACGCATAACCTTTTCCAGACCGTTCACGCACACAGACATTGATTTCGCTGGGCCCTTCGAAATTAAAAATTACACAGGGCGAGCCTGTCTCATCACCAAGGGCTACGTCTGTGTGTTTGTGTGTTTTAGCACTAAAGCAATCCATCTCGAGGCGACGTCTGACCTCACCACAGAAAAGTTCCTTGCCGCCTTCTCACGATTTGTGTCCAGGAGACAGTGTCCCCAACGCATATACTCCGATAACGGCAAAACCTTTGTTGGAGCATCCAAGGCGCTCGAAAGGGACTTCCTCGCTGCTACAAAGCAATGCATTGTCGACTCCTTCCGCCAGCATATCCTTGAGTGGCACTTTATTCCGCCCAGCGCACCTCATATGGGTGGATTATGGGAGGCCGGGGTGAAGAGCTTCAAGGCACTCTTCTACAAGTCCACATCGACCACCAAGTACACTTTCGAGGAACTGTCCACCCTCCTGTGTCGCATCGAAGCACTCCTTAATTCTCGGCCCATTTCCCCCATGAGTGAGGACCCGTCAGATCTACTGGCGTTGAGTCCCGGCCATTTCCTAGTCGGAGGCCCCCTCGTATCCATTGCGGAGCCTGAGATCCTCGCTGAGCCCATGTCCGTAATCAACAGATGGCAGCGGTTGAAGGCCATTCATCACGGTTTCTGTCGCCGGTGGAAGCAAGAGTACCTCCAAAAGCTCCACAAGCGGAACAAATGGAAGACTCCAACCCGCAGTCTCCAAGTTGACGATCTGGTGATCGTTTCCGAGGATCACCTTCCTCCCACCGAATGGCGCTTGGGACGAGTGGACCACGTCCACTCCGGCGCTGACGGTTTGGTGCGCGTCGTCGACGTTAGGACTTCGCGGGGATCCATCCGACGCCCCGTAGCCAAGCTCATCCTATTGCAGGATGAGAACGATCCCGTCGCGGTGACCCAGTAACTCCCTCCTTGTTACATGTGTGTCCACGTGTCCTCGTCAGAGTATCCTCTCCTTCATTGTCTCCGCTCCCACTAATGTTTTCCGCTTTCTGTTCCAGGCCTGTGTGTTTCCTTCAACATGGCTCCTACGCAGTCCCGGCTTGCCCGACAGGAGAAGCACCGCATCCGAGGAGTCGACTCATACCGGTGTCGGGTGTGCCGCGGCGTGCATGCACTCCGCCAGTGCCGGCGGTTCTTGAATCTGCGCGCCGAGAAGAGGTTACGGGCAGTGCTGGTCAACAAGTACTGCCCCAATTGTCTGGCCCATGAACACTCCTCGGGGGCCTGTCGGAGTACGGAAGGATGCCGTCGGTGTGGACAACCGCACCACACCCTCCTACACATGGCGGATCAGACCCCCCGGCGCCGATCGCCAACTCGACGCACCGACCGCATCAGGAGCAGCTCGCCAAGGCGGCGGTCGGTTCAGTCCTCCGATCGCCCGGCTGCCTCCATCTCCACTGAAGCGCCCACACTCACATCCCTTTTGCAGTCACGGACCACTACACTGATGCCGACCGCAGAGATCCGGATTGGCAACGGGTCGAAGCCTTTCGACACCCGCGTGCTGCTGGATGCCTGCGCTCCGGAGAGCCGCATCAACGGGTCGTTCGCCAGGTCCCTCGGGCTAGCCGTGACGAGGGTCGGACCCGACCAGGCATGCACGGCCGTCATTGAGTCCCGGAGCGATCCCGCATTCCGGAAGACGGTGGTCCTCAAGGTGGAGAACGACCTGCGAGTGCGCACACCCATCCGCGAGGTGTCGGAGGCGGTTCGCAGCAAATTTTCGAACTTGGTGCTGGCCGACCGAAGCTTTTACCGTCCCGGCTCTATATCGGTGGTGCTGGGGTCTGACCTCTATCCTGAGGTCATCCAACCGGGGTGTGTGCCAGGACACAACGGTATTCCCGCCGCTCAGAGCACCCTATTTGGATGGGTGATTTCCGGCTCCTGCGGCATCTAGGCACTCCTGCTGTCGCTCCCCATCCATAGTATGCCCAGTGTGGCAATTGCAACTTGTTGCAAGGGGGGCGGCATGTTCACGTCACAGGGTGAACAGGTCAAGTGTGGGGGTGGATTTCCACCTTAACGGACGACGGTCACACGGAGGAAAGTGACTGTCATTCTAATGTAAAGCGCCATTTACATAGTACGCGATTTTTACACGCCATCGTTTTTTATATACATCTTCTTTTCCAACTTTGTATTCTTTTCACCCCGCACACTGTTTCGCGTGTGTTTTTATACCACGAATAAATACAAGACAATTAAACTCATAAAACGCAGTATCGCGCGCTTTTATTTAAACGATTTAAACCCCCACAGCAACAGCAGCAGCAGAAGATATTGGCACCCGCCAATTCACGACTTGTCGATTTCCGCCCTCCTCCAAACAATAATTGACATACTAGAGAATTCAAGTTTTAGTTTGAATGAATTAGCCGTGAAGACAGAAGATCTTCCAGCTTTACCAAAAATTAAGGTACCCACCTTTTATGGGGAAACCAGAGAGTGGGATTCATTTTTATACTCTCTGCAAGAGTATATTGGGTTTGTGCAAATTCATGTAACAGGCAGAAGGAGGCGTGGCAGACTCCATGAAGTATATATATTCTTGATCAGCGTCACAAGCTGAGTTGATATAGCCATGTCCGTCTGTCTATCTGTCTGTCTGTCACATCTCCGAAAAAATCTATGTTTTCGGCGAATATCTCAGTAACTTTGGCACTTCGGAATACCAATTTTGGTACATGTCTTCCTAGAGACCGCAGAAATGCAATGGCATCAAAAGTTTTGGGCTGCAACGCCCCTTTTTTCCGCATGAAATAAACAAAATTTTCAAACTTGCACTCATTTGTTCTTATCGTACAGTGTTGTTATTTATGATTCGTTTGAAGACGTATCATGTCAAACTCAAACGAATTTGTATGTACATACAGACGTACATACAAATTCGTTTGTCGTTAAATGTATGCACATACATATGTGTGTATGAATACTGTTGGTCGGCACGGCTTGCGCTGTCTCTCACACTCATTGCTCTCGAATAAAATCTTTGTTGCTTCATTTCTTTCTTGTTTATGGTCGGATTCTTATGAGTTTGACATGATACGTCTTCAAACGAATCATAAATAACAACACTGTACGATAAGAACAAATGCGTGCAAGTTTGAAAATTTTGTTTATTTCATGCGGAAAAAAGGGGCGTTGCAGCCCAAAACTTTTGATGCCATTGCATTTATGCGGTCTCTAGGAAGACATGTACCAAAATTGGTATTCCGAAGTGCCAAAGTTACTGAGATATTCGCCGAAAACATAGATTTTTTCGTAGATGTGACAGACAGACAGATAGACAGACGGACATGGCTATATCAACTCAGCTTGTGACGCTGATCAAGAATATATATACTTCATGGAGTCTGCCACGCCTCCTTCTGCCTGTTACATGAATTTGCACAAACCCAATATACTCTTGCAGAGAGTATAAAAATGAATCCCACTCTCTGGTTTCCCCATAAAAGGTGGGTACCTTAATTTTTGGTAAAGCTGGAAGATCTTCTGTCTTCACGGCTAATTCATTCAAACTAAAACTTGAATTCTCTAGTATGTCAATTATATTGTTTGCATCAAATTCTAATTCTAATTGCTCTCGAATAAAATCTTTGTTGCTTCATGTATGTTCGATTATGATTAGCTTTTTTTTTTGTTTTTACGTGTTTTAATACCAACTATCTATTGTAATAACTTATAATTAGAAATAAAAGCAGAGAGTATTATACGGTCGGGCGTGTTCGACTGTACTTTTCTTACTTCTTTGAATTATTTATGGAAATAATTCACAATAGAGAGGACCTGAATGCGTCCGCAAAATTTAATTATCTAAAATCGGCATTAAGAGGTGAAGCCAGGAGCATGGTATCACATTTGCTAACTGGCTCAGTGAATAACTATGATGTCGAGTGGGAACTGTTAGCGAAACGGTTCGAAAACAAAAGAAAGATTTTTTCAGATCAATTAAATAGGTTAATCGATTTACCTATGTGAAATATTGAATCTGAAAAACAAATAAAAAATTTTATTGATGCTAGCAATGAGGCCATGCATATCATAAAATTAAAAGCAAATCTGTCTAATGAAGTAGACAGTATCTTTGCACATATTATTTTGCGTAAATTTAACAAAGAGATACTACAACTCTACGAATCTTACGTCGGAAAGACAAAAGAGATTCAAGAGTTAGCAGATGTCAAGGAATTTTTGGAACAGCGATATGGATCTATTGGTTCATTAAAAAATGATGAAAAGAAAAATTCTAATGTTCAGCAAATTAGAATTGAAAACTGGCCGATTTGTAAGAAACCTGGTCATCATGCTGTACAGTGCTACAAATTCAAAGCCATAAGTCCAGTAGAGAGAATCGACGCAGTAAAAAGTACAGTTATGCATAAGGTGCTTAAAATTCGCAAGGAATAATAATAATAATGCTCCTACGAAATATTATGTACTTTCACACAACACCATGTTACACATTTCTAACGGGAAAGTGAACACTTGTGTTGCTGAAAAACAAGCATTATTAGCTACTGCAATAGTGAAAGCTAAAACGAATAATGGAAGTTTTAAAAAATTAAGAGCATTGATCGATAGTGGATCGCAATGCCCGATTATTTCTGAAGAAGCTGTTCAAACTCTACATTTATTTAGAATTAAAAAGCTTACAGAAATAAGTGGAGTTTCAGTTCTAACTCAAGTACGTCTAAATTTAAAGTAAACTTGTGTTTAAAAGCTTGTCATTTTGAAAAACAACCGTTTTATGTTTTTCCAAAATTAATGAAGCCGCTGCCAGTCCAAGCTATAAACTTAGACAAAAGTAAATAGCAAAATTACATTTTAGCTGACCAACAATTTTATAAGCCGAGCAGAATTGATATGATTATTGGAGCCGACATATATTCACAAATAATGAAAAATGGTATAGTTAAAATAGACGGACTCCTGGGACAAAATACATAATTCGGTTGGGTAGTCTCTGGCTGCACCAAGTCAAAGGGGAATTCTGTTATTACAGCAACTACAATTGAAATTAAAGACTTGGAACGATTTTGGGAATTAGAAGATGAGGATAAAAATGACTTAGAAGCAGAAAATTGTGAAAAGAATTATAAAACAAAAACAAGATAAGATAGCGATGGTAGGTTTATTGTAAAATTCCATGTTGGACATAACATAACTCCTTACTCAACACTTAAATGTTATGTGCAAAAATTACATAACAGAAATCCCTTAATTTAATATACGTGCACATTGTTTTTATATGAGATCTCTTCTTCTTCATTGAGTTTTTGCTGTATGTAATGTGGCTGGTTGTGTTAAGAAATAAGTTTAATAAAAATAAAAGAATTTATAAAATACAAATCATTCAAAGAATATAAGTGTGTTATTAATATAATTTCACGATCATCATTTAAAGATAAGGCTCAAATTACATTAGGTTATGCGTACAGTGTACGTTGCTTGAAAATTTACCTGTTTTGATCGTTCTTAACCCCAGTTTACGTTATTTGAAATTTTACCTTTTTTTTTCGTCCTTAACCTAAGTGTGCATCACGCGTGTATACTTTTACATATTTTCTTTTCAAAATAATATCCCACATAATTAAAATTAAATATGGACAACGTGAAGCACAATATCAAACCTTTTAACGGCGAGAAATTTACTGTGTGGAAGTTTCGAGTTAGAGCACTTCTTGCTGAAAAAGGTATTTTGAAAGTTATTGATGATGAGACTCCTGAAGAACAAGATGAAGGTTGGGTTAAAGCAGAGAGCCAAGCTAAAGGTGTAGTCATCGAACACTTAAGCGACTCATTTTTGAATTTCGCCACTAAAAACAACACAGCACGAGAAATCTTAAGAAATTTGGATTCCGTATATGAACGGAAAAGTCTTGCGTCACAATTGGCTGCGCGAAAACGGCTGTTGTTGTTGAAACGAAAAGGTGAAATAGCACTCGTTAGCCACTTTATTATTTTTGACAAACTTATTAGTGAACTAGTAGCTTCAGGGGCTAATATAGATGAAACGGACAAGGTTTCGTATTTGCTACTGACTTTGCCAGTATCATATGACGGGGTAATTACTGCTATAGAGACCCTTTCTGAAGAAAATATAACTTTAGCTTTTGTAAAGAACCGTTTATTAGACCATGAAATAAAAATCAAAAATATTAATAATGACACAAGTAGAAAAGTAATGCATACTGCGGGTAAAAATAATAATTATAATGATTATCATAAAAACAAACTCATAAATATAAAAATCAAAATCATAATAATAAAAATAATAACATGCGTAAGCTTTATAATGGAAATAGAAACCAAAATTTAAAGTGTCACCACTGTGGCAAACTTGGTCACATAAAACGAAATTGCTTCAGTTATATTAAACAAATGAATAATAATAAAAATAAAGAAAATAACACACAGGCCCATATTGCAACAGCAAAACCAGGAAATAATCAAGGTTTTGCCTTTATGTTAAAACGTGTAAATGAAAATAAAAAAAACAATATGAACGTGAAGTTTATCCTTGATTCGGGCGCCTCGGACCACCTCATAAAGGATGAAACGCTATTTGTGGACTATATAGTGTTGGAAACTCCAATGAAGATTGCTGTCGCCAAGCATGATGCCTTCATTTTTGCAACAAAACGTGGAGTTGTTCGCCTGGAGAATGAATACAATATAACACTCGAAGACGTATTGTATTGCGAAGAGCTTACAGAAAATCTAATTTCTGTAAAGAGGCTGCACGGAATTAAATTGATAAAGAATGGAATCACTATTGTGGAAAATTCAGGTGCGTACGATATGCCAATTCTTGAATTTAAAACATATAGAATTAATGTTAACAATGAAAGTTTGTATAAATTGTGGCATGAAAGATTAGGCCACATTAGTAAAGGGAAAATGTTAGAAATCAAAAGAAAGAATTTATTTAGTGACAATAGGCTCCTTAACAATGTAAATCCTACGGACGATATATGTGAAGCATGCTTAAATGGGAAACAAGCAAGACTTCGATTCGAGAAACAAAAAAAAATAAAGAACACATTAATAGGCCTTTGCTAATTATTCATTCTGATGTCTGCGGTCCTATAACACCCACTAATACAGATGACAAAAATTACTATGTCAGTTTTGTAGATCAGTTTACACATTATGGTGTAACTTATTTAATTAAACATAAGTCTGATGTTTTTAATATGTTTAAAGATTTTGTGGCAAAAAGTGAAGCCCATTTTAATTTTAAAGTTGTCAACTTGTATGTTGACAATGGACGGGAATACTTATCGAATGTTTTGAGAGGAATTAGTTACCATTTGACGGTACCATATAGTCCACAGTTAAATGGAGTTTCAGAACGAATGATTAGAATACTAACAGAAAAAGCTCGTTCCATGGTAAATGGCGCGAATTTGGATAAGTCATTCTGGGGTGAAGCTGTGCTAACGGCAACATACTTAATAAATAGGACTCCAAGTAAGGCACTTGGAGATCATGTAATGACCCCCTATGAAATGTGGCATAATAGAAAGCCAACATTAAAATTTTTAAAAATATTTGGTTTAACTGTGTATGTAACCAACAAAAACCGAAAACGAAAATTCGACAATAAATCGTTTAAGAGTATTTTTGTTGGATACAAACCAAATGGTTTCAAGTTATGGAACATTGAAAGTGAGCAGTTCTTTGTTGCTAGAGATGTGGTGGTAGATGAGACAAATATGGTCAACTCTAGAGGACTTAAAAATGAAATCCTGAAAGAAAGTAAGGAAAATCTCCTGAATGAAAGTAAGGAGGATATATGATGTAAATATTAATCCAGCAGATCCAATAAGTGATAGTAATAGATTTTATTCTTTATTGTTTGTGAAAAATAACATAATTAAGTAACTCATTTACTCGTTAGTAGAAGCTCTTCTTGAGCGTACATTCAGACATCGACTTCATGACTATCGATAACATTCGATAGATGTTTACATAGAAAGGTAAAGCGTGTTGCCAGATGTTCAATTCAACACTTCCCCTCAAATGATATCACGCTGCTTTCTGCATTCCTAATGCTTTAACACATGATTCGTGTTTTGGTGTCGCCAGCCCTTTGTTCAAAACGTCTGCTGGCATTTCTGCTGTTGGGATGTAGTCGATACAGATATCGCCTTTCTCGACAAGCTCTCTTATGAAATGGTGACGGATATCCACATGCTTCGTACGTTTGTGGAATACAGGGTTCCTGGTTAGTTGACCGCCACCTTGGTTGTCGTTGTAGATGGGTGTCGTCTGTAGTTTACCCATCACTTCGCTCAGAAAACTTCTAAAGTGAACTGCTTCTTTTGAAGAATCAGACAGCGCCATGTATTCAGCCTCAGTACTGGAAAGAGCAACGGTTCTCTGTTTTCGGCATTCCCATGATATCGTTGCATTAGCCATTACAAATGCGAATCCTGTAAAATATTTATAATTTGAGTTGTACTGGCTGAGCAGACTTACTGCGTACGCAATATCAGGACGTGTTGATACAGCAAGCCACATCAATGCACCAACCAGGCTTTGATACGGCAACTTCAAAGCTTCTTCCTTTTCAGCCGGAGTCTTCGGGCACATCTCCATTGACAACTTCAGACTGGTGTTGATTGGTGTGCTTGTCGTTTTGCAATCTTCCATATTGAACTGTTTCAATATATCTTTGATGTATTTCGGTTGACTCATTGAGATTGCATTCTTTTCTTTGTCTTGTTTGAACTCGATGCCCAAGCAGTAGGATAACTTGCCTAAATCCTTCATTTCGAAACTGCTGGCCAATTCAGATTTCAACCTGCTCAACATTTGAGCGTTGTTAGTCGCCACAATAAGGTCGTCTACATACAGTGATACTATGATGATCCCGTTTTCTTACCTTTTCATGTACACGCATACGTCGGCTGCAACTGGGTTCAGACCAACCTCCCTGAGTTTGCGGTCGAGCTTCTTGTACCATTGACGTCCACTTTGTTTCAATCCGTACAGCGCTTTGTTTAACTTGCAGACTTTGTTATACCCGTACTTTTGCATCTCTTTGCCAGTTAACACGTAACTTAGCTCTGGTGGAATATTCACGTAGATGTCTTCTTCTATATCTCCGTTGAGATAAGCGCTGTTGAAATCCATTTGGTATACATCTAAGGAAAGTTCCACAGCAATCACCACCAACGCCCTTATTGATCCTATTCTCACCACTGGGGAGAATGTTTCGTTGTAATCGACACCCTCTCGTTGTGTGTAGCCTTTTGCCACCAGCCGTGCCTTACGGCAATCCACTTCGCCATATGCCTTGTACTTTGTGCTAAGAACCCACTTGGTGTCGATAACCTTTTGACCATCCTGACGTTTTACAATGTCCCATGTCATATTCTTCTGAAGCGCCTTGTACTCGTTCATGAATGCCTCTTTCCATTCAGATGCATTCGGGCCTTTTAGTGCAGCATCAGCGGACACATCGTTTCTGTTTGCAAAGGATGATGCTTCGAAGAATTCTTCAGATTCGGATTCAGAATCACGAGTCTCATTGGGAACTGGAAGTATCTCATTGTAGATTAGTTTTGGTCTGCCGGGTTTACCTGAATACAATTTTCGTGGTCTTCCTGGTCCACGTTTGCTGGTTGCCGGCTGCTCTACTGTTCATATTCTGTGTCCAGATTCTCTATCTCATCATTTTTTTCGACATGGACGTACTGTATGTCCACAATCTTCGCCCATCCAGCAATCCGTTCCAACCCTGCCACAAAAGAGATTTAATGAATTAATTATCAACACGTATAGGCGACGATATAAAAATGGACTCATTACGCGAGAAGCACTTTCAAAATTGATCCAATATCAACCATTAGTGATTCAACGTCTTATACTCCCAGAGATGCCGCAACCTCTGCCAAATGTCTCCCAAGAGATCCAGGTACAGCCGCCTCAAAAACCACCAGATGATGAGCAACAACTGATCATCCGACTACAAGAGTTGCAGATTGGCATAGAATGTGACATCGATAATCAAATGCAAATAGAAGAGCAAAGATTTTATTCTCAGCAACAACTTCTACAAGCTTTTGAATCAGGTGATAATTCCACTGGCCCGAGTGACGTACAGTTTATGAACTTATCCAATTTGACGTCAACGCAGAATTGGGACAGCCAACAAATTCAACAGAGCGAGCAGTCTCTTCTGACGACAGTAAATGCATGCGCACCTGCAACAAAATCAATTAATAGTCTTCTATTACAGGAAGCTACGTACAAAAGAAATTACGTACCTGATGGTGCACACACAACAGAACTGCTACAATTTGTTCCACATAGCTCTGGACAGGCTTCTCCAAGTAAGCTGCCAAATCCACTGGGAGCCTCAATTGTGCAGAATCAAATCACTCGCCATAAATGCAAGCGGGCTTGCAGTCCTGAGTGCCAGAGACGTCTATCATATTGTGTGAGCCGCCACAATCGCCGAGCAGAGGTGCCACTCCAGTGCTGCAACTCCATCAGTTGGACAACCGAATCTGCAAATAATACATACGCAATAAATTTCCTAATACGTGAGAATGTACAATCGACACATTTGAACTTACATTCGGCTGGTATGCTGCGCTCATCTCTGCCCAACCAACGGCAAGACAACCAGCACACATCTTTGAGGCGTCTACCCATCTTCTTAAGTGACCACAGTGCACACCGAATGCATGCCATGAGTGCTCGGGCACACACACACAGCTTGTTCCAGCTACACCGCACATCGCATCACAGACGGCTTGAAGAAAGACCGGAGCTACATGAATCTGGCGGGTTACCACGCCAACTCAAGCTGCCATCACGAGGAAAGGCGTGCGCAATGCGCTTAAACGTACGGCCGACTGGCTCGCATTGCTTTCCGAATGCTCTACTACAGCCGCACCTGTGGCAACACGACGCCGATATGCAAGGAAGACAGCTCCAGTTTTGTGGATGGCGATCAAATCGGAGGCGACAAGTCCAACAGTGCGAGCAGCGTCTCTCGCCGACAGCGACTACAAGCGTACCTGTAACAAAATCAATTAACAGTCTTCTATTACAGAAAGCAACGTACATAAGAAATTACGTACCTGAAGGTGCACACACAATAGAACTGCTACAATTTGTTTCACATAGCTCTGGACAGGCTTCTCCAAATAAGCTGCCCAATCCGCGGGGAGCCTCAATTGTGCAGAAACAAATCACTCGCCATAAATGCAAGCGTGCTTGTAGTCCTGTTTGTCAGATACGTCCAACATATTGTGTGAGCCGCTGCAATCGCCGAGCAGAGGTGCCACTCCAGTGCTGCAAGTCCATCTTTCCGAATGCTCTACTACAGCCGCACCTGCGGCAACACGGCGCCGATATGCAAGGAAGACAGCTCCAGTTTTGTGGATGGCATTCAAATCGGAGGCGACAAGTCCAACAGTGCGAGCAGCGTCACTCGCCGTCAGCGACTACAAGCGTATCTGTAACAAAACCAATTAATAGTCTTCTAATACAGGAAGCAACATACAAACGATATTACGCACCTGAAGGTGTATATATAACAGAACTGTCACAACGTGCTCCACATATCTCTGGACAGGCCACATCAAATCGACTGCCCACTCCACCGAGAGCCTCAAGTGCGCATACCCGAGTCACCCGCCAAAAGTGCAAACGTACTTGTGTTCCTGTGTTCCAGAGTCATCCAACATATTGTCTTAACCGCCGCAATCGCCGAGCAAAGGTGCCACTCCAGTGCAATAATGGCAATTCCATCTGTTGGACAAACGAATCTGCAAATAACAAACACACAATAAATTTGGCAATACGTGAGCATGTACAATCTACACTTTTCAACTTACATTCGGGTGATATGCTGCACTCGTTGAATGCTTCACTCCTGCCAAAAACATGGCAGCATCTTTCGCCGTGGCAGCATCTGGCTGGACGTGGCCAAGAGCGGCAACGCCTTTTGTCCAGGAGTTGCATGCCACGCACCACGCGCGGTGTGTGTCAGTGGCGACCAATACACGCCTGGAGTCGCAGATCTCATCGAAAGGCACGTCCGCCGGACATCTGGAATTACAACAACGTAAAGTTATTTTCTTAATAAGGCTCTGTTAGTCATAATAATGCAATTGTTTGCTAATACGTATTTTATACTTACAATTTTCTTCCACTGTTTACATTTTTTTTTTTGGTACTGCGTTGCCAGATTAGTCATTAAGACCGAAAAAGTCAGTATTTTTCCAGGCAGAGTTGCCAGATAGCTGTATCAATAATAGGCTAATTATATTTGTAAATGTTGCTACTTTTAAAGTAATGAGACAAATAAACGAAGGTTAACTGACGACTAATATTTAGTCGACAGCCAACCGCCATTGTGCGCACAAGTGCACAGAGATTAAAAAAGATTCTCTATCTCATCATTTTTTTCGACATGGACGTACTGTATGTCCACAATCTTCTGCTCGATGAACTCGTCGAACGTTCGTATCAAAATTATTTGTGAATACCACATCACGACTTTTTGATACACATCTGGTCTCAGGGTCATACAATCTGTACGCTTTGGCATTGCTACAGTATCCTATGAAGATATATCCTTTCGATCTTGGGCTGAATTTACTCTTACACCTTTTGTCGAGCGAATACACAATTTGTCCAAAGGTGCGCAGATGCTTTACTATTCGAATACGACCATTCCAAACCTTAAACGGTGTCTCGCCACACAGGCTTCTGGACTGGCATCTGTTCCTTATATAGTTTGCTGTGTTTACTGCTTCAGCCCAATAACACGGTGATAGTGATGCCTGAATCATCATACAGCGTGCCATTTCAAAGGGAGTTCGATTTTTCCGTTTAGCAGTGCCATTTTGTTGTGGAGTGTACTCTACGGAATATTCGTGCTTTATTCCTGCATCACTAAATACTTGCTGAATTCCTTGCTAGTGTACTCAGTCCCATTGTCTGATTTTAGCGTTTTCAGCTTCTTGCTTGTCCTGCGTTCTACATAGTTCTTGAACTCCTTGAATTTCTCAAAAACTTCTGATTTACTTTTGAGCGTATACAGCTCACACCATTTAGAGTAGTCGTCTATGAACGTCAGGAAATAACGACTTCCTCCATTGCTGCTGGCTCTCATTGGCCCACATACGTCACTGTGTACCAATTGCAGTAACTCCGTTGATCTGGAACTCGATACTGGGAACGGCTTCTGCGATTGCTTCCCCTTGATGCAAACTTCGCATAGTTCCAGATTTTCCTTCAGGTTTGCCTTTACTCCTTGGATTTTACCCTCTTTTATGACATGCTTCAGATTATTTTCATTGTGTTGACCAAAACGCTCATGCCATTCCTTTATGCTGTTTTCCTTACTAACAGCCATGTGTCCCGATTCGATAGCTTACTCAACGTGGTACAAATCCTGCTTGTGCTTAGCAACAAAAACTGTTTTTCCATTCGCAATGTTGACTATTTCAGCTTTATCCTTTTTGAACAATATGTTGTATCCATGATCACATATTTTCGATACGGATAACAGGTTCTCTCGCAGGTCGGGAACGTACAGGGTGTTCTTAAGATTTGCAGAGAACTTGTTTGATGCCACCAGTGCTACTTGACCACTTCCTTCAATGTTAGTAGTGTCTCCATTTGCTAGCTTTAGCTGTGCACATTTTGCTGCATCTACCTTCTCAAATCTCTCCATCTGTGAGCACATGTGAGACGTCGCTCCGGAATCCAAGCACCAACCCTTATACTCATTACTAAAGGTGTTATTATTTCACTTGGCGCAGTGGAAGCGTGCTGGGCCCATAACCTGATGTAAATATTAATCCAGCAGATCCAATAAGTGAAAGTAATAGATGTTATTCTTTATTGTTTGTGAAAAATAACATAATTAAGTAACTCATTTACTCCTTAGTAGAAGCACTTCTTGAGCGTACATTCAGACATCGACTTCATGACTATCGATAACATTCGATAGATGTTTACATAGAAAGGTAAAGCGTGTTGCCAGATGTTCAATTCAACAATATAGAATATAATTTCCAAAATGAAAGTATGGAATGCGGTATACAGAATATCCCAAATGAAAGTAAGGATAGTTTCCTGAAAGAGTATGCTAATTAAATAAGGCTATTTACGGGCTCAAACAAGCAGCTAGATGCTGGTTTGAAGTGTTTGACCAGGCGCTAAAAGATTGTAAATTTAAGAATTCACCAGTTGATCCTTGTATGTATGTTCAAGATAATGGTGATATAAATAAAAACATATATGTATTACTATATGTGGATGATTTGGTTATAGCGACATCAGATATAGAAATATTGAATATTTTAAAGAATACTTAAAGACAAAATTTAGAATGACTGACTTGGGTGAAATAAGATACTTTATTGGAATGAAAATCGAAATTGGACAAGATAAGATATTTTTAAGCCAATCTGCATATATCAGAAAAGTTTTACTGAAGTATAATATGGAGGAATGCAAATCGGTTAGCACTCCACTTCCAATTAAAATAAACTTTGAAATGCTGAACTCAGATAACAGTTACGATGCCCCTTGCCGCAGTTTAGTAGGTAGTTTAATGTACATAATGCTACGTACACGGCCTGATATAGCTACAGCCATAAATATTTTAAGTAGATACACTAATAAAAACAAGAAAGAAAAGTACAGTCGAACACGCCCGACCGTATAATACTCTCTGCTTTTATTCCCAATTATAATGCTTAAATCGGTTTCCAGATATTACAATAGATAGTTCTTGTATTAGAACTCGTTAAAACAAAAAAAAAAAGCTAAGTATAATCGAACATACATATGTTTGTCTGTATGTAAATACCAATTCGTTTGACGTTAAATGTATGCACATACACATGTGTCTATGAATACTATTGGTCGGCACGACTACCGCTGTCTCTCTCTTGCACTCATTGCTCTCGAATAAAATCTTTGTTGCTTCATTTCTTTCTTGTTTATGGTCGGATTCTTATGAAACTTTTAGAAGAGTTTGACATGATACGTCTTAAAACGATTCATAAATAACAATACTGTACGATAAGAATAAATGCTTTAAAAACGGCATGCAAGTTTGAAATTTTCTTTTATTCCTTGCGGAAAAAGGGGGCGTGGCAGCCCAAAACTTTTCATGCCATTGCATTTATGCGTTTTCTAGGAACACGTGTACCAAAATTGGTATTTCTAGGTGCCATAGTTACTGAGATATTCGCCGAAAACATAGATTTTTTCCGAGGTGTGACGGGTTTTTTACTCATTGTGGGCGAATGGGGCGTGGCATCGAAAAAAAAAAAGATTCTTGTATTGACTGACTAAATATCGAGTCGATTGAGACCAAACTCGAACTTGTAGCTCTTACCATCTCTGAAATCTGTGTGTTCATACGGACAGACAGACAGACAGACGGACATGGCTATATCGACTCGGCTTGTGATGCTGATCAAGAATATATATACTTTATGGGGTCTGCCACGCCTCCTTCTGCCTGTTACATACATTTGCACAAACCCAATATACTCTTGCAGAGAGTATAATAATTTAGAACTATGGCAAGGATTAAAAAGGATTTTATGGTATCTTAAAGGCAATATTGGCATGAAACTAACATTTAAAAAAAATTCTGATTATGAACATATATTTGTTGGATATGTTGATTCTGATTGGGGAGGAAATGAGATTGACAGAAGAAGTACAACAGGCTATCTATTTAAAATGTATAATTCCAACCTTATATGTTGGAATACTAAGAAGCAAAATTTCGTAGCAGCTTCGTCAACTGATGCAGAATACATGGCCTTATTCGAAGCAGTTAGGGAAGCGTTATGGTTAAAGTCACTCTCTGAAAGCCTAAATATTAAGTTAAGTAATCAGATTAAAATATTTGAAGACAATCACTGTTGTATCAGTATAGCCAGCAATCCATCAAGTCATAAAAGGTCAAAACACATTGATATTAAGTATCATTTTGCCAGAGAACAAATAGAGAATAATATAATTTCTATTGAGTATATTCCTACAGATAATCAGTTGGCGGACATCCTAACAAAACCATTGGCTACAGGAAGTTTCGTGGAATTGAGAAGCAAGATGGGATTACAATGAATTTATCAATCTCAAAGAGACTAGTAAATAAAGTTTTTTCAATTTTGAATTTAAAATTATATTAAAGATATTTTTTTCTTTTGACATTTATCAATTTGAATATTTTAAATTTTTTTTGTTTAATAACTTAAATTGAAACAGGTTTAAGACATATATGTAAGAATTTGAATTTATGTTATTTTTATAATGATCTGATTGGGTTTTCTCTGGGTTTTCCCAATCCTCGCAGTAAATGCTGGATCATAATGTAATACTCCCCAGAATACACACCAGTCACAGTAGAGAATATAATAACAATTAATTGTAATAATAATATAATATAAAGTAATTTTTGAGGGGGCGTGTTTTACATAACATAACTCCTTACTCAACACTTAAATGTTATGTGCAAAAATTACATAACAGAAATCCCTTAATCCCTCACGTATATTACGTGCACATTGTTTTTATATGAGATCTCTTCTTCTTCATTGAGTTTTTACTGTATGTAATGTGGCTGGTTGTGTTAAGAAATAAGTTTAATAAAAATCAAAGAATATATAAAATACAAATCATTCAAAGAATTATTTATATAATTTCATGATCATCATTTAAAGATAAGGCTCAAATAACATTATTCCATTTACAGAAAATACAAAGTTAGGGGATTCAAAAGCCCAATCATTAGCGCGCTTTCACAATTTAGAGAAAAAATTTCAAAAAAATCTTAAACTGAAAGAAAATTACATTCAGTTTATGAAAGAATATATGGAGTTAGGGCATATGGTTGAAACAAACGAAGTAGAAAAATATTATCTTCCTCATCAAGCGGTACTAAGACATAGTAGCCTAACAACAAAATTAAGAGTTGTTTTTGATGCTTCAGCTAAATCTACAAATGGAAAAATTCTTAATGATATCATGTGGACAGGACCAAAAGTTCAAAAAGATATTTTTGATATTATATTAAAATGCCGTAAATGGAAAGTTGTAGTCTCTTCAGATATTGAAAAAATGTACAGACAGATAAAGATTTATGAAAATGATCAAAAATATTTGAACGTGTTCTGGAGAGACTCTCCGTCCGAAAAAATAAAAACGTGCAAACTTACAGCTGTTACCTATGGAACGGCATCAGCCCCGTATTTAGCAACAAAAACCTTGTCAGAAATTGCTAACGAATGTAGTAATGAAAACATTAAGGGGAAAACACTGGTTGTACCTTTGGAAAAATCGAATTTCTTTTTTTTGCATTATTTTAAAGTATAATTATTTTAGAACACGCCCCGAAAATTTCAAGCCAATCCGAAAAAAATTGGCTAAGATTTGAGCGATGAAAGAAAAGAATTGGTTCTAAAGTCCATTGGCTTGTCTGCCTTTCAGCGCGTTTTTCTCGAAACGGCTTTTGAAAATCGGTGTCCAAAATTCCTCGTAAACTAGTGGACCGATCTTTTTGAATTTTATAATACTCATTAAGAACACAATAATCTAGTCTTTATTCGTTCGATTTTTTTTTTGGACTTAAGTTAGCCGTTTTATAGCAAAAAAAACTGCGGTTTTTATACCCTTGCAGAGGGTATATTGTTTTTGTCACGATGTTTGTAACGCATTGAAGGAGGCGTGGCAGACCCCATAAAGTATATATATTCTTGATCAGCATCATCAGCCGAGTCGATATAGCCATGTCCGTCTGTCCGTCTGTCCGTCTGTTTCTATGCGAACTAGTCTCTCAGTTTTAAAGCTATCGTGATGAAACTTGGTACACATGTGTATTCTCTCTGCACGCAGTTCATATGTTAAAATCGGCCAGATCGGACCACTATATCATATAGCTGTCATAGGAACAATCGGGTAAAAATGCCGAAAATGCTTAGTATGAAAATTTTCAGTGTCTCTTGAACGATTTGAACCAAATTCTCGCAATATGCATTCTTTACCATTTTCCATCAGCTGACCAAATTTTATCCAGATCGGACCACTATATCATATAGCTGCCATAGGAACAATCGGTTGAAATGCTTAGTATGAAAATTTTCTATGTCTATTGAGCGATTTCATCCAAATTCACGCAATATGCATTTGGTATCATTCCCAATATGTTGACCAAATTTCATTCAAATCAGACTACTATATCATATAGCTGCCATAGGAACAATCGGTTGAAATGCTTAGTATGAAAATTTTCTATGTCTATTGACCGATTTTAACCAAATTCGCACAATGTGCATTTATTATCATTCCCTATATGCTCGAAAAAGTTCATTCAAATCGGACTACTATATCATATAGCTACTGTTGGAACAATTAGCGATTAAAATAAAATATGCGTGTCTGCAAGGGTATTTAATCTTCGGCTAGCCGAAGATAACCTTTTTTTCTTGTTTTCATAAAAATACGATCTTTTGACTTTGACCGTCCACCATTTTATTAATTTTGAATATTTTTTCAAATCCTTCGATTAAAGACTAGATTATACATATTTTTAACTATATTCATTTCATCGAAATTTTGGACACCGCAAAACCTTAATTTAAAAATTTTGATTCTTTGACGGCTATTTGCCACATAACTATGTAACATATAGTAATAGAAAAAAATTTCTCGTGATTCTTCAAGATGTGTTCTTTAATTTAATATATTGCTCGACCCATAAAGTTGTGTAGTTTTCTGTCAAAAAAGCCTCAAAAAAAGCCTTAATATAGGCTTTTCAACCAGTGTATCCCCCTTAAGGCGATAATAAAACAAGTAAGAAAGGCTACAGTCGAGCGCGCTGACTGTCAAAGATCCCGTACTCTCCTTGTTTTCGAAATTAATATTTGAATACGACTTTAATTTAAAATTTCACTGTCGGGAATTAAACCTGCGAACTTATACTCAACTAGCAGAACACGCCGCAACACTACTAGTTGCACCACCACCTTCTTGTGAGACGGCTCCGATTATTTTCATTAAGATATAATAGTTGTTGGGGATATAAATTGGAGAAATGTTCGCACAATGGATAAATTGTAAAAGATTGTAATAAAACTAATGCACAAACACGATGTGATCTCGACGACTGTTTTATTTGAAGAGCCAAAAACCCATATAAAGATGGTGATGACAATAACTATAATAATAATCGATAAACAAATTAGATTTTAAACTTATTCATATAGCATATCGATATAAGCTAAATCATTAATTTAACTTGCATAAATTCAACACTTCTCCTCAAGTTAAATTTTCCTTACAATTTAAAATTACATTTCATTATCATATGTGTATACCAAGATATTTGACAAACTTGTTATGCTTATCTTTTTGTAAATTCTTTGTAAATATATCAGCAACATTTTCATTTGTGGGTACATAGTTAATTGAAATTACATTATTCGCAACGACTTCTCTTATATGGTGATGTTTAATATCTATATGTTTTGTTCTTTTGTGATGTACAGAATTTGCTGCTATATGCTGTGCACTTAAGTTGTCACCGTTTAGTTTTATGGGTTCCGTTTCAGAATGGCACCCAATCTCTTCCAGAAGTCGACGTAAGTAGGTTGCTTCTTTTGATGCTGTTGAAAGAGCTACATACTCAGCTTCGGTACTGCTGAGAGCAACCAATCCTTGCTTTTTGGATTCCCACGAAAACACGGCACCTCCATAGAGGAAGTTGTATCCAGTGTAGGATTTTCTATCTAGGCTATCATTTGCCCAGTCGGCGTCAACGAATCCATATAATGGTTTTCCTGTTTTGCGGTAATTCAGCTTCAAATCAATCGTTTTTGACAAATAACGCAAAATATGTTTAGCTGCGGAATCGTGTTCGATATGCGGATCGTTGTTACGCTGTGCAAGTTTGCTTACTGAGTGAGCAATATCGGGTCTAGTCGAAATCGCCAAATACATCAATGATCCGATTAGCGATTGGTAATTAGTCGCATTTACCTTTTTGCATTTATCATTAACACAGCTTATCTGAAAGCCTGGATCTAATGGCGTTGAGACTGACCTGCATATGTTCATACTATACTTATCTAACAAACACTTTATAAATTGTTTCTGACAAATAGCAATCGGACCAACTTCTCCTTGACGTTCTATTTCTATTCCTAGAAAATTGTTTAGTTTTGAACAATCATTTATGTCAAAAGAATCCTTTAGCTGTGCTATTATTAGGTCAATGTCATTTTTCTTTGAACATGCTATTATTAAGTCATCTACGTAGACAGCTATTAAACTATAAGAATCTTCATTAATTCTTTTATACAAACATGGCTCATTCTTAGTAGGTGAAAAACCAATACTTTTTAAAACACTATCGAGTGTGCTATTCCAAGCTCTACCAGATTGTTTAAGACCATATAAAGCTTTTTCTAATTTTAAAACCCTTTTTGGATGGCTCTCGCTTTCAAAATGCTCTGGCTGTTTCATATATACTGTTTCTTGCAATTTACTATTTAAATATGCATTTGAGATATCTATTTGGTGGAGATACAACTCCTTCTCTACGGCAACAGCTAATACAAGTCTAATATTTTCGTATCTTATTACTGGGGAGAAAGTTTCTAGATAATTTATTCCATACTGTTGGCCGCAGCCTTTTGCAACTAATCTTGACTTAAATTTTCTTATGTTTCCTTCATTGTCTCGCATTACTCGAAATACCCACATCGAGCTTATTGCCTTCTCTCCAGGTGGAAGGTCAACTAGTGTCCACGTCTTATTGGCAATAAGTGCATCATATTCGTTTTGCATAGACTTCTCCCACTCAATCGAATATTTGCCATTTAATGCACTTTTGACATTTTTTGGAGTTTCGACATCATGATAGGCGATCATATTGTGGAGCAAATTGTATTGTTTTTTGGGTCTTCCAGGTTGCCCAGTTCGAATTAATTTCGGTCTTCCAGGCCCTCGTCGAATAATGCGGTCTTCCTCAGATTCGCTTGAAGTTGAAGACTCGCCAAAACTCTCGAATGTTTCGTCTTCGCCATCTTCTGCCATAGCTCCTTCGTTGCCATTATTTGCTGCTTCTTCTCGTTCTTCTGTATCTTCTTGGCGTACCTCTTCTTCATTTGACATCATGTTTGGCTTATGATAGTCAATAAAAAGAGTATTAAATTGATCGTTATTTTTAGAATTACATACGCTTTTGGATACTTCATTTTCAACAAACTTCACGTCGCGTCGCTCTATGACTTTTCTTGTATCTCTGTCATAAATACGATAGGCCTTTGCGTTTAGAGAGTATCCTACAAATACATACTCCTTTCCTTTGGCACGGAACTTATGATGATGCCTTTTGTCGAGCGCGTAGACCGGCGATCCAAATACACGAAGATGTGCCACAGACGGTTTGCGTCCATTCCAGATTTCGTAAGGCGTTGTTCCTTTTAGCGCCTTCGATGGTGACCTGTTGCGTAAGTAAGCGGCCGTCGCAATGGCTTCAGCCCACAGATCCTCATCCATTTTTGCATGGGTCATCATTGATCGCGCCATTTCCACTAGGGTGCGATTTGCTCTCTCTGCAACACCGTTTTGTTGCGGCGTATACGGGACGGTTAACTGCCTTTTAATGCCGTGCTCTTGTAGAAATTCGTCAAATTTGCTGTTGACAAATTCTCTTCCATTATCGCTGCGCAACGATTTTATTTTCCTTCCCGTTTGGCATTCTACAAGACTTTTAAATATTTTAAACTTTTCAAACGCTTCATCCTTTGATTTCAAGAAATATACAAATACTTGTTTCGACATATCATCTATAAAAGTTATAAAATATTTAGCTCCACTTATGGACTTTACATTAATAGGACCACAAACGTCCGTGTGTATTAATGCGAGCAACTCTGTTGCACATCGAGAACTGTTTTTGTCGAATGGCTTAGCACAGATTTTAGAAGCATTACACGCATTGCAGTTTGAATCAATCGAGACGCTGTTTATATTTATGCCGTTTACCAGGTTGTTTCTTATCAAGTCATTTAAACTGCGAAAATTAAGGTGACCGTACCTATAATGCCAAATCATTTCATTTGTATTCTGCACGGAGAATAATTCATTCTTTATTTCATTGCCAAAAATAAATAAATTGTCTTTTAAAGTGGCCGTAATCAAAATTTCCATTTTATTTGATTTCACAATTGCAGTTGTCTTTTTAAATGTCACCGAATGTCCAAAGCTCAATGCTTTGCTTACAGAATAGAAATTCTGCTTCAAATCTGGTACGTACAGTACATCATGTAGCATTATTTCACAATATTTTGTTTTTATTTTAACAGTGCCTTTACCGTGACTTTCGATAGATTTATGATCGGCTAACATAATTTTATCGATGTTTTCTGTATACTGGACAAATAAGTCTTTCTGACAACACATGTGCGATGTCGCACCACTATCAATACACCAATAGCCGCCGTTTGTGTGTATTGCAGAATATGCCAAAAATGAATTTCGTTGCTGTTGTCCCGATGTATTTTCGTTTCGCTTTTTGTCCTCTTTTCGTTTTGCTTTGCACTGCGCTGATCGGTGGCCGCGCTTTCCACAGTTGAAGCAATTCCCGTTGAATGTATTGTCTTTCTCTTCACTTGCGTTCGCTTGCCGGGCGCCGTTATTTTTGCGTTCCTTTGCGTTCTTGCCTGCATAGAAGGCTTGTTCTGTCTCTGTTTTTTCACTATTTTCTTCAATTCTGTTTGACTCTGCCAACAGCTTGACCTTGAGCACTTCTAACGACGGTAGCGAATCTCGTGTCTCCATTGCAACTACGAAATGTTCATATTTCGCACTTAAACTTGACAATAGAATTATTACTTTTAATTCGTCGCTCAAATCAATGTCAACTTCAGCCAACTTATTTACAATTTCTGTAAATGTATTTATATATTGCGACATATTACTGCTTATGTCCAATTTCATGTTCAACAACTTTTTATATAGTGACACTTTTTGCACCGGACCGGTAGGCACATGCACTTTTTGAAGAATATCCCAAGCTTCTTTTGCAGTTTTGCAATTTTTTACATAGTTCAGTTGTGACGTATTCACATATAAAATAATGCATGCTAGTGCCTTTTCATCGTTCAACACTGATTTTGCACTTTCCGGATTTATCTCTTGTTTTCCACATACGAGGTTCCACAATTCTTGGTGTACCAGTATACTCCGCATTTGTATACTCCATACATCGTAGTTTTGCTCGTTGAGCTTTTCTATTTGGAAACCGTGACTCATCTTTTATCAATTTAATATTGTCAGACCTGGGCCCATAACCAATGTTGGGGATATAAATTGGAGAAATGTTCGCACAATGGATAAATTGTAAAAGATTGTAATAAAACTAATGCACAAACACGATGTGATCTCGACGACTGTTTTATTTGAAGAGCCAAAAACCCATATAAAGATGGTGATGACAATAACTATAATAATAATCGATAAACAAATTAGATTTTAAACTTATTCATATAGCATATCGATATAAGCTAAATCATTAATTTAACTTGCATAAATTCAACAATAGTGTTAAATTATAAAAAAAAAAAAGAAAAAAAAATTTAATTTCGGAGTCTGTGCCGGGCTTCGAACCGCAGGTCTTGAGTTTACATACAAGTGCGAAAAATAATGACAAGCATCATCCCTACTACCTGGACCACGGTCGCTTTGCAAACTACTGCGGCTAATGTATAGATAAACATACAGTTATCTCTTTTCTTTCAACCACGTGCATTGACAATGCGCTTCAACGGACACTTTGTTACCAAATTGCTCAGTTGTTTATAGTTGGATTATCAGGGGAGTTTGATATGATTTGTCTTTAAACGAATCTTAAATTACAACACTGTACAATAAGGACAAATACCTTAAAAACGGCATCGAAATTGAAAATTTTATTTTTTCTTTTTGTGGAAAAAGGGGGCGTGGCAGCAAATAATTTTAATGGTACTGCGTACCCAAATTGGTGGTCGTAAGTGCCATAGTTACGGAGATATTCGCGGAAAACATCATTTTTTTTTCGAGGTGTCTTTGGTTTTTTGCTTATTGCGGGGGCGGTGGGGGGCGTGGCACAGATTTGAAATAAACTTGATTTGCTCGCGAAAGTTACTGAATTTTTATTACAAATTTGGTGGTTCTAGCTCTTGTAGTTTAAAAGATCCAGGTGTTCATACAGACGGACGGACGGACGGACAAACGGACATTGCTACATCGACTCGGCTGTTAATGCTGATCAAGAATATATATACTTTATGGGGTCGGAAAAGCTTCCTTCTGCCTGTTACGCACATTTGGCTTCTGACAACCTTATAGACCCCTAGACTCTTTTTAAGAGTACGGGGTCTAAAAAAATTAAATCTCTGAGTCTGTGCCGGGGTTCGAACCACAGGTCTTGTGTTTACAAACAAGGAGTCTCTACTACCTGGGCCACGCTTCCTTTGCAAACTTCTGCGACTAATGTATAGATAAACATAGTGTTATATCTTTTCTTTCAGCCACGTGCATTTACAATGCACTTCAAGTGATAATTTGTTACCTAATTGCTTAGTTGTGTATAGTTGGATTTTTATGCAACTTTCAGGGTAGTTTAATATAATTAGTCTTGCCCTGATTTGAAATAAACTTAATCTGCGTACATCATAAACGGAGGCAATAAAAGGCAATAAGGCAATAAAAAAATTTTTGAAAAAAAAAAAAAAAAAAATTAAATAAGTGTTTGTTCGTGTTCAAAAAAGTCGTCGGGAAAAAGTTATAGCTTTTCCGAGGCTAACATCGGAAAGTGAAAACGAAAATAAGAAACTATTCAATTCGTTGCTAAAGAGCAACGATCGGCTTGGTAGAGGACTAACAACCCCATGAGCCGAAAGTAGCAGAAACGTCAACATCAGCGTCAGCATCAGCGGCAGCCCCAGAATCAGCGTCAGCAGCATTATCAGCAGCAGCGTAAGCAGCTTACAGCATCATCACAAGATAAGTGCATGAAACTCTATTTATAATTAAAAATGTTGTCAGACGCAACAATTAGTTTGCTGAAAAAGCAATCAGCAATATTGAAGGAAGTGCAGGAGATTGAAGCTGGAATTATTTCCAGTTAATCTATTGAAAAATTAAAAGAGCTTAAAACTAATTTTGTAACTAATTACTCTGTCCTGTTAAAAATTGTAGCAGTCAATCACGACTACTTTAATAAAAAAAATATTTGACAAAACATTAGCAACAATGAATACAACAAGTGAACAGTATAAGTGTTCGCGAAAAATAATTGATCCTGGAACCGAAAATGTTCCAGAAAAAATAGAAAATAATAAGATTGCAGATAAGCTAGACGAGAATTAAATGCAACTTAAAAATTATATTCAGGAAACTGAAAAAGATTTAAAAAATGGGACGCCGGAATGGAGTCGCATTAGGAAAAATAAAATTAATTTTCTGTGAAATGGAATCCAGGAAAAAATTAACATTTTTAGAAAACAAAATATTCAATGCAACGAAGATGTTGCGGAATTAGAATTTGATGCAAACAATATAATTGACATACTAGAGAATTCAAGTTTTAGTTTGAATGAATTAGCCGTGAAGACAGAAGATCTTCCAGCTTTACCAAAAATTAAGGTACCCACCTTTTATGGGGAAACCAGAGAGTGGGATTCATTTTTATACTCTCTGCAAGAGTATATTGGGTTTGTGCAAATTCATGTAACAGGCAGAAGGAGGCGTGGCAGACTCCATGAAGTATATATATTCTTGATCAACGTCACAAGCTGAGTTGATATAGCCATGTCCGTCTGTCTATCTGTCTGTCTGTCTGTCCGTATGAACACACAGATTTCAGAGATAGTAAGAGCTACAAATTCGAATTTGATATTTTGGATATTTAGTCAGTCAATACAAAAATCATTTTTTTTTTGATGCCACGCCCCAATCGCCCACAATGAATCAAAATCCCGACACATCTCCGAAAAAATCTATGTTTTCGGCGAATATCTCAGTAACTTTGGCACTTCGGAATACCAATTTTGGTACATGTCTTCCTAGAGACCGCATAAATGCAATGGCATCAAAAGTTTTGGGCTGCAACGCCCCTTTTTTCCGCATGAAATGAACAAAATTTTCAAACTTGCACGCATTTGTTCTTATCGAACAGTGTTGTTATTTGTGATTCGTTTGAAGACGTATCATGTCAAACTCTCCTGAAAGTTTCATAAGAATCCGACCATAAACAAGAAAGAAATGAAGCAACAAAGATTTTATTCGAGAGCAATGAGTGTGAGAGAGACAGCGCAAGCCGTGCCGACCAACAGTATTCATACACACATATGTATGTGCATACATTTAACGACAAACGAATTTGTATGTACGTCTGTATGTAACGACAAACGAATTTGTATGTACGTCTGTATGTACATACAAATTCGTTTGTCGTTAAATGTATGCACATACATATGCGTGTATGAATACTGTTGGTCGGCACGGCTTGCGCTGTCTCTCTCACACTCATTGCTCTCGAATAAAATCTTTGTTGCTTCATGTATGTTCGATTATGATTAGCTTTTTTTTTTTTGTTTTTACGTGTTTTAATACCAACTATCTATTGTAATAACTTATAATTAGAAATAAAAGCAGAGAGTATTATACGGTCGGGCGTGTTCGACTGTACTTTTCTTACTTCTTTGAATTATTTATGGAAATAATTCACAATAGAAAGGACCTGAATGCGTCCGCAAAATTTAATTATCTAAAATCGGCATTAAGAGGTGAAGCCAGGAGCATGGTATCACATTTGCTAACTGGCTCAGTGAATAACTATGATGTCGAGTGGAAACTGTTAGCCAAACGGTTCGAAAACAAAAGAAAAATTTTTTCAGATCAATTAAATAGGTTAATCGATTTACCTATGTGAAATATTGAATCTGAAAAACAAATAAAAAATTTTATTGATGCTAGCAATGAGGCCATGCATATCATAAAATTAAAAGCAAATCTGTCTAATGAAGTAGACAGTATCTTTGCACATATTATTTTGCGTAAATTTAACAAAGAGACACTACAACTCTACGAATCTTACGTCAGAAAGACAAAAGAGATTCAAGAGTTAGCAGATGTCAAGGAATTTTTGGAACAGCGATATGGATCTATTGGTTCATTAAAAAATGATGAAAAGAAAAATTCTAATGTTCAGCAAATTAGAATTGAAAACTGGCCGATTTGTAAGAAACCTGGTCATCATGCTGTACAGTGCTACAAATTCAAAGCCATAAGTCCAGTAGAGAGAATCGACGCAGTAAAAAGTACAGTTATGCATAAGGTGCTTAAAATTCGCAAGGAATAATAATAATAATGCTCCTACGAAATATTATGTACTTTCACACAACACCATGTTACACATTTCTAACGGGAAAGTGAACACTTGTGTTGCTGAAAAACAAGCATTATTAGCTACTGCAATAGTGAAAGCTAAAACGAATAATGGAAGTTTTAAAAAATTAAGAGCATTGATCGATAGTGGATCGCAATACCCGATTATTTCTGAAGAAGCTGTTCAAACTCTACATTTATTTAGAATTAAAAAGCTTACAGAAATAAGTGGAGTTTCAGTTCTAACTCAAGTACGTCTAAATTTAAAGTAAACTTGTGTTTAAAAGCTTGTCATTTTGAAAAACAACCGTTTTATGTTTTTCCAAAATTAATGAAGCCGCTGCCAGTCCAAGCTATAAACTTAGACAAAAATAAATGGCAAAATTACATTTTAGCTGACCCACAATTTTATAAGCCGAGCAGAATTGATATGATTATTGGAGCCGACATATATTCACAAATAATGAAAAATGGTATAGTTAAAATAGACGGACTCCTGGGACAAAATACATAATTCGGTTGGGTAGTCTCTGGCTGCACCAAGTCAAAGGGGAATTCTGTTATTACAGCAACTACAATTGAAATTAAAGACATGGAATGATTTTGGGAATTAGAAGATGAGGATAAAAATGACTTAGAAGCAGAAAATTGTGAAAAGAATTATAAAACAACAACAAGATAAGATAGCGATGGTAGGTTTATTGTAAAATTCCATGTTGGACATAACATAACTCCTTACTCAACACTTAAATGTTATGTGCAAAAATTACATAACAGAAATCCCTTAATTTAATATACGTGCACATTGTTTTTATATGAGATCTCTTCTTCTTCATTGAGTTTTTGCTGTATGTAATGTGGCTGGTTGTGTTAAGAAACAAGTTTAATAAAAATAAAAGAATATATAAAATACAAATCATTCAAAGAATATAAGTGTGTTATTAATATAATTTCACGATCATCATTTAAAGATAAGGCTCAAATTACATTAGGTTATGCGTACAGTGTACGTTGCTTGAAAATTTACCTGTTTTGATCGTTCTTAACCCCAGTTTACGTTATTTGAAATTTTACCTTTTTTTTTCGTCCTTAACCTAAGTGTGCATCACGCGTGTATACTTTTACATATTTTCTTTTCAAAATAATATCCCACATAATTAAAATTAAATATGGACAACGTGAAGCACAATATCAAACCTTTTAACGGCGAGAAATTTACTGTGTGGAAGTTTCGAGTTAGAGCACTTCTTGCTGAAAAAGGTATTTTGAAAGTTATTGATGATGAGACTCCTGAAGAACAAGATGAAGGTTGGGTTAAAGCAGAGAGCCAAGCTAAAGGTGTAGTCATCGAACACTTAAGCGACTCATTTTTGAATTTCGCCACTAAAAACAACACAGCACGAGAAATCTTAAGAAATTTGGATTCCGTATATGAACGGAAAAGTCTTGCGTCACAATTGGCTGCGCGAAAACGGCTGTTGTTGTTGAAACGAAAAGGTGAAATAGCACTCGTTAGCCACTTTATTATTTTTGACAAACTTATTAGTGAACTAGTAGCTTCAGGGGCTAATATAGATGAAACGGACAAGGTTTCGTATTTGCTACTGACTTTGCCAGTATCATATGACGGGGTAATTACTGCTATAGAGACCCTTTCTGAAGAAAATATAACTTTAGCTTTTGTAAAGAACCGTTTATTAGACCATGAAATAAAAATCAAAAATATTAATAATGACACAAGTAGAAAAGTAATGCATACTGCGGGTAAAAATAATAATTATAATGATTATCATAAAAACAAACTCATAAATATAAAAATCAAAATCATAATAATAAAAATAATAACATGCGTAAGCTTTATAATGGAAATAGAAACCAAAATTTAAAGTGTCACCACTGTGGCAAACTTGGTCACATAAAACGAAATTGCTTCAGTTATATTAAACAAATGAATAATAATAAAAATAAAGAAAATAACACACAGGCCCATATTGCAACAGCAAAACCAGGAAATAATCAAGGTTTTGCCTTTATGTTAAAACGTGTAAATGAAAATAAAAAAAACAATATGAACGTGAAGTTTATCCTTGATTCGGGCGCCTCGGACCACCTCATAAAGGATGAAACGCTATTTGTGGACTATATAGTGTTGGAAACTCCAATGAAGATTGCTGTCGCCAAGCATGATGCCTTCATTTTTGCAACAAAACGTGGAGTTGTTCGCCTGGAGAATGAATACAATATAACACTCGAAGACGTATTGTATTGCGAAGAGCTTACAGAAAATCTAATTTCTGTAAAGAGGCTGCACGGAATTAAATTGATAAAGAATGGAATCACTATTGTGGAAAATTCAGGTGCGTACGATATGCCAATTCTTGAATTTAAAACATATAGAATTAATGTTAACAATGAAAGTTTGTATAAATTGTGGCATGAAAGATTAGGCCACATTAGTAAAGGGAAAATGTTAGAAATCAAAAGAAAGAATTTATTTAGTGACAATAGGCTCCTTAACAATGTAAATCCTACGGACGATATATGTGAAGCATGCTTAAATGGGAAACAAGCAAGACTTCGATTCGAGAAACAAAAAAAATAAAGAACACATTAATAGGCCTTTGCTAATTATTCATTCTGATGTCTGCGGTCCTATAACACCCACTAATACAGATGACAAAAATTACTATGTCAGTTTTGTAGATCAGTTTACACATTACCTGTTCCATGGTAAATGGCGCGAATTTGGATAAGTCATTCTGGGGTGAAGCTGTGCTAACGGCAACATACTTAATAAATAGGACTCCAAGTAAGGCACTTGGAGATCATGTAATGACCCCCTATGAAATGTGGCATAATAGAAAGCCAACATTAAAATTTTTAAAAATATTTGGTTTAACTGTGTATGTAACCAACAAAAACCGAAAACGAAAATTCGACAATAAATCGTTTAAGAGTATTTTTGTTGGATACAAACCAAATGGTTTCAAGTTATGGAACATTGAAAGTGAGAAGTTCTTTGTTGCTAGAGATGTGGTGGTAGATGAGACAAATATGGTCAACTCTAGAGGACTTAAAAATGAAATCCTGAAAGAAAGTAAGGAAAATCTCCTGAATGAAAGTAAGGAGGATATATGATGTAAATATTAATCCAGCAGATCCAATAAGTGATAGTAATAGATTTTATTCTTTATTGTTTGTGAAAAATAACATAATTAAGTAACTCATTTACTCGTTAGTAGAAGCTCTTCTTGAGCGTACATTCAGACATCGACTTCATGACTATCGATAACATTCGATAGATGTTTACATAGAAAGGTAAAGCGTGTTGCCAGATGTTCAATTCAACACTTCCCCTCAAATGATATCACGCTGCTTTCTGCATTCCTAATGCTTTAACACATGATTCGTGTTTTGGTGTCGCCAGCCCTTTGTTCAAAACGTCTGCTGGCATTTCTGCTGTTGGGATGTAGTCGATACAGATATCGCCTTTCTCGACAAGCTCTCTTATGAAATGGTGACGGATATCCACATGCTTCGTACGTTTGTGGAATACAGGGTTCCTGGTTAGTTGACCGGCACCTTGGTTGTCGTTGTAGATGGGTGTCGTCTGTAGTTTACCCATCACTTCGCTCAGAAAACTTCTAAAGTGAACTGCTTCTTTTGAAGAATCAGACAGCGCCATGTATTCAGCCTCAGTACTGGAAAGAGCAACGGTTCTCTGTTTTCGGCATTCCCATGATATCGTTGCATTAGCCATTACAAATGCGAATCCTGTAAAATATTTATAATTTGAGTTGTACTGGCTGAGCAGACTTACTGCGTACGCAATATCAGGACGTGTTGATACAGCAAGCCACATCAATGCACCAACCAGGCTTTGATACGGCAACTTCAAAGCTTCTTCCTTTTCAGCCGGAGTCTTCGGGCACATCTCCATTGACAACTTCAGACTGGTGTTGATTGGTGTGCTTGTCGTTTTGCAATCTTCCATATTGAACTGTTTCAATATATCTTTGATGTATTTCGGTTGACTCATTGAGATTGCATTCTTTTCTTTGTCTTGTTTGAACTCGATGCCCAAGCAGTAGGATAACTTGCCTAAATCCTTCATTTCGAAACTGCTGGCCAATTCAGATTTCAACCTGCTCAACATTTGAGCGTTGTTAGTCGCCACAATAAGGTCGTCTACATACAGTGATACTATGATGATCCCGTTTTCTTACCTTTTCATGTACACGCATGCGTCGGCTGCAACTGGGTTCAGACCAACCTCCCTGAGTTTGCGGTCGAGCTTCTTGTACCATTGACGTCCACTTTGTTTCAATCCGTACAGCGCTTTGTTTAACTTGCAGACTTTGTTATACCCGTACTTTTGCATCTCTTTGCCAGTTAACACGTAACTTAGCTCTGGTGGAATATTCACGTAGATGTCTTCTTCTATATCTCCGTTGAGATAAGCGCTGTTGAAATCCATTTGGTATACATCTAAGGAAAGTTCCACAGCAATCACCACCAACGCCCTTATTGATCCTATTCTCACCACTGGGGAGAATGTTTCGTTGTAATCGACACCCTCTCGTTGTGTGTAGCCTTTTGCCACCAGCCGTGCCTTACGGCAATCCACTTCGCCATATGCCTTGTACTTTGTGCTAAGAACCCACTTGGTGTCGATAACCTTTTGACCATCCTGACGTTTTACAATGTCCCATGTCATATTCTTCTGAAGCGCCTTGTACTCGTTCATGAATGCCTCTTTCCATTCAGATGCATTCGGGCCTTTTAGTGCAGCATCAGCGGACACATCGTTTCTGTTTGCAAAGGATGATGCTTCGAAGAATTCTTCAGATTCGGATTCAGAATCACGAGTCTCATTGGGAACTGGAAGTATCTCATTGTAGATTAGTTTTGGTCCGCCGGGTTTACCTGAATACAATTTTCGTGGTCTTCCTGGTCCACGTTTGCTGGTTGCCGGCTGCTCTACTTCCTCAGGTATACGTTCATATTCTGTGTCCAGATTCTCTATCTCATCATTTTTTTTCGACATGGACGTACTGTATGTCCACACTCTTCTGCTCGATGAACTCGTCGAACGTTCGTATCAAAATTATTTGTGAATACCACATCACGACTTTTTGATACACATCTGGTCTCAGGGTCATACAATCTGTACGCTTTGGCATTGCTACAGTATCCTATGAAGATATATCCTTTCGATCTTGGGCTGAATTTACTCTTACACCTTTTGTCGAGCGAATACACAATTTGTCCAAAGGTGCGCAGATGCTTTACTATTCGAATACGACCATTCCAAACCTTAAACGGTGTCTCGCCACACAGGCTTCTGGACTGGCATCTGTTCCTTATATAGTTTGCTGTGTTTACTGCTTCAGCCCAATAACACGGTGATAGTGATGCCTGAATCATCATACAGCGTGCCATTTCAAAGGGAGTTCGATTTTTCCGTTCAGCAGTGCCATTTTGTTGTGGAGTGTACTCTACGGAATATTCGTGCTTTATTCTTGCATCACTAAATACTTGCTGAATTCCTTGCTAGTGTACTCAGTCCCATTGTCTGATCTTAGCGTTTTCAGCTTCTTGCTTGTCCTGCGTTCCACATAGTTCTTGAACTCCTTGAATTTCTCAAAAACTTCTGATTTACTTTTGAGCGTATACAGCTCACACCATTTAGAGTAGTCGTCTATGAACGTCAGGAAATAACGACTTCCTCCATTGCTGCTGGCTCTCATTGGCCCACATACGTCACTGTGTACCAATTGCAGTAACTCCGTTGATCTGGAACTCGATACTGGGAACGGCTTCTGCGATTGCTTCCCCTTGATGCAAACTTCGCATAGTTCCAGATTTTCCTTCAGGTTTGCCTTTACTCCTTGGATTTTACCCTCTTTTATGACATGCTTCAGATTATTTTCATTGTGTTGACCAAAACGCTCATGCCATTCCTTTATGCTGTTTTCCTTACTAACAGCCATGTGTCCCGATTCGATAGCTTACTCAACGTGGTACAAATCCTGCTTGTGCTTAGCAACAAAAACTGTTTTTCCATTCGCAATGTTGACTATTTCAGCTTTATCCTTTTTGAACAATATGTTGTATCCATGATCACATATTTTCGATACGGATAACAGGTTCTCTCGCAGGTCGGGAACGTACAGGGTGTTCTTAAGATTTGCAGAGAACTTGTTTGATGCCACCAGTGCTACTTGACCACTTCCTTCAATGTTAGTAGTGTCTCCATTTGCTAGCTTTAGCTGTACACATTTTGCTGCATCTACCTTCTCAAATCTCTCCATCTGTGAGCACATGTGAGACGTCGCTCCGGAATCCAAGCACCAACCCTTATACTCATTACTAAAGGTGTTGGCTGCTTCTACGTACATACTCCGATTTGCGCTGCTAGTTTCTTTTTCATCTGCCGGCTTTCTGCACTTGCAGTCAGCTGCTTTGTGGCCTTGTTTCCCACATGTATAGCACTTGAATTTAAAGTTGCTATTCTTTCCTGACTTCTTTGTGTAGGATTTCTTGTGCGCCATCAAAGCTCCCGGGACTACCTCACTTTTGTTCCTATTCCGAGCTTCGTATTCATCCAACAGTTTGATTTTCAACGTTTCTAGATCGATCAAGTTGTCCTGGGTTTCTATCGCAATTCGGAACTGCTCGTACTCCTCTGGAATGCTATACAACAGCAGGATTGTTAATAGCTCCTCTATCCGTACCAGGTCAACTTCATTTATTTTGTCCACGATGTCGAAGAACTTATCCACATGGCTTCTCATATCGCCACCCGATTCTAATTTCAACAGAATTAGCGACTTCAGCAGTGCTGCTTTACGGGCAGGGCCATTTGACTGATAAATTCCCTTTAACATTTCCCATATTTCTTTTGACGTATCGCAGTTTTTCACTTGTTTTAATTCTGACGGCAGCATTGCCAGAATTAAATCCGATTTTGCTTTTGCATCTTCTTCTAACCACTGTGCGTCATTTTCGGCATTTCTTTTATATGTACCATTCACGTACTTCCAACTATTGTTCTTTGTTAGAAGAGCCTGCACTTGAATCTTCCAGGTATCATAGTTTTCTTTGCCCAAAGGTTCTATGCGCACACTTGCGATACTCATTTTTACTTTTTTCATAAACTACTGTTCCAGTGTTTCTTTTCTGCTACACAAGCAACAACCGTTGTTTGAACACTTCTGAGAACTAACTATTTCACCACAACTTGCAATGTTCACTTATATGTACATATGTATGTACATACTTCTATTATTTCACTTGGCGCAGTGGAAGCGTGCTGGGCCCATAACCTGATGTAAATATTAATCCAGCAGATCCAATAAGTGAAAGTAATAGATGTTATTCTTTATTGTTTGTGAAAAATAACATAATTAAGTAACTCATTTACTCCTTCGTAGAAGCACTTCTTGAGCGTACATTCAGACATCGACTTCATGACTATCGATAACATTCGATAGATGTTTACATAGAAAGGTAAAGCGTGTTGCCAGATGTTCAATTCAACAATATAGAATATAATTTCCAAAATGAAAGTATGGAATGCGGTATACAGAATATCCCGAATGAAAGTAAGGATAGTTTCCTGAAAGAGTGTAAGGAAAGCAATCCCCTGAATGAGAGTAGGGTGGATGGTGAAAATAATATCCAAAATGAAAGTATGGATAATAGTATACCGAATCTCCTGAATGACAGTAAGGATGATAAAGATAGTTTCCTGAATGATAGTAAGGATGATAAACATAGTTTCCCGAATGAGAGTAAGGAAAATGATACAAATGATTTAACAAATAAAGTTACGAAAAATGTAACAAGAAGAAGTGATAGACTGAAAAATAAACCACAAATATGTTATAATGAAGATGAAGAAAATCTAAATAATTATGTAATGAACGCTCACACTATTTTCAATGAAGTACCCAATGCATTTAACGAAGTACAAGCTAGAAAAGATAAGTATTTATGGGAAGAAGCTATTAAAGAAGAATTGTTAGGTCATGAATTAAATAAGACATGGACTATTATTACAAGACCTGTAAATAAAAATATTGTAGATAGCAGATGGGTGTTTAGTTTAAAACATGACGAAACGGGTAATCCTATACGATATAAAGCAAGATTAGTTGCACGGGGTTTTACACAAAAATACCAAATAGATTACGATGAAACGTTTGCCCCTGTTGCTAGGATATCAAGTTTTCGCTTAATATTGTCAATTGCAAACCAACATAGTTTTAAAGTACATCACATGGATGTCAAAACTGCTTTTCTTAATGGTACACTGAAGGAAGATATATTTATGAAAATTCCTGAAGGGATAGTTTGCAACAATAAAAAAGTATGCTAATTAAATAAGGCTATTTACGGGCTCAAACAAGCAGCTAGATGCTGGTTTGAAGTGTTTGACCAGGCGCTAAAAGATTATAAATTTAAGAATTCACCAGTTGATCCTTGTATGTATGTTCAAGATAATGGTGATATAAATAAAAACATATATGTATTACTATATGTGGATGATTTGGTTATAGCGACATCAGATATAGAAATATTGAATAATTTTAAAGAATATTTAAAGACAAAATTTAGAATGACTGACTTGGGTGAAATAAGATACTTTATTGGAATGAAAATCGAAATTGGACAAGATGAGATATCTTTAAGCCAATCGGCATATATCAGAAAAGTTTTACTGAAGTATAATATGGAGGAATGCAAATCGGTTAGCACTCCACTTCCAATTAAAATAAACTATGAAATGCTGAACTCAGATAACAGTTACGATGCCCCTTGCCGCAGTTTAGTAGGTAGTTTAATGTACATAATGCTACGTACACGGCCTGATATAGCTACAGCCATAAATATTTTAAGTAGATACACTAATAAAAATAATTTAGAACTATGGCAAGGATTAAAAAGGATTTTATGGTATCTTAAAGGCAATATTGGCATGAAACTAACATTTAAAACAAGTAAGAAAAGTACAGTCGAACACGCCCGACCGTGTAATACTCTCTGCTTTTATTCCCAATTATAATGCTTAAATCGGTATCCGGATATTACAATAGATAGTTCTTGTATTAGAACACGTTAAAACAAAAAAAAAGCTAAGCATAATCGAACATACATGTGTTTGTCTGTATGTACATACAAATTCGTTTGACGTTAAATGTATGCACATACATATGTGTGTATGAATACTATTGGTCGGCACGACTAGCGCTGTCTCTCTCGCTCTCATTGCTCTCGAATAAAGTCTTTGTTGCTTCATTTCTTTCTTGTTTATGGTCGGATTCTTATGAAACTTTCAAGAGAGTTTGACATGATACGTCTTCAAACGAATCATAAATAACAACACTATACGATAAGAATAAATGCTTTAAAAACGGCATGCAAGTTTGAAATTTTCTTTTAATTCTTGCAGAAAAAGGGGGCATGGCAGCCCAAAATTTTTGATGTCATTGCATTTATGCTATCTCTTGGAACACGTGTACCAAAATTGGTATTCCTAGGTGCCATAGTTACTGAGATATTCGCCGAAAACATAGATTTTTTCCGAGGTATGTCCAGCTTTTTGTTCATTGTGGGCGAATAGGGCGTGGCATCGAAAAAAAAAAAGATTCTTGTATTGACTGACTAAATATCGAGTCGATAGAGACCAAATTCGAACTTGTAGCTCTTACCATCTCCGAAATCTGTTTGTTCATACGGACAGACAGACGGACAGACAGACAGACAGACAGACGGACAGACGGACAGACGGACATGGCTATATCGACTCGGCTTGTGACGCTGATCAAGAATATATATACTTTATGGGGTCTGCCACGCCTCCTTCTGCCTGTTACATACATTTGCACAAACCCAATATACTCTTGCAGAGAGTATAAAAAATTCTGATTATGAACATATATTTGTTGGATATGTTGATTCTGATTGGGGAGGAAATGAGATTGACAGAAGAAGTACAACAGGCTATCTATTTAAAATGTATAATTCCAACCTTATATGTTGGAATACTAAGAAGCAAAATTTCGTAGCAGCTTCGTCAACTGATGCAGAATACATGGCCTTATTCGAAGCAGTTAGGGAAGCGTTATGGTTAAAGTCACTCTCTGAAAGCCTAAATATTAAGTTAAGTAATCAGATTAAAATATTTGAAGACAATCACTGTTGTATCAGTATAGCCAGCAATCCATCAAGTCATAAAAGGTCAAAACACATTGATATTAAGTATCATTTTGCCAGAGAACAAATAGAGAATAATATGATTTCTATTGAGTATATTCCTACAGATAATCAGTTGGCGGACATCCTAACAGTAAATAAAGTTTTTTTAATTTTGAATTTAAAATTATATTAAAGATATTTTTTTCTTTTGACATTTATCAATTTGAATATTTTAAATTTTTTTTGTTTAATAACTTAAATTGAAACAGGTTTAAGACATATTTGTATGAATTTGAATTTATGTTATTTTTATAATGATCTGATTGGGTTTTCTCTGGGTTTTCCCAATCCTCGCAGTAAATGCTGGATCATAATGTAATACTCCCCAGAATACACACCAGTCACAGTAGAGAATATAATAACAATTAATTGTAATAATAATATAATATAAAGTAATTTTTGAGGGGGCGTGTTGGACATAACATAACTCCTTACTCAACACTTAAATGTTATGTGCAAAAATTAATCCCTCACGTGTATTACGTGCACATTGTTTTTATATGAGATATCTTCTTCTTCATTGAGTTTTTACTGTATGTAATGTGGCTGGTTGTGTTAAGAAATAAGTTTAATAAAAATCAAAGAATATATAAAATACAAATCATTCAAAGAATATAAGTGTGTTATTAATATAATTTCATGATCATCATTTAAAGATAAGGCTCAAATAACAATATTCCATTTACAGAAAATACAAAGTTAGGGGATTCAAAAGCCCAATCATTAGCGCGCTTTCACAATTTAGAGAAAAAATTTCAAAAAAATCTTAAACTGAAAGAAAATTACATTCAGTTTATGAAAGAATATATGGAGTTAGGACATATGGTTGAAACAAACGAAGTAGAAAAATATTATCTTCCTCATCAAGCGGTACTAAGACATAGTAGCCTAACAACAAAATTAAGAGTTGTTTTTGATGCTTCAGCTAAATCTACAAATGGGAAAATTCTTAATGATATCATGTGGACAGGACCAAAAGTTCAAAAAGATATTTTTGATATTATATTAAAATGCCGTAAATGGAAAGTTGTAGTCTCTTCAGATATTGAAAAAATGTACAGACAGATAAAGATTTATGAAAATGATCAAAAATATCTGAACGTGTTCTGGAGAGACTCTCCGTCCGAAAAAATAAAAACGTACAAACTTACAGCTGTTACTTATGGAACGGCATCAGCCCCGTATTTAGCAACAAAAACCTTGTTAGAAATTGCTAACGAATGTAGTAATGAAAACATTAAGGGGGAAACACTGGTTGTACCTTTGGAAAAATCGAATTTCTTTTTTTTGCATTATTTTAAAGTATAATTATTTTAGAACACGCCCCGAAAATTTCAAGCCAATCCGAAAAAAATTGGCTAAGATTTGAGCGATGAAAGAAAAGAATTGGTTCTAAAGTCCATTGGCTTGTCTGCCTTTCAGCTCGTTTTTCTCGAAACGGCTTTTGAAAATCGGTGTCCAAAATTCCTCGTAAACTAGTGGACCGATCTTTTTGAATTTTATAATAGTCATTAAGAACACAATAATCTAGTCTTTATTCGTTCGATTTTTTTTTGGACTTAAGTTAGCCGTTTTATAGCAAAAAACTGCGGTTTTTTTCATAAAAATACGATTTTTTGACTTTGACCGTCCACCATTTTATTAATTTTGAATATTTTTTCAAATCCTTCGATTAAAGACTAGATTATACATATTTTTAACTATATTCATTAAAATTTTGTTTTTCAGATAATCCATTTCATCGAAATTTTGGACACCGCAAAACCTTAATTTAAAAATTTTGATTCTTTGACGGCTATTTGCCACATAACTATGTAACATATAGTAATAGAAAAAAATTTCTCGTGATTCTTCAAGATGTGTTCTTTAATTTAATATATTGCTCGACCCATAAAGTTGTGTAGTTTTCTGTCAAAAAAGCCTCAAAAAAAAGCCTTAATATAGGCTTTTCAACCAGTGTATCCCCCTTAAGGCGATAATAAAACAAGTAAGAAAGGCTACAGTCGAGCGCGCTGACTGTCAAAGACCCCGTACTCTCCTTGTTTTCGAAATTAATATTTGAATACGACTTTAATTTAAAATTTCACTGTCGGGAATTAAACCTGCGAACTTATACTCAACTAGCAGAACACGCCGCAACACTACTAGTTGCACCACCACCTTCTTGTGAGACGGCTCCGATTATTTTCATTAAGATATAATAGTGTTAAATTATAAAAAAAAAAAAGAAAAAAAAATTTAATTTCGGAGTCTGTGCCGGGCTTCGAACCGCAGGTCTTGAGTTTACATACAAGTGCGAAAAATAATGACAAGCATCATCCCTACTACCTGGACCACGGTCGCTTTGCAAACTACTGCGGCTAATGTATAGATAAACATACAGTTATCTCTTTTCTTTCAACCACGTGCATTGACAATGCGCTTCAATGGACACTTTGTTACCAAATTGCTCAGTTGTTTATAGTTGGATTATCAGGGGAGTTTGATATGATTTGTCTTTAAACGAATCTTAAATTACAACACTGTACAATAAGGACAAATACCTTAAAAACGGCATCGAAATTGAAAATTTTATTTTTTCTTTTTGTGGAAAAAGGGGGCGTGGCAGCAAATAATTTTAATGGTACTGCGTACCCAAATTGGTGGTCGTAAGTGCCATAGTTACGGATATATTCGCGGAAAACATCATTTTTTTTCGAGGTGTCTTTGGTTTTTTGCTTATTGCGGGGGCGGTGGGGGGCGTGGCGCAGATTTGAAATAAACTTGATCTGCTCGCGAAAGTTACTGAATTTTTATTACAAATTTGGTGGTTCTAGCTCTTGTAGTTTAAAAGATCCAGGTGTTCATACAGACGGACGGACGGACGGACGGACAGACGGACATTGCTATATCGACTCGGCTGTTAATGCTGATCAAGAATATATATACTTTATGGGGTCGGAAAAGCTTCCTTCTGCCTGTTACGCACATTTGGCTTCTGACAAACCTAATAGACCCCTATACTCTTTTTTAAGAGTACGGGATCTAAAAAGATTTTTATATGGACGACCTAATGACAGCCGCCAATACAATTCAAGAAGCTAAAGAAATTGTAAAATTTATTTCGCTTAAATTAGATAATGTGGGGTTTAATTTAAGGAAATGGATCTCAAATAAGCCTGCCGTATTAGCAAGCGTAGGATGTTCGGATGACAAAAAATATTAATCTTCGAGGAGAACGAATCAATAAAGACGTTAGGGTTACAATGGGAACTTATTAAATATAAGTTAAAATTTAATATTCGATGTGAACAAATGAAGAACGTAAATAAAAGAGCAGTTTTGTCCACATTAGCTAAAATCTACGATCCATTAGGTTGGCTATCTCCGGTAACTATAGTCGGTAAAATATTTATGCAGAAACTATTTTTAATGTATTTACAGTGTATTGACTCAAATACATGGGTTTGCAGATGCCTCTGAAAAAGCATACGCAGCAGTTGTGTATGCAAAAATTGGTTGTTCAGTAATGATAATAACAAGTAAGAGCAAAGTTAATCCAAAAAAGAATAGAAACGAGTTAGAGTTATGTGCAGCTTATCTTTTATCAAAATTTATGGAAAGAATAAATGAAGCCTTGGGAATAAGTACAAAGGCTTATGCATGGAGCGACTCCACGATCACTCTTGCTTGGATAGGAAATACTGCTAATAGAAACAAATTTATTAAGCGTAGAACAGATGGCATCCAAAAATTGAAGGAAATAGAATGGGGACATGTGAAATCAGAAGATAAACCAGCAGATATAGCGTCAAGGGGAATAGATGCAGATAAGCTAAAAAACTGTGACATTTGGTGGACTGGACCTCATTGGCTTGCGAACTCAATTGAATATTGGCCAAAAAATTAAAATTCGGAAACTAATACATTAGTTTGTACAACCATTTTAAATAATAATTCGGAAATTATTCAGAAATTGACAGAAAAGTTCTCTTGTATAGGAAAGCGCGCCGACTGTAAAAGACCCCGTACTCTCCTTGTATTCGAAATTAATATTTGAATACGGCTGTAATTTAAAATTTAAGTTATAAAATTAATTAAAATTAAAAAAAAATTTGAATCAGTCACTGATGAGATTCGCAAGTTCCATACCATGCCCTACTAGTTACAACCCTACTAGTTGGCAGAAATTAGATTATTTTCATTTATATATAATAATGTAGTTATTTAAAAAATAAAAAAATAATTAAATTTCTGGTTCTGTGCCGTGTTCGAACCGCAGACCATTGGCTGTTGCACCAGGTAAAATTCTTTATTTACATTTTTGTTTGAAATTTAAAAAAGTATATTAATAAACTCCACTGTCGGGAATTGAACCTGCGAACTTATACGCAAGATATATAACGCGCATCAGTCGCACCATATAATAATGATATTATATAAGAAGCACTAAAAAAAAAAATTTAATTTCTGAGTCTGTGCCGGATTCGAACCGCAGACCATTGGCTTAGAAACAAACGACTAACCACAACCCATCCCTGTTGCACTTGTTAATATTGTATATTTACATTTTTTTTTTAATTTAAAAAAGTATATTAGAAAATTTCAATGTCGGGAATTGAACCTGCGAACTTATACTCCACTTGCAGAACACGCTGCAACACTACTAATTGCACCACCACCTCCTTGTGAGACGGCTCCGATTATTTTCATTAAGATATAATAGTGCTAAATTAAAAAAAAAAACAAGTAAGAAAGGCTACAGTCGAGCGCGCCGGCTGTAAAAGACCCCGTACTCTCCTTGTATTCAAAATTAATATTGAATGCGACTGTAATTTAAAATTTAAGTTTTAAAATAAAATTTAAAAAAAAAATCTAGTTAGTGATGGGATTCGAACCCGCGCTACCTGAAGCAGCATAACATCTTTCAACCCTACTAGTTGCACCACACCATTCATTTTGTAAAAATACGTATTTACATTTATATATAATAATGCAGTTACATAAAAAAAAAGAAAAATTAAATTACTGGGTCTGTGCCCGGGCAAATACCACCACCACCTAGGCCACACTCTGTTTGGTAACTGTCGTGACTAATATAAGTAAATATAGAGTTATCTCTTTTCTTTCGACCACGTACACATAAATTACATTTATACAATTTTACAATTTAAACGCCAAACGACTAACTGCAATCCTACAGTGTTCCACCAGTTAATATTGTATATTAACATTTTTGTTTGAAATTTAAAAAAGTATATTAATAAATTTCACTGTCAGAAATTGAACCTGCGAACTTATACGAAACTTGCGGAACACGCCGCAACACTATCAATAGCACCACGCCCCACATTTAACACAAGTCCGATTATTATCATTTACATATAATAATGTTGTTATATAACAAGTACAAAAAAAAAAACAAGTAAGAAAGGCTACAGTCGAGCGCGCCGACTGTAAAAGACCCCGTACTCTCCTTGTATTCGAAATCAATATTTGAATACGGCTGTAATTTAAAATTTAAGTTATAAAATTAAATTTAAACAAGAAAGAAAAGTACAGTCGAACACGCCCGACCGTATAATACTCTCTGCTTTTATTCCCAATTATAATGCATAAATCGGTATCCGGATATTACAATAGATAGTTCTTGTATTAGAACACGTTAAAACAAAAAAAAAAAAAAAAACATAAGCATAATCGAACATACATGTGTTTGTCTGCATGTACATACAAATTCGTTTAACTTTAAATGTATGCACATATATATGTGTGTATGAATACTCTCTCTCGCACTAATTGCTCTCGAATAAAATCTTTGTTGCTTAATTTCTTTCTTGTTTATGGTCGGATTTTTATGAAACTTTCTGGAGAGTTTGACATGATACGTCTTCAAACGAATCATAAATAACAACACTGTACGATAAGAATAAATGCTTAAAAAACGGCATGCAAGTTTGAAATTTTCTTTTATTTCTTGCGGAAAAAGGGGGCGTGGCAGCCCAAAACTTTTGATGTCATTGCATTTACGCGGTCTTTAGGAACACGTGTACCAAAATTGGTATTCCTATGTGCCATAGTTACTGAGATATTCGCCGAAAACATAGATTTTTTCCGAGGTGTGAAGGGTTTTTTACTCATTGTGGGCGAATGGGGCGTGGCATCGAAAAAAAAAAAAGATTCTTGTATTGACTGACTAAATATCGAGTCGATTGAGACCAAACTCGAACTTGTAGCTCTTACCATCTCTGAAATCTGTGTGTTCATACGGACGGACAGACGGTCAGACGGACAGACGGACATGGCTATATCGACTCGGCTTGTGATGCTGATCAAGAATATATATACTTTATGGGGTCTGCCACGCATCCAATATAGTTGTTTATAGTTGGAGTTTTATGCAACTTTCAGGGTAGTTTAATATGATTTGTCTTTAAACAAATTTTGAATTACAATACTGTACTATATTAGCAAAGCTTTAAAAACGACATGAAAGTTTTGAAAAGTTTTTTAGTTCGTGTGGGAAAAGGGGGCGTGGCAGACCAAAATTTTTAATGATGTTGCATTTCTGCTGTTTCTAGGTACCTGCGTACCAGAATTGGTGTTCCTAAGTGCTATAGTTACGAAAATATTCGCCGAAAACATCAATTTTTTTCGAGGTGTGTCTAGTTTTTTGCTTATTGCGGGGGCGGTGGGGGGCGTGGCGCAGATTTGAAATAAACTTGATCTGCTCGCGAAAGTTACTGAATTTTTATTACAAATTTGGTGGTTCTAGCTCTTGTAGTTTAAAAGATCCAGGTGTTCATACAGACGGACGGACAGACGGACATTGCTATATCGACTCGGCTGTTGATGCTGATCAAGAATATATATACTTTATGGGGTCGGAAAATCTTCCTTCTGCCTGTTACGCACATTTCGCTTCTGACAAACCTAATAGACCCCTATACTCTTTTTTAGAGTACGGGGTCTAAAAAAAACAAGTAAGAAAGGTTACAGTCGAGCGCGCCGACTGTAAAAGACCCCGTACTCTCCTTGTATTCGAAATTAATATTTGAATACGACTGTAATTTAACTAGTTGCGCCACTAGTTGCGGCACTCCATACATTTGACATCAATCCGATTATTTTCATTTACATATCAAAAATGTATATAAAACATAAAACAAAATTTTTAATTTCTGAGTCTGTGCCGGGTTCGAAACGCAGACCATTGGTTTAGAAACAAACGACTAACCACAACCCAACCCTGTTGCACTAGTTAATATTGTATATTTACATTTTTTTTTAAATTTAAAAAAGTATATTGGAAAATTTCAATGTCAGGAATTGAACCTGCGAACTTATACTCAACTTGCAGAACACGCCACACGCAACACTACTAATAGCACCACCACCTCCTTGTGATACGGCTCCGATTATTTTCATTAAAATATAATAGTGCTAAATTAAAAAAAAAAACAAGTAAGAAAGGCTACAGTCGAGCGCGCCGACTATAAAAGACCCCGTACTCTCGTTGTATTGGAAATTAATATTTGAATACGAATGTAATTTAAAATTTAAGTTTTAAAATTAAATTTAAAAAAAAAATTTTAAATCAGTCACTGATGGGATTTGAACCCGCGCTTACTGACGCAAGTTCCATATCATGCTGCCCTACTAGTTGCACCACTACATTCATTACGCGCTTCATGGGCTACTTTGTTGTCTAATTGTTCAGTTGTTTATAGTTGGATTTTTATGCAACTTTCAGGTTAGTTGGATATAATTTGTCTTTAAACAAATTTTGAACTACAATACCGTACTATAGTACCTTATGATATAATTTGTCTTTAAACGAATCTTAAATTACAACACTGTACGATGAGGACAAATGCCTTAAAAACAACATCGAAAATGAAAATTTTATTTTTTTCTTGTGGAAAAAGGGGGCGTGGCAGCAAAGAAATTTTAATGGCACTGCATTTATGCTGTCCCTAGGAACCTGCGTACCCAAATAGGTGGTCGTAAGTGCCATAGTTACGGAGATATTCGCGAAAAACGTCAATTTTTTTCGAGGTGTCTTTGGTTTTTTGCTTATTGCGGGGGCGGTGGGGGGCGTGGCGCAGATTTGAAATAAACTTGATCTGCTCGCGAAAGTTACTGAATTTTTATTACAAATTTGGTGGTTCTAGCTCTTGTAGTTTAAAAGATCCAGGTGTTCATACAGACGGACGGACAGACGGACATGGCTATATCGACTCGGCTGATCAAGAATATATAAACTTTATGGGGTCGGAAAAGCTAGCTTCTGCTTGTTACGCACATTTGGCTTCTGACAAACCTAATACACCCCTATACTCTTTTTAAGAGTACGGGGTCTAAAAAAACATCTTTAATTTCTGAGTCTGTGCCGGGGTTCGAACCGCAGGTTTTGTGTTTACAAACAAGTGCCTGGCCCAAGCCAGTGTTATTCCTTTTCTTTCAGCCACGTGCATTCACAACGCGCTTCAATTGATAATTTGTTACCTAATTGCTCAGTTGTTTATAGTTGGAGTTTTATGCAACTTTCAGGGTAGTTTAATATGATTTGTCTTTAAACAAATTTTGAATTACAATACTGTACTATATTAGCAAATGCTTTAAAAACGACATGAAAGTTTTGAAAAGTTTTTTAGTTCGTGTGGGAAAAGGGGGCGTGGCAGACCAAAACTTTTAATGACTTTGCATTTCTGCTGTTTCTAGGTACCTGCGTATTGGTGTTCCTAAGTGCCATAGTTACGGAGATATTCGCCGAAAACATCAATTTTTTCCGAGGTGTGTCTAGTTTTTTGCTTATTGCGGGGGCGGTGTGGGGCGTGGCGCAGATTTGAAATAAACTTGATCTGCTCGCGAAAGTTACTGAATTTTTATTACAAATTTGGTGGTTCTAGCTCTTGTAGTTTAAAAGATCCAGGTGTTCATACAGACGGACGGACAGACGTACAGACGGACATTGCTAAATCGACTCGGCTGTTGATGCTGATCAAGAATATATATACTTTATGGGGTCGGAAAAGCTTCCTTCTGCCTGTTACGCACATTTGGCTTCTGACAAACCTAAAAGACCCCTATACTCTTTTTAAGAGTACGGGGTCTAAAAAGAAAGTATTCCCAGCATATTTAACGGTGAATGAGATAATGTTTGCTCGATATTTGATAATTAAGCAACAGATCAGAAAAGAGATATAGAAACAAAAAGCAAGATATTAAGCTTTGACCCGTTTTTAGATGAAAATGTGTTAATAAGAGTGGGTGGCAGATTAAGAAACTCTAATGCATGTTTTCATGTGAAACATCCCTTAATTTTAAAAGAAAATCACTTTACAGAGTTGATAATAAACAAATAAGAAAAGTACAGTCGAACGCGCCCGACCGTATAATACTCTCTGCTTCTATTCCCAATTATAATGTTAAAATCAGTATCCGGATATTACAATAGATAGTTCTTGTATTAGAACACGTTACAAAAAAATGACAATTTATAATCGAACATACATATGTTTGTGTTTATGCACATACAAATTCGTTTGACGTTATATGTATGCACATATATATGTATATATGTGTGTATGTATACTGTTGCCGCCACACATGCATTAAAAGAGTTCGAGTATATGCCTGTATGTTTCTGTCACGCTCGCACTCATGCATTGACCTAAATATTAACTTTATAATCGGTATCTCTTTTCTTTGTTGTTGGATTTTTATGCAACTTTCAGCATAGTTTGATATTAATTGTCTTCAAAGGAATCATAAATAACAATACTCTACGATAACAACAAATGCCTTTAAAACGGCATGCAAGTTTAAAAAGTTTTTTTTTTTTCTTACGGAAAAAGGGGGCGTGGCAGTCCAAAATCTTAAGAGGCAATGTATTTATGCTGTCTTTAGGAATATGCGTACCAAAATTGGTATTCCTAAGTGCCGTAGTTACTGAGATATTCGCTTTAAACATCTATTTTTTCCGAGGTGTGCCCAGTTTTTTGCTCATTGTGGGCGAATGGGGCGTGGCTCAAAAAAAAAAAAGATTCTTGTATTGACTGACTAAATATCGAGTCGATAGAGACCAAACTCGAATTTGTAGCTCTTACCATCTCTGAAATCTGTTTGTTCATACGGACAGACAGACAGACAGACGGACAGACAGACGGACAGACGGACATGGCTATATCGACTCGGCTTGTGATGCTGATCAAGAATATATATACTTTATGGGGTCTGCCACGCCTCCTTCTGCCTGTTACATACATTTGCACAAACCCAATATACTCTTGCAGAGAGTATAAAAAGGCACATAGAGAAACATTGCATGGTGGACTTAACCTGATGAGTACATATATCCAAAGGCGATATTGGATATTAGAAATAGTTTAAAGAAACAGTTAATAGAGTGTATAAGTTGTTCGAGAAATCGGCAGACGACAGCAGAACAGATAATGGGAGACCTTTCAAAATATAGAATTACACCAGATTACCCATTTCTTAATACTGGAGTAGATTACGCTGGGCCTTACCACATAAAATGTTCTAAAAACAGGCGAACTAAGTCGTATAAAGGCTACATTGCTGTTTTTGTATGTATGGCAACCAAAGCTCTCCATCTGGAAGTTGTAAGTAATCTTACAACAGATGCATTTTTAACAGCCTTAAAAAGATTTATATTTAGCAAGGAGAGGAAAATGTGCAAATATTTACTCCGACAATGGAACAAACTTTGTGGGGGCTGCATGAAAAATAATGAAGGCTTTCAAAAAGACAGAGAACTACACAACTTTATTGATCGAGCGATATATCAAATTAAAGAATACATCTTGAAGAATAACGAGAAATTTTTTTCTATTACTATATGTTACATAGTTATGGGGCAAATAGCCGTCAAAGAATCAAAACTTTAAAATTAAGGTTTTGCGGTGTCCAAAATTGCGGTGAAATGGATTATCTGAAAAACAAAATTTTGATGAATATAGTTAAAAATATGTATAATCTAGTCTTTAATCGAAGGATTTGAAAAAATGTTCAAAATTAATAAAATGGTGGACGGTCAAAGTCAAAAAATCGTATTTTTATGAAAAAACCGCAGTTTTTTTGCTATAAAACGGCTAAAAAAAAAAAAAATCGAACGAATAAAGACTAGATTATTGTGTTCTTAATGAGTATTATAATATTCAAAGATCGGTCCACTAGTTTTCGAGAAATTTTGGACACCGATTTTCAAAAGCCGTTTCGAGAAAAACGCGCTGAAAGGCAGACATGCCAGTGGACTTTAGAACAAATTATTTTCTTTCATCGCTCATATCTCAGCCAATTTTTTTCGGATTGGCTTGAAATTTTCGGGGCGTGTTCTAAAATAATTGTACCTTAAAATAATGCAAAAAAAATTAGATTTTTTCAAAGGTACAACCAGTGTTTCGCCCTTAAATCCGTAAAATATCATTTAAAAAGAACAATTGGTGATACGATTTTAACTTATGAAGAATTTGCAACTCTCTTATGTCAAATTGAAGGGGTATTAAATTCTCGTCACATATACACAAGTGGTGAAGATATTGAAGACATGGAAACACCTGGCCATTTTCTTATTTGTAGGCCAAATTTGGAAGCAGTAGAGTCTCCAAACGATAAGAAGATAAACAATTTAGACAGATGGAAATTAATCAAAAGGATTAAAAATTAATTTTGGTTAAAATAGAAAGATGATTATTTACATACCTTGCAACAAAGGAATAAGTGGAGACGTGAAAATAAAAATATGGAAAAAGGGCAAATAGTTTTACTCATATCAGAAAACTGTCATCCAGCCAAGGAAAATCGAGGAAGGTTACAAAGGCGCGAAGGAAAAAATTAGAGTAGCGAAGATAAAAGTACAAGAAGAACTAGTAACGCGTCCTATTAGCAAAATATGTCCTCCTATTGGAGTCCAAGAGTCAAGAGAAGACTTTAAGAATAAACAACATTCAACTAGACGAGGTACGTTTTCAAAAATTGGAGTATACTTATCCATGATAATGTTAATGTTGATATGTCAAATGTCCAATGCGGTGCCAATCAAGACCGAAATAAAGAAATGGACAGTTGGAAAAAGTCAACAGTACAGCATCAATATACTTAGATCCGATGGGTGATATAGAGGTAATAACGTCTTCATAGGATTTAGTAGTATTTTATGACATGGACACTTACTTCGATATGATAGAGAAAGAAAAAGAAATAAAAATAAAGATGATATTGATTTGTAGAAAACTGCATGATTTCGATCAATGTAATTTAGTCCTGAATAACATGCAAAGGCAAATTGATAACCTTGAAGAAAACAAGAGCCTTTTTATGACGCAGAAAACACCAAGACAGAAAAGATCACCCTTAGATTTTGCCAGATCCATATATCATATGATTTTTGGGCTCATGGATGCCGACGATAGAAATCAGATGGAAGAAAATATGATAGTGTTATTAGAGAATCAACATAACATAGACAATCTAGCTAAAAACAAGCTTCAGTTATTGATTCCAAAGAAAACATCCTTATACAAACAGTAGATGAAATAAACAAAAATTTTTACAGCTTCTTAAAGAAAGCTATTTTGTATATAAAGAATCGATAAAGTTTTTTATGATTACAAAACAGTTGAACTCAGAAGCAGCGCTGAACAAATGTAAGCACTGGCAACAAAATAATCGAATTTGTGAACGAAACTGGCCATGAAATAATGCAAATGATGACTCTTGCGTAGTCTCACCTTTTAAGCCGAATAGATTATCTAATTGTTTTTATAAAAAAAATCCTCTTCTTCAAACTATTGTGTTGAATTAAATAGGAATGGTAGTTGGCTGGTTGGGATCCATTAAGATCTCCAGTTATCAACCATTCAGTAGATATAGATCAATTAAAGAATGAGCTAAACGAAATTAAAAATCATTTTGAATTAAAAAACCTTAATTTTCATCATGTATCCGGTCACCTGTCATTGGGAATCTGTTTAATAATATTGAAAAATCGAAATCGAAAAAAAGGTTAAATAAAACAAATTACAACTCAAATATAATTACAATTTATTTTAACAACTATAAAGGACAGCGGTGTACGGAAAGCCGTGTCGGTGGTTGAAAAGCAAGCGATCGATTTAACAACGAGACGAATCTGAGACTTGCTGCTGCGCTTACATTTGCGCAGAGCTCTTAGGCTAACTTAGTATAAGAGAAATTTTACATGCTGTAAGGCGGGCTTTCGGAAACCCGTCTTACATTATATAGAATTTGTAGTATGTAAGAAGAATTTGTAGTACGTAAGAAGGATTTGTAGTATGTAAGAAGGATTTGTAGTATGTAAGAAGAATTGGTAGTAGGTAAGGAAATTTGGTAGTAACATAAGGAATTTGTATAATATGTTGTTGGTATTAATTAAAGCGTTTATGACAATAAATTAAAAGACACTGTAGGAGCTCAAATTATAAACGTTGCGCTTTATTCATTGGCAAATATCTTCAACTTCTTTTGCTAACTTCTTATGCGTGAGTGTACATATATAAAACTAGTGCTGCCAGATCACTTACATAACATGTGATGCTGCCAGATCGTTCTTTACGTTAACATTAACTTAACAGATTTTGTGTTGCCATACAATAATATAGATTATTTTCAACACCTCTTCTCAATACAAAATTTCATTCATTTTTATGTATTGTGTTTTAAACCAATCATGTTTAACAATTTCATATGTTTCTGCTTATTTAAATTCTTAGTACAAATATCTGCAATCATATTACCTGTGTCGACATATTTCAAAACTATTTCTTCATTATTTATTAACTCTCTTATAAAGTGATACCTTATGTCGATATGTTTGCTTCTTGCATGATACATATGATTTTTCGCTAAGTGTTGTGCGCTAATATTGTCGCCATATATACACAACGGGTGATCTTCAGGAAAAACGCCTATCTCCTTGACAAGTCGTCTTAAATACACCGCTTCTTTTGCTGCCGCAGCCATCGCCATGTACTCCGCTTCTGTGCTGCTTAGGGCAACCGTGGTCTGCTTATGTGATTCCCAAGAAAATGCCGCTCCAGCTAAGAAAAACATATATCCTGTAAAAGATTTGCGATCTATTACATTACCTCCCCAATCGGCATCAGAATAACCTTCCATGGGTTTGTCCGTTTTATAATAATGTAGCTTAATGTTCTTCGTGCTGGACAAGTAACGCAGTATGTGCTTTGCTGCATTATCATCTTCGCTCGACGGATTCCTATTCTTTTGAGATAGCTTTGACACCGAATGTAATATATCTGGTCGAGTAGATATAGCCAAGTACATTAAACTTCCAATAAGAGCCTGGTATTTAGTTGCATCAACCAGTTTGGAGTCATCTGAAGCTCTCACTTGATAGCCAGTATCCAATGGAGTTGCCGCCGATCTGCAGTTCTGCATATTATACTGATATAGCAGCATATCAATATATTTTGATTGACCCACAATCACGTCACCAGTTTGACCAGAACGTTCGATTTCAAATCCAAGGAAACTGCTTATTGGTCCTTTGTTGACTGACTTAAACTGTTTTCCTATGTACAGCTTGATGTCTTCTAAGTCCTTCTTATCTTTGCTTGCGATAAGTATGTCATCGACGTATACTGCAACGAGGTTTATATTTTTCCCATTTGACATTGTATACAAACACGGTTCGTTGCTACAAGGTACGAAACCATACTCCTTTAGGACACAATCCAGTTTAGTGTTCCATTCACGTCCAGACTGTTTCAATCCGTAGATAGCTTTGTTTAATTTAGCTACTCGCTTAGGATATTTCTTGTTGACAAACATATTGGGCTGCATCATGTATATTTCGTCGCTTAATTCGCCATTAAGGTATGCTGTGCATCCATTTGGTGTAAATATAATTGGAGCTGCGCAGCAAGCGCGAATCGATTTATGAAACCATTTACATCTCCTTTAACGCTGTATACCCATTTGCATCCAATAGTTTTCTTGCCGGGTGGCAAATCGAACAATGTCCATGTTTTGTTAGCCACCAGAGAGTCATACTCGATCTGCATAGCCTTCTTCCAGTTGTCAGAATTCTGTGATGCCAACGCGGTCTTCCGGGTCCATATCTGGGTTCAGCTTCAACGTCGCTCGAAGGTTCTTGTAAAACTTCAGAATCCTCTTCTAAGCTGTGATACGCTTCGCCATCCGCATCATCTCCCATTTCTGCATTATCTTCAACGTCCGCTTGTTCAGTATCTGCATCTTTTATTTCATCAAACTCCTGCTGCACCATCCAAGATACATCTATGTTGTTTTGATTTCCCATTAACAGATCTTCATCAAACTTAACGTCTCGTTTAATTACAACTGCTTGTAGTTCAGGATCGTATAGCCTGTAACCTTTAGTCGCTGTACTATATCCTACTAAAATGTACTCCTTGCCTTTTTCAGCAAACTTCCGTTTCTGTGTTTTATCCAGACCCACAGCAAAACACCCAAATGTTTTTAAATGTTTTACTACCGGTTTTCTTTCAAACCATATTTCGAAAGGTGTGGCATCTTGTAATGCTCTTGTTATTGTGCGATTCCTTAAGTAAGTTGCACATTCACACGCTTCCGCCCAAAACTTCTCTTCAAGTCCTGAATGAACTAACAAGCATCGTGCCATTTCTACTAATGTTCGATTAAAGCGCTCAGCTACGCCATTCTGTTGCGGCGTATGTGGCACTGTTAGTTGTCGCTTTATACCCTCATCTTGTAAGTACTTATTAAATTCCTTACTTAAATATTCACCGCCATTATCACTTCTAAGTGTTTTTATTTTACGTCCTGTTTGCTTCTCAACATAAGATTTGTAGCACTTGAAATGTTGGAATACCTCACTTTTGTTTTTCATAAAAAATACTGTCGTGTATCTTGACTTATCGTCAATAAACGTTAACAAATACTTTGACCCGCCGATAGATTTTGTATTAAATGGTCCGCACACATCGGTGTGTATTATTTCCAAAATATTTTTCGCACGATAACTTGCCTCTGTGAAAGGTTGCGAACAAATTTTACTTTTCATACAAGACACACAAGTATGATTAACTTTTGGTTGTAGTTTTTCAATACCTTGTACCATTTCATTGGCTATCATTTTTTGAAGACTGCATATTTATGTGTCCGAATCTATTATGCCACTTTGTTACGTTTTCAACACATGATACCAGTGCTGCCAGATTCTTCCAAGCTAAAATTGCTAGATTTGGAAAAAAAAAAATTGCTAAAAATTGCTAAAAATTTTCTGAAAATTGCCAGAAAAATTGCTAAGTCATTAAAATGTTAATTTTCAAAAAAAATACATGTTTATTCAAAGAAACGTAAAAATTAGTACTGACAACACTTAAATTAAAGCAAATTAATCAACTCAATTTAGCTTTACGCCTATTGAGGATTTGCAATAGGCACAATAAGCATGTGTTGGATCAGTGCAATCCTTACGAGTCCCTTGCTTGAACTCCTCATCTTGAAGCAAGGCATCACGAAAATTTTGCTTTTAAATTTTTGGAATTTTGATCGCTTTACCATCACCAAACAAATTAAAAGATTTGTTAAACGCTACAAGTTGTTCATATAATAGAACCTCTGAATTAAAAATATGTTCCGATATTTGGGATATCAATTGTAATTTCTACAATCGATGACAAAAAGTTAAAAATATTCAAAAACTCTGAAGAAAAACATAAAATTTGCATTTTTTATAACAAAATTGCTAAAATTGCTAAGAAAAAGTAAAAAGTTGCTAGATTTGTTGCTAATAGCATTTTGAAAAGAAAAGTTGCAAATTTTTTCAAAAGTTGCCAGATCTAGCAACTAAATTGCTAAACTGGCAGCACTGCATGATACATTTATAGATTGGTTAAAGTTTTTAAAAATATACAATCCGCTTTCTTTATTGGCAATTACGATCACTTCATTATTATCTGTAATTTTTATAATTGCATATTTCTTGCCAAAATTAATTTGAAGCCCGTTTTCTGTTCCTGTGCTTACTGAGAAAAAATTTGCTTGTAATTCCGGGATTATTCTTGTAACACATTTTTAGATTAAAATCTGATTTATTTGTTTTTACGCGCACTGTTCCAATACCAATTGCATTAATTGATTTATTTCCAGCAACTAGCACTTTTTCGTCAGTTTCTGTATACTTTACGAACAGCTCTCGATTGTTGCAAATATGTGCGGTAGCTCCACTGTCTACGCACCATTCGTCACTATTTGCATTAGTTTGTGTAGAAAAAAGAGCAACTTTCTGCGACACACACACGATCGGGGATTTTTCTTTGTTTCATTTTTTACTGTTTCTTCTTCACTTTGCTTCTTTTCCTTATTCTTGTTTTGGCGACACGCTGCCGCATAGTGTCCGCGTTTACCGCATACATAACATTTTCCTTTACTATCGATTCGTTTCGTTTCTCTTTCTCTGTTCTTCACCACATACGCTTGTTGTACACCGTTTTCGTCTTTAGCTTGTTTTCGTCGATCTGCTTCTTCCAATAATTTATTTCGCAATATGTTGAAACTTGGAAGCTCATCACGAATTTCAATTGCTATCACGAAATTCTCAAACGATTGTGGCAAGCTTGATAGTAATATAATGACAACCACTTCATCACTCGGCACAACATTAACTTCTTTAAGTTTATCAATTATCATTTCAAAGTCATTTACGTATTGAACCAAATTAGCATCCTCAGACAAACGAAGATTTAATAAAGATTTATACAAAGACACTTTTCTTGCTGGCCCACTAGGTTCATGTACTTCTTAAAGTCTTTGCCAAGCCTCTGCAGACGTTCTGCAACTTTTAATGTAGTTCAACTGGGATGATTTTACACTTATGGTAATTGTTGCCAATGCCTTTTCATCATCTCTTTCCCAATTAGTCGCATTTTCTTCCGTCTTTACCTCGACACCACTAGTAATTTTCCATGCACCGGAATGTATTAACACACTACGCATCTGGACACACCAAATATTGTAATTTTTATCGTCTAGTTTGTCAATTGAATACAGATTATTATTTGCCATGTTGTTTCATTATTTATTTTCTGACACACAAAAAATATATAATTAGCTGGACACACCAAGCCTACGTTGTGGCTCTATTTCGCACTGTCTTTTTGATTAAGTTCTGGGCCTATAACCTGTTGTTGGTATTAATTAAAGCGTTTATGACAATAAATTAAAAGACACTGTAGGAGCTCAAATTATAAACGTTGCGCTTTATTCATTGGCAATATCTTCAACTTCTTTTGCTAACTTCTTGTGCGTGAGTGTACATATATAAAACTAGTGCTGCCAGATCACTTACATAACATGTGATGCTGCCAGATCGTTCTTTACGTTAACATTAACTTAACAGATTTTGTGTTGCCATACAATAATATAGATTATTTTCAACATAATATAGGGAATTTTGTAGCGAGTAGGGACATTCGCCAGTATTAAAAAGTTCTAAAAGAACAAGTAAATGTAATGCAATTATCGATAGGAGTTGATGAGACTGGCGGCGCCCTCTGTCGGGAGCGCGGGGAGCGGTCGGGTGCAACTCTGCACAAAAGCTCAGTGGTGGAGAGAGAGCTTTCGTGGTGGAGTTGCATCAGGACAGCTTCCGCGCTACGTGATCGAGAGCATCGCCAGCAACTTTGCGATCGAGTCGAGTAGAAGACAGTCGTGCGCGCTAAGCGACAGAAAAAAAGGAGATAAACCGTAAGTAGAACAAATGAGCATGTGCGAAGAGAAATAAATGTGAAATTAAAAGAACAAAAGAACATTTGACATTGTATACAAACACGGTTCGTTGCTACAAGGTACGAAACCATACTCCTTTAGGACACAATCCAGTTTAGTGTTCCATTCACGTCCAGACTGTTTCAATCCGTAGATAGCTTTGTTTAATTTAGCTACTCGCTTAGGATATTTCTTGTTGACAAACATATTGGGCTGCATCATGTATATTTCGTCGCTTAATTCGCCATTAAGGTATGCTGTGCATCCATTTGGTGTAAATATAATTGGAGCTGCGCAGCAAGCGCGAATCGATTTATGAAACCATTTACATCTCCTTTAACGCTGTATACCCATTTGCATCCAATAGTTTTCTTGCCGGGTGGCAAATCGAACAATGTCCATGTTTTGTTAGCCACCAGAGAGTCATACTCGATCTGCATAGCCTTCTTCCAGTTGTCAGAATTCTGTGATGCCAACGCGGTCTTCCGGGTCCATATCTGGGTTCAGCTTCAACGTCGCTCGAAGGTTCTTGTAAAACTTCAGAATCCTCTTCTAAGCTGTGATACGATTGTTGCAAATATGTGCGGTAGCTCCACTGTCTACGCACCATTCGTCACTATTTGCATTAGTTTGTGTAGAAAAAAGAGCAACTTTCTGCGACACACACACGATCGGGGATTTTTCTTTGTTTCATTTTTTACTGTTTCTTCTTCACTTTGCTTCTTTTCCTTATTCTTGTTTTGGCGACACGCTGCCGCATAGTGTCCGCGTTTACCGCATACATAACATTTTCCTTTACTATCGATTCGTTTCGTTTCTCTTTCTCTGTTCTTCACCACATACGCTTGTTGTACACCGTTTTCGTCTTTAGCTTGTTTTCGTCGATCTGCTTCTTCCAATAATTTATTTCGCAATATGTTGAAACTTGGAAGCTCATCACGAATTTCAATTGCTATCACGAAATTCTCAAACGATTGTGGCAAGCTTGATAGTAATATAATGACAACCACTTCATCACTCGGCACAACATTAACTTCTTTAAGTTTATCAATTATCATTTCAAAGTCATTTACGTATTGAACCAAATTAGCATCCTCAGACAAACGAAGATTTAATAAAGATTTATACAAAGACACTTTTCTTGCTGGCCCACTAGGTTCATGTACTTCTTAAAGTCTTTGCCAAGCCTCTGCAGACGTTCTGCAACTTTTAATGTAGTTCAACTGGGATGATTTTACACTTATGGTAATTGTTGCCAATGCCTTTTCATCATCTCTTTCCCAATTAGTCGCATTTTCTTCCGTCTTTACCTCGACACCACTAGTAATTTTCCATGCACCGGAATGTATTAACACACTACGCATCTGGACACACCAAATATTGTAATTTTTATCGTCTAGTTTGTCAATTGAATACAGATTATTATTTGCCATGTTGTTTCATTATTTATTTTCTGACACACAAAAAATATATAATTAGCTGGACACACCAAGCCTACGTTGTGGCTCTATTTCGCACTGTCTTTTTGATTAAGTTCTGGGCCTATAACCTGTTGTTGGTATTAATTAAAGCGTTTATGACAATAAATTAAAAGACACTGTAGGAGCTCAAATTATAAACGTTGCGCTTTATTCATTGGCAATATCTTCAACTTCTTTTGCTAACTTCTTGTGCGTGAGTGTACATATATAAAACTAGTGCTGCCAGATCACTTACATAACATGTGATGCTGCCAGATCGTTCTTTACGTTAACATTAACTTAACAGATTTTGTGTTGCCATACAATAATATAGATTATTTTCAACATAATATAGGGAATTTTGTAGCGAGTAGGGACATTCGCCAGTATTAAAAAGTTCTAAAAGAACAAGTAAATGTAATGCAATTATCGATAGGAGTTGATGAGACTGGCGGCGCCCTCTGTCGGGAGCGCGGGGAGCGGTCGGGTGCAACTCTGCACAAAAGCTCAGTGGTGAAGAGAGAGCTTTCGTGGTGGAGTTGCATCAGGACAGCTTCCGCGCTACGTGATCGAGAGCATCGCCAGCAACTTTGCGATCGAGTCGAGTAGAAGACAGTCGTGCGCGCTAAGCGACAGAAAAAAAGGAGATAAACCGTAAGTAGAACCGTTAGGGCCAGAGCGACGGTAGGGCAAATGAGCATGTGCGAAGAGAAATAAATGTGAAATTAAAAGAACAAAACGTGGTTACGAATTCTTATTGAGAAAAATGTGAAAAGTTAAAGAAACAGTAGACATCCCTAATCCCTCCCCAACATTAAATTATATTCCGTTTCGCGTGGTGCAGTGGTGTCTCCACGGCGCACCAGGAGCCACACTCTGCACTAGCGAATCAGCACCGTCTTCTGCTGGAAGTGATCGCAGTCTCTTGGCGCCCCAGAACCACGATCCCACTTTCGCAAGACGATTCCACCTCTTCCCTACCTTTGTGCAGTGATTTGTCGGGAACAACGGCGGCGCCCCCCGTTTCGATCTCGCATCTGCATTCCCCACCTCCACTTAGCCCTCCCGTTCGGGAACAGCGGCGGCCGCCAGAGCACCTCGGCGCCCCGTTTCGATCTCGCGGAGGGTCGCGCGAATTGCACAGAGACAGCGGCGGCACCCCCCGTTGAATCTTGCAGTCGCCTCCCCCTTCCCATCGTCTCCGCGAATGTTACAAATTTCTTGTAAGATTCGAGCCCCCAGTAGTAAAATTTGTACGAAAAATGTACATTATTCGTGCGAATAACTCACACAGATGTAGTACCTACTACAGAACGCTTAACTTCAATTTCACCACCCATGGCAAACGCAGGCTTATAATGAAAAAAGTATTATTATTATTCAAAAATTTGTATTTTTCAAAGAAGTTCATAAAACGAATGTAATAAAATACTTTTAAAGTTGAATTTTTTGTTTTAAACTTACCTTTCTCATATTTTTGACAATATTATTCACTCGGCATATACACAAAGCAAAGGCTGCACACTCAATGAAAATGTGTCGATAAGGCGAAACACGCATTGGCAGCCCTGAGTATTTATCGATAACAGTGATCGTTTCACTTTTTACATATTTAAATTCAAATAATGCATTTGTTGCATGTTAAGCTACTAAATAAATTAATAAATAATTTTGAAAATGCATTAAATTATTTTTAATTGTTTGGAAACATCAAAAATATAAAAAAAAGTGCGGCCGATTTTCGATAGTCAACCTGCCGTACTTATCGGCAATTGTTATAAAATTCCATACAACAACTATAATTAATGGTTTTTATAAACGAATGAGAAAACGTTTTAGTTCCCCAAATACTTATTTACTGTTTCACAAATGTATTAATTTAGAAAATAGCTGAAATTACAATTTCAATAAATAGAAATTAATAATATTTATTGTTATTTTAATGTTATTATGATACTAACATTAATAAACAACTTCTGTAATTTCATACATATTATTAATGTAAATATAATAATAACTTTAATCATTTTATTAGTAATTCGATGTAATAATTATTCCTAGCAGCAATTCTTATATTTTAGGCTGTTAAAATATATCAGAAATTTGTGAAATAAGACATTAACAATGTGCGGGTTTTTCGCACTTGTACTTTAAACTTATGAGCAGCAAAACCAACAGCCAGATATATAAAAATGGGATTTGGGAGTTTAGCAGTGCCGTTGTTTGCGGGAATTTCTTTTTAGGCGTCAACAAGTTCTAAGCAGCAAAACCAACAGCGCAATCTCAGAAAAAAAGTTTACAAATGTGTGAACTGCAAGCGGAACAGAGCAGCGGGAAATTCGCACTAGTAAAACGTAAAATTCTTACTGAGAATTTTCCGTTGACCGAGGGAAGTAGTCCCTAAATCTGAATAATTCTGTACTGCAGCTGTACAGAATTGGAGAGCTGTAGAACAATTTTCCCATAGGGCAGGCTTTGTTATTCCCTTGCAGAGGGTATATTGTTTTTGTCACGATGTTTGTAACGCATTGAAGGAGGCGTTTCCGACCCCATAAAGTATATATATTCTTGATCAGCATCAACAGCCGAGTTGATATAGCCATGTCCGTCTGTCCTTCTGTTTCTATGCGAACTAGTCTCTCAGTTTTAAAGCTATCATGATGAAACTTGCAGCGGTGGTGGTTTTTTTGTACTCAAGTACTACACACAGAAAATGCGGTTGCGATCATACTCATGCAGAAATTTTTGGGCAAACCAATGATCGCACATTTTTGTACTCGAGTATTTTTGTGAATGGTACCGAAATGATTGCGATCATTTTTTACTCTAGCCCAAAAGGGTGAGTATCGGCAATACTTTTTTGAAAAGGGTGTCGCTTGTACACTTCATTTTTTGAAGCGTCAGAAAATGAATGTGCAGGCAAATACATAGCATGGAAAATACTTACACTTGCACTTGAGCGACAGCATGCCGTCGGCAAATTGTGCTGTGCGTAGTTTGATGACAAAAAAGGTAGAAAATTACAGTTGTCGGGTTTTACCCAAAAAACCAAATAGCCAATCCTTTTACAATATGCATTTTGAGAGTTGGCATTTATTATTTAGATAAAAGTTTTCCCAAATTAGGACTTAGAATATTGTGGTTAAATATAATGAAACAGGTGTACCATAATCAACTTGTTATCTGTTGATCACCTCGAATTTTATTAAGATGAAGAATTAAATATACAAATTAAGTTTGTTACTTTTTATGAAAAATTTTAATGAAAACTATTTAATCATGAAATTTTCTCCTCTTATTATTTTAATTATGATTTATTAAATTCATTATATCTAACAAGCTCAAAACAAAAGAGCGGCGCAAGACTACATACGCACAAGACGATCAAGTAAAAAAAATGCAGACAAAAAACACTAGAGTAAAAATTTACTTGAGTCAAAATTTTATGCGGCGTTTACGCGAGTAAGTATTAAATGAGCGGCTACAAAAATTAGCGGGTAAAAAAGTATCGCAATACGAAAATACCCAAACGAAAAGGAGAAAAAAACACCGCATCATTTCGGGTAGACTCAAGAAATGATTCGAATCGAAAAATACTGAGTGTGTACTCTGAGTATTTTTACAAGCGGTGTATCGCTGCAGTTCTCTGGTACACATGTGTATTCTCTCTGCACACAGTTCATATGTTAAAATCGGCCAGATTGGATCACTATATCATATAGCTCCCATGGGAACAATCGGTTCCAAAAAAATTTTTTTTGAGCTAGTTCCACCAAACTCAGCCTATATGCATTTAGTACTAACTCACACATGCAAACCAAATTTCATCCAGATCGGACCACTATATCATATAGCTGTCATAGGAACAATCGGTTAAAAATGCTGAAAATTCTTAGTAAGAAAGTTTTCAGTGTCTCTTGAACGATTTGAACCAAATTCTCGCAATATGCATTCTTTACTATTTTCCATAAGCTGACCAAATTTTATCCAGATCGGACCACTATATCATATAGCTGAAATAGGAACAATCGGTTGAAATGCTTAGTATGAAAATTTTCAATGTCTATTGAGCGATTTCAACCAAATTCACGCAATATGCATTTGATATCATTCCCAATGTACTGACCAAATTTCATTCAAATCGGACTACTATATCTTACAGCTGCCATAGGAACAATCGGTTGAAATACTTAGTGTGAAAATTATCTATGTCTGTTGAGCGATTTTAATCAAATTCAAAAAATATCATTTCCTATATGCTCACAAAATTTCATTCAAATTGGACTACTATATCATATAGCTACTGTTGGAACAATTACCGATTAAAATAAAATTCATGCAATATGCGTGTCTGCAAGGGTATTTAATCTTCGGCTAGCCGAAGTTAACCTTTTTATCTTGTTTTTATGTTTATATTGTTATGAGGAGCGATATTTTTTTTGCCTTGTTAGGTATGTAGATAGATTTTTCTGTTCACCTGCTACGACACATTTTGGCTCGCGCTCAAACATCTCCAACAGAGTTACCCATGCATACCTTCTAGAGAAAATTGCCAACATATTGATACCCTAATAACATAGGTAACAATGGTCGGTAAGATGAATCGCATCGAATGAAATTATCAATGTATATTTTAATTTATGGACGTTGATGTACTAACGAGACAGTACATTCAAGTGGTCCAGCAACACCAAGCAACGTGCTTGTTAGCGCGCGGAACCCTGCAGACAATGCAGCCACCTCCCGCCCAACCGGCCGAGGGCACACCGCATAACATACGGCTACGAAAAACGCGAAACGAGTTTATTTGTTAAAAACTAATTACAATATATAAAAATGCAATACAATACATATAATATAATAGTTTAAACTATATTAATTAAGATCTAGATAGGTGACAGAGAAGAGAAGTTGTAATTAAAGGGACTGAAGTAGAACTATCTTAAACTCGAGATAGTTTGTTGTAGTTACTACACAATACCCGGAAAGGGTTATGTAAAGCAAAGTCAGTAGTACAAGGTTGAAGAGAGAGGGGAAGAAAGTTTCTTGTGGATCTGATCGGAACAGCGAACCTAATCTGGCTAATTAATTCAGAAGAATCAATTTCACCGTTGATTAGTTTGTGTAAGAAAATTACACCGAGCACTGTCCTGCGATCAGACAAAGAAGGAAGATTTATTAGTAAAAGTCTACTATGGTAGGATGGCAAGCGTATATTAGGGTTCCAGTTAAGGGCCCTTAGGGCAAAAAGAAGGAATTGTTTTTGTACAGATTCTATTCTATCTTGATGAATCCTATATTGGGGAGACCAAATACAAGACCCATATTCAAGAATAGGACGTACCAAGGAAGTATACAGTGTTTTTGTTAAATAGGGATCGTTAAATTCTTTCGACCAGCGCTTTATAAAGCCCAGGACGCCAAAAGCACGATTAGTAATTGATAAAACATGCTTATCTAACTTAAGCTTTGGATCCATAAGGATACCCAAATCAGTGACCGACTCAATTCTTTGAAGAGAATTGCCATTCAAAATGTAATTGTTTAAAAAGGGGAGTCGCCTACTGAAGGACATTACGTTACACTTACTATAGTTAAGATTTAATAAATTGGTCTGACACCAGGTTTGAAAACTGTAAAGATCAGATTGTAATCTGGTTCCAAGAAGAGACTTATTAGCCGAAACGCAAAGTTTAACGTCGTCGGCATACATTAGCACCCGAGAGTGACTGACTGCAGATGGCAGATCATTAATGAACAATATAAATAGCAAAGGGCCGAGATGGCTTCCTTGCGGAACGCCTGAAGTAGGTTAGGTTAGGTTAAGCCGGACGTCCTCGCAGGTACTGTACATAGGCCATATACGGCCCTTAGTAGTCCGGGCGCAGAGGTTGTTCAGGCTAGAAGTCCAGGAGAATTAGAGAGCGTTTCGCGAACGTTAGTAGGTCTCTTGGTGAGCGCTTTGATGCCTCTTCCAGAGAGCGAATTTGCGGTGCACCTAGACATTTTAGCTTTGTTCGCTCTAGAGCAGGACAGTGGCAAAGTAAATGTTCTAGCGTTTCGGAGGTGTTGGGATATTTGCATTTCCTACAGTTAGTGTCCGTGGTGATACCAAGCTTGGCCGCATGCGCAGCTGCTAGGCAGTGACCAGTGAGCACTCCGGTTATCGTCCTACAGTCTTTCCGGGAGAGATGCAGTAGGAATCGGCTGAGTTTTACATCGCCTTCGTTGCACATTATTTTGGCTATTTTGCATGAGGTGGTATTCCGCCACCTTGAGTTTATCAGTTTGGTGTAGCCACTCTCAAGACTACTATACAGCGATCTTAGGGACATGGCCACCCTCTCTGTTCTGCTTTCTGGTAGTTCAGTACCAGCTTTTGCTAGAGTGTCTGCCTCCTCGTTTCCAGGGATTCCTTGGTGGCTGGGGACCCAGTAGATATGTACTGACTTGGCCGTACATAGTTTATCTAGTGCCTCCCTGCTCACCATGACCGTTCTGGAGCTGAGGGTAGACGACATCATAGACATGATGGCTGCCTGACTGTCTACAATCAGGTTAATTGTGTGACTATTGGTAGCTAGATGAGTCGCAACCTCCGCTGCTTTCCCAATGGCAAAGACCTCCGCCTGGAATATGCTGCAGTGATCGGGTAGCTTATACGAGAGTTTGGTAATAGGGTGTTCACAGTATACGGCAGCTCCTACTCCCCTGCCATCTTGGAGCCGTCCGTATAGATGCTGAAATGACCTTCTTGCCAACTAGGGCAGTTTTTCCAGTCATTCGGCTCATACACTTACCTGTTTTCTAACATTTAGGCAGTTAGTAGGTTTGAGGTAATCGAAGCTTGTGGACATGTTCCTCCCTATGGAGCTGTGACCATAGCCTTGTAGTGACACGCAGCCTAGAGCTGTGAGACGCTGGGCTGACTTGGCTGCCATTAACTTTACGTGTAGGTCTAGAGGTGGAATACCCAGAAGGGTCTCTTTAGCTTTGGTGGGGGTAGTGCGTAGGGCTCCTGTGACGCATATGAGCGCTTGGCGTTGTGCCTTTTCCATTAAGGCGAGGTAGGTTTTCTTTTCGGTAGCTTGCCACCACACGAGAACTCCATATAGCAGCGTCGGACGGACGACTGAGATGTAGATCCAATGCATAATTCTGGGAGACAGACCCCAGGAGCAGCTGAGCATCTTCTTGGATGCGTACAGTGCCATGGTTGCCTTTTTCACCCTTTCTTCAACATTGGCTCTCCAGGTCAGTTTGCTGTCCAGTACCGTGCCAAGGTACTTCACGTGGGTACTTGATTTAAGGCGCTTACCGTTTAATATCGGTGAGAGCCAGCGCAGTACCTTGTACCTCTTATTGAAGAGTATGAGGTTCGTCTTTTCTGCATTGATGTGTAGCCCGGCTTCTTCCGCCCACCTACATAGTTCCCTAAGCGTCCGTTCCATAATGGAGCTGAGAGTCGATGGGCAGACTCCTGTTATAATTATGCATATGTCGTCTGCATATGCAGTTATTTTGAGGGCTCCTCTATCAAATCTCTTTATGAGGTCGTCAACTACTAAGTTCCACAGAAGCGGAGACAGGACTCCTCCCTGGGGAGTGCCTCTATTAGCGCTTCTTGTGGATTTAGCTACACCCCACTCCGACTGGACCTTCCTACATCCAAGCAGGTTGCTAATCCAGTGCGTGATGGTTGGGTGTGTATCGATTGCCCGGAGTCTATCGATAATCGTGCTCGTACGGACGTTGTTGAAAGCACCTGAGATGTCTATAAAGACTCCTAGTGCATATTCTTTACTGTGCAGCGCCTTTTCGATGGAGGCGACTAGTGAGTGCAATGCCGTTTCGACGGATTTACCCTTCGTATAGGCATGCTGAGATCCAACAGCTTTTCCATTGTTTTTAATAGAAAGGATGTGAGACTGATTGGTCTATAGTCCTTTGGGCTGCTGTGGCTACACTTGCCTGCTTTGGGCAAGAATACCACTCGTGCAGTTCTCCATTGAGTTGGGATGTGACCCGTTTTGAGGCAAGCCTCAAATATCCTAAGTAGCCATGGGGTGACAACTTTATTGGTGGTTTGTAGCATGGCAGGAATAATCATGTCTATATTAGGACTCTTTATCCTTGAGAAGGAATTGATGGCCCATAGTGTTTTGTGTGCTGTGACTAGTTCACTTGGAAGTGGGAGGTCGTGACACACAGAACCCTGCGGCATCTCCTCTGTGGGAGGCACGCAGCCCGGAAAGTGGGTGGACATTAGAGCCTCTAGAGTTTCCTCACTGCTCTCAGTCCATGTTCCGTCGTCTAGTTTCAGTTGGCTGTGGATAGGCGGCTGTCTAGACAGTAGCCTTCTCAGCCTGGCGGTTTCGGGCACTGACTCTAGATTGGAGCAGAAGCTCCTCCAAGAGCTTCTCTTGGCCTTCCTAATGGCAGATTTGTATGATCTGAGAGCAACTTGGTACTCTTCGTAGATCATTCGCAGATCGGTCTGTTTAGCCAGCTTAAACAAAGCTTTAGCATCGTTCCTCAGCACGGAGAGTTCCGCGTTCCACCAGCGTGGTTTGGACCTAGCTTTCCGCCTTGATGGTTGGCATGAGGCGTTGTATGCGTCTAGCAGGGTGGTGTTTAATAGCGTGAGTGACTGCTCAATGTCACTCACCGACTCGATAGCGCCCGGATTGCCTAATTGTGTAGACACGAGAGTCTTGAATTTGGCCCAATCGGCGTTCCGTGGGTTTCTAGATCTTCCTTCTTTTGGGGTGTTATCAAAGTTACATTCGAATTGAATGTACTTGTGATCTGAGAATGAGGGTTTGTCTAAGACTCTCCAGTTTGTTATGCCTATACCTGTCGCAAGTGTCAGGTCAAGGACGTTAGAGGACGTTGGACCTACATACGTATGTGTATCCCCCGTGTTAGCAATACTTAAGTTTGTTGTTAGGATAAAATCTAAGAGTGACTCACCCCTAATGTTGGTGTCGGTTGATCCCCAAACGCAGTGATGGGCGTTGGCGTCTGTTCCGACAATGAGCTGTTTGGTTTTCTCCACCAGTTTAGCCAGTTCTGCGGGTGGAGCTGGCCGATCATGCGCCATGTAGCACGAAGCCACCGTTAATTGTGCTCCTTCTTTCTCCAGCCTGACTGCAGTTAGATCTTCAGTGCTGTAATTAGTCATAAGATAAGTATGTGTGTTCTTCCGTATAAGTACGGCGGTTTTTAATCTGCTTACCGTTGATATGTAGAACGCATTATAGTTGTTTGACCTTAGCCCCGCCACTACGTTGCCCGAGGCAATCCACGGCTCCTGGACTAAGGCCACATCGACGAGCCCTTGCTCCAAGGCCAACAGGAGCTCCGTCGATGCTAACTTGCATTTATACAGGTTTATCTGCAGTACCCTCATCAGCTGGGGTGACTGCACCTGCCGCGGACGGGTTGACTATTACAGTCAGATCACCGTCCTCCTCGTCTGCCTCCTCGTCCGAAGCGATGTCCAGTGACTGGGTGGCTTCGAGGACTGCTTCGAGACCAAGGTCTCTCTCCACCTCCCCAGCTTCGAGCGTGTGTGCATTTTTGTCTTCGGGGTGGCGTTTCTTCAGACGTAGGTACACACTGCCTACGCCCCATGCCATCTTCCCGAATCTCGCGTATAGGATGTCCTCCGCTTCCTTTTTAATCTGGAGGATTACATGTTGGCCCCCCTCTGATGGGGAGAAGGTGCCAGCATGCAGCATCTTCCAGTCGGAGGTCGGAACATCCTTGTTTTGCCGTTGGAGCAGCCGTAGGGCTTGGTCTCCCTGAACAGCAATCGGGAAAAGTACCTTCGCCTTGGGTTTGGACGGGATTTTCTCCCTGTCTACTACCTCCAGCTGGGCTCCTTCCCAGATTGCGCCCATTGTCGGGACCATCTTCTTTAGCCATACGAGTGTCGGCTCATCGTTGCACTTCAGGATCTTGGCTCCGTTAAGCCACCCAGCACCGTCAAAGGTAGGCATGGGGGCCTCCGGATCCTCGTCCATCTTATGCAGCAACATGCTGACCAGCCTCTCGTGAACGATCTTCCAACGATCCTCCGAGATTTTGCCGTTCTCGTCGCTCCTATCAATGACAGCCACGATAAGGTGTCGTTTGGCAACCTCCGTCATCGTGGCTCTTTTAGCGTGCCTTCTAGGAATCGCTCCTTTAGGGCCTCGTTGTTTTTTACTAGTAGGAGCTTCTGCGCTCCTGTTGCTGTCGGCGGAGCGCTGCCTCTTCTCGGCCAGCATCTCCTCCATTTTATTAGCGAACCCACTCGTTGTTGCCTGCATCTGTGGCAGCTGAGCGAAGTGTCGACGGCTTTCTGCAATTCTTTCCTCAGCCCAGGCCAGCTTAGCCTTGTCTTGTTCAGACAGACTCGCTGTGCCATGGAGCCGACTGTGAATTTTCAGCGCCGCTTTGTATTGCGCTTTCGCCATGAGCCCCTGCTTGGTGCGTTTAGGCCCGTCCCTACGCAGGGAGCTGGAACCTTGCACCGGAGAGCGCAGCAGGCTTTCTCCTTCCGTCTTCGTCATTGACACAACACTCTCAAGGTCCGAGTCTTCGTGGACAATGGTACCAGAGCGTGTCAATTTATGTCTGTTGGCAGTCGTAGTACAACTGACTTGGCCTGCTCCCGCCAAGTCAGAGGTGTGACCACTGGCGACACGCAGAGGGGATTGCTCCCCCCCGTGCCCGCCGGTGGTAGCAGTCACTTCTTCCACCGACGTTTGGGCTGACATCCCAGCACGAGTTGTATTCTTTTTCAAACTTTCCATAGCTGAAAAACCTCACCTGCGGCTCATTTAATTCAGGTGGCCACCCCTAGCGTTTTTTAGAGCCTGCCGCCAAGGCTACCCCTAGCCATGGCGTCTGTTCGGCACTCCTGACATTCCGCAGCATGTCAGGGTACGGGACCACACCTTAGCTAGACACTACATCGCCTCGGAGGCAAGTGACATTGCATCAACCCGTCGCCCGGGGGGATGCAGTGTCCATTGCCCAGCCGGCACCCTCGGGGAGGGTTCAGTTAGGGGATTTATGCCAGCCACCCGTCTGAAGTAACCTGAACAAATTTCGATAATGAATCTTAAAACAAGTAAGAAGAGTACAGTCGAACACGCCCGACCGTGTAATACTCTCTGCTTTTATTCCCAATTATAATGCTTAAATCGGTATCCGGATATTACAATAGATAGTTCTTGTATTAGAACACGTTAAAACAAAAAAAAGATAAGCATAATCAAGCATACATGTGTTTGTCTGTATGTACATACAAATTCGTTTGACGTTAAATGTATGCACATACATATGTGTGTATGAATACTATTGGTCGGCACGACTAGCGCTGTCTCTCTCGCGCTCATTGCTTTAGAATAAAATCTTTGTTGCTGCATTGCTTTCTTGTTTATGGTCGGATTCTTATGAAACTTTCTGGAGAGTTTGACATGATACGTCTTCAAACGAATCATAAATAACAACACTGTACGATAAGAATAAATGCTTTAAAAACGGCATGCAAGTTTGAAATTTACTTTTATTTCTTGCGGAAAAAGGGGGCGTGGCAGCCCAAAACTTTTGATGTCATTGGATTTATGCGGCCTTTAGGAACACGTGTACCAAAATTGGTATTCCTAAGTGCCATAGTTACTGAGATATTAACCGAAAACATCTATTTTTTCCGAGGTATGTCTAGTTTTTTGCTCATTGTGGGCGAATGGGGCGTGGCATCGAAAAAAAAAAAGATTCTTGTATTGACTGACTAAATATCGAGTCGATAGAGACCAAATTCGAACTTGTAGCTCTTACCATCTCCGAAATCTGTTTGTTCATACGGACAGACAGACGGACAGACAGACAGACAGACAGACGGACAGACGGACAGACGGACATGGCTATATCGACTCGGCTTGTGACGCTGATCAAGAATATATATACTTTATGGGGTCTGCCACGCCTCCTTCTGCCTGTTACATACATTTGCACAAACCCAATATACTCTTGCAGAGAGTATAAAAAAACCTGTTGTGTTCAGAAATTACGTAATTCGAAATCCAAAGAATAAAATTATAGGAAAAGCCCAAAAAATTATGTTTATGTATTAAGAGGTTGTGGTTAACGGAGTCAAAAGCTTTACTAAAATCTGTGTAAATGACGTCAGTTTGCGACTTTTTATCAAAACCCTGCAGTGTGAATGATGCAAATTCTAACAGGTTAGCGGTAGTGGATCTATATTTCATAAACCCATGATGGAAGGGGGAAATCATGGATCTACAGAAACGTTGCAATTGAGAAGTTATTAATTTCTCAAAAACATTGGGAATAGCAGACAACTTGAAAATACCTCTACAGTTGCAGACATTACTTTTGTTTCCTTTTTTGTGACGAGGAATAATATAAGATGATTTCCAAACATCAGGGAAACAACATGATGCAACGGACAAAGAAAATAATTTATACAGGGGCTTAAAAAGGCCGTCTGCACAGTTTCTCAGCACGCAACCTGGGACTCCGTCTGGTCCTGGTGAAAAAACAAGTTTAATATTCTTTAAGGTTTTGCACTATCCATATCACAACACATGAACAGTCGGCACCAGTCAGTCTGGGATAACAGTACATTTAATTTGTTGTCGGCTTTCCGAAACTGACGAGTTCGTTTTGTAGATTTACTACAAGCACGGTTCACCCGAGCAGGTAAATCAATCAACACTTCCAAAGTCGGATGATAGGGATCTTCAGGATACGATAAGGGTGTGGTACGGGAGACAGAATAGAGGGATGGATCCAAAACAAAAATCAGATCGAGGATTCTTTTTAAAGAGTTTGAGATAGCATTGATCTGAAACAATGAAATACCAAACAACTCATCAAGAAAATCATGCTGAGTCGTAGGGGTCAACACGGCTGAGTCAGGATATGAAATCCATGTAGTCCCTGCAATATTGAAATCACCGAGAACTACAAGAAAATCACGATCGGAAAGTTTAGAGGATACTAATTTAATAGCAGAGAAGTGTAATAAATAAAGGGAATAGTCAGAAGAAGGAGGAATATAGGAGCAAGTGATGAAAATACTAATGTTATTTAGGAATAACCTAACAGCAACAAATTCAATATCAATAGAGCCATCGATTATAACCTCTTCCGAGGACAAGTTTGCATCGACGGCAATAAGTACACCGCCTCCGCGGCGAGGTGTACGATCTTTTCTATAGATAGAGAATTTATTGGAAAGAATTTCAGAGTTAAGAATATCTGGCCTTAACCATGTTTCAGAAAAGGCCAGGACATGAAACGGAAATGATAGACTATTTAGATAAAGATTACTAATTTTACTACAAATACCTCTCACATTTTGATAGGCTAATGAGAGGGAGGAAGCTAGTTTTTTCCGGCATCGGAGGCCGGGACAGGATTAGGAAGCAATGAAATCGGAATCCGATTTCATTTCTTCGCCGTATACTCTTTTATTATTAAATGGTCCGGCCAAAATTCTTTACAACAGATCGTGTTAAAATATTTGGCTGGTATGAGAACTTAAATTTTTCCACCGTAATGTTGGCTTCTGATTTGGCCTGAATGAAGGCCTTGACATCATCTGATGTAGTATCAGGGGCAAGCCTGGAAACAAATATTTGTTTTTTTTGTGGAACACCTATAAGAGTCTTTTTATCTGACACAGTTATTAATTCCGAAGAGGCAACAGCAGTGTCAGCAGCAGACTCATTAATTGATTCGCCAACTGCAACAGTATTGACAATTGACGAATCTGAAATTACAGCTTCGGGGTTCGTAGCGACAACTTCTGCGGGTAAAATAAAGTTGTCATCACTACTAACGATTATATTCGGAGATGGTATGTGAGGAGGGACTGAAAGTTCATTAGGCCCAATCGACAATCTAAAATTGGCCTTTTTACGCTTTGGAGAATCGTTTAAGAATTTTAAGTCCTTAAACTCCTTATCCAATGCTGCGAAACTATCGGACAGACTGCCGTATAGGTCCGCAAAGCCTCTCTTAGTATGTCTCAGAAAGCTCATCATGTCTCTTTCGACATCCCTGCAAGCTTCACATGTTCACTTTAAACCTGACTTAGACTCAATCAGGTCAATAATTCCGCCGTTGAGGCCTGCACATTTTTCATGTGAAACATTTTCACACAGCCAGCAGCAAACGAAACCCACCTTAACGGTTGATCGAACCTGGCAATTGGTGTTATAGCAGACATACATTTTAGATTCGATGAGTATTAATAAAAAAAAATAAGAATATAATTAAAGAGTATAAGCAGAAAATAGAAAATAGTTAAAATACGTAGGCAAACTTGGGTTAATGTGCAAGCTACTGATGTTTACTTACGACAAAAAGAAATTTAATGCACAAATGCACGGACGCGGCGACCGAAAAGGGAAAAACGGAATTACCGGCCAGCACCAAAAATTAGATAAAAGAGCGCGTTAGAACAGATGGGAGCGCGTCGTAAAGAAGTGAGCACGAAGATAGAGATAAATTGTACACAAACCAAATGTTAGCGCAAGCAACGGCGTAAAATTACAAGAACAATTTTACAGCGACAAACAAGTGCAGAGATAAGTAAACAGAAAGTTTGGCTGTGGAATTGTTGTTGCTTTTAGTCACAAATTGTTTAAAATTGGCTTTGTAATTTATTAAAACAATGTTTTAACACAACCGGTGTATCACACAATGTTACTAAGGGAAATAGCCGGAAAATATCAAATAAAATTGAGTGTATAAACGAGGAAAACTGGAAAAGAGTTAGAAGCGATGTAAAACACGTCCGTCAGCAAAAGTATATTAAAACCAATTGAGTATATTAAAACCAATTGTGTGAAAGAAATTTTACTTTTGCAAAGTGGACAGCATATTGGATTTGATACCACATACTTAGCAAGTTAGGCAGCATGTATGCAGAATGCTCAAACATATACGTTCTTCTATATTTTTTTCAGCTTTTCTTATATAGAATAGGACGTCAGCCGTCGGATACACAGGAGGAAAAACAGTGGATTTCGATCTTACTGCCGTAACTGTATATACCGTCGGAAGTGCGACTATACTCTCCACGTGAGGGCGGTTGGAAGCAGGTCCTTGGTACGGTCATGTCTCTGCCTTGGATGCAGACAAATGGTAGTCGGGCTAGAAGTAGAAAACTTCTCAAAAAGTCATCCCCATCCAAAGGTGAAACAGTATATGCCCATGGATGCGTGGTCGAGGGGGTGCTCGATCGCTAAAAACAAACAAAAAAAATTATAAAAACACAAAAAAAAGAAAATAAAACAGAGGGACACGACAATCCCTGTCCAAGTGTGCGTATGGATAAGTCAATCCATAGCACTCCAAAGAATGTTGGGGAAGGGGTTCCGGCAAGACAACCGGCAACCGATCAGATGAAGACACCCAAGGGAACCTCCCATGTAGAACGCAACGGCACGCTGGGCATTACTGCGGCTGCCCTGCCGGACACTGGGTTGGCGACCAAAGGTGCCTCTGAGCCCAACGTCATGAATAAGCAGGAGAAAAAAGCGTCCTATCAGGACAAGAAAAGGGCATCCTGTCTAAAGAAGCCGACAACACTCCAGAGAGCGAGCGAACTGGTTAGGCGGGCTAGGTCAATCCTGCCAAACTACCAGCCGCCCAAGATGAGTGTTAAGAAGAGCTCGGCAAGCAACAAACGACAGAGGTCTACGAAAGGACACAGCTCGCAAGCCAAGCGCAGCAATGTTATCCCTACCAGATCCTTTGCCGAAGTCGCAAGGAACAGGATCTTCGTAGGAGTCCTAGACCGGGGCTCCCCCGAGGGTCTGATCCCACGCGACAAGTGGCGGATGGTGGAGAATGAGCTTCAGGACAGATTCCTGAGCATCCTTGAGGAATGCGGAGGTGCTCCGCCGACCTGTGAGGACGCAAGCTCGCATCAGGGTCGGGTAAAAGCCATCGCCTGTCTAGATGCTCGCTCCCTCAGGGAAGTATATCCGCGAGCCAAACTAGAAGTGGTTGACTGGGACTGTGTTCCCAGCAAACCTCGTGCCAGGGTCTGGGTCTCCGAAAAGCCATCGGAGCCCGAAAAGATCTTGAAGTTGTTGCAGGTGTGCAATCCCAACCTTCCAACAGCAAACTGGAAGGTCAACAAGGTGGAGGAAGCTGTGGGTCTGTCAAGACAAGTCCTACTGACTCTTGACGAAGCTTCAACGGAGCTCATCGCCAAGATGGACGGGTCCGTGTCCTATGGCTTTAAAAGAGTCCATATCCGCATCTTTAAAGCCGATGCTAGGAGCAAGGGAGCTTGTGGAGAGGTCAGACACCATGGACCTGGAGGAAGACATACTGGATGGGTATGTCTCCGAAGAGAGTGACCTCGCTAGAGGGCTTAGAAGGGTCGGAGTGGCTGAGCTAGAAGAATTGGAGGAGGACGACTCAGTCACCGACATCACAGTGGTGGAAGCTAAGTCTCAGGATGAACTTACGCATCCTGCAGATAAACCTCCACCACTGTAAGGCAGCAGCTGCCCTTCTGCTTCTTCTCGCCCAGGGGAAAGCACACTTGGTCCTCATCCAAGAGCCGTGGGTCTGCAAAGGCAGAATCTCTTGTTTGAGGACCTCTAATTTCCAGCTATATGCAGCTGATGTAACAGGTAAAGCCCGCACCTGCATCCTAGAACGTAAAGATATGCCAATCCTCATACTACCTAATTTCAGCGACGAAGATCTTACTGCAGTCAGCCTAGAGCGAGACGAGGGCTCAGTCTTCTTCTGCCCGTCGTATATGGGACACGATCAGAGCGATCCCCCCAACCTAAACTCCTACGCGATCTAGTAGCGATGGTGGATAGATCTCACAAGGATCTGCTAATCGGATGCGATGCCAACGCTCATCACACTCAGTGGGGCAGCACTGACATAAATGGCAGGGGTGAGTCTATATTTAACTTCCTCCTATCGACTAAGCTTATCATCTGTAATCGTGGTAATGAGCCTACCTTTATTATAAAAAAATAGGCAAGAGGTGCTGGACCTGACCCTTATATCCAGCTCCCTTGAATCTCGTCTAATATCTTGGAGGGTTCTGGAGGAGCACTCCTTCTCCGACCACAGATATATTGAGACTATAATTTCACTTGCGGTACCTAGGCACAACCCCTATCGCAATCTTAAGAAAACAAACTGGGCCCTCTTCGAGGCTCACGTAGAACGGCTAATCCCTCAGACACCACCTAGGGCACGAGACACAAACTGGGCTGGTCACGTGGAACAGCCAGTATCCTCTTTCACTTCCGCACTAAACCAGGCATCACTCAGAGCATGTCCACTTAGTAGAGAAGCGAGACGCCCTAAACCTCCATGGTGGACCCCACCTTTAAATGAGCTCCGCACTTCGGCCAGAAGGCTTTTTAACCTAGCAAAGAGACTAAACTCTGATGAATCTTGGCTAAATTATAAGGCCTCACTCTCCTCCTACAACAAGGAGCTGCGCAAAGCCAAACGCAGGTCCTGGCGTAGATTCTGCTCGAATATAGAGGATACCTCCGAGGCAGCTAGACTCAGAAAGGTACTCTCTAAATCCTCCCCTTCATTGGGCTTTCTCAGGCGAAGTGACAACTTCTGGACATCAACCAGCGAGGAGTCACTCGAGCTGCTGACTAATGCTCATTTCCCTGGATGCTCGGACAACCCTGTGACATCCCCCCTGCCGCTATCCAACTGGAGGTCCTCCCTTCCCCCAAACCTGTTCAGCAAGAACAACATTAGCGGGGACTTCAAAAGCTTCAAGCCTTTCAAATCGCCAGGACCGGGTGGTATCATTCCGGCCCATCTGATCCAAGCAGGTGACCGGGCCCCCAACTGGCTTCAACAAATCTTCCAGCACATAGTCCTATCAGGCTCTATCCCTAAACCCTGGCTGCGATCCAGGGTCATATTCATTCCCAAGGCTGGGAAACACTCACATTGTACTCCGAAGGACTTCAGGCCCATTAGTCTCTCCTCTTTTCTCCTCAAGGTGTTGGAACGGCTTCTTAGCTGGCACCTCCAAGACAGTATCCCCAAGAACTGTTTCTCATCCACTCAACATGCATATTGTAAGTGCAGGTCCACAGAGACGGGCCTCCACGACATTGTATCGTTATTGGAGAAATTAGTCTTTCTCTGAAGGAGTTCGCTCTAGTAGCATTCCTCGATATCGAGGGGGCTTTCAACAAGATTCTCCCGGAGCCAATCACCGAAGCTCTGACGCACCTCGGCACTGACGATCTGACCGTCAACCTGGTAAAGCAACTGCTAACCAGCAGATTGATTGAGACTTCGTTTGGTGATGTCAGCATCACCAAATACGTCATAAGAGGCACTCCACAGGGTGGTGTCCTATCCCCCCTTCTATTGAATGTGGCGGTTAACGCACTGCTGCGTGAACTAGACAAAGATGGGTGTCGGGTTGTTGCCTACGCTGACGACCTCGCCTTAGTATTCTCTGGGAAATTCCCCCAATCCCTTTGTGATCGGATGAGTGTTTCTCTTCGCTTCTTATCCAACTGGGCCATGAACAACGGACTGGGGGTGAACCCAAGCAAAACAGAGGTGGTCCTGTTCACAAATAAATATAAAATCCCAACACTCAGACTCCCCACCCTTCGAGGGGAGTCACTCAAACTGAGTGATAAAGCCAAATTTCAGGGCCCTGGAGAGGCTGTTGATGCCATCCTTCACTTTCTCCCTATAGATCTAATGGGTTCAAAAACGGCTATTCTGGCCGCACTCAGAATGAGGGAAGCCAATCTCTGGAAACCTAATGCGGTAGGACATTCAAAAATCCTATTAGAATTACCTCATGGAATCCAGTATACCGACTACTGTATTCCCACGGAGCACACATACACTCCTTTCAGAGTGGTTTTCCAAACCAGGGAGGCATGCAGCAACGGCTCTCCATTTACAAACACCTCCCTGGATTTCTACACCGATGGTTCAAGATCAGAGGGTCGCACAGGTGGGGGACTTTACTGTCCCGACCTTGGCATTGCTAAATCTTTTAGGATGCCTGACCACTGCAGTGTCTTCCAGGCGGAAGTTAAGGCCATTCTAGAAGCTCTGGATATCATAAACTCAAATATCCCCTACAGGTGCAAAACGAATGTAAACGTAAACGAATGTCGCAGATCTCTGATGGAGATGGCTGAACAGTTCGATATTCTCCTCATATGGGTCCCTGGCCATACCAACATAGAAGGAAACTGTGTTGCAGATGAACTCGCGAGGATGGGTACAGTATCCGCTCTCGACAACGAGAGTGAGCAGGTACACATGCCCCTGCCGTCGTACAGGCTCATGACTGAAAACCATTTTGAGAATCTGGCAGGCTTAAGGTGTGAAACCACCGCAAGACGTAGAATCTCTCGACTCACTTGGCCCACTCGGTCGAAAGACCGAACACGCAAGCTATGCATGCTAACACGGAAAAGCTGCTCTGCAGTCTTTCGCGCCCTCACAGGACATTGGCTGATAGGGATACATGCCTCCAGACTGTCCGTTAACTCGCATGACTTCTGTAGAAGCTGCGATAACGAAGAAGAGGAGGAGACGGTGATCCACTTCTTTTGCCACTGCCCAGCACTCAGCCAACTTAGACTGAGGTTCCTGGGCGCTTCCTTAATCAGTAACCTGTCAGAGTTGTCAGTTATACAGCCCAAACAACTCTCTCGGTATATCCACGCCTCAGGCTGGAATCACAGCGAAAGCGACCAAACTGCTAACTAACTAGCTTCTCTCCTCCCTGTATAACGTTTACTAAACGAAGCCCTTAACCCCACTTATTGTATCACAACAAGCCGACCAACGGCCCATGTGTGTTGATACTCTCTGTAGCACCAACAGCCATTCTACCTAACCTATATAGAATCAACATAAAAACTAAAAATAGTCAATAAAACCAACCTTTTAATTTTTTTCTTATTTTTATTTTATTGTGACAATGAAATTATTTTTATAAAAAAATATAAATAAATTATAAATTAAATTTTAAAATTGTGTATTACATGTTCGCTTATTTAAAAGTTTATTGCGTCTAATAATCTTTGAACATTCTTGTAGGTGATAGAAGCAAACACAGCTATCCACGCCACAATTTGTTTCACCCTTCGACCAAGTGCAGTGGGATATATGCACTCCATTTTGAGAAATAGTCAGCATATTCTTCTCATATTTCTCAACATATTCATTTTTCAGTCTCAATTTAAATTTTTATATCGATAGAACCGGTTTTAACCATTTCATTTTGTTCATATCTCCATAAGGAAAGGATTCAGAATTTAAAAATACTTTCATATTCCTCAAATTAGAATGAAAAATTTTATCTTACTCTTCAAATGCAATAATAGCGTATCGTGATCGTTCTGTAGATGCAGCTAATTTAACATTCCAAATATGAATAGTTCCATTCAACTACGAAATAGAATGCTCAGAGGTTTGCCATGCTTTATCAAATTCAACTGTTTCACTTTAGGGCTATCACTTAGTTGAATATGTGGAATTTTCCATGTAATGTTTGTGATAATAAGTTTTTGAGTTACTTCGTCTGTTGCTTTGTATAATGATCTGTTGAAATCCTTATTCATAATCAAAATCAACTCATGCTTGCAATTAACAATCATTTTCTTAAAGTCTTCAGCGAAACCAAGCCCTTTTCTCAAAGGTAAAGAAAAGTTGAAATACTCAGCATCCACTTGATCATGGAACATTATTAGCTTAAAATAGAATTAAATGAAAATTAAAGAGTAGAATTAAATAATCATAAATAAATATATCCAATTGAAAACATAGTTGTCCCTTTAGAAAGATAATTATCAGGTAGAGGTAGCAGTAAGTAGCAGCGGGTGCGTCCGTTTTCGGACCCACAACTTTGCCTGTCCGTTATATACACTCGATGGTTGTCCGTTTAGAAAGATAATTATCATGATTAGTTGTAATATTTACAAAACCTAGTAGATATGATAAAAATTGTGGTAGTCGTGAGAGTGACCTTTTTCGCAGCCACAACTTTCCTAGAAAAAAGTACATATCATAAATGTCATTAACCGCCCTTTTGATATCCTAAATTATCGCTGAGTACCATTCATGTTTAATACAGAAATAACATAAATTGTAACAAATAAACCTCTAAAGGTGCAACATTTTAGTTGGCATAGGTGCATATAAAAGTGGATCCAAGATCTACTATGCATCAATAAGAGTTTTAAAGTCGGAAATGAAACTAGCGTATTCAGTTTCCCCGAGAAAAAATTTACACGTTTGTTTATTAACCAAAATTAAACAAAAGATTTTTACATTTTGAAGTGAAAATTTAAACAAAACAAAAAAAAAAAATTAAGAAATAAAATTAACTAAAATGGAGCCCTCAACATTTTCATTATCGAAAATTTTAAAGAAAGGAGACTAAGTGTTCAGCTTGTGATTACGTAACCCGGAGATTATTTAACCTTAAACGCCACGAATTATCTCATAAAAATCGGAAAATTCATAAGTGCCACACATGTAATAGAAAATTCAATTATGCAGTTGAGTTAAAGGAACTCACGCGGAGCATAAAACCCCCAAAAAATATTCTTGTGATACATGTCAAAAAGAATTTCTAACATCTACCGCATTGAAAGATCAAGATAAATTCCACAAAGTTGCATGGAGAAATTATAAAATAACTTCTAATTGTGTAGAAAATCATAATGTTAATAGTCACGAGTTTTTTCTCTTTCATAGATAAATTTTATAATGATAGTTCAAACGATTCTTTGTTTATCGAAAATACTAATGTGTTTAACAACAATAATAATAATACTTATACAGGGAAGACAAATTTCAAAGCTGAATTTTATGATAATAACTCAAAGGATTGTATATTTATCGATTTTATTTAGATATTTACCTGTATTATGCATTTTTTAATAAATGTTTCATTGTATAAAACTGAAGTGCATATTTATTGTATCTTATTTAATTTAGAAAAACAGCTTAAAATGAATTGTAGACACAAATGTCCACAATTTACAGAGTTAAATTTTTGAACTTGATTATAGTTATATTCAATGTCTGTCCCCAAATAGCGAATTACTTCTTTCGGTGGTTGCAGATTCCCAAAACTATCAAAGTAATAGTTTTATCCATAATGTGTACCTTTACCTTGTATAGAATCCAATTTGACATTACCACATTCTGTTGACCAAGGGTGATTTGGAAGGGAGTCTCTCATAACACCTCAAAAATAAATTTAATGATGAACAGGTAAATGTTATACCACCAACAGCACTTAAATCCGCTAAGATTGGTAACAATGGTAAGGCTCATCCGGTTTTTGGCACGCTAATGATTCAATGGATAATGTCTTGCTTTTGCTTTCTACTCAAAGAATTATTAATATGATTATGAGCTATTTCTATCGATTTTTCGATCATCGTCAAGCGAATGGAAGCCAGATCCATGTAAACCACCTTGAGTATCGTCGATGTCCTCATTAAGGCTTAATGGTTTTTGTTTTTTAATCTTGGGGAACGAATGTGAAAATTTATTATAATTTTCATCAGACGGCTCTTGTTAGACCCCGTACTCTTTAAAAAAGAGTATAGAAGTCTATTAGGTTTGTCAGAAGCGAAATGTGCGTAACAGGCAGAAGGAAGCTTTTCCGACCCTATATATTCTTGATCAGCATCAACAGCCGAGTCGATATAGCAATGTCCGTCTGTCCGTCTGTCTGTCCGTCTGTATGAACACCTGGATCTTTTAAACTACAAGAGCTAGAAACACCAAATTTGTAAATAAAAGTCCGTCTATGATGTACGCAGATCAAGTTTATTTCAAATCTGGGCCACGCCCCCTACCGCCCCCGCAATAAGCAAAAAACTAGACACACCTCGGAAAAAAACGATGTTTTCTGCGAATATCTTTGTAACCATGGCACTTAGGAACACCAATTCTGGTACGCAGGTTCCTAGAAACAGCACAAATGCAATGTCATTAAAAGTTTTGGTCTGCCACGCCCCCTTTTCCCACAAGAACTAAAAAACTTTTTAAAATTTACATGCCGTTTTTAAAGCATTTGCTAATATATTAGAGTATTGTAATTAAAAAATTTGTTTAAAGACTAATTATATCAAACTACCCTGAAAGTTGCATAAAAATCCAACTAATGAAGCGCGTTGTGAATGCACGTGGTTGAAAGAAAAGAGATAACACTAAGTTTATCTATACATTAGGCGCAGAAGTTTGCAAAGGAAGCGTGGCCCAGGTAGTAGAGACTCCATGTATGTAAACACAAGACCTGCGGTTCGAACCCCGGCGCAGACTCGGAAATTAAGTTTTTTTTATACCCTTGCAGAGGGTATATTGTTTTTGTCACGATGTTTGTAACGCATTGAAGGAGGCGTGGCAGACCCCATAAAGTATATATATTCTTGATCAGCATCAACAGCCGAGTCGATATAGCCATGTCCGTCTGTTTCTATGCGAACTAGTCTCTCAGTTTTAAAGCTATCGTGATGAAACTTGGTACACATGTGTATTCTCTCTGCACGCAGTTCATATGTTAAAATCCAGATCGGATCACTATATCATATAGCTCCCATAGGAACAATCGGTTCAAAAAAAAATTTTTTTTGAGCTAGCTCCACCAAACTCAGTCTATATGCATTTAGTACTAAATCCCACGTGCAAACCAAATTTCATCCAGATCGGACCACTATATCATATAGCTGCCATAGGAACAATCGGTTGAAATGCTTAGTATCAAAATTTTCTATGTCTATTGAGCGATTTCATCCAAATTCACGCAATATGCATTTGGTATCATTCCCAATGTGTTGACAAAATTTCATTCAAATCGGACTACTATATCATATAGCTGCCATAGGAACAATCGGTTGAAATGCTTAGTATGAAAATTTTCTATGTCTATTGACCGATTTTAACCAAATTCGCACAATGTGCATTTATTATCATTCCCTATATGCTCGAAAAAGTTCATTCAAATCGGACTACTATATCATATAGCTACTGTTGGAACAATTAGCGATTAAAACAAAATATGCGTGTCTGCAAGGGTATTTAATCTTCGGCTAGCCGAAGGGTTTTTTTATTTGTTATTAACAACATTATTATATGTAAATGAAAATAATCGGACATGTATCAAATGTGGGGCGTGGTGCTACTGATAGGGTTGAGACGTGTTCTGCAAGTTGCGTATAAGTTCGCAGGTTCAATTCCCGAAAGTGTAATTTGTTAATGTACTTTTTTAAATTTTAAACAAAAATGTAAATATACAATATTAACTGGTGCAACAGTGTAGGGTTACAGTTAGTCGTTTGGCGTTTACTTTGTAAAATTGAATAAATGTAATTTATGTGCACTTGGTTGAAAGTAAAGAGATAAAACTATGTTCACTTATATTAGTCAAGACAGTTACCAAACGGAGTGTGGCCTAGGTGAAGGTGGTATTTCTTTCTAAACCAATGGTCTGCGGTTCAAACCCGGAACTAACCCATTTATTTATTTTAATTTTTTTTTTTTATGTATAACTACATTAAAATATATAAATGAAAATAATCGTATTTGTGCAAAATGAATGGTGTGTTGCAATTAGTAGGGTTGCAGCGTGTTATGGAACTTGCGTCAGCTAGCGCGGGTTCGAATCCCATCATTGACTTGACTTAAAATTTTTTTTTATTTTATTTTAAAACTTAAATTTTAAATTATATCGCATTCAAATATCAATTTCAAATACAAGGAGAGTACGGGGTCTTTTACAGTCGGCGCGCTCGACTGTAGCCTTTCTTACTTGTTTTTCTTTCAATTTAGATGCTATAGATGTAGCTTTGTTAATGAAATCATTAAGCGGACTTGTAATTGTCTTGAATGTTTCTTCAAGTCTGAGTTCAGTTTCAACTTCGCGATGTTTTAGATTTTAAAATTTCCTTTTCAATTACTTTCTTGTCTTGATGAGTTCTAATAAAATTTGTTCATTCCTTTTATATAAAGCCAAGTCAATGTAAAAATGAGGGCCTTTTTAAAATGAAGGATGATTTTAAAAAATTATTGCTGATTTAAAAAAAAAATTAGGTTTCATTTAAAATGAGTGTCGATTTAAAATTATGTTTGATTTAAAATGAGGGTCTATTTAAAATGAGAGTTCATTTGAAACGAGGGTCTATTTAAAATGAGGGTCTATTTAAAATGAGGCCTGGTTTAAAAATCGGGATCTATTTAAAATAAGGGTCTATTTAAAATGAGGGTCAATTTAAAATGAGGGTCTATTTAAAATAAGGATCTATTTAAAATGGGGGTCTATTTAAAAATAAGGGTCTATTTAAAATGAGGGTCTATTTAAAATGGGGGTTTATTTAAAATGACGGTCTATTTAAAATGAGGGTCTATTATAATTTATAATGAGGGTCCATTTAAAATGGCGGTCTTTCTAAAATAAGGGTCTATTTAAAAAAGGGATCTATTTAAAACAAGAAAGAAAAGTACAGTCGAACACGCCCGACCGTATAATACTCTCTGCTTTTATTCCCAATTACAATGCTTAAATCGGTATCCAGATATTACAATAGATAGTTCTTGTATTAGAACACGTTAAAACAAAAAAAAAAAAAAAAGCTAAGCATAATCGAGCATACATGTGTTTGTCTGTATGTACATAAAAATTCGTTTGACGTTAAATGTATGCACATACATATGTGTGTATGAATACTATTGGTCGGCACGACTAGCGCTGTCTCTCTCGCACTCATTGCTCTCGAATAAAGTCTTTGTTGCTTCATTTCTTTCTTGTTTATGGTCGGATTCTTATGAAACTTTTAGGAGAATTTGATATGATACGTCTTAAAACGAATCATAAATAACAACACTGTACGATAAGAATAAATGCTTAAAAAACGACATGCAAGTTAGAAATTTTCTTTTATTTCTTGCGGAAAAAGCCAAAACTTGCAGCCAAAACTTTTGATGTCATTGCATTTATGCGGTTTCTAGGAACACGTGTACCAAAATTGGTATTCCTAGGTGCCATAGTTACTGAGATATTCGCCGAAAATATAGATTTTTTCCGAGGTGTGACCGGTTTTTTACTCATTGTGGGCGAATGGGGCGTGGCATCGAAAAAAAAAAACATTCTTGTATTGACTGACTAAATATCGAGTCGATTGAGACCAAACTTGAACTTGTAGCTCTTACCATCACTGAAATCTGTGTGTTCATACGGACAGACAGACAGACAGACAGACGGACAGACGGACAGTCGGACATGGCTATATCGACTCGTCTTGTGATGCTGATCAAGAATATATACACTTTATGGGGTCTGCCACGCCTCCTTCTGCCTGTTACATACATTTGCACAAACCCAATATACTCTTGCAGAGAGTATAATGAGGGTCTATTTAAAATGAGGGTTCATTTGAAATGAGGGTCTATTTAAAATGAGGGTCTATTTTAAATAAGGATCTATTTGAAATGAGGGTCTATTTGAAATGAGGGTCGATTTAACATGAGGGCTGGTTTACATGGATCTGACTTCCATTCGTTTGACGATGATATAGAACAAAATAGTTCTTTCGCTGTTGAGCTACCTCCTACAGATTTTATCAATGCACACAGCAATTATGGTCCACACAAACAGCCCACTGCAGAATGGAGTTGGGGAAGCTTACCATTTCAATTGGATAATGAATACTTCATATTGAGAGATGAAAAAATTCAATGTAACGCCAGGATTAATATCTTTGACATTTTCCAAGGGGCCTACGGGGTTCACCGAAAGGGACAAATTTAATTCTAACAAGAAAAAAAGGTTATCTTCGGCTAGCCGAAGATTAAATACCCTTGCAGACACGCATATTTTATTTTAATCGCTAATTGTTCCAACAGTAGCTATATGATATAGTAGTCCGATTTGAATGAACTTTTTCGAGCATATAGGGAATGATAATAAATGCACATTGTGCGAATTTGGTTAAAATCGGTCAATAGACATAGAAAATTTTCATACTAAGCATTTCGACCAATTGTTCCTATGGCAGCTATATGATATAGTAGTCCGATTTGAATGAAATTTGGTCAACACATTGGGAATGATACCAAATGCATATTGCGTGAATTTGGAAGAAATCGCTCAATAGACATAGAAAATTTTCATACTAAGCATTTCAACCGATTGTTCCTATGGCAGCTATATGATATAGTGGTCCGATCTGGATAAAATTTGGTCAGCTGATGGAAAATGGTAAAGAATGCATATTGCGAGAATTTGGTTCAAATCGTTCAAGAGACACTGAAAATTTTCATACTAAGCATTTTCGGCATTTTTAACCGATTGTTCCTATGACAGCTATATGATATAGTGGTCCGATCTGGATGAAATTTGGTTTGCACGTGGGATTTAGTACTAAATGCATATAGGCTGAGTTTGGTGGAGCTAGCTCAAAAAAAATTTTTTTTTGAACCGATTGTTCCTATGGGAGCTATATGATATAGTGATCCGATCTGGATTTTAACATATGAACTGCGTGCAGAGAGAATACACATGTGTACCAAGTTTCATCACGATAGCTTTAAAACTGAGAGACTAGTTCGCATAGAAACAGACGGACAGACGGACATGGCTATATCGACTCGGCTGTTGATGCTGATCAAGAATATATATACTTTATGGGGTCTGCCACGCCTCCTTCAATGCGTTACAAACATCGTGACAAAAACAATATACCCTCTGCAAGGGTATAAAAAATATGATATTGTCAACAAATGTTGACAAAGGACTTAAAAAAAATTATTATCTCACTAATTAAGGATCAAAAGCTAAAAAATATACATGTTTAATCAAAAAAAAATAATAATAATAAAAAACATTTATAAAGGAAGAAAAGTCGTTTATAAGAAAAAATAAATCGAAGAGCATCTTTACTCCAATAAAAGTTAAAGGAAGTGGACTCATGAAGTTGAACAAGACAAGGAATAACTATATCTGTTGGGATGATCCTAACGAGCTAGTTGAACGTCTGAGACTTTTAATATCATCATAATCAGCCGGACATAATAATCATAACAATTAGATTATTTCTATTATAGAAGTGTTAAGGGAAGCCAGTATTATATATTAAGAAATAGCATTTAAAAAAGGAAAAAAAATATAAAAAAATACATATCTATAATGCATATTCCATCCTAAATTGTTGTTGTTTATTCACTATCCTTCAATGAGCAATGTCGTTACAATTTTTTTTATAATAATATAAATTATGAGTGCTCGTTGTGGCAGCATAATATGGAAAAAACTGGCTAAAATAACTCGAATCTTGTTTGTTAAAAAGAATACTTCGATAAAAATTCTAATAAAGAATAAAATCATACGTTTCAGAACTACAACATATGAATGTTAATACTAATCATAGATAAATTTGCATGATACTCTAACTCTGTTAGGGGTTATTCTTATAAAAGAAATCAAACTGATGCTTTCATTTAAAGAGTTGCAAACTAATGTTGAACAACGCATGGAACGTGAAAGAAATGTATTTGAGAACATGTTTAATATTTTAACTAGTAAATATGAAAATCTATTAGCAAAACAAAAAGTGCTCTTAAAAATACATTTTGAAAATAAATTGAAAAGTGCTATTGAACTATTTAAGGTCATTCATGAAATTTTTGAGACAAGACTCCGAAATAGTGAAACACATTATGAACAAATAAAATTTAAATTACTTAATGATAAAAAAGTGGTTATAAAGTATTAAAAATATTGCAAGCAATGAGTAAGAGAGATATTGTTAATGAGATACATCAACAAGCGCGTAAAACTTTAGACGACGTAATTTTGTTATGAAGGTGTAGATGATCTATGGCAAGCAGATTTGGTTGAAATGGGAGAAATTTCTACTCACAATCATTGATACATTTTCAAAATTTGCTTGGGCTGTCACTATAAAAAATAAAAGTGGAGTAGAAGTAACATCTGTAAAGGAAGGAGTTTTTAAATTGGGACATATACTAAATAACCTGCAGACTGACGATGGAAAAGAGTTTTTTAACTCACAATTTCAAAACCTGATGAAATTAAAAAAAAAAAAAATTAACCGTTATTCAATGTATAGTGTATTGAAGGCATCAATTGTTCAGCGTTTCAATCGAACTCTTAAAAAGATGATGTGGAAGAAGTTTAGCATTAATGGTTCTTACAAGTGGATTGAATTATATGGAGAGTTGGTTGACAAATATAATAATTCAATTCATAGGAATATTAAAATGAGTCCTGTTTAATTCAACAAGTCAAACGAGTGCAGTCTGTTAAATACAGTTTATAGTAATGCTGCTAAAAATTTAGCTGAGAGGACTTAGACAAGAGTAAGAGCAGCAGATAATAGTTTGGCCGAGCGAGCTAGCGGTCTTTTAGTAACAAATGCAATGAAAGCCAAACTAAAATTTGATATGAGACCAGTGTTAATAAAAAAAAAAGTAAAAAAAAGTGATAAGAATGAAAAGTTCTGTAAGAAAGTTGAAGTGAAACAAGTAAGGTTACAGTCGAGCGCGCCGGCTGTAAAAGACCCCGTACTCTCCTTGTATTCGAAATTAATATTTGAATACGACTATAATTTAAAATTTATGTTTTAAAATTAAATTTGAAAAAAATTTTATATCATGTCGCTGATGGGAATCGAACCCTCGCCATCAGACTCAGGTTCTAGAACATGCTGCAACCCTATTAGTTGCGCCACTCCATACATTTGACATCAACCGATTATTTTCATTTACATATAAAAAAAACAAGTAAGAAAGGCTACAGTCGAGCGCGCCGGCTGTAAAAGACCCCGTACTCTCCTTGTATTCAAAATTAATATTTGAATGCGACTGTAATTTAAAATTTAAGTTTTAAAATAAAATTTAAAAAAAAATCAAGTTAGTGATGGGATTCGAACCCGCGCTAACTGAAGCAGCATAACATCTTTCAACCCTACTAGTTGTACCACACCATTCATTTTGTAAAAATACGTATTTTCATTTATATATAATAATGCAGTTACATAAGAAAAAAAAAAGAAAAATTAAATTAATGGGTCTGTGCCGGGTTTGAACCGCAGACCAATCGTTTAGGGACAAATACCACCACCACCTAGGCCACACTCTGTTTGGTAACTGTCGTGACTAATATAAGTAAACATAGAGTTAACTCTTTTCTTTCGACCACGTGCACATAAATTACATTTATACAATTTTACAATTTAAACGCCAAACGACTAACTGCAACCCTACACTGTTCCACCAGTTAATATTGTATATTAACATTTTTGTTTGAAATTTAAAAAAAGTATATTAATAAAATTTACTGTCAGAAATTGAACCTGTGAACTTATACGCAACTTGCAGAACACGCCGCAACACTATCAATAGCACCACGCCCCACATTTGATACATGTCCGATTATTTTCATTTACATATAATAATGTTGTTATATAACAAGTACAAAAAAAACAAGTAAGAAAGGCTACAGTCGAGCGCGCCGACTGTAAAAGACCACGTACTCTCCTTGTATTCGAAATTAATATTTGAATACGACTGTAATTTAAAATTTAAGTTTTAAAATTAAATTTAAAAAAAATTTTAAATCAGTCACTGATGGGATTTGAACCCGCGCTTACTGACGCAAGCTCCATATCATGCTGCCCTACTAGTTGCACCACTACATTCATTACGCGCTTCATGGGCTACTTTGTTCTCTAATTGTTCAGTTGTTTATAGTTGGATTTTTATGCAACTTTCAGGTTAGTTTGATATAATTTGTCTTTAAACAAATTTTGAACTACAATACCGTACTACATTACCAAATGCTTTAAAAGCTGCATGTAAGTTTGAAAAATTTGCTTAGTTCTTGTGGAAAGAGTGGGCGTGGCAGACCAAAATTTTGAATGACGTTGCATTTGTGTTGTCTCTAGGAACCTGCGTACCAGAATTGGTGTTCCTAAGTGCTATAGTTACAAAGATATTCGCAGAAAACATCAATTTTTTCCGAGGTGTGTCTAGTTTTTTGCTTATTGTGGGGGCGGTGGGGGGCGTGGCGCCGATTTGAAATAAACTTGATCTGCGTACATCATAGACGGACTTTCATAAAAAAATTTGGTGTCTCTAGCTCTTGTAGTTTAAAAGATCCAGGTGTTCATACAGAGGGACGGACAGACGGACAGACGGACGGACGGACAGACGGACATTGCTATATCGACTCGGCTGTTGATGCTGATCAAGAATATATATACTTTATAGGGTCGGAAAAGCTTCCTTCTGCCTGTTACGCACATTTGGCTTCTGACAAACCTAATAGACCCCTATACTCTTTTTAAGAGTACGGGGTCTAAACAAATTAAATCTCTGAGTCTGTGCCGGGGTTCGAACCGCAGGTCTTGTGTTTACAAACAAGGAGTCTCTACTACCTGGGCCACGCTTCCTTTGCAAACTTCTGCGGCTAATATATAGATAAACATAGTGTTATATCTTTTCTTTCAACCACGTGCATTCACAATGCACTTCAAATGATAATTTGTTACCTAATTGTTCAGTTGTTTATAGTTGGATTTTTATGCAACTTTCAGAGTAGTTTAATATAATTAGTCTTTAAACAAATTTTTTAATTACAATACTGTAATATATTAGCAAATGCTTTAAAACGTCATGTAAATTTTGAAAAGATTTTTAGTTTTTGTGGGAAAAGGGGGCGTGGCAGACCAAAATTTTTAATGACGTTGCATTTGTCCTGTTTCTAGGAACCTGCGTACCGGAATTGGTGTTCCTAAGTGCTATAGTTACGGAGATATTCGCAGAAAACATCAATTTTTTGCGAGGTGTGTCTAGTTTTTTGCTTATTGCGGGGGCGTTGGGGGGCGTGGCCCTGATTTGAAATAAACTTGATCTGCGTACATCATCGACGGACTTTCATTTAAAAATTTGGTGTCTCTAGCTCTTGTAGTTTAAAAGATCCAGGTGTTCATACAGACGGACGGACGGACCGACGGACATTGCTATATCGACTCGGCTGTTGATGCTGATCAAGAATATATATACTTTATGGGGTCTGCCACGCCTCATTCTGCCTGTTACGCACATTTCGCTTCTGACAAACCTAATAGACCCCTATACTCTTTTTTAGAGTACGGGGTCTAAATATATATAAAATATAAAAAAAAACAAGAAAGTATGCTATAATCGCCTCTCGACTTTAGGATACCCGTTACTCAGTTTCAATTTGTAATTAAGAATGGGTAATGATAATAATATTAGTGCAATAGTTTATGGGATGTCTAAGATAGCTTGGAAAACACAGAAAATTTTCACACAATTTTATGATCAGGGCATATTTTTGACAGATTGTTTCTATGGGAGCTATACGATATAATAGTCCGATTTGGATCAAACTTTGTCAGTATATTGATGTTATTGATAAATATATTCTATTTCAGTTTCATTAATATAGCTTGGTAAATACAAAATACATTCTAAGAGCGAATTTTTGACCGATTGTCCCTATGGGAGCTACACGATATAGTGGTCCGATTTGAATCAAACTTGGTCAGCTTATGTACGCCATAGATATGAACATTTCATGTTAATTTGGTTCGGATAACCTTACTAACCAAAAAGATTTCTATACTAAAACATGCTATTCTTACCTCCTTTTCCCTTTATATAAACATAGAACGCCCTTATGTGGGCGTGTCCAAAAACAAAAACAAACTTGTCCTGCTTGGGCATTTTATCTTTCATTTGCGACTTCTCGGGTCTTTCTAGCTCTTATAGTTGCTGAGATCCTTTTGTTCATACAGACGGACAGACGGACGGACGGACGGACAGACGGACATGGTTATATCGACTCGGCTGTTGATGCTGATCAAGAATATATATACTTTATGGGGTCTGCCACGCCTCCTTCTGCCTGTTACATACATTCCAACGACTACAATATACCCTTGTACTCTACGAGTAACGGGTATAAAAATTTTCATTTGTGAATCTGTGCAGGGTTCGAACCGCAGACCATTGGTTTAGAAACAAACGACTAACCACAATCCAACCCTGTTGCACCAGTTAATATTGTATATTTACATTTTTTTTTTTTTGAAATTTAAAAAGTATATTAGAAAATTTCAATGTCGGGAAGTAAACCTGCGAACTTAAACTCAACTTGCAGAACATGCCGCAACACTACTAATTGCACCACCACCTCCTTGTGTGCTAAATTAAAAAAAAAAAAAATTAAAAAAAAAAAATTATTTCTGAGTCTGTGCCGGAGTTCGAACCGCAGGTCTTGTGTTTACATACAAGTGCGTGGCCCACCGGGTCCACGCTCTCTTTGCAAACTACTGCGGCTAATGTATATATAAACATACAGTTATCTCTTTTCTTTCAACCACGTGCATTGACAATGCCCTTCAAGGGACACTTTGTTACCTGATTGCTCAGTTGTTTATAGTTGGATTTTTATGCAACTTTCAGGGTAGTTTGATATGATTTGTCTTTAAACGAATCTTAAATTCCAACACTGTACGATGAGGACAAATGCCTTAAAAACGGCATCGAAATTGAAAATTTTATTTTTTTTGTGGAAAAAGGGGGCGTGGCAGCATTTATGCTGTCCCTAGGAACCTGCGTACCCAAATTGGTGGTCGTAAGTGCCATATTTACGGAGATATTCGCGGAAAACATCAATTTTTTTCGAGGTGTCTTTGGTTTTTTGCTTATTGCGGGGGCGGTAGTGGGCGTGGCACTGATTTGAAATTAACTTGATCTGCTCGCGAAAGTAACTGAATTTTTTTTTACAAATTTTGTGGTTCTAGCTCTTGTAGTTTAAAAGATCCAGGTGTTCATACAGTCAGACGGACAGACTGGCATTGCTATATCGACTCGGCTGTTGATGCTGATCAAGAATATATATACTTTAATAGACCCCTCTTTTTAAAAGTACGGGGTCTAAAAAGAAAATATTTCACAATACTATAAAGTTGGCAATCACTCGAAATTCAAAAACCAGATTATATCGAAAAATCGATAGAAAGAGCTCATAATCATATTAATAATTCTTTGAGTAGAAAGCAAAAGCAAGACATTATCCATTGAATCATTAGCGTGCCAAAAACCGGATAAGCCTTACCATTGTTACCAATCTTAGCGGATTTAAGTGCTGTTGGTGGTATAACATCTACCTGTTCATCATTAAATTTATTTTTGAGGTGTTATGAGAGACTCCCTTCCAAATCACCCTTGGTCAACAGAATGTGGTAATGTCAAATTGGATTCTATACAAGGTAAAGGTACACATTATGGATAAAACTATTACTTTGATAGTTTTGGGAATCTGCAACCACCGAAAGAAGTAATTCGCTATTTTGGGACAGACATTGGTAATTGTCTAATATAAGGGCCTCAACCCCAAAAATTAAGAAAAACAAGTAAGAAAGGCTACAGTCGAGCGCGCCGACTGTAAAAGACCCCGTACTCTCCTTGTATTCGAAATTAATATTTGAATACGACTGTAATTTAAAATTTAAGTTTTAAAATTAAATTGAAAAAAAAAATTTTAATCAGTCACTGATGGGATTCGAACCCGCGCTTACTGACGCAAGTTCCACATCAAGCTGCACCCCTACTAGTTACACAACACCATTCATTTGGCAGAAATTTGATTATTTTCATTTACATATAATAATGTAGTTATTTAAAAAATAAAAAAATAACTAAATTTCTGGGTCTGTGCCGGGTTCGAACCGCAGACCATTGGCTGTTGCACCAGTTAAAATTCTTTATTTACATTTTTATTTGAAATTTAAAAAAGTAAATTCCACTGTCGGGAATTGAACCTGCGAACATATACGCAGCTTGCATAACGCGTCACAACCCTATCAGTCGCACCACGCCCCACATTAGACAGAGATCCGATTATTTTCATTTACATGTAATAATGTTATTATATAAGAAGCACAAAAAACAAAATTTTATTTCTGAGTCTGCGCCGGGTTCGAACCGCAGACCATTGGCTGTTGCACCAGTTAAAATTCTTTATTTACATTTTTGTTTAAATTTAAAAAAGTAAATTCCACTGTCGGGAATTGAACCTGCGAACTTATACTCAACTTGCAGAACACGCCGCAACACTACTAATTGCACCAACCCCTTCTTATGAAATGGTTCCGATTATTTTCATTAAGATATAATAGTGCTAAATAATAAAATTAAAAAAAAAAAAAAAAAAAAAAAAAAATTAATTTCTGAGTCCGTGCCGGGGTTCGAACCGCAGGTCTTGTGTTTACAAAGAAGTGCGTTGCCCACCCGGACCACGCTCTCTTTGCAAACTATTGCGGCTAATGTATATATACACATATAGTTATCTCTTTTCTTTTAACCACGTGCATTCACAAGGCGCTTCATGGGCTACTTTGTTGTTTAATTGCTCAGTTGTTTATAGTTGGATTTTTATGCAACTTTCAGGGTAGTTTAATATGATTTGTCTTTAAACAAATTTTGAATTACAATACTGTACTATATTAGTAAATGCTTTAAAAACGACATGTAAGATTTGAAAAGTTTTTTAGTTCGTGTGGGAAAAGGGGGCGTGGCAGACCAAAATTTTTAATGACGTTGCATTTGTGCTATTTGTAGGAACCTGCGTACCAGAATTGGTGTTCCTAAGTGCCATAGTTACGGAGATATTCGCCGAAAACATCAATTTTTTCCGAGGTGTGTCTAGTTTTTTGCTTATTGCGGGGGCGGTGGGGGGCGAGGCGCAGATTTGAAATAAACTTGATCTGCTCGAGAAAGTTACGGAATTTTTATTACAAATTTGGTGTCTCTAGCTCTTACAGTCTCTGAGATCCAGGTGTTCATACGGACGGACGGACAGACGGACATTGCTATATCGACTCGGCTGTTGATGCTGATCAAGAATATATATACTTTATGGGGTCGGAAAAGCTTCCTTCTGCCTGTTACGCACATTTGGCTTCTGACAAACCTAATAGACCCCTATACTCTTTTTTAAAGAGTACGGGGTCTAAATATCCTCCGTGGACCGCGATTTTTGCAGACGAACGTCATTAAAAACTTCTGGCCGTCTCTAATGGTTCCCTTAAAAACGCGGTTTAAAAGTTCTTTAAAAAAAAACATTTTTTTAATCTAGTTACCTCTTAAAATTATGCGAAAACGCTTTGAATCTAGTAAGATTTTGAAAAAATATGCACCGGCAATAATGCACTTGTCAAAATGTGTGATTTCATTCGTCTAAAAAACGTATAACTGATTAGATAAAAAAGAATTGTGAAATTGTGTGAAATTTTAAACGTCAGTCGGAGTGATTTAATGGGAGAAGTAATATTATAGTAGTAGTATTATAATTCGCCAATCAATAGATCATCGTTTTGTCTTTCACTCAGTGTTCCGAAAGGAAATCGTGATGGAGGAGGAAAAGGAGAAGAGGGAGAAGAAGGATGAGGGATTAGGAGATGGAGGAGGAAAAGTGGTAAAAGATTGTTCCAAACAAGTTTCGCGAATGCACTACTTCAATAAATGCAATCAATTGCATTCTGATATCTTTTATACAGCCCACTAGATTAAACATTTTTTAAATTTTTCAATGAATACTACATTCATTTTTTTTTTTTTGACGTGTAGTGCCATGAATACCAGATTAATTTGAACTTTTTCGACGTGCAATGCCATGAATACTATTAATAATGTTCTGTTGAAATTGTTGTGTTGAAATGTGTTATTAAATCAATGGTATTGAAATTAATCGCACTCGCTATGTTGGTACTACTACAACATTGAAAAATTTGGTGTCATTTAATAAAGGAGAATGTGATATGCTTGTAAATGCTGGGTGGTTTCTTAATGATCAAGTGGATGCTGAGTATTTCAACTTTTCTTTACCTTTGAGAAAAGGGCTTGGTTTCGCTGAAGACTTTAAGAAAATGATTGTTAATTGCAAGCATGAGTTGATTTTGATTATAAATGAGGATTTCAACAGATCATTATACAAGGCAACAGACGAAGTAACTCAAAAACTTATTATCACAAACATTACATGGAAAATTCCACATATTCAACTAAGTGATAGCCCTAAACTGAAACAGTTGAATTTGATAAAGCATGGCAAACCTCTGAGCATTCTATTTCGTAGTTGAATGGAACTAATCATATTTGGAATGTTAAATTAGCTGCATCTACAGAACGATCACGATACGCTATTATTGCATTTGAAAAGTAAGATAAAATTATTCATTCTAATTTGAGGAATTTGAAAGTATTTTTAAATTCTGAATCCTTTCCTTATGGAGATATGAACTTGAAATTTGATCATGGCCGAATTGCAACTCTCTATGATATGTATAGCAATTTCCAATCTAGCTATTATCTGAAAGAGGCTTCAGAGCCACTTCTCTCAATCCCACAGTTTAAAGATAATGCCCCAATTGTTGTTGTAGACCTTTTATATCAAAATGAAATGGTTAAAACCGGTTCTATCGAATTATTAATTTAAATTGAATAATTAAATATTTTAAGTATTGTCATTCCTTATGTTGAGAAATATGAGAAGAATATGCTGACTATTTCTCAAAATGGAGTGCATATATCCCACTGCACTTGGTCGAAGGGTGAAACAAATTGTGGCGTGGATAGCTGTGTTTGCTTCTATCACCTACAAGAGTGTTCAAAGATTTTTAGACGCAATTAACTTTTAAATAAGCGAACATGTAATACACAATTTTAAAATTTAATTTATAATTTATTTATATTTTTTTATAAAAATAATTTCATTGTCACAATAAAATAAAAATAAGAAAAAAATTAAAAGGTTGGTTTTATTGATTATTTTTAGTTTTTATGTTGCTTATATAGAATAAGAAAAGCTGAAAAATATAGAAGATCGTATATGTTTGAGCGTTCTGCATACATGCTGCCTAACTTGCTAAGTATGTGGTAGCAAAACCAATATGCTGTCCACTTTGCAAAAGTAAAATTTTCTTTCACAACATATACATTGATAATTTCATTCGATGCGTTTCATCTTACAGACCATTGTTACCTATGTTATTAGGGTATCAACATGTTGACAATTTTCCCTAGGAGGTATGCATGGGTAACTCTGTTGGAGATGTTTGAGCGCGAGCCAAAATGTGTCGTAGCAGGTGAACAGGAAAATCTATCTACATACCTAACAAGCAAAAAAAAAATATCTGTCCTCATAACAATATAAACATAACAAGTAAGAAAAGTAAAATCGAACGAGCCCGACCGTATAATACTCTCTGCTCCTATTCCTAATTAAAGTGTTTAAATCGGTATCCGGATATTACAATCGAAAGTTCTTGTATTAAAACACGTTAAAACAAAAACGAATTAAACGAATCATAAATAAGAGTACTGCAAGATAAGAACAAATGCCTTGAAAACGGGTTGGGTTTTTGACTAATTGTGGGCGAATGGTGCATGGCATCGAAAAAAAAAAAAGATTCTTGTATTGACTGACTAAATATCGAGTCGATTGAGACCAAATTCGAACTTATAGCTCTTACCATCTCTGAAATCTGTTTGTTCATACGGACAGACAGACAGACAGACGGACGGACAGACGGACATGGCTATATCGACTCGGCTTGTGATGCTGATTAAGAATATATATACTTTATGGGGTCTGCCACGCCTCCTTCTGCCTGTTACATACATTTGCACAAACCCAATATACTCTTGCAGAGAGTATAAAAAAAAAACATATTTCTGCCAAATGAATGGTGTGGTGCAACTAGTAGGGCTGCAGCATGATATGGAACTTGCGTCAGTAAGCGCGGGTTCGAATCCCATCAGTGACTAGGTTTAAAATTTTTTTTAAATTTAATTGGGTGGACTCTTCGAGCTTTTACTTGAGGTCTTTACTCCGTTAATAGGCACAAATTTTATTATTGCGGGTGATGGAAGGGCCATGGATGGGGCAGGCGAAGGAACGATGGGACAAGATACAACAGAGGGTCGATCAGATAAAGAGGATGTTGCTGAAGGGCCAGATGAACTGGGTGGAGAGGAGTTAGGGGGGAAGGCGAAAAGGATAAGAGGGGCGGTCCATTATGAAAAGGTGAAGTATTGAGTGAACCAGGCGGCAGAGGCAAACTTAAACGTTGCTGTGAGTACTAAGCTGCTTATCGAGTGAGTGCAACTTGAGGAATTGCTTTTTCACAGTATTTTACATACGTGAAAAATCAATTTGCAACTCAATACAAACCGGGCATGAACAACGCAATCCACCACTCACTAATTTGGAATTTCTCAAACTCACGCCCAGTAAGGACAGCAAATTATAATGTGCATAATATTGTCGTATACCCAACAGTGCACATAATTTGGATGATCACTGTTTCGAGATGGACCATAAGCGCATTTGTTTTTGCAGCAGGCCATTTCACTCAAAATAATCTTAAGCAAATTTTGAGTGAAAACGAAACAAAAATATAAGTTTAAGAAATTATAAATATATACTTTATGAAGTCTGCCACGCCTCCTTCTGCCTGTTACATACATTTGCACAAATCCAATGTACTCTTGCAGAGAGTATTATATTCTTGATCAGCATCACAAGCCGAGTCTATATAGCCATGTCCGTCTGTCTGTCTATCCGTATAAAAACAGATTTCAGAGTTGGTAAGAGATACAAGTTCGAGTTTTTTTCCCGATGCGAGGCCCCATTCGCCCACAATGAGGAAAAAACTAGAAACACTCGAAAAAAAATATATGTTTTAAGAGATTATCTTGCCGCGGACGCCGGTTCGAGAACACACCGCAACTTTACCACTTACACCACGCTCAACTTTCGTGGAGCTTTTAATTATCTGCATTTGAAAGAAATAATACTTTTATATATAACAAAAATATATGACATGCCTGTCTTCGCCGGGATTCGAAACGTAGACCTCAGATTTATTTAGAAGCTCGAAAAAACATTACCAAGCATTTGTACCACTTGCGCCACACATCATCCTATGACTTAGGCGGCTAATGTATGTATATATGCAGAGTTATCTCATTTCTTGTAACCACATGTTTATAAACTACTATTATTAAGTCTGGCCCGTGTAATATATAACGATGATGGTATTTGCAAAATTCAGCGGGCACGCGCTGGCTCCGGACCGTTTGCAGTCGGCAGTTGGGGGGGTAAATTACTTCGCTGCTTTGCAGGCTCGTCTGCTATTTAATATTTATATTCGATAGTCGCGTGCTATGATTTGTCCAAAGAAAAATAGGAGAAGAAAAAAAACAATAGCCCTAGCGAGTTTGTTGCACGATGGCGCAGATGGAACGCCTATATTGCCCGCCCTTCCATGATCGCTAAATCCAAATAGAACAAGTAAGAAAGGCTACAGTCGAGCGCGCCGACTGTAAAAGACCCCGTACTCTCCTTGTATTCGAAATTAATATTTGAATACGATTGTAATTTAAAATTTAAGTTTTAAAATTAAATTGAAAAAAAAAAATTTGAATCAGTCACTGATGGAATTCGAACCCGCGCTTACTGACGCAAGTTCCATATCATGCTGCACCCCTACTAGTTACACAACACCATTCATTTGGCAGAAATTTGATTATTTTCATTTACATATAATAATGTAGTTATTTAAAAAATAAAAAAATAACTAAATTTCTGGGTCTGTGCCGGGTTCGAACCGCAGACCATTGGCTGTTGCACCAGTTAAAATTCTTTATTTACATTTTTGTTTGAAATTTAAAAAAGTAAATTCCACTGTCGGGAATTGAACCTGCGAACATATACGCAGCTTGCATAACGCGTCAGACAGAGATCCGATTATTTTCATTTACATGTAATAATGTTATTAGATAAGAAGCACAAAAAACAAAATTTTATTTCTGAGTCTGCGCCGGGTTCGAACCGCAGACCATTGGCTGTTGCACCAGTTAAAATTCTTTATTTACATTTTTGTTTAAATTTAAAAAAGTAAATTCCACTGTCGGGAATTGAACCTGCGAACTTATACTCAACTTGCAGAACACGCCGCAACGCTACTAATTGCACCAACCCCTTCTTATGAAACGGTTCCGATTATTTTCATTAAGATATAATAGTGCTAAATAATAAAAATAAAAAAAAATAAAAAAAAAAAAATTAATTTCTGAGTCCGTGCCGGGGTTCGAACCGCAGGTCTTGTGTTTACAAAGAAGTGCGTTGCCCACCCGGACCACGTTCTCTTTGCAAACTATTGCGGCTGATGTATATATACACATACAGTTATCTCTTTTCTTTTAACCACGTGCATTCACAACGCGCTTCATGGGCTACTTTGTTGTTTAATTGCTCAGTTGTTTATAGTTGGATTTTAATGCAACTTTGGTGTCTCTAGCTCTTATAGTCTCTGAGATCCAGGTGTTCATACGGACGGACGGACAGACGGACAGACGGACAGACGGACATTGCTATATCGACTCGGCTGTTGATGCTGATCAAGAATATATATACATTATGGGGTCGGAAAAGCTTCCTTCTGCCTGTTACGCACATTTGGCTTCTGACAAACCTAATAGACCCCTATACTCTTTTTTAAAGAGTACGGGGTCTAAAAATTATAAAGCGATCCCTAAACAAACCCACTACACGACTAACATACTCCTAAAGATCGACACATGATAACCCCACCACAGGACTTAGCAATTAGACATAATTAAAACTGAAAGCAATAGTTAACGGATTAGACATTTATAATAAATAAAATATATATAAACATAGCAATAAAATAGTACAGTTTAAAATTAATATTTAAGATTATTATTTATAAATACTCATTAATTTAATTAAGTTACGTTACAAAAAAAAGAATTAATTCACTACTGCGAGAGAAAAAAAAAATAAAATATTAGCTAATTTATTTCTCGCAGTGCACCTCTACACACTGTTGCAAACATGCAAATAGAACAACGAAAAGAAAATCAAACAAGTCAATGCTCCGCGCAAATTATGTATACGGTTTACGGCGAATACGAATATTATTGTATAAAGCGGTTTCACGACGAATACGAATAAGTATAAAGCGATTCTACGGCGAATACAAATAAGTATAAAGCGGTTCTACGGCGAATACAAATAAATTGGTATAAAGCGGTTTTGCGTTAATACATGTACTTTATTTGAGTGTCAAAAAACAACTGAACTCTTATACAATCTAGGGTTCCGATCAAATCTCGGTTGTCGTCTTATTTAATTCTATGTGTATACATTATGCAGCGAGAGCTGCGCCAAAATGTTTATGTTTACAATATGCAGCGAGAGCTGCGCCAAAATATTTATGTTTACAATAGTGGGTTTTACTTATGCTGGGTTATTGGAGATTGTTTACATGGAGGTTCAATAGAGTTAATAAATGTCAACAATTCTTATGACACTTTGGGTTAATGGTCAGTGGTCGGCATGGCTGTCAACTAATCTTGTGACACTTTCGGTATTTATTCTTTTTACATTAAAGTTGATTGTAAACCTTTTAAGTCAGCTGAAAGTCTGGATGGTGATGCTAATGGCATAACTCCTCCCCTGTTAGAGTATGAATTCTCCTGAATTCTTTTAACATTAATATTAATATTTTGCCTTTTACAACGTAAATATATATAAATGATTAAACATAGTATGGTGATTAGTATGAATATAAGTATAATGCCGTTTGTTACTTTTTTCTGATATTTTAGTTCTGTAATTTCTTTTAGATTTTCAAAATTTTTTATGGTTAAATGATCAAAGTTAATGGTGTTTTTGTAGGTTTGATTTAAAATGTCTGTGGGATAATAAAATTTTTCATAAAATTCAAATTTTTCGTTAGAAAATGCTTCTTTTAAAATTTGTATTTTGCAATTACCGAATTGTATTAGATTATTTCCATTAAGTATAATGTTTCTGTCGTCACAGTTTTGAGATAATTTTTCTGTTCTTGCATTTTTAATTATTAATGTGTCGTCGTCAATTTCTTCAATACTTGTGATGTTATTAAATACAAATTTGCAATTATTATTAATGGTACAACTTTTGCTTAATTTAAGTTCTTTCAAAATTCTGTTTGGTTCATATTCTAGTGTTTTATTGTTGGCTTCTATAATGAATAACTTTTCCTGATCTATTTGAATATAATCTGTGTTCGGTATTGGGATTAGTAATTTAACATTTACACTTATATAATTTTTAGGAATCTTAATTGCTATAATAATGCAATTATTTTTATATTTTAGTATACCCATGCGGATTAATTTTAGTTTTTTAAAAATCAATGTCAAATTTATTAATTTCTTCTTCGGATAGGATTTCGGGTAATATGATATTATTCTTTGCAGATGCTATGCTTTCCTGAATGTAATTTACTTTGTATTCAATATTCTTAAGTTTTTGCATTTGGTCTGTGTGTATAATTTTCATTATTATTTGTTCATTTTGACTGTTTATGCTTTGAAGTGTTTCGTTGATAATTATTCTGTCGTGTTTAATTGTTTCAGCTAAAGTCTGTATTGTGTCGTTGAAATGAGAATTTATGACAATTTGTTGATTCATGTTAGTTATAATATTGTGATTATTTTTATCAATTATGTCAAGATGTTCTAAAATGTCTGTTCTATCTTCATCGTCCATTAGTCCGAAAAGCCATTTATATGAGGTTCCTACAATGTTTAATACTCCTCTTTAATTTTCTATTGTATGGTGTTATGGATTTTATTTTTGCTCTAATTAAATTGATTTCTGTAAACAGCTCATTTTTATCTGTAATATTAATGTTTTTAATATTTGTTTCTATTTGCTTCATTATATCAATTAATGGGTCAATATTAATAATATGTAATATAATAACTGTTTCATTTACTATTTCCGTTTGGTAAATTTGGATTGGTGCATATCCTGCATTTGATTGTATTGGTTCAATTTGTAATCTTGTATGTACCATTGTGAATTTAGATAAAATCATGCAAAAAACGATAAGTATCTGGGAAAATGATTAGAGAAAAAAATTTGTTAATTTTGTTTAGTAAAATAATTTTTCGTGATTTTTTTTTTTTTTTCTTTTATAGCGAATTGTTGTTTTCTTGATTTAACGGTCTTTTGATATTACATGGATGAATATTTTGTAGTTCTGCAAATCTGAAATATGGTTCGTCCTTATGTCTGACTCTTTTATAATTTTTTATTGGGCCTTTTTGTCTTTCTTCATTATAATCCTCTCTTGTATTGTTTCGTTTATTTATTATCTTTTTCTTTTGTTCTTCAATTGTTAGCTTTAGTTTGCCTTCATCTTCTGTGTTTTTAGCGTAGTATGGTGTGCACTTTATTGTTGAATGATGACGATTATTGTATGCTGTTATTGCTATCTGTATTTTAGATTCTATTGACAGTTCATTATTGTCTATTCCTGCTATGATTTCAATTAATGTGGAATGTAATCTTTCTATGTCTGCATTTCCTGTATGTGAATTTGGTTTTGTATAATGTACATCGACTTCTTCTTTGCTTAAAAATTGTACGATCTGTTCTGCTCTGAATTCATTATCCATGATAATTTTCTGTGGTTTATTAAACTTTGCAAAGTGTTCTATCATAATTTGCATCTTAGTTCGCCAATTTCTATCTGTTATGTTGTAGGCTACTGCAAATTTTGTAAGTTTATCTATGATTGTAACAAAAGATTTGTGTTTTATGTGAAAAATATCTAAGTGTATAATTTGATTTTTAGTATCTGGAGTTTCTGTAAAGTGAAATTTAGGTTTTATTGGGTTTCTGTCATATTTGATTTCTTTACATTTTTTGCAATTGGAAATTATTAACTGAATATGTTCTCTTAGATTTGGAAAATATATTTTATCTTTTAGTGAATTAAATGTCTCACTTATGCCACTGTGTAATGAATCTTTTGTGTGATATATTGCAATTTGTTTATGTAATTCTTCCTCGCTTAAAATTTCCTGTGCTCTTTTTGTGCATTTTAAAAATTTAATGTTCTTGCAATGGGAGAAAATGTTTATCAATATACATTGTATTTTATGATATATTGTATCTGGTACTTCTGAAAAAATTCCTACTGTTCCTTTTTCTATGTTATTTTGTAATTTTATTTCGATTTCTGATTCTGAATCTGCTGGGTTTATTTCAATTATTTTTCTTCCATGTTGCATCATAATATTGTCTGCTGCTGTATATGTTATTATAATTTGAGTTTTGTATTTGTTAACAATATCTTCTTTTATCCAAAAATGTGTTAGTTCCTCTTCGTCTGCAGAATGCTGTGTATTTGTGAGTTCAAAGTTAGATTCTTTCTCATTTTTATTATTTATTAATTGGGATGTTTCTTGTCTGCTTAAAAAATCTGCTACTTTGTTGTCTTTGCCTTTTAGGTATGTTATATCATAGTCAAATTCTTGTAATTTAAGAATCCATCTTTGATGTCTAGCTGTCATTTCTTTTCCTTTGAATTTTGAATTTAAGTATTTAATGGGGGCATGGTCTGTTATAATTTGGAATTTATTTCCTACCAAATAGTGTTTAAAATAATTCACAGCATGTACAATAGATAGAAATTCTTTATCAATTGTGCTATAATTTTTCTCGTGTTTGTTAAGTGTTCGTGATACAAATGCAATTGGTTGTCCTTGTTGTGACAAAACTGCACCTATAGCATAATCACTGGCATCGGTAGTTATTGTAAAGGGTTTGTCAAATTCTGGATATTTTAAAATTGGATGTGAGCTTATGAGGGTTTTGAGATTTTCGAATGCATCTATAAACTGTGGATCATTTGTATTTATTGTAATACCTTTCTGTAGGTATCTTATCATTGGGTATGCTATTTTAGAATAGTCTTTTATAAATTTCCTGTAAAATCCTGTCATTCCTAAAAATCCTTTTAATTGTTTTTCAGTTTTGGGCAATGGAATTTCTTTAATTGCTTCTATTTTTCTTGGATTTGGTTTTAACCCTTCTTTTGTGAGAATATGTCCCAAGTATTCTGTATGTTTTTTCATTAAAGAGCATTTGTCTGGTTGGATTTTTAAATTATGATTTCGAAGTACTTTGAAAATTTTTTCAAGAGCAATCTTGTGTTCTTCAAGTGTTGTTGAGAATATTAAAATATCATCAAGATATACCACACAAATTTTGTTTATATAATCCCTTAGAATTTCATTCATTAATCGCTGAAATGTGGCTGGAGCATTTTTTAACCCGAATGGCATTCTAACATATTCGTATAATCCCATTGGTGTTATAAAAGCTGTTTTTTCAATGTCTTCTTCTGCCATTAAAATTTGATGATAGCCTTTTGCTAAATCTAAAGTAGTGAAATATTGGGCTTTTCCAAGCTTGTCTAATACAGCGTCCATAATAGGTATTGGGTACTTATCTGGAACGGTTACTTGGTTTAATCGCCTATAATCTACACAAATACGATATTTCTGAATTCCTGAATTGTCAATTTTTTTCGGAATCACACATATTGGAGAACTGTATTTACTTTTACTTTTTCTGATAATTCCACTTTTTTCCATTTCAATTATTTGCTTTTTCACTTCCTCTTCGTATTTTGGAGAGACCCTGTAAAGTTTTGAATTAATATGATGGTCTGTAGTAGTTTTTATGCTATGCACTATTGTGTTGGTGTTGGTTAACTGATCACCTTCTTTGAAGTATAATTTTTCATATTTCTTGGTAAGATTTTTTATTATCTGTGCTTCCTCAACATTAAGATCTTCTAGCTTAAGGTCATCAATTTCACTTACTTCCATTACACAAATATCTTTTGATAGTTTAGATAGGAAAGGAATTTCGACCCCATTGGTAAGCTTCAATATTTTATTTTTAAAATCAATATTTTCAACATTTCCTTGGATAAAATCCATGCCCAATAGAAAATCATATGATTTTTCCAGGGGCATAGCTACCCATCGTGTTCTTGCAAAATCTGAATAATTAAATTCACTTGGTACTTTTGTTTTCACTAAATAGTTATTATTTTTTATTTCACCATTAATAGTATAAATTGTTTTTGAAAATTTTTCAATTATTTCGTATTTTGATGTATGTACGTTATTAGTGTTTAGTATGCTTATAGTAGATCCTGTGTCCACTAAAATTATAAATGTATCCCCCTCAATCGTTCCCTTTAAAAAAATTTTCTTTTTTTCCGAGGCTAATTGGTAAAAAACTCGTTCTGATTCTCTTCCCTGTTTGTGTTACTATTTACTTCATCTTCATGTAAATTGTCCACACTCATTGCTTCTGGTGGAGGTTGCTGATAATTTTGCTGTTGGTTTAGGTTTTGGTTCTGCCTAAAGTTTTGACTTTGTTGTCTATTATGGTTTTGTTCTATGTTTTGATTTTGTTGCCTATTGAAATTTTGTCGTACATTTTGACTTTGATTGTTTCTGTTCTGATTTTGATTATTCCTCACCATTTGACTGTTTTGTTGTCTGTTTTGGCTTTGATTGTTATTGTTTTGTTGTTCCTGTCCTCGATTGTTATTAGGGTTTTGTTTATTTTGATTATTTTGTTCGTTGTGATATCTGTTGTTATTGTATGTACCTTGATCTTTGTCCTTGGTGATTAAAAGTTTTCTATTTAAGTTTCCAAAATTAAGTCCGATAAATTTAGCTACTTCATTTCTGATGTCTGATAGGGTTGTTTTATTCATGAGGGCAATTGCCATTGGTCCACAAGCTATTTGTTTTATACGTTGTATTAATAGTCCACTAAGAATATCAACAAGTCTACTATTGTTTTCAAAGACCGAAAAATCTGTTATTTCTTCAACAATCATTCTTATTTTATTGTCTAAATCTTTAACACTAGTTACCCTTAAGTTCATTATCTTGCTGGTCAATCCCATTTGATCTGTTCGTGGTCTGTAGTGGTGTCTTAGTCGAAGCTTACATTCTTCCCAAGTTGATGGTGGATTAATATTTAACATGGTTCGAGCCTGACCTTGAATCTTGGTGTTTAAGATGACTGTAAAAACCTGTCCATCGTCGTCGTACTCCTGCATGATTTGGTCCACCGCAGAGATGAATCCATGCAAAGTTCCATCCTGTCCATTAAATACTGGTAAGTATCGGGTTTCCTTCTCAATACAGTTCCTTTGGGCTGTCACATGGTTTCCACGTTCTCCCTGCCTAGCTGCCACTGCTGCTGTCAGAAGTTCGATGCATCGTTGCATCTCGATTATTTGTTGATTTGCCATTTTTCGTTTTATTTTTCACGGATTTATTAAAGTATATCAGTTTATTATTGTTGCGTTTACTTGGATGTAATATCCAAAGTTTCCACAATAATTTTTTTTTCTGCACTTTTTAATAACTGTTTGTCAGTGTATTATTGTTTCGTTTACTTGGATGCAATATCCGAAGTTTCCACAATAATTTTGCTGCACTTTGTAAGAAATTTAGTCAGTGATTTATTGCTTCGTTTACTTGGATGCCATATCCAAAGTTTCCACAATAATTTTACACTTGAGTACCGGCTGCGCCAATTATGTATACGGTTTACGGCGAATACGAATATTATTGTATAAAGCGGTTTCACGACGAATACGAATAAGTATAAAGCGATTCTACGGCGAATACAAATAAGTATAAAGCGGTTCTACGGCGAATACAAATAAATTGGTATAAAGCGGTTTTGCGTTAATACATGTACTTTATTTGAGTGTCAAAAAACAACTGAACTCTTATACAATCTAGGGTTCCGATCAAATCTCGGTTGTCGTCTTATTTAATTCTATGTGTATACATTATGCAGCGAGAGCTGCGCCAAAATGTTTATGTTTACAATATGCAGCGAGAGCTGCGCCAAAATATTTATGTTTACAATAGTGGGTTTTACTTATGCTGGGTTATTGGAGATTGTTTACATGGAGGTTCAATAGAGTTAATAAATGTCAACAATTCTTATGACACTTTGGGTTAATGGTCAGTGGTCGGCATGGTTGTCAACTAATCTTGTGACACTTTCGGTATTTATTCTTTTTACATTAAAGTTGATTGTAAACCTTTTAAGTCAGCTGAAAGTCTGGATGGTGATGCTAATGGCATAACTCGCATATGTATACAACGCATGATAGCGGAATTATGTATGTATGTGTGTATGCACATAAGAACAAACAAAGCGTTTAGGCTAAAGAGTCAGAAATATGTTGTTTTCATCATCCGCTTTAACCTAGCTTCGTGAAGCAAGATTTAAAATTGCACGTGTGCGTGCGCCAGAAGGGCCAAAGGAAAAGAGCGAATAATTTCTCTTAATTAAGAGAACTGAATATATGCATGCGATTGCACGACAATTAGATGGTTAATTCTTTTATTTTTTTTCACTGTCTTGGGCACCAAATATTATTAAGCCCATTCATTATATTTAATTGGCAAAACTTACAGTCTTTTTTTTTAAATGTTTAATTTTTATCCACCGATGAAAGCGCTTCCATTAGCTCCGCTGTAAATTGCTGTAGAAAGGGAAAAGAATTATGCATCTACTTGCACGGCATCGTGAACAATTTCTTGAAAATTATCTTTTGATTTGATGCTTGCAATAGATGTGGTTAACAATACCTTTTTTTTTTTTTAATATTTAAACAAAATCACTCTACTAGTATAAAAAAACATAAAAAAAATCATATTTCGTGTTTAAGCGTGCAGATCACTGACACTCTGCTACCGGTATCGAAGAAACGCGACAAGTAGGTTAGGCGATTGGTTTGCAACTAAACCATCGTTTCTCTTTTCCCGCCTTCGCTTCTGCTCACACAGAAAAAGGGTGATAGGAAGATGAGAATGAAGCGAAATTGAATCCCTCCGCTGTTCCCCTTGTCCAAATTATGACTTTTATCTGCCAATCATTTAAGCAGTGGCTGATAAAAAAAAAACAATGAGTGAGCACGACTTGGAAGTCCCTGCTTATAGATTTCGGCCAAGAACCGTATATATAATTATAAATCTCCTTTTGCGATAGGGCCATGTAACAATTCGGCGACCATTATGCGTGCGTCACTTAGATGCAAACGTCGCATGAGCGTTGTATAAGCGTCGTATCAGCGTAGCCTAGATGTAGCATAAGCTTAGCATAAGCGTAGCATTAGCGTAGCAATAACGTAGAAATAGCATATAATAGCGTAGACTAGCGTAGAATAGCGTAGAATAGCGGCCAATCTGTAGGATATTCCTAACCAAAATTAGTTTTAATCCCACTTCCTGCATGTACAAAAAAAACAATCTCACCTTAATTGGCACAAAATTCACTATTTTAATAATTGTTGATTTTCGTTTTTTTGTTTTTATTCTCTCGTTGACTTTAAAGTTTAACAGACTTGCACTAGACACTTGAAAATAACTTGTGTAATGCAGATTACGTCTGCCTTGGTCAACTGCTTCTAACGAAAAGAACGCTGCTTTAGCCAGAGGTCTAAATTATGCCTCGGAACAGTCGCCATACTGACAAAGTTCCGTTTGAGACTGGGACCGTTGGACTCAACGTGGTACTTTTTCATGAGAAAAATTTCCCTCAACCAATTTGGGTTGTAATTTTGGCTAACCAGCGCCACTACACCCGCTTTTGCGCATGTTGTTATATTGCACTTAAATAATATAAACTTTGCTTCGTGATAGCTCTCCTGCTTATGGTTGGATTTTTATGCAACATTCAGTATAGTTTAATATGATATATGAACAAAACGGTACCAAAGCTGTTAATTAGTTTGTAACTTGTGGGAGAAGGCAGCCTAATATTTAAATGTATTTCTGATGTCGTTACTAGAAGTAGCCAAAACAAAGTGGCAACAACAGAATAAAACAAAATTCGTTATGTTTACTTTTGAACTTTATTTAATGTTTTAGCATGTAAAAGCATTAGATGCAGCAAAGGGCGAATGTCACAAACGCAATATATATATATATATATATAAGTTAACGCTAAAAGTCACATGCCTTTTAGCAGGAATAAACACTTGTTGTTTATGTACCACGTTATAATGTTGTAATTAATCCTAAGATTGCTTTTTAGTTTCTAAGACAAAACAGAGGGAAGTTTGCGCTCCAGTTATCGACCAGATCTTGACTGCCCGCTCCAGCTTGCCTTTCTTAGCCAACACTCCGACCGCTGGGTGCCGACGGATATGTCGGGGGTGTCAGTTCAGCGATAACGTCGCATTTCTGACGGCAGCGGTGATAGGCGTGTTGACGGATATGGGTACCGGTAGATATGGAGGCCGGTAGATGTGGGTGTAAGTGGGCGATAGTGTTAGCGCTCTGCTAGTTGTTAACGTGGATCAGGGCTCCTCCAGAACTGTTGACTCCGGAGCTGGTGTTTTCCAATCTCGTACAACGGAAATTCCAGTCGTCAAGGTCAGCATCCGCCACAGGCACCAGAGTATAAGTGCCGATACTAAAACCGGTGGGAATTGGGTTCCTGTTGCTATCGTCATTCTCCGGGATAACTCGGAAAGTCGTTGCCCATTGGTCAAAAGTATTCTACATTCAGTCGATTTCCTTCCTTGCTTACATTGGTCAGAGCTGCTGATAAGGCGGACATAACCTTGGTAGAATAAGAGGTGTACAAATGGTTACTACAGTTTACAGTTTACAGTTTCATTGTGGAATTTTGACATTTGGGACATTTGCCATTAGCATCAACACCCAGACTTTCCGCTGACTTTAAATGTTTACAATGAACTATAATGTAAAAATAAGAAATACAGAAAGTGTCACAAGATTAGTCGACACCTATACCGACCACTGACTATTAACCCAAAGTGTCATAAGAATTGTTGACATTTATTAACTCACTTAAACCTCCATGTAAACAATCTCCAATAACCCAGCATAAGTAAAACCTACAATTGTAAACATAAACATTTTGGCGCACCTCTCGCTGCATATTGTAAACATAAATATTTTGGCACCGCTCCTGCTGCATAATGTATACACATAGAATTAAATAAGACGACAACCGAGATTTGATCGGAACCCTAGATTGTATAAGAGTTCAGTTGTTTTTTGACACTCAAATAAAGTACATGTATTAACGCAAAACCGCTTTATACCAATTTATTTGTATTCGCCGTAGAACCGCTTTATACTTATTTGTATTCGCCGTAGAATCGCTTTATACTTATTCGTATTCGTCGTGAAACCGCTTTATACAATAATATTCGTATTCGCCGTAAACCGTATACATAATTTGCGCGGAGCATTGACTTGTTTGATTTTCTTTTCGTTGTTCTATTTGCATGTTTGCAACAGTGTGTAGAGGTGCACTGCGAGAAATAAATTAGCTAATATTTTATTTTTTTTTTCTCTCGCAGTAGTGAATTAATTCTTTTTTTTGTAACGTAACTTAATTAAATTAATGAGTATTTATAAATAATAATCTTAAATATTAATTTTAAACTGTACTATTTTATTGCTATGTTTATATATATTTTATTTATTATAAATGTCTAATCCGTTAACTATTGCTTTCAGTTTTAATTATGTCTAATTGCTAAGTCCTGTGGTGGGGTTATCATGTGTCGATCTTTAGGAGTATGTTAGTCGTGTAGTGGGTTTGTTTAGGGATCGCTTTATAATTTTTAGACCCCGTACTCTTTAAAAAAGAGTATAGGGGTCTATTAGGTTTGTCAGAAGCCAAATGTGCGTAACAGGCAGAAGGAAGCTTTTCCGACCCCATAATGTATATATATTCTTGATCAGCATCAACAGCCGAGTCGATATAGCAATGTCCGTCTGTCCGTCTGTCCGTCCGTCCGTATGAACACCTGGATCTCAGAGACTATAAGAGCTAGAGACACCAAATTTGTAATAAAAATTCCGTAACTTTCTCGAGCAGATCAAGTTTATTTCAAATCTGCGCCACGCCCCCCACCGCCCCCGCAATAAGCAAAAAACTAGACACACCTCGGAAAAAATTGATGTTTTCGGCGAATATCTCCGTAACTATGGCACTTAGGAACACCAATTCTGGTACGCAGGTTCCTACAAACAGCACAAATGCAACGTCATTAAAAATTTTGGTCTGCCACGCCCCCTTTTCCCACACGAACTAAAAAACTTTTCAAATCTTACATGTCGTTTTTAAAGCATTTACTAATGTAGTACAGTATTGTAATTCAAAATTTGTTTAAAGACAAATCATATTAAACTACCCTGAAAGTTGCATAAAAATCCAACTATAAACAACTGAGCAATTAAACAACAAAGTAGCCCATGAAGCGCGTTGTGAATGCACGTGGTTAAAAGAAAAGAGATAACTGTATGTGTATATATACATTAGCCGCAATAGTTTGCAAAGAGAGCGTGGTCCGGGTGGGCAACGCACTTCTTTGTAAACACAACACCTGCGGAAATTAATTTTTTTTTTTTTTTTTTTTTTATTTTTATTATTTAGCACTGTTATATCTTAATGAAAATAATCGGAACCGTTTCATAAGAAGGGGTTGGTGCAATTAGTAGCGTTGCGGCGTGTTCTGCAAGTTGAGTATAAGTTCGCAGGTTCAATTCCCGACAGTGGAATTTACTTTTTTAAATTTCAAACAAAAATGTAAATAAAGAATTTTAACTGGTGCAACAGCCAATGGTCTGCGGTTCGAACCCGGCGCAGACTCAGAAATAAAATTTTTTTTTTTGTGCTTCTTATATAATAACATTATTACATGTAAATGAAAATAATCGGATCTTTGTCTAATGTGGGGCGTGGTGCGACTGATAGGGTTGTGACGCGTTATGCAAGCTGCGTATATGTTCGCAGGTTCAATTCCCGACAGTGGAATTTACTTTTTTAAATTTCAAACAAAAATGTAAATAAAGAATTTTAACTGGTGCAACAGCCAATGGTCTGCGGTTCGAACTCGGCACAGACCCAGAAATTTAGTTATTTTTTTATTTTTTAAATAACTACATTATTATATGTAAATGAAAATAATCTAATTTCTGCCAAATGAATGGTGTGGTGTAACTAGTAGGGTTGCAGCATGGTATGGAACTTGCGTCAGTAAGCGCGGGTTCGAATCCCATCAGTGACTGATTCAAATTTTTTTTTTCAATTTAATTTTAAAACTTAAATTTTAAATTACAGTCGTATTCAAATATTAATTTCGAATACAAGGAGAGTACGGGGTCTTTTACAGTCGGCGCGCTCGACTGTGGCCCTTCTTACTTGTTTTCATTTATATATAATAATGCAGTTACATAAAAAAAAAAGAAAAATTAAATTACTGGGTCTGTGCCGGGTTTGAACCGCAGACCATTCGTTTAGGGAGAAATACCACCACCACCTAGGCCACACTCTGTTCGGTAACTGTTGTGACTAATATAAGTAAACATAGAGTTATCTCTTTTCTTTCAACCACGTGCACATAAATTACATTTATACAATTTTACAATTTATACGCCAAACGACTTAACGCAACCCTACACTGTGCCGGCCTCGAACCGCAGACCATTGGTTTAGGAACAAACGACCAACCGCAACCCAACCCAATTGCACCAGTTTTTATTGTATATTTACATTTTTAGACCCCGTACTCTTTATAGCTTCCTTCCGCCTGTTACGCAGGCCCTATAAAGTATATATATTCTTGATCAGCATCAACAGCCGAGTCGATATAGCAATGTCCGTCTGTCCGTCCGTCCGTTTGTCCGTCTGTCTGTCCGTCTGTATGAACACCTGGATCTTTTAAACTACAAGAGCTAGTGACACAAAATTTTTTAATGAAAGTCCGTCTATGATGTACGCAGATCAAGTTTATTTCAAGTCAGGGCCACGCCCCCTACCGCCCCCGCAATAAGCAAAATACTAGACACACCTCGGAAAAATCGATGTTTTCTGCGAATATCTCCGTAACCATGGCATTTAGGAACACCAATTCTGGTACGCAGGTTCCTAGAAACAGCACAAATGCAACGTCATTAAAAGTTTTGGTCTGCCACGCCCCCTTTTCCGACAAGAACTAAAAAACTTTTTAAAAATTACATGCCGTTTTTAAAGCATTTGCTAATATATTACAGTATTGTAATTAAACAAGTAAGAAAGGCTACAGTCGAGCGCGCCTACTGTAAAAGACCCCGTACTCTCCTTGTATTCGAAACTATTATTTGAATGCGATATAATTTAAAATTTAAGTTTTCAAATAAAAACAAGAAAGAAAAGTACAGTCGAACACGCCCGACCGTATAATACTCTCTGCTTTTATTCCCAATTTTAATGCTTAAATCGATATCCAGATATTACAATAGATAGTTCTTGTATTAGAACACGTTAAAACTAAAAAAAGCTAAGCATAATCGAGCATACATGTGTTTGCCTGTATGTAAATATAAATTCGTTTGACGCTAAATGCATGCACATACAAATGTGTGTATGAATACCATTGGTCGGCACGACTAGCGCTGTCTCTCTCGCACTCATTGCTCTCGAATAAAATGTTTGTTGCTTCATTTCTTTCTTGTTTATTGTCGGATTCTTATGAAACTTTCAGCAGAGTTTGACATGATACGTCTATAAACAAATAACAACACTGTACAATAAGAATAAATGCTTTAAAAACGGCATGCAAGTTCTAAGTTTTCTTTTATTTCTTGCGGAAAAAGGGGGCGTGGCAGCCCAAAACTTTTGATGTCATTGCATTTGTGCTGTTTCTAGGAACCTGCGTACCAGAATTGGTGTTCCTAAATGCCATGGTTACGGAGATATTCGCAGAAAACATCGATTTTTCCGAGGTGTGTCTAGTATTTTGCTTATTGCGGGGGCGGTAGGGGGCGTGGCCCTGACTTGAAATAAACTTGATCTGCGTACATCATAGACGGACTTTCATTAAAAAATTTTGTGTCACTAGCTCTTGTAGTTTAAAAGATCCAGGTGTTCATACAGTCAGACGGACAGACTGGCATTGCTATATCGACTCGGCTGTTGATGCTGATCAAGAATATATATACTTTAATAGACCCCTCTTTTTAAAAGTACGGGGTCTAAAAAGAAAATATTTCACAATACTATAAAGTTGGCAATCACTCGAAATTCAAAAACCAGATTATATCGAAAAATCGATAGAAAGAGCTCATAATCATATTAATAATTCTTTGAGTAGAAAGCAAAAGCAAGACATTATCCATTGAATCATTAGCGTGCCAAAAACCGGATGAGCCTTACCATTGTTACCAATCTTAGCGGATTTAAGTGCTGTTGGTGGTATAACATCTACCTGTTCATCATTAAATTTATTTTTGAGGTGTTATGAGAGACTCCCTTCCAAATCAACCTTGGTCAACAGAATGTGGTATTATCAAATTAGCCTAGTGTAGGCATTATGGATAAAACTATTATTTTGATAGTTTTGGGAATCTGCAACCACCGAAAGAAGTAATTCGCTATTTTGGGACAGACATTGGTAATTGTCTAATATAAGGGCCTCAACCCCAAAAATTAAGAAAAAATATCCTCCGTGGACCGCGATTTTTGCAGACGAACGTCATTAAAAACTTCTGGCGGTCTCTAATGGTTCCCTTAAAAACGCGGTTTAAAAGTTCTTTAAAAAAAAACATTTTTTTAATCTAGTTACCTCTTAAAATTATGCGAAAACGCTTTGAATCTAGTAAGATTTTGAAAAAATATGCACCGGCAATAATGCACTTGTCAAAATGTGTGATTTCATTCGTCTAAAAAACGTATAACTGATTAGATAAAAAAGAATTGTGAAATTGTGTGAAATTTTAAACGTCAGTCGGAGTGATTTAATGGGAGAAGTAATATTATAGTAGTAGTATTATAATTCGCCAATCAATAGATCATCGTTTTGTCTTTCACTCAGTGTTCCGAAAGGAAATCGTGATGGAGGAGGAAAAGGAGAAGAGGGAGAAGAAGGATGAGGGATTAGGAGATGGAGGAGGAAAAGTGGTAAAAGATTGTTCCAAACAAGTTTCGCGAATGCACTACTTCAATAAATGCAATCAATTGCATTCTGATATCTTTTATACAGCCCACTAGATTAAACATTTTTTAAATTTTTCAATGAATACTACATTCATTTTTTTTTTTTTTTGACGTGTAGTGCCATGAATACCAGATTAATTTGAACTTTTTCGACGTGCAATGCCATGAATACTATTAATAATGTTCTGTTGAAATTGTTGTGTTGAAATGTGTTATTAAATCAATGGTATTGAAATTAATCGCACTCGCTATGTTGGTACTACTACAACATTGAAAAATTTGGTGTCATTTAATAAAGGAGAATGTGATATGCTTGTAAATGCTGGGTGGTTTCTTAATGATCAAGTGGATGCTGAGTATTTCAACTTTTCTTTACCTTTGAGAAAAGGGCTTGGTTTCGCTGAAGACTTTAAGAAAATGATTGTTAATTGCAAGCATGAGTTGATTTTGATTATAAATGAGGATTTCAACAGATCATTATACAAGGCAACAGACGAAGTAACTCAAAAACTTATTATCACAAACATTACATGGAAAATTCCACATATTCAACTAAGTGATAGCCCTAAACTGAAACAGTTGAATTTGATAAAGCATGGCAAACCTCTGAGCATTCTATTTCGTAGTTGAATGGAACTAATCATATTTGGAATGTTAAATTAGCTGCATCTACAGAACGATCACGATACGCTATTATTGCATTTGAAGAGTAAGATAAAATTATTCATTCTAATTTGAGGAATTTGAAAGTATTTTTAAATTCTGAATCCTTTCCTTATGGAGATATGAACTTGAAATTTGATCATGGCCGAATTGCAACTCTCTATGATATGTATAGCAATTTCCAATCTAGCTATTATCTGAAAGAGGCTTCAGAGCCACTTCTCTCAATCCCACAGTTTAAAGATAATGCCCCAATTGTTGTTGTAGACCTTTTATATCAAAATGAAATGGTTAAAACCGGTTCTATCGAATTATTAATTTAAATTGAATAATTAAATATTTTAAGTATTGTCATTCCTTATGTTGAGAAATATGAGAAGAATATGCTGACTATTTCTCAAAATGGAGTGCATATATCCCACTGCACTTGGTCGAAGGGTGAAACAAATTGTGGCGTGGATAGCTGTGTTTGCTTCTATCACCTACAAGAGTGTTCAAAGATTTTTAGACGCAATTAACTTTTAAATAAGCGAACATGTAATACACAATTTTAAAATTTAATTTATAATTTATTTATATTTTTTTATAAAAATAATTTCATTGTCACAATAAAATAAAAATAAGAAAAAAATTAAAAGGTTGGTTTTATTGATTACTTTTAGTTTTTATGTTGCTTATATAGAATAAGAAAAGCTGAAAAATATAGAAGATCGTATATGTTTGAGCGTTCTGCATACATGCTGCCTAACTTGCTAAGTATGTGGTAGCAAAACCAATATGCTGTCCACTTTGCAAAAGTAAAATTTTCTTTCACAACATATACATTGATAATTTCATTCGATGCGTTTCATCTTACAGACCATTGTTACCTATGTTATTAGGGTATCAACATGTTGACAATTTTCCCTAGGAGGTATGCATGGGTAACTCTGTTGGAGATGTTTGAGCGCGAGCCAAAATGTGTCGTAGCAGGTGAACAGGAAAATCTATCTACATACCTAACAAGCAAAAAAAAATATCTGTCCTCATAACAATATAAACATAACAAGTAAGAAAAGTAAAATCGAACGAGCCCGACCTATAATACTCTCTGCTCCTATTCCTAATTAAAGTGTTTAAATCGGTATCCGGATATTACAATCGAAAGTTCTTGTATTAAAACACGTTAAAACAAAAACGAATTAAACGAATCATAAATAAGAGTACTGCAAGATAAGAACAAATGCCTTGAAAACGGGTTGGGTTTTTGACTAATTGTGGGCGAATGGTGCATGGCATCGAAAAAAAAGATTCTTGTATTGACTGACTAAATATCGAGTCGATTGAGACCAAATTCGAACTTATAGCTCTTACCATCTCTGAAATCTGTTTGTTCATACGGACAGACAGACGGACGGACAGACGGACATGGCTATATCGACTCGGCTTGTGATGCTGATTAAGAATATATATATATATATATATATATATGGGGTCTGCCACGCCTCCTTCTGCCTGTTACATACATTTGCACAAACCCAATATACTCTTGCAGAGAGTATAAAAAAAAAAAACATATTTCTGCCAAATGAATGGTGTGTTGCAACTAGTAGGGCTGCAGCATGATATGGAACTTGCGTCAGTAAGCGCGGGTTCGAATCCCATCAGTGACTAGGTTTAAAATTTTTTTTAAATTTAATTGGGTGGACTCTTCGAGCTTTTACTTGAGGTCTTTACTCCGTTAATAGGCACAAATTTTATTATTGCGGGTGATGGAAGGGCCATGGATGGGGCAGGCGAAGGAACGATGGGACAAGATACAACAGAGGGTCGATCAGATAAAGGGGATGTTGCTGAAGGACCAGATGAACTGGGTGGCGAGGAGTTAGGGGGGAAGGCGAAAAGGATAAGAGGGGCGGTCCATAATGAAAAGGTGAAGTATTGAGTGAACCAGGCGGCAGAGGCAAACTTAAACGTTGCTGTGAGTACTAAGCTGCTTATCGAGTGAGTGCAACTTGAGGAATTGCTTTTTCACAGTATTTTACATACGTGAAAAATCAATTTGCAACTCAATACAAACCGGGCATGAACAATGCAATCCACCACTCACTAATTTGGAATTTCTCAAACTCACGCCCAGTAAGGACAGCAAATTATAATGTGCATAATATTGTCGTATACCCAACAGTGCACATAATTTGGATGATCACTGTTTCGAGATGGACCATAAGCGCATTTGTTTTTGCAGCAGGCCATTTCACTCAAAATAATCTTAAGCAAATTTTGAGTGAAAACGAAACAAAAATATAAGTTTAAGAAATTATAAATATATACTTTATGAAGTCTGCCACGCCTCCTTCTGCCTGTTATATACATTTGCACAAATCCAATGTACTCTTGCAGAGAGTATTATATTCTTGATCAGCATCACAAGCCGAGTCTATATAGCCATGTCCGTCTGTCTGTCTATCCGTATAAAAACAGATTTCAGAGTTGGTAAGAGATACAAGTTCGGCCCCATTCGCCCACAATGAGGAAAAAACTAGAAACACTCGAAAAAAATATATGTTTTAAGAGAATATCTTGCCGCGGACGCCGGTTCGAGAACACACCGCAACTTTACCACTTACACCACGCTCAACTTTCGTGGAGCTTTTAATTATCTGCATTTGAAAGAAATAATACTTTTATATATAACAACAAGAAAGAAAAGTACAGTCGAACACGCCCGACCGTATAATACTCTCTGCGTTTATTCCCAATTATAATACTTAAATCGGTATTCAGACATTACAATAGATAGTTCTTGTATTAGAATACGTTAAAACAAAACAAGAAAGAAAAGTACAGTCGAACACGCCCGACCGTATAATACTCTCTGCGTTTATTCCCAATTATAATACTTAAATCGGTATTCAGACATTACAATAGATAGTTCTTGTATTAGAATACGTTAAAACAAAAAAAAGATAAGCATAATCAAGCATACATGTGTTTGTCTGTATGTACATACAAATTCGTTTGACGTTAAATGTATGCACATACATATGTGTGTATGAATACTATTGGTCGGCACGACTAGCGCTGTCTCTCTCGCGCTCATTGCTTTAGAATAAAATCTTTGTTGCTGCATTGCTTTCTTGTTTATGGTCGGATTCTTATGAAACTTTCTGGAGAGTTTGACATGATACGTCTTCAAACGAATCATAAATAACAACACTGTACGATAAGAATAAATGCTTTAAAAACGGCATGCAAGTTTGAAATTTACTTTTATTTCTTGCGGAAAAAGGGGGCGTGGCAGCCCAAAACTTTTGATGTCATTGGATTTATGCGTCCTTTAGGAACACGTGTACCAAAATTGGTATTCCTAAGTGCCATAGTTACTGAGATATTTGCTTTAAACACCTATTTATTCCGAGGTATGTCTAGTTTTTTGCTCATTGTGGGCGAATGGGGCGTGGCATCGAAAAAAAAAAAGATTCTTGTATTGACTGACTAAATATCGAGTCGATAGAGACCAAATTCGAACTTGTAGCTCTTACCATCTCTGAAATCTGTGTGTTCATACGGACGGACAGACGGACAGACGGTCAGACGGTCAGACGGACAGACGGTCAGACGGACAGACGGACAGACGGACATGGCTATATCGACTCGGCTTGTGATTCTGATCAAGAATATATATACTTTATGGGGTCTGCCACGCCTCCTTCTGCCTGTTACATACATTTGCACAAACCCAATATACTCTTGCAGAGAGTATAAAAAAGATAAGCATAATCAAGCATACATGTGTTTGTCTGTATGTACATACAAATTCGTTTGACGTTAAATGTATGCACATACATATGTGTGTATGAATACTATTGGTCGGCACGACTAGCGCTGTCTCTCTCGCGCTCATTGCTTTAGAATAAAATCTTTGTTGCTGCATTGCTTTCTTGTTTATGGTCGGATTCTTATGAAACTTTCTGGAGAGTTTGACATGATACGTCTTCAAACGAATCATAAATAACAACACTGTACGATAAGAATAAATGCTTTAAAAACGGCATGCAAGTTTGAAATTTACTTTTATTTCTTGCGGAAAAAGGGGGCGTGGCAGCCCAAAACTTTTGATGTCATTGGATTTATGCGGCCTTTAGGAACACGTGTACCAAAATTGGTATTCCTAAGTGCCATAGTTACTGAGATATTAACCGAAAACATCTATTTTTTCCGAGGTATGTCTAGTTTTTTGCTCATTGTGGGCGAATGGGGCGTGGCATCGAAAAAAAAAAGATTCTTGTATTGACTGACTAAATATCGAGTCGATAGAGACCAAATTCGAACTTGTAGCTCTTACCATCTCCGAAATCTGTTTGTTCATACGGACAGACAGACGGACAGACAGACAGACAGACAGACGGACAGACGGACATGGCTATATCGACTCGGCTTGTGACGCTGATCAAGAATATATATACTTTATGGGGTCTGCCACGCCTCCTTCTGCCTGTTACATACATTTGCACAAACCCAATATACTCTTGCAGAGAGTATAAAAATATATGACATGCCTGTCTTCGCCGGGATTCGAAACGTAGACCTCAGATTTATTTAGAAGCTCGAAAAAACATTACCAAGCATTTGTACCACTTGCGCCACACATCATCCTATGACTTAGGCGGCTAATGTATGTATATATGCAGAGTTATCTCATTTCTTGTAACCACATGTTTATAAACTACTATTATTAAGTCTGGCCCGCTTTTGCGCATGTTGTTATATTGCACTTAAATAATATAAACTTTGCTTCGTGATAGCTCTCCTGCTTGTGGTTGGATTTTTATGCAACATTCAGTATAGTTTAATATGTGTTAACTTGTGGGAGAAGGCAGCCTAATATTTTAAATGATGTTGTATTTCTGATGTCGTTATTAGAAGTAGCCAAAACAAAGTGGCAACAACAGAATAAAACAAAATTCGTTATGTTTACTTTTGAACTTTATTTAATGTTTTAGCATGTAAAAGCATTAGATGCAGCAAAGGGCGAATGTCACAAACGCAATATATATATATATATATAAGTTAACGCTAAAAGTCACATGCCTTTTAGCAGGAATAAACACTTGTTGTTTATGTACCACGTTATAATGTTGTAATTAATCCTAAGATTGCTTTTTAGTTTCTAAGACAAAACAGAGGGAAGTTTGCGCTCCAGTTATCGACCAGATCTTGACTGCCCGCTCCAGCTTGCGACGTTCTGCATGAAACCTCGGCACATCCGGTATGCGTCGACCCGCTGCTGCGAAGACCACACACGCGCTGGCTCAGCACTAGATCAGCATTTTATGGTTCGCCGACACTTGAACCGTTGGCGCTTGTGCCAATTGAAACCCGATATGGACTTTCCCAAGTGCATTTTTCTGCATTGCCTTTCTTAGCCAACACTCCGACCGCTGGGTGCCGACGGATATGTCGGGGGTGTCAGTTCAGCGATAACGTCGCATTTCTGACGGCACTCTTTGTGCCAGCGGTGATAGGCGTGTTGACGGATATGGGTACCGGTAGATATGGAGGCCGGTAGATGTGGGTGTAAGTGGGCGATAGTGTTAGCGCTCTGCTAGTTGTTAACGTGGATCAGGGCTCCTCCAGAACTGTTGACTCCGGAGCTGGTGTTTTCCAATCTCGTACAACGCAAATTCCAGTCGTCAAGGTCAGCATCCGCCACAGGCACCAGAGTATAAGTGCCGATACTAAAACCGGTGGGAATTGGGTTCCTGTTGCTATCGTCATTCTCCGGGATAACTCGGAAAGTCGTTGCCCATTGGTCAAAAGTATTCTACATTCAGTCGATTTCCTTCCTTGCTTACATTGGTCAGAGCTGCTGGTAAGGCGGACATAACCTTGGTAGAATAAGAGGTGTACAAATGGTTACTACAGTTAACAGTTTACAGTTTCATTGTGGAATTTTGACATTTGGGACATTTGGCATTTCCTCCTTTAACCAGTTTACGCGCGAGTTATGCCATTAGCATCAACACCCAGACTTTCCGCTGACTTTAAATGTTTACAATGAACTATAATGTAAAAATAAGAAATACAGAAAGTGTCACAAGATTAGTCGACACCTATATCGACCACTGACTATTAACCCAAAGTGTCATAAGAATTGTTGACATTTATTAACTCTATTGAACCTCCATGTAAACAATCTCCAATAACCCAGCATAAGTAAAACCCACTATTGTAAACATAAATATTTTGGCGCAGCTCTCGCTGCATATTGTAAACATAAACATTTTGGCGCAGCTCTCGCTGCATAATGTATACACATAGAATTAAATAAGACGACAACCGAGATTTGATCGGAACCCTAGATTGTATAAGAGTTCAGTTGTTTTTTGACACTCAAATAATGTAAATGTATTCGCCGCAAAACTGCTTTATACCAATTTATGCTTTATGCAATAATATTCGTATTCGCCGTAAACCGTATACATAATTGGCGCAGCCGGTACTCAAGTGTAAAAATTATTGTGGAAACTTTGGATATTGCATCCAAGTAAACGAAGCAATAAATGACTGACTAAATTTCTTACAAAGTGCAGCAAAATTATTGGGGAAACTTCGGATATTGCATCCAAGTAAACGAAACAATAATACACTGACAAACAGTTTATTAAAAAAGTGCAGAAAAAAAAATTATTGTGGAAACTTTGCATATTACATCCAAGCAAACGCAACAATAATAAACTGATACACTTTAATAAATTCGTGAAAAATAAAACAAGAAATGGCAAATCGACAAATAATCGAGATGCAACAATGCATCGAACTTCTGACAGCAGCAGTGGCAGCTAGGCAGGGAGAACGTGGAAACTCTGTGACAGCCCAAAGGAACTGTATTGAGAAGGAAACCAGATATTTACCAGTATTTTATGGACAGGAAGGAACGTTGCATGGATTCATCTCTGCGGTGGTCGACGATGGTCGACGATGGACAGGTTTTCACAGTTATATTAAATACCAAAATACAAGGTCAGGCCCGAACATTAACCCACCGCCAACTTGGGAAGACTGAAAGATTCGACTTAGACACCATTACCGACCACGAACAGATCAAATGGGCTTAACCAGCAAGATAATGAATTTAAGGGTAACTAGTGTTAAAGATTTAGACAATAAAATAAGAATAATTGTTGAAGAAATCACAGATTTCTCGGTCTTTGAAAATAACAGTAGACATTCTTAGTGGACTATTAATACAACGAATAAAATTCGAAATTCCTTTCCTATTTAAACTATCAAGAGATATTTGTGTAATGGATGTAAGTGAAATTGATGACCTTAAGCTAGAAGATCTTAATGTTTCCTATTTAAACTATCAAGAGATATTTGTGTAATGGATGTAAGTGAAATTGATGACCTTAAGCTAGAAGATCTTAATGTTGAGGAAGTACAGATAATAAACAAGTAAGAAAAGTACAGTCGAACGCGCCCGACCGTATAATACTCTCTGCTTCTATTCCCAATTATAATGTTAAAATCAGTATCCGGATATTACAATAGATAGTTCTTGTATTAGAACACGTTACAAAAAAATGACAATTTATAATCGAACATACATATGTTTGTGTTTATGCACATACAAATTCGTTTGACGTTATATGTAAGCACATATATATGTATATATGTGTGTATGTGTACTGTTGCCGCCACACATGCATTAAAAGAGTTCGAGTATATGCTTGTATGTTTCTGTCGCACTCGCATTCATGCATTGACCTAAATATTATTCGGTAGCTCTTTTGTTTGTTGTTGGATTTTTATGCAACTTTCAGCATAGTTTGATATTATTTGTCTTCAAAGGAATCATAAATAACAATACTCTACGATAACAACAAATGCTTTTAAAACGGCATGCAAGTTTAAAAAGTTTTTTTTTTTCTTACGGAAAAAGGGGGCGTGGCAGTCCCAAATCTTAAAAGGCAATGTATTTATGCTGTCTTTAGGAATATGCGTACCAAAATTGGTATTCCTAAGTGCCGTAGTTACTGAGATATTCGCTTTAAACATCTATTTTTTCCGAGGTGTGCTCAGTTTTTTGCTCATTGTGGGCGAATGGGGCGTGGCTTCGAAATAAAAAAAGATTCTTGTATTGACTGACTAAATATCGAGTCGATAGAGACCAAATTCGAATTTGTAGCTTTTACCATCTCTGAAATCTGTTTGTTCATACGGACAGACAGACGGACAGACGGACGGACAGACGGACATGGCTATATCGACTCGGCTTGTGATGCTGATTAAGAATAAATATACTTTATGGGGTCTGCCACGCCTCCTTCTGCCTGTTACATACATTTGCACAAACCCAATATACTCTTGCAGAGAGTATAAAAACCTTTAAAAAAAAATGAAAAATTATACTTCAAAGAAGGCGATCTGTTAACCAACTCTAACACAATAGTGCATAGTATAAAAACTACTACAGATTAATGAATAAAATACTAAGGGATTATATAAACAAAATTTGAGAGGTGTATCTTGATGATATTTTAATATTCTCAACAACACTTGAAGAACATAAGCTTGCTCTTGAAAAAATTTTCAAAGAACTTCGAAATCATGATTTAACAAGAAAGAAAAGTACAGTCGAACACGCCCGACCGTATAATACTCTCTGCTTTTATTCCCAATTATAATCATTAAATCAGTATCCGGATATTACAATAGATAGTTCTTGTATTAGAACACATTAAAACAAAAATAAAAAAGCTAAGCATAATCGAACATACATATGTTTGTCTGCATGTACATACAAATTCGTTTGACGTTAAATGTATGCACATACATTGGTGTGTATAAATACTATTGGTCGGCATGACTAGCGCTATCTCTTTCGCACTCATTGCTCTCGAATAAAATCTTTGTTGCTTCATTTCTTTCTTGTTTATGGTCGGATTCTTATGAAACTTTCAGGAGAGTTTGACATGATACGTCTTCAAACGAATCATAAATAACAACACTATACAATAAGAATAAATGCTTTAAAAACGGCATGCAAGTTTGAAATTTTCTTTTATTTATTGCGGAAAAAGGGGGCGTGGCAGCCCAAAACTTTTGATGTCATTGCATTTATGCGGTCTCTGGAAACACGTGTACCAAAATTGGTATTCCTAAGTGCCATAGTTACTGAGATATTCGCCGAAAACATAGATTTTTTCCGAGATGTGCCGGGTTTTTACTCATTGTGGGCGAATGGGGCGTGGCATCGAAAAAAGAAAAGATTCTTGTATTGACTGACTAAATATCGAGTCGATTGAGACCAAACTCGAACTTGTAGCTCTTACCATCACTGAAATCTGTGTGTTCATACGGACGGACAGACGGACATGGCTATATCGACTCGGCTTATGATGCTGATCAAGAATATATATACTTTATGGGGTCTGCCACGCCTCCTTCTGCCTGTTACATACATTTGCACAAACCCAATATACTCTTGCAGAGATTATAAAAATTCAACCAGACAAATGCTCTTTTATGAAAAAACATACAGAATACTTAGGACATATTCTCACAAAAGAAGTGTTAAAACCAAATCCCAGAAAAATAGAAGCAATTTAAGAAATTCCATTACCCAAAACTGACAAACAATTTAAAGGATTTTTAGGAATGACAGGATTTTACAGGAAATTTATAAACGACTATTCCAAAATAGCATACCCAATGATAAGATACTTACAGAAAGGTATTACAATAAACACAAATGATCCACAGTTTATCGATGCATTCGAAAATCTGAAAACGCTCATTAGCTCACATCCAATTTTAAAATATCCAGAATTGGACAAACCTTTTACAATAACTACCGATGCCAGTGATTATGCTATAGGTGCAGTTTTGTCACAACTTGGCCAACCAATTCCATTTGTATCAAGAACACTCAACAAACACTAGAAAACTTATAGCAGAATTGATTAATAATTATTATCCAATTATTTTAAACACTATTTGGTAGGAAATAAATTCCAAATTATAACAGACCAAGCCCCTATAATTTACTTAAAATCAAAATTCAACGGAAAAGAAATGACAGCTAGACATCAAAGATGCATTCTTATTTGACTATGATATAACATACCTTAAGGGGAAAGACAATAAAGTAGCAGATAAATAATAAAAACGAGAAAGAATGTAACTTTGAACTCACAAATACACAGCATCCTGCAGACGAACAGGAACTGACACATTTTTGGATAAAGATATTACTAACAAATACAAAACTCAAATTATAATAACATATACATCAACAGACAACATTATAATGCAACATGGAAGAAAAATAATTGAAATAAACCCAGCAGACTCAGAATTAGAAATAGAAATAAAATTAGAAAATAAAATAGAAAAATGAACAGTAAGAATTTTTTCAGAAGTACCAGATACATTATATCACAAAATACAATGTGTATTAATAAAAATTTTCTCCCATTGCAAAAACATTAAACTTTTAAAATGCACAAAAAGAGCACAGGAAATTATAAGCGAGGAAGAACTACATAAACATAAACAATATATCATTCAAAAGATTCCTTACACAGTGGCATAAGTGAGACATTTAATTCCCTCAAAGATAAAATAACATAACAAATTTAAGAGAACATATTCAGATAATAATTTTCAATTGTAAAAAATGTAAAGAAATTAAATATGACAGAAACCCAATAAAACCCAAAACAGAAACTCCGGATACTAAAAATCAAATTATACACTTATATATCTTTCACATAGATAAACTTACAAAATTTGCAGTAGCTTTCAATATAACAGACAGCAAAAAATGGGCGAACTAAGATGCAAATTATGATAGAACATTTTGCGAAATTCAATAAACCATAGAAAATTATCATGGATAATGAATTCAGAGCTGAACAGATCATACATACGATAAACAAAGAAGAAGTAGATGTAAATTATGCAAAACCAAATTCACACACAGGAAATGCAGACATAGAAAGATTACATTCTACATTAATTGAAATCTTAGCAGGAATAGACAGTAATGAACTGTCAATAGAATCTAAAATACAGATAGCAATAACAACATACAATAATCGGCATCATTCAACAATAAAGTGCACACCATACTATGCTAAAAACACAGAAGACGAAGGTAAACTAAAACTAACCATTGAAGACCAAAGAAAAAGATAATAAATAAACGAAACAATACAAGAGAGGATTATAATGAAGAAAGAAATTTACAACAGGCCCAATAAAAAATTATAAAAGAGTCAGACACAAGGACGAACCATATTTCAGATTTGCAGAGCTACAAAATATACATCCATGTTATATCAAAAGACCGTTAAATCAAAAAAACAACAACTCGATATAAAAGAAGAAAAAAAACAAGTAAGAAAGGTTACAGTCGAGCGCGCCGACTGTAAAAGACCCCGTATTCTCCTTGTATTCGAAATTAATATTTGAATACGACTGTAATTTAACTAGTTGCGCCACTAGTTGCGCCACTCCATACATTTGACATCAATCCGATTATTTTCATTTACATATCAAAAATGTATATAAAATATAAAACAAAATTTTTAATTTCTGAGTCTGTGCGGGTTCGAACCGCAGACCATTGGTTTAACTAACCACGACTAACCACAACCCAACCCTGTTGCACAAGTTAATATTGTATACTAAAATTTTTTTTGTAAATTTAAAAAAGTATATTAGAAAATTTCACTGGCGGGAATTGAACCTGCGAGCTTATACTCAACTTGCAAAGTTCCGATTATTTTCATTAAAATATAATAGTGCTAAATTTAAAAAAAAAAAAAAAAAAAAAAAAAAAAAAACTTTAATTTCTGAGCCCGTGCCGGGGTTCGAACCGCAGGTCTTGTGTTTACATACAAGTGCGTGGGCCACCCGAACCACGCTCTCTTTGCAAACTACTGCGGCTAATGTATATATAAACGTACGGTTATCTCTTTTCTTTCAACCACGTGCATTGACAATGCGCTTCAAGGGACACTTTGTTACCTAATTGCTCAGTTGTTTATATTTGGATTTTTATGCAACTTTCAGGGTACTTTGATATAATTTGTCTTTAAACGAATCTTAAATTACAACACTGTGCGATGAGGACAAATGCCTTAAAAACGGCATCGAAAATGAAAATTTTATTTTTTTTCTTGTGGAAAAAGAGGGCATGGCAGCAAAAAAATTTTAATGGCACTGCATTTATGCTTACCCTGGGAACCTGCGTACCCAAATTGGTGGTCGTAAGTGCCATAGTTACGGAGATATTCGCGGAAAACGTCAATTTTTTTCGAGTTGTCTTTGGTTTTTTGCTTATTGCGGGGGCGGTAGGGAGCGTGGCACTGATTTGAAATCAACTTGATCTGCTCGCGAAAGTTACTGAATTTTTTTACAAATTTGGTGGTTCTAGCTCTTGTAGTTTAAAAGATCCAGGTGTTCATACAGACGGCTGTTGATGCTGATCAAGAATATATATACTTTATGGGGTCGGAAAAGCTTCCTTCTGCCTGTTACGCACATTTGGCTTCTGAGAAACCTAATAGACCCCTATACTCTTTTTAAGAGTACGCGGTCTAAAAACAAGAAAAAAAGGTTATCTTCGGCACGCCGAAGATTAAATACCTTTGCAGCGTAAAAAATAATATTAGAAAATTCGTTAAATTGGATCGTAAATTTTAACAAGTAAGAAAAGTACAGTCGAACACGCCCGACCGTATAATACTTTCTGCTTTTGTTCCAAACTATGTTGTTAAAATCGGTAACGTTAAAACAAAAAAATAAAAACTATGTATAATCGAAAATAATCGACGTTAAATGTATGCACATACATATGTGCGTATGTATACTTTTGTTTGGCACTGCCAGCGCTGTCTCTCTCGCACTCATGCATTTGTATTGGCCCCAAATATATAGAACTTGTTGCGTGTTTTCTTTATTGTTTATGGTCGGATTCTTAAGAAACTTTCAGGGCAGTTTGATATAATTACTCTTCAAGAAAGAAGAAAAAATTCCCTTAAAATAACATGCAAATTTGAAAAGTTGTTTTATTTCTAACGGAAAAGGGGGGCGTGGCAGTCCAAAATTTTAAATGGAAATGCATTTATGCTGTCTCTGGAAACCGGCGTACCAAAATTGGTATTCCTAAGTGCCGTAGTTACTGAGTTATTCGCTTTAAACATTTATTTTTTCTGATGATCAGACGGACAGACGGACATGGCTATATCGACTCGGCTTGTGATGCTGATCAAGAATATATATATACTTTATAGGGTCTGCCACGCCTCCTTCTGCCTGTTACATACATTTGCACAAACCAAATATACTCTTGCAGAGAGTATAAAAACGGTCATCCCTCCAATATTTTTATTGGCTTAATATACAAAGTCTATTATTGCATGAATATGGAATTACCTACTGAAATCATATATGTTTAATTGATTTAAGTTTGTTTAATTAACTCACAAAATTTATTTATACTAAATAAAATAAAAACAAGTAAGAAAGGCTACAGTCGAGCGCGCCGACTGTAAAAGACCCCGTACTCTCCTTGTATTCAAAATTAATATTTGAATGCGACTGTAATTTAAAATTTATGTTTTTAAATAAAATTTAAAAAAAAAATCAAGTTAGTGATGGGTTTCGAGCCCGCGCTAACTGAAGCAGCATAACATCTTTTAACCCTACTAGTTGCACCACACCATTCACTTTATACGAATACGATTATTTTCATTTATATATAATAATGCAGTCACATAAAAAAAAAAAAAGAAAAATTAAGTTACTGAGTCTGTGCTGGGTTTGAACCGCAGACCATTCGTTTAGGGAGAAATACCACCACCACCTAGGCCACACTCTGTTCGGTAACTGTCGTGACTAATATAAGTAATCACAGAATTATCTCTTTTCTTTCAACCACGTGCACATAAATTACATTTATACAATTTTACAATTTATACGCCAAACGACTAACCGCAACCCTACACTGTTCCACCAAAATGTTAATATTGTATATTAACATTTTTGTTTGAAATTTAAAAAAGTATTTTAATAAATTTCACTGTCGGAAATTGAACCTGCGAACTTATACGCAACTTGCAGAACAAGCCGGAACCCTATCAATAGCACCACGCCTCACATTTGAGACAAGTCCGATTATTTTCATTTACATATAATAATGTTGTTATATAACAAGTACAAAAAAAAAACAAGTAAGAAAAGTACAGTCGAACGCGCCCAACCGTATAATACTCTCTGCTTCTATTCCCAATTATAATGTTAAAATCAGTATCCGGATATTACAATAGATAGTTCTTGTATTAGAACACGTTACAAAAAAATGACAATTTATAATCGAACATACATATGTTTGTGTTTATGCACATACAAATTCGTTTGACGTTATATGTATGCACATATATATGTATATATGTGTGTATGTATACTGTTGCCGCCACACATGCATTAAAAGAGTTCGAGTATATGCTTGTATGTTTCTGTCACGCTCGCACTCATGCATTGACCTAAATATTAACTTTATAATCGGTATCTCTTTTGTTTGTTGTTGGATTTTTATGCATCTTTCAGGGTAGTTTAAAATAATTAGTATTTAAACAAATTTTTTAATTACAATACTGTAATAATTTAGCAAATGCTTTAAAAACGGCATGTAAATTTTGAAAAGTTTTTTAGTTCTTGTAGGAAAAGGGGGCGTGGCAGACCAAAACTTTTAATGACGTTGCATTTGTGCTGTTTCTAGGAACCTGCGTACCAGAATTGGTGTTCCTAAGTGCTATAGTTACGGAGATATTCGCAGAAAACATCAATTTTTTACGAGGTGTGTCTAGTTTTTTGCTTATTGCGAGGGCGGTGGGGGGCGTGGCCCTGATTTGAAATAAACTTGATCTGCGTACATCATAGACGGACTTTCATTTAAAAATTTGGTGTCTCTAGCTCTTGTAGTTTAAAAGATCCAGGTGTTCATACAGACGGACAGACAGACGGACAGACGGACGGACGGACAGACGGACAGACGGACATTGCTATATCGACTCGGCTGTTGATGCTGATCAAGAATATATATACTTTATAGGGCCTGCGTAACAGGCAGAAGGAAGCTTTTCCGACCCTATAAAGAGTACGGGGTCTAAAAATGTAAATATACAATAAAAACTGGTGCAAGTGGGTTGGGTTGCGGTTGGTCGTTTGTTCCTAAACCAATGGTCTGCGGTTCGAGGCCGGCACAGTGTAGGGTTGCGTTAAGTCGTTTGGCGTATAAATTGTAAAATTGTATAAATGTAATTTATGTGCAAGTGGCTGAAAGAAAAGAGATAACTCTATGTTTACTTATATTAGTCACGACAGTTACCGATCAGAGTGTGGCCTAGGTGGTGGTGGTATTTCTCCCTAAACGAATGGTCTGCGATTCAAACCCGGCACAGACCCAGTAATTTAATTTTTCTTTTTTTTGTATGTAACTGCATTATTATATATAAATGAAAATAATCGTATTCGTATAAAGTGAATGGTGTGGTGCAACTAGTAGGGTTAAAAGATGTTATGCTGCTTCAGTTAGCGCGGGCTCAAATCCCATCACTAACTTGATTTTTTTTTAAATTTTATTTTAAAACTTAAATTTTAAATTACAGTCGCATTCAAATATTAATTTTTCTTACTTGTTTAATTACAATACTGTAATATATTAGCAAATGCTTTAAAAACGGCATGTAAGTTTTGAAAAGTTTTTTAGTTCTTGTGGGAAAAAGGGGCGTGGCAGACCAAAACTTTTAATGACGTTGCATTTGTGCTATTTCTAGGAACCTGCGTACCAGAATTAATGTTCCTCAGTGCCATGGTTACGGAGATATTCGCAGAAAACATCGATTTTTTCCGAGGTGGCCCTGATTTGAAATAAACTTGATCTGCGTACATCATAGACGGACTTTCATTTAAAAATTTGGTGTCTCTAGCTCTTGTAGTTTAAAAGATCCAGGTGTTCATACAGACGGACAGACGGACATTGCTATATCGACTCGGCTGATCAAGAATATATATACTTTATAGGGTCGGAAAAGCATCCTTCTGCCTGTTACGCACATTTCGCTTCTGACAAACTTAATAGACACCTATACTCTTTTTTAGAGTATGGGGTCTAATAAGAAATACAGAAAGTGTCACAAGATTAGTTGACAGCTATACCGACCGCTGACCATTAACCCAAAGCGTCATAAGAATTGTTGACATTTATTAACTCACTTAAACCTCCATGTAAACAATCTCCAATAACCCAGCATAAGTAAAACCCACAATTGTAAACATAAACATTTTGGCGCACCTCCCGCTGCATATTGTAAACATAAACATTTTGGCACCGCTCTTGCAGCATAATGTATATACTTAGAATTAAATAAGACGAAATCCGAGATAAAAAGGGATAAAAATCAATTTTTTTTTATATTATTGTAGTAGAACACTTCAAAAATACCGTGTTAAAATTTTAAGTCAATCCGAGCAATACTTTTCTAGATATAGAGCATAAAGCCGAACCGCCTCAGTTGCGCGCGTAGTCCGTTACAAACTTTAAACGCGGTTTTCTCGAAACTTTTTTTTGAAAGTGCGTAGGCATTGGCATTTGAAAACTACTTAACCGATCCTTTTGAAATTTTGTACACATATTCTACATATTCCCAACGTTTTTTTTTTCGCCATTTTTATACTCTCTGCAAGAGTATATTGGGTTTGTGCAAATGTATGTAACAGGCAGAAGGAGGCGTGGCAGACCCCATAAAGTATATATATTCTTGATCAGCATCACAAGCCGAGTCGATATAGCCATGTCCGTCTGTCTGTCCGTCTGTCTGTCCGTATGAACAAACAGATTTCAGAGATGGTAAGAGCTACAAATTCGAGTTTGGTCTCTATCGACTCGATATTTAGTCAGTCAATACAAGAATCTTTTTTTTTTTTGATGCCACGCCCCATTCGCCCACAATGAGCAAAAAAATGGGCACACCTCGGAAAAAATAGATGTTTAAAGCGAATATCTCAGTAACTACGGCACTTAGGAATACCAATTTTGGTACGCATATTCCTAAAGACAGCATAAATACATTGCCTCTTAAGATTTCTTAAGATTTGGAAAAAAAACTTTTTAAACTTGCATGCCGTTTTAAAGGAATTTGTTGTTATCGTAGAGTATTGTTATTTATGATTCCTTTGAAGACAATTAATATCAAACTATGCTGAAAGTTGCATAAAAATCCAACAACAAACAAAAGAGATACCGATTATAAAGTTAATATTTAGGTCAATGCATGAGTGCGAGCGTGACAGAAACATACAAGCATATACTCGAACTCTTTTAATGCATGTGTGGCGGCAACAGTACATACACACATATATACATATATATGTGCATACATATAACGTCAAACGAATTTGTATGTGCATAAACACAAACATATGTATGTTCGATTATAAATTGTCATTTTTTTGTAACGTGTTCTAATACAAGAACTATCTATTGTAATATCCGGATACTGATTTTAACATTTTAATTGGGAATAGAAGCAGAGAGTATTATACGGTCGGGCGCGTTCGACTGTACTTTTCTTACTTGTTTTTTTATAATAAGGTGGTTTTACACCTACAAAATGGCGGAATTTGTTCGAAAAAGGTCACTTTTTACTTCAAACGACTACCAAATGGCTGAAAATGAAAATAAATCGTCAAACTAAACGTTGGGGAGAAGTTTAATTCATACTTTAACTAAATTATTCGATTTTTTTTTATTTCGGATGATTCTACGCTGAGATATGCTGCCTACCGCAAAATGAATTTTTGAAAAGACGCCCACGTAAATGTGCTCTCATTCGCTCTTTTTGCAATATTTTTACATGCAAATTTTATGAAATATTCTTGAAATGTTAATTTATAATACGCAGTAACTTTTAATAAATTGACTTAAACCGTTTCGCTACAATAAATCCATGAAAATGGTGTTTTTTTTTAGCGTTTATCCCTTACCCCCCCCCCCCCCCCCCTTAAAAAAGTTTATCGTTATTAGACTCAATGGAATTTGTTCTCGCGATTAATTCATTTATTTTTCCTGTTGTCCCTTGGATGACCACAGAAAGTTCTTCATTGATTTTGTATTGTTGGTTGTTGGATGTGGTCAAGAGATTTTGGTGTTTGAGAACATCATCCCAATCCAACGCATCGGGGGAACCCGCAGCCGATTTCCATGGTGATCCTATGCAATCCACCGATTTTATTTTCCTTAATGTGGTACCGGTCAACTCGCGCAGTTTCAGCTGAGTTTCCCTCAAATGGTGTTGGCTTAACGTCTTGGCTTGCGATTCGGGGAGGTCTTGCAAAGCGTCCATGGTATCGTAAGTCAGCTGTTGAAGTGACTCAAGTGCTATTACATGCATTAGATTGTAATAACAGTTGGCTCTCCATCCGCTCTCTTGGTAGAGTGTCACGACGGGGGCCTCCTATTTAAAAATGTGGTAACCACCGGTGATTCCAATGATAAGTGAATAAGTCTTAACGAGAAATATGAGTGAGGTGTTCAATGTGTTCTTTGGGTGTCGTGGGTAGTACCATGATTTGTGAAACGCTTTACCGTATGTATTTTTTTTTATTTTTTATATTTTTATACTCTCTGCAAGAGTATATTGGGTTTGTGCAAATGTATGTAACAGGCAGAAGGAGGCGTGGCAGACCCCATAAAGTATATATATTCTTGATCAGCGTCACAAGCCGAGTCGATATAACCATGTCCGTCTGTCTGTCCGCCTGTCCGTCTGTCTGTCCCACAATGAGTAAAAAACCAGTCATACCTCGGAAAAAATCTATGTTTTCGGCGAATATCTCAGTAACTATGGCACCTAGGACTACCAATTTTGGTACACGTGTTTCTAGAGACCGCATAAATGCAATGACATTCAAATTTTTGACATTCAATTTTTCCGCAAGAAATAAAAGAAAATTTCAAACTTGCATGCCGTTTTTTAAGCATTTATTCTTATCGTACAGTGTTGTTATTTATGATTCTTTTGAAGACGTATCATGTCAAACTCTCCTGAAAGTTTCATAAGAATCCGACCATAAACAAGAAACAAATGAAGCAACAAAGATTTTATTCGAGAGCAATGAGTGCGAGAGAGACAGCGCTAGTCGTGCTGACCAATAGTATGCATACACACATATGTATGTGCATACATTTAACGTCAAACGAATTTGTATGTACATACAGACAAACACATGTATGTTCGATTATGCTTAGCTTTTTTTAGACCCCGTACTCTTAAAAAGAATATAGGGGTCTATTAGGTTTGTCAGAAGCCAAATGTGCGTAACAGGCAGAAGGAAGCTTTTCCGACCCCATAAAGTATATATATTCTTGATCAGCATCAACAGCCGAGTCGATTTAGCAATGTCCGTCTGTCCGTCCGTCTGTATGAACACCTGGATCTTTTAAACTACAAGAGCTAGAACCACCAAATTTGTAATAAAAATTTAGTAACTTTCGCGAGCAGATCAAGTTTATTTCAAATCTGCGCCACGCACCCTACCGCCCCCGCAATAAGCAAAAAACTAGACACACCTCGGAAAAAATTGATGTTTTCGGCGAATATCTCCGTAACTATAGCACTTAGGAACACCAATTCTGGTACGCAGGTTCCTAGAAACAGCACAAATGCAACGCCATTAAAAATTATGGTCCGCCACGCCCCCTTTTCCCACACGAACTAAAAAACTTTTCAAAATTTTCATGTCGTTTTTAAAGCATTTGCTAATATAGTACAGTATTGTAATTCAAAATTTGTTTAAAGACAAATCATATTAAACTACCCTGAAAGTTGCATAAAAATCCAACTATAAGCAACTGAGCAATTAGGTAACAAATTATCAATTAAAGCGCGTTGTGAATGCACGTGGTTGAAAGAAAAGGAATAACACTATGCTTATATATACATTAGCCGCAGTACTTTACAAAGAGAGCGTGGTCCGGGTGGGCCACGCACTTGTTTGCAAACACAAGACCTGCGCTTCTTATATAATAATATTATTATATGTAAATGAAAATAATCGGATCTCTGTCTAATGTGGGGCATGGTGCGGCTGAGGCGCGTTATGCATCTTGAGTATAAGTTCACAGGTTCAATTCCCGACAGTGGAGTTTATTAATATACTTTTTAGACCCCGTACTCTTTAAAAAAGAGTATAGGGGTCTATTAGGTTTGTCAGAAGCCAAATGTGCGTAACAGGCAGAAGGAAGCATTTCCGACCCCATAAAGTATATATATTCTTGATCAGCATCAACAGCCGAGTCGATATAGCAATGTCCGTCTGTCCGTCTGTCCGTCTGTCCGTCCGTCCGTATGAACACCTGGATCTCAGAGACTATAAGAGCTAGAGACACCAAATTTGTAATAAAAATTCCGTAACTTTCTCGAGCAGATCAAGTTTATTTCAAATCTGCGCCACGCCCCCCACCGCCCCCGCAATAAGCAAAAAACTAGACACACCTCGGAAAAAATCGATGTTTTCTGCGAATATCTGCGTAACCATGGAACTTAGGAACACCAATTCTGGTACACAGGTTCCTAGAAACAGCACAAATGCAACGCCATTAAAAGTTTTGGCCTGCCACGCCCCCTTTTCCCACACGAACTAAAAAACTTTTCAAATCTTAAATGTCGTTTTTAAAGCATTTACTAATACAGTACAGTATTGTAATTCAAAATTTGTTTAAAGACAAATCATATTAAACTACCCTGAAAGTTGCATAAAAATCCAACTATAAACAACTGAGCAATTAAACAACAAAGTAGCCCATGAAGCGCGTTGTGAATGCACGTGGTTAAAAGAAAAGAGATAACTGTATGTGTATATATACATTAGCCGCAATACTTTGCAAAGAGAGCGTGGTCCGGGTGGGCAACGCACTTCTTTGTAAACACAAGACCTGCGGTTCGAACTCCGGCACGGACTCAGAAATTCAGTTTTTTTTTTTTTTGTTTTTTATTATTTAGCACTATTATATCTTAATGAAAATAATCGGAACCGTTTCATAAGAAGGGGTTGGTGCAATTAGTAGTGTTGCGGCGTGTTCTGCAAGTTGAGTATAAGTTCGCAGGTTCAATTCCCGACAGTGGAATTTACTTTTTTAAATTTAAACAAAAATGTAAATAAAGTATTTTAACTGGTGCAACAGCCAATGGTCTGCGGTTCGAACCCGGCGCAGACTCAGAAATAAAATTTTGTTTTTTGTGCTTCTTGTATAATAACATTATTACATGTAAATGAAAATAATCGGATCTCTGTCTAATGTGGGGCGTGGTGCGACTGATAGGGTTGTGACGCGTCATGCAAGCTGCGTATATGTTCGCAGGTTCAATTCCCGACAGTGGAATTTACTTTTTTCAATTTCAAACAAAAATGTAAATAAAGAATTTTAACTGGTGCAACAGCCAATGGTCTGCGGTTCGAACCCGGCACAGACCCAGAAATTTAGTTATTTTTTTTATTTTTTAAATAACTTCATTATTATATGTAAATGAAAATAATCAAATTTCTGCCAAATGAATGGTGTTGTGTAACTAGTAGGGGTGCAGCATGATATGGAACTTGCGTCAGTAAGCGCGGGTTCGATTCCCATCAGTGACTGATTCAAATTTTTTTTTTCAATTTAATTTTAAAACTTAAATTTTAAATTACAGTCGTATTCAAATATTAGTTTCGAATACAAGGAGAGTACGGGGTCTTTTACAGTCGGCGCGCTCGACTGTAGCCTTTCTTACTTGTTTAAATTTCAAACCAAAATGTAAATGAACAATTTTAACTGGTGCAACAGCCAATGGTCTGCGGTTCGAACACGGCACAGACCCAGAAATTTAATTATTTTTTTATTTAAATAACTACATTATTATATATAAATGAAAATAATCTAATTTCTGCCAAATGAATGGTGTGGTGTAACTAGTAGGGTTGCAGCATGGTATGGAACTTGCGTCAGTAAGCGCTGGTTCGAATCCCATCAGTAACTGATTCAAATTTTTTTTAAAATTTAATTTTATAACTTAAATTTTAAATTACAGCCGTATTCAAATATTAATTTCGAATAAAAGGAGAGTACGGGGTCTTTTACAGTCGGCGCGCTTGACTGTAGCCTTTCTTACTTGTTTTTGTTTTAACGTGTTCTAATACAAGAAGTATCTATTGTAATATTTGGATATCGATTTAAGCATTATAATTGGGAATAAAAGCAGAGAGTATTATACGGTCGGGCCTGTTCGACTGTACTTTTTAGACCCCGTACTCTTTAAAAAAGAGTATAGGGGTCTATTAGGTTTGTCAGAAGCCAAATGTGCGTAACAGGCAGAAGGAAGCTTTTCCGACCCCATAAAGTATATATATTCTTGATCAGCATCAACAGCCGAGTCGATATAGCAATGTCCGTCTGTCCGTCTGTCCGTCCGTCCGTATGAACACCTGGATCTCAGAGACTATAAGAGCTAGAGACACCAAATTTGTAATAAAAATTCCGTAACTTTCTCGAGCAGATCAAGTTTATTTCAAATCTGCGCCACGCCCCCCACCGCCCCCGCAATAAGCAAAAAACTAGACACACCTCGGAAAAAATTGATGTTTTTGGCGAATATCTCCGTAACTATGGCACTTAGGAACACCAATTCTGGTACGCAGGTTCCTACAAACAGCACAAATGCAACGTCATTAAAAATTTTGGTCTGCCACGCCCCCTTTTCCCAGACGAACTAAAAAACTTTTCAAATCTTACATGTCGTTTTTAAAGCATTTACTAATATAGTACAGTATTGTAATTCAAAATTTGTTTAAAGACAAATCATATTAAACTACCCTGAAAGTTGCATAAAAATCCAACTATAAACAACTGAGCAATTAAACAACAAAGTAGCCCATGAAGCGCGTTGTGAATGCACGTGGTGAAAAGAAAAGAGATAACTGTATGTGTATATATACATTAGCCGCAATACTTTGCAAAGAGAGCGTGGTCCGGGTGGGCAACGCACTTCTTTGTAAACACAAGACCTGCGGTTCGAACCCCGGCACGGACTCAGAAATTAAATTTTTTTTTTTTATTATTTAGCACTATTATATCTTAATGAAAATAATCGGAACAGTTTCATAAGAAGCGGTTGGTGCAATTAGTAGTGTTGCGGCGTGTTCTGCAAGTTGAGTATAAGTTCGCAGGTTCAAATCCAGACAGTGGAATTTACTTTTTTAAATTTCAAACAAAAATGTAAATAAAGAATTTTAACTGGTGCAACAGCCAATGGTCTGCGGTTCGAACCCGGCACAGACCCAGAAATTTAGTTATTTTTTTATTTTTTAAATAACTACATAATTATATGTAAATGAAAATAATCAAATTTCTGCCAAATGAATGGTGTTGTGTAACTAGTAGGGGTGCAGCATGATATGGAACTTGCGTCAGTAAGCGCGGGTTCGAATCCCATCAGTGACTGATTCAAATTTTTTTTTCAATTTAATTTTAAAACTTAAATTTTAAATTACAGTCGTATTCAAATATTAATTTCGAATACAAGGAGAGTACGGGGTCTTTTACAGTCGGCGCGCTCGACTGTAGCCTTTCTTACTTGTTATACTCTCTGCAAGAGTATATTGGGTTTGTGCAAATGTATGTAACAGGCAGAAGGAGGCGTGGCAGACCCCATAAAGTATATATATTCTTGATCAGCGTCACAAGCCGAGTCGATATAACCATGTCCGTCTGTCCGTCTGTCTGTCCGTCTGTCCGTCTGTCCGTCTGTCTGTCTGTCTGTCCGTATGAACAAACAGATTTCAGAGATGGTAAGAGCTACAAGTTCGAATTTGGTCTCTATCGACTCGATATTTAGTCAGTCAATACAAGAATCTTTTTTTTTTTCGATGCCACGCCCCATCCGCCCACAATGAGCAAAAAACTAGAGATACCTCGGAAAAATAGATGTTTTCGGCTAATATCTCAGTAACTATGGCACTTAGGAATACCAATTTTGGTACGCATGTTCCTAGAGACAGCACAAATGCATTGACATTAAAAATTTTGAGCTGCCACGCCCCCTTTTCGTACAAGGAATAAAATAATTTTCAAACTTAAATGCCGTTTTTAAGGCATTTGATCTGATCGTTTATAATTGCAATTTAAAATTCGTTTGAAGACGAAATACATTAAACTATCCTGAAAGTTGCATAAAAATCCGACTGTAAACAAAAAATCAAATGAATGTTAATTTAGTATTTGTAATTAAACGCAATGGCAATGCATGAGAGCGAGATAGAACCATACACACATCTGATCGAACTACGCCTGTATATGTGCATACGCAAATGTACGTACATATGTGTGTACGAAAGTAATTCATAGTACGTAAATATGTCCATACATATATATGTACACATATTTAAATATTTATATATATATTTATATATATATACATGTACGCAATTGCGTTTATGACCTTTGCCCTTGACTTCTACTAATGCTTATACATGCAAAAACATTCAATAAATTTACAAAGTGGAAATAACGAATTTTGTTTTATTCTGTTATTGCCTCTTTGTTTTGGTTGCTTCTAATATGAAGAACACAAACAAATCAAATTAATCAGCTGATCATCAACCATATCAAAACAATAACATTGGCGAAGAAGACAAAAACAATCAAAAGAAACATATTCTCAGTTCGCTCTCTCTCTCTCTCGATATTGTTGGTTTTGTTTATGTTCCATTGCTTCGTTTCTATGCATTGCCTCTCACACATGCAGGATTGAGAGAGACAAGTAATTAGGAATAGCGAAAAAGTCGTTACTTTTGGCGGTCGCTAAACAACATGTGATCGAACATTTTCGTATGCGTGCATACGCAAATATAAGTACATATGTATGTACGAAATACGTAGTACGTATGTATATATATATATATATATATATATATATATATATATATAAAATTAAAAATGTAATTACTTGACATGCATATATGTATATATACATATGTATGTACATATATCCATGTCAAGTAATTACGTTTATAACTTTTGCCCTTTAGTTCAACTAATACTTTTACATGCGTTAAAAAAGTTCAAAATAAACATAGCGAATTTTGTTTTATTCTTTTATTGCCTTTTTGTTTTGCCAACTTCTGATTTCAAGAACACAAACAAATCACATTAATCAGCTGATTATCAACCAGATCAAAACAATAACATTGACGAAGAAGACAAAAACAATTAAAAGAGAAATATTCTAATTTTGCTCTCTCTCGTTTTTGTTGTTATTGTTTTTGTTCTATTGCTTCGTTTCTATGCATTGCCTCTCTCACATGCAAATGCATGCAGGATTGAGAGAGACAAGTAGTTAGGAATAGCGAAAAAGTCGTTACTTTTGGCGGCCGCTAAGGAAAACAGACAACGCTTTACATCAGTGCTGCCAGTTAAGCTATTTAGTTGCTATATCTAGCAATAAGCTGTTAAAAGTGAACTTGATTACCTAAACAGCATTATAATTATTTACTAATTGTTTAAGATAATACAAATAATGAAATTGCTTGCATAATTTGATTATTTTAAACGTCATTTTAAATTTTTATTTCTTTTTAAATTAAGTATTTTTTTTATATTTTTTCTTTAAAAAAAAACTAAATTGTTAAATACAAAATGTTTTATGATTAAACAAATTGTATTTACAATTTTAACATACATTCTAGCTGTTTTTATAAATAAGTAAACAAATCTAGCTATTTTCGCTTCAGAGATTCTGACAGCGCTGCTTTAGCGCGCGCTAAAAGTAACGACTTTTACCGTTACTTCTGCTAGCCTGTCTCTCTTACTCCTAGACTCGCACTATTCTTGTCTCATTTCTGTGAGAGAGAAATCCTCTCCCATACTCTCATTTGGGTAATTTTGGCGTTCGTTTTGGTTTAATTCTTTGCGAACGTGTCGATAGAGCGGGTGTTATCGCGCATCGATTTACATTTTCTCGTCGATTTCGATACAAAATTAAACAAAACGTAATTCTAATTGCGAACAAAGCGGAATAAAACGTGATTTTCATTACGAGTAATATAATTGCATATATTAATATAGTTGATATTAATATAAAGGTCAAATAATTAAGTTTACAACAAGTGCGTTAGTGCGTTAGTTCGTGAGTGTGTGTGCCAATCGATTAATGTCTGTGTGCTAGATATCGCGAACATTCGATATTCATTGTGTTAGGCGCGTAGTTTGTGACGTAGATAGTTCATTTGTAAAAACCGCGCGTGATTTTCTGTGCACGCTTGCTGAACTGAAGAATCGCGTTCGGTTTATGCGCGCGCGACTTTATTTACTAGCTGGAAACCGCGCGCGATTTGTTGTTCGGTTTTCGGTTATCGCGAATTAGTTATCGCGTTAAATATATTGTAGTAAGTTTTATGTATTGTCCGATTTTGTCCGATTTAAAATTTTATAAAATTATATAATTTTGCATTATATAATTTATACATTTATTACAAAAATATTTAATATTTTTTATATATTTAATTAAAATATTAATTAAATTAATTTAATAATTTTTTCTTATTTTTAAAATTATAAAAAAAATAATTTTTATGTATATTTATTAATTTTATTTTTTCATACATTTTCTAATATTTTATTCATTTAATTTTTATATTTTCTAATTTTGAAATGCCGCGTAGAAGGCTGCACGTTCGCAAAGGCGTAGGGCAAGAAATAGGGTAAATAGAGAAGACGCACAGTATGCAGATAGAGAGCTAGAGTTAAATTCCCAATCTCAAAGAATTCGTAGGGCAGTTAGCGAAAATAGAGTAGCTGAACAGATTGGGAATTCTCAGCAGCGTTCACGCCGTAGGAGAAGTGCGCGTTTAAGAGTAATAGAACAGGCAGCCGATACTTCGAATAGGACAATCAGGAGGCAGGATCCAGACGTTAGGCAGAGCGAGAGGGCTTCAGATGCCCTAAGCAGACGAAGTCGTAGGGAGAATTCAGAAGAAAGAAATAGAGAACAGGCAGCTGATACTTCGCGTAGGACAGTTAGGAGACTGGATCCACAGGTTAGACAAAGCGAGAGGGCTTCGGATGCCCTACATAGACGAAGTCGTAGGGAAAATTCTGAGGAAAGGAATAGAGAACAGGCAGCCAATACCTTGCGTAGGACAGTTAGAAGACAGAATCCTCAGGTTAGGCAAAGCGAGAGGGCTTCAGATGCCCTACATAGACGAAGTCGTAGAGACAATTCAGAGGAAAGGAATAGAGAACAGGCAGCCAATACTTCGCGTAGGACAGTTAGAAGACAGAATCCTCAGGTTAGGCAAAGCGAGAGGGCTTCAGATGCCCTACATAGACGAAGTCGTAGGGAAAATTCAGAGGAAAGGAATAGAGAACAGGCAGCCAATACTTCGCGTAGGATAGTTAGAAGACAGGATCCTCAGGTTAGGCAGAGCGAGAGGGCTTCAGATGCCCATCGCAGAGAAATCAATAGGCGTAATCCACAGGTCAGGCAGAGAGAACGGGTTTCAGATGCCCATCATAGACAAATTCGTAGACGAAATTCAGAAGAAAGAAATAGAGAACAGGCAGCCAATACTTCACGTAGGACAATTAGGAGACAGGATCCACAGGTTAGACAAAGAGAGCAAGCAGAAGACACTTTGCGAAGATCGCAAAGAAGACAGGATATTTTAGTTAGGCGAATAGAGCAAGTACGGAATAGCCAGGAACACTTTCAAAGGAGGCAGAATGTAGAGATTAGAATTTTAGAAAGAGAGGTAGATAGAATAGCTAGGTCACAGGCTCGAAATGACCCTGTTCGTAGGTTAGTTGAAAGAGCTCGTAATACAGCTCAAAGAAGAAGTGCTAGGATAAGGGACCGTCAGATAGCAGCAGATTTAGCTAGAGGTCTTAGTCAAAGAGTTAGTCAGTATAGGAGTAATTCGCACAATAGGGCAGCAGAAAATGAGCGTAATGCTGCTCGTAATGAACAGGAACGAGAGAATGCCATTGAAGGAGAGGCACGACCCATTAGGAATAGTTTAGAAAGTTTAATAGCCACCTACAACAAAAAAATTAAACAAGGCCCTGACCATGTTTGCATTTGTTGTAAAGGTTTGTGGTTTCCTCACCAAATAGATAGGATAAGTAGGGAATATATTTTAGAAAATAATGAGTTTAGCGCAGACATTCTGTTTTTGTCCGATCAGTTTCCATCTGTAAACGGCATGCATTCCTTTTGCAAATCATGTAGCCGTTTAATTAAGGATGGAAAAAAACCCAAAAATTCCATTACCAATGGCTTAGACTTCCCAGAACTTCCAGAATGTCTGAAAGATTTACAGAGCTTAGAAGAAAGATTAGTTTCTCCCAGAATTCCATTTATGATCATAAAATCTTTAGATTATGATCGGCAAAATAGTATAAAAGGAGCAGTAGTTAATGTGCCAATTCCAGTTGCGAATATCGTAACTTCCCTTCCAAGGGCTTTCAGTGACGCAGAGGTTGTTCAGCTCCACCTCAAACGTAGATTAGAGTATCGTCACAGCTTTATGGTGGAAACTATATCTCCATCTCGTGTTGTTGATGCAATTAGGTATTTAGTAGGTACTGAGCTTTATAGAAAGCACGAAATTAGTATTAATGAGGAATGGTTGGCTTCACATACATCAGAAGTCGTTCCATTTATTGCATCAACTGAAGATATAGACTTAGTTAGAGAAATGGGTGATAGAGCTGCAAACCCAAGTGTAGAAGAGAATGCTCCAGTAGAAGAGCAAGAGCTTAATCCTGGAGGTGAGGAAACCTTAATGGAGAATATTCCAATAGAGAATTTAGATGGTAATAGGTTAGCTATAGCACCTGGGGAAGGACAACGGCCTCTGGACATGATAACTGATTCTGATTCAGAGGAGTTGTCCTTTCCTACGATTTATGCAGGAGTGAAAAGGAATTGTGTAGAAAGCTACACAAAAATTATTAGATCAGAGCTTAGGAATTTTGATAGAAGGGCTTGTAGGGTAGATAAGCTTTTTTACAATCTTAGGAAAATGCAGCTTATTAATATGCGGAATAATTATTCCATTTGCTTGAGAAAGCACAGCGCTTCCCGCGGCGTTACAGCTAGGACAGCCCTTAATGAAGAAGAAATAGATAGGCTAATTCAGTTTGATGAGGGATTTAAGATTTTAAAAGGCATTCGCTCGTCTCCTGCTCATTGGGAAGCAGAGAAGAAGAAGGTTATGGCCATGATACGACAATTCGGCATACCTTCTTTTTTCATTACGCTCTCTGCTGCAGAAAGTAGGTGGTTAGAACTTATAGTTATTTTGAAGAAAACAGTTAGGAAGGAAGTTCTAACCGAAGAAGAGGCAGCTAGTGTAGAAAGGTCTGAAGTTGTAGAACTGATTAGGTCAGACCCAGTTACTTGTGCTAGGTATTTTGATTATAGGTATAGACAGCTTCTTAAAGTTATGAAAAAGGATGGAGGCATTTTCGGCCAACATTTTGTGTATAAATATTATTGGCGAGTAGAGTTTCAACATAGGGGTTCACCACACATTCATGGAATGTTTTGGTTAATGGATGCCCCTTTATTTGATCCTAAAAATCCTTCCACTTGTCCGCGAGTTGTAGAGTTTGTTGATCAATTTATAACGACGGAAAAGAATCCAACAAACGATGAATTGAAACCTTTCATTTTATACCAAACGCATAAGCATACTCCGTCATGCCAGCGTAGCATCAGAAATAGGCAAATCTGTCGTTTTGGTATACCATATCCTCCTATGCCTAGTACAGAAATTCTCTTTCCTCTTCCTGAAGATAGTCCGAGTAATTCAATTCATCAACAGAACTTCGAGAAAATAAATAGTTTCTTGAGTTCTCCCATAGATAGTGAAGTTAGGGAATCCCTTAATGATTTAAATAATTTTCTCTCGCAACCTCAAATTGGTCTTAGTTATGAGGATTATATTTTAGCAATTAGATCTAGTTTAAACAGACCAAAAATATTTTTAAAGAGAAGTTTCGACGCCATTATGGTGAATGCTTACAATACGCATATTTTGTTAATGCAGAGAGCCAACATAGATATTCAGTTTATATTAGATCCGTATGCGTGCTGCAGTTATGTTATCAATTATATAAATAAGTCGCAAAGAGGTATGTCTAAGCTTATGCGAGAAGCTGTAGAAGAAGCGCGGTCAGGAAATTTTACCATTAGGCAGAAACTGCAGCACATAGGTCATAAATTTATGAATGGCTCAGAAATATCTGCTCAGGAGGCAGCTTATTGCTGTTTAGGGATGTCGTTGTCAGAGAGCAGCAATTCAGAAGTCTTCATAAACACTGGATTGCCTGACAAACGAGTTAGAATGCTCAAGTCAAGGGCACAACTCAGTAGTTTGCCTGAAGACTCAGAAGATATTTTCGAATTAGGCCTATTAGATCATTACATTAACCGTCCAGATGGTCTAAATAGTTTATGCTTAGCATATTTTGCGGCATATTATACTTTCAGTAGAACTGCAGGTAGGACTCGCCAGGAAACACAAAATGAGGTCGAAAATGAAGAATTCGGAACAACCGAAGTTTATCCTCTTCGCAATGGTAGTGGATTTATCAGGAAAAGACTTAGTCCACGGATAATACGATATAGGAGATTTAACGTTAGCCACGATAGAGAGAATTATTGGAGGGAAGTAGTTATGCTGTATTATCCGTGGAGAAATGAACAGGAGGATCTTATTAGTAGGAATTGCGAAGAGTTTTACAAAGTCCAAGCAAATAAGCAACTAATTAAGGCAAATCGAAGGGAATTTAATGTTTTAGACGATGATGAGTTAGACAATGCTCTTAGAAGTGTAGTAGATGATAATCAGGTAGATGAGGTAGGTAATTTAGATGACCAAGATAATGTAGACAATAGATTTAGAGTTTTAGGTGTAGTTGAAATAGATCCTCAGATAAACATTTTAAATATAGGAAACGAGGAGAATGCAGATGGGCCAAATAGCAACACTGTTCAGTTTGTTAAGTTGCCTGTTTTAATGCCATCGTCATGTTTAGAGGAAATAGTATGTTCCCTAAACTTAAAACAGAGAACTTATCTAAACCACGTGTTGCATAATTTTAAGATAGGCAAAAAGTTCTATGAATTTGTAGGTGGTGGAGCAGGTGTCGGCAAAAGCCGACTAATTTCGGTATTATATCAAGCCCTTACAGCTAGATTTAACAATAGAAGAGGCTCAAATCCTGAGTCAATTAAAGTTCTTTTGTCCGCTCCAACAGGGAAGGCAGCATTCGGAATAGGAGGTTGTACACTCCATTCAATGTTTAGTCTTCCAGTAAATCAGTCCGATCGAATTGGGGCCTTATCCGCTGACTTACTTAATACGCTACATTCGAGATTGATCGATCTCAAACTTCTTATTATTGACGAAATTTCAATGGTAGGAGCCAAAATGTTTGGCTTTATAAACTTGAGGCTACAGCAAATTTTCAAAAGTAATCACTTTTTTGGAGGAATACCTGTCATCGTGTTCGGCGATCTCAGACAACTGAGGCCTGTGGGCGACAGGTGGATTTTTCAACAATCCTCTAGGGACGACTACAGTGAATTACATGGCACACTGTGGGAGAATAATCTAATTAGATTTGAATTTTTCGAGTTGACGGAAATAATGCGTCAACGGGATGACCAACCATTTGCTGTAGCCCTTAATAATATGGCATCCGCTCATATGACTCACAGTGATATTGAGCTTCTTAGATCCAGAGTAGTAAGGGAAGATATGATACCAGAAGATGCTATTCATCTTTTCCACTCCAACGCCGCAACAAATTCATACAACGCTTTAAAATTGAATCGAATTGCGACCATCCAATATTGTTCTAATGCCGAGGATTTCGTAAAGGGTAGTAATATAGATGAGGCCAACAAGGCCCGTATTCTTGAATCCGTTAAAGGATTCAAAACTTCAGAAACCCAGGGTTTGTGTTGTTCACTTATTTTGAAGACGACAGCAAAATATATGATGACTGTTAATATAGATACTTCAGATGGTTTAGTTAATGGAGCAACAGGAATACTTAGACAGATAGATTTAGATTCAAACAGTCATCCAATTCTTCTATGGGTAGATTTCCTTGAGGAAAGAGTAGGGAAAGAATTACGTTTAAAGTATAGAAATCTACCCAATCCATTGTGGACCCCAGTAGTCAAAACTGTTCGAAGTTTTCAGTTTAGGAAAAATGAAAATGTTACTATAGATCGCAAGCAGTTTCCGATCGTACCTGCAGAAGGTATTACAATCCATAAAAGTCAGGGAGCAACCTTTAACAAGGTGGCGGTCCACATTTCCGATAGTTTAGAAAGAGCAGCTTTATATGTAGGCTGTAGTAGAGCGACAAGTGCAGCTGGACTGTTTCTAGTAGGAAACTTCAACCCGCCGAGGCCCATCCTAGGTCGAAATGTAGTTCAGGAAGAATTAGAAAAATTACGCTCCATTAAGTTGCTTAGTACACATTTCGACTATTTAGTACAAAGTTCTAATTTCGAGATTATATTCCACAATGTCCAAAGTCTGCACTGTCATATTAAAAGTGTCCAGTTAGATAAGCTGATGCATCAGGCATCAATGCTTTGCTTTGTTGAAGGCTCGACCTTCCCAAATGAGACTTATGAAGTCCCAGGGTTTAGAATTGCTGTACGTTTAGATTGTTTAGGTGGAGGTAGGACTAGATCACAAAGAGGCATTCTTGTCTTCGTCAGGAACGAACTTTTTGAGAATGTTAGTCTTTGTTCCACAGGTCGCAATATTGATGGTTCGCACGTATTCGAATACTCAGTTTTAAAGTTTAAGTCTATAGGAATTTTAGTAGTTTACAAGAGCCCCCATTACTCGTTACCTAGATTTAGACGTGAGTTTGAGGATTTATTTGTAGAACATAGCGAAATTTTAGGTAGGGAAGCAGTTATTTTAGGAGATTTTAATTTATGTTTAAGCGCTCTCACTCAGGCTAGGGAAACATACGAAAGCTTGGTTAGGAGGGGATTTAGATCCCTTTTAGATTTGAAAATGTCCACAACACGTGACGACACACACATTGATTGGGCATTTTCAAATGTGTCGCTTGGCCAAGCCAGCGCAAAAACTTATGAGACAGTGCACAGCATTCATGACGCAATTTCTATTAGCATTTCAGGTAGTCTGTAAGTTGATAGGCCGGGAAATTTTGTTGTTTTTTTTTCCGCGCGGGGAACATGGAAGTACGTAATTTTCTAAAAATTACGTATTTCAAGTCGACTCGAAGATCTATTTAGAAGATCTAATTGCATTGCAATGACCTCCACGTGGTGTTCCCTGGATACCGATTTAAGTTATTTAATATTATTTAAATCGGGAACGAACTCGAGCGGCGTACTATACTAGTAATCGGGCGTGTTCGATTATAATTTGTTTTTTTGCAAGACCCAAATACCGATTTTAATAATATAATTATATATTCGGAAATAAAATGCAGAGAGTATTATACGGTCGGGCGCGCTCGACTGTACTTTTCTTACTTGTTTTTCTTGTCCAAATCTTCTCACATGCTTCCCTTTAATCTGTTTATTTGCAACGTAAATTGTTTCCCCGGGTTGATAGTCTATTGGTGTTGTCCTATACTCGTTTTTCTGTCGATTGGAGACCTGTTTTTTAAACTCTATGAGACCCCTAAGGTAGAATTTTTCGAGTTGATTAATTGTTCCTGAGATAGGCGAGATGTTCTGTTGTGGAATATATCGACTGGTTTTCTCTCGATAACTGAGTGTATTGTATATTGTATCAGTCGACTGAAATTAGGAGTAGTTAGTGACTGGTAAGACTAAACATCTGTAGATTTCGGCTAGAGTGGAGTAGAAATCGTTCGATTTGGCCATTTACTTTACTTCTTTGGAAGCGGTATTGTAGATCTCGATGTCGAGTTCTCGGAGATAATTTAAGACTGTTGGGCATAAAAGTCCCCTTTCATTGTCCATGACAATCATGCGAAATAGTGAATAAGTTCGGTTAGTTTTTTCTTCAGGTGCACTGAAGATTTGTTGCCAATGGGGAAAATTTTTGCAAATTTTGGGAACTTATCTATGCACGATAAGTATTTAAATTTTTCTATACTAAAAATGTCTAGGTGTAAAATTTCGCAGGGGTATTTAGGAATGGGTGTTGGCTGTAGAAATGGTTTACTTGGGTGTCTGTCGTACTTTCGCAACTTGCAAACTTCACAATTTCCTATCTGTTTTTTAATTGTGGCGGCCATGCGTGGCAAATAACAATGTTTTAAGAGCTGCTTTGCGTTTTCTTTACAATTCCTATGTGCTCGTTTATGCTCACGGTCAATAAGTGCAACTATAGTGTCTGGGTTTTCCACATCTTCTACTGTACGTTGAGCTATCCGTATCTTTATACTGGAGAAGTGCTCGAGGCAAGTCTCTTGTAGGAATTGAAGATATGATTCAGGTATCTGGATCCCATTTACTACGGATGGGTTTAGGAGTTGCTTAAGTTTGCTGGTTATTTCCGTAAGCCTGTCGGGTTTAAGAAATATGGTATGTCTATAGAAACCAGGGTGCGGGGTCTGTGACACTTGTTGGCCGATTCCAGTTCGGAAGATAATCTGATTCCTATAAACGTTGATTGAGTTTTCAACGTTTCGCTAGCGTCTTGAAAGCCACTATGGACTGTTGCTGCCAGAGAACCTGTATTTATCACGGATATGTTATCTTGATTATCATCTGTATTTACAGAGGAAGTCAAGTCAAACAAGGTTGTTGGGATTCATGATAAAGGTTCAGCTACCAAATTAGATTAACCTGGTTTGTATACCAGTTTGCAATTATATTCCTCGATTTTCGCTTTCTACCTTTTAAGTTTGGCATTAAAATTCCTATTACCCAAAGCGTATGTTAGGCTGATGATCTGTATGGATTTTAATTGATTTTGCACCATATAAAAAGGTTCGTAAGTTATCGAGAGCCCAAACGATCGCCAACATTTCCTTTTCATCAGTGGCGTATGATTCCTCTGTCTTAGTCAGGGATCTAGATATAAAAGCTAATGGTCTGACACCTTCCTCGTCGATTTGAGATAAAACTGTGCCAATGGTGCTGTTCGAAGCATCTGTGGTTAAATGGAAAGGCTTATGGAAATCAGGAAAAGCCAAGACTTCCGATGAGGGAAGGAGATTTTTGAAGTTGTTGAATGCAGTTAGTGCAACGTCGTCGAAAGATATCGGAATTTGTCGTGACTTTGATGCTCGCACCGATGAATTCTCTCCTCGCGTGAGGTTCGTCAATGGTTTTGCTATCTTGGCATAATCCCGAAGGAATCCCCTATAATACGATGTCATATCAAGGAAGCTTTTTAATTCCTTCAAATTTATTGGTGGCATCATGAGATGTATTGCTTTGACCTTTTCTATATCGGGGCGTATACCATCTTCGCCTACCGTGAATCCGAGAAAGTTTACCCGCGTTTGCATGAACGTCATCTTTTCTAAGTTGACCTTTAATCCGACTGATCTCAACTTTTCGAATACTTTCCTTTTATTCGAAATTAATATTTGAATACGGCTGTAATTTAAAATTTAAGTTATAAAATTAAATTTAAAAAAAAATTTGAATCAGTCACTGATGGGATTCGAACCCGCGCTTACTGACGCAAGTTCCATACCATGCTGCAACCCTACTAGTTACACCACACCATTCATTTGGCAGAAATTAGATTATTTTCATTTATATATAATAATGTAGTTATTTAAAAAATAAAAAAATAATTAAATTTCTGGGTCTGTGCCGTGTTCGAGCCGCAGACCATTGGCTGTTGCACCAGTTAAAATTCTTCATTTACATTTTTGTTTGAAATTTAAAAAAATATATTAATAAACTCCACTGTCGGGAATTGAACCTGCGAACTTATACGCAAGATGCATAACGCACCGCAACCCTTTCAGTCGCACCACGCCCCACATTAGACAGAGATCCGATTATTTTCATTTACATATAATAATGTTATTATATAAGAAGCACAAAAAAAAAAAAATTTAATTTCTGAGTCTGTGCCGGGTTCGAACCGCAGACCATTGGTTTAGAAACAAACGACTAACCTACATTTTTTTGAAATTTAAAAAAGTATATTAGAAAATTTCAATGTCGGAAATTGAGCCCGCGAACTTATACTCAATTTGCAGAACACGCCGCAACACTACTAATTGCACCACCACCTCCTTCTGAGACGGCTCCGATTTTTTCATTAAGATACAATAGTGGTAAATTATTAAATAAATAAAAAAAAAAATAATAATAATTTCTGAGTCTGTCCCGCGGTTCGAACCGCAGGTGTTTTGTTTACATACAAGTGCGTGGCCCCCCCGGACCACGCTCTCTTTGCAAACTACTGCGGCTAATGTATATATAAACATACAGTTATCTCTTGTCTTTCAACCACGTGCATTGACAATGCGCTTCAAGGGACACTTTGTTACCTAATTGCTCAGTTGTTTATAGTTGGATTTTTATGCAACTTTCAGGGTAGTTTAATATGATTTGTCTTTAAACAAATTTTGAATTACAATACTGTACTATATTAGCAAATGCTTTAAAAACGACATGTAAGTTTTGAAAAGTTTTTTAGTTCGTGTGGGAAAAGGGGGCGTGGCAGACCAAAATGGCGTTGCATTTGTGCTGTTTCTAGGAACCTGCGTACCAGAATTGGTGTTCCTAAGTGCTATAGTTACGGAGATATTCGCCGAAAACATAAATTTTTTCCGAGGTGTGTCTAGTTTTTTGCTTATTGCGGGGGCGGTAGGGTGCGTGGCGCAGATTTGAAATAAACTTGATCTGCTCGCGAAAGTTACTGAATTTTTATTACAAATTTGGTGGTTCTAGCTCTTGTAGTTTAAAAGATCCAGGTGTTCATACAGACAGACGGACATTGCTATATCGACTCGGCTGTTGATGCTGATCAAGAATATATACACTTTATGGGGTCGGAAAAGCTTCCTTCTGCCTGTTACGCACATTTGGCTTCTGACAAACCCAATAGACCCCTATACTCTTTTTAAGAGTACGGGGTCTAAAAAGTTATGTTAGACTATTGTGCGGAGAGAGCGCTGTTATATATAAATGTTAAATGTATGTTATTAGACCCCGTACTCTTTAAAAAAGAGCATAGGGGTCTATTAGGTTTGTCAGAAGCGAAATGTGCGTAACAGGCAGAAGGAAGCTTTTCCGACCCTATAAAGTATATATATTCTTGATCAGCATCAACAGCCGAGTCGATATAGCAATGTCCGTCTGTCTGTCCGTCTGTATGAACACCTGGATCTTTTAAACTACAAGAGCTAGAGACACCAAATTTGTAAATAAAAGTCCGTCTATGATGTACGCAGATCAAGTTTATTTTAAATCAGGGCCACGCCCCCTACCGCCCCCGCAATAAGCAAAAAACTGGACACACCTCGGAAAAAATCGATGTTTTCTGCGAATATATCCGTAACCATGGCACTTAGGAACACCAATTCTGGTACGCTGGTTCCTAGAAACAGCACAAATGCAACGTCATTAAAAGTTTTGGCCTGCCACGCCCCCTTTTCCCACAAAAAGTAAAAAACTTTTTAAAATTTACATGCCGTTTTTAAAGCATTTGCTTATATATTACAGTATTGTAATTAAAAAATTTGTTTAAAGACTAATTATATCAAACTACCCTGAAAGTTGCATAAAAATCCAACTATAAACAACTGAGCAAATAGGTAACAAATTATCAATTGAAGCGCGTTGTGAATGCACGAGGTTGAAAGAAAAGAGATAACACTATGTTTATCTATACATTAGGCGCAGAAGTTTGCAATGGAAGCGTGGCCCAGGTAGTAGAGACTCCTTGTATGTAAACACAAGACCTGCGGTTCGAACCCCGGCACAGACTCGGAAATTAATTTTTTTTTGTTATTTGTTATTAACAACATTATTATATGTAAATGAAAATAATCGGACATGTATCAAATGTAGGGCGTGGTGCTACTGATAGGGTTGAGACGTGTTCTGCAAGTTGCGTATAAGTTCGCAGGTTCAATTTTAAACAAAAATGAAAATATACAATATTAACTGGTGCAACAGTGTAGGGTTACAGTTAGTCGTTTGGCGTTTACTTTGTAAAATTGAATAAATGTAATTTATGTGCTCTTGGTTGAAAGTAAAGAGATAACTCTATGTTCACTTATATTAGTCAAGACAGTTACCAAACGGAGTGTGGCCTAGGTGAAGGTGGTATTTCTTTGTGACGCCCCATAAATGAGCGCACAATATTAATTTAAGCGCACCGGCCGAAAACTGCCAGTGCGCACGGTTTGATAATTTAACGGGCACAGTCCCATAACTGCCGGCAGGCAGAGTACAAAGATAAGCGGCGAGTAATGTTCTCACTGGAAGCAGCCAGTCGATACGGCAGCAAGACAAAGAACAATGTACACTTGTCGCACACGCACACACAGCGAGATCGAAGAGAAACGAAAAACAAAGAGCGACGACGCATGTGCAGTGCAATGCAAAGATCGACAGAGGCTGGGCAGAGAGAGCGAGAGACAACGGCCACTACACAGCGCACACATACAAGCGTATGGCCAACGAAACGAAAATCGGTACACAACGCTAGCCGCTACGTCAGAGCAGTGCAGCCGAGACTATAGCGACAGAGGACAAGAGACGGCAAGCGACCGCCTGCGTCGACTTGGAATTTTGGCACGCGACGAAACGGCGGCAGAGGCGTAAGCAGCGCTGCCTAACAGCTAATGATATGCAAAACAACGATCGAAGCCGGGAAAAGCGCCGCTGCATTTGTGCACAAAATATGTGTGTCAAGGGCAGAGCAGCGAAATAGGCGACGTCGGCAGAGGGGAATTTTGAGCAATTGATGCTCTAATTAATTGTGGCTGGAGTCAGTGAGTTAACGAGCTTTCGATCGAGTGGACATACGAAAAGTACACGTGGATTCGCGACGAACACAAGTGACAACGAAAACAAAAAGGAAGACATTGACCAACGGCTACGGATTACAAAAAAAAAAAGACTACGAAGACCCCCCACACAACCAGGAATTTAATCACGAGCGGAACGATTTGGAACAGCAATTTGGAAAACAACAAACACCAACAGCCCACAGTAAGCTAAATTTATAAAAGACAACAATTAAGAGAATTTGTGTGCGGATAGGGCATTTGGGACTGATTTTTATCGGTCTATAATTATACATAAATACGTGAAAATTTAAATAAAGATATCGAAAGAAATACAAACGAACAGATTAAACAGAATAAAATTTGACGCGCGTCATAGGTTAGCAGTGTGTTCCTCTCCTATTATAACGGGTGTTCCGCGTAGTGCATGTGTTAGCAACTTCACACCAGCGGCTACCAAGACAATAATCTGGTAGCCTCTCGTGGTGGTGTGTGCCAATATCGGTGATTCGGACTTCTACTCAATAGGGGCAGCTGTACTCCACTATTGAGCGAAGGCCGTGACGTGGCGGTGCGTGTTAGTAGTGGTGAGCGCAACTCCTACCCAGCAGGAGTAGTCTTCACTCTTCTGTTGAGCGGGTGTTGCGATTCACCGTTTGCGCTGCGGGCCCCTCTCAGTCGTTCGTCTCAGGTACCCGGTGCTTGCGCAGGCGTTAGTCAACCCCGCGCCAGCGACTACTAAGACCAAGATCTGGTAGCCGCTTCAGCAGTGGGGGGGACGCTAACGTGGAAATCCGCGACATTTACGCAATAGGAGCAGTTTACAACTCTACTATTGCGTGGAAGTCGTGGTCCAGTGTGTCCGCACCAATCATCGTTTCCCCGTCGTGTCCCTACCGAGCACATACGCTGCCCCACTCCGTGTCGGCGACTATCATGACCCCGATCTGGTAGTCGCTCCGTAGTGGTGTGCGACGTTCGAAACTGCGACTTCGACTTAATAGGAGTAGTATTCACTCTACTATTACATAGAAGTCGTGGTTCCTTGAGGCCCTTGATCAGTCATTCCCTGCTACCTGCGCTAACAACTCTTCGTCCACTTCCCCATTTAGCCAGTGACCACTCCCACCATTGAGTCACTACGTCTCTTCACCAGGCGTTCCTAATAAACACATATAAATTTTCTGTGAGTAGCCCTGGCCGGACTGTGACATACCCCGGCCCGAGAAACTTCCTTACAGATGGCGCCCGAGCAGGGACCTTGGTAGAAAATTTGAGACATTCCATCCTTTATGACTTAAAACGTCATCAGCTCATCTTAGGGAGACGAATTTAGAGGATGAGGGAAAATAGGTAGTTTTTTTTTGACTTCGCGAAATATCAGGGTTTCATACATCGCAAAGGTAATGTCTCTCAAGCTTTCTTTGGTTCACGTGCTACGCAAATACGAGTCACGAGCAGGTGATCCAGCGGTAACGAGTACCCTGCGTCGTGTCGCTGCCGACGTCGACGCTGATTAAGCGGAAGCCTACATAAGCGAAACAACAGGGTCCTAAGGGGACAGTCTTTAGCAAGCACTCGAGGAGTCAACATCAACAGGCAACAGATAAATATCTGGGCAAGAACGACAACACAACCAGCAGGAATATTTTAAGGAATTATTACGCCGAATTCCTTAAGAAATATTTTAAGGAATTATTACGGCGAATTCCTTGAGGATTATTTTGAGGAACTATCGCACAGAATTCCTTAAGGAACATTTTAAGGAATTATTACGCCGAATTCCTTGAGGATTATTTTGAGGAACTATTACATAGAATTCCTTGCGGATTATTTTAAGGAATTTTACGCAGAATTCCCCAGGGAATATTGCAGGAATTCAACGAGAATTTACAGCAACAACAAGGGAGTCTACAGCCATGGGTGTGCAATGGACATCCTACCGCCGTAAGAGCGAGCTACAAGCGATCTTGAAGGAGTTCGGCCGGGATCCGGAAGGCACCGTGGAAGAATTACGGAGCCGTCTCGCTGCTTTCGCAAGCCAACCGGAACTACCTAAGGAAGCCATGCAGAGGCTCGCCGAGCTCGAGCTTACGCTCGGGACAACTCCAACGCCGGAGAATAAACCCAGATCCCGGGGTGTATCCCCAGCACCAGGAGAAGGTTTGCTTTTACCAGGAACAAGTCACGCCAGTACCGCGAGTATTGTGCAGGAGCACACACATCAGCCGACGCTACGAATCCCTGGGCCAACACTGAGCAGCAATGATGCAACGAGGATTCGCGACGATCATTCTCGCAGCACCGGTCCACAAAATGAACGTAGTCTTCAACTCGGTTTTGTGGATCGACTGCGGAAATGGGGCGTCTTCTTTGACGGAGGAGCTGCTGACCCATTGCGTTTCATCGAACATCTGGAGGATATGATCGCCATCTATCAAATCGATACGCAACAACAATTGATGCCAGCAATCGCTGGATTGTTGACGGGACCAGCAGCCGACTGGTTTCGGGTAACCAGGATGTACGAAGGGACTTGGCGCCAGTTCAGAAGAGATTTTTTAGAATTCTTCTTGCCACCACGCAATTTTCAGAGGCTGGAGGACGAAATACGGGACAGGATGCAACGCTCTGGTGAGCCATTCACCTCGTATCTCCTCAGCATCCGGGTCATGATGCGCCGTGCCGCATACACCGAAGAGCAGGAACTAAGTCGGATCTATGAGAACTTGCTTCCCGAGTACCAGCTATACACGCGGCGACACCAGTTCTCCACGCTGGCTCAGTTGACCAAGTTGATCACGACTTTCGAGGACGTGAAGGCACGAGAAGCTATGCGCTCTAAGAGTAACATGGAGCATCGTCGTTCGGAGAGGCCTATCAGGCCATGTAGCAGTACAGAGGCGAGCAATCAGCGGATACAAGAAGCGGAGGAATGTATTGACATCCGTCGCGCTTGTAGAAACTGCGGCCAAGTGGGGCACTTTAGCCGAGAATGCCAAAACGCGCGAGTGAACTTCTGCTGGGACTGTGGACGACGAGGTGTCCGGACAGTGGACTGCTGTCGAAGTAAGGCATCGGGAAACGAAGCGCGCTCCCAGCCGCCGGGCGAACGGGTGGAGATAGCGCAACAAACACGTCAGTAACAACTATGAGATTCGAGCGAGGGAGAATCGTGGCTACCGTCCGGATAGAGGACCAGGCCTGGGTAGCTACGATTGACACAGGGGCGACGAGGAGCTTCGTGAGTGCAAAGGTGGCACAACGCATTGGCACCACATCAAATAGACGCACTGTCCGGAGTAGAATATGCTTGGCCGATGGGTCCAGAAGGGAACTGACGGAAGCATTACTAGTTCGGGTGCAGCTTGGGCAGCGACACGTAACATTGCGAATGCTGGTGCTACCAACGATCATCGACGATGTTATCTTAGGAATGGATTTCTTGTGCGGAACACAGATGCGTCTGGAGTGCGGCCACGCCCAACTCGAACTACCTCTTATCACGGAAGCGACAATTACTCCTAGTGCACGGAGTATACATACCGTACCAGACGGTATACAGGGAAGCCCGGTACTACCCCCAATCTGCGAGGTGGCCAGGAGGAACAACCCATTCAGGAAGCCACAGCGAGCAACGACAGGAGAAGACCGCAATGAAGCAAGCTGCTTGAGCACAATCACTGGAGAACAGGTGCCGGACGCGGAGCGCGAGTGGGTGGATGACTTCTTGCGGAGTGAATTGGCCAAGTTCGACGAAGTAACCGGAGTTACCCAAATTGCAGAGCACCAGATTGTGCTTAGGGACAATCGCCCCATAAAGCAGCGGTATTATCCGAAGAATCCGGCCATGCAACGGATCATCGACGATCAGGTGGATGAGTTGCTTCGGGACGGACGGATTGAGCCTTCGAAAAGCCCACACAGTGCTCCCATAGTACTGGTGGGAAAGAAGACTGGAGAGGTGCGGATGTGCATCGATTATCGGCAACTTAACGCGCAGTCTATTCCGGATGCGTATCCACTACCTAGGATCAACCACATCCTGGAGAAGCTCCGAAACGCAAAATACATCACAACGTTGGACCTGAAGAATGGCTATTGGCAAATACCCATAGCAAAGGAAAGCAGGGAGTGCACGGCGTTCACCGTTCCCGGCCGTGGCTTGTTCCACTGGAAGGTAATGCCGTTCGGGTTGCATTCCGCACCCGCAACATTCCAGCGCGCTTTGGATGGAGTGATTGGCCCCGAGATGGAGCCATATGCGTTTGCCTACTTGGACGACATAATTGTCATCGGAGCTACGCTGGAGCAGCATGCTGAAAACTTGCGAGAGGTTTTCAGAAGACTCCGGGACGCAAGGCTCAGGCTCAACCGGGACAAGTGCTGCTTCTTCCAGAAGAGCCTGGTTTACTTGGGACACGTCGTCAGTGAAGAAGGAATCCACACCGACCCGGCAAAGATCGAAGCAATCAAGGAGTTGCTGCCACCTACCAATGTGAAGGAGCTTCGCCGATGCCTGGGTATCGCGTCATGGTACCGCCGCTTCGTACCCAACTTTACCAGCATTGTCCACCCAATATCCAAGTTGCTGCGTAAGGGTCAGAAGTGGACATGGGACGTCAATCAACAGGAGGCGTTTGAGGAATTGAAGGCACGACTCACCAAAGCACCAGTGCTCGCCTGCCCTGACTTTACGGAACGCTTCGCCCTACAGACGGACGCCAGCGACTATGGACTTGGCGCCGTACTGACACAACGGATTGAAGGGACGGAACGAGTGATCGCTTATGCGAGTCGAAGACTATCATCGGCTGAGGAAAACTACTCCACTACCGAAAAGGAGTGTCTCGCCATCGTTTGGGCAATCCGTAAGCTACGGTGCTACCTAGAGGGGTACGAGTTCGACGTTATCACGGATCATCTGGCGCTGAAGTGGCTTAATTCCATTGACAACCCCACGGGTCGGATTGCGCGATGGGCACTCGAACTACAACAATACCGTTTCGTGATACATTATCGCCGAGCAAGCCAGAACGTCGTGGCTGACGCTCTGTCCAGACAACCGCTGGAGACACTACAGCAACTGACCGAGGAGCCTGTACCGTGCAAGTGGATGTACCGTATAAGGGAGGCCATACGGAAGGAACCAGAAAAGTATCCTGACTACGTGCAAGAGGATGGTCAGCTTTATCGACGATCTAACCGGAGCGCTGATGATGAGGAATGCGTGCCCTGGAAACTGTGCGTAGGGAAAGAGCAGCGGAAGAGGGTCTTGAAGGAATGCCACGATCAACCTTCCGCGGGACACCAAGGAATTCGGAAAACTACGAAAAGAGTTTTGCAGAGATACTTCTGGCCAGGGCTATTTCGGGACGTGGCCAAGTACGTGCGAAACTGCGAAACATGCCAGAAGTTCAAGGTCAGTCAACTGAAACCACCAGGACAGATGCGCACGAGGGATGTTCAGGAACCATTCGAGGTACTCTGCGCGGATTTTGTGGGACCACTGCCCAGATCGAAGCAAGGCCATACGATGCTACTGGTCTTCTTCGATCACTTCAGCAAATGGGTGGAACTCGTCCCTTTGAGGAAGGCGACGACGGCTCAGCTGGAGCGATCTTTTAGGGAGCGCATCTTGGCACGGTTTGGCGTACCTCAGACGTTTGTATGCGACAACGGGACCCAGTTCACCAGTCGGGAGTTCAAGGCCTTCTGCAAACGAATGGGAATGGATTTGCAACACACCGCACTATACACGCCCCAGCAAAATCCCACGGAGAGAGCAAATCGGACCGTCAAGACAATGATTGCGCAATATCTCGATGGTGAGCAAAGCAACTGGGATGCTTTGCTACCGGAACTCAGTTTGGCAATCAACTCCAGCGCATCGGATAGCAGTGGGTATAGTCCGGCATACTTGGTGCAAGGGCGCGAGCCTAGGCTGCCAAGATCGCTATACAACGAGGTTAACCCCGGACCTACATGCGAAGGAAAGACGCCAGAGGACAAAGCAAAACACTTGCGAGAAATTTTTAAGTTGGCGAAGGGGAACATCCAGCAAGCCGCTCAGGACCAAAGTCGTCACTACAATCTGCGCCGACGTGAATGGAGACCGGTGTTGAAGGATTTGGTGCTACTACGGCAGCACCATCTGTCAAAAGCTGCTGACGGATTTGCTGCTAAGCTCGCGCCTCGTTACGATGGGCCATACCGGGTTGTGAAGTTTGTTTCTGCCACCATCGTACGCATACAGAACGTCGCGACTAAAGAGCGTCGAGTAGCGAGCATAACGGACCTTAAATCGTACCATGGGGAAATACCTGATCGCTCAGAAGATTTCCCACCCGATCACGAGTCCAGTTAAAATAACCCAGATCGGTCGTCAGCCCAAATCCTATCGGCACACTAGGCAGTACTTCCCGCAATAAACACGTAACTATAATCATCTCCGTTTACAGAGTAACATGGCACCCACCCCGAAGAGCACCCGTCCGAAGGCAACCTTGGCCACTTCGCCAAGCGCCCGTCCCCCGAGAACGCAGGCCGAACCGGTCGCCGCACCCGTCCATCAGGTGATGGACGTTTGCCTCGGAGTGACGGGTACCCCGCCGCGAGTGCTCCGGCAGCAAGTGGTAGACCTGGTGACGCCACCACGATCCCCATCGACCTTGAGCTGGGAGCTGAGCCCAGCTACTTTAAATGTACTGCGGCAGGAGTTGGAAGGCGGGTTGCTACAGGGCATCGAGACCGGTGAGCTGTTGGCAGGCCCGGTACCACCACGACCCGTGACGGTTGAGGCCGACGAAGACGTTGGGATGGCGGAGGAGGAGTCGGAGCCGGAACCGCCGCTCTTCGACGGGAGGTTTGGCAACCTCGCCCACCGAGTCATCACACCACCTCGAGCGCGGGTGGAGACGTTGGGGACCTCTCTGAATGAGGGGACTCCCGTCTCAATTGGAAATGAGGCCACCAGGGAGGAAGGGAATGCTGGCGAGATCGAGGAGACTGAGGACGAGGAGTGCATGGAGAACGACGAGGTCCTTGACAGTGAGCGTGACAGCGGGGAAGCCGAGGAAGACGGATCCGGCGGTGACAGCGACGACGATGACGACGACGACAACGATGGCGACGACGAAACGGAGCCCGAGAGGTATAGCCCGTGCAGCAGCGATGCGGCGGATTCGAGTGGCTCCGAGGAGACCACAGAGAGCGACGAGGACGAGTCAGAGGACTACGACATCCTCGACATACCAAATGAGGAGACGTTCGAGTGGCCCGATCCACCACCTGCTTACGGGTCATGGCTCGACGCGGGGAACCCCGAAGCTGTGGCCGCCACAGAGAGCCGCCCGATGACGACAGCCCGCGTCGAGCATATCCGGCAACTCATCGGCGAAGTCAATGACCCGCCCGCATACCTTTCGTGGGTCCGGCACGAGGACTCGACCGTCGAGGAGACGGACGACGAGGCACCCAGAACCCCGGAGCCCCGGAGCTACCCGCAGTTCGAGCCCATCTGCTCGGACGAAGCCACACCCCCACGCAGATTCGAAATCCCGATGGACGACCGGCCTAGCACATCGGCCAATGCCCGACTGCAGCAAGCGACTGAGACGGCAGCTGCAGGGCCGATGGTGCTAGCGCGTAACACGCCACGCATGGCGGAACAGCGGGAGGAATGGAGGATGCCAGAAGGATGGAGGATGCCAGGAGAAGACCTGCCTAGCACATCGGCCAATGCGCAACTGCAGCAAGCGACCGAGACGGCAGCTGCAGGGCCGATGGGGCTAGTGCGTAACGCGCACGTTATGGAAGCCGCGGCAGGAGGACCGAATGAGGAACTCGGGGATGACCAGCCTAACACATCGGCCAATGAGCAACTGCAGCAAGCGACTGAGACGGCAGCTGCAGGGCCGATGGAGCTAGCGCGTAACGCGCATGAAGCAATGGGAGATGACCGGCCTAGCACGTCAGTCAACGCCAGGATGCAGCAAGCGACCGATGCGGCAGCTGTAGGGCCAACAGAACGGGAGGAGGAGCAGCTTATGCCCATGGTGGTCGCGCCTGAGGACTGGAGGGTGTACACGGAGGACCGGCTCCTTCCATTGGACCTGGTGGAAGCACTCTCCATTAGGCTCCGCACCCACCACGGGAAACGAGTGCGCTTCCGGCGGACCGTGGGGAGGCTATGGTTCAATGTGGCCATTAACTGCTCGGCCCAGGTCACAATCACACCTCATCACCCGGAAGAAAAGGGGGGTGTGACGCCCCATAAATGAGCGCACAATATTAATTTAAGCGCACCGGCCGAAAACTGCCAGTGCGCACGGTTTGATAATTTAACGGGCACAGTCCCATAACTGCCGGCAGGCAGAGTACAAAGATAAGAGGCGAGTAATGTTCTCACTGGAAGCAGCCAGTCGATACGGCAGCAAGACAAAGAACAATGTACACTTGTCGCACACGCACACACAGCGAGATCGAAGAGAAACGAAAAACAAAGAGCGACGACGCATGCGCAGTGCAATGCAAAGATCGATAGAGGCTGGGCAGAGAGAGCGAGAGACAACGGCCACTACACAGCGCACACATACAAGCGTATGGCCAACGAAACGAAAATCGGTACACAACGCTAGCCGCTACGTCAGAGCAGTGCAGCCGAGACTATAGCGACAGAGGACAAGAGACGGCAAGCGACCGCCTGCGTCGACTTGGAATTTTGGCACGCGACGAAACGGCGGCAGAGGCGTAAGCAGCGCTGCCTAACAGCTAATGATATGCAAAACAACGATCGAAGCCGGGAAAAGCGCCGCTGCATTTGTGCACAAAATATGTGTGTCAAGGGCAGAGCAGCGAAATAGGCGACGTCGGCAGAGGGGAATTTTGAGCAATTGATGCTCTAATTAATTGTGGCTGGAGTCAGTGAGTTAACGAGCTTTCGATCGAGTGGACATACGAAAAGTACACGTGGATTCGCGACGAACACAAGTGACAACGAAAACAAAAAGGAAGACATTGACCAACGGCTACGGATTACAAAAAAAAAAAGACTACGAAGACCCCCCACACAACCAGGAATTTAATCACGAGCGGAACGATTTGGAACAGCAATTTGGAAAACAACAAACACCAAGAGCCCACCGTAAGCTAAATTTATAAAAGACAACAATTAAGAGAATTTGTGTGCGGATAGGGCATTTGGGACTGATTTTTATCGGTCTATAATTATACATAAATACGTGAAAATTTAAAAAAAGATATCGAAAGAAATACAAACGAACAGATTAAACAGAATAAAATTTGACGCGCGTCATAGGTTAGCAGTGTGTTCCTCTCCTATTATAACGGGTGTTCCGCGTAGTGCATGTGTTAGCAACTTCACACCAGCGGCTACCAAGACAATAATCTGGTAGCCTCTCGTGGTGGTGTGTGCCAATATCGGTGATTCGGACTTCTACTCAATAGGGGCAGTTGTACTCCACTATTGAGCGAAGGCCGTGACTCATCGTATGCATCGTGTTCACTCTGCCCCTGGGTTCATCTCCGTTGGTATCTCGTGCAGTGTATACATTAGCGACTCCGCCTCAGCGACTACCAAGACAATAATCTGGTAGCCGCTCGTGATAGTGTGTGCTAATATTGGTGATTCGAACTTCTACTCAATAGGGGCAGCCGTACTCCACTATTGAGCGAAAGTCGTGACTCACCGTATGCATCGTATTCACTCTGCTATTTGTCTCATCTCTGGATATACCCTGTGCAGTGCATCTACTAGCAACTCCGCGCCAATGACTACCAAGACCATAATCTGGTAGCCCCGCGTGGCGGTGCGTGTTAGTAGTGGTGAGCGCAACTCCTACCCAGCAGGAGTAGTCTTCACTCTTCTGTTGAGCGGGTGTTGCGATTCACCGTTTGCGCTGCGGGCCCCTCTCAGTCGTTCGTCTCAGGTACCCGGTGCTTGCGCAGGCGTTAGTCAACCCCGCGCCAGCGACTACTAAGACCAAGATCTGGTAGCCGCTTCAGCAGTGGGGGGGACGCTAACGTGGAAATCCGCGACATTTATGCAATAGGAGCAGTTTACAACTCTACTATTGCGTGGAAGTCGTGGTCCAGTGTGTCCGCACCAATCATCGTTTCCCCGTCGTGTCCCTACCGAGCACATACGCTGCCCCACTCCGTGTCGGCGAATATCATGACCCCGATCTGGTAGTCGCTCCGTAGGGGTGTGCGACGTTTGAAACTGCGACTTCGACTTAATAGGAGTAGTATTCACTCTACTATTACATAGAAGTCGTGGTTCCTTGTGGCCCTTGATCAGTCATTCCCTGCTACCTGCGCTAACAACTCTTCGTCCACTTCCCCATTTAGCCAGTGACCACTCCCACCATTGAGTCACTGCGTCTCTTCACCAGGCGTTCCTAATAAACACATATAAATTTTCTGTGAGTAGCCCTGGCCGGACTGTGACATACCCCGGCCCGAGAAACTTCCTTACATCTTTATAAAGCAATGGTCTGCGGTTCAAACCCGGAACTAGCCCATTTATTTATTTTATTTATTTTTTTTTTATATATAACTACATTAAAATATATTAATGAAAATAATCGTATTTGTGCAAAATGAATGGTGTCTTGCAATTAGTAGGGTTGCAGCGTGTTATGGAACTTGCATCAGTTAGCGCGGGTTCGAATCCCATCATTGACTTGACTTAAATTTTTTTTTTTTATTTTATTTTAAAACTTAAATTTTAAATTATATCGCATTCAAATATTAATTTCGAATACAAGGAGAGTACAAGGTCTTTTACAGTCGGCGTGCTCGACTGTAGCCTTTCTTACTTGTTGACGATTTGAGTTGCCACCTTGGACACTTGCTGCTGCTCCGAACAGGCGTTAGCATGCATAATTCTCAACGTAAAGCCGTCTCAGTTGATGCATATAAAGGCGTGCACAACAGCTAGGGACGCATGGGATTCGCTAAAACAAGTCCATGTACAGGTCGGTCCTGTGGGAAAAGTTCAATTCTACCAAAAACTAATTCGGTTGAAAATGAAGCAAGGCGACAAAGTGTCCGAATTTATAAATTCATTCGTCGAGATTACAGACAAGTTATCTGAATTGGACATAAAGCTAAATGACGAGCTTAAAGTAATAATGCTACTAACAAGCCTCCCAAGTAATTTCGAAAATTTTATTGTTGCCATAGAGACGTGCGACATTTTACCAACATTCGACGCAGTAAAATCGAAACTTCTAGAAGAAGGCGCACGCAGAAGCAGACGAGCATGATCATTCGACACAAGCTGTGTATGTACACAAGAGCGCAAAAAATAACGGCGATCCGCAGCAGAGCGAATGTCGCAGCAAAAAACGAAACGACGCAAAGATAAATTCAAAGGAAAATGTTACAACTGTAACAAGTCGGGCCACCGAGCTGCTGGGTGTCGAAGCAAGAAGGAAAATAAGCATGAAAAGGAAGAACCTGAGAATAACTGTCTTATGCATACATGTAACAGTTTTGCTATGCAAAATAAATATACATGGTGTGTCGATAGTGGTGCCACTTCTCATATGTGTTGTGACTTAAGCATGTTTGAAAACTACAAAGAGAAAAAGAGTATGGTGAAGCTAGCTGCAGAATAATACATTGAATCACCAGGATCAGGCACAGTGAAATTCAAGGGAAATGGCATTAATTTTGAATTACGGAATGTTTTGTATGTTCCAGAACTGCAAATGAATTTTTTGTCAGTCAGCCAAGCCGCCGAGTTCCAGTATTTCACAACATTTTGAAATAAAGAAGCGGTAATAAAAAATAATCACGGAAAACAAATGTTAAAAGCAGCACTCGAAAACAATTTGTACGCTTACAATATGAAAATAAGTTCGGTTCATATGTTAAATGACAGTGCAACAAAGTGGCATATTCGGTATGGACACCAAAATTTTCAAAGCCTAAAGACACTTGAAGAAGAAAAGTTAGTGTCGGGTATGTGTTTTCCAAGCATTCGGTCGGACATAAATTGTGACACTTGCAACAAGGCTAAGATACGCGCACTGCCGTTTCCAAAGAAGGCTAATCGTGTGACAAAGAATGTGCTAGAGTTGATACACACAGATGTTTGCGGCCCAATGAATAAAAAGACACTTGCTGGAAATCGATACTTTGTAACATTCATTGACGACTTTTCGCGAAAAACTCACGTATAATTTTTGAGTGCTAAAAGCGAAGTATTTAAAAAGTTAGAACTATTCAAAAATTACGTAGAATGTCATACGGGCAAGAAAATCAAATGTTTGCAAAGTGACAATGGCAAGGAATTTGTTAACAACGTATTTGACAACTATTTGAGCCAGTGGGGTATTAGGCGCCAGTTAACCGTTCCGTACACATCACAGCAAAACGGGGTTGCTGAACGCGCAAATCGCACTATCGTTGAAATGGCCAAAAGTTTGCTAATACATGCAAATTTAGAGGAGTTTCTATTGGCTGAAGCAGTGCAAAGAGCAGCATATCTGAGAAACCGAAGTCCATCATCTAAGAATTTTTGGATCAAGAGTCTTTGCACTGGATAAAACACAGACAAAGTTCCAGGAAAAGGAAAACAGTACGAATTTGTGGGCTATTCTTTTCGAGCAAAAGCATATCGCATGATCCAGAAAAGCGAGGAGTCTTTGAGCGCCGAGATGTCAAGTTTGTCGAGGGTGAGCTTTGTACTAAAAAAGATCACCTTAATGACGACAGTAATAACGACTTTGCAACAAACATAATTCGCTTTGAGTCAACTAGAGAAGTTCCAGAGCTAGCTGAAATCGAAGAGGAGCCTGTGATTAGGCACAATGTTGACAGCAGCGATGATGGGGAGTAGTTTGTAAGCGCAAGCGATGATGAAAACACCGATAATAACACTGACGAAATCCATGAGCAACCAAGGCGTGGCAGACCCAAAATTATCCGAACTGGGTTGCCTGGTAGACCAAGAAAGGAGTATCAGATGCTGCAAAATCTCAACCAAATAGATGACATCGAAACACCAAAATCAGTGCAAGAGGCATTAAGCGGCAAATACAAACATAAGTGGCTAAAATCAATGCGATGCGAATACAACGCCCTTATAGCAAATGACACGTGGTCATTAGTTGACCTACCTCACAATGCTAAAGCTATAGGAACGAAATGGGTTTTTCGAGTTAAGAAAAACAAAGATGGTGAAATTGAGAGGTTCAAGTCGCGATTAGTAGCCAAAGGATGCGGACAACAGTTTGGAGTGGACTATTGGGAAACGTATTCACCTGTTATACGTTATGAGACAATCAGGATGCTGATAGCTATTGCAGCTGAGAAGAAGTTGCATATGCACCACGTTGACATATCAAATGCATTCCTTAACAGCAAGCTGGATGAAGACGTTTACCTGAAACAACCGCAAAACTTTGTTGATGAGCAGAACAGTCACAAGGTTCTCAATTTACGTAAAGCCATAAATGGGCTGAAGCAGTCTGACAGAGTTTGGAACGATACTCTACTCGAGGTTCTCATGAAAATGGGATTTCAAAGAAGCAAAAATGAAGCCCGCCTATACTTTAGAGAACAAGAGCAACAGTTCAGCTACATCCTTGGCTTGGAGGTACAAAGAGAAGGCAAGCAAGGCACAATCCGAGTGTGTCAAAAGAAATACATCAACGATCTTTTGAAAACGTATGGTATGGAAAGCTGCCGTCCGGTATCTACACATTTAGATCCCGGTTTCCAAGCTGGTTGCACGAATATTGAATGTGCAAGGGTAAATATGAAAAACTTTCAATCATTAATCGGTTCCTTCATGTATTTGGCAGTCTTAAGTCGTCCTGACATTTTGCACTCCATATGCAAACTGTCGCAGAGCAACATCAACCCTCACGTGGAGCACCAAACTGCAGCAAAGCATGTGTTGCGTTATCTAGCCGGAATAACAAACCTGATTTTGGTTTATAAGCAATCATCAGATCCTGTGGTTGGATATGCAGACTGGGCCAACGATGTGCTTGACAGGAAATCATATTCCGGTTATGCATTCTTTTTGGCTGGAAGTGTGGAAGTGGGCTTCAACAAAGCAAACTGTCGTCGCACAAAGTAGCACTGAAGCAGAATACGTAGCGTTGTCAAAATCAGCAAAAGAAGCAGTATACTTGCGCAGACTACTTTAGCAAATCGGTTACTTAAATCAGGAGCCGATGACTATCTACTGCGACAACATTAGCGCAAAACAAATAGCGCTGAATCCCGTTCATCATAAACGCACTAAACATATTGATGTTAAGTTTTATTTTATACGCGAAAAAGTACACGATAATGAAATTAACCTAGAATACATAAGTACAGAAAAGAATGTAGCAGATGTTGTTAAGTCATAACATAAGTTAGTATAAGATCAGAATGAAGTAATAGTTAACTGTAAGTTAAGAGAAAAAAAATGAAGTCGTAGCGTTAGGTACCATGAATTCTCATATATTGTAAGCTAGCCTGTAAGCTTGAATTGCATTCGGCAGTGCAGCTGTCGCGAGCGACAAAGCAGTTGTATTTTCGTTTCGATATAACCGCACGCACGCCAATGAGCAACTCTTCTGATGATCAGATAACAGTGCCCAAACGAGTCAGTGCATAGGTAAAAGTGCAAGCATAGAAACGGCAAAGAATATATATACAAGTACCGCTCCCTTTGTTGCACATAAAAGACCTTGCGTTTCGGCACTGATAAATGTGATTTATTTGAACAATTCGAAGCAAAACATTTAACGAATTGTAACGAACACGGGAAGTGTGCAGCAGACTGGAGGCGTACTCTGCCTACGGGGTCGACTTGAGCTCAGGGAAAGTGGGGTGGGTTCTTTGCCACCTAGTAAGCTGCTCTGCCGCATAACTAAAGATTGTAGACAGAGTTGAATAAAGGAAAAGATGCTAACCAAAAAAAACGAACATAACCACGGACAGAATGACGATCTTTAAAGAAGAACTGAGGTGTTGATGTTCTTCTTCTTTAACCGCCCAACCTGTAAAGACTTTAAAGTTACATGCCTTCACCATAAATCGATGCAACAATATTTATTTCAGGTGTCCATTAAACATTATTTTAATTCATTATGATTTGTATAATATACAATAGAAGGATAACCATTCGTAGGTCTTAATAATCATTTTAAGAAAAAACGAAAAAAAATAAAGCTGTCTTTACAAATTCAAAAGAGATCAGCTATCGTTGATCTTACGAGTTTCAAAATCGAACATACATTCTGGATGAGATATAAATTTAGTCGCAGGAATGCACTACAAGGTATGTTTGCTTTGGTTCGATTTTAGTTATGTATGTATATTTTTGTTTTGTTTACTTTTGGTTCATTTTTTTTTTTTTTTTTTTTTTGTTAATTAGTTGTTATATACTCTATGATTTTATCTTACTCATTTTTGGTGTGAATACATGAATATAGCTGCTGTTACTCCATCGTAGTTGACAGGCCTGAAGACGAATGATGTGCTGTTTGAACTTCAAATGGATTAGAATATATATATAACCACTAATATTCATACATACATACCATACCAAAATTAGAATTTTTTTTGTACTTAAGCATAAAATTAGATTCTATTATTTAAATCGATAGGAATTAATTATTATTACTGTTGGAATATCATCAACGTTCAAACAATAACATTACACAACACTAAGTTATGGATTATTAGAATATGTTAATCTGGTCATACTTTGTTTAGTCTCCTTCTTCTTCTTAAAAAATCCTAAGCTGTAACGTGGTGTCGATGTTGCATACGAAAAGAATAATCTTTAAATATAAAGTCAATCAATATATAAAACATAAATCAAACATTGAGAGTTATTATTTATTTATTTAATCTCGTTTTCTAATAGGTTATGGGCCCAGTCCATTCCAGTTTAAAAAATTATAATAATTGCAAATAGTTGTGAAATTAGTCTACGTGCGTGCTTGTGCAATTTTTTTTGTATATATAGCAGTGTGTGTATATAATGGAGAATAATAAGAACAATATTAAACCTTTTAATGGCGAGAAATATTCCGTATGGAAATTTCGAGTCAGGGCTTTATTAAGTGAATTAAATATACTTAAAGTGGTGGATGAGGAAATTCCTGTTGAGGTTGACGATAATTGGAAGCAGGCAGATCGAAGTGCAAAGAGCGTGTTAATCAAGCACTTAGGTGACTCATTCCTAAACTATGCGGCAGGCGATGTTTAGGCGCGCGAAATTTTTCAGAATTTAGGCGCCATATATGAGCGCAGAAGCCTTGCGTCGCAGTTAGCTGCACACAAACGCCTAATAACACTCAAACTGTTGAGTGAAATGACGCTTTCGAGTCATTTTATTGTCTTTGACGAAATAATGAGTGAGTTATTAGCGGCTAGCGCAAAAATGGAAGAGATGATCAAGGTTGCATATTTGTTGCAGACTATGCCTTCATCTTACAACAGTGTAATAACTGCAATTGAAACTATGTCGGATGACACTCTGTCGTTAGCTTTTGTAAAAAAAAAATTGTTAGATTTTGAAATAAAATTAAGGAATGACAGTACAGATACAAGTAGAAAGGTCATGAGTGCAGTTGGAAAAAGCAATTATAATTTTAATAAAAACAATGGATTTAAAGCTAGAAAAGCACAACAGAAAAAATGTTTAAGGGAAAAGCTAAAAATAATATGAAGTGTCATCATTGTGGCAAAGAGGGACATTTAAAGAAAAATTGTTACCATTTTATTAGGATTAATAAAAACGAAGCAGATAATAATAATAAAGATAAAAATCAAGCTCAACTTGCAACATCGACAACCGTGTTTGCGTTTATGATGAAGAAAATAATAAACAATAATAAAACAAACGATGAACGCGATTTTATACTCGATTCGGGCGCAACTGATCATTTAATCAATGACGAGTCGCTGTTTGTTGATTACGTGGTTTTGGAACAGCCCATTAAAATCGCTGTGGCAAAAGAAGGCGCATATATTTATGCTACGAAGCGTGGAATTGTGCGGCTGCACAATGGAAACAATATTACTCTGGAGGATGTGCTTTATTGTAAGGAGGCAGCAGGAAACCTCATGTCCGTCAAGCGCCTGCAACAGGCTGGGATGACGATTAAGTTCGACAGTGACGGTGTGTCAATTTCAAAAAATGGAGTGGTCGTTGTTAAAAAGTCAGGTATGTTCAATGATATACCTGTAATTAAATTCCAAGCATACAGCGCAGATGCTTGGAATAAAAATAAATATCGACTATGGCATGAGAGGTTAGGCCATATAAGCAATGGAAAATTAATTGAAATAAAGAAAAATAATTTATTTTGTGACAGCAGTCTTCTTAGTGATTTAGAAATATCAGATCAAATTTGTGAACATTGTCTAAACGGAAAACAGTCTAGGTTGCCATTTAAGCAATATAAAAACAAAAGTTATGTAAAACGACCCTTGTTTATAATACATTCTGATGTTTGTGGTCCAATTACACCAGCAACTCTAGATGATAAAAATTATTTTGTAATTTTTATAGACCAATTTACACATTATTGTGTAACCTATTTGTTGAAATACAAATCAGATGTATTCAACGCATTCAAGGATTTTGTAGCAAAGAGCGAAGCCCACTTTAACCTCAAGATCGTCAATTTGTATATTGACAACGGTAGAGAGTACCTGTCGAATGAGATGCGTGAGTTCTGCGTATGAAAAGGGTTAAGTTATCATTTAACTGTGCCACATACACCTCAGTTGAATGGTGTGTCGGAACGAATGATAAGGACCATTACAGAGAAAGCTCGTGCCATGGTAAATGGTGCACAGCTAGATAAAAGCGTCTGGGGTGAAGCTGTCCTAACGGCAACATATTTAATAAATAGAACTCCAAGCAAAGCACTTGGTAACAGCACAAAAACCCCATATGAGATGTGGCATAACAGAAAGCCTAATTTAAAGTTTCTAAGAGTGTTTGGTTCAACCGTATATGTACACAATAAAATTAAAAAAGGTAAATTTGATGAGAAATCGTATAAATCCATATTTATAGGATATGAACCAAATGGACTTAAATTATGGGATGCCATTAAAGAAAAGTTTATTGTTGCAAGGGACGTTGTTGTAGACGAAACCAATATGGTTAATTCTAGAGCAGTAAAATTTGAAACAGATGCCCTGAAAGAGAGTAAGAAAAGAAGTCAAGAAGAATTCCTGAATGATAGTAAGGAATGTGATCAGTTTAATTTCCAGAATGATAGTACGGAAAATGATAAAACAAAATTCCCGAATGATAGTAAGGAATGTGATCAGTTTAATTTCCAGAATGATAGTACGGAAAATGATAAAACAAAATTCCCGATTGATAGTAAGGAATGTGATCAGTTTAATTTCCAGAATAATAGTACGGAAAATGATAAAACAAAATTCCCGAATGATAGTAAGGAATGTGAAAAACTGAATTTTCCGAAAGAAAGTAGGAAAAGAAAAACTGATCTCCTGAATGAAAGTAAGGAAATATATATCCCGAATGAGAGTAAGGATTGTAAAACTGCTGATCATCCTGAGGGTACAAATGTACCAAGCAGAAAAAGTGAAAGGCTAAAGACTAAGCCTAAAGTATCATATTTTGATGATGACGATGATAGTTTAAACAAATTTGTTTTAAACGCTCATAGAATATTTGATGAAGTCCCAACTTCATTTGAAGAAATAAAACATCGAAACGATTGATCTGATTGGGAGGAAGCAATAAGGACAGAGTTGAATGCCCATGAAATTAATAACACCTGGACAGTTGTAAAGAAGCCAGTTGATAAAAATATTGTAGATAGTAGATGGGTATTTTCTATTAAATATAATGAACTAGGAATACCAATAAAACACAAAGCTAGATTGGTTGCAAGAGGATTCACTCAAAAATACCAAGTCGATTATGACGAAACATTTGCTCCCGTTGCCAGAATTGCAAGTTTCAGATTTATATTGTCATTAGCAGTTCAGAGTGATTTGAAAGTACATCAGATGGATGTAAATACAGCTTTCCTGAACGGAACATTAAATGAGGAGATATATATGCAACCTCCTATTATGTAATACTGGACATATATGCAAACTGAATAAGGCAATATATGGACTCAAGCAAGCAGCGAGATGCTGGTTTCAAGTATTTGAGCAAACGTTAAAAGAATGTGAGTTTGTAAACTCTCCAGTGGATCGATGCATATATATTCTCGATGAAGATGACATCAAAGAAAACATATATGTACTGTTATATGTTGATGATATAGTAATAGCAACAGGAAACATGGAAAGAATGAATAATTTCAAATTATATTTAAGTAAAAAATTTAGAATGACTGATTTAAATGAGATACGTAATTTTATTGGTATCAGAATAGAAATGCATAAAGATACAATTTATTTGAGCCAGGCTGCATATGTAACAAGAAAGAAAAGTACAGTCGAACACGCCCGACCGTATAATACTCTCTGCTTTTATTCCCAATTATAATGCTTAAATTGGTATCCAGATATTACAATAGATAGTTCTTGTATTAGAACACGTTAAAACTAAAAAAAGCTAAGCATAATCGAGCATATATGTGTTTGCCTGTATGTAAATATAAATTCGTTTGACGCTAAATGCATGCACATACAAATGTGTGTATGAATACTATTGGTCGGCACGACTAGCGCTGTCTCTCTCGCACTCATTGCTCTCGAATAAAATCTTTGTTGCTTCATTTCTTTCTTGTTTATTGTCGGATTCTTATGAAACTTTCAGCAGAGTTTGACATGATACGTCTTCAAACGAATCATAAATAACAACACTGTACGATAAGGATAAATGCTTTAAAAACGGCATGCAAGTTTGAAATTTTCTTTTATTTCTTGCGGAAAAAGGGGGTGTGGCAGTCCAAACCTTTTGATGTCATTGCATTTATGCGGTCTCTGACAGTACAGATACAAGTAGAAAGGTCATGAGTGCAGTTGGAAAAAGCAATTATAATTTTAATAAAAACAATGGATTTAAAGCTAGAAAAGCACAACAGAAAAAATGTTTAAGGGAAAAGTTAAAAATAATATGAAGTGTCATCATTGTGGCAAAGAGGGGCATTTAAAGAAAAATTGTTACCATTTTATTAGGATTAATAAAAACGAAGCAGATAATAATAATAAAGATAAAAATCAAGCTCAACTTGCAACATCGACAACCGTGTTTGCGTTTATGATGAAGAAAATAATAAACAATAATAAAACAAACGATGAACGCGATTTTATACTCGATTCGGGCGCAACTGATCATTTAATCAATGACGAGTCGCTGTTTGTTGATTACGTGGTTTTGGAACAGCCCATTAAAATCGCTGTGGCAAAAGAAGGCGCATATATTTATGCTACGAAGCGTGGAATTGTGCGGCTGCACAATGGAAACAATATTACTCTGGAGGATGTGCTTTATTGTAAGGAGGCAGCAGGAAACCTCATGTCCGTCAAGCGCCTGCAACAGGCTGGGATGACGATTAAGTTCGACAGTGACGGTGTGTCAATTTCAAAAAATGGAGTGATCGTTGTTAAAAAGTCAGGTATGTTCAATGATATACCTGTAATTAAATTCCAAGCATACAGCGCAGATGCTTGGAATAAAAATAAATATCGACTATGGCATGAGAGGTTAGGCCATATAAGCACTGGAAAATTAATTGAAATAAAGAAAAATAATTTATTTTGTGACAGCAGTCTTCTTAGTGATTTAGAAATATCAGATCAAATTTGTGAACATTGTCTAAACGGAAAACAGTCTAGGTTGCCATTTAAGCAATATAAAAACAAAAGTTATGTAAAACGACCCTTGTTTATAATACATTCCTATGTTTGTGGTCCAATTACACCAGCAACTCTAGATGATAAAAATTATTTTGTAATTTTTATAGACCAATTTACACATTATTGTGTAACCTATTTGTTGAAATACAAATCAGATGTATTCAACGCATTCAAGGATTTTGTAGCAAAGAGCGAAGCCCACTTTAACCTCAAGATCGTCAATTTGTATATTGACAACGGTAGAGAGTACCTGTCGAATGAGATGCGTGAGTTCTGCGTATCAAAAGGGTTAAGTTATTATTTAACTGTGCCACATACACCTCAGTTGAATGGTGTGTCGGAACGAATGATAAGGACCATTACAGAGAAAGCTCGTGCCATGGTAAATGGTGCACAGCTAGATAAAAGCGTCTGTGGTGAAGCTGTCTTAACGGCAACATATTTAATAAATAGAACTCCAAGCAAAGCACTTGGTAACAGCACAAAAACCCCATATGAGATGTGGCATAACAGAAAGCCTAATTTAAAGTTTCTAAGAGTGTTTGGTTCAACCGTATATGTACACAATAAAATTAAAAAAGGTAAATTTGATGAGAAATCGTATAAATCCATATTTATAGGATATGAACCAAATGGACTTAAATTATGGGATGCCATTAAAGAAAAGTTTATTGTTGCAAGGGACGTTGTTGTAGACGAAACCAATATGGTTAATTCTAGAGCAGTAAAATTTGAAACAGATGCCCTGAAAGAGAGTAAGAAAAGAAGTCAAGAAGAATTCCTGAATGATAGTAAGGAATGTGATCAGTTTAATTTCCAGAATGATAGTACGGAAAATGATAAAACAAAATTCCCGAATGATAGTAAGGAATGTGATCAGTTTAATTTCCAGAATGATAGTACGGAAAATGATAAAACAAAATTCCCGAATGATAGTAAGGAATGTGATCAGTTTAATTTCCAGAATAATAGTACGGAAAATGATAAAACAAAATTCCCGAATGATAGTAAGGAATGTGAAAAACTGAATTTTCCGAAAGAAAGTAGGAAAAGAAAAACTGATTTCCTGAATGAAAGTAAGGAAATATATATCCCGAATGAGAGTAAGGATTGTAAAACTGCTGATCATCCTGAGGGTACAAATGTACCAAGCAGAAAAAGTGAAAGGCTAAAGACTAAGCCTAAAGTATCATATTTTGATGATGACGATGATAGTTTAAACAAATTTGTTTTAAACGCTCATAGAATATTTGATGAAGTCCCAACTTCATTTGAAGAAATAAAACATCGAAACGATTGATCTGATTGGGAGGAAGCAATAAGGACAGAGTTGAATGCCCATGAAATTAATAACACCTGGACAGTTGTAAAGAAGCCAGTTGATAAAAATATTGTAGATAGTAGATGGGTATTTTCTATTAAATATAATGAACTAGGAATACCAATAAAACACAAAGCTAGATTGGTTGCAAGAGGATTCACTCAAAAATACCAAGTCGATTATGACGAAACATTTGCTCCCGTTGCCAGAATTGCAAGTTTCAGATTTATATTGTCATTAGCAGTTCAGAGTGATTTGAAAGTACATCAGATGGATCTAAAAACAGCTTTCCTGAACGGAACATTAAATGAGGAGATATATATGCAACCTCCTATTATGTAATACTGGACATATATGCAAACTGAATAAGGCAATATATGGACTCAAGCAAGCAGCGAGATGCTGGTTTCAAGTATTTGAGCAAACGTTAAAAGAATGTGAGTTTGTAAACTCTCCAGTAGATCGATGCATATATATTCTCGATGAAGATGACATCAAAGAAAACATATATGTACTGTTATATGTTGATGATATAGTAATAGCAACAGGAAACATGGAAAGAATGAATAATTTCAAATTATATTTAAGTAAAAAATTTAGAATGACTGATTTAAATGAGATACGTAATTTTATTGGTATCAGAATAGAAATGCATAAAGATACAATTTATTTGAGCCAGGCTGCATATGTAACAAGAAAGAAAAGTACAGTCGAACACGCCCGACCGTATAATACTCTCTGCTTTTATTCCCAATTATAATGCTTAAATTGGTATCCAGATATTACAATAGATAGTTCTTGTATTAGAACACGTTAAAACTAAAAAAAGCTAAGCATAATCGAGCATATATGTGTTTGCCTGTATGTAAATATAAATTCGTTTGACGCTAAATGCATGCACATACAAATGTGTGTATGAATACCATTGGTCGGCACGACTAGCGCTGTCTCTCTCGCACTCATTGCTCTCGAATAAAATCTTTGTTGCTTCATTTCTTTCTTGTTTATTGTCGGATTCTTATGAAACTTTCAGCAGAGTTTGACATGATACGTCTTCAAACGAATCATAAATAACAACACTGTACGATAAGGATAAATGCTTTAAAAACGGCATGCAAGTTTGAAATTTTCTTTTATTTCTTGCGGAAAAAGGGGGTGTGGCAGCCCAAACCTTTCGATGTCATTGCATTTATGCGGTCTCTAGGAACACGTGTACCAAAATTGGTATTCCTAAGTGCCATAGTTACTGAGATATTAGCCGAAAACATCAATTTTTTCCGAGGTATGTCTAGTTTTTTGCTTATTGTGGGCGAATAGGGCGTGGCATCGAAAAAAAAAAAGATTCTTGTATTGACTGACTAAATATCGAGTCGATAGAGACCAAATTCGAACTTGTAGCTCTTACCATCTCTGAAATCTGTGTGTTCATACGGACAGACAGACGGACAGACGGTCAGACGGACAGACGGTCAGACGGACAGACGGACATGGCTATATCGACTCGGCTTGTGACGCTGATAAAGAATATATATACTTTATGGGGTCTGCCACGCCTCCTTCTGCCTGTTACATACATTTGCACAAACCCAATATACTCTTGCAGAGAGTATAAAAAGAATTTTAAATAAATATAACATGAATAGTTGTAACTCGGTTAGTACTCCGCTACCAAATAAATTGAATTTTGAGTTACTTAATTCAGATGAAGAATGTAATGTTCCATGTCGTAACCTTATTGGATGTTTAATGTACATTATGCTATGTACACGTCCAGATTTAACTGCAGCTGTAAATATCTTGAGTAGATATAGTAGCAAGAATAATGCAGAATTATGGCAATGTCTAAAAAGGGTTGTTAGATATTTAAAGGGAACTGTTGACATGAAACTCGTTTTTAAAAAGAACCCAATTTTTGAGAATACATTAGTTGGTTATGTAGATTCTGATTGGGGTAGTAATGGAGTAGATAGAAAAAGTACAACGGGTTTCTTATTTAAAATGTTCGATGCTAACCTAATTTGTTGGAATACAAAACGACAGAATTCAGTCGCAGCTTCATCAACTGAAGCAGAGTATATGGCTCTATTTGAAGCTGTAAGAGAAGCTTTATGGTTGAAAGCGCTTTTAAGTAGTGTTAATATTAAACTCAACAAATCAGTTAAAATTTATGAAGACAATCAAGGCTGTATAAGTATTGCAAATAACCCCTCATGTCATAAAAGAGCCAAGCATATTGATATAAAATATCATTTAACAAGAGAACAAGTAGAAAATAATGAGATTTCTCTCGAGTACATATCCACAGACAATCAACTTGCTGACATCTTCACCAAACCGTTACCGGCCGGAAGATTTAAGGAATTGCGAAACAAATTGGGATTACTACAAGAAGAGTGATACACCTACACCGATGCTGGGAGAATTCATATTGGATTTTTAAAATGAATATTGACTTAATTCTATTTTTATTTTGTTTGAACAATTGAATTGTTAAAGTAGTCTTATTTGAACAAATGAATTGTTACAATATTTTTAAGTTATAATAGTGATCTGATCAAGTTTTTCTGGGTTTTTCTTGAATCCAAAGAGCAAAGCTAGATCACTGAATAAGTCCCAGAATGGACACGAACCACGATAGAATAAGTTAAATTTTGAATATTATCATTTACTTTATTATTAATGTAATGTTATGTTTGAGGAGGGCGTGTTGGAATATCATCAACGTTCAAACAATAACATTACACAACACTAAGTTATGGATTATTAGAATATGTTAATCTGGTCATACTTTGTTTAGTCTCCTTCTTCTTCTTAAAAAATCCTAAGCTGTAACGTGGTGTCGATGTTGCATACGAAAAGAATAATCTTTAAATATAAAGTCAATCAATATATAAAACATAAATCAAACATTGAGAGTTATTATTTATTTATTAAATCTCGTTTTCTAATAATTACTTGCGAAAGAATTTCTTTAAAATGATTTTTAAATCTTCAAAAAAAAAAAAAAATAATTAATTGTGACATTGGTTTGGATTTAGTTTGCGTATAGACGAGCAAAAGGTTCAGAATGCTGACTACATTAATTAAATTTTTCTTTTACTGTAAATATTACAATTTATTGCCTTGACCGCATTGTATTCTTGCGTCGGCTTAATTCATCAAAGAAAAGTGAAGAAAAAAAATAAAATAAAACTGCAAACGATTTTTTTTGTTTTTGCTCCGCGCACTGTGGTAGCGCTAGCAGCAGGCTTTTAAACAAACGAACTCTCTCAACGCCAAAATGCCGTCAGCCTTATCCGAAACGGGTTTGCTCCAGCGATCAAGCCCAAGTCGTCCAAGAAAAAGTTGTTATGTGCGGTCTATGTGCGCCGCCAACGATGTGTACAGCGTCGTTGGCAGCGTGCACTATGCCCGCAAACAATGATCGTACACAATGTTCGCACACAATGCGTAGTCAATACGACGACACTTCAGATGTGCGCCGAGGTGGCATCAAACATGTGCCTTTGGAACCAATTCCTTGTATTCTTCCAGGAAAATACACTCCAAAAACTGCACAAAAAGACGCTAATAAGACACAAGCCTATAAGTGTAAGAACACATACCTTATTTTGGGCTTGGCCTTTATGGATTCACTAAATAAGTGCACTTAGGCACGGCGCACAATTTTTCTGCACTTTTATTGCAATAAAACAACACAAATCAATAAAAATATTTTCGATGGAAAAAAATTAATTTTCCGCTTAATCACTTGATGCGACTGGTTTGGTTAATTGTCAAACAGGAAATAGGCCGATCGAGGAAGTCGACAACTACTCGAAATATCGTATGCCCAAAGCTGATTTGTATGCATTATCGATTAATCGCATACACGGTTGAGTCCTGCCATCGATCGATAGTTGAAAGAGCTTTAACATAACAGCTGTTGCTATTGTGAAACAGTCGCGTCCAAAATAACGCATACGAAAAAAAAAATTTTATGTTGCATACGTTAGGGCGCACCCCTACAGAATAAAATAAAGAAATGTATCAAAACAAGAAAAAAAAGGTTATCTTCGGCTAGACGAAGATAAATACCCTTGCAGACATGCATGTTGCGTTAATTTTATTTGTATCGGTAATTGTTCCAACGGTAGCAATATGGTATAGTAGTCTGATTTGAATGAAATTTTGTGATCATATAGCAAATTTTATGAATTTGGTTAAAATCCATCAACAGACAGAAAATTTTCATACTAAGTATAAAAAAAAATCTGAAACGAAATGTAAAATTAAAAATAAAAAGTAAGAAAGGCTACAGTCGAGCGCGCCGACTGTAAAAGACCCCGTACTCTCCTTGTATTCGAAATTAATACTTGAATACGACTGTAATTTAAAATTTAAGTTTTAAAATTAAATTGAAAAAAAAATTTGAATCAGTCACTGATGGCATTCGAACCCGCGCCTACTGACGCAAGTTCCACATCAAGCTGCACCCCTACTAGTTACACAACACCATTCATTTGGCAGAAATTTGATTATTTTCATTTACATATAATAATGTAGTTATTTAAAAAATAAAAAAATAACTAAATTTCTGGGTCTGTGCCGGGTTCGAACCGCAGACCATTGGCTGTTGCACCAGTTAAAATTCTTTATTTACATTTTTGTTTGAAATTTAAAAAAGTAAATTCCACTGTCGGGAATTGAACCTGCGAACTTATACTCAACTTGCAGAACACGCCGCAACACTACTAATTGCACCAACCCCTTCTTTTGAAACGGTTTCGATTATTTTCATTAAGATATAATAGTGCTAAATAATAAAAAAAAAAAAAAAAAAAAAATTTAATTTCTGAGTCCGTCCCGGGGTTCGAACCGTAGGTCTTGTGTTTACAAAGACGTGTGTTGCCCACCCGGACCACGCTCTCTTTGCAAACTATTGCGGCTAATGTATATATACACATACAGTTATCTCTTTTCTTTCAACCACGTGCATTCACAACGCGCTTCATGGGCTACTTTGTTGTTTAATTGCTCAGTTGTTTATAGTTGGATTTTTATGCAACTTTCAGGGTAGTTTAATATGATTTGTCTTTAAACAAGTTTTGAATTACAATACTGTACTATATTAGTAAATGCTTTAAAAACGACATGTAAGATTTGAAAAGTTTTTTAGTTCGTGTGGGAAAAGGGGGCGTGGCAGGCCAAAATTTTTAATGACGTTGCATTTGTTCTGTTTGTAGGAACCTGCGTACCAGAATTGGTGTTCCTAAGTGCCATAGTTACAAAGATATTCGCCGAAAACATCAATGTGTCTAGTTTTTTGCTTATTGCGGGGGCGGTGGGGGGCGAGGCGCAGATTTGAAATAAACTTGATCTGCTCGAGAAAGTTACGGAATTTTTATTACAAATTTGGTGTCTCTAGCTCTTATAGTCTCTGAGATCCAGGTGTTCATACGGACGGACGGACAGACGGACAGACGGACATTGCTATATCGACTCGGCTGTTGATGCTGATCAAGAATATATATACTTTATGGGGTCGGAAAAGCTTCCTTCTGCCTGTTACGCACATTTGGCTTCTGACAAACCTAATAGACCCCTATACTCTTTTTTAAAGAGTACGGGGTCTAAAAATAAGGTAAATGTCTAATATAAGGGCCTCAACCCCAAAAATTATGAAAAAAAATTCTCGATTGACCGCGACTTTTGCAGACGAACGTCACTAAAAACTTTTGGCAGTCTCTTATGGTTTTTTTTTAAACGCGGTTTAAAAGTTCTTGAAATTGCAGTGTTTTTTAATGTAGTTACCTTTTGAAAATATATCATAATAACCTTATGAGTCAAGTACTCCTTGAATTGTTTGCCAAAAAAAAAACAATATTAATCTAGTATTCATGGCATTGCATGTCAAAAAAGTACAAATTAATCTAGTATTCATAGCACTACACGTTAAAAAAAAAAAAAAATGAATCTAGTATTCATTGAAAAATTAAAAAAAAATTTTATCTAGTGGGCTGTGTAAAAGATATCCGAATGCAATTGATTGCATTTATTGAAGGAGTGCATTCGCGAAAATTGTTTACCTTCGGCTGAGTTGCATGTTCACAAACCTCGTTAAAATGCATTTCTCTAACATCTTTTTCGTTTTCCCTCATTTAAATATAATCGGCATCGAAATGTTATTTTGTCATTATCATAGGAAATTGAGCAGTTATTGTTGAATTTTGAACTTTTCTGTTAACAGAATTCAGTGGTTTTGGAGAAAACCCATTAAATCACTCCCACTGACTTTTAAAATTTCACACAATTTCACAATTCTTTTTTATCTAATCAGTTATACGTTTTTTAGACGAATGAAATCACACATTTTGACAACTGCATTATTGCTGGTGCATTTTTTTTTAAAAGCTATCTACAGTGGCTCACCACTTATTTGATACAGTGACTTTTTTTTATTTTGCAACACTTTTTTATCGAAACGTGGAGGCTTACCGTTAAAACTGAAATGCAGAACTGTAGGTATATACTTAAAGTGCGAGTTCCAAGAAACGGGGTTTCCCAAAATTATTATTTTCGCCGCACAAGGCAAAAAATACGGCTATGTCTTGAAATTTGCGATCTCAGCTAATTTGATACAGTATTTTCTGCGTAAGTTAGTCATGGCTTTAAAAAATATTTTTTATTTTAAGTTATTTTTCTTATGTTTAGTTAGTATATCTGCAAACATTTTGAGTAGTTTTGGGACACCAACTTTTGGAATAACTTTTATATATTTAAATGGCTCCACGGACATCTATAGAAATGCGTGAACTGGTTATTCACCACTTTAAAAAGGGAGAGAGTGTGCGGAAGACGGCTGAACTAGTCAATTTGAGTGCATCTACGGTACAGCACATAATTGAGCGCTTCAAACACGAAAACCGCATTGCAAATAAGGGCAGAGAAGCGCCAAATAAAATATTTACGGAGGCAGATGAGCGATATATAGTAAGGAAAATTAAAGTCAACCCCAAGCTATCTGCCCCAAAGCTTGCCAATGAGGTAGAGAATGAACTAGGGAAGTCATGTTGTCCAGAAACGATCCGTCGAGTGCTGCGCGAACATGACTTTAATGGCCGAGTAGCACGAAAAAAGCCGTTTATATCTAGAAAAAATGAGCTAAGTCGACTTGCCTTCGCCCAGGAGCATGTTATTAAGGATTCTGGGTTTTGGAATACAGTGATATTCTCGGACGAGTCCAAATTTAACATTTTTGGTTCCGACGGGATGTCATATGTATGGAGGAAGCCAAATACCGAACTCAAAAAGGAAAACCTAAAAGCCACAGTGAAACATGGAGGTGGCCACGTAATGGTTTGGGCTTGCATGTCCGCAGCTGGGGTAGGAAAATTGGTTTTCGTTGAGGGAAACATGGACAAGATACAGTACCTAGAGATTTTAAAGAAAAATTTGCTTCAAAGTGCCCAAAAACTAGGTATTTCTGACAATTTCCGTTATTACCAAGATAACGACCCAAAGCATAAGGCTGGAATTGTTCAGCCCTGGCTTATATGGAACTGCCCACATGTTATGGCACCACCGGCACAGTCTCCTAACCTAAACGTCATTGAGAATTTGTGGGCGTTTTTGGAAAATGGTATTCGAAAACATAAGATTTCGAACAAAGAAGACCTCAAGAACGCTTTGCTGGAGGAATGGGAGAAAATAGCTCCTAGCTTCACCCAAAAGCTAGTGGATTCTATGCCAAATAGGTTGCAGGCTGTAATTAAGGCTAGGGGAAGGCATACGAAATATTAAAATTAGTTAAAACCTTTAGTTTAAGTATAATATTAAGACTGTATCAAATAAGCTGTTGGAGATTTATTTGACTTTTTTTGTTTTCGTTTTTTATTATTGTTAAAGAACATGAATTATGAATTAAAAATATTTGTTTACTATACTGAAAGTATTATTCTTAAATGTGGAATTTAAATTTTGTTAATATTGTTTATAGTTTTTGAGTTACAGCAACATAAAGTTTGCTAAATGCACTGTATCAAATAAGTGGTGAGCCACTATAGTAAAAGCGTTTTCTCATAATTTTAAAAGGTAACTAGATTAAAAAAATGTTTTTTTCAAGAACTTTTAAACCGCGTTTAAAGAAAAAAACATAAGAGACCGCCAAAAGTTTTTAATGACGTTTGTCTGGAAAAGTCGCGGTCCATGGAGGATTTTTTTTTCATAATTTTTGGGGTTGAGGCCCTTATATTAGACAATTACCAAAAATAATATTAATTATGACTTAGCTGATTCCCAAAAAATTCGTTTAAGTTAAGGTTAAGTTAATTGCACTTTAAAATTCACACTTTGAGCTTCTAAGACTGTTTTGAAAAAAAAAAAAACAATTGTAATTCACTTATAATTGTTCAACAAACTGAAATTTAGCTTCTAATACTGTTTTGAAAAAAAAAAAAAACAATTGTAATTCACAATGAGACACTTATCACTAAGACACTTTGTTTTTAGCACTGTTTTGAAAAAAACAATTGTGCCAAAACAATTTGCCAAAAAAACATTATTAATTTAGTATTCATGGCATTGCACGTCAAAAAAAAGTACAAATTAATCTAGTATTCATAGCATTACACGTCAAAAAAAAAAAAAAATTGAAAAAATTAATTATACTAAGTAATTTTCTGCATTATTCCTATGGGAGCTATATGATATAGTGATCCGATCTGATTTTAACATATGTACTGCGTGCAGAGAGAATACACATGTGTACCAAGTTTCACCACGATAGCTTTAAAACTGAGAGACTAGTTCGCATTGCAACAGACGGACAGAAGGTCAGACGGACATGGCTATATCGACTCGGCTTGTGATGCTGATGAAGAATATATATACTTTATGGGGACTGCCACGCCTCCTTCAATACATTACAAACATCGTGACAAAAACAATATACCCTATGCAAGGGTATAAAAATTATATCAAGTTTGTGTAAATATATTGATACGTGCATACACATATACATACTTATATACATATTGCCGTTTTCTTAATTTCGCTATTCGCTTTGATCGACGGTTGTTCGGTGGTGGTTTTTGACCTTTGCTTGTCGTTCTTTTTCATATTTGCACATAAGTAAATGCGCGTCTTGCTCTACATACTAGAGGTCTGCATGGCTGCACTCTGTACACTAGCGAAAATGAATGGATTTGAATTGAATTGAGTTGAGTGAGATCGAAGCATCGAATGAGTCGAACTTGTATGAGTATGAGACCAGCTGTGTCTCACAACATACAGAATTCTATGAAATGAGTTCGAGTAAATAAACCGAAAAAGTAGTGAAGCATGTTGCGAAGCCGAATTCATTCGAATGGACTCGATTTGCGACATACAGTCAGCACAACATTTATTCGTACACCAGAATTTTCTAGTAATTTGCTTCATTAATGAATGAAAAGTAAATTTTAAAATGTTCATTTTAGTTAATTATGGTTAAGATAACATTTTTATTACTTATTATAAAAACAATAACAAAAAAATTCAGTTCTAGGCAGGGTTTTTTTTAAAACTAATCAAAAAAGAGATAATTTTACAAACACCTATATGTTCGATTATGCTTGGCTTTTTTTTTTTGTTTTAACGTGTTCTAATACAAGAACTATCTATTGTAATATCTGGATATCGATTTAAGCATTATAATTGGGAATAAAAGCAGAGAGTATTATACGGTCGGGCGTGTTCGACTGTACTTTTCTTTCTTGTTTCATCAATAAACACCAGGCGACCAGCTCCACCTGCAGAAATACACCCCCAGACCATTACATTTCCACCGCCATGCTTCACCGTGGATATAAGGTTTTTTTATACTCTCTGCAAGAGTATATTGGGTTTGTGCAAATGTATGTAACAGGCAGAAGGAGGCGTGGCAGACCCCATAAAGTATATATATTCTTGATCAGCATCACAAGCCGAGTCGATATAGCCATGTCCGTCTGTCCGTCTGTCTGTCTGTCTGTCTGTCCGTCTGTCTGTCCGTATGAACACACAGATTTCAGAGATGGTAAGAGCTACAAGTTCGAGTTTGGTCTCAAACGACTCGATATTTAGTCAGTCAATACAAGAATCTTTTTGTTTTTTTATGCCACGCCCCATTCGCCCACAATGAGCAAAAAGCTAGACATACCTCGGAAAAGATCTATGTTTTCGGCGAATATCTCAGTAACTATGACACTTAGGAATACCAATTTTGGTACACGTGTTTCTAGAGACCGCATAAATGCAATGACATCAAAAGTTTTGGGCTGCCACGCCCCCTTTTTCCGCAAGAAATAACACAAAATTTCAAACTTGCATGCCGTTTTTAAAGCATTTATTCTTATCGTACAGTGTTGTTATTTATGATTCGTTTGAAGACGTATCATGTCAAACTCTCCTGGAAGTTTCATAAGAATCCGACTATAAACAAGAAAGAAATTGAGCAACAAAGATTTTATTCGAGAGCAATGAGTGCGAGAGAGACAGCGCTAGTCGTGCCGACCAATAGTATTCATACACACATATGTATGTTCATACATTTAACGTCAAACGAATTACAGACAGACAAACACATGTATGCTCGATTATGCTTAGCTTTTTTTTTTGTTTTAACGTGTTCTAATACAAGAACTATCTATTGTAATATCCGGATACCGGTTTAAGCATTATAATTGGGAATAAAAGCAGAGAGTATTATACGGTCGGGCGTGTTCGACTGTACTTTTCTTTCTTGTTCCTTCATGGCTTCGTTGACTTTTCTCCACACTTTGGGAGGTCCGTCATGTCCAAATATATTGTATTTCGACTCGTCGAAATCCAGCCTCTTTTTCTTGTTTACCTTCGATATGAAAGGTTTTCGACGAGCCACTCTGCCATGATACCCAGCATTGTGCAAGCAGTTCCGAATTGTTTGCGGACAGACTTTTTTTTTCATCTGATCATGAACATCTTGACGAAGCTCTGATGATGTAATTTTTGGATTTTTGGCCACAGAAGATACAAAAATCCGTTTTTCCTTATCATCCAATATGCTCGGTCTGCCAGCATTTTTATGTTTTGTGTTAATTTCACCAGTGCTTGTGTAATTTTTTATAACACTTTGCACTGTTGAGTGTGGCTTATCCACTAATCTTCCAATTTCGCGAAGACTTCGATTCTCCAAATAAAACTTAAGTATAAGTTTTCGAATTTCTGGAGGAACATCCTTGCCTCGACCCATTTTGATTAATTTTGGCGATTTTAGTGGTATTTGAATGAAAATTTTGCTAGGCTTTAAACTAATTTACGTGTTATTTTGCAATTCAAAGAATAGCTCAAAAAAGAATGGTAAAAAAACGGTAATTGGAAGTGTTGGGAATGGTTAAACATTAAGTGTACGAATAATTGTTGTGCGAGTTTTCCAGCACTTTTTTTAAATTTGCATGCTTTATATCTCGTAAATATAATATATTGAAATATTTTCTTCAGCATTCTATTTAAAAATAACTGATCTAACTAATAGGATAGAAAAAAATTGTCAATTAAACATATATTTGACCCAAAGTAGCAGTTGAAGTTAAAAAAATATAGGTGTACGAATAAATGTTGTGCTGACTGTATTAATTTTGTTCATTCGTTCCTTTGACATAGCCGAAATACAAAAGACGCAAAAATGGAATTATTTAAAGAAACTCAAACTGTATGTTATTTGCTGCGTTTTCTGTTGTTTTTCTGTTTTGTTGTATTTTTGTGTGCGACATTTACTATTTTTATATGTAATAACACATTTTCTTTGTGCTTAGATTAATAGCTGCTTACTTGTGACTTGTCCATAAATGATTTCAGTATGATTTTTATTCAGATTTAATTTAGTTTTATTTAAATATTTATTTAGGTTGAAAGTGAAAAGGAAAATATTGCCGATGCCATAAAGCAAAAGCTTCGCAGCGGCCTTGCCGAAAAAAGAGGCCGAAGCGCAGTTTGGCAGTTTTTTTTCCAAAGTAAGGAATGAAGATGGAGAGGAGTTGACGGAGCTGGTAGCTTGCAAGATTTGTTTTTCAGTGTTTAAGTTCACTGGAAGCACTTCAAATTTAGTGAAGCACAAATGTTTCTTAATAAACGGAAACAAAATGCAAACAACTCCCCCTGTTGAAGTCAATTCAGCAACGAAACAAGAGGGAGTTGAAATTATTACTGAGTGGGTCATTAAGAACTGTCGTCCGGATTAAGGGGTTAAGTGGTGTTCAGAATTTTTCAAATTCGAAATTTTTTTTTTTTGCTTATAAATTAATTGAATATGTTTACTACATTCTGCCAAAATTTGTTCTAATACAAGAACTATCTATTGTAATATCTGGATATCGATTTAAGCATTATAATTGGGAATAAAAGCAGAGAGTATTATACGGTCGGGCGTGTTCGACTGTACTTTTCTTTCTTGTTTCATCAATAAACACCAGGCGACCAGCTCCACCTGCAGAAATACACCCCCAGACCATTACATTTCCACCGCCATGCTTCACCGTGGATATAAGGTTTTTTTATACTCTCTGCAAGAGTATATTGGGTTTGTGCAAATGTATGTAACAGGCAGAAGGAGGCGTGGCAGACCCCATAAAGTATATATATTCTTGATCAGCATCACAAGCCGAGTCGATATAGCCATGTCCGTCTGTCCGTCTGTCCGTCTGTCTGTCTGTCTGTCTGTCCGTCTGTCTGTCCGTATGAACACACAGATTTCAGAGATGGTAAGAGCTACAAGTTCGAGTTTGGTCTCAAACGACTCGATATTTAGTCAGTCAATACAAGAATCTTTTTGTTTTTTTATGCCACGCCCCATTCGCCCACAATGAGCAAAAAGCTAGACATACCTCGGAAAAGATCTATGTTTTCGGCGAATATCTCAGTAACTATGACACTTAGGAATACCAATTTTGGTACACGTGTTTCTAGAGACCGCATAAATGCAATGACATCAAAAGTTTTGGGCTGCCACGCCCCCTTTTTCCGCAAGAAATAACACAAAATTTCAAACTTGCATGCCGTTTTTAAAGCATTTATTCTTATCGTACAGTGTTGTTATTTATGATTCGTTTGAAGACGTATCATGTCAAACTCTCCTGGAAGTTTCATAAGAATCCGACTATAAACAAGAAAGAAATTGAGCAACAAAGATTTTATTCGAGAGCAATGAGTGCGAGAGAGACAGCGCTAGTCGTGCCGACCAATAGTATTCATACACACATATGTATGTTCATACATTTAACGTCAAACGAATTACAGACAGACAAACACATGTATGCTCGATTATGCTTAGCTTTTTTTTTTGTTTTAACGTGTTCTAATACAAGAACTATCTATTGTAATATCCGGATACCGGTTTAAGCATTATAATTGGGAATAAAAGCAGAGAGTATTATACGGTCGGGCGTGTTCGACTGTACTTTTCTTTCTTGTTCCTTCATGGCTTCGTTGACTTTTCTCCACACTTTGGGAGGTCCGTCATGTCCAAATATATTGTATTTCGACTCGTCGAAATCCAGCCTCTTTTTCTTGTTTACCTTCGATATGAAAGGTTTTCGACGAGCCACTCTGCCATGATACCCAGCATTGTGCAAGCAGTTCCGAATTGTTTGCGGACAGACTTTTTTTTTCATCTGATCATGAACATCTTGACGAAGCTCTGATGATGTAATTTTTGGATTTTTGGCCACAGAAGATACCAAAATCCGTTTTTCCTTATCATCCAATATGCTCGGTCTGCCAGCATTTTTATGTTTTGTGTTAATTTCACCAGTGCTTGTGTAATTTTTTATAACACTTTGCACTGTTGAGTGTGGCTTATCCACTAATCTTCCAATTTCGCGAAGACTTCGATTCTCCAAATAAAACTTAAGTATAAGTTTTCGAATTTCTGGAGGAACATCCTTGCCTCGACCCATTTTGATTAATTTTGGCGATTTTAGTGGTATTTGAATGAAAATTTTGCTAGTCTTTAAACTAATTTACGTGTTATTTTGCAATTCAAAGAATAGCTCAAAAAAGAATGGTAAAAAAACGGTAATTGGAAGTGTTGGGAATGGTTAAGCATTAAGTGTACGAATAATTGTTGTGCGAGTTTTCCAGCACTTTTTTTAAATTTGCATGCTTTATATCTCGTAAATATAATATATTGAAATATTTTCTTCAGCATTCTATTTAAAAATAACTGATCTAACTAATAGGATAAAAAAAAATTGTCAATTAAACATATATTTGACCCAAAGTAGCAGTTGAAGTTAAAAAAATATAGGTGTACGAATAAATGTTGTGCTGACTGTATTAATTTTGTTCATTCGTTCCTTTGACATAGCCGAAATACAAAAGACGCAAAAATGGAATTATTTAAAGAAACTCAAACTGTATGTTATTTGCTGCGTTTTCTGTTGTTTTTCTGTTTTGTTGTATTTTTGTGTGCGACATTTACTATTTTTATATGTAATAACACATTTTCTTTGTGCTTAGATTAATAGCTGCTTACTTGTGACTTGTCCATAAATGATTTCAGTATGATTTTTATTCAGATTTAATTTAGTTTTATTTAAATATTTATTTAGGTTGAAAGTGAAAAGGAAAATATTGCCGATGCCATAAAGCAAAAGCTTCGCAGCGGCCTTGCCGAAAAAAGAGGCCGAAGCGCAGTTTGGCAGTTTTTTTTCCAAAGTAAGGAATGAAGATGGAGAGGAGTTGACGGAGCTGGTAGCTTGCAAGATTTGTTTTTCAGTGTTTAAGTTCACTGGAAGCACTTCAAATTTAGTGAAGCACAAATGTTTCTTAATAAACGGAAACAAAATGCAAACAACTCCCCCTGTTGAAGTCAATTCAGCAACGAAACAAGAGGGAGTTGAAATTATTACTGAGTGGGTCATTAAGAACTGTCGTCCGGATTAAGGGGTTAAGTGGTGTTCAGAATTTTTCAAATTCGAAATTTTTTTTTTTTGCTTATAAATTAATTGAATATGTTTACTACATTCTGCCAAAATTTGGAGTCGATCCGAGTAAAATTGTAAGAGATAGAGCGTTGGAAAGTTTCGCTCATTAGAGCATTTCCTCCTGACGCGTCGCAGTTAATCACGTTTTTCTCGAAACCGTGTTTTTGAAGTTATTTGACACGATTTCTCGAACAGTTTTGAACCGATTGTTTTCAAATTTTGAATACTTATTCAACATGATCTAGTCACTAATCTGAAAGAAGGATTTTTTTTTTTTTCAACATTTACTATTTCTTAAGGACATTTGAAGTTCAAATTTTCGTCAAAAAAAATTCAAAACGCTGTCAAAAATTCAAATTTCAATATTTTATATTTTTCTTCGTTCAAATTTAGGACTCAAGTATCTACTAACAGAAAATATTTTGTTTTTTGATTTTAGATGAACCGTTTACCTGATATCGTGTCAAATGCAAAGGTCCTTTTTTTTTAGTGTCCCAGGATATTAGCTCCTGTTGGCCCAATTTGAAACATTTTTTTATGAAACAAATTTTAAAGGACAAATGAAATATCAATCTTTATGTCTATTTTTTATTTAAGTAAAATATTTCACGGCAAACACATAAATTATTTTTATGAAAAAGTGCTTAATTTCAGCCTCTGAACACCACTTAACCCCTTAAAAAAGCTGGCATCTTTATACTCTCTGCAAAGAGTATATTGGGTTTGTGCAAATGTATGTAACAGGCAGAAGGAGGCGTGGCAGACCCCATAAAGTATATATATTCTTGATCAGCGTCACAAGCCGAGTCGATATAGCCATGTCCGTCTGTCTGTCCGTCTGTCCGTCTGTCCGTCTGTCTGTCTGTCTGTCTGTCTGTCCGTATGAACAAACAGATTTCAGAGATGGTAAGAGCTACAAGTTCGAGTTTGATCTCTATCGACTCGATATTTAGTCAGTCAATACAAGAATCTTTTTTTTTTTCGATGCCACGCCCCATTCGCCCACAATGAGTCAAAAACCGGACACACCACGGAAAAAATCTATGTTTTCGGCGAATATCTCAGTAACTATGGCAGCATAAATGCAATGACATCGAAAATTTTGTGCTGCCACGCCCACTTTTCCCGTAAGAAATAAAAAACTTTTTAAAACTTGCATGCGGTTTTTAAGGCATTTGTTCTTATCGTACAGTATTGTTATTTATGATTCGTTTGAAGACGAATCATGTCAAACTCTCCTGAAAGTTTCATAAGAATCCGACCATAAAAAAAAAAGAAAACAAGCAATAAAGTGTATATTCGAGCGCAATGCCATGAGTGCGAGAGAGACAGCGCTAGTACTGATTTTTAGATTATAATTGGGAATAAAAGCAGAGAGTATTATACGGTCGGCCTCGTTCGACTGTACTTTTCTTACTTGTTAGACCCCGTACTCTTAAAAAGAGTATAGGGGTCTATTAGGTTTGTCAGAAGCCAAATGTGCGTAACAGGCAGAAGGAAGCTTTTCCGACCCCATAAAGTATATATATTCTTGATCAGCATCAACAGCCGAGTCGATATAGAAATGTCCGTCTGTCCGTCCGTCCGTCTGTCCGTCTGTCCGTCCGTCCGTATGAACACCTGGATCTCAGAGACTATAAGAGCTAGAGACACCAAATTTGTAATAAAAATTCCGTAACTTTCTTGAGCAGATCAAGTTTATTTCAAATCAGGGCCACGCCCCCCACCGCCCCTGCAATAAGCAAGAAACTAGACACACCTCGGAAAAAATTGATGTTTTCGGCAAATATCTCCGTAACTATAGCACTTAGGAACACCAATTCTGGTACGCAGGTTCCTAGAAACAGCACAAATGCAACGTCATTAAAAATTTTGGTCTGCCACGCCCCCTTTTCCCACACGAACTAAAAAACTTTTCAAAACTTACATGTCGTTTTAAAAGCATTTGCAAATATAGTTTAGTATTGTAATTCAAAATTTGTTTAAAGACAAATCATATTAAAATACCCTGAAAGTTACATAAAAATCCAACTATAAACAACTGAGCAATTAGGTAACAAATTATCAATTGAAGCGCGTTGTGAATGCACGTGGTTGAAAGAAAAGGAATAACACTATGCTTATATATACATTAGCCGCAGTACTATGCAAAGAGAGCGTGGTCCGGGTGGGCTACGCACATCTTTGTAAACACAAGACCTGCGGTTCGAACCCCGGCACAGACTCAGAAATTAAAGCTTTTTTTTTTTTTAATTTTAATTTAGCGCTATTATATCTTAATGAAAATAATCGGAGTCGTCTCACAAGGAGGTGGTGGTGCAATTAGTAGTGTTGCGGCGTGTTCTGCATAAGTTGAGTATAAGTTGGCAGGTTCAATTCCCGACGGTGAAATTTTCTAATATACTTTTTTAAATTTCAAAAAAAAATGTAAATATACAATATTTACTGGTGCAACAGGGTTGCGGTTAGTCATTTGTTTCTAAACCAATGGTCTGCGGTTCGAGCCCGGCACAGACTCAGAAATTAAATTTTTTTTTTGTGCTTGTTATACAATAACATTATTATATGTAAATGAAAATAATCGAATCTCTGTCTAATGTGGGGCGTGGTGCGACTGATAGGGTTGCGGCGTGTTATGCATCCTGCGCAGGTTCAAGTCCCGACAGTGGAGTTTATTAATATACTTTTTTAAATTTCAAACAAAAATGTAAATGAAGAATTTGAACTGGTGCAACAGCCAATGGTCTGCGGTTCGAACCCGGCACAGACCCAGAAATTTAATTATTTTTTTATTTTTAAAATAACTACATTATTATATATAAATGAAAATAAACTAATTTCTGCCAAATGAATGGTGTGGTGTAACTAGTAGGGTTGCAGCGTGGTAAGGAACTTGCGTCAGTAAGCGCGGGTTCGAATCCCATCAGTGACTGATTCAAATTTTTTTTTAAAATTTAATTTTAAAACTTAAACTTTAAATTACAGCCGTATTCAAATATTAATTTCGAATACAAGGAGAGTACGGGGTCTTTTACAGTCGGCGCGCTCGACTGTAGCCTTTCTTACTTGTTTTTAATTAAAGTTGGAGCGACGTTTGGATCCAATGTTGACGTCGACAAACTTCACATCCAACAATAGTTTCCCGCAAAATAGCTTCCATCTACAATACACATTTTGAAGCCATAAAATCTGACATAATGATATACAAAATATTTGGATATGCAATTACCAGCGACATATGGACTGACAATTATTTGAAAGCGTCATATTTGTCATGCACTATCCACTACGTTAAGGATGGAGCTCTGGTAGACCGATTATTGGCTATGAATTCGATGAAGGTATATTCGATGCACTGGTATATTAACTTAATTTACGATTGTATGTATTATATTGTTTAATTTATATTTATTTTTAATTCAATAACTAGGTACAAATATTCGAGCAAAAATTGGAGAAATTTTGGAATGGAGAAAAATCAGATGGAAAGGATAGAGGGAATTAATATTAACCATTTAGCTTCTATTGTTCATATTTTTAAAGGGTTTGAAAATGCATCAAAAAAAACTGGAAGCAAGTAAACGTCCTACAATACACCTTGTAGTCCCGAATATAAATAAACAAAAAAAATTGTCAGTCCGATTCCAACGATATTGAAATTGTTCAGTCATTCAAGTTCGCATTAAATAGCCAAATTTGTACAACAATAGACCCGAAGTTAAACAAATTTCACAATATAGCCCTATTACTTTTCCGTCCCACCAACAAGATTTTACAGTTCTCAACTACTGAAAAGGAGGAGGTAATAAATGACTGCATATCATACATATCATGACATATCACGGATTGTTTTTTGACGGACAGTGTCTGCATAACATCTGAAACAACAGTAAATTTTAATGAATTTGCTGATTTCATTGAAAGCGATCAAGTTGACTCAAATCACAATCAAATTGATCAAGAAATAGCATCGTATCAAAATATAAATGTTCCTTATAAAACAGACTTTGATGCATTGGCTTGGTGGCATATGCACAAACAGTTTTTCCCCCTTTTATTCAATTTTTTCCGAGGTGTGTCTAGTTTTTTGCTTATTGCGGGGGCGGTGGGGGGCGTGGCGCAGATTTGAAATAAACTTGATCTGCTCGAGAAAGTTACGGAATTTTTATTACAAATTTGGTGTCTCTAGCTCTTATAGTCTCTGAGATCCAGGTGTTCATACGGACGGACGGACAGACGGACAGACGGACATTGCTATATCGACTCGGCTGTTGATGCTGATCAAGAATATATATACTTTATGGGGTCGGAAAAGCTTCCTTCTGCCTGTTACGCACATTTGGCTTCTGACAAACCTAATAGACCCCTATACTCTTTTTTAAAGAGTACGGGGTCTAAAAACAATAATTACAAAGAATTTTGCGTTTCTCTCTCTTCGTTGTCTCCACTTATTTCGCGCAAATAATACAACAAAAGCGCTCAGTGACCGCTGGAGCATTCGAATACATTCGAGTCCAACACGCAAATTTTGTCGCATTCCCACTCGTTCAATTTATTGTTTTCCGTTTGAATGTTGTGCTACTGAGTCCGACGCTAGCGCACTCACTCACTCAAACTTTTTCTGCTTTGCATTCGAATTCACTCAATTCATTTTGAACATTATTCACTCGAACATACCTTTTCTGCTATTTATGCAGACCTCTAGTACATACATAACAGGTGGGCTGAAAATTCCGTATCGTTTCAATGAAAAAATATTTTTTTTTGTCAAAATTCGTTTTTATTATTCAACATAGTTGCCTTCAAGAGCGATACAGCTATTATCTTCAAGTCTTCAAGTTTTTCGATACCCTTCCGGTAGTAATCCTTCGGCTTGTCCTCAAAATAGGCTTCAGTTTCGGCGATGATTTCTTCGTTGGTGTGAAATTTTTTTCCGGCGAGCATTCTCTTAAGGTCCGAGAAGAGGAAAAAGTCGCTTGGGGCAAGGTCCGGAGAATACGGTGGATGGGGGAGCAAATCTAAGCCCAATTCATGCAATTTCGACATCGTTTTCATGGACTTGTGGCACGGCGCATTGTCCTGGTGAAACAAGATTTTTTTCTTCTGCATTTGTGGTCGTTTCTTGGCGATTTCGGCCTTCAAACGCTCCAGTAACACTATATAATAGTCGCTGTTGATGGTCTGGCCCTTTTGGAGATAGTCGATAAAAATAATTTCTCGCGCGTCCTAGAAAACAGAGGCCATGACCTTGCCTGCTGACCGTTGCGTCTTTCCACGCTTCGGAGGTGGTTCGGATGCAGCCGTCCACTCGGCCGACTGGCGATTTGACTCCGGTGTGTAGTGATGGAGCCATTTCTTGCATTCGACGGCACTTTTTTTCATCAAAAAATAATGTTTCATTAACACACGAAACTCTTGACTTTCCATGGTTTTCAAAAATAACAAAAGTAGCGTCACTCTCGATACGATAACTCACAAACTAATGATCCGACTGCTGTGAAATTTTGACAGGTATCTTTTGAAGGTTGGTACTACCTAAGAAAGGTATGAATTTTATTCTGGTGGCGCCATCTCATAGAGACGATACGGACTTTTCAGCACACCTGTTACAGTTCGTGGATTTCGGTTTGCGTTTGTGTCAACGGTGCTTGTACAGACATAAGCACACACAGGGTAACCGCTAGCACATACATACGTACGTACATACGTACGCCGTTGTTGTTGTTCTTGGTTGATCGCATCGTATCGTCTGCTTATATCTGCATAAGCAGTAGCAGCATACATACATACATACATACGTATGCTGTTTAACCGCAAGTCGCTCAGTTGTTGTTGGTAGATTCGCTTCGTTGACTACATACTTATGTGCGTGTTGTTGTTTATCAGCTGTTAATATTAGTGCATGCGCTGGCATTCGGTGTAGCTGGTTTATCTTGATTATTTGAAGGGTTTGCGTAGTCAGCTTTGTATGTACCAGCTGTTCATCTGGCTCTTATTAGTACACTTAGGTCCGAATTTAAAAAAAAAAAAAACAGCAGTACACTTACGTGCATTCGAATAGATCCAAATTAAAAAAAAACAAGAAAAAAAGGTTATCTTCGGCTAGCCGAAGATTAAATACCCTTGCAGACACGCATGTTTTATTTTAATCGCTAATTGTTCCAACAGTAGCTATATGATATAGTAGTCCGATTTGAATGAACTTTTTCGAGCATATAGGGAATGATAATAAATGCACATTGTGCGAATTTGGTTAAAATCGGTCAATAGACATAGAAAATTTTCATACTAAGCATTTCAACCGATTGTTCCTATGGCAGCTATATGATATAGTAGTCCGATTTGAATGAAATTTGGTCAACACATTGGGAATGATACCAAATGCATATTGCGTGAATTTGGATGAAATCGCTCAATAGACATAGAAAATTTTCATACTAAGCATTTCAACCGATTGTTCCTATGGCAGCTATATGATATAGTGGTCCGATCTGGATAAAATTTGGTCAGCTGATGGAAAATGGTAAAGAATGCATATTGCGAGAATTTGATTCAAATCGTTCAAGAGACACTGAAAATTTTCATACTAAGCATTTTCGGCATTTTTAACCGATTGTTCCTATGACAGCTATATGATATAGTGGTCCGATCTGGATGAAATTTGGTTTGCACGTGGGATTTAGTACTAAATGCATATAGGCTGAGTTTGGTGGAGCTAGCTCAAAAAAAATTTTTTTTTGAACCGATTGTTATATGATATAGTGATCCGATCTGGCCGATTTTAACATATGAACTGCGTGCAGAGTGAATACACATGTGTACCAAGTTTCATCACGATAGCTTTAAAACTGAGAGACTAGTTCGCATAGAAACCGACGGACAGACGGACATGGCTATATCGACTCGGCTGTTGATGCTGATCAAGAATATATATACTTTATGGGGTCTGCCACGCCTCCTTCAATGCGTTACAAACATCGTGACAAAAACAATATACCCTCTGCAAGGGTATAAAAATAATACACTTACGTGCATTCAAATTGACTCGAATTTAAAAAAAAATAAAATAATATATGGCGGAATATGGCGGAAAAAACAGATCTTATTGAGACCGATCTAGTTGACGCAGGAGCTTGCTTTAGTGATCGTTTAAGTCAACTTTTCGTTAAATTGGAAAAAGTAGAAAGCGATATCGAACGACAAAGGAGTTCACTCATAAATAAAATGGTGACTCCAAGTTAATTCGAAATTCAGTGCCGGCTAGATATCCTCAATTCATACATTTCAAAAGCTATGGATCTGCAGTCAGAGATCGATTCAAAAGATCCTGACAATACTAGCTGCGCAATGCTTGAGGAAACATGTATTTTGGCTCGTTCGTCATACATGTCTGCCCTTAGTGCGTACCAGGCGTCTGAAACCGTGCCTACACTTTCTCACCACTGTCACCTGCCCAAACTTAAGTTGCCCGAGTTCAGTGGTAAACACTCGGAATACAGTCAATTTATCAGTCTGTTCAATAGTTTGGTAGACTCCGATCGCTCGTTATAAAATATTGAGAAATTCAATCATTTGATTTCGTGCTTATCGGATGAGGCGTTAGGAACCATCAGAGCCTTTTAGGTCTCTGATGCTAATTATCCAAAGGCATTAGAGAGTTTAAGTCAAGTATATGACAACAAATGCCTGATTTTCTTTGATACTCTCGCCCAGTTGTTCGACATTCAGCCGATGTCCAAGCCATCAGCACTCGGAATTCGAACAATGGTTGATTCAGTATCGGCAATTTTCGATTCTCTAATGTCGGTTGGGAATAAAGAAGATTTCGCTAACGCAATTCTAATACACATAGTCATGTCAAAGGTGGATCCTTATACGAAATCGAAGTATGAGGAGCAACTGGACTATAACAAATTGCCGAAATGGGCCGATTGCGTTGTGGCTTTGAACAGGCGATATCAGCACTTATCTGCTGAAGAAAGTTCAAAGTCCAGAATGAAGCAGAAACCCGACATGAAATATGCAAAAAAGTCGTCATTTGCATGCACGAATGTCGAGAAAGAACTGGAACTCAAATGCAATTTTTGCAGTGCCAACCATATGATAGGAAACTGCCAGGGGTTCGCAGCATTGCCAGTTGACGGAAGATTCAATTTCATAAAATCCAGTCAACTTTGTATTAATTGTTTATATTCGGGACACAGAGTGTATAACTGCACTGCGTCAAAGTGTAGAATATGTTCTCGCCCATATAATACCATCCTGCATAAATACGCATCTGCAGAGCAGCAAGTGTCCGCTCATCCTGCTCAAGTTAATCAGGTGGTTAGCGAAATCGATCAGGTGCTCCTGGCAACGGCGCTTGTAACTGTGAAAGACAGACAGACGAAGTATCGACAGTGGTGTCGTCGCGGGTATCGACTCATCTTTTTAGCGCCGATTTCTGGGTGCTGAAGTCGATTTCGAGCAGACAACCTGACTATGATCTTCCCATTCATCGGTGGAAGATTCCGTCAAGCATAGAGTTAGTTGACCCGGAATTCCATAAACCCCAACGAATTGATCTGCTGCTGGGACCCGATTAATATTTCGACTTATTGTGCCCTAGACAAATTCGATTGGCAGAAAATGGTCCATTGCTGCAGAAGACTTTGTTTGGTTGGGTAGCGTCTGGGCGGTGTAAGAAAATGCATACCCAAAGCCCTGTTTGATTATAGGCTGGAAGCTCTGGTAGTTAGATTCTGGGAGCTGGAAGCTATCCCAGAGACAAATGAATTGTCAAAGTATTCTGCAGAGCACCTTGCGTGTGAGCAAAAATTTAAAGACACAGTTCATCAACTCTCGACAGGACACTTTGAGGTCAGCTTGCCTTTCAAGACTGATCCGCAAGTGTTGGGTTGCTCCTTTGAAACAGCGAAAAGACGATTTCTCGCATTAGAGCGTAGAGTTACCAAGGATTTGGAACTTAAGCAAATGTACACAAGTTTTATGAACGAGTATCTCGACCTTGGTCACATGTCTTTTTTAGGTACAAAAGTTCCATCAGGACCACACTACGTCATTCCACACCAGTACGTCCTGAGGCCTGAAAGTAGTTCCACTAAGCTTCGAGTCTCTAAATAAATTGCTTATGGTGGGTCCTACTATTCTCAGGGATCTAATTTTGTCACTTCTAAGGTTCCGTCTGAGCCGATATGCCCTTACGGCAGATATTAAAAAGATGTATCGTCAAGTGAGCATATCCCATGACGATCGGCGGTTTGAGCTAATTGTTTGGCGTGAAAATCCATCAGATGATCTTCAAGTTTATCAATTAAACACGGTGACTTATGGAACTACGTCCGCACCGTTCTTGGCCATCAGATGTTTGCAAGAGCTGGGTTTGAGTCATAGGGACACCCACGCTCTTGGTTCAGAAATCATTTGAAATGGTTTCTACGTCAATGATATGCTTACGAGAGCTGACGATATCGAAACATTAAAAAAGATATGCAAACAAGTGCCCGAATACCTCGAATTGTGCGGTTTTCAATTGGCGAAGTGGTTTTCAAACCATCCACATTTCGTAGAAGAAGGCGGAAATGAGAAACTTCTAGTTTCAATGATGTCGATTCGACTAAAACGTTTGGCATGAGGTGGACACCAAGATTGGATACTTTCCAGTATCACTTGGATGATAGTTTTACTACGTTAAGTCCCACCAAGCGCAATATTCTGTCAGTTGTTGCACGCATGTTTGACCCACTTGGCTTGTTGTGCCCAATTAGCATACGGGCAAGAATTCTGCTTCAGGAGCTGTGGCGCTTGCAGTTGCCGTGGGACGATATACTGCCCATGGAACTACATAGCAGATGGGATAAGTTCAAGGAGAATCGCCTAGAACTAGATAGAATTCAAATCCCCAGATACGCTCATGCCAGCTCCAAGCATACAAGTGCATGGATTTGCGGACCGTCTACCGGTTGCGAACGGCAAAGGCAAAAGTCGCTCCACTCAAAACCAAGTCCATTCCCAGACTTGAATTGTGTGCGGCTTATATGCTACTGTGGTCCTCCATAAAGCATATGTTGGATCGATGTCGAATCGAGAGTGTGAATTTCTGGACTGATTCAGAAATCACACTACATTGGATAAATACTTCCCCTTCGTTATTAGCAACATTCGTAGCCAATCGAGTTGAAGGCATCCAAGAGATGACACCTAAAGTATCTTGGAGACATGTACCAACATTAAGCAATCCAGCTGATTTGCCGTCGAGAGGGTGTGACGTTCAAGAACTGTTACAGTCGATTTGGTTCGAAGGCCCTCCATTTCTATGCGAGAATGAACAAGAATAGCCTCGCAATGAACATTTCGATATACTGAAGGAGTTAAATGAAGTGAAGTCAAAAAGTTAGCACTGGTCTGCTTAGTTAGTTAGTTAGTTAGTTCGAGTTGGTTATCTGAGTTTGTGTCCCGTTTTTCGTCATGTCGCAAATTGGTGCGAATAGTTGCGTACTTGTACAGATTCGCTTCAATGACAAAACAGGAAGTACACACTGTCGAACTAGGACCAAAGGAATTAAACTTCGCTTTTTTTAAAACTACAGGAACTAGTGCAGCGAGCAGAATTCAAGGTGGAGTTTGAGAAATTAAAAAAGGGTAACGCTGTGCAACCAAGTTTGCAATCACTGACTCGCTTTATTCATGAGTCAGAAGTGTTTGGAAGGCGAATATCTTTAATACGAGTAGGAGGCAGACTAGTGAACGAACCGCTAGATTATGACGCGAAATTTCCTGTCCATGCCAAAAAATTGTTTGCTTGTGCAACTGTACTTGAGAGAGTTGCACATTGGAAATTGTCATGCAGGAGCAAAGACGATGATCGCATTACTCAGGCAGAGGATGTGGCTCGTGAATGCTCGACGGGAATGCACTCAGATAGTTCGGAAATGCGTCCATTGTTTCAGGTATAAACCGAAGTTAATGGAGCAAATCGTGGGAAATTTGCCGGCCGACCGATTTGCCGCGGTTCGGCCATTTAATGTTTGTGGGGTAGATTTTTGTGGTCCAATCAATGTCTCGTTGAGAATTAGAGGACGAGCCCCAATCAAAATGTATATTGCAGTGTTTGTTTGTTTTGCTTTGAAGGCTGTTCATTTGGAACTTGTAGCAGACTTGTCCACTAATTCTTTTCTAATTACATTAAACAGCTTCATCGCGCGACGTGGCATTTCCGTCCGGCTATACTCGGACAATGCGACGAATTTTGTGGGGACGAGCAACCAGCTCAAGGAGTTCCAGAGTAGGAACAGGAACAGAGCAGGCTGCAGCTGTATGCAGCGTCACTCACAGAGCGCGAGGTCCGAGGGCATCTGGCAGACGTGGAGGCCATCTTCAACTCTAGGCCGCTGACGCCGCTGGGCAGCGTTCCCAGCGACGGAGAGGCGACGGAGAGGCGACGGAGAGGCGCTCTCCCCAGGCCACTTCCTCGTTCGTTCGCTGCCGCAAGAATTCGAGCGGGAGAAACGAAGCAGCGGAACTTCGTTCTCTCACAGGTGGCAGCTGCTGTCCATGCTCAAACAGCGCTGCTGGCAAGCGTGATGAAAGCGCACGACGACGTCAAAGTTGGCGATCTCGTCGTCGTCCACGAGGACAACACGCCTCACCAGCGGTGGACAACAGGCAGGGTCGTGGGCGTAACTCCAGGAGGCGACGGGCGAGTCAGGGTCGTCGGCGTGAAGACCAGCGTGGGCCTTATTAGGCGCCCAATAGCGAAGCTGGCACGGTTACCAGTGGGTTGAAGGCGATCCCTTCAAGATGGCCGGTGTTAAGTCATAGCATAAGTTAGTATAAGATCAGAATGAAGTATTAGTTAAGTGTTAGTTAAGAGAAGAAAAAATGAAGTCGTAGCGTTAGGTAACGTGAATTCTCTTATAATGTAAGCTAGCCTGTAAGCTTGAATTGCATTCGGCAGTGCAGCTGTCGCGAGCAACAAAGCAGTTGTAACTTTCGTTTCGATATAACCGCACGCACGCTCAACAGTCAGAATAAATTGTAATGTTTTAAGAATTTGCAATTTGTTTTATATAATTATTTTTGTTCTCGATTTTTCAGATGTTTTAACTAAATGTTTAAGTAAGCAAAAGCATAGCGGATTTGTTGAATCTCTTGGATTAAAAATTGTAGTAATCGTTTTTCCCACAGGTCGTGTTTGGGTTTCTGTACATAGGGTTCTACATTCTCATCCGTGATTTAGGAATATATATAGAGGCTGTTGTTGTTGCACAGAAATGGGTATGTTTAGGCTCGGGGTTTGCGCATTCTGGCAGTGCTCGACACCAGCTCGTCGGATCGGTCGGGGTACTTCTCACCTACAACACTCCTAGATTCTAACCACAAAAAAATATAATGCGCAGAATTGATTCATTAAACAAAAACGGATAGGATTAAACTTAAACATAGCGCCGATACGCTATCTAAAGAGGATTGAGAAATCATTGTTGAGGGAGGGAACGAGATCGTGTTTGCTCCCTCTCTTTACCCACCCTACCATGACAACTAGTGTATAATACTGTTGCCCCTATTACCAAATGTCTTACACCTTCAGGTCATCTTGTGAGACGTTAACTAAGTACCGGACAGGTCAAATAAAAAGGCTCTCAAGTCATATTCAATCAATACACGAATCAACCATCCATTGGTAAATTAACTCAGTTTGATCGAAATTTTTTCGGGTGAAAAAAAAAACAGACTTTTATACCCTTTTACGCAATTCGGCGTTTTCTTAAATACTAACTAATGGATTACTTTTCGTTTTACAAATTAAATTTCCTTTATATTGTTATTTGGCTGGCATAAACCCCCTAACTGAACCCTTCCCGAGGGTGCCGGCTGGGCAATGGACACTGCATCCCCCCGGGCGACGGGTTGATGCAATGTCACTTGCCTCCGAGGGGATGTAGTGTCTAGCTAAGGTGTGGTCCCGTACCCTGACATGCTGCGGCATGTCAGGAGTGCCGAGCAGACGCTATGGCTAGGGGTAGCCTTGGCGGCAGGCTCTAAAAAACGCTGGGGGTAGCCACCTGAATTAAATGAGCCGAAGGGAGGTTTTTTCAGCTATGGAAAGTTTGAAAAAGGATACAACTCGGGCTGGGATGTCAGCCCAAACGTCGGTGGAAGAAGTGACTGCTACCACCGGCGGGCACGGGGGGGAGCAATCCCCTCTGCCTGTCGCCAGTGGTCACACCTCTGACTTGGCGGGAGCAGGCCAAGTCAGTTGTACTACGACTGCCAACAGACATAAATTGACACGCTCTGGTACCATTGTCCACGAAGACTCGGACCTTGAGAGTGTTGTGTCAATGACGAAGACGGAAGAAGAAAGCCTGCTGCGCTCTCCGGTGCAAGGTTCCAGCTCCCTGCGTAGGGAAGGGCCTAAACGCACCAAGCAGGGGCTCAAGGCGAAAGCGCAATACAAAGCGGCGCTGAAAATTCACAGTCGGCTCCATGGCACAGCGAGTCTGTCTGAACAAGACAAGGCTAAGCTGGCTTGGGCTGAGGAAAGAATTGCAGAAAGCCGTCGACACTTCGCTCAGCTGCCACAGATGCAGGCAACAACGAGTGGGTTCGCTAATAAAATGGAGGAGATGCTGGCCGAGAAGAGGCAGCGCTCCGCCGACAGCAACAGGAGCGCAGAAGCTCCTACTAGTAAAAAACAACGAGGCCCTAAAGGAGCGATTCCTAGGAGGCACGCTAAACTAGCCACGATGACGGAGGTTGCCAAACGACACCTTATCGTGGCTGTCATTGATAGGAGCGACGAGAACGGCAAAATCTCGGAGGATCGTTGGAAGATCGTTCACGAGAGGCTGGTCAACATGTTGCTGCACAAGATGGACGAGGATCCAGATGCCCCCAAGCCAACCTTTGACGGTGCTGGGTGGCTTAACGGAGCCAAGATCCTGAAGTGCAACGACGAGCCGACACTTTTATGGCTAAAGAGGATGGTTCCGACAATGGGCGCAATCTGGGAAGGAGCCCAGCTGGAGGTAGTGGACAGGGAGAATATCCCGTCCAAACCCAAGGCGAAGGTACTTTTCCCGATTGCTATTCAGGGAGACCAAGCCCTACGGCTGCTCCAACGGCAAAACAAGGATGTTCCGACCTCCGACTGGAAGATGCTGCATGCTGGCACCTTCTCCCCATCAGAGGGGGGCCAACATGTAATCCTCCAGATTAATAAGGAAGCGGAGGACATCCTATACGCGAGATTCGGGAAGATGGCATGGGGCGTAGGCAGTGTGTACCTACGTCTGTAGAAACGCCACCCCGAAGACAAAAATGCACACACGCTCGAAGCTGGGGAGGTGGAGAGAGACCTTGGTCTCGAAGCAGCCCCGAAGCCACCCAGTCACTGGACATCGCTTCGGACGAGGAGGCAGACGAGGAGGACAGTGATCTGACTGTAATAGTCAACCCGTCCGCGGCAGGTGCAGTCACCCCAGCTGATGAGGGTACTGCAGATAAACCCGCATAAATGCAAGTTAGCATCGACGGAGCTCCTGTTGGCCTTGGAGCAAGGGCTCGTCGATGTGGCCTTAGTCCAGGAGCCGTGGATTGCCTCGGGCAACGTACTGGCTGGGCTAAGGTCAAACAACTATAATGCGTTCTACATATCAACGGTAAGCAGATTAAGAACCGCCGTACTTGTACGGAAGGGGACACATGCTTATCTTATGACTAATTACAGCACTGAAGATCTAACTGCAGTCAGGCTGGAGAAAGAAGGAGCACAACTAACGGTGGCTTCGTGCTACATGGCGCACGATCAGCCAGCTCCACCCGCAGAACTGGCTAAACTGGTGAGGAAAACCAAACAGCTTATTGTCGGAACAGACGCCAACGCCCATCACTGCGTTTGGTAATCAACCGACACCAACATTAGGGGTGAGTCACTCTTAGATTTTATCCTAACAACAAACTTAAGTATTGCTAACACGGGGGATACACATACGTATGTAGGTCCAACGTCCTCTAACGTCCTTGACCTGACACTTGCGACAGGTGTAGGCATAACAAACTGGAGAGTCTTAGACAAACCCTCATTCTCAGATCACAAATACATTCAATTCGAATGTAACTTTGATAACACCACAAAAGAAGACAGATCTAGAAACCCACGGAACGCCGGTTGGGCCAAATTCAAGACTCTCGTGTCTGCACAATTAGGCAATCCGGGCGCTATCGAGTCGGTGAGAGACATTGAGCAGTCACTCACGCTATTAAACACCACTCTGCTAGACGCCTACAACGCGTCATGCCAACCATCAAGGCGGAAAGCTAGGTCCAAACCACTCTGGTGGAACGCGGAACTCTCCGTGCTGAAGAACGATGCAAAAGCTTTGTTTAAGCTGGCTAAACAGACTGATCTCCGAATGATCTACGAAGAGTACCAAGTTGCTCTTAGATCATACAAATCCGCCATTAGGAAGGCCAAGAGGAGCTCTTGGAGGAGCTTCTGCTCCAATCTAGAGTCAGTGCCCGAAACCGCCAGGCCGAGAAGGCTACTGTCCAGACAGCCGCCTATCCACAGCCAACTGAAACTAGAAGACGGAACATGGACTGTGAGCAGTGAGGAAACTCTAGAGGCTCTAATGTCCACCCACTTTCCGGGCTGTGTGCCTCCACAGAGGAGATGCCGCAGGGTTCTGTGTGTCATGACCTCTCACTTCCAAGCGAACTAGTCACAGCACACAAAATACTATGGGCCATCAATTCCTTCTCAAGGATAAAGAGTCCTGGTATAGACATGATTATTCCTGCCATGCTACAAACCACCAATAAAGTGGTCACCCATGGCACCTAGAATATTTGAGGTTTGCCTCAAAACGGGCCACATCCCAACTCAATGGAGAACTGCACGAGTGGTATTCTTGCCCAAAGCAGCCAAGTGCAGCCACAGCAGCCCAAAGGACTATAGACCAATCAGTCTCACATCCTTTCTATTAAAAACATTGGAAAAGCAGTTGGATCTCAGCATAAGAAACTCAGTTGAAGATTTGTCCACCAACCAGCATGCCTATACGAAGGGTAAATCCGTCGAAACGGCATTGCACTCACTAGTCGCCTCCATCGAAAAGGCGCTTCACAGTAAAGAATACGCACTAGGAGTCTTCATAGACATCTCAGGTGCTTTCAACAACATCCGTACTAGCACGATTATCGATAGACTCCGGGCAATCGATACACACCCAACCATCACGCACTGGATTAGCAACCTGCTTGGCTGTAGGAAGGTCCAGTCGGAGTGGGGTGTAGCTAAATCCACAAAGAGCGCTAATAGAGGCACTCCCTAGGGAGGAGTCCTGTCTCCGCTTCTGTGGAACTTAGTAGTTGACGACCTCATAAAGAGATTTGATAGAGGAGCCCTTAAAATAACTGCATATGCGGACGACATATGCATAATTATGGAACGGACGCTTAGGGAACTATGTAGGTGGGCGGAAGAAGCCGGGCTATACATCAATGCAGAAAAGACGGACCTCATCCTCTTCACTAAGAGGTACAAGGTACCGCGCTGGCTCCCACCGATATTAAACGGTAAGCGCCTTAAATCAAGTACCAAAGTAAAGTACCTTGGCACGGTACTGGACAGCAAACTGACCTGGAGAGCCAATGTTGAAGAAATGGTGAAAAAGGCAACCACCAGCTGCTCCTGGGGTCTCAGTCATCAGTCCGACGCTGCTATATGGAGTTCTCGTGTGGTGGCAAGATACCGAAAAGAAAACCTACCTCGCCTTAATGGAAAAGGCACAACGCCAAGCGCTCATATGCGTCACAGGAGCCCTACGCACTACCCCCACCAAAGCTCTAGAGACCCTTCTGGGTATTCCACCTCTAGACCTACACGGAAAGTTAGTGGCAGCCAAGTCAGCCCAGCGTCTCACAGCTCTAGGCTGCATGTCACTACAAGGCTATGGTCACAGCTCCATAGGGAGGAACATTTCCACAAGCTCCGATTACCTCAAACCTACTAACTGCCTAAATGTTAGAACACAGGTACACTTAGAGCCGAATGACTGGAAAAGCTGCCCTAGTTGGCAAGAAGGTCATCTCAGCATTTATACGGACGGCTCCAAGATGGCAGGGGGAGTAGGAGCTGCCGTATACTGTGAACACCCTATTACCAAACTCTCGTACAAGCTACCCGACCACTGCAGCATATTCCAGGCGGAGGTCTTTGCCTTTGGGAAAGCAGCGGAGGTTGCGACTCATCTAGCTACCAATAGTCACACAATTAACCTCATGGTAGACAGTCAGGCAGCCATCAAGTCTATGATGTCGTCTACCCTCAGCTCCAGAACGGTCATGGTGAGCAGGGAGGCACTAGATAAACTATGTACGGCCAAGTCAGTACATATCTACTGGGTCCCCAGCCACCAAGGAATCCCTGGAAACGAGGAGGCAGACACTCTAGCAAAAGCTGGTACTGAACTACCAGAAAGTAGAACAGAGCGGGTGGCCATGTCCCTAAGATCGCTGTATAGTAGTCTTGAGAGCGGCACCACCAAACTGATAAACTCACGGTGGCGGAATACCACCTCATGCAAAATAGCCAAAATAATGTGCAACGAAGGCGATGTAAAACTTAGCCGATTCCTACTGCATCTCTCCCGGAAAGACTGCAGGACGATAACCGGAGTGCTCACTGGTCACTGCCTAGCAGCTGCGCATGCGGCCAAGCTTGGCATCACCACGGACACTAACTGTAGGAAATGCAAATATTCCAACACCTCCGAAACGCTAGAACATTTACTTTGCTACTGTCCTGCTCTAGAGCGAACAAAGCTAAAATGTCTAGGTGCACCGCAAATTCGCTCTCTGGAAGAGGCATCAAAGCGCTCACCAAGAGACCTACTAATATTCGCGAAACGCTCTCTAATTCTCCTGGACTTCTAGCCTGAACAACCTCCGCGTCCGGACTACTAAGGGCCGTATACGGCCTATGTACCCGCGAGGACGTCCGGCTTAACCTAACCTAACCTATTATTTGTTTGATTACTCACTCATACATTTATTGTTGTATAGATGAACGTCAAATCGTTGGGCCCAAAGATCGTTGATTAATTAATTATGCTGTAATCTGGAAAATCAAATAATAAGTAAAGGGGTACATACGAAAAGTGAAAAATATAAAAATTATATTATATGTATCTAAATATATATGTCTGCTTACTTTCTTTAATTTTACATATGTATTTTGGTTTTCTAGCAGAAGGCTTAATGAATCATAATTATTTTAAAAGAAAAAAAATCAAACTTAACTATTAGTGATTAATATTATTACTATTATTATTTTTATTTATTATATTAAATAATTTTATCTTCCAAAAGCAAAATGGCAAACTGGCAGACTGCAGACTATATATATATATATATTTTAAATATATATTCGTAGTTACGATTTATTTGGTTTTAATGATGTTTCCCGACCTTTCGATGATACAGGGGTAGAAAGGCGAATTTTGGCTGAACAGCGCCGGACGAAAAAAGCCGATTGGGGCTTTGAACACTTAATTGTAGCAGATCTCATTTTAAATCTGTACTTAATTTTAATTTGACGCCACTTTTTATATACGCGTGGACTTACATAAAATCCGAGAAGTGACAGCCACGTGATATGTTTGTATATCACTTTTAGACAAAATTATCGTCGATCGCTCAGAACAAGATATCAATAAGACTAAACTCGTGGATGCTGTACTAAAGCTTATTAGTCTAAGCGCAGGCCAATCGTTCGGTACCTTTCCCGAATTCATCAATGCACTTGCACAAAGCTCGGCTTACGCATGCTTAAAACGGTATTATCGTACGATCTGCTTAGGAATGTTGGCGCCACCAAATATTCTAAAAATCTTTTGCGAGGGTAGCTAGAAAGTTTGTTTCGTGCAACTTACTTATTTCGCTTACCACTACACCACAGATAATGGTTCAAATTAATTATGAAGGAACGTTATCTGAAAAATTGGTCAGCGTTTGATAAACGTTGTTTTGTATATTATTATTATTATTTTTTTTTTTTTTTTTTTTTTTAGATTGAATATCTTTTAAATGATATACTCCGATATTTTTGCCTTGAGCATCAACTAATTCATAATAATATGAGCTTCGTTTCTTGTGCACTTTAGCTGGTATAAAAACGGGTGCTAACTTTGAATTAAATTTCTTCGCAGCATTACTCTGTGTGAAGTTTCTAGCAAATATTTCATCCCCTACGTTAAATTCAATGACTCTGCTTCTGAGATTATATATTTATTTATTCGATCTTTTGCATTCTGTCGATAAAGTTGGAATTTGTCTGAAGGAGTCAGATTTACGTCATCACTGATTAAATTTAAGTTACGCAGAAGTTGATAGTCTTTGCCATGTAATATTAAATTTTGGCCAAAACAAAGAAAATAAGGTGAAAATCCGGTGCTTTTGTGATAAGTAGATTTTAACGCACCACTGATTGCATTTACATTTTCATCCCAAGCTGTATGATCGGATCCGATATAAGCTCTGATAGCCGCAAGAACTGACCTATTTACACGTTCGCTGGCGTTTGCTTGTGGTGAATAAATGGCTGTTTTTCGATGCGTTACACCAAAACGGGTTAAAAATGCTTCGAATAAAAAAGAGCGAAATTGAGATTCGTTATCCGTTAGTACTATTTCAGGTACGCCAAAAGTATAGAAAATCGAACTCTCTAAATAGTCACATAATCTAGCAGATGTAAATTTCTTAAGTGGACAAAGAAAATGAAACTTAGTATTGTGGTCCACGATTATTAGGAGGCCTATATTTTCTTTTTTGGTACGTGGGTAGGGTCCTAGTAAGTCCATATATAATTTTTGGAAAGGTCTATCAGAAGACATAGGTTTACCCATGGGTGGTCGTAATATTTCATTTGGGCTTTTTGTTGAACGACAAACATCACAATTAGATATATATTCGCGAACTTGAGATGACATCTTTGGCCAAAATAAATATCGCCTAAGTTTCTCTAACGTTTTCGCTATGCCGCAGTGCGCTGAACAAGTTGCATCGTGAGCTTGCTGCAAAACGGCTGGAATCAGTTTTGATGGAATCCATAATTTCCAAGAATGGTTTTTCTGCACTTGATCACCAGTTGCAAATTCTGTTCTTTTATACACGAATCCGTCGATCACTTTTAAATCCGGTAATTTATGTTGGTTTTTTTTAATGTGTTCGATAAGAGTCAAATATTCCGATGATTGAAATTGTTCTGATTTCAGATCAACCATAGGATTACACAATTCAAATTCTTCTATTGCAGGCTCATCTTCACGGGACAAGGTATCTGCAACCACATTTTGGGAACCTTTTCTGTGTTGAATGGTAAAAGAAAAGAACTGTAGTTTCATTGACCATCTAGCTAAACGTCCTGCTAGATCTTTTTGACGCATAAGTCATTGCAAAGATGCGTGATCAGTCACAACTGTAAATTCTTGGCCCTCGATATATGGTCTAAATTTTCTGATTCCTTTAATAACGGCGAGACTTTCTAGTTCTGTAGTCGAATAATTACGTTGTGCTTTGGAGAGTTTTTCCGACATATAAGCAACCGGCAGTTCTACTCCATCTCTTTCTTGCGCTAAAACGCAGCCAAGGCCATGATTACTTGCATCACATAACAAATAAAAGGGTTTAGAAAAATCTGGTGTAATCAGAATAGGAGCAGCAGTAAGATATGATTTTAAAGCTAGAAATGCTTCGTTAGCTTCTTCGTTCCATTCTAAAATTTTACGCTTTTTTAACAACTCAGTAAGGGGAAAGCTTATAGTAGCATAGTTATCCACGAAACGCCTATACCATCCAGACAGTCCAAGAAAACGACGTAGTTGTTTGACTGTGGTAGGAACTGGGAATTCGTTGATAGCTTTTACCTTACTTATATCTTTTCTGATAGTACCGTCGCTAATAATAAAACCTAAATATTTATTCTCACGCATACAAAATTTTGATTTACTTATATTAATAGTCAAATTACTCTTACGCAAACATGAAGCTATTTCTTGCAACAGCATTAAGTGAGAATCGAAATCGTCGGACAGAACAAGTAGATCATCTAAGTATACAAAAACACGAGTTCTCAGGTGTGCCGGTATTACCTTATCCATCAGACGACAGAGCGTCTGAGCCGCGTTGCATAAGCCGAAAGGCATGACTTTGTATTGATAAAGCGGTCTGTTTGGGACAGCGAAAGCAGTATACTTTCGAGACTCCTTGTCAAGTGGAATTTGCCAATATGCATGCTTCATATCTAGTCCGGTTATAAATCTAGCGGGTGGCAGCCGACTCAATATCCCATCAATATGAGGCAATGGATACGCATCCTTTCTCGTAAATTTACCCCCTTTCTCGACGAGTACGCAATTGCTACTCCAATCGCTAGTAGATTCTTCAACGACATCTACAGCTATCATATTATCAACTTCTGAAAACATAAGTTTTTCAACAGCTGGCGAAACGGCCAATGCCGCTGCTTGATCGCAACAGCATCACCTAATCGTGCGCTCTAATCCTTCTTTTGCGAATGAGGGAAAAACATCAATAACATCGCCGCTGTTCCTCTGTTAAACTGTGAAGGTCTGGTGGTTCCTCTCCATCATTATCTCTTCCAACATCTAACTCATTAATAGTACCTTGTGGAGCCAATTTTTCTAACAGTCCAAAATTTTGCCAAAAATCGATACCTAAATAAATTTTCTGTTTTAATCCTGAAATTATAAATAATTCCATGGTTTTAGTCAACTTTCGATATGTGATTTCGGTTATCGGTTTTCCTAATACAGAACTGATTGTACCGTTCGCTGATTTAACATTTCCAGAGCACTTCTTGGTATTTTTATGATTAATTAGTTCTTTTGCAGCGGAGCCTCCAACGCAACTTATAGTTGCGCCTGAGTCGAGCAGAGCTACATAATGTTTATTTTCAATATTCATTTCCGTATATAGACGGTTATCTGAACTTAAAAATACTGAAGAGACTAGCTTTTTGCGGGTCTCAAGAACTGAATTCGAAAAAGATCTCATTCTTAAAGTTGAACGTTTTGGATTTGGAACTAGTTTTAAACAATTTACTTGCGAAAATAATTTATTGCGGAGCGTTTCATTATTTTTTCAACCTTACATGAAAGGGCTGATGTGAAAAGTGATTGTTGCTGTTTATAAAACAAGTAAGAAAGGCTACAGTCGAGCGCGCCGACTGTAAAAGACCCCGTACTCTCCTTGTATTCGAAATTAATACTTGATTACGACTGTAATTTAAAATTTAAGTTTTAAAATTAAATTTAAAAAAAAAATTTTAAATCAGTCACTGATGGGATTTGAACCCGCGCTTACTGACGCAAGTTCCATATCATGCTGCCCTACTAGTTGCACCACTACATTCATTACGCGCTTCATGGGCTACTTTGTTGTCTAATTGCTCAGTTGTTTATAGTTGGTTTTTATGCAACTTTCAGGTTAGTTTGATATAATGCGTCTTTAAACAAATTTTGAACTACAATACCGTACTATATTACCAAATGCTTTAAAAACGGCATGTAAGTTTGAAAAATTTGCTTAGTTCTTGTGGGAAGAGGGGGCGTGGCAGACCAAAATTTTTAATGACGTTGCATTTGTGTTGTCTCTAGGCACCTGCGTACCAGAATTGGTATTCCCAAGTGCTATAGTTACAAAGATATTCGCAGAAAACATCAATTTTTTCCGAGGTGTGTCCAGTTTTTTGCTTATTGCGGGGGCGGTGGGGGGCGTGGCGCCGATTTGAAATAAACTTGATCTGTGTACGTCATAGACGGACTTTCATTTAAAAATTTGGTGTCTCTAGCTCTTGTAGTTTAAAAGATCCAGGTGTTCATACAGACGGACGGACAGACGGACATTGCTATATCGACTCGGCTGTTGATGCTGATCAAGAATATATATACTTTATAGGGTCGGAAAAGCTTCCTTCTGCCTGTTACGCACATTTGGCTTCTGACAAACCTAATAGACCCCTATACTCTTTTTAAGAGTACGGGGTCTAATTAGAAATATTTTTTGTAAATTTTTTCTGCCAATTGTTGGCCGATTTGACCGTTAAAATTTTGTTGTCTTTGTCTTCGGGTGCACCTAATCTTTAGTATCTTTAGCGCCACACCCATAGCAAAAGATAGTTCGTGGTTGAAGACAATCATCAAATCTGTGACCTGGTTCGTCACAATTCCAACAAATTGGAATTGATGGTTTTCGTTGATTATTAAAAGTTGTCTCTTCTACCTCAAGTTGCTTAGTTTCTGGTTCATCAGATAGTTCAGTTATGTACGAACGAAGTGTTCTTGGCTTACAAATTTTCATTTCGTTATAAAATTGTTCGTGTTTACGAACCTCAAATCTGAGTTGTGAACGATTTGATATTTTGAGATGAAGGAGTTCATGATGAAGGCTTGGCTTAGAATTTCTAATTAAAACAGTGACAATTTGATCTTCAGTAATATTTTGTTCTAATTTGTGTGCAAGATCTTCAATCGAATATTGAAAATCGTCAAAATGCTCATTTTCACATTGGCGTCTTTTCCTTATTTAATCCCATATGTCCATATCGGTCTCTGCCTCATCGAATCTCTTCCGAAATTCTAGACAAAAAGTTTCCCAAGTGAAGTCGTCGTGATTGCGGTGGAACATCCAAAACCAATAACTTTAGTGAATAAAAGGTGTAAATGATCACACAATAGCTGGTAATCATTCTTCAAATTTTGCTCTGTCAAAGACCTCACTCTGTAAATAAAGTCGTCCATTCTCATGCCTTTTGGTGAACCGTCGAATTTAATTTTCCAATTTAGAATAATATTTGTCGCTTTAGGGGGGGGTATACCTGGACTATTTCTATTTCGATCTTTTGTCGATTCCGAAATTCGAGAATAAAGTGGAAAAACCGGGGATATTGAAATCTTCTCGGCATTTTGTTCCTGCCGAGCTCATGGCGGTTGATTTATTTGCATGGCCGATAACTGATTTTGAATCGAGGATTCTATAACAGCTGTTAAATCTTGCAATAAATGTGATTGTTGGACATTTAAAGCTGATTGAATATAATTTTAGATTTCTACTTGAATAGCCAATGGAAGATTTTCTTGTATTGGTTGCTAAACTTCTGACTGATCTATATTTCTTCTTTGTTGTCTAGTTATCATGCTACTTCTAATTACTAGTACCTCGATTACTTCTAATAGATTCATTTAGTTGTGAATTGCCTTGACTGCCGATAGAATTTCCAGAAGTAGCTGCCGCCATTTCTGCCGCAATAGTATTATTGGAAAAAGTTAAAAGTGTTGCAGTGCAGTCTTTGCCACAAATTGGACAAGTCTGTTTAGTTTTTACAAATTCTGTAATACATTCCTTATGAAAATTATGTTAACATGGAGCGTTTGCAACTAAATCTGTTGCAGACATATTTTCATTACAAATCCTGCAAACTGGGTCCTGCTCTAACGAAGCAGCTGTTATGTTTTCGTTGCTGTGTACCATAAACATTTAAAAAAAAATTATTTTTCCAAACCAAAAAAAAAATAAATATATATTAATAAATAATTCGATCAATTAAATTTTAATTGAATATAACCTGTCTTTCCTTAGCTGTCCTATCTCACAAAATGTTCCCCAATCAAATAACTTCTCTCTTCTCTTTCTATTGCCGACTAATAACCTATTGCTAATTTGAGATTGAAAACATACTGAATTACTAGACACCATTAGAAAATTTTCTCGAATGCTTTAAATCCAAATACTTCGAGTACGCTTTCACCCAAATTCCTACTATTTTAATGAATCTTCAATTGAGGCATGTGATTTGGTTAAGATAAGTCTCGCTTGGTCGATCAATCCGAAAATCCCGAATTGAAATCGCAGGTCCTAAGAAAGAGTATCTCTACTCTACCACAAGCATTAAGGAAACATTAAAATAATTTGTTAAAACAAAATTAGTGGAATTTTAAATTTGGATGGATAAATAGAGCTTAAATGGGACCAATGAATTTTATTTATATTTTTGGATATAACATATCTTCGGGCCCCACGTTGGGCGCCATTTTTGTAGTAATCGTTTTTCCCACAGGTCGTGTTTGGGTTTCTGTACATAGGGTTCTACATTCTCATCCGTGATTTAGAAATATATATATAGAGGCTGTTGTTGTTGCACAGAAATGGGTATGTTTAGGCTCGGGGTTTGCGCATTCTGGCAGTGCTCGACACCAGCTCGTCGGATCGGTCGGGGTACTTTCTCACCTACAACACTCCTAGATTCTAACCACAAATAAATATAATGCGCAGAATTGATTCAATAAACAAAAACGGATAGGATTAAACTTAAACATAGCGCCGATACGCTATCTAAAGAGGATTGAGAAATCATTGTTGAGGGAGGGAACGAGATCGTGTTTGCTCCCTCTCTTTACCCACCCTACCATGACAACAGTGTATAATACTGTTGCCCCTATTACCAAAGGTCTTACACCTTCAGGTCATCTTGTGAGAAGTTAACTAAGTACCGGACAGGTCAAATAAAAAGGCTCTCAAGTCATATTCAATGTTCAATCAATATTATTAAAAAAACAGACTTATATACCCTTTTACGCAATTCGGTGTTTTCTTAAATACTAACTAATGGATTACTTTTCGTTTTACAAATTAAATTTCCTTTATATTATTATTTGGCTGGCATAAACCCCCTAACTGAACCCTTCCCGAGGGTGCCGGCTGGGCCATGGACACTGCATCCCCCCGGGCGACTGGTTGATGCAATGTCACTTGCCTCCGAGGGGATGTAGTGTCTAGCTAAGGTGTGGTCCCGTACCCTGACATGCTGCGGCATGTCAGGAGTGCCGAGCAGACGCTATGGCTAGGGGTAGCCTTGGCGGCAGGCTCTAAAAAACGTTAGGGGTGGCCACCTGAATTAAATGAGCCGAAGGGAGGTTTTTTCAGCTTTTGAAAGTTTGAAAAAGGATACAACTCGGGCTGGGATGTCAGCCCAAACGTCGGTGGAAGAAGTGACTGCTACCACCGGCGGGCACGGGGGGAGCAATCCCCTCTGCGTGTCGCCAGTGGTCACACCTCTGACTTGGCGGGAGCAGGACAAGTTAGTTGTACTACGACTGCCAACAGACACAAATTGACACGCTCGGGTACCATTGTCCACGAAGACTCGGACTTTGAGAGTGTTGTGTCAATGACGAAGACAGAGGAAAGTGAAATGAAAGTCGTCCTTTGCATTGACCAATTCTGAGACACAAGTTGAGCCCATCTGCATCTTTGCATCAACTGTGCATAAATTGTTTGCATCCAGGACACAGAGTGTCTACTTGTACTGCGTCAAAGTGCAGAGTGTGTTCTCGGCCCCACCATACGCTCCTGCACAAATTCTCTGAAGAACAGCAAGCAGAGGCTCCTCCTGCTCATGTGAACCATGTTGAAAGCGAGGTTGATGAAGTTATTCTTGAAACAGCTGTTGTGACTCTGCGCGATAGATTTGGCCAAGAGAGAACTGCCACAGCTTTATTGGATTCAGATTCACAAGTAAATTTCATGACGGAGGAATTGGCTCAGTCGTTGAGGCTTCAACGCAAAAAGAAATGTTTGACAGTGACCTCGGTTAGGCAGGCAAGCTCAGTTGCAACAAGTAAGGCTACAGTCAAGCGCGTCGACTGTAAAAGACCCCGTACTCTCCTTGAATTCGAAATTAATATTTGAATACGGCTGTAATTTAAAATTTAAGTTTAAAAATTAAATTAAAACAAGTAAGAAAGGCTACAGTCGAGCGCGCCGACTGTAAAAGACCCCGTACTCTCCTTATATTCGAAATTAATATTTAAATACGGTTGTAATTTAAAATTTAAGTTTTAAAATTAAATTTAAAAAAAAAATTTGATTCGGTCACTGATGAGATTCGAACCCGCGCTTACTGACGCAAGTTCCATATCATGCTGCAACCCTACTAGTTACACCACACCATGCAGAAATTTGATTATTTTCATTTATATATAATAATGTAGTTATTTAAAAATTAAAAAAATAATTAAATTTCTGGGTCTGTGCCGGGTTCGAACCGCAGACCATTGGCTGTTGCACCAGTTCAAATTCTTCATTTACATTTTTGTTTGAAATTTAAAAAAGTATATTAATAAATTCCCCTGTCGGGAATTGAACCTGCGAACTTATAAGCAAGTTGCACCAACCCCTCCTTGTGAGACGGCTCCGATTATTTTCATTAAGATATAATAGTGCTAAATTATAAAATTAAAAAAAAAAACTTTAATTTCTGAGTCTGTGCCGGCGTTCGAACCGCAGGTCTTGTGTTTACAAGCAAGTGCGTGGCCCACCCGGACCACGCTCTCTTTGCAAACTACTGCGGCTAATGTATGTATAAACATACAGTTATCTCTTTTCTTTCAACCACGTGCATTGACACTGCGATTCAAGGGACACTTTGTTACCTAATTGCTCAGTTGTTTATAGTTGGATTTTTATGCAACTTTCAGGGTAGTTTAATATGATTTGTCTTTAAACAAATTTTGAATTACAATACTGTACTATATAAGCAAATGCTTTAAAAACGACATGTAAGTTTTGAAAAGTTTTTTAGTTCGTGTGGGAAAGAATTTCAGAAAGAATTGCAACACATAGACATGAAACAAATATGAGAACATCATTGCACCATTGGAATTTCTCAACGCAGCAAAACCATTTATTGAAACTCAAATGATTGTGGATTTGGAACAGCATAATGCAATTAAAATTAATTTTGAACTGCATGCTACTTACATAAAACTAGCACCACTGGACCCTAATGCTTGTGTAATATTTAGTCATATTACAAAAATGCAAGTGGTAACATAGTCACACAACTGTGGAGATATCTTCGATGATCATGCTAACATCATAACTCGAAAAATGAGTGAATTTGAAGGTGAAGAAAGTGGATGGAGTCTGGCCAATTTCTGTATTGACAATGTTCCCTTGAAACGTATACTGTCAGTTGATGACCTTGGTGTTCTTTTTGATAGTAAATTAAGTTTCACACATCATATCTCCACAATTGTTAATAAAGCCAAGGGCACTCTTGGATTTATTAAACGCTGGTCTAAGGAATTTAATGATCCCTTCGTCACTAAAATTCTTTATACATCCCTTGTCAGGCCCATTCTTGAATATTGCTCATGTGTCTGGGTTTTCCTCAACCCTTTGCAACAAATTTTGGATCATTTTCTTTTTTAATTTTTATTCCCAGATTAATTCATTAATTAAATTAATTATATTCAATAAATAATTTACTTTTTCCTTTCAGTTATAATAAATATTGGTACTTTAATTATAGTCATTAATATAAGCTTAATTTTTAGATACTTTTTTTAATTGATTAATACTCGCGACTGCTTTTAGTCTGCGTAAATAAAATAAAAAAAAAAAAAATAAATAAATTTTCTGGACATGAAAATAAATCAGTATGCTCCATTAAAGGTAGCAATATTCTTCCCACTACCGAAATCTCTCTCCAAAAAACAAAATGCTGTTTTAAATATTGAGAACGCGGACAACTTTTGCTTCAAATGAGTCTTCATCGCAGCTATATCTAATGTGATGACATAATAAATCTACCAAATGGAATAGTCTTGGATTTCTCTGGTCTCCAGTTCCCATTGAACTATAAAAAAAATTGCTGATTTTGAGAAGCTGAACCCCACTATCAGCATTAATGATTTTGCCTATCAGGATAACAGTGTTGTAGGACCATACTATACAGCAAGCAATGAAAAAACACATCACGTAAACATTTTGCTTATTCAGGAAAATCCACACTCCCACTTTGTGCTAATAAATATGTCTCTAGGTAAGTTACCTTAAACTATATTTATTTTTATATTATAGTAACTTAATAAACATGTAAAATTTTTACTTTCAGTCTGATGAGTGTGCAACTATCAAAGCGGAGGAGCAAGAAATTAATTTGCAATGGTTGCTTATCTTACACCACACAAAAGGAGGTTGTCGAAAAATAGTCTCCTCATTTCCCATCATTGGTGAGAACTTTCCAGAGTTTAAAAATTTTGAACGTTCCTTAGATGTACCCTTTGTAGTTTATGTTAATTTTGAATGCATTTTAGAAAATATTAATAATATAGATGAGCTTGTAGTTGGTGTTGGTCCAGATGTGGCTAAACAATTTGTTGATTCCATTGTTAGTAAGGCTAAAGATTTAAAGATTTAGCGCTATTTATGAGGAATCTTATTTCAATGCTGCTCGCTTATGTCATATTTGTGACAAACCATTTTCGGTTGACGATTATAAGGTTTGCGATCACGATCATCTCACAGGGAAATATAGAGGAGCAGCACATAACATATGTAACTTGCGAATATCAGACACCTAAATTTTTACCTATATTGATCTGTGAAGTTAAGGGTGAAACTAAAGTTATCCCTCTAAATAAAGAGCTCTATATATCAGTTTCGAAATTTATTGAGGTAAAAGATGTAGATAAAGTATTAACAATGGGAAAAAATAAAAATCATTTTCATAGGAATGGAATTTCACTAAGGTTTTTAGATTCGGTAAGATTCATGCCTTCAAGCTTAGATAGTCTTGCTAAAAATCTCAATGATGATGATTTTAAAATTAAAAAAAAATACTATCCTGATGTTAATCATTTTAAAATGATGCGCGGGAAAGGTGTATTTCCACGTAGCAATGTTGACTTTCCCGAAAAGCTCAACGAAAATGCACTACCCAGTAGAGAAATGTTTTTCAATGATCTTACAGAGGAAGAATGTTCCACTGAGGATTATGAACATGCGAAGAATGTTTGGGATACATTCAACTGTCGTACATTAGCTGATTATACAAAACTTTATTTAAAAATAGATGTTTTACTTTAAGCAGATGTATTTCAAAACTTTAGGGAAATTTGTAAGGAAATTTATTCTCTTGACCCATGTCAATATTATACTATCCCAGGATTGTCTTGGGATGCAATGTTGAAAACAACGGGAATTAAATTAAAACTCTTAACTGACGGTGATAAATATAATTTAATAGAGAGAGGAATTAGAGGAGGCTGGGTACAATGTTCAAAAAGATATGCTAATGCAAGCAATAAATACATGTCCTATTATGATAGCACGAAACAATCATCGCATATAGCCTATTTGGATGCCAACAACTTATATGGTTGGGCGATGTCTCAAATTCTTCCAACGGGTGGTTTTAAGTGGTTAGATGATTCAGCTTTTTTAAGGATTAATGCTAACATTCATGATTTTTCCATAAATGTGGATTCAAATAGTAGCATTGGTCATATATATGAGGTTGATTGGGAGTATCCACGATCACTTCATGATTACCAAAATGATTTCCCATTCTGTCCTGAAAATAAGACAGCACCCAATTCTAAGCAAAAAAAGGTTGATTGCAGACTTAACAATAAAATTTAAACATCCTGTTCACTACACAGTATTGAAACAGTGTATAGAAAATGGTTTAGTATTAAAATAAGTCCATAGAATTTTAGAATTTAACTTAATTAATAAGTACATTGATTTGAATACCCAGAAACAAGCCTTAGCAACGAATGCATTTCAAAAAAAAATTTTTAAGCTAATGAACAACTCTGTTTATGGTAAGACAATGGAGAATGTAGATAAGCGAGTTGATGTTAGATTTGTCGACAATTGGGAGACTAAAAATAAAAATGCTAGAGGTGCTCGAGATTTAATAGCACGACCTAATTTCCACACTAGCCTTAGGTTAACTGATGATGTGTATGCAATTCAAATGACAAGAATGAATTGTACGTACAATAAACCAATTTATTTAGAGTTTTAGATCTATCTAAATGGAAGATGTATGATTTTCATTATGGGTAAATTAGAATTGAATTATATGGACACTGACTCTTTTATTTACAACATTCAAACTGATGATTTTTTCCGAGACATTTCAAGTGACATTGTTGGTAAGTTTGATACATCTGAATATCCGGATGAACTTATTGACAAGTATCAGATTGTAAAGTGCAATAAAAAGAAATTGGGAATGTTTAAAGATGAGAGTAATGGTACTATAATTACTGAATTTGTTGGTCTTCGCGCTAAAATGTATTCCATTGCCACAGAGGGTCAAAATGAAATTAAAAAGGCAAAGGGTGTAAAAAAATGTGCATTAAACAAAGTATCGTTGGAAAGTTATAGAGAATGTCTTCTAAATAATAAGACAGTTAGAGGAGCTATGCTAATGTTTAGAACTAGGCTCCATCAAATTTATACAGAACAAGTATTTAAAGCAGTTCTGTCAATTGATTATGATAAAAGATTCATACATCAAAATAAAATAAATACCCTTGCATGGGGAAATTATAAAATAAGTTATAATTGTATAGAAAATAATAATATTAATAATCAAGATTTCAAGGATGAATTTTATAATGATAGTTCTAACGATTATATATTTATGGAAAATATTAATTTTAATAATCAAGAGAGAAAAGATTTTAAGGATGAAATTTATAATGATAATACAAACGATTGTATGTTTATGGATTTTATTTAGATAATATATAATAATAATTGTATTATGAATATTTTAATAAATATTTTATTGTAAATAAAAGGAAAAAAATAATTTTATTGTGTATTTATTTCATCTTATTTATTTTAGAAAAACAGCTTAAAATGAATTGTAGACACAAAAGTCCACAATTTACAGAGTTAAATTTTTGAACTTGATTATAGGTTTATTCAATGTCTGTTCCCAAATAGCGAATTACTTCTTTCGGTGGTTACAGATTCCCGAAACTATCAAAATAATATTTTTTTCCATTGTCCCTACAATAGGCTACCCAATGTGTACCTTTACCTTTGAATAGAATCCAAGTTGATAATACCACATTCTGTTGACCAAGGGTGATTTGGAAGAGTGTCTCTCATAAAAACACCTCTAAAATGTGGAATATTCTCAGCATATTTCTGTATAGCCTATTTAAAAGTGTTTTGACTTGATACCATTTCCATGATGACATGGAGACAAATACAATCCATATCCACTCTTATATGGCTTTAAAAATAGTCCATTACCAACAGCGAAAGATTTCATTTTTCGATTATGACGAATAGCCTCTTCCAATTGCTTCTTCCCATCCTTGATTTCATTAAACGTTTTAATGATCGATGAACCGGCAGATGTTATACCCCCAAGAGCACATAAAGCTGCTAAGATCGGTATCAATAGTAATGCTCCTCCGGTTTCTAGGGATAATGGCTTGCATTTTTTTTTCCACTCAAAGAATTGTTTACATGCTTTGTGCTATTTTTATCGCATTTTCAATATCATTTGGTTTTTTTAATTTTGAGTGCTTGAGTTGCCAACTTAATAGCATTGGGAAATATTTTTTTCACATGAACTGCTTACTGACCTTTTTCGCTCTTTTCACTACAACTTTCTTAAAGGACTTTTTCACTCTTTTAGATTTTCTGTTATCTTTGATCCCTATTTGGCTTTCATTGCATTTGTTTGTTAAGAGCGCTACTTCACTCGGCCAAACTACTATCTGCTGCTGTTACTCTTGACCAAGCCCTTTCAGTTAAATTTTTATCAGCTTCGCGACATTTCGAAATATTACTTCTCTCTGATTTATCCCCTTGTCACCACGTTTCAATCGCTCTTTTAATTTTGTTCCAGGTCCACAAAACTGATATCCGGGTAGGTGTAATTCAAATAGGAGTGAGTCAATTAAATTATTTACCAGACCTCTTGCTTTATACACGTTTGGTTTACAACTGAATTTATTATAAAAACGCATAGCTCCTTTATACACTCATCACTCGTTGAGAGACAGTTGTTGAATAAAGATAAAATTAAACAATATCACGCTAAATATGAAATTCGTTAAACAGAAATCTAATATTGTTGTCAGAAATATGGATTTCACATCCGATTCGCCTAAAAGAACTCGTCATAGCAGTTTACTACCAAATTGAATTAGAGCACTTATTGTCGGACCATCAAATTGTGGGAAAACGAATGTTATGTTGAGTTTGATAGAGAGTCCAAATGGACTGTAGTTTGCAAATATATACTTGTACTCAAAGTCATTATATCAGCCGAAATATCAGTATTTAGAACAATTAATCAAGCCGATTAAAGGAATGTGAAATTTTACCTTTTCAGATAATGCTGAGGTTATAGCACCAGATCAGGCTAAGAACAATTCAATCAGCTACGGAAAATCAAAATAATGTTAGAGCATTTTTTTGTATGGTTCGTCATAAGAATATCGATTCATTTTACCTTTCACAAACATATACACGAATTGCCAAACAACTTGTAAGAGATAATGCAAATGTGATACTTATGTTTAAACAAGATGAATTAAATATGAAACACATATATAATGATCACGTCAGTGGTGACATGACTTATGATAAATTTAAACAACTATGTCGTTTGTGTTGGAAAGATAAATATGGATTTTTATGTATTAGTAAGGATGATCCCTTGAACTTGGGCCGTAACAGATTGGGATTTGACAGTTTCATTAAAGTTTAAATAAATTTGATATAAGGATACTTAGATCAGTACGAATTAAACTGTTGAACGAGAACAAACATACCTCAATTTAAATAGACCCTCATTTTAAATAGACCCTGATTTCAAATAGACACCCATTTCAAATAGAAACTTATTTCAAATGAATCCTCATTTTAAATAGACCCTTATTTCAAATGAACCCTCATTTCAAATAGACCCTCATTTTAAATAGACCCTGATTTCAAATACACACCCATTTCAAATAGAAACTTATTTCAAATGAACCCTCATTTTAAATAGACCCTCATTTTAAATAGAGTTTCATTTCAAATAGACCCTCATTTTTAATAGACCCTCATTTTAAATAGACCCTCATTTCAAATAGACCCTCATTTCAAATAGAAACTCACTTTAAATGAACCCTCATTTTAAATAGATCCTCATTTTAAATAGACCCTCATTTCAAATAGAACCTCATTTTAAATACACCCTCATTTTAAATAGACCCTCATTTCAAATAGACCCTCATTTCAAAAAGACCCTCATTTCAAATAGACCCTCATTTCAAATAGACCCTCATTTTAAATAGACCTCATTTCAAAGAGACCCTCATTTCAAATAGAAACTCATTTCAAATGAACCCTCATTTTAAATGGACCTCATTTCTCTCATTTCAAATAGACCCTCATTTCAAATAGACCCTCATTTCAAATATACCCTCATTTTAAACAGACCCTCATTCAAATAGACCGTCATTTTATATAGACCCTTATTTCAAATAGACCCTCATTTTCTTAAAGTGAATGAAGAAATTTTAAAAGAACTAATCAAGACAAGAAAGGAGTTGGGTTGTGCAAATATATGTAACAGGCAGAAGGAGGCGTGGCAGACCCCATAAAGTATATATATTCTTGATCAGCGTCACAAGCCGAGTCGATATAGCCATGTCCGTCTGTCCGTCTGTCTGTCTGTCTGTCTGTCCGTCTGTCTGTCCGTATGAACACACAGATTTCAGAGATGGTAAGAGCTACAAATTCGAGTTTGGTCTCAATCGACTCGATATTTAGTCAGTCAATACAAGAATCTTTTTTTTTTTTGATGCCACGCCCCATTCGCCCACAATGAGCAAAAAACTGAACACACCTCGGAAAAAATAGATGTTTAAAGCGAATATCTCAGTAACTACGGCACTTAGGAACACCAATTTTGGTATGCAGGTTCCTAGAGACAGTATAAATGCATTGCCATTTAAAATTTTTAACGGCCACGCCCCCTTTTTCCGTAGGAAAAAAAAAATTTCTAAACTTGCATGCCGTTTCTTCTTATCGTCCAGTATTGTTATTTATGATTCCTTTGAAGACAAATCAGATCAAACTATCCTGAAAGTTGCATAAAAATCCAACAATAAACAACAGAGCTACCGATTATAAAGTTAATATTTAAGTCAATGCATGAGTGCGAGCGCGACAGAAACATACAAGCATATACTCGAACTCTTTTGATGCATGTGTGGCGGGAATAGTATACATACACACATATACATATATGTACATGTGCATGCATATAACGTCAAACGAATTTGTATGTGCATACAGACAAACATGTATGTTCGATTATAAATTATTTTTATACTGCAAATGTACGTAACAGGCAGAAGGAGGCGTGGCATAAAGTATATATATTCTTGATCAGCATCACAAGCCGAGTCGATATAGCCATGTCCGTCTGTCCGTCTGTCTGTCTGTCTGTCTGTCTGTCTGTCCGTCTGTCCGTATGAACACACAGATTTCAGAGATGGTAAGAGCTACAAGTTCGAATTTGGTCTTAATCGACTCGATATTTAGTCAGTCAATACAAGAATCTTTTTTTTTTCGATGCCACGTCCCATTCGCCCACAATGAGCAAAAAACCCGTCACACCTCGGAAAAAATAAGTGTTTTCGGCGAATATCTCAGTAACTATGGCACCTAGGAATACCAATTTTGGTACACGTGTTCCTAGAGATCGCAAAAATGCAATGACATCAGAAGTTTTGGTCTGCCACGCCCCCTTTTTTCGCAAGAAATAATAGAAAATTTCAAACTTGAATGCCGTTTTTAAAGCATTTATTCTTATCGTACAGTGTTGTTATTTATGATTCGTTTGAAGACGTATCATGTCAAACTCACCTAAAAGTTTTGTAAGAATCCGACCATAAACAAGAAAGAAATGAAGCAACAAAGATTTTATTCGAGAGCAATGAGTGCGAGTGCGACCAATAGTATTCGTACACAAATATGTATGTGCATACATTTAACGTTAAACGAATTTGTATGTACATACAGACAAACACATATATGTTCGATTATGCTTAGCTTTTTTTTTTTGTTTTTACGTTTCTATTGTAATATCCATATACCGATTTAAGCATTATAATTAGTAATAAAAGCAGAGAGTATTATACGGTCGGGCGTGTTTGACTGTCCTTTTTTTCTTGTTTTTGTTGTAACGTGTTCTAATACAAGAACTATCTATTGTAATATCCGTATACAGATTTTAACATTATAATTTGGAATAAAAGCAGAGAGTATTATACGGTCGGGCGTGTTCGACTGTACTTTTCTTTCTTGTATATTTATATATTTTTTTTTAAATTTAAAAAGTATACTTGAAAATTTCACTGTCGGGAATTGAACCTGCGAACTTATATTCAACTTGCAGAACACTCCGCAACACTACTAATTGCACCACCACCTCCGTGTGAGACGGTTCCGATTATTTTCATTAAGATATAATAGTGCTAAATTAAAAAAAAAAAACAAGTAAGAAAGGCTACAGTCGAGCGCGCCGACTGTAAAAGACCCCGTACTCTCCTTGTATTCGAAATTAATATTTGAATACGACAGTAATTTCAAATTTAAGTTTTAAAATTAAATTTAAAAAAAAAATTTATATCAAGTCACTGATGGGAATCGAACCCGCGCTATCAGACTCAGGTTCCAGAACATGCAGCAACCTTACTAGTTGCGCTACTCCATACACTCAACATCAACCACAACCCAACCCTGTTGCACTAGTTAATATTTTATATTTAGATTTTTTTTTAAATTTAAAAAAGTATATTAGAAAATTTCACTGTCGGGAATTGAACCTGCGAACTTATACTCAACTTGCCAAACACGCCGCAGCACTACTAATTGCACCGCCACCTCCTTGTGAGACGGCTCCGATTATTTTCATTAAGATATAATAGTGCTAAATTAAAAATTAAAAAAAATAAAAAAAAAACTTTATTATCTGAGTCTGTACCGGGGTGCGAACCGCAGGTCTTGTGTTTACATACAAGTGCGTGGCCCACCCGGACCACGCTCTCTTTGCAAACTACTGCAGCTAATGTATATATAAACATACAGTTATCTCTTTTCTTTCAACCACGTGCATTGACAATGCGCTTTGTTACCTAATTGCTCAGTTGTTTATAGTTGGATTTTTATGCAACTTTCAGGGTAGTTTGATATGATTTGTCTTTAAACGAATGTTAAATTACAACACTGTACGATGAGGACAAATGCCTTAAAAACGGCATCGAAAATGAAAATTTTATTTTTTTTCTTGTGGGAAAAGGGGGCGTGGCAGCAAAAAAATTTTAGTGCCACTGCATTTATGCTGTCTCTAGAAACCTGAGTACCTGAGTACATCAATTTTTTTCGAGGTGTCTTTGGTTTTTTGCTTATTGCGGGGGCGGTAGGGGGCGTGGCACTGATTTGAAATCAACTTGATCTCCTCGCGAAAGTTACTGAATTTTTATTACAAATTTGGTGGTTCTAGCTCTTGTAGTTTAAAAGATCCAGGTGTTCATACAGACGGACGGACAGACGGACATGGCTATATCGACTCGGCTGTTGATGCTGATCAATGTGTTACGCACATTTGGCTTCTGACAAACCTAATAGACCCCTATACTCTTTTTAAGAGTACGGGGTCTAACAAGAGCCGTCTGAAGAAAAGTATCATGAATTTGCACATACGTCCACAAAAATTAAAAAACAAAAACCACTCAGCTTTAATGAGAACATCGACGATACTCAAGCTGGTTTACATGAGTCTGACTTCCATTCGTTTGACGATGATACAGAACAAGATAGCTCTATCACTGCTGAGCTACCTCCCATCGATTTTATCAACGCCAACATCACTGATTTTGAGAACGAAAAATTAGTTGACAGCAATTATGTTCCACATAAACAACCCTCTGGAAAATGGAGTTGGGGAAACTTACCATTGCAATTTGATAATGAATACTTTATATTAGAAGGTGAAAAATTCAAAGTAACACCAGGATTAATTTCTTTGAAGGCGCCTACGGGGTTCACCGAAAGTGACAAATTCAATTATAAAAATATGATATTGTCAACAAATGTTTTTAGGAAAAATTATGATTCCACTAATCATATTCCGGGCTCTAAAGCTAAAAAATATACACATTTAATCAAAAAATTTATAGAAGAAAAAAAGTCGTTGAAAAATCGCAAATTAATGTTTAAATAAAAACACTTGTGTGTTCAGCAACGTTATAAGTTATGTTTATTGGACAGTTCGGCGCGGAGAGGCTGGCAGCGTGCGTGCGGTATATACGAATGAATAAATGTTACTGGCTTGTCGCTCGCGACAGCTGCACTGCCGAATGCAATTGTGCGCTTGCATGCTAGCTTACATTATAAGAGAATTCATTTTACTTAACTCTAATACTTCATAATACTCTTAAACTAACTTAAGCTGTGATTCAACACCGGCCACCTTGAAGGGATCGCCTTCAACTCACTGGTAGCCGGGCCAGTTTCGCTATTGGGCGCTTAATAATGCCCATGCTGGTCTTAACGCCTACGACCCTGATTCGCCCGTCGCCTCCTGGAGTTACCTCCACGACCCTGCCGGTTGTCCACCGCTGGGGAGGCGTGTTGTCCTCGTGGATCAGGACGAGATCTCCAACTGTGACGTTGTCGTGCGCCTCCTGCCACTTCCCTCGCTGCTGCAGACTGTGGATGTAGTCCCTCGACCACGCTTGCCAGAGGCGCTGTCTGAGCGTGGACAGCAGCTGCCACCTGTGACAAAACGAAGTGCCGCTGCTTTGTCTCTCCTGCTCGAATCCTTGCGGCAGCGAACGAAGCGGCTGTCCTATGAGGAAGTGGCCTGGGGTGAGCGCCTCTCCGTCGCTGGGATCGCTGCTTAGTGGTGTTAGAGGCCTGGAATTGAGGATGGCCTCCACGTCTGCCAGATGCCCTCGGACCTCGCTCTCCGTCAGCGACGCGCTGCCTATTTGGCGCATGAGCAGATGCTTGGCCGACTTCACCGCCGCCTCCCACAGTCCTCCGAAGTGCGGCGCTCTCGGAGGGATGAACCTCCACTCCATTCCTCGTTCCGCTGCATACAGCTGCAGCTTGCTTTGCTGGCGGTTGAAGGCGTCTTGAAACTCCTTCAGCTGGTTGTTCGTCCCCACGAAATTCGTCGCATTGTCCGAGTATAGCCGGACGGGGGTGCCACGTCGCGCGATGAAGCTGTTCAAAGTACATAAGAACGAGTTAGTGGACAAATCTGCTACAAGTTCCAAATGAACAGCCTTCGAAGCAAAACAAACGAACACGGCAATATACATTTTAATTGGGGCTCGTCCTCTAATCCTCAGCGAGACATTAACTGGACCACAAAAATCTACCCCACAAACATTAAATGGCCGAACCGCGGCAAATCGGTCGGCCGGCAAATTTCCCATGATTTGCTCCATTAACTTCGGTTTATACCTAAAACAATGGACGCATTTCCGAACTATCTGCGTGCACTCCCGTCGAGCATTCACGAGCCACATCCTCTGCCTGAGTAAAGCGATCATCGTCTTTGCTCCTGCGTGACAATTGCCGAGGTGCAACTCTCTCAAGTACAGTTGCACAAACAAACAATTTTTCGGCATGAGGACAGGGAATTTCGCGTCATAATCTAGCGGTGCGTTTACGAGTCTGCCTCCTACTCGTATTAACGAAACTCGCCTTCCACCCTCTTCTGACTCATGAATAAATGGAGTCAGTGATTGCAAGCTTGGGTGCACCGTTTTACCCTTTTTTAAATTCTCATATTCCACCTTGAATTCTGCTCGCTGAACTAGTTCCAGCAGTTTTAGAAAAGCGAAATTTAATTCCCTTGGTCCTAGTTCGACAGTTTGTATTTCTTGTTTCGACATTGAAACGAATCTGTACATGTACGCAACTATTCGCACCAATTTGCGACATGACGAAAATCGGGACACAAATTCAGGTAACCAACTTGAGCTGCTAAGTAAGCAGACAAGTGCTGACTTTTTGACCTCACTCTCTTTTAACTCCTTCGGTATCTCAAAGTGTTCATTGTGAGGCCATTCTTTTTCATCGTCGCAAAGAAATGGAGGGCCTTCGAACCAAATCGACTGTAATATTTCTTGAACGTCACACCCTCTCGACGCCAAATCAGCTGGATTGCTTGATGTTGGTACATGTCTCCAAGATACTTTAGGTGACATCTCTTGGATGCCTGCAACTCGATTGGCTACGAATGTTGCTAATTACGAAGGGGAAGTATTAATCCAATGTAGTGTGATTTCTGAATCAGTCCAGAAATTCACACTCTCGATTCGACATCGATCCAACATGTGCTTTATGGAGGACCACAGTTGCGCTAACATATAAGCCGCACACAGTTCCAGTCTGGGAATGGACTTGGTTTTTAGTGGAGCGACCTTTGCCTTTGCCGTTAGCAACCGGCAGACGGTGTTGGTACCATCGTTAGCCCGAACGTAGATGCAGCAGCCGTGAGCTTGACTGGATGCGTCCGCAAATCCGTGCACTTGTATGCTTGCATTGGAACTGGCGTGAGACTATCTGGGGACTTGAACTCTATCTAGTTCTAGAAGATTCTCCTTGAACTTATCCCATCTGCTATGTAGTTCCATGGGAAGTGTATCATCCCACGGTAACTGCATGCGCCACAGCTCCTGAAGCAGAATTCTTGCCCGTATGCTAATTGGGCACAACAAGCCAAGTGGGTCAAACATGCTTGCAGCCACTGACAGAATATTGCGCTTGGTGGGACTTAACTTGGTAAAGCTATCGTCCAAGTGATACTGGAAAGTATCCGATCTTGGTGTCCACCTCATGCCAAGCGTTTTAGTCGAATCGGCATCATTGAAACTTAGAAGTTTCTCATTTCCGCCTTCTTCTACAAAATGTGGATGGTTTGAAAACCACTTTGCCAATTGAAACCCGCCCGATTCGAGAATTTCGGGCACTTGTTTGCATATCTTTTTTAACGTTTCGATATCGTCAGCTCCCGTAAGCATATCATCGACGTAGAAATCGTTACAAATGATTTCTGAACCAAGAGCGTGGGTGTCCCTATGACTCAAACCCAGCTCTTGCAAACATCTGATGGCCAAAAACGGTGCGGACGCAGTTCCATAAGTCACCGTGTTTAATTGATAAACTTGAAGCTCATCTGATGGATTTTCACGCCAAACAATTAGCTGAAATCGTCGATCGTCATGGGATATGCTCACTTGACGATACATCTTTTTGATATCTGCCGTGAGGGCATATCGGCTCAGACGGAACCTTAGAAGCGACAAAATAAGATCCCTCTGAATAGTAGGACCCACCATGAGCAATTCATTCAGAGAGTGTGACGATGTAGTCTTACACGACGCGTCAAACACTACTCGAAGCTTAGTGGAACTACTTTCAGGTCTCAGGACGCACTGGTGTGGAATGACGTAGTGTGGTCCTGGTGGAACTGTTGTACCTAACAGAGACATGTGACCCAGGTCGAGATACTCGTTCATAAAACTCATGTACATTTCTTTAAGTTCCAAATCCTTGGAAACTCTACGCTCTAATGCGAGAAACCGTCTTTTCGCTGTTTCAAAGGAGGAGCCCAACACTTGCGGATCAGTCTTGAAAGGCAAGCTGACCTCAAACCGTCCTGTCGAGAGTTGATGAACACTGTCTTTAAATTTTTTCTCACACGCAAGGTGCTCTGCAGAATACCTTGTCAATTCATTTATCTCTGGGATAGCTTCCAGCTCCCAGAACCTATCTACCAGAGCTTCCAGCCTATCATCGTTCGTAGGATTCATCACGGCGCAGCAAACAGGACTTTGGGTATGCATCTTCTTGCATCGCCCGGACGCTACCCAACCGAACAGTGTCTTTTGCAGCAATGGACCTTTTTCTGCCAATCGAATTTGTCCAGTGCACAATAGGTCGAAAAATGAGTCAGCTCCCAGCAGCAGATCAATTCGCTGGGGTTTATGGAATTCCGGGTCAGCCAACTCTATGCTTGACGGAATCTTCCACCGATGAATGGGAAGATCATAGTCAGGTTGTCTGCTCGAAATCGACCTCAGCACCCAGAAATCGGCGCTAAAATGATGAGCCGATACCCGCGATGACACTACTGTCGATACTTCGCTTTTCGCTACCAGACTCGACTGTCCCACCGATGTTACGGTCAAGGACTTGCTCTTGCGTTGGAGCCGCAAGGCTTGAGCCAGACTTTCTGTCATAAAATTTACCTGCGAACCGGAGTCTAACAGCGCTCGAGCGCTTTGACTCTGACCAAATCTGTCTTTCACAGTCACAAGTGCCGTTGCCAGGAGCACCTGATCGACTTCGCTAACCACGTGATTTACTTGGGCAGGATGAGCGGAAACTTGCTGCTCTGCGGCTGCGTATTTATGCAGAAGAGTATTATGTGGGCGAGAACATACCCTACACTTTGACGCAGTGCAGCTGGAAACTCTGTGTCCCGAGTACAAACAATTAATACAAAGTTGACTGGAATGAATTGAATCTTTCGTCAACTGGCAATGCTGCGAACCCCTGGCAGTTTCCAATCATATGGTTGGCACTGCAAAAATTGCATTTGGGTTCCATTTCTTTCTCGACATTCGTGCATGCAAATGACGACTTTTTTGCATATTTCATGTCGGATTTCTGCTTCATTCTGGACTTTGAACTTTCTTCAGCAGATAAGTGCTTATATCGCCTGTTCAAAGCCATAACGCAATCGGCCCATTTTGGTAATTTATTATAGTCCAGTTGCTCCTCATACTTCGATTTCGTATGAGGATCTACCTTTGACATGACGATGTGTATTAAAATCGCGTTAGCGAAATCTTCCTCATTTCCAACTGACATTAGCGAATCGAAAATTGCCGATACCGAGTCCACCATTGTTCTGATTCCGAGTGCCGTTGGTTTGGACATCGGCTCAATGTCGAACAACTGGGCGAGAGTGTCGAAGAAAATCAGACATTTGTTGTCGTATACTCGACTCAAACTCTCTAATGCCTTTGGGTAATTAGCATCAGAGACTTGGAAGGCTCTGATGGTCCCCAACGCCTCATCCGATAAGCATGAAATCAAATGATTGAATTTCTCAATATTTGATAGCGAGCGATCGGAGTCTACTAAACTGTTGAACAGACCAATAAATTGTCTATATTCTGAGTGCTTACCAGTGAACTTGGGCAACTTAAGTTTGGGTAGGTGAGAGTGGTGAGAAACTGGAGGCACGGTTTCAGAAGCCTGGTACGCACTAAGGGCAGACATATATGACGATCGAGCCAAAATGCACGTTTCCTCAAGCATTGCGCGGCTAGTATTGTCAGGATCTATCGAATCGATCTCTGACTGAAGATCCATAGCCTTCGAAATGTATGAGTTGAGGATATCTAGCCGGCATTGAATTTCAAACTTACTTGGAGTCACCATTTTATTTATGAGTGAACTCCGTTGTCTTTCGATATCGCTTTCTACTTTCTCCAATTTGACGAATAATTGACTTAAACGATCACTAAAGCAAGCTCCTGCGTCAACCAGGTCGGTTTCATTAAGATTTTTTTTTTGCGCCATATTAAAATTTTTTTTTTTTTGTTCTATTTGAATGTACAGAAGTGTACTCTTTTTATTTATTTTTATTTTTTTGTTTTTGTTTTAAAAAAGATCTATTCGAATGTACGTAAGTGTACTACCTTTTTTATTTTAAATTCAGACCTATTCGAATGCACGTAAGTGTACTGTCAATAGTCAGATGACCAGCAAACAACAAAAAAAAACTGACTACGCAGACCCTTCAAAAATTAAAAATACCAGCTACACCAAATGCAAGCGCAGGCACAAATTAAAAGCTGATAAACAACAACACGCACGTATGTATGTAACCACCAAAGCGAAAATACCAACAACAACTAAAAAGGCTTGCACTTAATTAGCATACGCATGTGTATGTATGTATGTTGCTAGTGCTTATCTATCAAACCGAAATTCGCAAGCTGTATGTATGTACAGCGACCCGCGCTTTTTCTTATGTGCAAATTTGGAAGAGAACGCGAAAGCAAAGGTCAAACAAACCACCACCGAATAACCGTCGATCAAAGCGAGTAGCGGAACGCGAGAAAACGGCAAGTGCACATATGTGTATGTATGTATGTATATGCGCGTGCCTAGCAACACAGAGGTCGAAAACCACCACCAAATTCAACGGCTGAGCGAACAGCGGAACGCAAGAGAACGGCAACTGCACATATGTATATATGTATGTATGTATGTATGTATATAGGTATGCGCGCCACATCAAATTTTGCGAATTATTAATAAATAATTAAATGAATAATGCACGAGTTAATTTCAATGTATTTATTATTGCTGTTTGCAGTTTTGCTTCGACTATTCACTACCAAATAACACAAATATTAAATCAGTGCCGAAACGAATATCACTTGTGCCAACAATTTAGGTTATTTTGGGTCTCTTTTTTTTTTTTTAAGTGCGACGGCATACAAGTATGTATGTATGTACGTGGTTACATATAACTGCACTGATTTTTATGCACTGATTCGTTTTGGCACTGTTACCTGGTCATCAGAAGAGTCGCTCATTGGCTCAATTCTGGGCATTGTTTTCAATTCCGCGCTGATATTGTTCCACCTCCAGAATCCGTCTAGATCCAGCTCGAAAAGGGCAGCTCCAAACAATCAGCACAACCGAAACCAACACACATGCACACCAAGCCTCGAAATGTCTAATAATTAGACCGACAACCGCGAAGAAAAGTCCCTGCTCGGGCGCCAATGAAAAATCGCAAATTAATGTTTAAATAAAAACACTTGTGTGTTCAGCAACGTTATAAGTTATGTTTATTGGACAGTTCGGCGCGGAGAGGCTGGCAGCGTGCGTGCGGTATATACGAATGAATAAATGTTACTGGCTTGTCGCTCGCGACATCTGCACTGCCGAATGCAATTGTGCGCTTGCATGCTAGCTTACATTATAAGTGAATTCATTTTACTTAACTCTAATACTTCATAATACTCTTAAACTAACTTAAGCTCTAATACTTCATAATACTCTTAAACTAACTTAAGCTGTGATTCAACAGTCGTTTATAAGAAAAAATAAATCGAAGTGCACCTCTGCTCCAATAAAAGTTAAAGGGAGTGGACTCATGAAGTTGAATAATACAAAGAGTAACTATATCTATTGGGAAGATCCTAGCGAGCTAGTTGAACGTGTGAGACTCTTAATATCATCACGATCAGCCGGACATAATAATCATAACAATGAGTTTACTTCTATTATAGAAGAGTTAAGGGAGGCCAATATTATATATTAAGAAAAAAATTTTATTAAAAATTATTTATATAAAGCATATTCTATACTAAATTGTTGTTATTCAGTCACCATCCTTCTATGATCCTTCGTTATAATTTTTTTTATAATAATATAAATTATGAGCATAATATGGAAAAAACTGGCTAAAATAACTCGAATCTTGGCTATTAAAAAGTATACTTCGACCAAAATTCTAATCAAAGATAAAATCATACGTTTCAGAACTACAACATATGAATGTTAATACTAATCATGGAAAAATTTACACGATCTTCTAACTCTGCTAGCGAATCTTCATATAAAAGTAATCAAACTGATGCTTTCATTATAAAGTATTTTGAAAATTCAATAAAAGAGCTGCAAACTAATGTTGAACAACGCATAGAACGTGAAAGAAATGTATTTGAGAACATGTTTAATGTTTTAACTAGTAAATATGAAAATCTATTAGCAAAACAAGAAATTCCCTTAAAGCTACATTTTGAAAATGAATTGAAAAATGCTATTGAACAATTTAACACCATAAATGGTGATTTTGGGTCAAGACTCCGTAAGAGTGAAACACATTATGAACAAATTAAATTTAAATTACTTAATGATAAACAAGTAAGAAAAGTACAGTCGAACGAGCCCGACCGTATAATACTCTCTGCTTTTATTCCCAATTATAATATCAAAATCAGTATCCGGATATTACAATAGATAGTTCTTGTATTAGAACACGTTACAACAAAAAAGACAATTTATAATCGAACATATATATGTTTGTCTGTATGCACATACAAATTCGTTTGACGTATACAAACATATAACGTCAAACGAATTTTTATGTGCATACAGACAAACATATGTATGTTCGATTATAAATTGTCTTTTTTGTTGTAACGTGTTCTAATACATGTATATATGTGTGTATGTATACTATTGCCGCCACACATGCATCAAAAGAGTTCGAATATATGCTTGTGTTCTAGCATGAACATATTAAATAATAAAACTAAGACAACGCAGCGATTATTTTAAGATACACTTGAAAACCAAAAATATATAATCTAAGAATATATTTGTTTAGCTATGCTTGAGACCCGTTTCCATGCTTGCAAACGAAGCCTAAGATAAACATACATCTTAATATAAACCGCGCTCTATCCTATGCGTGGGGTACAAAACCCAAATCTTAGAGGAGAGCTGTGCTCCGATGTAAAATTGTAGCTATTTAAGACCTAGGATTTTAAGAAATAAAGTTAGTTCAATTTTTGTGCTCAACCAACCAAGTCTTGATGTCCATTTATTCATTGGTCCTTCGAGCATTCTGTTGTTTTGCCCCACCAGTGGTAAGAGACACAGAATTTTAAACCAGCACCTAATAATGAAATACTTAAGGCTGCAAAATAAATTGTTCTGTTGCTATCCTCCACCAGTGATAAGAAGCACAGAACTGATTGCTCTAGTTCTCGTTATGAGGCAGAGGTAAAAAACATCCGAGAGGATTAATAAAATTGTTTTTAACTCCAGCGCTCTAAAGTAATAGAGGCAGAAAAAATAATTAAAAAAGTGTTTGTTCGTGTTCAAAGAAGAAAATCGTCGGGCAAAAGTTATAGCGTTTCCGAGGCTAACATCGGAAAGTGAAAACGAAAATAAGAAACGATTCAGGCAGCTAAGGAGCAAGAAGAATCAACGGTCGGCTCTGTAGTGGATTTTTAACCCCAACAGCGTCAACATCAGCGTCAGCATCAGAGGCAGCAGCAGCATCAGCGTCAACATCAGCAGCAGCGTGAGCAGCAGAGTCATCGGCAGCAGCATCAGCTTCATCATAACAACAGATAAGTGCACGAAACTCTATTTTAATTAAAATTTAAAAAAGGGATAAACGCTAAAAAAAACACCACTTTCATGGATTTATTGTAGCGAAACGGTTTAACGGTTTTATTAAAAGTTACTGCGTATTATAAATTACCATTTCAAGAATATTTGATAAAATTTGCATGTAAAAATATTGTAAAATGAGCGAATGAGAGCACATTTACGTGGGCGTCTTTTCAAAAATTCATTTTGAAAAGACAGGAAATATCAGCGTAGAATCATCCGATATCAAATAACCGAATAATTTAGTTAAAGTATGCATTAAACTTCCCCCCAACGGTAATTTTGACGATTTATTTTCATTTTCAGCCATTTGGTAGTCTTTTTAAGTAAAAAGTGACCTTTTTCGAACAAATTCCGCCATTTTGTAGGTGTAAAACCACCTTAATATAAAACAAGTAAGAAAGGCTACAGTCGAGCGCGCCGACTGTAAAAGACCCCGTACTCTCCTTGTATTCGAAATTAATATTTGAATACGACTGTAATTTAAAATTTAAGTTTTAAAATTAAATTGAAAAAAAAAATTTGAATCAGTCACTGATGGGATTCGAACCCGCGCTTACTGACGCAAGTTCCACATCAAGCTGCACCCCTACTAGTTACACAACACCATTCATTTGGCAGAAATTTGATTATTTTCATTTACATATAATAATGTAGTTATTTAAAAAATAAAAAAATAACTAAATTTCTGGGTCTATGCCGGGTTCGAACCGCAGACCATTTGGCTGTTGCACCAGTTAAAATTCTTTATTTACATTTTTGTTTGAAATTTAAAAAAGTAAATTCCACTGTCGGGAATTTACATGTCGGGAATTTACATTTACATGTAATAATGTTATTATATAAGAAGCACAAAAAACAAAATTTTATTTCTGAGTCTGCGCCGGGTTCGAACCGCAGACCATTGGCTGTTGCACCAGTTAAAATTCTTTATTTACATTTTTGTTTAAATTTAAAAAAGTAAATTCCACTGTCGGGAATTGAACCTGCGAACTTATACTCAACTTGCAGAACACGCCGAAACACTACTAATTGCACCAACCCTTTCTTATGAAACGGTTCCGATTATTTTCATTAAGATATAATAGTGCTAAATAATAAAATAAAAAAAAAAATAAAAAAAAAAAAATTTAATTTCTGAGTCCGTGAGGGGGTTCGAACCGCAGGTCTTGTGTTTACAAAGAAGTGCGTTGCCCACCCGGACCACGCTCTCTTTGCAAACTATTGCGGCTAATGTATATATACACATATAGTTATCTCTTTTGTTTTAACCACATGCATTCACAACGCGCTTCATGGGCAACTTTGTTGTTTAATTGCTCAGTTGTTTATAGTTGGATTTTTATGCAATTTCAATGCCTACGCACTTTCAAAAAAAAGTTTCGAGAAAACCGCGTTTAAAGTTTGTAACGGACTACGCGACTTGGGCGGCTCGGCTTTATGCTCTATATCTTAAAAAGTATTGCTCGGATTGACTTAAAATATTAACACGGTATTTTTGAAGTGTTCTACTACAATAATATGCAAAAAAAAAATATTTTTTTATCCCTTACCCCCCTTTAAGAGGTGAAGCCAGGAGCATGGTATCACATGGCTCAGTAAATAACTATGATGTCGTGTGCGAACTGTTAGCCAAACGGTTCGAAAACAAAAGAAAAATTTTTCAAGATCAATTAAATAGGTTAATCGATTTATCTATGTTAAATATTGAATCTGAAAAACAAATAAAAAATTTTATTGATGCTTGCAATGAGGCTATGCATATCATAAAATTAAAAGCAAATCTGTCTAATGAAGTAGACAGTATCTTTGCACATATTATTTTGCTCAAATTTAATAAAGAGACACTACAACTCTACGAATCTTACGTCAGAAAGACAAAAGAGATTCAAGAGTTAGCAGATGTTAAAGAATTTTTGGAACAGCGATATGGTTCCATTAGTTCATTAAAAAATGATGAAAAGAAAAATTCTAATGTTCAGCAAATTAGAATTGAAAACTGCCCGAATTGTAAGAAACCTGGACATCATGCTGTGCAGTTCTACAAATTCAAAGCCATGAGTCCAGTAGAGAGAATCGACGCATTAAAGAAAGTACAGTTATGCATAAGGTGCTTAAAATTCTCAAGGAATAAAAAATGCTCTTGCGAAATATTATGTACTTTCTGCAGGAAATCACACAATACAATGTTGCACATTTCTAACGAGAAAGTGAACACTTGTGTTGCTGAAAAACAAGCACTATTAGCTACTGCAATAGTGAAAGCTAAAACGAATAATGGTAGTTTTGATAGATAGTGGATTGCAATGCAGGATTATTTCTGAAGGGATAAACGCTAAAAAAAACACCACTTCATGGATTTATTGTAGCGAAACGGTTTAACGGTTTTATTAAAAGTTACTGCGTATTATAAATTACCATTTCAAGAATATTTGATAAAACTTGCTTGTAAAAATATTGCAAAATGAGCGAATGAGAGCACATTTACGTGGGCGTCGTTTCAAAAATTCATTTTGCGGTAGGCAGCATATATCAGCGTATAGAATCATCCGATATCAAAAAAATAAAGTTTGCTCGATATTTGATAATTAAGCAACAGCAGATAATTCATTTTTAAGCAGAAATAAAATCCATAGCTCAGAAAAGAGATATAGAAACAAAAAGATATTAAGCTTGAACCCGTTTTAGATGAAAATGGGTTAAGAGTGGGTTGCAGATTAAGAAACTCTAATGCATGTTTTCATGTAAAACATCCCTTAATTTTAAACAAAAGTCACTTTGCAGAATTGATAATAAACAAGTAATCAAAGTACAGTCGAACACGACCGACCGTATAATACTCTCTGCTTTTGTTCCAAACTATTTTCTTTATTGTTTATGGTCGGTTTGATATAATTACTCTTCAAACACATTTTAAATAACAATACTGTACGATAAGAAAAAATGCCCTTAAAATGACATGCAAATTTGAAAAGTTGTATTATTTTTAATGGAAAAGGGGGGCGTGGCAGTCCAAAATTTTAAATGGAAATGCATTTATGCTGTCTCTGGGAACCGGCGTACCAAAATTGGCACTCCTAAGTGTCGTACTTACTGAGATATTCGCTTTAAACATCTATTTTTTCCGAGATGTGTCTAGTTTTTTGCTCATTGTGGGCGAATGGGGCGTGGCATCGAAAAAAAAAGATTCTTGTATTGACTGACTTAATATCGAGTCGATAGAGACCAAATTCGAACTTGTAGCCCTTACCATCTCTGAAATCTGTGTGTTCATACGGACGGACAGACGGTCAGACGGACAGACGGACATGGCTATATCGACTCGGCTTGTCATGCTAATCAAGAATATATATACTTTATGTTGTCTGCCACGCCTCCTTCTGCCTGTTACATACATTTGCACAAACCCAATATACTCTTACTCTACCCATTTCTTAATACTGGAGTAGATTACGCTGGGCCTTAACACATAAAATGTTCTAAAAACAGGGGAATTAAGTCGTATAAAGGGTACATTGCTGTTTTTGTATGTATGGCAACCAAAGCTATACATCTGGAAGTTGTAAGTGTTCTTACAACAGATGCATTTTTAGCTGCCTTAAAAAGATTTATAGCAAGGAGAGGAAAATGTTCAAATATTTACTCTATTATGGATAATGAAAAAGTCGCTCCAATTTTAGAAAGTGAGGGGATTAGTTGGCACTTTATCCCGCCGGCAGGACCACATTTCGGTGGTATATGGGAGGCGGGAGTTAAATCGGTAAAATATCATTTAAAAAGAAAAATTGGTGATACGACTTTAACTTATGAAGAATTTGCAACTCTCTTATGTCAAATTGAAGGGGTGTTAAATTCTCGTCCCTTATACACAAGTGGTGAAGATTTTGAAGATATGGAAAAATTAACACCTGGACATTTTCTGATCGGTAGGCCTAATTTGGAAGCAGTAGAGTCTACAAACGAGAAAATTAATAATTTAGATAGATGGAAATTAATCAAAAGGATTAAAAATGAATTTTGGTTAAAATGGAAAGAAGATTATTTACATACCTTGAGACAAAGGAATAAGTGGAGACGTGAAAATAAAAATATGGAAAAAGGCCAAATATTTTTAATTAAATCAGAAAACTGTCATCCAGCCAGATGGCCCATAGGGAAAATCAAGGAAGGTAACAAAGGCGCGGATAAAAAAGTTAGAGTAGCGAAGATAAAAGTACAAGAAGGAGTAGTAACGCGTCCTATTAGCAAAATATGTCCTCTTATTGGGATCCAAGAGTCAGGAGAAGACTCTAAGAATAAACAAAATTCAACTAGAGGAGGTACGTTTTAAAAAATTGGGTTATACTTATCCATGATAATCTTAATGCTGATTTGTCAAATGTCCAATGCGGTGCCAATCAAGACCGAAATAAAGAAATGGACAGTTGGAAAAAGTCAACAGTACAACATCAATATACTTAGATCCGATGGGTGATATAGAGGTAATAACGTCTTTATTGGATTTAGTAGTATTTTATGACATGGACACCTACTTCGTTATGATAGAGAAAGGAAAAGAAATAATAATAAAGATGAGATTGATTTGTAGAAAATTGCATGATTTCGAGGATCAATGTAATTTAGTCCTGAATAACATGCAAAGGCAAATTGATGACCCAGAAGAAAACAACAGCCTTTTTATGACGCAGAAAACACCAAGACAGAAAAGATCACCCTTAGATTTTGTCGGATCCATATACCATATGATTTTTGGGCTCATGGATGCCGACGATAGAAATCAGATGGAAGAAAATATGATAGTGTTATTAGAGAATCAACATAACATCCACAATCTAGCCAAAAAACAAGCTTCAGTTATTGATTCCACAGAAAACATCCTTAAACAAACAATAGATGAAATAAACAAAAAAAATTTTACAGTATGAATGTACGAGTGGACAATATGACCGAGCTTCTTAAAGAAATCTATTTTGTATATAAAGAATCGATAAAGTTCTTTATGATTACAAAACAGTTGAACTTATTGATTGACGAATGTGAAATGATCCAAGCTGGAATAATCAGCTTACTTACTGACGTCAATCATGGGAAATTGAACACTAATATATTAAAACCAAATCAACTAAAAAAGGAAATGAATTACATAAAAGACAAAATACCTGATACCCTTGTTCTACACGGAAAAAGAACTGGTACCGAACTTAAGGAAATTTATACTTTTTTAACTGCAAAACGGTTGTATTTAGACAAAAAAATAATGATAAACGCAAAATTACCGTTATTTAATCGACAGTCATCCCAGGTATTCAAAATTATTCCCTTACCAATAAAAAACCAACAGGGAGTAATAATTGCCGATCTTAAGTTTCCTTACATAATATATAACTTTGCAATCGATTCGTATCATTTAATGTCAGAAGCAGCGCTGAACAAATGTAAGCACTGTCAACAAAATAATCGAATTTGCGAAGGAAACTGGCCATGGAATAATGCAAATGATGACTCTTGCGAGGTCTCACCTTTTAAGCCGAATAGATTATCTAATTGTTTTTATAAAATGATATCCACTTCTTCAAACTATTGGGTTGAATTAAATAGGAAAGGTAGTTGGCTCTTCAAAGTACCAACCAGCACAAGAGCAAATATTCAGTGTAGCCATACACATCAGGAAATTATTGAATTACCAGAACAAGGTATATTAACGATTAAGTCAGATTGTACGGCAAGAACCGACAACAAAATCTTAGTAGCAAACTGTGTCATTCACTCAGAAAGTTACGAAAAATTGTCACCTTATTATATAAGTAATATGAGTGAAATACCTAAAATTATATGGGATCCATTAAGATCACCAGTCATTAACCATACAGTAGATATAGATCAATTGAATGAGCTAAATGACATTAAAAATCATCATTTTGAATTAAAAAACCTTAATTTTCATCATGTATCCGGTCACCTTTCGTTAGGAATCTGTTTGATAATATTGTTAGTCATAATTATATATATAATAAGAAAAATAAATGTAACAAGAAGACTACAAACTATAACGTTTCCTCACCGATAAGACAACAACTGAAATGTTAACACTAAGTCATTGTTCTTAAATTACCACGCTTTTTGTGGCCCTTGGCAGAATGTTTAAGCATGAACATATTAAATATTAAAAGTAAGACAACGCAACGATTATTTTAAGATACACTTGAAAACCAAAAATATATAGTCTAAGAATATATTTGTGTATCTATGCCTGAGACCCGTTTCCATGCTTGCAAACGAAGCCTAAGATAAACATACATCTAAATATAAACCGCGCTCTATCCTATGCGTGGGGTACAAAACCCAAATCTTAGAGGAGAGCTGTGCTCCGATGTAAAATTGTAGCCATATAAGACCTAGGATTCTAAGAAATAAAGTTAGTTCAATTTTTGTGCTCAACCAACCAAGTCTTGATGTCCATTTATTCAGCTTGTATGTTTCTGTCGCGCTCGCACTCATGCATTGACTTCAATATTAACTTTATAATCGGTTGCTCTGTTGTTTATTGTTGGATTTTTATGCAACTTTTAGGATACTTTTATATGATTTGTATTTAAAGGAATTATAAATAACAATACTGTACGATAAGAAGAAACGGCATGCAAGTTTAAAAAGTTTTTTTTTTTTCCTACGGAAAAGGGAGGCGTGCAATGCATTTATACTGTCTCCAGGAACCTGCATACCAAAATTGGTGTTCCTAAGTGCCATAGTTAGATAGAGATATTCGCTTTAAACATCTATTTTTTCCGAGGTAAGTCTAGTTTTTTGCTGATTGTGGGCGAATGGGGCGTGGCATCAAAAAAAAAAGATTCTTGTATTGAATGAATAAATATCGCGTCGACTGAGACCAAACTCGAATTTGTAGCTCTTACCATCCCTGAAATCTGTTTGTTCATACGGACGGACAGACAGACGGACATGGCTATATCGACTCGGCTTGTGACGCTGATCAAGAATATATATACCTTATGGGGTCTGCCAAGCCTCCTTCTGCCTGTTACATACATTTGCACAAACCCCATATACTCTTGCAGAGAGTATAAAAAGTGGTTATGAAATATTAAAAAAAAAAAAAATATTGCAAACAATGAGTAAGAGAGATATTGTTAATGAGATACATCAACAAGCGCGTAAACATTTTCCACGAGGCCATGTTGTTATGAAAGGTATAGACGATCTATGGCAAGCTGACTTGGTTGAAATGAGTTTCCACTCTCAATCAAATAATGGATATAAATTTCTACTTACAATCATTGATACATTTTCAAAATTCGCTTGGGCTGTCGCTATAAAATATAAAAGTGAAAAAGAAGTAACAACTGAGATCGAAGGAGTTTTTTAATTGGGACGTATCCCGAAAAACCTGCAGACTGACGATGGAAAAGAGTTTTTCAACTCAAAATTTCAAGCCCTGATGAAATTAAAAAATATTAACCATTATTCAACGTAAAGTGTATTGAAGGCATCAATTGTTGAGCGTTACAATCGAACTCTTAAAAACATGACGTGGAAGGAGTTTAGCATTAATGGTTCTTACAAGAGGATTGAATTATATGGAGAGTTGGTTGACAAATATAATAATTCAATTCATAGGACTATTAACATGAGTCCTGTTCAAGTCAACAAGGCAAACGAGCGAAGTCTGTTAAATACAGTTTATAATAATGATATAAAAAAATATTTGAAAAACCCACGTTTAACGTTGGTGACAATGTACGCATAAGTAAATATAAGCATGTATTTGAGAAAGGCTATACACCCAACTGGCTACCGAAATATTTAGAATCAGACAAGTACAAAACACACAACCAAGAATATATTTATTAGAAGACTATCTTTTTATAAAGAGGAATTGAGAAAAACCAAGTATCCAAGCAGATACCTCGTAGAGAAAATTATGAGGAGAAAAGGGTGTAAGGTATTAGTAAAGGGGCTTGGTTTCTCAAGTGAGCACAATAATTGGATTGATAAGGATGATGTTTTATGAGTTCAAATAAAAGAAACTACAAACATTATATTGTAATCGGTCCATCTAATACCATCAAAATGACACTATCGTTGACGTTTAGCGGTAATTCCTCAATATTTGTAGCACATTATTTCCCACCCATTGTAATATCAAAGGAATATGAATGTGCTTTAGTGAATTTTCATTCATATAATTCTATAGCAAATGTTAATGCAAGTAATAATCGTTTTTATTATGATAATAAAGTAATTTAAATTCCAACTGGAGCATATGAATTTACAGATATAATTAACATAATAAGCGCAGAATTCGCCAGAAAAGGAAATAATATTGGGGATTTGATAATTGAGGCAAACAATAATATGCTTCAGACATCACTTTTATCTAAAAAACACTTTGAAAAGGAGAATAATATTGGTTCACTTTTTGGTTTTAAATCTGCAATTTATCGAAAAAATGTAGTTCATATTTCTGAGCTACCTGTAAAAATTACTAAAGTAAACAAGTAAGAAAGGCAACAGTCGAGCGCGCCGACTGTAAAAGACCCCGTACTCTCCTTGTATTCGAAATTAATATTTGAATACGGCTGTAATTTAAAATTTAAGTTTTAAATTAAATTAAAAAAAAAATTTGAATCAGTCACTGATGGGATTCGAACCCGCGCTTACTGACGCAAGTTCCATACCATGCTGCAACCCTACTAGTTACACCACACCATTAGATTATTTTTATTTATATATAATAATGTAGTTATTTAAAAAATAAAAAAATAATTAAATTTCTGGGTCTGTGCCTGGTTTGAACAGCTGGCTGTTGCACCAGTTAAAATTCTTCATTTATATTTTTGTTTGAAATTTAAAAAAGTATATTAATAAACTCCACTGTCGGGAATTAAACCTGCGAACTTATACGCAAGTTGCATAACACGCCGCAACCCTATCAGTCGCACCACGCCCCACATTATACGGAGATCCGATTATTTTCATTTACATGTAATAATATTATTATATAAGAAGCAAAAAAAAAACAAAATTTTAATTGAGTCTGTGCAGGGTTCGAACCGCAGACCATTGGTTTAGAAACAAACGACTAACCGCAACCCAACCCTGTTGCACCAGTTAATATTGTATATTTACATTTTTAGACCCCGTACTCTTAAAAAGAGTATAGGGGTCTATTAGGTTTGTCAGAAGCCAAATGTGCGTAACAGGCAGAAGGAAGCTTTTCCGACCCTATAAAGTATATATATTCTTGATCAGCATCAACCGCCGAGTCGATATAGCAATGTCCGTCTGTCCGTCTGTCCGTCTGTCCGTCTGTCTGTCTGTCTGTCTGTCCGTCCGTCTGTATGAACACCTGGATCTTTTAAACTACAAGAGCTAGAGACACCAAATTTTTTAATGAAAGTTCGTCTATGATGTACGCAGATCAAGTTTATTTCAAATCGGCGCCACGCCCCCCACCGCCCCCGCAATAAGCAAAAAACTAGACACACCTCGGAAAAAATTGATGTTTTCTGCGAATATCTTTGTAACTATAGCACTTAGGAACACCAATTCTGGTACGCAGGTTCCTAGAGACAACACAAATGCGACGTCATTCAAAATTTTGGTCTGCCACGCCCCCTCTTTCCACAAGAACTAAGCAAATTTTCCAAACTTATATGCCGTTTTTAAAGCATTTGGTAATGTAGTACGGTATTGTAGTTCAAAATTTGTTTAAAGACAAATTATATCAAACTAACCTAAAAGTTGCATAAAAATCCAACTATAAACAACTGAGCAATTAGACAACAAAGTAGCCCATGAAGCGCGTAATGAATGTAGTGGTGCAACTAGTAGGGCAGCATGATATGGAACTTGCGTCAGTAAGCGCGGGTTCAAATCCCATCAGTGACTGATTTAAAATTTTTTTTTTAATTTAATTTTAAAACTTAAATTTTAAATTACAGTCGTATTCAAATATTAATTTCGAATACAAGGAGAGTACGGGGTCTTTTACAGTCGGCGTGCTCGACTGTAGCCTTTCTTACTTGTTTATTTTGAAATTTAAAAAAGTATATTAGAAAATTTCAATGTCGGGAATTGCGAACTTATACTCAACTTGCAGAACACGCCGCAACACTACTAATTGCACCACCACCTCCTTGTGAGACGGCTACGATTATTTTCATTAAGATACAATAGTGGTAAATAAATAAAAAAAAAACAAGTAAGAAAGGCTACAGTCGAGACCCCGTACTCTCCTTGTATTCGAAATTAATATTTTAATGCGATATAATTTAAAATTTAAGTTTTAAAATAAAATAAAAAAAAAATTTTTAAATCAAGCCAATTATGGGATTCGAACCCGCGCTAACTGACGCAATTTCCATAATACGCTGCAACCCTACTAATCACATCACACCATTCATTTTGCCCAAATACGATTATTTTTATTTATATATATTAATGTAGTTATATATACAAAAAAAAAAAAATAAAATAAATAAATGGGTTCGTTCCGGATTTGGTTTAGAAAGAAATACCACCTTCACCTAGGCCACACTCCGTTAGGTAACTGTCTTGACTAATATAAGTGAACATAGAGTTATCTATTTACTTTCAACCACGTGCACATAAATTACATTTATTCAATTTTACAAAGTAAACGCCAAACGACTAACCGTAACCCTACACTGTTGCACCAGTTAATATTGTATTTACATTTTTCTTTAAAATTTAAAAAAGTGCAAGAAAAAATAAAAAAAATTTAATTTCCGAGTCTGTGCCGAGGTTCGAACCGCAGGTCTTGTGTTTACATACAAGGAGTCTCTACTACCTGGCCCACGCTTCCTTTGCAAGCTTCTGCGGCTAATGTATATATAAACATAGTGTTATTTCTTTTCTTTCAACCACGTGCATTCACAACGCGCTTCAATTGATAATTTGTTACCTAATTGCTTAGTTGTTTATAGTTGGATTTTTATGCAACTTTCAGGGTAGTTTGATATAATTAGTCTTTAAACAAATTTTTTAATTACAATACTGTAATATATTAGCAAATGCTTTAAAAAGGCATGTAAATTTTGAAAAGTTTTTTAGTTCTTGTGGGAAAAGGGGGCGTGGCAGACCAAAACTTTTAATGACGTTTTATTTGTGCTGTTTCTAGGAACCTGCGTACCAGAATTGGTGTTCCTAAGTGCTGTAGTTACGGAGATATTCGCCGAAAGCATCAATTTTTTCCGAGGTGTGTCCAGTTTTTTGCTTATTGCGGGGGCGGTGGGGGGCGTGGCGCAGATTTGAAATAAACTTGCTCTGCTCGCGAAAGTTACTGAATTTTTATTACAAATTTGGTGGTTCTAGCTCTTGTAGTTTAAAAGATCCAGGTGTTCATACAGACGGACGTACAGACGGACATTGCTATATCGACTCGGCTGTTGATGCTGATCAAGAATATATATACTTTATGGGGTCGGAAAAGCTTCTTTCTGCCTGTTACGCACATTTGGCTTCTGACAAACCTAATAGACCCCTATACTCTTTTTAAGATTACGGGTTCTAATGATGTAAGAATCGAATGTAGTGTTGTGAAATCATCCCATATAATTTCGCTCTTGCTGACGGTCTTTTCTAAGTCTTTTCCAGTTTTCCTCGTTTATACCCTCAATTTTATTTGATGTTTTCCGGCTATTTCCCTTAGTAACATTGTGTGATACACCGGTTGTGTTAAAACATTGTTTTAATAAATTACAAAGCCAATTTTAAACAATTTGTGACTATAAGCAACAACAATTCCACAGCCAAACTTTCTGTTTACTTATCTCTGCACTTGTTTGTCGCTGTGAAATTGTTCTTGTAATTTTACGCCGTTGCTTGCGCTAACATTTTGTTTGTGTACAATTTATCTCTATCTTCGTGCTCTCTTCTTTACTTACGCTTACGACGCGCTCTCATCTGTTCTAACGCGCTCTTTTATCTAATTTTTGGTGCTGGCCGGTAATTCCGTTTTTCCTTTTTCGGTCGCCGCGTCTGCGCATAAATTGTTTTTGTGCATTAAATTTGTTTTTGTCGTAAGTAAACATCAGTAGCTTGCACATTAACCCTAGTTTGCCTACGTATTTTAACTATTTTCTCAATCTGTAACTTCTGCTTATACTCTTTAATTATATTCTTTTTTTTTTATTAATACTCATCGAAACCCAAAATGTATGTCTACTATAACACCAGTTGCCAGGTTCGAACAAACGTTAAGGTGGGTTTCGTTTGCTGCTGGCTGTGTGAAAATGTTTCACATGAAAAATGTGCAGGCTCAACGGCCGAATTATTGACCTGATTGAGTCTAAGTCAGGTTTAAAGTGGACATGTGAAGCTTGCAGGGATGTCGAAAGAGACATGATGAGCTTCATGAGACATACTAAGAGAGGCTTTGCGGACCTATACGGCAGTCTGTCCGATAGTTTCGCAGCATTGGATAAGGAGTTTAAGGACTTAAAATTCTTAAACGATTCTCCAAAGCGTAAAAAGGCCAATTTTAGATTGTCGATTGGGCCTAATGAACTTTCAGTCCCTCCTCACATACCAACTTTGTCCGCACCTTCTCTAATCAATTTTTCATCCCCATCTCCGAATATAATCGTTAGTAGTGATGACAACTTTATTTTACCCGCAGAAGTTGTCGCTACGAACCCCGACGCAGTAATTTCAGATTAGTCAATTGTCAATACTGTTGCAGTTGGCGAATCAATTAATGAGTCTGCTGCTGACACTGCTGTTGCCTCTTCGGAAGTAATTACAGTGTCAGATGAAAAGACTCTTATAGGTGTTCCACCAAAAAAACAAATATTTGTTTCCAGGCTTGCCCCTGATACTAAATCAGATGATGTCAAGGCCTTCATTCAGGCCAAATCAGAAGCCAACATTACGGTGGAAAAATTTAAGTTCTCATACCATCGGGAAATTTCTTCATTTAAAGTAAGTGTTCCAGCCAGTAAAGAATTTTGGCCGGACCATTTAATAATAAAAGAGTATACGGCGAAGAAAAGAAATCGAACTCCGATTTCATTGCCTCCTAATCCTGTCCCGGCCTCTGATGCCGGAAAAAACTAGCTTCCTCCCTCTCATTAGCCTATCAAAATGTGAGAGATATTTGTAGTAAAATTAGTAATCTTTATCTAAAAAGTCTATCATTTCCGTTTCATGTCGTGGCCTTTTCTGAAACATGGTTAAAGCCAGATATTCCTAACTCTGAAATTCTTTCCAATAAATTCTCTATCTATAAAAAAGATCGTACACCTCGCCGCGGAGGCTGTGTACTTATTGCCGTCGATGTTAACTTATCCTCAGAAGAGGTTATAATCGATGGCTCTATTGATATTGAATTTGTTGCTGTTAGATTGTTGCTAAATAACATTAGTATTTTCATCACTTGCTCCTATATTCCTCCTTCTTCTGACTATTCCCTTTATTTATTACACTTCTCTGCTATTGTAGTTCTCGGCAATTTCAATATTGCAGGGACTACATGGACTTCATATCCTGAGTCAGCCGTGTTGACCCCTACGACTCAGCATGATTTTCTTGATGAGTTGTTTGGTATTTCATTGATTTTTTTTTCGATCTTATTTTTAAATGTACTGTTTTCCCAGACTGACTGGTCCCGACAGTTCATGTGTAGTGAAATGGTTAGTGCAATCACAACTTTTTATAATATTTTAAATTCTTTACTTGATGTCTGTGTTCCGCTTTGTGTTCCAAATAGGTCAAACAGCCTGTTTGGTTTACCCGCGAGTTAACTTTGCGTAAAAATAGAAAGTCGCGATTCTATAAAAGATTCAAGGAAACTGGCTCTTCCTTGTATCTCTCTCGCTGTCTGATTGCTCGATCTCAGATCAGGCTATCGCCGACTTATAGTATGCACGAGTATAAATCTGATTCACCTTTCCCTTATCATTTAATTCCGTTCAATTTTAATTTTACACCGGTCATCACCGAAAGTTCGCTTTTACGTAATTTAAAGAATATTAAACCTATTTTTTCACCAGGACCAGACGGAGTCCCGGGTTGCGTGCTGACAAACTGTGCAGACGGCCTTTTTAAGCCCCTGTATAAATTATTTTCTTTGTCCGTTGCATCATGTTGTTTCCCTGATGTTTGGAAATCATCTGATATTATTCCTCTTCACAAAAAAGGAAACAAAAGCAATGTCTGCAACTATAGAGGTATTTCCAAGTTGTCTGCTATTCCCAAGGTTTTTGAGAAATTAATAACTTCTCAATTGCAACATTTCTGTAGATCCATGATTTCACCCTTCCAGCATGGGTTTGTGAAATATAGATTCACTCCCACTAACCTGTTAGAATTTACATCATTCACACTGCAGGGTTATGATAAAAAGTTGCAAACTGACGTCATTTACACCGATTTTAGTAAAGCTTTTGACTCCGTTAACCACAAACTTTTAATACATAAACTTAATCTTTTGGGCTTTCCTATAATTTTATTCTTTGGATTTCGAATTACCGAATAATTAATTAATTTCTAGAACACAACAGGTTTTTTTTTAAGATTCATTATCGAAATTTGTTCAGGTTACTTCAGGCGTTCCGCAAGGAAGCCATCTTGGTCCTTTGCTATTTATATTGTGCATTAATGATCTGCCATCTGCAGTCAGTCACTCTCGGGTGCTAATGTATGCCGTCGACGTTAAACTTTGGGTCTCGGCTAATGAGTCTCTTCTTGGAACCAGATTACAATCTGATCTTTACAGTTTTCAAACCTGGTGTCAGACCAATTTATTAAATCTTAACTATAGTAAGTGTAACGTAATGTCCTTCAGTAGGCGACTCCCCTTTTTAAACAATTACATTTTGAATGGCAATTCTCTTCAAAGAATTGAGTCGGTCACTGATTTGGGTATCCTTATGGATCCAAAGCTTAAGTTTGATAAGCATGTTTTATCAATTACTAATCGTGCTTTTGGCGTCCTGGGCTTTATAAAGCGCTGGTCGACAGAATTTAACGATCCCTATATAACAAAAACACTCTATACTTCCTTGGTACGTCCTATTCTTGAATATGGATCTTGTATTTGGTCTCTTCAATATAGGATTCATCAAGATAGAATAGAATCTGTACAAAAACAATTCCTTCTTTTTGCCCTAAGGGCCCTTAACTGGAACCCTTATATACGCTTGCCATCCTACCATAGTAGACTTTTACTAATAAATCTTCCTTCTTTGTCTAATCAACGGTGAAATTGACCCTTCTGAATTAATTAGCCAATATGTTTCGCTGTTCCGATCAGACCCACTAGAAACTTTCTTCCCCTCTCTCTTCAACCTTGTACTACTAACTTTACTTTACATAACCCTTTCCGGGTATTGTGTAGTAACTACAACAAAACTATCTCGAGTTGTAGGTAGTTCTACTTCAATCCCTTTAATTAGAACTTCTCTTCTCCGTCACCTATCTAGATCTTAATTAATATAGCTTAAACTATTATATTATGTGTATTGTATTGTATTTTTATATATTGTAATTCGTTTTTGACAAAAATAAACTCGTTTCGCGTTTTTCGTAGCCGTACGTTACGCGGTGTGCCCTCGGCCGGTTGGGCGGGAGGTGGCTGCATTGTCTGCAGGGTTCCGTGCGCTAACAAGCACGTTGCTTGATGTTGCTGGACCACTTGAATGTACTGTCTCGTTAGTACATCAACGTCCATGGTGTTCGTTCGGAAGATGTTGACAGTTTGAAATTTCTATAGAAATGATGTTCGTGCGATCACTAGAATCCATTGTCGAACATATTCGCACGAACACTCGTAAGATAGAAACGTTTCTATTTTTCGTCGAACAAGGTCGGCGAACAAAATGTTCGTACGAACACCTCTATCCACATTCAAATTTTTGACGAACACAACATGTTCGTGTAACAAATTCGTGTGTGGATAGCCCCCTTTAAGGGCCCTTAGGGCAAAAAGAAGGAATTGTTTTTGTACAGATTCTATTCTATCTTGATGAATCCTATATTGAAGAGACCAAATACAAGATCCATATTCAAGAATAGGACGTACCAAGGAAGTATAGAGTGTTTTTGTTATATAGGGATCGTTAAATTCTGTCGACCAGCGCTTTATAAAGCCCAGGACGCCAAAAGCACGATTAGTAATTGATAAAACATGCTTATCAAACTTAAGCTTTGGATCCATAAGGATACCCAAATCAGTGACCGACTCAATTCTTTGAAGAGAATTGCCATTCAAAATGTAATTGTTTAAAAAGGGGAGTCGCCTACTGAAGGACATTACGTTACACTTACTATAGTTAAGATTTAATAAATTGGTCTCACACCAGGTTTGAAAACTGTAAAGATCAGATTGTAATCTGGTTCCAAGAAGAGACTCATTATTTATTATTTATTTATTGACGCAGACTAAAAGCAGTCGCGAGTATTAATCAATTAAAAAAAGTATCTAAAAATTAAGCTTTTATTAATGACTTTAATTAAAGTATCAATATTTATTAAAACTGAAAGGAAAAAGTAAATTAGTTATTGAATAAAATTAATTTAATTAATGAATTAATCTGGGAATAAAAATTAAAAAAGAAAAAGAAAAATGATCCAACATTTGTTGCAAAGGGTTGGGGAAAACCCAGTAAAACCCAACCAGATCAATTAAACTTTATGACAAAATTATCACGAAAGATCTCTGATTTAAAGGGACGCAGATATGCAAGACTTACTGCCCCAGAAAATCAGAGATTTAACGGAGTATGCTGTAAAGTGAAGCTTTAAGATTGGAAAGAGAGAGAGATGTATCAATTATTCTATAGTATTCATTATAATTAACGCATAATACCCGAAAACGGTTGTGCAACGCGTAATCAGTGGTGCATGTAGGAAGAAATAAAGGGATGTAGTACCTAGAGGTCCTAATAGGGATATTAAAATTAAGACGTTCTAAAAGGTGTGGGGAACAAATATCACCGATTATTAGTTTATGAAGAAAAATAACTCCGAGAACTTTTCTACGGTTAATAAGGGAAGGAAGATTTAGAAGCAAGAGTCTGTTAGCGTATGAGGGAAGGCGAAGACTAGGGTCCCAATTAAGACCTCTAAGTGCGAAGAGTAAAAACTGCTTCTGCACCAGAGAACTGCAGCGGTGGTGGTTTTCTGTACTCGAGTACTACACACAGAAAATGCGGTTGCGATCATACTCATGCAGAAATTTTTGGGCAAACCAATGATCGCAACATTTTTGTACTCGAGTATTTTTGTGAATGGTACCAAAATGATTGCGATCATTCTTTACTCTAGCCCAAAAGGGTGCGCATCGGCAATACTTTTTTGAAAAGGGTGTCGCTTGTGCACTTCATTTTTTGAAGCGTCAGAAAATGAATGTGCAGGCAAATACATAGCATGGAAAATACTTACACTTGCACTTGAGCGACAGCATGCCGTCGGCAAATTGTTCTGTGCGTAGTTTGATGAAAAAAAGGGTTATTGCATAAGGAGAATGCATGTAACAGGTAGAAAATTACAGTTGTCGGGTTTTACCCAAAAAAAAACCAAATAGTCAACACTTTTACTATGTGTATTTTGAGAGTTGGCATTTATTATTTAGATAAAAGTTTTCCCAAATTAGGACTTAAAATATTGTGGTTAAATATAATAAAACAGGTGTACCATAATCAACTTGTAATCTGTTGATCACCTCGAATTTTATTAAGATGCATAATCAAATATACAAATTAAGTTTGTTACTTTTTATGAAAAATTTTAATGAAAACTATTTAATCATGAAATTTTCTCCTCTGATTATTTTAATTATGATTTATTAAATCCATTATATCTAACAAGCTCAAAACAAAAGAGCGGCGCAAGACTACACACGCACAAGACGATCAAGTAAAAAAATGCAGACAAAAAAACACTCGAGTAAAAATTTACTTGTACTTAAAAAGGGTCGTTTTTTTAAGTCAAAATTTGATGCGGTGTTTACGCGAGTAAGTATTAAATGATCGGCTACAAACATGAGCGGGTAAAAAAGTATCGCAATACGAAAACACCCGAACGAAAAGGAGTAAAAAAACACCGCATCATTTCGGGTAGACTCAAAAAATGATTCGAGTCGAAAAATACTAAGTGTGTACTCTGAGTATTTTTACATGCGGTGTATCGCTGCAGTTCTCTGTTCTGCACCGACTCAATTAAATCTTGAGTATGAGCATGTTGAGGCGACCAGACACATGAGCAATATTCAAGAATGGGCCTGACAAGGGATGTATAAAGAATTTTAGTGACGAAGGGATCATTAAATTCCTTAGACCAGCGTTTAATAAATCCAAGAGTGCCCTTGGCTTTATTAACAATTGTGGAGATATGATGTGTGAAACTTAATTTACTATCAAAAAGGGAACATTGTCAATGCAGAAATTGGCTAAGTAAGGAGTAACCCTGCTAAAAGTCATAAACAGGCATTTAGAAAAATTTAGATGCAAGTGATTAGATATGCACCAGTTGTGCATTGAATTTAAATCATCCTGTAGTAGCAAATGGTCAGAAGCGTTCTTATAAGATAATAATAATTTCACATCATCGGCATACATAAGTATGCGACAGTGGGATAGCGATGAGGGAAGGTCATTAATAAAAAGATTAAAAAATAAGGGGCCTAAGTGGCTACCCTGGGAAACTCCAGATGTAACCAAAACCGATTTAGAAATGGCTGATCTAAGCATAACTTTTTGGGTCCTGCCTGTAAGGTATGAAGATATCCACAGAAGAAGGGAAGGTGGAAAACCTAGAATGCTAAGTTTATGTAACAGGAGATTGTGATTAACAGAGTCAAACGCTTTACTAAAGTCAGTATAAATGACATCAGTTTGCATTCTATTAAGAAAGGCCTCATTTATAAAAGAGGTGAATTCTAATAGATTGGTCGAAGTTGACCGACTCTTATAAAACCCATGTTGGGCAGGAGAGATAATTGACTTGCAGAGGTGTTGCAAAGTCAATGAAATTATTTTCTCAAAGAGCTTAGGGATTGCAGACAACTTCGCAATTCCCCTGTAATTAGATATATCCGACTTGCACCCTTTTTTATGCAATGGGATAATGTAAGATTCTTTCCATAATAAAGGAAAGACACAGGAATCTAAAGAGAGGTTAAAATGAAATAAAAGAGGTTTTAATAAAGAAGAACTGCACTCCTTAAGTACACAACTAGGAATGTTGTCAGGACCAGGAGAGAAGGAAGATTTTAAAGAGTTTATTGAGGAAAGTAGGCAGTTATCAGTAATATAAGGGGAAAAAAGCAAATTAGAGGAAAGGAGTTTATAGGGGTAAGTTAAGTTAGTAGGCAAACTAGAAGTGTAAGTAGATTGAAAAAAGCTAGCAAAGAGATCGGAAGCTGCCGAGTCGTCGCTTACTTTAGTAGAATTGAAGAAAAAAGAATTGGGTAAAGTAGAAGACTTACGTTTAGAATTAACAAAATTGTAGAATTGTCTAGGATCACGCGCAAATTGAGTCTTGCAACGAACTAGATAATTTTCATAGCATTGAGAATTAAGAAGAGTAAAGGCTGCTTTTACTTTAGAATAATTTAAAAAGTCTAAACTAGAGCCAGTCTGCTTAAACTTTTTAAAGTATTTAGATTTTGTATTTTTTAAGCTGGATAGCCTTGGTGAGAACCAAGGAGACTTACGTGAAACGGACTTTACAACACTATTAGGAATACAGACATCAAAGATTGAATTTAATGTGTTGTAAAAATACTCGACAGCTATGTTAATATCATTCGTACTGTAAAGTACAGACCAGTTAGTTGCAAAAATCAGTTGATTTAACAAAGAAAAATTTCCTTTGCGAAAGCAACGACGCGACTTAGAAGATGAGGAAGTGGGTGAACAGGTTAAGTTAGGGAGTGATAAGGAAAGCTCAAGAGTAGGATGAAAAGAATCTTCAGGTACAACTACAGGAGAAGATGCAATGACAGTAGCACTGGATGGGTCATTAACGAAAATAAGATCTAACATTCGGTTAAGACGATTAAACACCTGATTGATTTGATAAAAAGGAAGATCAATCAAACTGTCTAAAAAATCATTATTAGGTGTGGGTACTAAATAATTTAGCTTGTCAAAAAACGTCCAGGAAACGTTTGGCAAGTTAAAGTCACCTAACACTACAACGAAATCACAATCGCGAATGCGACCAAATATTTCTTTAATGTAATTGAAATGATGCAAATAAATCATCAATTCAGAAGAAGGAGGTATGTAAGAACAAGTTACATATAGGACAAAAGAAGAGAAAGTTACCTTAACGGCAACAATCTCAATACCATCAAGTGGAGAAAGATCAACCAACTCAGCATTAAGTGAAGATTTTACTGAGATAAGAACTCCTCCACCGCGGCGATTAAGACGATCACGCCTAAAGATATTAAAATTAGGTGACATTATTTCATTATCAGATATGTTACAATTAAGCCAAGTCTCTGAAAATGCAATAATGTCAGAATCAAATGAAGAACTATTCAAATGCAACTGTTTAAGCTTAGACCCAAGACCCCTAAAATTCTGATAATGAATCAGAAGTTGACCAGAATCTAGTTTTTTGAGACTGTGGGTGCTTGAGTCGAAGCACAAGTCGGAAGGCTGATAGGAATTGAGCGAGTTCTATTTTTCGGTTTGAACTCATGAACTATCATATATGTAGGCCAAAAATTTGGATCACATATTATAGGAAAAAGATCAGGGGAAACGCTGATCTTAAAAGATGAAATTTCTCTAGGCTGAGAGAAATTAAATTTAGAAAGGGATACACTACCGGAGATTTTGGTAGCGATGAATGCTGCAACAGATTCATTAGTGGTATCTGCAGCCAATCTAGAAATAAAAATATGCTTGCGAGGAGCCACGACCGTAAGCAGGGGAGGCTGAAACGTAGGTGAAGGGCTCAATACGTTTGAATTAATGCCAGGTACTGCAGTTACATTAGGTGGAGAAGTGGAAGCAACAGAGGAGGCAATAGTACGACTGGAACGCCGATTGGGGGGACTCTTCGAATTCTTACCCACAGCCCTTACTCCATGAATAGGCACGGATTTTATTACAGATGGTGATGGTGATGGAGGGACAATGGATGTGGCGGGTGAGGCAACAATTGCACATGAGGCGACGGAAGGTCGATCAGGTACAGGGGATGTTACAGAGGGGACGGATGAACTGGGTGGAGAGGAGTTACGGGGGGAAGGAGAAAAGGATAAGAGGGGAGGACCATTATGAAGGGGTGATGTAATTAATGATCCAGGGGGCACAGGTAGAGTTAAAGACTGTGTAGAACTCAACGACTTATCAGGTGAAGTCTCGAACTTGTAATCACTAAGCAAGTCAGCACTAATATCAAAAACAGTACTAAGCTGCTTAGCGAGTGAGCGCAACTTGCCGAATTGTGTCTTCACAGTACTATACATACGTGAAAAATCACATTGCAACTCAATACAGACTGGGCATGACCATCGCAATCCACCACTCCCTGATTTGCCGAGACCCAAAGTTTAACGTCGACGGCATACATTAGCACCCGAGAGTGACTGACTGCAGATGGCAGATCATTAATGCACAATATAAGTAGCAAAGGACAAAGATGGCTTCCTTGCGGAACGCCTGAAGTAACCTGAACAAATTTCGATAATGAATCTTAAAAAAAAACCTGTTGTGTTCTAGAAATTAAAAAAGAATAAAATTATAGGAAAGCCCAAAAGATTAAGTTTATGTATTAAAAGGTTGTGGTTAACGGAGTCAAAAGCTTTACTAAAATCGGTGTAAATGACGTCAGTTTGCAACTTTTTATCATAACCCTGCAGTGTGAATGATGTAAATTCTAACAGGTTAGTGGGAGTGAATCTATATTTCACAAACCTATGCTGGAAGGGTGAAATCATGGATCTACAGAAATGTTGCAATTGAGAAGTTATTAATTTCTCAAAAACCTTGGGAATAGCAGACAACTTGGAAATACCTCTATAGTTGCAGACATTGCTTTTGTTTCCTTTTTTATGAAGAGGAATAATATCAGATGATTTCCAAACATCAGGGAAACAACATGATGCAACGGACAAAGAAAATAATTTATACAGGGGCTTAAAAAGGCCGTCTGCACAGTTTGTCAGCACGCAACCTGGGACTCCGTCTGGTCCTGGTAAAAAAACAGGTTTAATATTCTTTAAATTACGTAAAAGCGAACTTTCGGTGATGACCGGTGTAAAATTACAATTGAACGGAATTAAATGATAAGGGTAAGGTGAATCAGATTTATACTCGTGCATACTATAAGTCGTTTGAAAAAAATCGGCAAATAAATCGGCGATAGCCTGATCTGAGATCGAGCAATCAGATAGCGAGACAGACACAAGGAAGAGCCAGTTTCCTTGAATCTTTTATAGAATCGCGACTTTCTATTTTTAAGCAAAGTTAACTTGCCAGTAAACCAAACAGGCTGTTTGACCTATTTGGAACACAAAGCGGAACACAGACATCAAGTAAAGAATTTAAAGTATTATAAAAAGTTGTGATTGCACTATCCATATCACAACACATGAACTGTCGGGACCAGTCAGTCTGGGAAAACAGTGCATTTAACTTGTTAAAAAAAATCAGATCGAGCATTCATTTTAAAGAGTTTGAGATAGCATTGATCTGAAACAATGAAATACCAAACAACTCATCAAGAAAATCATGCTGAGTCGTAGGAGCAAGTGATGAAAATACTAATGTTATTTAGGAATAATCTGATAAAATAAAATAATAAATAAAATATTTCAGTGCAAACACACAAACTAAATTTTCGAAAAAGTGCTTTAATTCAGCCTCTGAACACCACTTAATCCCTTAACAGAATCAATGACATCCTCCTTGGTAACAAGTTCGTCAAGATCGCGGATCTCGACTTGAGCTGTCTCTGTAAGCTTTCTGACTGAGGCTCGGTTGCCCAGGGCTTTGCAGGGCTTACATACGCAGAAGCTCGTGTGGGTTGTGCTCTGGCTTTTTGTCCAGCCTAAGCAGCAGGTCCCCGTTTGCGGCTTTCCTAATGCTGTGCACGTCTTTACTTATGTACATAAGAGAAGGATACCTCTTGACGATCTTCAAAATGTCGGAGTAGCTGCGTTGGCCTGCTCCAGATATTGCAATGGCATCGGCGCGGGGGCTTGTGCGGGTCCTTTGACGTCCACTCACTTTAGTACACCTAGAGGATCCGCTGGGAGTTGCTCGTTGGCTTACTGCAGCAGCCACAGGTGATTCCTTTGTGTTTGCTGTCCGAGCCACAGAGTGTTGGGCATAGCCTTTGGTTTTTTTGGGTGGTGTTTTCCGTTGGCACCATGTTGGATCCCTTTGCCGCTTCGGAGTATGACCGGCGCGTTTGTCGCTGACAACTACAGCTTTGCTGTTTGGTCTGTGGTGACCCAACTGTGCGACGGTGTTGCGGCTGGCTATCGACGGAGTGGTTTGTGCTGCTGTGCCGACCACTTTTACGCAGCTCAACTTGAGGGCTAGCTTTTGAAGACTGGCAAGTTTCGCAATTTTATCGCAACGTATCGTCGTGATATATCGCTGGTTGTTGAACCAACTTGAAAGCCCTTCTAAGAGAGCGCCCATTTGGTGCAATGCGCCCTTAATTTAGGTGGGCCACGCTTCATCAGATTTCACCGGGGCTATTGGGAAGCTCGGAGGTGCCGACAACGGAGTTGGTGGCGTCCGTAGAAGCGATGTGCTTTTGCCATAGCGAACCGAGATCGGTTTTTTTTTTGGCACAGCCTAAAAGGGGGCAATTGAAATTGGGACGACCAAAAGTATGCCACAGAAAAAATACAATGCAGCTCTGTCAGTTGGATGTTAGCAGCACAGCTGATCTGCTAACTGCTCGTTGGTCAGGGAAAAACAACAAGTAAGACTGGAGAGGGACCAAAAAGATGGCAACTCACCCTTCCTCGACGCGTAGTCGTACACTTGGATGATGCGCGAACCGAAATGACTAGTAGGCGGCAACCAAAACCCTCTTAAATACCTGGGCGTATGGATCGACACCAGGTTGTCTTTCAGGGAACACATGGACTACATCTCCTCCAAAGCTGCAGTAGCAAGCCAGGCTCTTTCGAGATTAATGGTAAACACCAGAGGCCCCAAGCAACACCGGAGCCAGCTCCTCATGAGCGTTGTCAGGGCTACAATCCTCTATGCTGCTCCTGTCTGATCGAAAGCCATGGAAGTACCGAGCTAAACTCGCGGAATCCGTTCAACGTACAGTCTCAGAGCCATTAGAGTGTTCTGCGCATTCCGCACTATATCGGACGACGCCGCGGTGGTCCTGGCCGGAATAATCCCGATTGAGGATCTGGTAATAGAATCTTCGTCTATTTTCAGGTCTACGAGACAGCACCCAGAATACGGCACATTAACCCAAAGGCGAAGGGACGCTAGAAGGGATTCAGTCGAGAGGTGGCAAACCCGGTGGGACAGCTCACGTAAAGGACGATGGACATACCGGCTCATCCCCACTCTGACGAACTGGCTCAATCGCCAGCATGGAGAGGTGAACTTCTACTTAACCCAAATTCTTTCGGGTCATAGATGTTTTAGAAGCTACCTGAAACGATTCGGTCACGACACCTCCGACGAGTGTCCATCCTGCGTCTCCGGAGCAGTAGAGGATGCCCACCATGTGGTATTCCACTGCTGTAGATTTGCCAGCCCGAGAGCAAGACTCGAGCAAGCTGTAGGCGCCCCCGTCAGAGCGTCTAACCTGGTTAGCTCTATGCTGATTTCAGAATCCAACTGGGAAGCAGTGTGCACCTTCGCAACTGAGTTGATGACCGCCTTGAGAAGGGAAGAGCGAACGAGGAACTGTTCCTCATAGACGCTTTAGGCGGCGTTGAAGGGCCCGCGAAGCATTGCCTAACGGTCGTACCGCGGGGTCGTAGCGCTACCTCTAGCTTAGCCATAAGTGTAAATAAGCCATGTAGACTTAAATGAATAAAAAAAAAAGAAAGAAACATATTTATTTACATGCACACGTACGCAAAATAACTGCAAGCTTGTCGCTATCTGTTTTTGGTTTGTTGTTGTCGCGATCTTGCTTGTGCATTTTTTTACTTGCTTGCGTGGTTTGGAGTGTGGATGAACTCGAACGCTGTTGCGTACTTATACCCTGTATAAGAGTATATTGAATTTTTATATTGACCGGTTCAGTGTTACTGGATCAGTGATTAGCAACTCGGTTAGCATTTAATCATTGGTAGTCAGTGCTCAAGTAACCTTGGGCGTACTTTTTTTTTTGTCGGCTGATTACTGCTGTCAGTGTAGGTGTTTTTGAGTTGTATAGACATACATATACTCTTGTAAAAGGACATCGTGTTCGTAAATCAATATGGAAAACAAAGGGGCCTTCAATGAGACTGTTGAGGATGTTGATGGAAATTGCCTTAGTGCGCGTTTAACGCAATTGTTCTCACAACTAGAAAAGTTAAAGCTCACATCGAGCGTCAGCGGATGTCATTAGCCAATAAAATGGTAAACCCTAGTAAGTTCGAAATACAGTGCCGACTTGATTTATTGAACACATATATTTCCAAGGCAATGGACTTGCAGTCGCAAATAGACGTGATAGACCCAGATAATGATAGCCGAGCAATGCTGGAAGAAACATGCATTCTTGCACGGTCTTAATATATGACTGCTCTTAGCAAATTTGAAGTTGTTGACAGTATTCCTGTGTCTCATCACTCTCACTTACACAAACTGAAGTTGCCTAGTTTTAGCGGCAAGCATTCAGAATATAAGCAATTTATCAGCCTTTTTGAAAGTTTAGTAGATTCTGATCGTTCTTTATCGAATATCGAAAAGTTCAATCACGTAATATCGTATCTATCAGACGAAGCTCTGGGAACGATAAAGGCTTATCAGGTCTCTGATGCAAATTATTCGAAAGCATTAGATAATCTAAAGCGGGTCTACGACAATAAGTGCCTCATTTTCTTCGACACACTATCCCAGTTATTTGACATTGAGCCGATAAATAAACCATCTGCTCTAGGAATTCGCACGATCATTTATTCAGTGTCTGCGATTTTTGAATCATTGATGTCAATTGGAAATGAGAAAGATTTTGCCAATGCAGTCCTGATTCATCTGGTAATGTCGAAAGTAGATCACAGTACAAAGACGAAATATGAGGAGCAGCTTGATTACAATACTTTACCGCAATGTTCAGATTGTGTTGTAGCTTTAAACAGGCGATACCAGCATCTGTCCGCTGAAGAAAGCTCCAAGTCCAGGTTGAAATTCAAGTCAGACTTAAAGCTTGTGAAAGGAAAGTCGTCCTTTGCATTGACCAATGCTGAGACACAAGTTGAGCCCATCTGCAAATTATGTAAGGCCAACCATTTACTTGGAAGTTGTCAGAAGTTTGCATCTGTGCATCAACTGTGCATAAATTGTTTGCATCCAGGACACAGAGTGTCTACTTGTACTGCGTCAAAGTGCAGAGTGTGTTCTCGGCCCCACCATACGCTCCTGCACAAATTCTCTGAAGAACAGCAAGCAGAGGCTCCTTCTGCTCATGTGAACCATGTTGCAAGAGAGGTTGATGAAGTTATTCTTGAAACAGCTGTTGTGACTCTGCGCGATAGATTTGGCCAAGAGAGAACTGCCACGGCTTTATTGGATTCAGATTCACAAGTAAATTTCATGACGGATGAATTGGCTCAGTCGTTGAGGCTTCAACGCAAAAAGAAACGGCTGAAATTTAAAATTTAAGTTTAAAAATTAAATTGAAAAAAAAATTTGAAACAGTCACTGATGGGATTCGAACCCGCGCTTACTGACGCAAGTTCCATATCATGCCGCAACCCTACTAGCTACACCACACCATTCATTTGGCAGAGATTAGATTATTTTCATTTATATATATAATAATGTAGTTATTTAAAAAATAAAAAAATAATTAAATTTCTGGGTCTGTGCCGGGTTTGAACCGCAGACCATTGGCTGTTGCACCAGTTAAAATTCTTTATTTACATTTTTGTTTGAAATTTAAAAAAGTATATTATGCATTCCATTGTCGTGAATTGAACCTGCGAACTTATACGCAAGTTGCATAACACGCCGCAACCCTATCAGTCGCACCACGCCCCACATTAGACAGAGATCCGATTATTTTCATTTACATATAATAATGTTATTATATAACAAGCACAAAAAAAAAAATTTAATTTCTGAGTCTGTACCGGGTTCGAACCGCAGACCATTGTTTAAGAAACAAACGACTAACCGCAACCCAACCCTGTTGCACCAGTTAATATTGTATATTTACATTTTTTTTTTTTAATTTAAAAAAGTATATTAGAAAATTTCAATGTCGGGACGGCTCCGATTAATTTCATTAAGATACAATAGTGGTAAATTATTAAATAAATAAAAAAAAAAATAAAAAAAAAAATATAATTTCGGAGTCTGATCCGGTGTTCGAACCGCAGGTGTTGTGTTTACATATAAGTGCGTGGCCCACCCGGACCACGCTCTCTTTGCAAACTACTGCGGCTAATGTACATATAAACATACAGTTATCTCTTTTCTTTCAACCACGTGCATTGACACTGCGATTCAAGGGACACTTTGTTACCTAATTGCTCAGTTGTTTATAGTTGGATTTTTATGCAACTTTCATGGTAGTTTAATATGATTTGTCTTAAACAAATTTTTAATTACAATACTATACTATATTAGCAAATGCTTTAAAAACGACATGTAAGTTATGAAAAGTTTTTTAGTTCGTGTGGGAAAAGGGGGCGTGGCAAACCAAAATTTTTAATGACGTTGCATTTTTGCTGTTTCTAGGAACCTGCGTACCAGAATTGGTGTTCCTAAGTGCTATAGTTACGGAGATATTCGCCGAAAACATCAATTTTTTGCTAGGTGTGTCCAGTTTTTTGCTTATTGCGGGAGCGGTGGGGGGCGTGGCGCAGATTTAAAATAAACTTGATCTGCTCGAGAAAGTTACAGAATTTTTATTACAAATTTGGTGTCTCTAGCTCTTATAGTCTTTAAGATCCAGGTGTTCATACGGACGGACGGACAGACGGACATTACTATTTCGACTCGGCTGTTGATGCTGATCAAGAATATATATACTTTATGGGGTCGGAAAATCTTCCTTCTGCCTGTTACGCACATTTGGCTTCTGACAAACCTAAGAGACCCCTGTACTCTTTTTAAGAGTACGGGGTCTAAGAAGCGAGGTATCAGCTGTAGTGTCGTCTCGCGTAAACGCTCACAAGTTGACAACGCTCACAAGCTCACAAGACGGAGAATTAAAAGAAATGTATACAAGTTTCATGAAAGAGTATCTCGAACTAGGTCACATGTCCACCATAGGTTCAGAAGTTCCACCAGGACCACACTACGTCATTCCCCACCAGTGCGTCCTGAGACCTGAAAGTAGTTCCACCAAACTCAGAGTAGTATTTGACGCGTCTTGCAAGACAACTTCGTTGCAGTCGCTGAATGATTTGCTCATGGTGGGACCTACTATTCAGAGGGATCTTATGTTGTCTCTTCTTCGGTTTCATCTAAACCGATATGCCCTTACGGCAGATATGAAGAAAATGTACCGGACATGGCTATATCGACTCAGCTTGTGATGCTGATCAAGAATATATATACTTTATGGGGTCTGCCACGCCTCCTTCTGCCTGTTACATACATTTGCACAAACCCAATATACCCAATTCGCCCACAATGAGTAAAAAACTGGGCACACCTCGGAAAAAATAGTTGTTTAAAGCGAATATCTCAGTAACTACGGCACTTAGGAATACCAATTCCTAAAGACAGCATAAATACATTGCCACTTAAAATTTTGGACTGCCACGCCCCCTTTTTCCGTAAGAAAAAAAAAACTTTTTAAACTTGCATGCCGTTTTAAAGGCATTTGTTGTTATCGTAGAGTATTGTTATTTATGATTCCTTTGAAGACAAATAATATCAAACTATGCTGAAAGTTGCATATATATGTGCATACATATAACGTCAAACGAATTTGTATGTGCCTAAACACAAACATATGTATGTTCGATTATAAATTGTCATTTTTTTGTAACGTGTTCTAATACAAGAACTATCTATTGTAATATTCGGATACTGATTTTAACATTATAATTGGGAATAGAAGCAGAGAGTATTATACGGTCGGGCGCGTTCGACTGTACTTTTCTTACTTGTTTCTTAAGGCATAAGGGGGCGGCCAGCCAAAAATTTTAAAAGGCAATGCATTTATACTGTCTTTAGGAACCTGCGTACCAAAATTGGTATTCCTAAGTGCCGTAGTTACTGAGATATTAGCTTTAAACATCTATTTTTTCCGAGGTATGTCTAGTTTTTTGCTCATTGTGGGCAAATGGGGCGTGGTATCGAAAAAAAAAAGATTCTTGTATTGACTGACTAAATATCGAGTTGATAGAGACCAAACTCGAATATGTAGCTTTTACCATCTCTGAAATCTGTGTGTTCATACGGACAGACAGATGGACATGGCTATATCGACTCGGCTTGTGATGCTGATTAAGAATATATATACTTTATGGGGTCTTCCACGCCTCCTTCTGCCTGTTACATGCATTTGCACAAACCCAATATACTCTTGCAGAGAGTATAAAAAGAATACATCATTTGAGAATACACTAGTTGGTTTTGTCGACTCTGATTTGGGTGGAAATGAAAATGATAGGAAAAGTACAACGGGCTATTTATTTAAATTGTTTGATTCTAATGTGATTTGTTGGAATCCAAAAAAGCAAAGTATAAGGCCCTTTTTGAAGCTGTGAGAGAAGCTTTATGGTTGAAATCTCTTTTAAGTAGTGTAAATATAAAACTGGATAATCAGGGATGCATCAGCATAGCAAACAACCCCTCATGTCATAAAAGAGCTAAGCATATTGACATAAAATATCATTTCTCCAGAGAACATATAGAGAATAATGAAATTTGCATTGGGTATGTATCCACAGATAATCAACTGGCCGACATCTTTACAAAGCCGGTACCTGATGGACGCTTTGCATGATTGCGTGAAATGTGGAGATTGCATATGGACTAAACCAACAACATAAATCGTTATCACATTTAATTATTATTTTTACTTTAAGTGAAACAAACTGAATTGCTGAATTGATACTCATATTTTCCAAAAAGTTTATTTTTATTTTTTTTATTCTAAGAGAAAACAAACTGAATTGTTATACTGATACTGATCATATACCTAATTTTATTTTGAATTTATTTCTAAGAGAAAACAAATGAATTGAATAATTGATACTCATAACAAATTTAGGTAATAATAATGTTAAGATAATGATTTCATCTTGTTTTTTCTGGGTTTCCCCGTATCCTTGCAGCAAATGCTGGATCATTTAATATTCCCCAGAATGCACACCAACCACATTAGAAGAATTTTATATTATTTCTTTTATGTTTGTTAACTTTATTATAATTTTATTTTTGAGGGGGGCGTATTGCAATACCCATAATCAAATAATAACATTATACAGCACTATTAACAGAGCCTTTTTACTTATAAGTAAATCTGGTCATACTGTTCATGATCTTCTTCTTCTCTCTAGTGAATTTGTGTAAAAAGCATAAGCAAGTGGTGTGGTGTTGCAAGTTGAAACAAATCGCAATAATAAATTACAATCACAATATAAAACATTAATCCATCATCAGTGTGTTTTATTAAACGTATTTATATAGTTTTTCAACAGTGCTCATCAAAATAATCTAAACTTTCCTTATTCCTACAGTGTAAATGCTTCTAATTGTAACTTTAGGCTATTTATCACTGAAGATTTGCTTTTGAGAGATTTTAAGGCTGTTAAACCTGTCCTTTCCCCGGGTCCGGATGGAGTTCCTGGTTGCGTCCTCACAAACTGTGCCGATGGCCTCTTGAAACCTTTGTATACATTATTTAATTTGTCTGTTGAGTCGTGTCGTTTCCCTGACATTTGGAAAGAATCGTTTATTATTCCCCTTCATAAAGTAACTATAGGGGTATCTCTAAATTGTCTGCAATTCCTAAAACTTTTGAGAAATTAATTACTTCTCAAATGCAAAATCTTTGTAGATCTATTGTTTCACCTTGCCAGCATGGGTTTATGAAATATAGATCAACTACCACTAAATTATTAGAATTTACTTCCATTGTAATACAGGGGTTTCAAAATAAATAGCAAACAGATGTTATTTACACTGATTTTCGCAAAGCTTTTGATTCTGTTAATCATTGTCTCTTAATACGTAAACTTAATTTGCTTGGATTTCCAGATAAACTAAAACTTTGGATTGCGAACTATTTATGTTCTAGAACTCAAAAAGTTCATTTTAATGGAACTTTATCCAAGCCCGTGCGTGTTACCACGGGGGTTCCTCAAGATAGCCATCTTGGGCCTTTACTTTTTTCATTATTCATTAATTATTCATTAAGCCTTCAGCAATTTCTAGTTCTCAGGTTCTGATGTATGCCGATGATGTAAAACTTTGTTTGTCACGAACTGAATCTTACCTGAATCACGGTCTACAAAGAGATCTCGACGCACTTCAAGCCTGGTGTAAAGTTAACGTACTTCATCTTAATTTTAGTAAATGTAACGTAATGTCCTATAGTAGGCGAACACCTACTGAAAAATCTCGATGATTTTTCAATACGAAAATTAAATAAAGACACTTGTAATTTCAATAAACAATTACAATTTATTATTACTTAAAAACTGATAGACGGCGGCCAACGGAAAGACGAGTGGTGGCTGGGCGCAAGTGATCGATTTAACAAACGAAACGAAACTAACTTTGCTGCTGCGCTTACATTGTCGCAGAGCGCTTAAGCTAACTTAAATGTAACCTAATATAAGAGAAATTTCATGCGCTAAAGCTACTTATACTATGACTTCAGTTGTGTTCTCTTATCTACTTAACTACAAATTCATTCTTTTCTCTTAACTAACTTAACCAAACATGCCGGCCACCTTGAAGGCCTCGCCTTCAATATACTGGCAGCTTCACCATCTTATGAATTGGGCGCTTAAGGACGCCCCCCGCGGTTCTAACGCCGGCCACCCTGACCCGACCATCTCCGCCTGGCATGGTGTCGACGATTCTCCCCATGATCCATCGCTGGGGCGGAGTGTTGTCCTCGTGGATGATGCAGGCTCAGAACGTAGTCCTTCGACCACGCTTGCCAAAAGCGCTGTCTGAGCGTGCACAACAGCTGCCACCTGCGACAGCACGAAATTCCGCTGCTTGACGTGTCCTGCTCTGACCCGCGCGTCAGCGAACGAAGCGGCTGACCGATGATGAAGTGGCCTGGAGTTAGCGCCTCTCCGTCGTTCGGATCGCTGCCGAGTTGCGTCAACGGCCGTGAGTTGAGGATGACCTCCACGTCGGCCAGGTGCCCTCTGACCTCGCTCTCGGTGAGTGACGCGCTGCCGACCTGCCGCAGGAGCAGATGTTTTGCGGACTGAACGGCGGCCTCCCACAGGCCTCCGAAGTGGGGCGCTCTTGGGGGGGTGAACTTCCACTCCATCCCGCGTTCTGCTGCGTACGACTGCAGCTTCATCTGCTGGCTGCTGAACGTCTGGTGGAACTCCCTCACCAGGTTGCTCGCTTCGACGAAGTTGGTCCCGTTGTCCGAGTATAGCCGGACTGAAACGCCACGCCGCGCGATGAAGCTGTTTAGGGTACAAATAAAAGCATTAGTGGATAAATCAGGCACCAGTTCCAGGTGAACAGCCTTTGAAGCAAAACATACAAAAACTGCAATATACATCTTGAGTGGCCCTCTTCCTCTAATACGCAATGAAACATTTATGGGCCCGCAAAAATCCAGCCCACAAATATTGAATGGGCGAACCCCGGAAAGGCGGTCCGCCGGCAAGTTACCCATTATTTGCTCCATCAGCTTTGGTTTGTATCTAAAACAGTGCACGCACCTTCGCACTATCTGCGTGCACTCACGACGAGCATTAACGAGCCACATGCGTTGCCTGAGTAATGCAGTCATGGTCTTAGCCCCTGCATGACAATTGTTCGTATGCAGCTCTCGCAAATACAAACTTACCACCAGAGAATTCTTGGGCATCAAAATAGGGAATCTAGCGTCGTATTCTAACGGCGCGTTCAACAATCTCCCTCCTACCCGAATCAACGAAATTTGTCTTTCGAACTCGTCAGACTTGTGTATAAACGGAGCCAGCGACTGAAAACTCGGTTGAACCATTTGACCCTTTTTCAGTTTGTCGTAATCCGCTCTGAACTCCGATCGCTGAACCAACTCAAGCAACTTAAAGAATGCGAAATCTAACTCCTTGGGTCCAAGCACGACAGTTTGTATCTCTCTAGTTGATTTCCTGACGAATCGATACATATAGGCCAAGATTCTCACAATCTTCCGACATGAAGAAAAACGAGACACGAATTTTAATAACCAGTCAGAGCTGGTGGCCAAACAAACGATTGCAGACTTTTTATACTCAATCTTCTCAAGATCTTCAGGTACGGAAAAGTGTCGATTTTGAGGCCAATGTTCCTGCTCCCTGCAGAGGAATGATGGGCCTTTTAGCCAAATAGAATGAACTAGTTCACGAGTGTCATACCCTCTCGAAGATAAATCTGCTGGATTTAACGATGTCGGTACATGTCGCCAAGATATATCAATGGCCATCTCTTGGATGGCTGCAACTCGATTGCCGACGAATGTTGCTAATAATGATGGAGACGTGTTTATCCAATGTAGTGTGATTTCTGAATCTGTCCAGAAATTCACACTCTCAATTCGACAGTGGTTCAGCATATGTTTTATGGAGAACCATAGTTGGGCTAACAGGTGTGCTGCACACAATTCGAGTCTGGTGATCGATTTTGTTTTTAGTGGAGCCACCTTTGCCTTTGCAGTAAGCAATCGGCAGACGATACTGGCACCGTCGTTAGCACGAACATATATGCAGCACCCACATGCTTGACTGGATGCATCCGCGAATCCATGCACTTGTATGCTTGCGTCAGAGCTGGCGTGAGCGTATCTAGGGATTTCAATTTGATTCAAATCAAGAAGAGTATCTTTGAAATTTTCCCATCTGCTATGCAATTCCATAGGCATTGTCTCGTCCCATGGCAATTGCATGCGCCACAGCTCCTGAAGAAGGATTTTTGCCCGGATGCTAATCGGACTTAACAAGCCAAGTGGGTCAAACATGCGTGCAGCAACTGACAATATGTTTCGCTTGGTCGGAACTAGTTGGGTGAAACTGTCATCCAAATGATACTGAAACGTACCCATCTTTGGTGTCCACCTCATGCCAAGCGTTTTCGTCGAATCGGCATCATTGAAACTTAAAAGTTCAGCAGTTTCACTGTCATCCATTAAATTTGGATGGTTCGAAAACCATTTTGCCAATTGAAACCCGCCCGATTCCAGAATTTCGGACACTTGGGTACATATTTCCTTTAGTGTAGTTGTATCGTCAGCCCCAGACAGCATGTCATCGACATAAAAGTCATCACAAATGACTTTAGAGCCAAGAAAATGGGTGTCCTTATGACGCAATCCCAGTTCCTGCAAGCATCGGATGGCTAAAAACGGTGCGGATGCAGTTCCGTACGTTACCGTATTCAATCTATATATCATTAGCTCATCCGACGGGTTTTCGCGCCAAACAATTAGCTGAAACTGTCGATCGTCTTCGGACATGCTGACTTGACGGTACATTTTCTTAATGTCTGCCGTGAGGGCATATCGATTTAGACGAAACCGAAGAAGAGACAACATAAGATCCCTCTGAATAGTAGGTCCCACCATGAGCAAATCATTCAGTGATTGCGATGAAGTTGTCTTACAAGACGCATCAAATACAACTCTGAGTTTGGTGGAACTACTTTCAGGTCTCAGGACGCACTGGTGTGGAATGACGTAGTGTGGTCCTGGTGGAACTTCCGTACCTATGGCGGACATGTGACCAAGTTCGAGATACTCTTTCATGAAGCTTGTATACATTTCTTTGAATTTTCCGTCTCTGGAGACTCTACGCTCTAACGACAAAAACCGTTTTTTGGCTATTTCAAAGGACGAACCCAAAGTTTTCGGGTCGCTCTTGAATGGCGAACCCACTTCGAAGTGTCCTGACGACAGACTACGAACACTTTCCTTAAAATGCTTTTCGCATGCCAGGTGCTCTGCTGAGTACTTTACTGCTATACTGGATTCCGGTATAGATTCTAGTTCCCAGAATCCATTAACTAAAGCCTCAAGCCTCGTCTCTTCTCTTTGGTGCATTATAGCACAGCATACAGGGTTATTGGCTCGCCATTTCTTACATCTTCCTGATGCTACCCAACCTAGCAAGGTTTTCTGCAACACTGGACCATTGTCTGACAGTTTTACTTGTCCAGTGCACAGTAAATCGAAAAATGAATCTGCTCCCAATAGCAGATCTATCCGCTGAGGCTTGTAAAATTTTGGATCAGCCAGTTCTATATTCGTTGGAACCTTCCATCGATTAATGGGAAGGTCATGGTCTGGCTGTCTACTGGAAATCGACTTCAACACCCAGAAATCGGCGTTGAACTTGTGAGCGTTCACGCGAGACGAAACTACAGTCGATACCTCGCTTTTTGCAATTAAACTTGCCTGCCCGACTGAAGTCACCGTCAAACATTTCCTTTTCCGCTGAAGCCTTAAAGACTGAGCCAATTGCTCCGTCATGAAATTTACTTGCGAACCTGTTCTCTCTTGCCCAAATCTGTCGCGGAGAGTCACAACAGCTGTTGCAAGAATAACCTCGTCAACCTCGCTTGCAACATGATTCACATGAGCAGGAGGAGCCACTGCTTGCTGTTCCTCAGAGTACTTGTGGAGGAGCGTATTGTGAGGACGAGAACATACTCTGCACTTTGACGCAGTACAAGTAGACACTCTGTGTCCTGGATGCAAACAATTTATGCACAGTTGACTCGATTTCACAAAATTGAACTTTTCGTCAACTGGCAAAGAGGCGAAACTCTGACAACTTCCAAGTAAATAGTTGGCCTTACAGAACTTGCAGTTGGGCTCAACTTTTGTTTCAGCATTGGTCAATGCAAAGGACGACTTTCCTTTCACAGGCTTTAAGTCTGACTTGAACTTCAACCTGGATTTGGAGCTTTCTTCCGCGGACAAATGCTGGTATCGCCTGTTTAACGCTACAACACAATCTGACCACTGCGGCAAAGTATTGTAATCCAGCTGCTCCTCATATTTCGTCCTTGTACTGGTATCTACTTTCGACATTACCTGATGAATCAGGACTGCATTGGCAAAATCTTTCTCTTCTCCAATTGACATCAATGATTCGAAAATTGCAGACACTGAATCAATGATCGTGCGAATTCCTAGAGCCGATGGTTTATTCATCGGCTCAATGTCAAATAACTGGGAGAGTGTGTCAACGAAAATGAGGCACTTATTGTCGTAGACCCGCTTCAGACTCTCTAATGCTTTCGAATAATTTGCATCAGAGACCTGATAAGCCTTTATCGTTCCCAGAGCCTCGTCTGATAGACACGATATCAGGTGATTGAACTTTTCGATATTCGATAAAGAACAATCAGAGTCTACCAAACTTTCGAAAAGACTAATAAATTGCTTATATTCTGAATGCTTGCCGCTGAAACTAAGCAACTTCAGCTTGGGTAAGTGCGAATGATGAAACACTGGAACACGGTCAACAACTTCAAACTTGCTAAGAGCAGCCATATATGATGACCGTGCAAGAATGCATGTTTCTTCCAGCATAGCTCGGCTATCATTATCTGGGTCCATCACGTCTATTTGCGACTGCAAATCCATTGCCTTAGAAATATATGTGTATAGCAAATCAAGACGGCACTGTATTTCGAACTTACTAGGATTCACCATTTTATTTGCTAATGACATCCGCTGACGCTCGATGTCAGCCTCAACTTTCTCTAGTTGTGAGAACAATTGCGTTAAACGCGCACAAAGGCAGTTGTCTTCGACATCCTCAACAGTGTCATTATAATCCCTTTTGTTTTCCATACTGAAATATTACCACGATTCCTTTCACAAAAAAATAGATGAATGTCTAACAACACTCAATCACCTACACTGACAAGAGTGATCAGCTGATAAAGGTTACTTAAGCACCGACCAACAATGATTAAATGCTAACTGAGTTACTAATCACTGACCCAACAACACTCACTGATCAATAATCAAACTTAATATACTCTTACACAGGGTATAAATATGTAACAGCGTTGAGTTCACTGATCCAACAACACTCAACCGATCAGTAAACAAATTCAATATACTCCTGCACAGGGTATAAATGTACCAGCGACGAGTTCATCAACACCCAAATCAAATGTATTTATATGACGTGCCTAGCGACACACAACGGTCGAACAAACAAAAAGAAACCACCACCAAATTCAACGGATGAGCGAATAGCGGAATGCGAGAGAACGGCAAGTGCACATATGTATGTCCGTATGTATGTATGTTCGCGTGCCTAGCAACACAAGGGTCAAAAAACCACCACCGAATTCAGCACATGAACGAATAGCGGAATGCAAAAGAACGGCAAATGCACATATGTATGTATGTTTCTACGCGATTATACCAGATCAAATATTGCGAATGTAACAAATAAATTAATAATATGCACGAATATAATTTAGTTGTATTTATTTATTGGTGTTTGCAGTTTTGCTTCAACTATTCACTACAATAAAAAATGTATTAATCCAGTGCCGAAACGAAATGTCACTTGTGCCAACTTTGGTTACTTTGGGTAAATTTTTAAAGTGCGACTGCATACAAATATGTATGTATGTGAATACAATATGAACTGCACTAATTTTCTGCACTGACTCGTTAGGGCACTGTTACCTGGTCGTCGGATGTGTCGCTCATTTCGTCGATCATCATTTGAATTGAATCCAAGTCCTGCGGCGAACAGCAGCAAAACCAGCAGCAGCACTATATGAAGAAAAGAGTAGGGACCGACCACGAAATATGCGCAGCCACCAAGCCTTGAACAATGTTTAAACTGTTAAACTACGACCGTAACCGAAGTCCCTGCTCGGGCGCCAATGAAAAATCTCGATGATTTTTCAATACGAAAATTAAATAAAGACACTTGTAATTTCAATAAACAATTGCAATTTATTATTACTTAAAAACTGATAGACGGCGGTCAACGGAAAGGCGAGTGGTGGCTGGGCGCAAGTGATCGATTTAACAAACGAAACGAAACTAACTTTGCTGCTGCGCTTACATTGTCGCAGAGCGCTAAAGCTAACTTAAATGTAACCTAATATAAGAGAAATTTCATGCGCTAAAGCTACTTATACTATGACTTCAGTTGTGTTCTCTTATCTACTTAACTACAAATTCATTCTTTTCTCTTAACTAACTTTACCAAACACCTACCTATAATAACTAACAAAACTAAAGTTTGATAAGCACATCTCTTCTGCTGCTAATCGAGCTTTTGGTGACTTGGGTTTCATAAAGCAGTGGTCTAAGGAATTTGACGATCCCTACCGAACAAAAACTCTTTATATAACTCTTTATACTTCACTTGTACGCCCTATTCTTGATTACGGATCGTGTGTATGGTCTCCCCAATACATGATTCTTCAGGAGAGATTAGAAGCTGTACAAAAACAAATTCTTCTGTTTGCCCTTAGAGGCCTTAGCTGGAGTACTAATATTCGATTACCTTCGTATCGTAGTAGACTTTTGTTAATTAACCTCCCTTCCCTTTCGGATCGCAGAACCATGCTTGGTGTAGTTTTCTTACACAAACTAATTAATGGTGAGATAGATTCCTCGTATCTAATTAGTTAAATTTGAAAAGTTGTTCTATTTCTTACGGAAAAAGGGCGCGTGGCAGCTGAAAATTTAATGGCAATGCATTTATGCTATCTTTAGGAACCTGCATAACAAAATTGGGATTCCTAAGTACAATAGTTATAGAGGTATTCGCCGAAAACATAGATTTTTTCCGAGGTATGTCGGGTTTTTGACTCATTGTCCGCCCGTCAGTTGGCCACCCGCTGGTGCCTCCGTCGCCGCATCGTCGACAATTTGTTTGGCCAGTCTCCGCTTACCTGATGCCCACCTGGCGTCTGCCTCAGCGGCCATCATCGGCTACCATCGGGAGTAGTTAGTAATTGGGGGTGAATAAAGGTGCGTAAGTGAGCAAGTGCGTAGGTGCGTAAGTGAGCAAGTGAGCAGGGTGAGCAAGTGAGCAAGTGAGCAGAGTGATCAAGTGAGCAAGTGCGTAAGTGAGCAGAGGGGGGGTGGGAGGAGGAGGACTAAAAATATATTGGGTAAAGTGGAGGAGGAGGAGTAATAATCCAATTTTGATATTCTCTCTTTTCCCCTCTCCATTTTTCTTCTCTTTTTTTCCCTTCACTCTTTTCAAATTTTTTTTTTCCCCTATCAGTTTTCCCATCTCTCTTTTTCCCATCTTTCTAATCTCTTTTTCACCATTTCTCTTTCTCCATCTCTCTTTCGCATCTTTCTTTTCTGTCTTTTTTCCCTCTTTCTTTTCAATCACCATTTTTCCTCTCTTATTTTTCCCCCTCTCTCATGTACAACAACCGCTTTTTTCCAACTACCTTACACACGATCACTGCAAGTGCCTGTTCTGAAGCTAGATTTGCTCTCTCTTAAGAGAAGAAAAAACAGCCATCTTTTACTCTCATTTCTCCTCTCCATTTTTTCTTCAATTATTTTTCCTTCTCTCTTTTCCCCATCTCTCTTTTCTCCTCTCTTTTACCCCATCTCTCTTTTTCCCTCTTTCTTTTCACTCTCCATTTTTCCTCTCTTATTTTTCCCTCTCTCATTTCCCCTCTCTTATGTACCACAACCGCATTTTCCAACTGCCCTACACAAGATCACTTGTATTACATGTTCTAGGGTTGATTTTCTCTCCATGTGGTTTAAGGGGGTGAGTTTTTTATACTCTCTGCAAGAGTATATTGGGTTTGTGCAAATGTATGTAACAGGCAGAAGGAGGTATACATATTCTTGATCAGCATCACAAGCCGAGTCGATATGTCCGTCTGTCCGTCCGTATGAACACACAGATTTCAGAGATGGTAAGAGCTACAAGTTTGAATTTGGTCTCTATCAGCTCGATATTTAGTCAGTCAATACAAGAATCTTTTGTTTTTTTTGATGCCACGCCCCATTCGCCCACAATGAGTAAAAAACTGGGCACACCTCGGAAAAAATAGTTGTTTAAAGCGAATATCTCAGTAACTACGGCACTTAGGAATACCAATTTTGGTATGCAGGTTCCTAGAGACAATATAAATGCATTGCCATTTAAAATTTTTGGCTGCCACGCCCCCTTATGCCTTAGGAAAAAAATATAATTTTCAAATTTGCATGCCGTTTTAAAGGCATTTTTTCTTATCGTACAGTATTTCGTTTGAAGACAAATTATATCAAACTATGCTGAAAGTTGCATAATAATCCAACGATAAACAACAGAGATACCGATTATTAAGTTAATATTTAAGTAAATGCATGAGTGCGAGCGCGACAGAAACATACAAGCATATATTTGAACTCCTTTGATGCATGTGTGGCGGCAATAGTAAACATACACATATATATGTGCATAAATATAACGTCATTTTGTATGTGCATACAGACAAACATATGTATGTTCGATTATAAATTGTCTTTTTTGTTGTAAGGTGTTCTAATAGAAGAACTATCTAATTGGGAATAAAAGCAGAGAGTATTATACGGTCGGACTCGTTCAACTGTACTTTTCTTACTTGTTTCTTATCGTACAGTATTGTTATTTGAAATGTGTTTGAAGAATAATTATATCAAACTACCCTGAAAGTTTCATAAGAATCCGACCATAAACAATAAAGAAAACACGCAACAAATTCTATATATTTGCGGCCAATACCAATGCATGAGTGCGAGAGAGACAGCGTTGGCAGTGCCGAACAAAAGTATACATACGCACATATGTAACGTCAAACGAATTTGTATGTGCATACAGACAAATACATGTATTTTCGATTATACTTAGTTTTTTTTTTGTTGTTTTAACATTATAGTTGGGAACAAAAGCAGAGAGTATTATACGGTCGGGCGTGTTCGACTGTGGTTTTCTTACTTGTTTGTTTGTAAGGTGTTTTAATAGAAGAACTATCTAATTGGGAATAAAAGCAGAGAGTATTATACGTTCGGACTCGTTCGACTGTACTTTTCTTACTTGTTAAAAATAAGTTTCATATTAATTGTGCCTTTTAAATATCTAACTACTCTTTTTAAGCACTGCCATAACTCTGAATTATTTTTACTACTATATCTACTCAAGATATTAACAGCTGTAGTTCTGGACGCGTAAAAAGCATTATGTACGTAAGACAACCAATAAGGTTACGACATGGGGCATTGCAATCCTCATCTAAGTTGAGCAAATCATAATTAAGTTTGCTCGGCAAAGGAGTACTGACAGAATTGCATTTTTCCATGTTGAATTTATTCAAAATTCTCTTTAGATATGCAGCTTGACTTAAATATATTTTACCTTGATTCAACTCAATTTTGATTCCAATAAAATGCCGTATTTCATTTAAATCAGTCATTCTAAACTTTTTATTTAAAAAACTTTTGAAATTATTCATCCTTTCAATATCTTTTGTAGCTATGACTAGGTCATTAACATATAGCAATACATATATATTTTCATTAACGTCACCTCTGTCGCAGGTATATATGCAAAGATCTACTGGAGAGTTTACAAAATTGTATTCTTTTAATTCTTGCTCAAATACTTTAAACCAGCATCGAGCTGCTTGTTTAAGACCGTAAATTGCCTTATTTAACTTACAAGCATTTCCAGCTTCACATGATACGCCTTGAGGAGATTGCATATATATTTCCTCATTTAAAATACCATTGAGGAATGCTGTCTTAACATCCATCTGATGGACTTTCAAATCATATTGGACTGCCAATGCCAGTATGAATCTAGAACTTGCAATTCTGGCAACAGGTGCAAAAGTCTCATCATAGTCAATTTGATATTTTTGAGTAAACCCTCTTGCGACTAATCTTGCTTTATACTTAATTGGTGCTTCTAATTCATTATATTTAATAGAAAATACCCATCTACTTCCTACAATGTTTCTGTCTTTTGGCAGTTTTCTAATCGTCCAGGTGTTATTGATTTCATGGGCCTTTAACTCCAACTTGATTGCATCTTCCCAAGCAGATTTATCGTCTCTAAGTTTTATTTCATCGAATGAACTTGGAATTTTATCGAAAATTAAATGTTCATTTAAAATACATTTATTCAAACTATTATCATCTTCATTTTAAGATATTTTTGGTTTGGCACTAAGTCTTTCACTTTTTCTTTGTATTGTCTTAGATTCGGTATGATCATCTTCTTTCTTACAATCCGTACTTTCATTCTGGATACTCTCCTTACTTTCATTCAGGATATCAGTTTGTTTCCTTTTTCTACTTTCATTCGAAAAATTAGGCTGATCACATTCCTTACTATCATTCAGGAACTCTACTTTTTCGCATTCCGTACTATCATTCCGGATATTCAGATGATCACACTCCTTACTTTTATTCAGGAATTTGTCACTGTTCTTTTCCTTACTCTCTTTCAGGAAATTTTCCTTATTTCTTTCCCTACTCTCTTTCGAAATTTCTTCTTCAGATTTTGATGCTTTAGAATGAACCATATTTGTCTCATCGACAACAACGTCCCTAGCAACAAACAAGAAAGAAAAGTACAGTCGAACACGCCCGACCGTATAATACTCTCTGTATTTATTCCCAATTATAATGCTCAAATCGGTATCCAGATATTACAATAGATAGTTCTTGTATTAGAACAAGTTAAAACAAAAAAAAAAAGCTAAGCATAATCGAACATACATGTGTTTGTCTGTATGCACATACAAATTCGTTTGACGTTAAATGTATGCACATACATATGTGTGTATGAATACTATTGGTAGGCACGACTAGCGCTGTCTCTCTCGCACTCATTGCTCTCGAATAAAATCTTTGTTGCTTCATTTCTTTCTTGTTTATGGTCGGATTCTTATGAAACTTTTAGAAGAGTTTGACATGATACGTCTTCAAACGAATCATAAATAACAACACTGTACGATAAGAATAAATGCTATAAAAACAGCACGCAAGTTTGAAATTTTCTTTTATTTATATTTATTTAATATGTTGCGGTGAGTACAGCTTCTCACCAGACGCTTTTTTCTAACTTTGCACCATTTACCATGGTGAGAGTTTTTTCTGTAATGGTTCTAATCATTCCATTAACCATTTAACTGAGGTGTATGTGGCACGGTCAGATGATAGCTTATTCCATTTTTAACACAAAACTCACGCATTTCATTTGATAAGTATTCTCTACCGTTGTCAATATATAAATTAATAATTTTTATATTAAAATGAACTTGGCTCTTTGCAGCAAAGTCTTTAAAAACATTGAAAACATCCATGTGTAAATTCATCTACAAAGATCACAAAGTAACTTTGATCGTCAATTGTTGTTGGTGTAAGTGGGCCACAAACGTCGGAATGTATAACAAATAATGGACGTTTGATATGATTTTTGTCTTTAAACTGATTGAACGGGAACCTAGCTTGCTTCCCATTTAAGCATGCCTCACAAATTTCATCTGACATTTTTAAAAAATCATTATTTTTAATTTTAAACATTTTTGCACTGCTTACATGACCTAACCTCTCATGCCATAAACGATAATTATTATTCCTTGCATCTACACTGTATGCTTGGAATTTCACAACCGGTATGTTATTGAATTTACCTGAGTTTTTAACAACCATAATCCACTTCTTTTTGATCGACACGCCATCTTGGTCAAAATGAACCGACATCCCGGCTTGTTGCAGTCGCTTCACAGACATTAAATTCTCTGCTGCTTCCTTGCAAATATAGAATATCCTCGAGGGTAATGTTGTGACCGTTGTTTAGTCGCACAATTCCACATTTTGTAGCGTAAATAAATTCGCCTTCCTTAGCAACGGCAATTTTTATTGGTTGCTCCAACTCCACACAATCAGTAAAAAGCGATTCATAATTTATTAAATGATCAGTTACACCCGAATCAATAATAAAACCGAGTTGCTTTGGTTTATCATTTTGGTTTAAATTCCTTATCATGAAAGCAAAATCCGTGGTTGTTTGTGGATGATGCAAGCTGAAATTGTTTATTGTTATTGTTATTATTCTCTTTATTTTTAATTTCTTTTAAATAATGAAAACACTCCTTCTGTATATTTCCGATCCTATCACAGAGGTGACACTTAACATTGGATTTTTTCTTTCCCTTAAATACACCTTTCTGCACTGTGTTCCTATCTCTAAATTTATTATTCATGTTTGAAATGTGATTGTGTTTGACCACTGCCTTCATAATCTTTTTGCTGGTGTCATTGCTATCACTTCTTATTTTTATTTCATAATCTAATAATTTATTTTTTACAAAGGCAAGCGAAAGTGCTTCATCGGACAATGTCTCTATTGGAAAATGTCTGCGGCAAGTGCGAAACTTTGTCCATTTCATCCATTTTGCCGCAGGCCGCTAAAAGCAAACTTACAATCTCATCAAACCTAATAAAATGACTGGAAAGTGTCATTTCACTCAGTAGTTTTAGTGTAAAGCCTGCGTTCATATTATATATGGCGTCTAATTTTTGAAGTACTGCACGTGCGGAAATATTGTCTGCGGCAAAGCATAACAAGAAAGAAAAGTACAGTCGAACACGCCCAACCGTATAATACTCTCTGCTTTTATTCCCAATTATAATGTTTAAATCGGTATTCGGATATTACTAAAGATAGTTCTTGTATTAGAACACGTTAAAACAAAAAAAAGAAGCTAAGCATAATCGAACATATATGTGTTTGTCTGTATGTACAAATTCGTTTGACGTTAAATGTATGCACATACATATGTGTGTATGAATACTATTGGTCGGCACGACTAGCGCTGTCTCTCTCGCACTAATTTCTCTCGAATAAAATCTTTGTTGCTTAATTTCTTTCTTGTTTATGGTTAGATTTTTATGAAAATTTCAGGAGAGTTTGACATGATACGTCTTCAAACGAATCATAAATAACAACACTGTACGATAAGAATAAATGCTTTAAAAACGGCATGCAAGTTTGAAATTTACTTTTATTTCTTGCGGAAAAAGGGGGCGTGGCAGCCCAAAACTTTTGATGTCATTGGATTTATGCGTCCTTTAGGAACACGTGTACCAAAATTGGTATTCCTAAGTGCCACAGTTACTGAGATATTCGCCGAAAACATTAATTTTTTCCGAGGTGTGACGGGTTTTTTACTCATTGTGGGCGAATGGGGCGTGGCATCGAAAAAAAAAAGATTCTTGTATTGACTGACTAAATATCGAGTCGATTGAGACCAAACTCGAACTTGTAGCTCTTACCATCTCTGAAATCTGTTTGTTCATACGGACAGACAGACAGACAGACAGACAGACGGACGGACAGACGGACATGGCTATATCGACTCGGCTTGTGATGCTGATCCAGAATATATATACTTTATGGGGTCTGCCACGCCTCCTTCTGCCTGTTACATACATTTGCACAAACCCAATATACTCTTGCAGAGAGTATAAAAACGTGTCGGTCAAATGTTGAACTAATATGCTTTTTGCACATCTTTCAGCTTTTTTTCCAATTATCGTCTGCTGAATCTGGCATTAGTTCATCAATAACTTTGAGAACATCCATTTCAGCAAACAACGCCCTAATACGAAATTTCCACACGGAATATTTTTCACCATCAAACGGTTTAATATTATATTTGTTCTTTTCCATTTTAGCTAGATTTTAGAGGACAAAAACTACTTATTATTTTTTGCACAAATGCGCAGTTATAATAAATTTCACAATATATCATGGACTGGGCCCATAACCTATTGAAAAACTATATAAATATGTTTAATAAAACACACTGATGATGGATTAATGTTTTATATTGTGATTGTAATTAATTATTGCGATTTGTTTCAACTTGCAACACACCACACCACTTGCTTATGCTTTTAACACAAATTCACGAGAGAGAAGAAGAAGATCATGCACAGTATGACACAGTATTACTTATAAGTAAAAAGACTCTATTAATAGTGCTGTATAATGTTATTATTTGACTATGGATATTCCAATAAGTACAATAAGTTGATTGGAAAAAATTGGCAAATAAATCGGCAATAGCCTGACCAGAGTTAGCAATCTCATTTTCAAAGACCATTGAGGAAGGAAGTCAAGGAAATCATTTTGTGTCGTAGAGTTCAATACAGCAGAGCCTGGAGTGGAGATCCAAGTAGTTCCTGCAATGTTAAAATCACCCAGAACCACGAGGATATCGCGATCGGAAGTTAAGGAAGAAACAGATTTGATAGCTGAGAAATGTTCAAAATAAACAGAACTATCAGAAGAAGGAATAATATAAGAGCAAGTAATAAAAATGCAAACATTAAAAATATTAAGCTTTATAGCAATAAATTCCAATTCTGTAGAAATATTAGATAAACTACTTCAGAGGAAATATCAGCATCAACAGCAATCAGAACACCACCACCACGACGAGAAGTACGATCCTTCCTAAAAAGTGAAAATTTATCGCAGAATATCTCTGTATTAAGAATGTCAGGCCTTAACCAAGTTTCAGTAAAGGCAATGACATGAAAAGGAAAAAAAAAAAACACTAGATAAGTAAAGGTTGCTAGGTTTGCTACAAAGACCTTTTACATTCTGATAGGCAAGCAAGAGGAAGGAGTTTAGTTTTTTTGTTATTGGTAGCAAATTGGTTAGAAGAAGATAGGGAGGGTAGAGCAATCGGAGTCCGATTTGGTTTTTTAGCGGTATAGTCTTTCACCGCCAAGTGGTCCGGCCAGAACTCTTTAGAGCGTATTTTGTTAAAGTGTTCGGCCGGAACACTTATTTTAAATGAGAAAATCTCCCGAGCATAAGAAAATTTGAATTTTTCCACCGTAATGTTGGCTATAGATTTGGCCTGTATAAAAGCCTTGACATCATCAGATGTAGTATCAGGGGCTAGCCGTGAAACAAAGATTTGTTATTCGGTGGGATACCTATCAGAGTCATATTATTATCTACCACTGCTATATCGTCTTTCGAACTTTTAGCACTGGTTGATTGACTAGCTGATGCAGTCGAAATGTCATCAATAGTATGTTGTTCAACAACAACAGCATTGACAGCAAAAGTATCAGGGACTGGCTCGGTGTCCGTAGGAGTAACTTTTGTGGGAGAATTAAAATTATCCCTCCTACTGATAATACTAGTTGGAGATGGGGAAGAAACAATAAAGAAAACACGCAACAAATTCGAATGTTGAGTGCACGAGTGCGAGAGAGACAGCGCTGGCAGTGCCGACCAAGAGTATACATAAGCACAAATGTATGTGCATACATTTTAAACGATCGAATATGGGAAAGCCTTAGAAAAGTAACCGATCTATGTCATATAAAAAAAAATTGGATATATAAATTTCATACGGTTGTGATGCCTCTGCCCCAGTAGCTACCATCGGGAGCTTAGCCTGCGCTGCTGGCTCTGTAGCGCCAGCGGCGTCAACCAATCTTCTATGTGGCCGCATGTCAGGTGTTCACACGCTGGTGCCTCGGTCGCCAAAGCGCCGGCTATATTTTTGTCATGATTAGGCTCACCTGATGACCACCCATCCGCTGCCCCAGCGACCACCATTGGGACAGTCGCCTGAGCTGCTGCCTCTGTCGCTGCAGCGTTCACTTCCCTTTTGGCCTGTGTCCGCTTACTTGATGCCCACCTGGCCTCTGCCCCAGCGGCCACCATCGGTATATCGATTTATCGATTTAAACGAATGGCGATTAATCGAATATCGATTAATCAAAAAATCGAATATTAATTAATCGAATAATTAATAGAATATCAATTAATCAATAAATCGAATATCAATTAATCGATTAATCGAAATAATCGACTATCGATTAATCGTTATTCGATGTATCGATTAGTCGAATATCTATTAATCGATATACCGAATATCGATCAATATATCAAATATCGATATATCGATCATGGATTAATCGAATATCGATTAACGATTAACAACGAAACAATTCGTTTATTTATTATCTTTTTCTTTTGTTCTTCAATGGATAGTTTTAGTTTAACTTCATCTTCTGTGTTTTTAGCATAGTATGGTGTGCACTTTATTGTTGAATGATGCCGATTATTGTATGTTGTTATTGCTATCTGTATTTTAGATTCTATTGACAGTTCATTATTGTCTATTCCAGCTAAGATTTCAATTAATGTAGAATGTAATCTTTCTATGTCTGCATTTCCTGTGTGTGAATTTGATTTTGCATAATGTACATTTACTTTTTCTTTGTTTAAAAATTGTACGATATGTTCTGCTCTGAACTCATTATCCATGATAATTTTCTGTGGTTTATTAAATTTTGCTGGCAAAAATCCTCTGGCTGAACCCTCCCCGAGGGTGCCGGCTGGGCAATGGACACTGCACCGTCCCGAATGGATGATGCACTGTCACTTGTCTTCGAGGCGATGCAGTGTTCAGCTAAGGCAAGGTTCAGTGACTGGGTATGCTACGGCATGACCAGAGCGCTTAACCAATTCCACGGCTAGAGGTAGCGCGGCGGTAAGGCATAAAACGTTAGGGGTGGCCACCTGAACAAATGACCCGGTATGGGGGAGGAATTTAGCTATTAAAGGCTCATTTAAGAATTCAACTCGGGCTGGGATGTCAGCCCAAACTCCGGTGGAAGGCGTGACCGCTACCACCGGCGGGCACGGGGGGGAGAAATCCTCTCTGCGTGTCGGTAGTGGTCACACCTCTGACGTGGCGGGAGCAGGCCACGTCAGTTGTAGTACCATTGCCACAACAACAACAACAACCACAAGCAAGCTGATGCGCGCAGGTGCTACAGTCGACCTAGACTCGGACCTGGAGAGCGTTGCATCAGTGACGAAGACGGAGGAAGAGAGCCTTCTGCGCTCCCCCGTACAAGGTACCAGCTCCCTGCATAGGGAAGGGCCTAAAAGTACGAGGAAGGGGCTGAAGGCTAAGGCGCAATATAAGGCGGCGCTTAAGATTCAGAGTCGGCTCCAAGGCGTTGCTGACTTGTCTGAAGAGCCGCCGCCACTTTGATTAGTTGCCGCATATGCGAGCAAAGACGAGTGGCTTCGCTAACAAGGTGGAGGAGATGATGGCCGAGAAGAGGCAACGCTCGACCGAGAGCAACCAGAGCAGAGATGCCCCGGTTAGCATTAGCATTAGCGTTGCTGCAAGTGGTCGACAGGGAGAACATCCCGTCTAAACCGAAAGCAAAGGTACTCCTCCCCTTCGCCGTACGAGGAGACCAGGCGCTGAGGCTGCTATAGAGGCAGAACAAGGACGTCCCGTCAGACGATTGGAAGGTGTTACATGCTGGTACCTTCTCCTCAGCAGATGTGGGTCAGCATGTAATCCTGCAAATCAACAAAGAGACGGAGGTTATCCTCTACCCCTGCTATGGGAAAATGGCCTATGGCCTATGTAGCGTATACCACAGGCTAAAGAATCATGCAGACAAGATACGCACACTCTACAAGCTGGGGAGGTGGAGAGGGACTTGGGCATAGAAACTGTCCACGAAGCCACCCAGGCGCTCCAAATAGCCTCGGACGAAGAGACCGACGGCGAACACGGTGACCTGACAGTCATAGTCAACCCGTCCTCAGCATGTGTCGCAGCTACCTCACATGTTGAGGGTACTGCAGATCAACCTGCATAAGAGTAAGTTGGCATCGACGGAGCTCATGTTGGCCTTGGAGCAAGGGTCCGTCGATGTGGTCTTAGTTCAGGAACCGTGGATTGCGTCGGGCAATGTGGTATCTGGACTAAGGTCGAGCAACTACTGTACGTACTATCCACCGACGGTAAGTAAAACCAGAACCGCCATACTTGTACGGAAAGGCCTAAATGCTTACCTAATATCTAACTACAGTACAAATGATCTCACCGTGGTGATGCTGGAATGTGGGAAGAGGCGCCTCACGGTAGCATCCTGCTACATGGCGCACGACATGCCTGCACCGCTCACAAAGGCTCACAAATAGTGATCGGAACGGACGCCAACGCACACCACTGCGTATGGGGATCGCCCGACAAGAACGCAAGAGGTGAGTCTCTCTTAACTTTCATTCTAACTTCTAACTTAAGTATAGCTAACACGGGGGAGGTACATACGTACGTAGGCCCAACTTCGTAAAACGTCCTTGACCTCATACTCGCGAGACATAGGAATCCCAGGAAGACCGACTGGTCGAAACTCAAGGAACTAGTGTCAGCAACACTGATGCAACCAGGCGAGATTGAGTCGGTAAACGAGATAGAGCAAGCACTCTCAACCATGACTCTACAAGACGCCTATCAAAAAACATGCCCTCTCTCAAACCCGAAAAGAAGTTCGAGACCGCCATGGTGGAATACTGAACTCTCCTTTCAACGTAACACCATCAAGGATCTGTTCAGGCTCACTAGACAGACCAATGTGGAACTCGTACATGATGAATATAGGCTCGCTCTAAGGAGCTCCTGGAGAAAGTTCTGCTCTGACCTGTAATCGGTACCGGAAACGGCCAGGCTCAGGAAGCTACTCTCCAAACAAACCACAATACAAAATCAACTAATGCTTGACAATAGGACCTGGACCGAAAGCAGCGAAGCAACACTTCATGCACAGAGGTGTCAAACGAGATTAAGCGCCAATTATACCCCAGGCGACAACTATCAAATTCCCACAGATATAGTCACGCCAAACAATCTGATATGGGCCATTAAATCCTTCGCAAGCATAAAAAGCCCAGGACTTGATGAAATCATACCGGCCATGCTGAAGAATATCTCCATGGCTTCTCAAAATATTCAAAGCTTGTCTAAGAATGGGTCACATTCCAACCCTCTGGAGAACAGCTAGGGTAACATTCCTAACTAAAGCTGAAAAATGTGGTCATAATAGCCCGAAGGACTACAGACCTATCAGTCTCACGTCCTTCCTACTGAAAACGATGGAGAAGTTGCTGGACCTACACATTAGGAATGAGGTGGGAGAACGGTTAGCAGCAAATCAACATGCATGCACTAAAGGCAAATCAGCAAACTCGCTCACTAGCGAGTGTAGAGAGACTGCGTGTAGAGAGTGTAGAGTGTAGAGTGAGTGTAGAGAGACTGCGCTACACTCGCTAGTGAGCTCGATTGAGAATGCACTAAACCACAAAGAATACGCAATGGGAGCCTTCGTAGACATTTCAGGCGCATTCAATAATGTCAACCCAAACGCCATTATCGATCGCCTGAGATCGATGGACACTCACCCGGCCATCACCAACTAGATCAAGCGCCTCCTAGGCTGTAGGAAGGTTAAGTCAGATTGGGGTGCGGCAACCACTATCAGAAGTGCAGGTAGAGGAACCCTTCAAGGAGGAGTCCTGTCACCACTTCTATGGAATCTCGGTGTAGATGATCTCATTAATAGATTTTATGAAGGAGCCCCCAAAATAACTGCCTATGCGGACGATATAGGTATAATTATTACGGGGGTATGTCCATCCACTCTCAGGTCCTTAATGGAACAGACTCTCAGGGTGATTTGCAAATGGGCGGAGGAAGTCGGTTTACAAATCAATAAGACGGACCTCATCCTGACCCCCCCGACATTAAACGGACAAACGCTGAAACCAAGCACCCATGTTAGATACCTAGGAACAATGTTGGATAGCCAGCTGACTTGGAGACCCAAGGGTGAATAAGGCAACCATGGCGCTTTATGCATCAAAAAATATGCTTAGCTGCTCGTGGAGCCTATCACCCCGATTAATGCACTGGATTTACATCTCGGTAGTGCGTCCAACCCTGCTCTATGGCGCTCTTGTGTGGTGGCCAGCGTCTGAAAAGAAGACCTATCCCGCCTTATTGGAGAAAGCTCAGCGTCAGGCACTACTCTGCATCACAGGTGCCCTAAGAAGTACGCCGACAAAAGCCCTGGAACTACTACTGGGACAACCTCCCTTAAATCTGCAAACAAAGCAAGTGGCCGTCAAGTCAGCTTAACGTCTTGCGGCACTAGGCTGTCTGTCACTGCTACTACGGTCAAGGCGCTATTGGAAGGAACTAACATGGCCAGTCCGATCACACCATAGCTCAAAGCAGCCTAGTTTCCCAAATTGAAACACATCTCGGGTCTGACGACTGGAAACTGTGCCAAAATAGGCATGGCCACCTCAACATATACACGGAAGGCTCCAAAATGGCAGGAGGAGTAGGAGCCGCTGTGTACTGCGATGAACCACTCACAAGGCTGTCATACAGGCTACCGAGCTACTGCAGCATCTTTCAAGCAGAGGTCTTCGCAATCGGAATTTGCTAAAAACTTAGGCTCAGAATACCAAAACATAATCCTGCTGGTGGATAGTCAAGCTGCCATAAAGGCTATGTCGACGTCAACCACCACATCCAGAACCGTCCAGGTGAGCAAAGACGTACTAGATGAATTATGTACGACCAAGTCAGTACACATCTACTAGGTTGCGAGCCACCAGGGCATACCTGGAAATGAGGAGGCAGACACACTAGCGAAAGCAGGTATCGTTCTCTCGGACGAAAGAAACCAACATCTGCCTATCTCTCTGAGAACGCTTTACAGCGAACGCTTTAAGCTCATCAATCTTAGGTGGCGGAACACCACCACATGCAAAGCAACAAGAATAATGTGCAATGAGTTCAATGCCCAACGCACTCGCTACCTGCTGCAACTTCCACGGAATGACTACAGACTATTGGTGGGAATCCTTACCGGCCACTATATGGCGGCAGTACACGCGATGAAACTTTGCATTACAAACGACTCCAGATGCAGGAAATGCAAAAACCCAGCGACTGCAGAAACACTTGAACACCTTACATGTTGCTGCTCGGCCCTAGGGCGCACAAGATTAAGTTGCTTAGGAGCACCAAAACTCTCCTCGATGGAAGATGCCTCGAAACGTGCACTGGGGGAACTGCTAGCCTTTGCGAAGCGCTCCCGCATCCTCACCGACTTCAAGCCATAGCTCCCTCCGGGACCGGATTACTAAGGGCCATTATTGGCCTATGAACCTGCCCGCGAGAGGGCGTCCGGCGTAACCTAACCTAACCTATTAAATTTTGCAAAATGTTCCATCATAATTTGCATCTTAGTTCGCCGATTTCTGTCTGTTATATTGTAAGCTACTGCAAATTTTGTAAGTTTATCTATGATTGTAACAAAAGATTTTATGTGAAAGATATCTAAGTGTATAACTTAATTTTTAGTATCCAGAGTTTCTGTAAGGTAAAATTTGGGTTTTATTGGGTTTCAGTCATATTTTATTTCTTTACATTTTTACAATTGGAAATTATTAGCTAAATATGTTCTCTTAGATTTAGAAAATATATTTAATCTTTAAGGGAATTAAAAGTCTCACTTATGACACTGTGTAAGGAATCCTTTGTATGATATATTGCAATTTGTTTATGTAGTTCTTCCTCGCCTAAAATTTCATGTGCCCTTTTTGTTCACCTTAAAAAATTAATGTTTTTGCAAATGGGAGAAAATGTTTATTAATATACATTGTATTTTGTGATATATTGAATCTGGACTTCTGAAAAAATTCCTGTTCCTTTTTCTATGTGTTAGTTCCTCTTCGTCTGAGGAATGCTGTGTATTTGTAAGCTCAAAGTTAGATTCTTTCTCGTTATTATACTCTCTGCAAGAGTATATTGGGTTTGTGCAAATGTATGTAACAGGCAGAAGGAGGCGTGGCAGACCCCATAAAGTATATATATTCTTGATCAGCGTCACAAGCCGAGTCGATATAACCATGTCCGTCTGTCTGTCTATCTGTCCGTATGAACAAACAGATTTCAGAGATGGTAAGAGCTACAAGTTCGAATTTGGTCTCTATCGACTCGATATTTAGTCAGTCAATACAAGAATCTTTTTTTTTTTCGATGCCACGCCCCATTCGCCCACAATGAGCAAAAAACTAGACATACCTCGGAAAAATAGATGTTTTCGGCTAATATCTCTGTAACTATGGCACTTAGGAATACCAATTTTGGTACGCATGTTCCTAGAGACAGCACAAATGCATTGACATTAAAAATTTTGAGCTGCCACGCCCCCCTATGCCTTAAGAAAAAAATAAAATTTTCAAATTTGCATGACGTTTTAAAGGCATTTGTTCTTATCGTAGAGTATTGTTATTTATGATTCCTTTGAAGACAAATTATATCAAACTATGCTGAAAGTTGCATAAAAATCCAACAATAAACAACAGAGATACTGATTATGAGTGCGAGCGCGACAGAAACATACAAGCATATATTTGAACTCTTTTGATGCATGTGTGGCGGCAATAGTATACATACACACATATATACATATATATAGTGACATATTCATACTGATTATGTCTACAAAACATTTAATAAAAGCACATAAGAGTCTAGCCGCTGAATTGCATATCAGCAGCTATGCGCTAAACAAGTTCGGCAACTGTAAACAAAGAACAGCCAAACTGGCGCGTCTCCCCAAATCGATCAGCATCGATTGAGATAACGCGTGGTCAGCATAAATTTCTTTCCCACAAATTCCATTCCCACTGAAAAATTGTAAACATGTAAACCCTGAACTAGTTTTCGTTATTAATAAATAAGGAATTGTCAGTCAGTCTTAAGCTGTTCGTTAATAAAGCAAGTTGTCGTGAATTAAATCGTTCTGACTCCGTCTTTTAATCTCAGCGTTGCCGTTAGTTTGTGTCGCGGCATTAGTTCGACTAACTTATACACATCAAATATCTAATTAAAAGACGGAGTTTTAATCTCAGCGTTGCCGTTAGTTTGTGTCGCGGCATTAGTTCGACAAACTTATACACATCAAATATCTAATTGGCGCAGCCGGTAGGATAACAATAAATTGTGGATCCTGATGCAAAACTAAGTTATTAATTCTTGTGTCCCGTTTACTGTTATCCGCTGAACAACCAACGCGAAGGCAACCCAAGCGACGGTCAATACGCGTCAAGTTTTTAAAGAAAACCTCGACAGTGACGTGAAAACCAAAAAATCGCATTTTGTCAGAGCCACGGATTGTGAAAAACTTGATAACCAATTCGAAGAGAAAATAAATCCAGAAATTTCTGGTTATCCCAAAAAATTCGAAAGTGCTATCTGTGCAAACCAACCAAACAAATTTAACTAAAAGTGTACAAATTAAGTGAATAAAAAAAAAAAAAAAAAAAAAAAAAAAAAAAAAAAAACCACACAATAATAATGGAAGGAAACGCAACAACACCCCTGACCGATGCCAACATGGCACAAGTGATCAACCAACTCAAAAATGTTGAGAAGTTCACTGGAGACAAGAACGCTTTATACACGTTCATCGACCGGATTGACTATATTTTGGCCCTCTATATCACCAACGACGCAAGGCAGAGGTCAATTATATTTGGACTTGTGGAACGCTGCATCAGCAATGAAGTGATGTTATCCCTTGGCGTAAACAACCTGATGACTTGGACGGACCTTCGAAAGCAGCTAATACTGAACTACAAGACGCAAACTAAGAATCACATCTTACTGGAGGAATTCAGGAGTACCCCATTTAAAGGAAACGTCCGAGCTTTTCTAGAAGAAGCAGAACACCGTACACAGACATTAATGAGTAAGCTAGAACTAGAAAACAACACTGACGAAAAAATATTGTATGCTCGACTAATTAAAACTAGTATTGATGACCTTATCCAAAAATTACCAACAAACATTTGCATTCGAATTATAAATTGCGAAATTCCCGATTTAAGATCCCTAATTAATATTTTGCAAGAAAAAAATCTTTATAACGAGCCCTGTCTTAATCCAACACAAAATAAAGAAAAACAAGAAAAATATTTGGAGCCATCCGATCAACCAAACCCAAATATTCAAAGATTCCCCACTTTCCTTCAACCAAATCAACCCTATGTCCCATATCGACCCCATCAACCTCATATTCAACAACCATATTATCAATCATTACCCATCCATACTAACAACAACACTTTTAATCCTAATAATTATTCACCTCGACCAATGCAACAAATACCTAGCCCAATCAGACCAACATATTTTACACCCAGACCGAACTTTAGACAGAATCAATTTGACAACAACCGATTCGGACAAGTAACTCCACAACAAAACGCTTCTAATAGCTCTGGCTTAGCTAACCCACCGACCAAACGTGTTAGACCTGCAGAAAGTGGACAAAGTAAGATGAGCATTGACCATGAAGCTAGAAATCAGGAAGAATTAAATTATCATGATTACATTCAACAAGAATATTATAATCAATGCGCTGCTTATCCAGAATATTATCCACAATACTATCAAGCAGAAAGTTATCCACAAAGCCCAGACTATACATACACACAGTCAGCCGAACACGAGACAGAAAAACCAAATGAAATAGAAATCGAGCAAGCCGAAAATTTTCAGCCTCCAGCCTCGGAAACCAGCAATACATAATAATCACTTATAAAGGCAAAAATTTGAAATGTTTAATAGATACAGGATCTACTGTAAATATGATGACATCAAATGTTTGCAACTTACAAGTTCATGACACCGACTGTTTCATTCAAACCAGCAATGGACCTTTAACTATCACAAAGAAAGTTAACATCCTTTCCAATAACTTGTTCAAGGGCAATAATGAATTTCTTCTACATCAATTCTCCCCAGATTATGATTTATTAATTGGTAGAAAAATGCTTTCAGAAGCACAAGCCGTTATAGATTATAATACTCAAACTGTTATTTTATACAATAGAAAGTATAAATTAATCAACGATATTCCAATCACAAATCAGAACCATTTCTTAGCCCAACCAAATCCTGAAACTAATCAACATTTTAATAATTCCGAATTCCCATATGGATCGTACCGAAAAAGCAAGATGCTTCAGGTAAACAAAAATTCAGAATCGTAATCGACTACAGGAAATTAAATGAAGTAACTATAAGTGACAGACACCCAATACCAAATATGGATGAGATATTAGGAAAACTAGGCAGATGCAATTATTTCACTACAATTGACCTTGCAAAAGGATTCCACCAACTTAAAATGCATCCAGATTCCATTCAAAAAACCGCTTTCTCTACTAAACACGGCCACTATGAATATCTTCGTATGCCATTTGGATTAAAAATTGCACCCGCAATCTTTCAACGTTGCATGAACAATGTTTTACGACCGTTACTAAATAAACATTGTCTAGTATATCTTGATGATATAATTGTATTCTCAACATCTTTAGAAGAACATTTCCAATCACTCCAATTAGTTTTCGAGAAGCTTTCTGAAGCAAATCTCAAATTACAACTTGACAAATGTGAGTTTCTAAAACAAGAAGCTACATTTCTAGGACATGTCATAACGAAGGATGGAATAAAACCCAATCCTGATAAAATCAAAGCAATTCAGAAATATCCAATTCCCACAAAAACCAAAGAAGTAAAAGGTTTTCTTGGATTAACAGGTTACTACAGAAAGTTCATTCCAAATTTTGCAGACATAGCCAAACCAATGACAGCAGTACTTAGAAAAGACTCAAAAATCGACATTAAAAATCCAGATTACATTAGAGCTTTTGAAAAATTAAAACAACAAATTTCTAATGACCCCATTTTAAAAATTCCAGACTTCAAAAGTAAATTCATTTTAACCACTGACGCAAGTAACGTAGCTCTTGGAGCTGTACTCTCTCAAGACGGACACCCCATTAGTTTTATTAGCAGAACCCTCAATGACCAAGAAACTAACTACAGTGCCATAGAGAAAGACCTTTTAGCCATTGTATGGCCAACAAAAACCTTTAGACACTACTTACTAGGACGACACTTCGAAATCAATAGTGACCATCAACCATTATGTTGGTTGTACAAAATGAAAGAACCAAATTCAAAATTAACCCGATGGAGAGTTAAATTATCTGAATATGACTTTGACATAAAATATATAAAAGGAAAAGAAAACCACATAGCGGACGCTCTATCACGAGTAAAAATAGAACAGACTTTTTTCGGAGAAGAAACACAACATAGCGCTATCGAAGAAAATAGCAATTAAATATTCATTACAGAAAAACCAATAAACACATTTAAAAGACAAATTATATTCTCCAAAGGTATTCCAAACATAAAAAAAGAAAACTACTTTAAAAAATTAATTATTCACATTACATACGATAACATGACTAAAGATAAAGCAAAATCAGAACATAGAAACACAAAAATGCCAATGAAACTTACCCCAAAGCCAGAACACTGTCGTGATAAATTTGTAATCGACATTTATTCCTCTGAAGGCAAACATTATGTAAGCTGCATGGACATTTATTCAAAATTCGCAACTCTTGAAAATATTAAAACAAAAGATTGGATAGAATGCAAAAATGCATTGATGCGCATATTTAATCAATTAGGAAAGCCAATATTATTAAAAGCTGACCGAGACGGCGCATTTTCCAGCTTAGCACTAAAAAAATGGCTTGAAAGTGAAGGAGTAGAAATACAATTAAATTCAACAAAAACAGGAATAGCAGATATCGAAAGACTACACAAAACAATAAATGAAAAAATCAGAATAATTAACACTTTAAATGACGAAGAAACTAAACTCAGCAAAATAGAATCAATTCTTTACATCTACAATCACAAAACAAAACATGACACAACTGGACAAACTCCTGCACACATATTTTTATATGCAGGACTACCAAATTTAGATACCCAACAAAAGAAAGAGAAAGTAATAGACAAAATTAACAGTGACCGACTAGAATACGAAGTAGATACCAGATATCGAAAAGGACCATTACAAAAAGGAAAATTAGAAAATCCTTTTAAGGCTAACAAAAACGTTGAACAAACAGACCCAGACCATTACCAAATTACTAACAGAAATAGAATTACACGCTATTATAAAACACAATTTAAAAAATTAAAGAAAATTAACCAAATTCAAATTCCACAGGTTTCTACACCATAATCATACTATTGTTCACCCTCTTTAACATTTGTAACACCCAACAAATTGTTTAATGCAGTAGGCTCATTATACAAATTCCTTTTTGGTACACTTGACGATAACGACAGAGTAGAGTTCGAAAAAAATATCAACAATCTTTCTTTAAATATTGTTCAGATTAATGAAATCAATGATATAATAAACATAATTAACAATGATATGAAAAAAATACAAGATCACCAAAATAAGAAAAACATACAAGATACCTTTACTTACCAACTATCACAATTTATAGAATACATGGAAGACATAGAAATGGGTATGCAATTGTCAAGACTAGGACTTTTCAATCCAAAATTACTAACCTATGACAGACTTGACAGCATCAATAACAGAAACATACTACTAATTAAAACATCTACTTGGATTAACTACCAAGATAACATCATATTAATTGTATCCCATATCCCAATTGACTTTCAATCCACAAACACCATTAAAATTATCCCATATCCTGATCATAATGGCTATCAACTTGACTACACTAGCAGTACTTCTTATTTCGAAAAAGATAATAAAATTTATACCCGAGAAAATGAACCAATAGTTGATGAATGCATTACAAAAATTATACTACATATATTGAACCAAATACTATTGTAACTTGGAATTTGACAAATACAACAATAAAACAAAATTGTCAGAAAAATAATGTTAATCTTAATATCCAAGGTAATAAAATTATTAATGTAAACCAATGTAAAATACACATAAATGATATAATTTTAAGCGATAATTATTTGCAACCAGAAGTTGATCTTACGCCATTGTATCCACCAATAGAAATAATCACAGTCAAGCCTATAAAACATGATGATATTATTAAAATAATATCCCAAAATAATGTCTTTACATACACAATTATTGTAATCATAATCATTTTATTCATAATCACATGCTTATATCTTAAATACGTGTCTTGTAATCCAATAATATTAATCCATAAAAAATTTAAGAAACAAATTCACAAATCCAGCAACGAAAGAGAGCAATCGGTCCAACCGAAAGAACAGCAGCAAGAAGAAACAATAATCAAGATGACACAATCATCCTTACCAAAATTGTACCCTTCAGCGTCACCTTGACTCACAAGCTCGCCTCTTAAGGAGAGGGAAGTGACATATTCATACTGATTATGTCTACAAAACATTTAATAAAAGTACATAAGAGTCTAGCCGCTGAATTGCATATCAGCAGCTATGCGCTAATTTAAACATTCCCAAGCTGCACTTGTAAACAAGTTCGGCAACTGTAAACAAAGAACAGCCAAACTGGCGCGTCTCCCCAAATCGATCAGCATCGATTAAGATAACGCGTGGTCAGCATAAATTTCTTTCCCACAAATTCCATTCCCACTGAAAAATTGTAAACATGTAAACCGTCAAATAGTTTTCGTTATTAATAAATAAGGAATTGTCAGTCAGTCTTAAGCTGTTCGTTAATAAAGCAAGTTGTCGTGAATTTAATCGTTCTGACTCCGTCTTTTAATCTCAGCGTTGCCGTTAGTTTGTGTCGCGGCATTAGTTCGACTAACTTATACACATCAAATATCTAATTATATGTGCATACATATAACGTCATTTTGTATGTGCATACAGACAAACATATGTATGTTCGATTATAAGTTGTCTTTTTTTTGTTGTAAGGTGTTCTAATAGAAGAACTATCTAATTGGGAATAAAAGCAGAGAGTATTATACGGTCGGACTCGTTCGACTGTACTTTTCTTACTTGTTTTTATTTATTAATTGGGATGTTTCTTGTCTGCTAAAAAATCTGCTACTTTATTGTCTTTGCCCTTAAGGTATGTTATATCATAGTCAAATTCTTGTAATTTAAGAATCCATCTTTGATGTGTTGCTGTCATTTATATTCCTTTGAATTTTGAATTTAAGTATTTTATATTGGCTGTGTCAATAGCTTAGAGCTCTAAGCTGCCGACGTGTCACAAATAGAACTAAACATGCTATGTGAAGTTCGAACCTGGATGTAGAACCTGTACCTCATCATCTCTCGTATCACTTATGACTTATAGTTATAACTCTAATTGTAAATAATATAAATAGTTTAATTAAAGTTGTGAAGGAACAACAGTAAAATTAAAAAAATAAAATTATCACTTAAAAAAAAAAAAAAATAAATAAATAAAAAAATAAAAAAAAAATAAATAAATTGGAATTTATTTCCCACCAAATAGTGTTTAATGGATAACGATTCTTTATCAATGGTGCTATAATTTTTCTCGTGTTTGTTGAGTGTTCGTGATACAAATGCAATTGGTTGGCCTTGTTGTGACAAAACTGCACCTATAGCATAATCACTGGCATCGGTAGTTATTGTAAAAGGTTTGTCAAATTCTGGATATTTTAAAACTGGGTGTGAGCTTATGAGAGTTTTGAGATTTTCGAATGCATCGATAAGCTTTGGATCATTTGTGTTTATTGTAATATCTTTCTGTAAGTATCTTATAATTGGGTATGCTATTTTGGAATAGTCGTTTATAAATTTCCTGTAAAATCCTGTCATTCCTAAAAATCCTTTTAATTGATTTTAGTTTTGGGTAATGGAATTCCTTTAATTGCTTTTATTTTTCTTGAATTTGGTTTAAACTCTTCTTTTGTGAGAAAATGTATTCTGTATGTAAGACCATTTGTCTGGTTGGATTTTTAAATTATGATTTCGAAGTACTTTGAAAATTTTTTCAAGAGCAAGCTTATGTTCTTCAAGTGTGGTTGAGAATATTAAAATATCATCAAGATACACCACACAAATTTTGTTCATATAATCCCTTAGTATTTCATTCATTAATCGCTGCAATGTGGCTGGAGCATTTTTTAACCCGAATGGCATTCTAACATATTCGTACAATCTTATTGGTGTTATAAAAGCTGTTTTTTCAATATCTTCATCTGTCATTAAAATTTGATGATAGCCTTTTGCTAAATCTAAAGTAGTGGAGTATTGGGCTTTATCAAGCTTGTCTAATACAGCGCCCATAATAGGTATTGGGTACTTATCTGGAAAGCTTACTTGGTTTAATCGCCTATAATCTACACAAATACGATATTTCTGAATTCCTGAATTGTCAATTTTTTTCGGAATCACACATATTGAAGAACTGTATTTACTTTTACTTTTTCTTATAATTCTACTTTTTTCCATTTCAATTATTTGCTTTTTCACTTCCTCTTCAAATTTTGGAGAGACCCTGTAAAGTTTGTAATTAATGTGATGATCTGTAGTAGTTTCTATACTATGCACTATTGTGTTAGTGTTGGTTAACTGATCACCTTCTTTGAAGTATAATTTTTCATATTTTTTGGTAAGGTTGTTTATTATCTGTGCTTCCTCAACATAAAGATCTTCTAGATTAAGGTTATCACTTACTTACATTACACAAATATCTCTTGATAGTTTAGATAGGAAAGGAAATTCGACCCCATTGGTAAGCTTCAAAATTTTATTTTTAAAATCAATATTTTTAACAGTTCCTTGGATAAAATCCATGCCCAATAGAAAATTTTTCAATTATATTTAGTATGCTTATAGAAGATCCTGTCTCCACTAAAATTATAAATGTATCCCCCTCAATCGTTCCCTTTAAAAAAAAATTTCCTTTTGTCCGAGGCTAATTGGTAAAAAACTCGTTCTGATTATGTTCCGTGTTTGTGTTACTATTTACATCATCTTGATTTAAATTGTCTACACTCATTGCTTCTGGTGTTTGCTGATAATTTTGCTGTTGGTTAAAGTTTTGACTTTGTTGTCTATTATAATTTTGGTTTTGTTTAACGTTTTGGTTTTGTTCTACGTTATGGTTTTGGTGCCTATTGAAATTTTGTCATACATTTTGACTTTGATTGTTTCTGTTCTGATTTTGATTATTCCTTATCATTTGAATGTTTTGTTGTCTGTTTTGGCTTTGATTGTTTTTGTTTTGTTGTTCCTGTCCTCGATTGTTATTAGTGTGTTGTTCGTTTTGATTTTTTTGTTCGTTGTGATATCTGTTGTTATTGTATGAACCCTGGTCATTATCTTTAGTGATGAAAAGTTTTCTATTTCAATTTCCGAAATTAAGTCCGATGAATTTAGCTACTTCATTTCTTATGTCTGATAGGGTAGTTTAATTCATTAAGGCTATTGACATTGGTCCACAAGCTATTTGTTTTATACGTTGTATTAATAGTCCACTAAGAATGTCAACAAGTCTACTGTTATTTTCAATGACCGAGAAATGTGTGATTTCTTCAACAATTAATCTTATTTTATTGTCTAAATCTTTAACACTAGTTATCCTTAAATTCATTATCTTGCTGGTTAAGCCCATTTGAGCCGTTCGTGGTCGGTAATGGTGTCTAAGTCGAATCTTACAGTCTTCGCAAGTTGGCGGTGGGTTAACGTTTAACATGGTTCGAGCCTGACCTATTTTGGTATTTAATATAACTGTGAAAACTTGTCCATCGTCGAATCGTCGACCACCGCAGAGATGAATCCATGCAACGTTCCTTCCTGTCTATTAAATACTGGTAAATATCTGGTTTCCTTCTCAATTTAGTTCCTTTGGGCTATCACAGGGTTTCCACGTTCTCCCTGCCTAGCTGCCACTGCTGCTATCAGAAGTTCGATGCATTGTTGCATCTCAATTATTTCTTGATTTGCCATTTCTTGTTTAATTTTTCACACATTTATTTAAGTGTATCAATTTATTATTGTTGCGTTTGCTTGAATGTAATATCAAAAGTTTACACAATAATTTTTATTCTGCACTTTTTAATAAACTGTTTGTCAGTGTATTATTGTTTCGTTTACTTGGATGCAATATCCGAAGTCTCCACAATAATTTTACACTTGAGTACCGGCTGCGCCAATTATGTATACGGTTTACGGCGAATACGAATATTATTGTAAAAGCGGTTTCACAGCGAATACAATTATTTAAAGCGGTTCTACGGTGAATACAAATAAATTGGTATAAAGCGATTTTATTTGTACTTTATTTGAGTGTCAAAAAACAAATCTCGGATGTCGTCTTATTTAATTCTAAGTGTATACATTATGCAGCAAGAGCGGTGCCAAAATGTTTATGTTTACAATTGTGGGTTTTACTTATGCTGGGTTATTGGAAATTGTTTACATGTTGGTTTAATTGAGCTAATAAATGTCAATAATTCTTATGACGCTTTGGGTTAATGCTAATGGCATAACTCGCGTGGGCAACTGACGGTCTGACACAGGGAAAATTGGTTGACGGCGATGGGGCGACAGAGGCAGCAATTCAGGCTATACTCCCCATGGTGGCCGCAGAGGTAGAGACTGGGTGAGCCGACAGGGGACGCCTGACTTGCGGACTCTGATCAAATAGGTTTAAGGCTCTGCGGCAACAGAGGCAGCAGCTCAGTCGACTGTCCCGATCGTGGTCGCCGGGGCAGAGGATAGATGGTCATTAGGTGAGTCGAATATCGATTAATCGATTAATTGATATTCGATTAATCGTTATTCAATTAATTGATATTCGACTAGTTGATTAATTATTATTAATTAATTAATTGATTATTGATTAATTGATATTCGATTAATCGATTATTTGATATTCGATTTATCGATTAATTGATATTTGATAATCAATTAATCGATATTCAATTAATCGATTAATCGATATTCGACTCACCTAACGACCACCCATCCGCTGCCCCGGCTACCATCTTTAATCGTTATTCGATTATTTGATATTCGATTAATCGATTAATCGACATTCAATTAATCGATTAATCGATATTCGATTAATCGATATTCGATCTATTGTGGGTGGGTAGGTAACATGCTTTACGCACCGTCGGCCAAACCGTCATTTGGCCGGTGTGTCAGGCTACTCTATACGAGCTACCGACTAAAAACCTCCAATTCTTTGGGCTATTTTCCTCCTTGGAACCGGGCATTTTCTCGCATTGACCGTCAAGGTAGCGCCCATATTAGCGCTCTAGCCGCGCCCCATCCTTTGTGCTTCTGCGTCCAGGTCTCACTTCTTGTTCCTCAGTATCTGTTCTGAGAACTCACTCACCTTACTCCATTTATTTATATCTTTACACATTTCTTCTACAATGGTTTCTACACTTATCGGTCCGATAATTGGTGTCAAGTCCCGCCTTTCTGACGCCCATCTTTCTGTGTTCGCAATAGATACATCCAGACTGTTCACTTTTTCCCATCTTGTGCAGATAACTTCTTAAGTACCCATGCCCAGAGAGCATTTGTGTCAAGTAGTAGTTTGTCTCCCCGTGTTTTCTATTCAGACCCAGCCCACAGCTCGCTGCCGTATAGCAGGATTGTGGATTCCATTAGGAGTCTGCGTTTACCTGCGGTAAACACGGATATTTCGTAGTATGCCGACATAGCTAAGCCCTTCTCCAGGCTTTATTAAGATCGCTTCTGGACGTGGCGGTCTTCTAGCTCCCTTCCTTTGTTTCGCGGGTTCGTTTTTATCCTCCTGCACACGGACCGATTTTTCCGTCTTTTTTGAGTTGCAGCCCTTCTTTATCACTTTCTGCCATAAATTCTGATTTTTGGCGCATGCTTGGAGTTGGGTGTCTTTGTTATTGTAATAGTTTCGCTTCTTGAAGGTACAAATTGCTCCTTTCTTTCTTATTCCAGCTTTTTCCAAGCGTTTCTGCAGTGACCCATTATGTCTAGTAGTTCTTCTAGATCTGTACATCCATTTTTGACATCCGAGTTATGTGTTTCTGCTTTGCAATGTCAGTCCGCATGTGTAGCATTGTTTGGCGACATTTTTGGATGGCATTCTCCTCTTCACCGCGGAGCTTTATATATATTCTTTCCTCGGTGAGATGGGGTCGGCCTGCGTACTTATTGGAACATTTGGCTGCCCTCTTCGACTATCTCTTTCCTCCATTGTGGTCCAAGGATTTTCCTCTTTCGATGCGCCGGTGATAGGGGTACAGATCGTTCTGTGACTGGACTCCTATGTAGTCTGGAGCTCTTGCCGAAACCTATGCTTGGGTCTGTGTGTCGTGGATTGTCTTCTGTTATCGATGTATTGACTCCGCTCACTTCTATTGTGGTTTTTGTTTGCTTGTTCGTATGCTGTATTAATCGATATTTGATGTATCGGATTTGCGATACTCCAATATGGGAAAGCTTTAGAAAAATAACAGATATAGAGAAAACGTGTCACAAAACACAAGGGAGTAGTGTCGTGCGATTGTGATGCCTCTGCCCATCGACCACCAGCAGGACAGTCGCCTGAGCTGCTGCCTCTGTCGCCGCAGCGTTCAATACCCTTAAAATCTGTGTCGGCTTACTTGATGCCCAACTGGCCTCTGCCTCAGTGGACACCATCGATATATCAATGTATCGACATAATCGAACAGCGATTAATCCATGTATTGAATATCGATTAATCGATATATCGAATATTGATCTTGGCAAGGGTATAAAAAATATCGATCGAAAAAGCAAATCGAATATTTGATATATTAATTAATCGATATTCGATATATCGATTAATCAATATTCGACATATCGATTAATCGACATTCGATACATCAATAAACCAATTAATTGAATAACGATCAATCGAATATCGAATAATCGATATATCGAATAATATTCGATCGAATATCGATATATTAATTGCTCGATCGATTGATCGATATTCGATTAATCGATATTTGCGATACTTGAATATAGGAAAAGTAACCGATTTAGAGAAAACGTGTCACAAAACACAAGGGAGTGGTGTCGTGCGATGTATGCCATATAAAACAAGTAAGGAAGGCTACAGTCGAGCGCGCCGACTGTAAATGACCCCGTATTCTCCTTGTATTCGATATTAATATTTGAATACGGCGGTAATTTAAAATTTAAGTTTTAAAATTAAATTTTAAAAAAAATTTTTAATTAAGTCACTGATGGGATTCGAACCCGCGCTTACTGACGCATTTCATGCTGCAACCCCACTAGTTCCACCACACCATTCATTTGGCAGAAATCTGATTATTTTCATTTATATATAATAATGTAGTTATTTAAAAAATAAAAAAAAAAATAAATTTCTGGGTCTGTGCCGGGTTCGAACCGCAGACCATTGGTTTAGAAACAAATACAAAAGGTGATTGCTGATATCTCTACCACCAGACTCCGTTTGGCATTTGACGTGACTAATATAAGTGAACATAGAGTTATCTCTTTTCTTTCAACCACGTGCTCATAAATTACATCTATATAAGATTCTTTATTTAAATTTTTGTTTGAAATTTAAAAAAGTATATTTATAAAATTCACTGTCGCGAATTGAACCTGCGAACTTACACGCAACTTGCAGAACACGTTGCAACCCTATCAGTAGCACCACGCCCCACATTAGACAGAGATCCGATTATATTCATTTACATATAATAATGTTATTATATAACAAGTACAAAAAAATAAAAAAAAAAACTATAATTTTTGAGTCTGTGCCGGGGTTCGAACTGCTGATATTGTGTTTATATACAAGTGCGAAAAATAATGACAAGCATCTCTACTACCTGGGCCACGCTTTCTTTGCAAACTACTACGGCTAATGTATATATAAACATACAGTTATCTCTTTTCTTTCTTTCTTTAGTTCTTGTGGGAAAAGGGGGCGTGGCAGACCAAAATTTTTAATAACGTTACATTTGTGCTTTTTCTAGGAAACTGCGTATCAGAATTGGCGTTCCAATTTTTTCCGAGGTGTGTCTAGCTTTTTGCTTATAACGGGGGCGGTGGGGGCGTGGCACCGATTTGAAATAAACTTGATCTGCTCGAGAAAGTTACGGAATTTTTATTACAAATTTGGTGTCTCTAGCTCTTATAGTCTCTGAGATCAAGTTGTTCATACAGACGGATGGACGGACGGACAGACGGACATGGCTATATCGACTCGGCTATATCGACTCGGCTATCGATACTGATCAAGAATATATATTCTTTATGGGGTCGGAAACGGTTCCTTTAACCTGTTACGCGCATTTCACTTCTGACAAACCTAATAGACCCCTATACTCTTTTTATACTCTCTGCAAGAGTATATTGGGTTTGTGCAAATGTATGTAACAGGCAGAAGGAGGCGTGGCAGACCCCATAAAGTATATATATTCTGGATCAGCATCACAAGCCGAGTCGATATAGCCATGTCCGTCTGTCCGTCCGTCTGTCTGTCTGTCTGTCTGTCCGTATGAACAAACAGATTTCAGAGATGGTAAGAGCTACAAGTTCGAGTTTGGTCTCAATCGACTCGATATTTAGTCAATCAATACAAGAATCTTTTTTTTTTTCGATGCCACGCCCCATTCGCCCACAATGAGTAAAAAACCCGTCACACCTCGGAAAAAATTAATGTTTTCGGCGAATATCTCAGTAACTGTGGCACCTAGGAATACCAATTTTGGTACACTTGTTCCTAGAGACCGCATAAATCCAATGACATCAAAAGTTTTGGGCTGCCACGCCCCCTTTTTCCGCAAGAAATAAAACAAAATTTCAAACTTGCATGCCGTTTTTAAAGCATTTATTCTTATCGTACAGTGTTGTTATTTATGATTCGTTTGAAGACGTATCATGTCAAACTCTCCTGAAATTTTCATAAAAATCTAACCATAAACAAGAAAGAAATTAAGCAACAAAGATTTTATTCGAGAGAAATTAGTGCGAGAGAGACAGCGCTAGTCGTGCCGACCAATAGTATTCATACACACATATGTATGTGCATACATTTAACGTCAAACGAATTTGTACATACAGACAAACACATATATGTTCGATTATGCTTAGCTTCTTTTTTTTGTTTTAACGTGTTCTAATACAAGAACTATCTTTAGTAATATCCGAATACCGATTTAAACATTATAATTGGGAATAAAAGCAGAGAGTATTATACGGTTGGGCGTGTTCGACTGTACTTTTCTTTCTTGTTAAGAGTACGGGGTCTAAAAAATAATTTTCTGAGTCTGTGCGGTAGGGGGCTTGGCTCTGATTTGAAATTAACTTGATCTGCTCGCGAAAGTTACGGAATTTTTATTATAAATTTTGTGTCTCTAGCTCTTATAGTCTCTGAGATCCAGGTGTTCTTACGGATGCTGTTGATGCTGATCAAGAATATTTATACTTTATGGGGCGGAAAAGCTTCCTTCTGCCTGTTAAGCACATTTGGCTTCTGACAAACCTAATAGACCCCTATACTCTTTTAAAGAGTACGAAGTCTAAAAAAATTAGATAAATAATTTTCATACGATCGTGATGCGTCTCGCCAGCGACCACCAGCGAGGCAGTCGCCTGAGCAGCTGCCTCTGTCGGCGCAGCGTTCACTACCCTTTTAACCTGTTTCCGCTTACTTGATGCCCACTTGGCCTCTGCACCAGTGGCAACCATCGATATATCGATTTATTGCTATAAACAAATTTCTCGATTATTAGATTAATATCGATTTATTCGATATATCGATTAATCAATATTCGATATATCGATTATTTGATAGTCGATATTCAATAAATTGTTTAATCAATATTTTTTTGCTCGATATTTTAATTGCTTGATCGGTTGATCGATATTCGATCGTTATTCGATTCGCTTTTTCGATCGATTTTTTTTATACCCTTGCAGAGATCGATATTCGATATATCGATTGATCGATATTCGACATATCAATAAATCAATTAATCGAATAACGTTTAATCGATCAATCTAATATCGATCAATCGATATATCGAATATTTGAATATTGATTAAACAATTTATTGAATATCGATTATCGAATAATCGATATATCGATTATCGAATAATCGATATATCGAATATTGATTAATCGATATATAGAATATTGATCAATCGATATATCGAATATTGATCAATCGATATATCGAATATTGATCAATCGATATATCGAATATTGATCAATCGATATATCGAATAATCGATTAATATAATATCGATTAATCTAATATCAATTAATCGATAAATCGAATAACGATTAATCGACTAATCGATATTCAATAAATTGATTAATCAATATTCGATTATTCGATATATCGATATTCGATTATCGAATAATTGAATATCGATATATTAATTGCTCGATCGATATTCGATCTATTTTTTTTATACCCTTGCAGACGGTATATTATTTTTGTCACGATGTTTGTAATGCATTGAAGAAGGCGATTCCGACCCCATAAAGTGTATATATTCTTGATCAGCATTAACAGCCGAGTCGATATAGCCATTTCCGTCTGTCCTTCGTCCGTCTGTCCGTCTGTTTCTATGTAAGCTAGTCTCTCAGTTTTAAAGCTATAGTAATGAAACTTGGTACACATGTACGCCCAGATCGGATCACTACATCATATAGCTCCCATTGGAACAATCGGTTCAACAAAAAATGTGTTGGCCAAATTTCATTCAAATCGGACTACTATATCATATAGCTGTCATAGGAACAATCGGTTGAAATACTTAGTATGAAAATTTTCTATGTGTGTTGATGGATTTTAACCAAATTCACAAATTATGCATTATTCATCATTTCCTATATGCTCACAAAATTGATATTCGATAATCGATAAATAAATCGATAAATAATAAAGCATATGAACAAACAAACAAAAACCACAATAGAAGTGACCGGAGTAAACACATCGACAACAGAAGACTATCCACGATACACAGACCCAAGCATAGGTTTCGGCAAGAGCTCCATACTACATTGGAGTCCAGTCACAGAAACGTTCTGTACTCCTATCACCGGCGCATCGAAAGAGTAAACTCCTCGGACCACAATGGAGGAAAGAGATAATCGAAGAGGGCAGCCAAATGTTCCAATAAGTACGCAGGCCGACCCCATCTCACCGAGGAAAGAATATATATAAAGCTCCGCGGTGAAGAGGAGAATGCCATCCAAAAATGTCGCCAAACAATGCTACGCATAAATTCTGATTTTTGGCGCATGCTTGGAGTTGGGTGTCTTTGTTATTGTAATAGTTTCGCTTCTTGAAGGTACAAATTGCTCCTTTCTTTCTTATTCCAGCTTTTTCCAAGCGTTTCTGCAGTGACCCATTATGTCTAGTAGTTCTTCTAGATCTGTACATCCATTTTTGACATCCGAGTTATGTGTTTCTGCTTTGCAATGTCAGTCCGCATGCGTAGCATTGTTTGGCGACATTTTTGGATGGCATTCTCCTCTTCACCGCGGAGCTTTATATATATTCTTTCCTCGGTGAGATGGGGTCGGCCTGCGTACTTATTGGAACATTTGGCTGCCCTCTTCGACTATCTCTTTCCTCCATTGTGGTCCAAGGATTTTCCTCTTTCGATGCGCCGGTGATAGGGGTACAGATCGTTCTGTGACTGGACTCCTATGTAGTCTGGAGCTCTTGCCGAAACCTATGCTTGGGTCTGTGTGTCGTGGATTGTCTTCTGTTATCGATGTATTGACTCCGCTCACTTCTATTGTGGTTTTTGTTTGCTTGTTCGTATGCTGTATTAATCGATATTTGATGTATCGGATTTGCGATACTCCAATATGGGAAAGCTTTAGAAAAATAACAGATATAGAGAAAACGTGTCACAAAACACAAGGGAGTAGTGTCGTGCGATTGTGATGCCTCTGCCCATCGACCACCAGCAGGACAGTCGCCTGAGCTGCTGCCTCTGTCGCCGCAGCGTTCAATACCCTTAAAATCTGTGTCGGCTTACTTGATGCCCAACTGGCCTCTGCCTCAGTGGACACCATCGATATATCAATGTATCGACATAATCGAACAGCGATTAATCCATGTATTGAATATCGATTAATCGATATATCGAATATTGATCTTGGCAAGGGTATAAAAAATATCGATCGAAAAAGCAAATCGAATATTTGATATATTAATTAATCGATATTCGATATATCGATTAATCAATATTCGACATATCGATTAATCGACATTCGATACATCAATAAACCAATTAATTGAATAACGATCAATCGAATATCGAATAATCGATATATCGAATAATATTCGATCGAATATCGATATATTAATTGCTCGATCGATTGATCGATATTCGATTAATCGATATTTGCGATACTTGAATATAGGAAAAGTAACCGATTTAGAGAAAACGTGTCACAAAACACAAGGGAGTGGTGTCGTGCGATGTATGCCATATAAAACAAGTAAGGAAGGCTACAGTCGAGCGCGCCGACTGTAAATGACCCCGTATTCTCCTTGTATTCGATATTAATATTTGAATACGACGGTAATTTAAAATTTAAGTTTTAAAATTAAATTTTAAAAAAAATTTTTAATTAAGTCACTGATGGGATTCGAACCCGCGCTTACTGACGCATTTCATGCTGCAACCCCACTAGTTCCACCACACCATTCATTTGGCAGAAATCTGATTATTTTCATTTATATATAATAATGTAGTTATTTAAAAAATAAAAAAAAAATTAAATTTCTGGGTCTGTGCCGGGTTCGAACCGCAGACCATTGGTTTAGAAACAAATACAAAAGGTGATTGCTGATATCTCTACCACCAGACTCCGTTTGGCATTTGACTTGACTAATATAAGTGAACATAGAGTTATCTCTTTTCTTTCAACCACGTGCTCATAAATTACATCTATATAAGATTCTTTATTTAAATTTTTGTTTGAAATTTAAAAAAGTATATTTATAAAATTCACTATCGCGAATTGAACCTGCGAACTTACACGCAACTTGCAGAACACGTTGCAACCCTATCAGTAGCACCACGCCCCACATTAGACAGAGATCCGATTATATTCATTTACATATAATAATGTTATTATATAACAAGTACAAAAAATAAAAAAAAAAACTATAATTTTTGAGTCTGTGCCGGGGTTCGAACTGCTGATATTGTGTTTATATACAAGTGCGAAAAATAATGACAAGCATCTCTACTACCTGGGCCACGCTTTCTTTGCAAACTACTACGGCTAATGTATATATAAACATACAGTTATCTCTTTTCTTTCTTTCTTTAGTTCTTGTGGGAAAAGGGGGCGTGGCAGACCAAAATTTTTAATAACGTTACATTTGTGCTTTTTCTAGGAAACTGCGTATCAGAATTGGCGTTCCAATTTTTTCCGAGGTGTGTCTAGCTTTTTGCTTATAACGGGGGCGGTGGGGGCGTGGCACCGATTTGAAATAAACTTGATCTGCTCGAGAAAGTTACGGAATTTTTATTACAAATTTGGTGTCTCTAGCTCTTATAGTCTCTGAGATCAAGTTGTTCATACAGACGGATGGACGGACGGACAGACGGACATGGCTATATCGACTCGGCTATATCGACTCGGCTATCGATACTGATCAAGAATATATATTCTTTATGGGGTCGGAAACGGTTCCTTTAACCTGTTACGCGCATTTCACTTCTGACAAACCTAATAGACCCCTATACTCTTTTTATACTCTCTGCAAGAGTATATTGGGTTTGTGCAAATGTATGTAACAGGCAGAAGGAGGCGTGGCAGACCCCATAAAGTATATATATTCTGGATCAGCATCACAAGCCGAGTCGATATAGCCATGTCCGTCTGTCCGTCCGTCTGTCTGTCTGTCTGTCTGTCTGTCTGTCTGTCCGTATGAACAAACAGATTTCAGAGATGGTAAGAGCTACAAGTTCGAGTTTGGTCTCAATCGACTCGATATTTAGTCAGTCAATACAAGAATCTTTTTTTTTTTTCGATGCCACGCCCCATTCGCCCACAATGAGTAAAAAACCCGTCACACCTCGGAAAAAATTAATGTTTTCGGCGAATATCTCAGTAACTGTGGCACCTAGGAATACCAATTTTGGTACACTTGTTCCTAGAGACCGCATAAAACCAATGACATCAAAAGTTTTGGGCTGCCACGCCCCCTTTTTCCGCACGAAATAAAACAAAATTTCAAACTTGCATGCCGTTTTTAAAGCATTTATTCTTATCGTACAGTGTTGTTATTTATGATTCGTTTGAAGACGTATCATGTCAAACTCTCCTGAAATTTTCATAAAAATCTAACCATAAACAAGAAAGAAATTAAGCAACAAAGATTTTATTCGAGAGAAATTAGTGCGAGAGAGACAGCGCTAGTCGTGCCGACCAATAGTATTCATACACACATATGTATGTGCATACATTTAACGTCAAACGAATTTGTACATACAGACAAACACATATATGTTCGATTATGCTTAGCTTCTTTTTTTTGTTTTAACGTGTTCTAATACAAGAACTATCTTTAGTAATATCCGAATACCGATTTAAACATTATAATTGGGAATAAAAGCAGAGAGTATTATACGGTTGGGCGTGTTCGACTGTACTTTTCTTTCTTGTTAAGAGTACGGGGTCTAAAAAATAATTTTCTGAGTCTGTGCGGTAGGGGGCTTGGCTCTGATTTGAAATTAACTTGATCTGCTCGCGAAAGTTACGGAATTTTTATTATAAATTTTGTGTCTCTAGCTCTTATAGTCTCTGAGATCCAGGTGTTCTTACGGATGCTGTTGATGCTGATCAAGAATATTTATACTTTATGGGGCGGAAAAGCTTCCTTCTGCCTGTTAAGCACATTTGGCTTCTGACAAACCTAATAGACCCCTATACTCTTTTAAAGAGTACGAAGTCTAAAAAAATTAGATAAATAATTTTCATACGATCGTGATGCGTCTCGCCAGCGACCACCAGCGAGGCAGTCGCCTGAGCAGCTGCCTCTGTCGGCGCAGCGTTCACTACCCTTTTAACCTGTTTCCGCTTACTTGATGCCCACTTGGCCTCTGCACCAGTGGCAACCATCGATATATCGATTTATTGCTATAAACAAATTTCTCGATTATTAGATTAATATGGATTTATTCGATATATCGATTAATCAATATTCGATATATCGATTATTTGATAGTCGATATTCAATAAATTGTTTAATCAATATTTTTTTGCTCGATATTTTAATTGCTTGATCGGTTGATCGATATTCGATCGTTATTCGATTCGCTTTTTCGATCGATTTTTTTTATACCCTTGCAGAGATCGATATTCGATATATCGATTGATCGATATTCGACATATCAATAAATCAATTAATCGAATAACGTTTAATCGATCAATCTAATATCGATCAATCGATATATCGAATATTTGAATATTGATTAAACAATTTATTGAATATCGATTATCGAATAATCGATATATCGATTATCGAATAATCGATATATCGAATATTGATTAATCGATATATAGAATATTGATCAATCGATATATCGAATATTGATCAATCGATATATCGAATATTGATCAATCGATATATCGAATATTGATCAATCGATATATCGAATAATCGATTAATATAATATCGATTAATCTAATATCAATTAATCGATAAATCGAATAACGATTAATCGACTAATCGATATTCAATAAATTGATTAATCAATATTCGATTATTCGATATATCGATATTCGATTATCGAATAATTGAATATCGATATATTAATTGCTCGATCGATATTCGATCTATTTTTTTTATACCCTTGCAGACGGTATATTATTTTTGTCACGATGTTTGTAATGCATTGAAGAAGGCGATTCCGACCCCATAAAGTGTATATATTCTTGATCAGCATTAACAGCCGAGTCGATATAGCCATTTCCGTCTGTCCTTCGTCCGTCTGTCCGTCTGTTTCTATGTAAGCTAGTCTCTCAGTTTTAAAGCTATAGTAATGAAACTTGGTACACATGTACGCCCAGATCGGATCACTACATCATATAGCTCCCATTGGAACAATCGGTTCAACAAAAAATGTGTTGGCCAAATTTCATTCAAATCGGACTACTATATCATATAGCTGTCATAGGAACAATCGGTTGAAATACTTAGTATGAAAATTTTCTCTGTGTGTTGATGGATTTTAACCAAATTCACAAATTATGCATTATTCATCATTTCCTATATGCTCACAAAATTGATATTCGATAATCGATAAATAAATCGATAAATAATAAAGCATATGAACAAACAAACAAAAACCACAATAGAAGTGACCGGAGTAAACACATCGACAACAGAAGACTATCCACGATACACAGACCCAAGCATAGGTTTCGGCAAGAGCTCCATACTACATTGGAGTCCAGTCACAGAAACGTTCTGTACTCCTATCACCGGCGCATCGAAAGAGTAAACTCCTCGGACCACAATGGAGGAAAGAGATAGTCGAAGAGGGCAGCCAAATGTTCCAATAAGTACGCAGGCCGACCCCATCTCACCGAGGAAAGAATATATATAAAGCTCCGCGGTGAAGAGGAGAATGCCATCCAAAAATGTCGCCAAACAATGCTACGCATGCGGACTGACATTGCAAAGCAGAAACACATAACTCGGATGTCAAAAATGGATGTACAGATCTAGAAGAACTACTAGACATAATGGGTCACTGCAGAAACGCTTGGAAAAAGCTGGAATAAGAAAGAAAGGAGCAATTTGTACCTTCAAGAAGCGAAACTATTACAATAGCAAAGACACCCAACTCCCAGAAGAGGCCGGCTGCTAGTCCGCTTGATTCCGAGTCAGGACAAAAAGCATGCGCCAAAAATCAGAATTTATGGCAGAAAGTGATAAAGAAGGGCGTCAACTCAAAAAATACGGAAAAATCGGACCCTGTGGAGGAGGATAAAAACGAACCCGCGAAAAAAATGAAGGAAGCTGGAAGACCGCCACGTTCAGAAGCTATGGACTATGTCGACGTACTACGAAATATCCGTAGTACCATCCATCAAAATAGGGACAACTTCAGAGAAATCAGAAAAACACGATCCGGAGATCTATCTCTAGAGCTGGGAAAAGGGGAAATAGTTCATCCGGACTTTGTGGAAAACATAAGGCGACCGTCAAGGAAACATCCAAAGTTGCCGATATGAGCCGACATTGACAGTGGAAATTCGTGACCTCGACTCACTCACTGTATAATCGGAAATAGAGGACGCTGTACGCAAAGTTCTAGGGAACACTTCGGTGTAAACGCGCATAAAAGTTTCAGTGCCAAACAGTAGAGAACAGATCAGAGCTTTTCTCACATTGGACAGCAATCTGGGAGAATTACTGCTGAAATCGGGCAACATAAAAGTAGGATGGGTTAACGCACGAATGAAACTGTGCGAAAACATTCCCTGGTGTTGATGATTTGGTGTTAATAAGTGAGCAAAACAAGGAAAAGGACAACGGAATCTGGCTTGAAGATGACACAAAGACTGCAGCAATATGGATACCTAGTGGTAGTAGCGCAGCGCTTCTAGAGGGAAATAAGGGAAGCTGTTTCGTCTGGGCGCGTTTTAGAGATATAACAATTCTTAGCTGCTACCTCACCCCCAGCGACAATATCGCATCTTTCCAGCTTAAATTGAATGCGATCGAAAATAGGCTAGTTGACCACCGAGAATACTTCATAGTAGCGGGAGACCTAAATGCCAGGGCAGTGGACTGGGGAATGTCGACTACGAATTCTAGAGGGCGACAAATAATGGACATGGCTGCCAGGACGTGGCTTGTTGTAATAAATCAGGGGACAAGAACCACTTTCAACAGACCAGGCTGCGAAGGTACAACACCTGACATTTATTTATTTATTGACGCAGACTAAAAGCAGTCGCGAGTATTAATCAATTAAAAAAAGTATCTAAAAATTAAGCTTATATTAATGACTATAATTAAAGTATCAATATTTATTAAAACTGAAAGGAAAAAGTAAATTAGTTATTGAATAAAATTAATTTAATTAATGAATTAATCTGGGAATAAAAATTAAAAAAGAAAAAGAAAAATGATCCAACATTTGTTGCAAAGGGTTGGGGAAAACCCAGAAAAACCCAACCAGATCAATTAAACTTTATGACAAAATTATCACGAAAGATCTCTGATTTAAAGGGACGCAGATATGCAAGACTTACTGCCCCAGAAAATCAGAGATTTAACGGAGTATGCTGTAAAGTGAAGGTTTAAGATTGGAAAGAGAGAGAGAGATGTATCAATTATTCTATAGTATTCATTATAATTAACGGATAATACCCGAAAACGGTTGTGCAAAGCGTAATCAGTGGTGCATGTAGGAAGAAATAAAGGGATGTAGTACCTAGAGGTCCTAATAGGGATATTAAAATTAAGACGTTCTAAAAGGTGTGGGGAACAAATATCACCGATTATTAGTTTATGAAGAAAAATAACTCCGAGAACTTTTCTACGGTTAATAAGGGAAGGAAGATTTAGAAGCAAGAGTCTGTTAGCGTATGAGGGAAGGCGAAGACTAGGGTCCCAATTAAGACCTCTAAGTGCGAAGAGTAAAAACTGCTTCTGCACCGACTCAATTAAATCTTGAGTATGAGCATGTTGAGGCGACCAGACACATGAGCAATATTCAAGAATGGGCCTGACAAAGGATGAATAAAGAATTTTAGTGACGAAGGGATCATTAAATTCCTTAGACCAGCGTTTAATAAATCCAAGAGTGCCCTTGGCTTTATTAACAATTGTGGAGATATGATGTGTGAAACTTAATTTACTATCAAAAAGAACACCAAGGTCATCAACTGACAGTATACGTTTCAAGGGAACATTGTCAATGCAGAAATTGGCTAAGTAAGGAGTAACCCTGCTAAAAGTCATAAACAGGCATTTAGAAAAATTTAGATGCAAGTAATTAGATATGCACCAGTTGTGCATTGAATTTAAATCATTCTGTAGTAGCAAATGGTCAGAAGTGTTCTTATAAGATAATAATAATTTCACATCATCGGCATACATAAGTATGCGACAGTGGGATAGCGATGAGGGAAGGTCATTAATAAAAAGATTAAAAAATAAGGGGCCTAAGTGGCTACCCTGGGGAACTCCAGATGTAACCAAAACCGATTTAGAAATGGCTGATCTAAGCATAACTTTTTGGGTCCTGCCTGTAAGGTATGAAGATATCCACAGAAGAAGGGAAGGTGGAAAACCTAGAATGCTAAGTTTATGTAACAGGAGATTGTGATTAACAGAGTCAAACGCTTTACTAAAGTCAGTATAAATGACATCAGTTTGCATTCTATTAAGAAAGGCCTCATTTATAAAAGAGGTGAATTCTAATAGATTGGTCGAAGTTGACCGACTCTTATAAAACCCATGTTGGGCAGGAGAGATAATTGACTTGCAGAGGTGTTGCAAAGTCAATGAAATTATTTTCTCAAAGAGCTTAGGGATTGCAGACAACTTCGCAATTCCCCTGTAATTAGATATATCCGACTTGCACCCTTTTTTATGCAATGGGATAATGTCAGATTCTTTCCATAATAAAGGAAAGACACAGGAATCTAAAGAGAGGTTAAAAAGAAATAAAAGAGGTTTTAATAAAGAAGAACTGCACTCCTTAAGTACACAACTAGGAATGTTGTCAGGACCAGGAGAGAAGGAAGATTTTAAAGAGTTTATTGAGGAAAATAGGCAGTTATCAGTAATATAAGGGGAAAAAAGCAAATTAGAGGAAAGGAGTTTATAGGGGTAAGTTAAGTTAGTAGGCAAACTAGAAGTGTAAGTAGATTGAAAAAAGCTAGCAAAGAGATCGGAAGCTGCCGAGTCGTCGCTTACTTTAGTAGAATTGAAGAAAAAAGAATTGGGTAAAGTAGAAGACTTACGTTTAGAATTAACAAAATTGTAGAATTGTCTAGGATCACGCGCAAATTGAGTCTTGCAACGAACTAGATAATTTTCATAGCATTGAGAATTAAGAAGGGTAAAGGCTGCTTTTACTTTAGAATAATTTAAAAAGTCTAAGCTAGAGCCAGTCTGCTTAAACTTTTTAAAGTATTTAGATTTTGTATTTTTTAAGCTGGATAGTCTTGGTGAGAACCAAGGAGACTTACGTGAAACGGACTTTACAACATTAGGAATACAGACATCAAAGATTGAATTTAATGTGTTGTAAAAATACTCGACAGCTATGTTAATATCATTCGTACTGTAAAGTACAGACCAGTCAGTTGCAAAAATCAGTTGATTTAACAAAGAAAAATTTCCTTTGCGAAAGCAACGACGCGACTTAGAAGATGAGGAAGTGGGTGAACAGGTTAAGTTAGGGAGTGATAAGGAAAGCTCAAGAGTAGGATGAAAAGAATCTTCAGCTACAACTACAGGAGAAGATGCAATGACAGTAGCACTGGATGGGTCATTAACGAAAATAAGATCTAACATTCGGTTAAGACGATTAAACACCTGATTGATTTGATAAAAAGGAAGATCAATCAAACTGTCTAAAAAATCATTATTAGGTGTGGGTACTAAATAATTTAGCTTGTCAAAAAACGTCCAGGAAACGTTTGGCAAGTTAAAGTCACCTAACACTACAACGAAATCACAATCGCGAATGCGACCAAATATTTCTTTAATGTAATTGAAATGATGCAAATAAATCATCAATTCAGAAGAAGGAGGTATGTAAGAACAAGTTACATATAGGACAAAAGAAGAGAAAGTTACCTTAACGGCAACAATCTCAATACCATCAAGTGGAGAAAGATCAACCAACTCAGCATTAAGTGAAGATTTTACTGAGATAAGAACTCCTCCACCGCGGCGATTAAGACGATCACGCCTAAAGATATTAAAATTAGGTGACATTATTTCATTATCAGATATGTTACAATTAAGCCAAGTCTCTGAAAATGCAATAATGTCAGAATCAAATGAAGAACTATTCAAATGCAACTGTTTAAGCTTAGACCCAAGACCCCTAACATTCTGATAATCAGAAGTTGACCAGAATCTAGTTTTTTGAGGCTGTGGGTGCTTGAGTCGAAGCACAAGTCGGAAGGCTGATAGGAATTGAGCGAGTTCTATTTTTCGGTTTGAACTCATGAACTATCATATATGTAGGCCAAAAATTTGGATCACATATTATAGGAAAAAGATCAGGGGAAACGCTGATCTTAAAAGATGAAATTTCTCTAGGCTGAGAGAAATTAAATTTAGAAATGGATACACTAACGGTAGCGATGAATGCTGCAACAGATTCATTAGTGGTATCTGCAGCCAATCTAGAAATAAAAATATGCTTGCGAGGAGCCACGACCGTAAGCAGGGGAGGCTGAAACGTAGGTGAAGGGATCAATACGTTTGAATTAATGCCAGGTACTGCAGTTACATTAGGTGGAGAAGTGGAAGCAACAGAGGAGGCAATAGTACGACTGGAACGCCGATTGGGGGGACTCTTCGAATTCTTACCCACAGCCCTTACTCCATGAATAGGCACGGATTTTATTACAGATGGTGATGGTGATGGAGGGACAATGGATGTGGCGGGTGAGGCAACAATTGCACATGAGGCGACGGAAGGTCGATCAGGTACAGGGGATGTTACAGAGGGGACGGATGAACTGGGTGGAGAGGAGTTACGGGGGGAAGGAGAAAAGGATAAGAGGGGAGGACCATTATGAAGGGGTGATGTAATTAATGATCCAGGGGGCACAGGTAGAGTTAAAGACTGTGTAGAACTCAACGACTTATCAGGTGGAGTCTCGAACTTGTAATCACTAAGCAAGTCAGCACTAATATCAAAAACAGTACTAAGCTGCTTAGCGAGTGAGCGCAACTTGAGGAATTGTGTCTTCACAGTACTATACATACGTGAAAAATCACATTGCAACTCAATACAGACTGGGCATGACCATCGCAATCCACCACTCCCTGATTTGGCAGAGGAAATGAATTTCTCAAACTCACGCCCAGTAAGGCCTGCACATTTAATGTGCATAATATTATCGCACAGCCAACAGTGCACATAATTCGGATGGTCACTGTCACGAGATGGACCATATGAGCAATTGCTTTTGCAACAGGCCATTTCACTCAAAATAATCTGGGCAAATTTGGAGCGAAAACAAAAACAAAAATATGAGAGTAAGAAAAAATTTAGATGTAAACAAACACACTCGAAAACAGAATTCACAAAAAGCAATAACAAATGTTATCAACTGTTAGACACCAAAATAATGCGGGAACGCAAGCGCAAAAGAGAATTGAGTGCAGGCGAACAAACACACAAACTTTTTATAGCTTAGTTAGACACCAAAGTAATGCGGGAACGCAAGCGCAAAAGAGAATTGAGTGCAAGCGAACAAACACACAAACTTGGTATAGCTCAGCTGAGCAACGAGAAGGGATCAAAGGTCAAAATCAAAACGGGCAAAAACAAAACACAGCAGAGAATGCTGTATTAAATAAAATTTTTCAAATAACACCACAATGCACACTGAAATCGCAATTTGTACAAACCAGATTTAGGGTAACACGTAGCACAAATGTAATAATCGAATAAAATTTAATTAAAACTCGCAGATTAAGGTAAAGATAATTAAATAAGCGGAGCGTTGACAAAACACGTCTGACACAGCTAATGATCTCTCTCTCTCTAACCCTGGGATCAGAGCGGATAGCAAATAGGACAAAGGACTTGAAGTCTTTACTGAAAGTGATCATGAGTAAAACTCTTTCAATTTTCAAAAGGACCGAACACTGTTTTATTCAGACAGAAGCGTTGAGAAAAAACAAAGGTAGAGCTTAAGCAAATTGGAGCCCGAAAAACTAATTTCGGAATTAGAAAGACAGGAAGTCACTCTTGACGGCCAAACGGGGCAAGGGACATAGTTAAAAATCGTCTAAAAACGATTAAAAAAGCGTGCTACTTTTCAATGCCAAATGCACACTCTAAATACGGACAAAGAAAACAAGCATACTTGTGGAACGACGATTTCGCAGAAAAGCGAAGGATATGCATAAAATTATGAAAGAGAATCGGCTGCGGAAAAAAGTGCGAAAAGGGAGCTGTTGCTGGCTATTACACGCATCAAAGAAGAAAAATGAAAAGAAATTTGTAAGGATGTAAACAGACATTCTTGGGGACTGGGATACAAGATTGAAACGAAGAAACTGAGGAAATATGGAACAACACCCGAAATCGACGACGATACAATGGACAATATTGTGAGGACACTCTTTCCAGTACAAGCACAGGGACCTACGGAGCCCTGGAGTGCACCCCCGTTCTTCAATGAGGACGAATTAATAAAAGCAGCCAAAACCATCAAGAATAGGAGAGCTCCAGGTCCTGACATCGTTCCGGGCGAAGTTTTTAAACTAATTGCTGAAGAAGACAAGCTTTTCTTCTATAACGCATGCCCAACAGAAACGATCTTCCCGGACGCGCGGAATGAGCAGCTTCTGGTTCTTATAAGCAAAGGCAAGGGTGATCCCAATACACCGTCAGCATATCGCCCTCTCTGTATGCTGAATACTGCTGGGAAGCTTCTGGAGAAGCTAACAAAACCAACACTGCTGGCTGCCGTAGAGAACGCTGGAGGACTCAGCCCAAGACACCTTGGATTTAGAGCTGGCAAGTCCACACTAGGAGCCATTAGTGAAGTAGTCCAGACATCTAGAGCAACACAAAAAGGAAACGCATACTGACGGCCTGTAGTGTTCCTCGTGACGCTGGATGTTAAAAACGCTTTTAATAGTGTACGGTGGATTCCAACGGAGATAGATATGAGAGTATGCGGTAATATGATGAGGACATAAAAGTTCATCAACTATCTCGGAGTACGTCTGGATAGCAAACTGACATTCTGGGCGCAACTGGAACATGCTATACGGAAAACAGCGTCGGTAAGTGGCTCTCTTAGCAGCTCTGATGGCGAATATCGACGGACCGACCGCAGGTAAACGCAGACTCCTCATGGAATCCACAATCCTGCTATACGGCAGCGAGTTGTGGGCTGACACCCTCAAAGTGGATGTAAGACGAAAACCAATCTTGGCAGTTCAAAGAAGGGCAGCCCTTAGGATATCATCTGCGTACCGTACTGTATCCGGAGCTGCAATATCTTTAATAGCGTCGGTGATACCAATTGACCTCCTGGCGAAAGAACGAAAGAAGATATGGGAGCTAAAACAAGGTAGCACAGGTAGCACAGGTAGCAACCAACTTAAGGAAGGAAACTATATCAGTGTGGAAAGAGAACTGGACAAATGAGAAATACGGAAGATGGACAGCAAAAATCATTCCCAATATAGAAGTATGGCTGAATAGAAAACACGGGGAGACAAACTACTACTTGACACAAATGCTTTCTGGGCATGGCTATTTCAGAAGTTATCTGCACAAGATGGGAAAAAGTAAAAAGTCTGAATATATCTATTGCGAACACATGGTAGACAATGCAGAGAATTTTTCTGTTGTGAAAGATGGGCGTCGGAAAGGAGGGACTTGGCAACAATTATCGGACCGATAAGTGTAGAAACCATTGTAGAAGAAATGTGTAAAGATACAAATAAATGGAGTAAGGTGAGTGAGTTCTCAGAACAGATACTGAGAAAGAAGAAGTGGGACCTGGACGCAGGAGCACAAAGGATGGGGCGCGGCTAAAGCGCTAATATGGGCTCTACCTTGAAGGTTAATGCGGCGAAATGCCCGGTTCCAAGGTGGAAAATAGCCCAAAGAAGAGGAGGTTTTTAGTCGGTAGCTCGTAAAGAGCAGCCCGACACACTGGCCAAATGACGGTTTGGCCGACGATGCGTAAAGCATTTTACCTACCTCACCAACAAAAAAAAAAAAAAAAAAAAATTTACGATGTTCGATATATTAATTGATCGATGTTCGATATATTAATTGATCGATATTCGATTCTTCGATATATCGATAAATCGATATTCGATTGCTGCATGTTCTGGAACCTGAGTCTGATAGCGCGGGTTCGATTCCCATCAGTGACTTAATATAACATTTTTTTTTAAATTTAATTTTAAAACTTAAATTTTAAATTACAGTCCAAATATTAATTTCGAATACAAGGAGAGTACGGGGTCTCTTACAGTCGGCGCGCTCGACTGTAGCCTTTCTTACTTGTTTAATTTTATTTAAGCGGTTCGTCGTGGAGAATGATCACCGGACACCTCTATAAAAAAAAGGTGTCTCGGGGCGTGACTTTTAACTCCGTCACTTTTCAAAATTTTTTTTCAAATTAAAATTGTTTTTATTTCTTTAAATATGTTACTAAAGTATTGTGTTTTGCTTTTTTGAATAAAGATTTCATAAACATTTTTAAGAAATTCACAAAGTTATCTTACTTCACTGTCTCAACTTTGTATATAACCACTTAATCGACATTTACTATACTCGAATATGGGAAAGCCTTAGAAAAGTAACCAATTTAGAGAAAACGTGTCACAAACACAAGGGAGTAGTGTCATGCGAGGCATGTCATATAAAAAAAAATTAGATATATCAATTTTATACGATTGTGATGCCTCTGCCCAGCGATCACCAGCGAGCTGCTGCCTCTATCGCGGCACCGTTCACTACCCTTTAAACCAGTGTTCACGTCACAGGGTGAACAGATCAAGTGTGGGGGTGGATTTCTACCTTAACGGACGACTGTCACACTGATGGAAGTGACGGGCATTATACTGTAAAACGCCATTTACAGAAGTTCGCGATTTCCTCGCCATTGTTTTTTTTTATACATTTTTTTTTCCAACTGTTTATTTTTCACCCCGCACACTGTTCGCGTGTGTTTTTATACTCTCTGCAAGAGTATATTGGGTTTGTGCAAATGTATGTAACAGGCAGAAGGAGGCGTGGCAGACCCCATAAAGTATATATATTCTGGATCAGCATCACAAGCCGAGTCGATATAGCCATGTCCGTCTGTCCGTCCGTCTGTCTGTCTGTCTGTCTGTCTGTCTGTCTGTCTGTCCGTATGAACAAACAGATTTCAGAGATGGTAAGAGCTACAAGTTCGAGTTTGGTCTCAATCGACTCGATATTTAGTCAGTCAATACAAGAATCTTTTTTTTTTTCGATGCCACGCCCCATTCGCCCACAATGAGTAAAAAACCCGTCACACCTCGGAAAAAATTAATGTTTTCGGCGAATATCTCAGTAACTGTGGCACCTAGGAATACCAATTTTGGTACACTTGTTCCTAGAGACCGCATAAATCCAATGACATCAAAAGTTTTGGGCTGCCACGCCCCCTTTTTCCGCAAGAAATAAAACAAAATTTCAAACTTGCATGCCGTTTTTAAAGCATTTATTCTTATCGTACAGTGTTGTTATTTATGATTCGTTTGAAGACGTATCATGTCAAACTCTCCTGAAATTTTCATAAAAATCTAACCATAAACAAGAAAGAAATTAAGCAACAAAGATTTTATTCGAGAGAAATTAGTGCGAGAGAGACAGCGCTAGTCGTGCCGACCAATAGTATTCATACACACATATGTATGTGCATACATTTAACGTCAAACGAATTTGTACATACAGACAAACACATATATGTTCGATTATGCTTAGCTTCTTTTTTTTGTTTTAACGTGTTCTAATACAAGAACTATCTTTAGTAATATCCGAATACCGATTTAAACATTATAATTGGGAATAAAAGCAGAGAGTATTATACGGTTGGGCGTGTTCGACTGTACTTTTCTTTCTTGTTTTATTAGACCCCGTACTCTTAAAAAGAGTATAGGGGTCTATTAGGTTTGTCAGAAGCCAAATGTGCGTAACAGGCAGAAGGAAGCTTTTCCGACCCTATAAAGTATATATATTCTTGATCAGCATCAACAGCCGAGTCGATATAGCAATGTCCGTCTGTCCGTCTGTCCGTCCGTCTGTATGAACACCTGGATCTTTTAAACTACAAGAGCTAGAGACACCAAATTTTTTAATGAAAGTCCGTCTATGATGTATGCAGATCAAGTTTATTTCAAATCGGCGCCACGCCCCCCACCGCCCCCGCAATAAGCAAAAAACTAGACACACCTCGGAAAAAATTGATGTTTTCTGCGAATATCTTTGTAACTATAGCACTTAGGAACACCAATTCTGGTACGCAGGTTTCTAGAGACAGCACAAATGCAGCTCTTCCCACAAGAACTTAGCAAATTTTTCAAACTTACATGCCGTTTTTAAAGCATTTGGTAATATAGTACGGTATTGTAGTTCAAAATTTGTTTAAAGACAAATTATATTAAGCTAACCTAAAAGTTGCATAAAAATCCAACTATAAACAACTGAGCAATTAGACAACAAAGTAGCCCATGAAGCGCGTAATGAATGTAGTGGTGCACTAGTAGGGCAGCATGATATGGAACTTGCGTCAGTAATCGCGGGTTCAAATCCCATTTAAATTTTTTTATTAAATTTAATTTTAAAACTTAAATTTTAAATTACAGTCGCATTCAAATATTAATTTCGAATACAAGGAGAGTACGGGGTCTTTTACAGTTGGCGCGCTCGACTGTAGCCTTTCTTACTTGTTTATTTATGGGGTCAGAAAAGCTTCCTAATAGACTCCTCTACTGGTTTTTATAGTACTGAGTCTAAAAATATATATTGGTTTGCTTTGCTTCCAGATTGAATGCAATTCTTGTTGGTTAATTATAGGGAGTGTCACACAAACAGATCATAAATTTGTGCACCTACTTTTAAGCGAAATGCCAAGTTTCGTACATTTGGACAAAAGTATAGCCATTCACAGCACAGCCTAACTAACTGAAAAATATCAAAAATTTTTTTATGGGCTCGCTTCAAGTCTTTCGGACTTCTTGTTGGCTTTGGTTTTGGTTGTGTCTCTGGTTTCAGTTTCTGGCCAACATTGGCCAATACAGACCAAACATACCTATTTTCGTAGAAACTAGGAAAAAATAATTTTTTGGATGGGTTAGTCGAAAACTGATAAAATCTTAAGGCATACCCAAGCCCACATACATTGATTAGAAGTTCTGCTCCGATTCGACTTTTAGCATCATATGTGTCTTGCGATCATGCGGTGGGCCACAAGCCAAGCTAAAATACATAAGACCAATTATGTGTCAATGAAAATTTACATGTACACGTACTCGCCTCTCAAGTGCCCTTATATCCACTTCTTCCCCATCTACCATCTTCTTCAGGTCCCACCTTCCACTTTGCGATATCACGATGTAACCATCGAAACGTGCAACTGAATAAACGAACGAAGTGAACACAGATGGGACTCATAACAGAATACGTTTCCAGGGTGTTGGCTTAATGTACTCTAAGGGTAGGGTATAACTATTCCCTTATAACTTTTGTAGCGCATACTGCTATTGAATCTGCTCTAGATGGATCTATTAAGTTTGTCAGAAGCGAAATGAGCGTAACAGGCAAAAGGAGACGTGGCCGACCCCGTAAAGTATTTATATTCTTTATCAGCATTATCAGCCGAGTCGATATAGCCGTCCGTCCGTCTGTCCGTAAGAACACCTGGATCTTTTAAACCACAAGAGTTAGTGTCACCAAATTTAGAACGAAAGTCCGTCGCTATTTCATGCAGATCAAGTTTATTTCACCGCCCCCGCAATAAACCTTATACCAGACACACTTCGAAAAATTTGATGTTGTTGACGAATATCGCAGTAACTATGGCACTTACGAATGCCACTTTTCGAACACAGGTTACTAGAGCCAACAAAAATGCAATGTCATTAAAAGAACTTAAATAGAACTTAAAAACTTTTCAAACTTGTATACCGTTCTTAGACCCCGTACTCTTTAAAAAAGAGTATAGGGGTCTATTAGGTTTGTCAGAAGCGAAATGTGCGTAACAGGCAGAAGGAAGCTTTTCCGACCCTATAAAGTATATATATTCTTGATCAGCATCAACAGCCGAGTCGATATAGCAATGTCCGTCTGTCCGTCTGTCTGTCCGTCTGTATGACCACCTGGATCTTTTAAACTACAAGAGCTAGAGACACCAAATTTTCAAATGAAAGTCCGTCTATGATGTACGCAGATCAAGTTTATTTCAAATCAGGACCACGCCCCCTACCGCCCCCGCAATAAGCAAAAAACTAGACACACCTCGGAAAAAATTGATGTTTTCTGCGAATATCTCCGTAACAATGGCACTTAGGAACACCAATTCTGGTACGCAGGTTCCTAGAAACAGCACAAATGCAACGTCATTAAAAGTTTTGGTCTGCCACGCCCCCTTTTCCCACAAGAACTAAAAAACTTTTCAAATCTTACATGTCGTTTTTAAAGCATTTACTAATATAGTACAGTATTGTAATTCAAAAATAGTTTAAAGACAAATCATATTAAACTACCCTGAAAGTTGCATAAAAATCCAACTATAAACAACTGAGCAATTATCAATTGAAGCGCGTTGTGAATGCACGAGGTTGAAAGAAAAGAGATAACACTATGTTTATCTATACATTAGGCGCAGAAGTTTGCAAAGGAAGCGTGGGCCAGGTAGTAGAGACTCCTTGTATGTAAACACAAGACCTGCGGTTCGAACCCCGGCACAGACTCGGAAATTTCTTTCTTTTTTTTTTTATACCCTTGCAGAGGGTATATTGTTTTTGTCACGATGTTTGTAACGCATTGAAGGAGGCGTGGCAGACCCCATAAAGTATATATATTCTTGATCAGCATCAACAGCCGAGTCGATATAGCCATGTCCGTCTGTCCGTCTGTTCGTCTGTTTCTATGCGAACTAGTCTCTCAGTTTTAAAGCTATCGTGATGAAACTTGGACCAAATTCTCGCAATATGCATTCTTTACCATTTTCCATCAGCTGACCAAATTTTATCCAGATCGGACTACTATATCATATAGCTGCCATAGGAACAATCGGTTGAAATGCTTAGTATGAAAATTTTCTATGTCTATTGAGCGATTTCATCCAAATTCACGCAATATGCATTTGGTATCATTCCCAATGTGTTGACCAAATTTCATTCAAATCGGACTACTATATCATATAGCTGCCATAGGAACAATCGGTTGTAATGCTTAGTATGAAAATTTTCTATGTCTATTGACCGATTTTAACCAAATTCGCACAATGTGCATTTATTATCATTCCCTATATGCTCGAAAAAGTTCATTCAAATCGGACTACTATATCATATAGCTACTGTTGGAACAATTAGCGATTAAAATAAAATATGCGTGTCTGCAAGGGTATTTAATCTTCGGCTAGCCGAAGATAACCTTTTTTTCTTGTTTTACTTGTTATATAACAACATTATTATATGTAAATGAAAATAATCGGACATGTGTCAAATGTGGGGCGTGGTGCTACTGATAGGGTTGCGACGTGTTCTGCAAGTTCCGTATAAGTTCCCAGGTTCAATTCCCGAAAGTGGAATTTGTTAATGTACTTTTTTAAATTTTAAACAAAAATGTAAATATACAATATTAACTGGTGCAACAGTGTAGGGTTACGGTTAGTCGTTTGGCGTTTACTTTGTAAAATTGAACAAATGTAATTTATGTGCACGTGTTTGAAAGTAAAGAGATAACTCTATGTTCACTTATATTAGTCAAGACAGTTACTAAACGGAGTGTGGCCTAGGTGAAGGTGGTATTTCTTTCTAAACCAATGGTCTGCGGTTCAAACCCGGAACGAACCCATTTATTTATTTAATATATATTAATGATAATAATCGTATTTGTGCAAAATGAATGGTGTGATGCAATTAATAGGGTTGCAGCGTGTTATGGAATTTGCGTCAGTTAGCGCGGGTTCGAATCCCATCATTGGCTTGATTTAAAATTTTTTTTTTATTTTATTTTAAAACTTAAATTTTAAATTATATCGCATTCAAATATTAATTTCTAATACAAGGAGAGTACGGGGTCTTTTACAGTCGGCGCGCTTGACTGTAGCCTTTCTTACTTGTTTATATAACAAATAAAGACGATTTAAATTCATAAAACGCAGTATCGCGCGCCTTTATTTAAAGCATCCCGGCTTCTACTCCCCCCACAGCAACAGCAACAGCAGAAGATATTGGCACCCGCCAATTCACGACTTGTCACTTTTCGCCCTCCTCCAAACATTTGGTCCTTCGAGCCGGAGCTCCTTCCGCTCCTCCAGCTAGCATCGGTGGAAAGCCTGATAAGTACTGCTTTTGTCTGTCATACATATTGCAAGGTGCACAGTCCCGCTCTCTCATAGCGACTTGTGCATTTTCGCAGCATCTGTGTGTGTTTTCAGTAGTTAGGATATAGGCATCCGGGAATAGGCATCCAGGAATTTTTGTTTTTAAACGCCAGAACAACCCACAGGACAATCGTTACTGGCACACTTGTTTTGACCTTAGATAATCTAGCTGTATGACCGCTAGTGAAAGTCACCCCTAAAACAGGTGGCCTGCAGGTAAACAGTACCTGTATACAGAAACTGGCTTCCCCTCCCCTTCTGTTTGATCAACAAGAATACTGGTTTTCCCCCCACCCCTTCTGTTTGCGTGATGGAACACTACACCCCTCCTGTTGGCCAATTCTGGACGCTTCTGGTCGATTGCCTGCTTCAAGCGGTCCAGTTGTTAGCAGTAGATGGTAGAATTAAGCGTCTGGCCATATGGGAGCAGCTCATAGTGTATAATACCCTTCCAATCCCACCAAACACATAGCAAAACCTTCCTGGCCGTCAATCCCGGCTTGGCCACTGTTTGGGACGATTCACCGGCCTTCGACCACGACCGTTTTCGCTTAACATTGTCGTATGTGACCCACTTTTCGTCGCCAGTCACCATCCGCTTCAAAAATGGGTCTAGTTCGTTCCGTTTCAGCAGCATATCGCAGGCGTTGATTCGGTCCAGAAGGTTTTTTTGCGTCAAGTCATGCGGCACCCAAACATCAAGCTTTTTTTTGTATCCAGCCTTCTGCAGATGGTTTAAAATGGTTTGGTAACTAACTCCCATCGCCTGGGCGATGTCACGAGATGCCACATGCCGGTCTAACTCGATGTTTTCTATGATTTGATGGGTATTCGTCGTCACAGGTCTTCCGCCGGCTGGCTTATCCATGGTTTCATTTTCACCGGTTCTGAATCGTCGAAAACATTCCTCCGCGGTTCGAAGTGATAGAGTACCATTCCCCAAAACACCATTAATCTCACGGAACGTTTCTCTAGCGGATTTGCCTTTAACGAAGGAAAACTTTAAAATAGCGCGAATTTCGGCGTTAGTGAACTCCATGTTTACACGTCTATAACTGTTGAACGCAATATGCAAAAACTAGCTGCATAGCGTCGAGCTCTGTAGCGCTTTGTACATAGCCACGAAATTCAAATGACAAAAAGGCGGAAGGGAGATATTTGACAACCTTATATGTCACCTGCATAACAATTAAATACTAGGGTCAACCAATAATCATTTTAGGATACCTCTGAAAAACAATCCTGATTGAACTTGTTGACGATCCAATGGTATAAAGTGTTCTCCCAAACAAAAACTCAATGTTATAACTTTTAGTTATTTTTATTTATACTTAACTTTGCTTTTTTGTTGCTAAAGTTATGTTTAGAAAGAACATGTTTTTATACTCTCTGCAAGAGTATATTGGGTTTGTGCAAACGTATGCAACTAGCAGAAGGAGGCGTGGCAGACCCCATAAAGTATATATATTCTTGATCAGCATCAACAGCCGAGTCGATATAGCCATGTCCGTCTGTCCGGCCGTCTGTCTGTCTGTCTGTCTGTCCGTATGAACAAACAGATTTCAGAGATGGTAAGAGCTACAAGTTCGACTTTGGTCTCAATCGACTCGTTATTTAGTCAGTCAATACAAGAATCTTTTTTTTTGTTGATGCCACGCTCCCTTCGCCCACAATGAGCAAAAAACTAGACATACCTCGGAAAAATTGATGTTTTCGGCTAATATCTCAGTAACTATGGCACCTAGGAGTACCAATTTTGGTACACGTGTTTCTAGAGACCGCATAAATGAAATGACATCAAAAGTTTTGGGCTGCTACGCCCCCTTTTTCCGCAAGAAATAAAAGAAAATTTCAAACTTGAATGCCGTTTTTAAAGCATTTATTCTTATCGTACAGTGTTGTTATTTATACATTATTTGTTGTTATTTATACATTATACATATATATACATTTAACGTCAAACTAATTTTTATGTACATACAGACAAACACATGTATGTTCGATTATGCTTAGTTTTATTTTTGTTTTAACGTGTTCTAATACAAGAACTATATACCGATAGGATACCGATTTAAGCATTATAATTGGGAATAAAAGCAGAGAGTATTATACGGTCGGGCGTGTTCGACTGTACTTTTCTTTCTTGTTTTTTGTTGTACTTTCTATATAATAACATTATTATATGTAAATGAAAATAATCGGATCTCGGTCTAATTTGGGGCGTGGTGCTAGGACTGCGGCGTGTTATGCAACTATAAGTTCGCAGGTTCAATTCCCGCAACAGCCAGGGTAGGGTTGCGGTTAGTAAAATTGTGTAAATGTAATTTATGTGCACGTGGTTGAAAAAAAAGAGATAACTCTATGTTTACTTATATTAGTCACGACAAATGCCAAACGGAGTGTGGCCTAGGTGGTATAGATATCAGCAATCACAGTTTGTATTTATTTCTAAACCAATGGTCTGCGGTTCGAACCCGGCACAGTCTCAGAAATTTATTTATTTATTTTTTTTTGAAATAACTACATTATTATATATAAATGAAAATAATCGTGTTTGTGCCAAATGAATGGTGTGAAGCAACTTACATAAATTTGCACAAACCCAATATACTCTTGCAGATAGTATAAAATTGTATAAAATAACCTTTTTGTAAAATTCGGCTCGACTGTAGCCTTCCTTACTTGTTTACACTTCACACATGCAATTAAAGTACTAAATTATTAAAGTTCAACTCTGTGACAATTTTAATGAGTTTTGAATTGCTTTTTTAATAAATAAATTATTGATGTTAAATAATCATTACACAAAATTATGCTTGCTTAAATAAATAAAATAATTTTTTATCTAATAGTAAGATTCAGCAATCGAGAATATTATGTGGGTTGCAATTATGTTAAAACAATTAACCAAAATACTAATAAAACTCTAGAGCATCGCCTTTTTTGTATTTAGTTTATAGCTGAGCACTTAATTTATTTGCAGTTAAGTCAAAACTAAGTGGAACGGAACAAACAGACAGAGATCAAACAGGCCCAACAGGAAGCACACTTCAGAATTGGACTGAAAAGTTAGCACACAGAATTTGGGTCGATACGAAACTTTTTTACAATACTTATTCAGTGTTCCCCAGCCCAAAAGGTTTTCTTGGGTCTGCCTGTCAAAATGAATTTCTCTTTACGCTTGTTTGGCTTAATTAGTACGAAAAGGCTGCACTCACACACACACACACAATTTAGGCAAAAAAATGAAAAACGAGATATAAAGAAAACTCCAACAAATTGGTTTTAAATTTCAACATGAATTAAAGTTGTTCCTTTTCTTTTCCTACTCTTTCCCACACTTACATAACACTTTGTACGACTTGACCAAATTCGAGCACCAAAAGTAATTATGCGCAATAAAGTAGGCTATGTTTTTTTAATCTGTATATGGGGTAGCCTGTTTTTAGCACGGAATCTGATTTTGAAGCGGTTTTTTTTATACTCTCTGCAAGAGTATATTGGGTTTGTGCAAATGTATGTAACAGGCAGAAGGAGGCGTGGCAGACCCCATAAAGTATATATATTCTTGATCAGCATCACAAGCCGAGTCGATATAGCCATGTCCGTCTGTCCGTCTGACCGTCTGTCCGTCTGACCGTCTGACCGTCTGACCGTCTGTCTGTCCGTATGAACACACAGATTTCAGAGATGGTAAGAGCTACAAGTTTGGTCTCTATCGACTCGATATTTAGTCAGTCAATACAAGAATCTTTTTTTTTTTTGATGCCACGCCCCATTCGCCCACAATAAGCAAAAAACTAGACATGCTTCGGAAAAAAACGATGTTTTCGGCGAATATCTCAGTAACTATGGCACTTAGGAATACCAATTTTGGTACACACGTTCCTAGAGATAGCATAAATGCATTGCCATTTACAATTTTGGACTGCCACGCCCCCTTTTTCCGTAAGAAATAAAAAACTTTTCAAACTTGCATGCCGCTTTAAAGGCATTTGTTCTTATCGTACAGTGTTGTTATTTATGATTCGTTTGAAGACGTATCATGTCAAACTATCCAGAAAGTTTCATAAGAATCCGCACGTAAACAAGAAAGAAATAAAGCAACAAAGATTTTATTCGAGAGCAATGAGTGCGAGAGAGACAGCGCTAGCCGTGCCGACCAATAGTATTCATACACACATATGTATGTGCATACATTTAACGTCAAACGAATTTGTATGTACATACAGACAAACACTTGTATGTTCGATTATGCTTAGTTTTTTTTTGTTTTAACGTGTTCTAATACAAGAACTATCTAATGTTATATCCGGATACCGATTTTAACATTATAATTGGGAATAAAAGCAGAGAGTATTATACGGTCGGGCGTGTTCGACTGTACTTATCTTGCTTGTTTTAAACCTGATTTTGTAACGTATAGTTTTTTATATAAACATAATTTACAAGGAAATTTATATTTTCCTTTTTCGAAACTAAAGTTATGTTTCTTAAGAATGTGTTTCTTGAATCCACATTAACTTTGAAATATTTTTAAACTGGTACATAGAATACAATAGAACTGAACCATCTTGCCTTTGAAGGCTGAGTGCGTCGTTGGTTATTTCGTTCTAACTGGTTATTGAACCACATGTAATTTCACATAAAAGGCTGAGTATGCCATTCTATTTCTTTAGTTCTAACAGTTTAAGTGAACATTACGGTGAACATTTGAAAAAATATATAAAGAAAAAAAAAAAAATGGTATGCATTAGTAACATACAACCCTTTATAACTAAATAACATTTACATTTGTAGGGTTTCTTGGATTCAATAAATGATGTGACAAGCCATGTAGGACAAGGATACACAAAAACTGAGAGCCTCACTATTGGATATGAGTATACTATAATAGAATGTCGACTAAAGAAAACAGTTTTCGGAGATAAAATTGCTCTTTACATAACTGATGCTGAGGCCAAACCCCTTTGGATTTTTTTACCTAAGGCATTTGTGAGGATGTTCCCCTCTTAAACTCCATATAAGAAGTTAAAGGAGCACAATAAAGAGCACAATAAAGAGCACAAAAAGATAGCAATAATACCCCCCATTTTCAATTCATATGTAAAAGTATATAATGAAATTTAATATAAAAACCTCAAATACTTCACAATAAACCTCAGTTTAAAATCAACACTAAAGCAAGCCAAATGTTTTCAAAGCAAATTTAAATATTTTTAATTCAATTCGAAGATATGATTTTCCATGAACACATGGAACGTCTGAAATATTTAAAGGCTTTTCTAAGTGACCTCGAACAACAGCAGGAAGTCGATTCTCGATTTGGAAAGCATTTTAACTCATGCGTATGGTAGAGCGATGACGCTGAAGAGGGTCCAGACACATGTCGATGCTGTTTCGTTTCAATGAATAAAGCTGAGGCTCTAAAACTTATGATGAATTACTATAGATTAAGAGATCGAATGTACTCAAATAAAAAGCAATAAAAATAGATGAACTAGTTTGTTTTATTTATTTTTTTAAATAATTTGAGAATAAGCTTATCATTAAAAATATAATAATTTTTCTTAAAAATATTTAAAAAACATTTTGTTGATTGTTTTTTACTCTTATAGATACTAAATACGATGCAATAATGTCCACACGTATTTGAAAAGTAACCCTGAACTTGCTGCTTATTATACTTAAATCTTTTGGAATTATTTCTTAACAGACTTTAAAAATATTTGTTTTGAGGATACTGTCCATATGAATCAAAAAACTCAGCAGTTGAAGCAGCTAGTATCAAACATTTTCTTAGTAATTTGCAACCCTCTATCAAAATGCTTTATACCATTAGCTCTAAAAAGCATATTATATCCACGAGAGCTCTGAGTGTTTTCGGTGTTTGTAAAATCAAACTCTAGCGCTTGAGACGGTACCTGTACTCCATTAACTAAAAGATTAAATCGCTGAATTTTAAAATGTTCAAAGTTATATGGATCTAGAGCCCTATTACCTGAGTATGCTCGGTTTTTAACCATGCAAAATGAGATAAAATTAGATAATTGCCCAATTAAAAATTAAAAATATCTCCATGTACTTTTCCAAAGAGCTCTACCTTATTGCTTTTTATACTCTCTGCAAAAGTATATTGGGTTTGTGCAAATGTATGTAGCAGGCAGAAGCAGGCGTGGCAGACCCCATAAAGTATATATTTTCTTGATCAGCGTCACAAGCCGAGTCGATATAGCCATGTCCGTCTGTCCGTCTGACCGTCTGACCGTCTGTCTGTCCGTATGAACACACAGATTTCAGAGATGGTAAGAGCTACAAATTCGAGTTTGGTCTCAATGGACTCGATATTTAGTCAGTCAATACAAGAATCTTTTTTTTTCGATGCCACGCCCCATTCGCCCACAATGAGCAAAAAACTGAACATACCTCGGAAAAAATAGATGTTTAAAGCGAATATCTCAGAAACTACGGCACTTAGGAACACCAATTTTGGTATGCAGGTTCCTAAAGACAGTATAAATGCATTGCCATTAAAAATTGTTGGCGGCCACGCCCCCTTATTATTGTATGTGCATACAGACAAACATGTATGTTCGATTATAAATTGCCTTTTTTTGTTGTAACGTGTTCTAATACAAGAACTGTCTATTGTAATATCCAGATACTGATGTTGACATTATAATTGGGAATAAAAGCAGAGAGTATTATACGGTCGGGCTGGTTCAACTGTACTTTTCTTACTTGTTTTGAATATGTTTTTTACAGGTAGACTTTCATCAACATAACATTTAATAAAACTTGCAAAAAATCCTTGAGTTGCCAAATGGCTTTCAGTAGCATCACTTCTATAGTTTAGAATAGTTTGTAAATAAGATCGATAGTGATAATTATTATCGTTCTGAGAAACTAATGTGTTATTTAAATATACTAAGGAACTTCTAAAAATTGAGTGTAATATATTGTTTACAACGCTAACAGCATCATTTGGTTTATTGTTGTTAGTCTGATCCTTTAACTGTACTACTAATCTTAAATATACGCTTGACAGATCTTTGTATAATTCGCCATTTCCCAGACATACAAATTCAATTGAGCTGGCTCCATCCAATGATGCTATAGGATTATACGTTACTTCTTCAGTGCGTAAAATACTGCTTTGTGTTGGATGTGGCTCAAACAAATCCAGTTCACTTTTCATACATTCAATATGGTTGCTCATCGTTTTTTTGAAAAAATATCTGCGATTTTCTTAGCTGATTTTTTTTTGATTTTGGCCGTTGTTTAATATTTTTCTTTGTATTCAAGTTAACACATCCGGTCAGACAAAGTCAACGACTGCAGTTCTGCACGATCAGCAAAGCTGCAACAATGTTTAATGCCAATTATGCCAAACTCTACAATACGCTGCCGTCAACATTCCATGCGCCGTTGCGACGTTGAAACATAATCCATTTAGCATAATCGCTGACACAGCGATTATAGGTCAGGGCTAGCTTATGTTAAGAATATTTTGTCATTTAGATTTCAGTATGGATTTGACCAATAAACGAACAAGTAATAATTCTATTTCACTGATTTAACTTCGTGCAGAGATCACAAGTAAACAGCTTGTCTTATTAATTATTAACTGGCGCCCAACTGGCAGAACCTGCTCATCAAAGAAATCTCAAGCAAGGAGGCAACATCGTTGGATCGACATCGTTGGACTTGCAGACGGGATAAACAGACGAAAAGAGAGCTACAACAACACATAAAAACCATAGTTTTTTAAGAAATGTGAGTAGAGTGCTTATTTATAGTAAATAAATACAAAAAAAAATTGAAACAAAAAGTGTTTGTAAGGTGTCTTTGCGACGGAAAATTTTTGAATTAAATTGAAAATCTTATGAGTAAAGAAGAAGTATACGACCCAGAACTAGAGGAACTTATAAAAGATATAACAAGAAAGAAAAGTACAGTCGAACACGCCCGACCGTATAATACTCTCTGCGTTTATTCCCAATTATAATACTTAAATCGGTATTCAGACATTACAATAGATAGTTCTTGTATTAGAATACGTTAAAACAAAAAAAAGATAAGCATAATCAAGCATACATGTGTTTGTCTGTATGTACATACAAATTCGTTTGACGTTAAATGTATGCACATACATATGTGTGTATGAATACTATTGGTCGGCACGACTAGCGCTGTCTCTCTCGCGCTCATTGCTTTAGAATAAAATCTTTGTTGCTGCATTGCTTTCTTGTTTATGGTCGGATTCTTATGAAACTTTCTGGAGAGTTTGACATGATACGTCTTCAAACGAATCATAAATAACAACACTGTACGATAAGAATAAATGCTTTAAAAACGGCATGCAAGTTTGAAATTTACTTTTATTTCTTGCGGAAAAAGGGGGCGTGGCAGCCCAAAACTTTTGATGTCATTGGATTTATGCGGCCTTTAGGAACACGTGTACCAAAATTGGTATTCCTAAGTGCCATAGTTACTGAGATATTAACCGAAAACATCTATTTTTTCCGAGGTATGTCTAGTTTTTTGCTCATTGTGGGCGAATGGGGCGTGGCATCGAAAAAAAAAAGATTCTTGTATTGACTGACTAAATATCGAGTCGATAGAGACCAAATTCGAACTTGTAGCTCTTACCATCTCCGAAATCTGTTTGTTCATACGGACAGACAGACGGACAGACAGACAGACAGACAGACGGACAGACGGACAGACGGACATGGCTATATCGACTCGGCTTGTGACGCTGATCAAGAATATATATACTTTATGGGGTCTGCCACGCCTCCTTCTGCCTGTTACATACATTTGCACAAACCCAATATACTCTTGCAGAGAGTATAAAAAACAAACTAGTGACGGAACAAACAAAAAATAAAATGTCGGTAAGTGAAGAAAATCTGAAAGCGCTGCAGTAAACAGTGCATTAGAAAACCAAGCGCAAGTGTTTGAAAGAAAAATGGAAGAAATGAGAAACGAGTTTAGGAACGCAACAGTGTCCGTACCCGAGGTTGAAGTGTTTAAAGATGCAGAAATTATTGCAGGTATCAAATGTGACGAAACACTGGACATAGTAAAATCAGTACCAAACTTTGAGGGAAAAATCGAGACCTATGTTTCGTGGCGGAAAGCCGCACACACTGCATATAAAATTTTTGAGTATAATTAGGAACAAAATTAAGGGCGCTGCTGATATGGTATTGTCCTCATACGACACTCTACTAAATTTTAAAGCAATTATAAACAGGCTTGACTTTACATACGCCGATAAACGCCCCATCTATATAATCGAGCAAGAGTTGTCCGTTCTACGTCAGGGAACCCTGACAATAACCCAATATTACGAGGAAATTGAAAGGAAATTAACACTACTCATAAATAAAACAATTATGACATACGATTCCACTTTGGCTGCTTCTCTAAACGAAAAATACAGAGCAGACGCATTGAGAGTCTTCATTTCAGGCACAAAGAAATCTCTCAGTGACATTCTATTTTCAGCAAGGCCAAAAGATTTACCATCAGCACTGGCACTTGCACAGGAAGTTGAATCTAATCATGAGCGCTTCCAATTCGCTAGTAGTTTTGCTAGGAATAACGAATCCCGGAACTTAAAAATGTAACTAAGGTTAATGAAAAATTTTTAGTTAAGTCACTTCATGGCTTTAACTCTGTTCAAGGGAAATGTCTTATTAACATTTTTGATACAACAACCACATTTTTCCTACTGCCCAGCTTATCAAGCTTCAATGGAATAATAGGACTTGATCTTTTAAAAAAAATTAACGCAAATCTAGATTTGAAAAATAACGTCTTAAAAACAAAAAATGGATCCGAAATAATTCAATATAAAAAAAGCCCAAATGTTAACTATACTGAAGTAGATAATATAAAAGTTCCGCAAGAAATTGAAAAAGAATTTAAGAAAATGATACAGGAAAAAATACATGTTTTCGCTGACCCTAACGAATCTCTTCCTTACAACACAAATATTATCGCTACAATTCGAACAGAAGATGAAAAAGCCGTGTACTCCAGACTTTACCCATACCCATTAGGAGTATCAGAGTTTGTCAATAACGAAACTAATGACATGCTGAGAAACAATATTATCAGACCATCTAATTCACCGTATAATAATCCGGTGTGGGTAGTTGATAAAAAGGGTCTAGACGAACAAGGAAATAGGAAAAAACGCCTTTTAATTGACTTTAGGAAACTTAATTCAAAAACTGTTGATGACAAATACCCTATACCGAACATTGTAGCTATTCTCTCAAAACTTGGTAAAGCCAAATATTTCACGACACTTGATCTGAAATCAGGATTTCACCAAATACTTCTTGCAGAAAAAGACAGAGAAAAAACTGCATTTTCTGTAGGAAATGGGAAGTATGAATTCTGTAGAATTCCCTTTGGTTTGAACAATGCCCCCGGAATTTTCCAACGAGCAATTGATGACGCACTTAGAGAACAGATTGGAAAGTCATGCTACGTCTACGTGGATGATGTGATCATATTCTCTGAAAATATGCAAAATCATGTTCACCACATTGCCTGGGTACTAGATAAATTGTATAACGCTAACATGAGGGTATCACGAGAAAAATCTCACTTTTTTAAAGAAAAGGTCAAGTATCTTGGATTTGTGGTCTCCCGTAGCGGCATAACAACTAATCACAGCAAAGTCGAAGCACTTAGCAAATTTCAACAGCCTACCAACCTGTTCCAAGTTAGATCATTCCTTGGTCTAGCGAGCTATTACAGATGCTTTATAAAAAATCTTGCATCTATAGCCAAACCATTGACAGACATGCTAAAGGGTGATAATGGTAAAACAAGTGCAGGACAATCGAAAAAAATTCCTGTTAATCTTGATGAAAAACAGATAGCGACCTTCGAGAAATTAAAGAATATCTTAAGCTCTGAAGACGTAAGGCTCCTATACCCTGATTACCAAAAGCCATTTGATTTGACGACAGATGCTTCGTCCTCTGGCTTAGGCGCTGTTTTGTCACAAAACAAGAAGCCGATAACCATGATTTCCAGGACTTTAAGAGACAACGAATTAAATTTCGCCACAAATGAAAGTGAGCTACTTGTGATAGTGTGGGCCCTAAAATCCCTAAGAAACTATTTGTACGGTGTAAAAAATTTAAGTATTTATACCGACCATCAGCCACTAACATTTGCAGTCTCAGACAAAAACACTAATGCAAAAATTAAGAGATGGAAATCCTTTATCGATGAGCACAACGCCCAAATTTTCTACAAGCCCGGTAAAGAAAATTTTGTCGCCGATGCTCTATCATGACAAAACCTTTACGCTCTCGAAGAAGAAGCTCCATCAGACTTAGCCACTATGCATAGTGAGTTGTCATTGACATACACTATCGAGTCTACTGAAAAACCGATTAATTGTTTCAGGCATCAAAAAATTATTGAAGAAAACATTATAGCTTCTGAAAAAATTATTATCATGTTCGGACAAAAAACAAGACATATCATACACTTTTCAAATAGAGAAAACTTAATAGAAAAAGCGTGTGATGCGGTGAAAAAAGACGTAATGAATGCAATCAAATGCGATCTGCCGATACTAGCATTTATACAAAACAAGCTAGTTGAGACTTTCCCTTCAACCAAATTTTGTCACACAAATAAATTGGTCATCGATGTTCATGATAGGAATAAGCAAAAAGAAATCATAGTCGCAGAACATGGCAGAGCACATAGAGCAGCGCAGGAGAATATAAAACAAATTCTCCAAGACTATTTTTTCCCAAAAATGACCCGTCTAGCAAACGAAGTAGTTGCAAATTGTAAGACTTGCAACAAAGGAAAATATGACCGACACCCACAAAAACAGTACATTGGCGAAACGCCAGTCCCCAATCAAGTAGGAGAAATTCTCCATATTGACATTTTTTCTACAGATAAAAAGTATTTTTTAACCTGTATTGATAAATTTTCTAAATTTGCCATTGTCCAACCCATAGCTTCCAGAACGATAATAGATATTGCGTCCCCCATCTTACAGCTTATGAATTTTTACCCTAATACCAAAATTATCTACTGCGATAACAAACCATCACTGAATTCAGGAACAATAAAGTCTCTTTTAAAAAACCGATTTAACGTCGATATTGTAAATTCGCCACCACTACATAGTTCTTCAAATGGACAGGTAGAAAGATTTCACAGTACTCTTGCAGAAATTGCCAGATGCTTGAAATTAGAAAAACAATTAAATGACACTACTGATATTATACTTGAAGCAACAATAGAATACAATAAATCAATTCACTCAGTCGTTAATAAAAAACCAATCGACATAATTCATGCATCCCCACCAGAATTTGAAGCAGAAATAAGAGAAAAAATATCTAAAGCGCAAGATCTGCTACTGAAAAGACAAAATGCGGACAGAAGAAATATAACTTTCCAAGTAGGCGATAAAGTACTAATGAAATTAAATAAAAGACTTGGAAACAAGCTAACTCCTTTATTTGAGGAAGCCATTTTGGAAGCCGATTTGGGGTCAACGGTTCTTATAAAGGGGAGGGAGGTACACAAGGACAACAAAAGATAAGAAAAAAATAATTATCCTTCCAGTACTTATTCTGCTCTGTATCCTATCTTTACTAGGGTTTGGATTCTTCACCTTCTACTTCTAGGAGCAGCAGCAGCTGGAAAGATTATTAATTACTCGAACTCGGACTATATTCCCATCATGGACGGAAACGCAGTTATTTGGGAAAATTTTAAAATTTTAAGACATTCTTCTAATCTAACAATGTACTCGGAAATTGCCGAGGAAACTAATTCACTTATGAAACATTTCCCACAGTCTCATATGAGACAAATTCTTGAATCAGATTTAGGTCATATTAGGACACTGCTAGAAACAGTTAATGTTCACCATAGACAAGCTAGGAGTATAAATATTTTAGGAACAGCTTTAAAGATAGTAGCAGGAACTCCTGACTTTGATGACTTCGAAAATCTGAAATTTCACCAGCAAAAACTAACTGACTCAATTGAACAACAGGCAGTCATAAATTCAAAAGTACAAGAAAAGATTAATAACTTAACAGAATCAGTAAATAAAATAATTAGATTTGCAAAAGGAAAACAGATCGAGACAGGAAACCTCCATCAAGCATTACTCACAAGAAATAGAATTATAATTTCTGAACTCGAAACATTAATGTTATCCATTACGCTCGCAAAGATTCAAATTATAAACCCAACAATTCTTGACTCTAATGACCTAGGTCAAATTTTAAATGAGCACTCTACAGACTTAACTATAACAGATTTAATTGAAATAACCTATGTAAAAGTCTTTTAAGATCATAATTTTGTACACTTTCTTATTAAGTACCCAAATCCTAGTGTAATATGTAAGAAAATAATCATGTCTCCTGTTCAACATAATGGAACGATACTTGACCTCGAAGAAAATAACAACGTCGCAGATTGTGGTAATAATATCTTAGCAATTGGAAACTGCACCGCTACTCTCACCTCTACATTCTGCAAACAATTGAAATCAACAACATGTGCGCAGCAACTACATTCTGGAGGTATAGCACACTGTAAGACTCGTCCCAGCCACCTACAGCCGCTGATGGTAATTGACGATGGTATAATCGTTATCAACGAAGCTACAGCTACAATACAAATTAATAGCAGCACGGATAGAGTAATCCACGGCACACACTTGCTAAAGTTTGATAAAAAAATCTACGTGAATGGGTCTCTCTATGAAAATACTAAAAACATAGTCAGGCGTCATCCAGGCCCAGCAATATCGGCAACCCTAAACATAAATGGCCACCGAGAGATTGTAAGCATGCCCTATCTTCAGAGGCTGAACTTTGAGAATCTTCAATATATTGGCAACATCGAAAAAAAACTGTCAATATGGCCTATGATGTTTGCAGCATCTCTTGTTACTCTGATCATCAGTCTCGTCGTCTTCAAGGTTCATCAAAAATACAAAAAGAATAAACAACAAATCTCGATACGAGCTGTCATCGACACTTTGAGGAAAACCGAGGACGGCCTTCAAACTAGTGAGGGAGGAGTTAACACATCCGGTCAGACAAAGTCAACGACTGCAGTTCTGCACGATCAGCAAAGCTGCAACAATGTTTAATGCCAATTATGCCAAACTCATTCCAAGCACATTCCAAGCGCCGTTGCGACGTTGAAACATAATCCATTCAGCATAATCGCTGACACAGCGATTATAGGTCAGGGTTAGCTTATGTTAAGAATATTTTATCATTTAGATTTCAGTATGGATTTGACCAATAAACGAACAAGTAATGATTCTTTTTCACTGATTTAACTTCGTGCAGAGATCACAAGTAAACAGCTTGTCTTATTAATTATTAACTTGCACACTTGAATGTTTGGATTTATAATAAGCTCTCCTCGAAGTAAAACGCTTTCTTTTATTCTTTCCACCTGAACCCCTCTGAGTCATTTTGTCAATTACTTTATTAGATAAGTTGTGGAGTGCAATTTTGCTCTGCTCTTGGATAATATTCTGTAGAGGTTTTCGTCCCAAGTCATTTATGACTGCTTTCCCTGTTTCAACTGCTTGATTTTTAACAGCGTTTAGTCCACTTAAGAAAAGTGGTTTAATGTACTTAAGAAGTCCACTAAAAAAGTTTCCAATACCTCTTCCTTGTTGTACTATTTGAGGTGTTACATAAAGAGAACCAATATGACTCAATCCTCCTCCACTTTGGTTTAGATAATATTCTTGATAAAGTTTCTCCATGCTGGTTAATCTATTTATGAAAAATATATTGCTTAACTGGTAATATTTATAGTATACAACGTTTCTGTCTAAAATGCAACGTTATGTATATGGGAGTTTCTGACGCTTTAAAGCGAACCTTATATCCGCTTGAGTCGGATATTAAAATTGATATGTCTCTTACTTCACAATTTTCAACGGGATAGTACTCAATGTTCTTGAATTGAATCATTTTGGAAACACCATTATGCATAAGAACCTTTAGACATCGAGTTCTTTTGTCTCCCACACATCTTGGCTTTATTATGTCAGTATAAACGAATATTATACCCTTTGACATACTTTGCGTTGTCTGTTTCTTATCCATTACTTCATTGTGGGGAAGATCATTTAAATATAGTTCAGATATTCCAACTTCCCAGTTCTCATCTATATTTTGAGAGAAACTTACAATGTTTGTAAACGCACATTGTCCGTAAAAACATTTAATGAATTGTTGCTAAACAAAGTAACATAAAATGACTCTAAGTTACTCATTTTTTTAAATTTTGACTATGTTTAAATTAAATAAATCCAATTAAATATATTTTTGCCAATTTTTTTTCGAGATGATCGTCTTAGTTTTTCCCTTCCTGTAATGTGATTGATGTTTCTTAACTTGATTTCGGTTTGACCAATTTTATTATTAGTTCTCTTTTTCTCAGGAGACTTAATTTAATTATCAATGTGTCTCCTTTTAGGAGTTGGCTCACTCATATCTATTTCATCATTGATTTCAAAGAATGTTCGCTTAGGGGTTTCGTCTGGACTTTGGGATTCAACAAAATCGTCTTCCTAAGAATTATTTAATATTTTTTCTGGACTTGAAATGTTCATACTTTTGTCTGCTTGAACGTTTATATTTTTTATAAACTTTTTGTTTTCAATTTTTGATTCTCTTTTTGAAGTGGTAGGCAACTTTTCAAATGTCTGTGTTGAACTACTTGATGATAAAACATTCAACTGATTGTTGTTACCAGAATATGTAACACGTTTTCTTCTTTTGTGAAGAAAGTAGTTTAGTTCTTGTCGAATTTTAACCCATTTATCGAAATCACTTAGTCTACCATTACATATTATTGGTAAAAACTTTTGGTTAATCAAATCTTCACCTCTGTTATTTGAGATTAACTTTTGATATTCGTTAGGATTCATTAAAATAACTTTAATCAAATTACTTTTAGAGTTATGCATTTCTTAAAATTTTTCCAAATACTCCGGCTAATAATGATGAGATTAAAATTGGAAGAAATCCGCCTTTTTGAACAAAAACTTTCCTCGTTGATTTTATTGGGCGCTTTGAAGATGAAATTTTACGCAGTACATTTTTATACCGTTTTAGTAGGGTTAGCTGTTTGGTAGTAAGTTGATGATTGCCTTGTAGTGTATTAAAAACAATCTCAATTAATGTTTTAACAAGATCATCATCACCATTACTTATAATAGCTTTGCGTAATTTGGTACTAGCTCTTTTCAGAACATATAATATATGTTTGTTCGCCATTAACCGTTTTAGACTGTTTTTGTAAACCATTTTCGTTGCAATAACAAATTGAGTATGTAAAGTTATAAATATTTGTACGAAAACGTAAAAGATCGTTTATCCATTGGGTAAGATCAATAAGCAAATAACCATGAGGTTCTTCCGTTCCTTCTTTTTTATATATGCGCATTAATTCACTAGGATTTTCAGGATAAATTTGTCGAGCCAAACAATGAAATTGAAGTTTATCTCTAGGGTTTTTAAAAACGACTATGTACTTTGTATTTAGCTATATATCTCTAGTATGTGATGCTTTGTGAAATATATTCTGAGTTACTACTATTACAGATAAGTTGCGATGATGAGAACCCTTTGTAAATAATTCACAAATGTTAAATGCCCCCATCATAAGATCATCTAATACAATGAGGATAGGATCATTAAGATCATTTTCAATTGTTTCTGGTACACCATTGTGATATTCAAGTCCTGTAAAACTAGGTTTTGCATGTTCTTCAGCATAACACCAAATGATCCTTTTTATATCTTCATTAATAAGTGTATTTTGATTATTTAAAAGATTTTACAAGAAACGTTGTTTTTCCTGATCCAGAGGGCCCACATATAAGCATTGTAAATGGATGAATAAATTGTACAAACATTGTTGGTTTATTTAAGAGTTTTTGGTTTTTTATTTGCCATATACTTCGTAGTTTAAATTTTACAATATTACAAAACGCTTAAATAGGTTATTAAGAGCACATCTAACTCCGAGTTTTTTATGTATGCGACAGTTAGTAAAGTTGTTTGGATAACATGTTAAACTTTGTTCAATTTCCACATCAATTACATTTGTTGCTAAGTATTTCATTAAAAATTGTTTTTTTGCCTCTCCTCGCACAATAACTGTAGCGAAACTATTTAAAGGAGTTAGTATTTCACTTAGACTCAAATATGGAATGTCGGACCAATCCAATCCATTCACCATTTTTTGTGGTGTGTTGAATATTCCGTATACATTCATCTAATTCCTTAAAATGGTAAGGTGGTAAAAAGTGAAAGAAGTTCGGTATAACAGAGCCCGCTTGCATAAAAGCCAGTTCCTCAACAAAAATTTGTGTATTATTTCCGACTATGTATTGGAAATCAACCAAAACAGCGGAATTTCTATCAATTTTGATCATTTTATACATTTAATATACATTCAAGTATGTAAAATACTGGGTAAAGATTCGATGATTTCACCGTTTATATAGCGCCGAAGTTACCATATTGCAGTTAGTTTGAAAAAGATATTCAGCCAAGATGGATACATTCCAGTTAAAAAGGACAAAGGCTTTAAGAAAAACACAAGATCATGAAATTATTTTTGGTCTTGAATATTATGTACATCACAATTTAAAATTAAAGTGTGATTTTTCGACTAGAAGAAAATTTACACCAATGATCTGGATGCAGCAAAACAAACGTAATTTCATTGGGTTTGATAAGGAAGACTGGATTCAACTGTTAACATATAAGGAATATATTCAACTTAAGCTTGATCAGTACGAATTTTTAATGCCTGATACTATTATCGATCACCCTTTACTTAATTCAATTAAATGTCATTTTAAATATAGAAAAGTCGATAAACAGAGTATTGAGTTTGACAGTTTGTAGTGTTGAGTTTGACAGAGAATCTTGGCGTGCTCTTTTACGACTGGGTTATTTTTTAACCACATTTTTGTGCTGGATCACAATACTTAAAAAACAAATAACAAATATCTATTATAAACATATTATACCCAAGTGTGCCCAAATGAATAAACACGAAATACGACTTACAGATTTAGAAGCATCGTATGAGTCTGACGTTGAGATTGACTTAACTCGTTTGTGTTTTGAGATTTCAAAGAAGATGCGAAAAGAAATAAAAAACGACGTAATTCAATATAAACAGTTAGTATTATCAAAACCCTCAGGATCGAAATAATAAATTAACATAATGAGTAAACTACAGGTTGTAACAGAAATTCATAAGCAGTCCCGAAAAAATTTTAGAAGGCGTAGTTTTGTACAAAAAGGAATAAACGATACTTGGCAAATAGATTTAGTTGAAATGATTCCATTTCATAAGCAGAATGGAGGTTATCGATATCTACTGACAGTGATTGATACATTCTCAAAATATTCATATGCAGAGCCTGTGAAGAATAAATCAGCTACATATATAGTTTCAGCATTAAAAAATGTGTTTGCAACTGCAAATAAAATACCTAAAAATATTCAAAGTGATCAGGGTAAAGAATTTTTAATTAAGGAATTTCTTCAACTAATGAATAAAATGAAAATAAATCATTATCACACCTACACTCATCTAAAAGCCTCAATTTGTGAACGATTCAATAGAACCCTTAAGAACCTAATGTGGAATATGTTTAGCTACCATGGAAATTATATTCGGGTGACCAAGTTGCAACAATTACTAAAAAATTACAACAACACATATCACCGTACTATAAAAATGAAACCCAGTGAAGTAGACAGAAAGAATGAAAAATTTATTTTAAAGTCAGTGTACAAATACTCTGTTAACGATTTTGTTCGAATAAGTAAATAAAAAGGTGTTTTCGCTAAAGGATATGAACCAAATTGGACAACCGAAATATTTTGAATTATAAAAATTCAATCGACCGACCCTGTCACATATTTATTAAAAGATTATAAAAATGAACTCATTAAGGGTTCGTTTTATGAAGAAGGACTTCAACGAGTTAATGATAAAAATAAATAATAAAATGATTGAAAAAATTATAAAATCTGAAAAAAATAAAGTTTTTGTTAAGTGGTTAAGTTGTTTTGTTTACAATTTCTGTAAACAGCTCATGTCCTCTACTTCTTATTACTCGCTGTTCTCCATAATAAGTTTTTCGTTTTCGAATACATTCAATATAGTCAGAGTGGGAGAGTTTTTTAGCACGCTTTCTTTCACACCTTTAATTTTCTTAATTTCTTTGTCCGTAGTCCTTTCACTGGGTTCTACCTTGTAGGAATAAGCTTTTGCTTTTAAGCCTGCAAAAGATTTCATAAGCTTTCCAGCATTTTCATCTTTAAATAAACCTAACTCTTTATTGTTTGCTGGTATTATGTTGAATTGATTCGTAGAGCTGTAATTAGAGGTATCAAAACGTTCTGGATTCGTTTTTATAAGGTATATACATCTTCAACAGAGGATGTAATAAATGAATCAGTGTCCATATAAATTATCTTAATCGAGGGACTTTTTGAGCTTAAGAAATTATAATAATAATCATGCATAAGCCATTTGGACAATTCTAAGACAGTTACTCCTATATAACTGGGTTTGTCATAATGAATGAGTGATGTTGTATGCTCAAGTGCTGCTAAGTCATTACCGAAAAGATTCATGCTATGGAAATTATTCATGGCGACTAACTGTCTGAAGCCGGGAGAATTTTTGCTTAGAATGGTAATCAGTAACTAGGCGTATTGAACGCCTTTTCTCTACGTTTTCCATTGTTTTACCGTAAACTGCATTATTCATTAACTTAAAAAAAATTTTTTTAAACTCATTTTTTGCTGATTTTCTATGAGAATTGTTTAAGTTAATGTATGGCTCAAGCCAACGTCGTTGAGTAAAAGACAAAACTCTCTGAATTTTTATTAATTTTAGTCCTTGTTGCATGCAGAGTTGCAATTGCTTCAAATGAATAATATAATTGCGTTTATTATTCAAGTCTGCAATTAATTCAATTTGTTTTCCTCCAGGAGGAACTTTATTTTCTGGACAGAATGGTAGACAATTATGTTTGTCATGAATCTCTTTGGGGTATTGCAAGTCTACTTCTAAAATATATCCTACAGCATCATCCACAGAAATATTTGGCAAAGATAGTTTTGATATCTCATCTTCAGATAAAAATTTAAAGTTCTCTAATGGTAACACTTGACACATGGCCCACCCATATAAATTGTTAGCATCTATATAGGAAAGATAGTTTGTATCAAGGTTAGGTTTAAAATCTTTTAGATGAGGATTATTAGCAATAGAAATACGTTGACTACATTGGGTTAAACCTCCACGAACAGCTAATTTAAGAAAATTATAGGTATCAGGGTCACTAATCAGCTCGAGCTTAACTTTGGTAAGCTTGAGCATTGCATCCCAAGAGATTGATGGAGCCGTTACGTAATTAATTGGGTCTAACTTATAAATTTTATAGCAGATGGATCTAAAATTTTCAAATACATCTGCTAGAATAACTACATCACTTTCGAGGTATAGTTTTAAGTAGTCTGACAATGTTTGACACTTAAAACTATCCCATACCTGTTGTGCAAACTCATAGCTTTTAATGCTACACTCCTCATCATTTAGTGCGTTATAAAATTGTTCTCTAGATGGGAGTTGTCTTGCGGATAGTTTAGAAAAACTATCTAGATAGTCGTAAGGAAAAACTCCCTTCCTACGCATTTGTTCAAATTGTAAACCTTCAAACTTTCTACTTAAAAGCTTGAAGTCTTCATCATTCAGGTAATTAGCAAGTTTTTCTAAGCTAGAGTTTAAAAATCTATTAGAGTCAATAAACTGAATATTATATAAATATTTTTTGTCTATTGTGACTTTTTTCGTAATAGAAATATATAATTCCTTATTGCAAGGAATTATACTTAAGTCTCCCCCAAGCTCAGTTATAAATAAATGAATGTCATATTTTGTTAAATTGTGAAACACAACAGGTATTACAGGAAATCTAAACTTCTAAGTTAACTTACATTTCTTATAAATAGGACCCTCATATTTACCGGTAAAGAAATTTAAAAATTTATCCATACATTTATTATATTCCTGCATACACTCTTCAGAAATATCCAGCAAATGGTTAGGGGCTTTGAATGCTTTCCAATATTTGTTGTAAAGCATTTTTGTTTTTTCGTCTAGAGCTTGACAAAACTTTTTGATACAATCGACACCTAATAGCAAAAGTAATGAAAAATAATAATTATTATGTGTTTTAAACGATTAAAAATATAATGTTAATTTACCTTCATAAGTCCAAACTTCGTTTAGCTCGGGGTTATATTTGTGCGCAACGTAGAATGAAACTGCGCAAGCGGTATGTTTTCGCGCCTTCGTGGTTGACGACATCTTTGGGTCATTTTGGGATCGATGAAACGCTTCCAATACAGCTTCAATGTCAGCGTAGATGGTTACCGGTGGCGAATGTTTTTTATGCCAGTTTTTGAAGCTGGCATATGAACCCACTTTTGGAAATGTGGATACGACTTTGCCGCAACTTTTGGTATGCATTTTACTATTGCAAGTATACCATTGCAAACAATTATGACAAAAATCTCCAGGCGTATGACTTTTTGTAAATTGCGAATTAGCCAATGTAGACATATTTGTTATATAGGCGTAATGCATTATCATTTCAGCCTCATTGTATATACCCAGAAGACTTATATGTTTTTCGCGTTGAGTATCTGCTCGAATTGTTGGTCCGACAATAATTTCTTGTTTCTTTCTGCTGCAGTCAATTTCGTATACATTTATACTAAATTGAGGATTCAGTTTTTCAAAAAGCTTAACGCCTTTTGAGTTGATTCGGAACTCTATATCCGAGAAGTTAAGTCGCTGCCCCCTATAGGTAATAAAAGGAGCAGCGATGTTTCTTTTTCTTATCGTTTCGGGCATTTCACAGTATCCGCCAGAAGGAATATGTTCCAGTTTCACTATTGTGATTTTAACAAGGAATATGTTCCAGTTTCACTATTGTTAAATCACAATAGTTAAATGATTGGATAGCCCATCCACTGTCTTTCTCTTGGAACTCACTGCTTAATAAATTTAAGTAATCCATTTTGTTTTCCTAAACATCATCATAGAGGCTCTGATATGATGTCACAAAATGCTTAGTTGATTCAATCAATTCGCCATCTTCTGTTTGCTTTATATATGTACCATAAAGTTTAATCGAAATTTTTATGGTGGTATATTTGGCTAAACAGAGTTCAATTATTTCAAAATTGTTTCCTTTTATTTGATTGTAAAAATCACGAAGAATTATTACATTTTCATTTTCATTAAAAACACGATATGTTTCAACTGGAAATTTGGTTTCTGTTGAAATTAATACGACATTCGTGTTTCGAACTATTTTAGCAACTTGAGCATTTTTATGCTTGTCGGTGCGCAAGTGCATTTTATATGCATTTCCTTTAATTAAAACGTTGCATACTTGACAGTGAATATCATCGCTTTTCATTTTCTTAGTGGGTTGGTTGATTATATCTCCTGCTCTTTTCAAGGCTCTGGCAGATGTCGTTGGGTTAGCGTCTATAGTTGAAGATGTTGAGGGACGATCACCCGAAACTTGTTTCCTAGAAGCGTCCATCATTATTTTAAAAGCGTTTACAGGTCCGGTGCACTGGCTATAATGCACAATGAAAGCATCCACCCCATCAAAAGCACGGTTGCACATATCACACACAATTTTGGTGCTCATATTATACTCTCTGCAAGAGTATATTGGGTTTGTGCAAATTCATGTAACAGGCAGAAGGAGGCGTGGCAGACCCCATAAAGTATATATATTCTTGATCAGCGTCACAAGCCGAGTCGATATAGCCATGTCCGTCTGTCCGTCTGTCTGTCTGTCCGTCTGTCCGTATGAACACACAGATTTCAGAGATGGTAAGAGCTACAAGTTCGAATTTGGTCTCTATCGACTGGAAATTTAGTCAATCAATACAAGAATCTTTTTTTTTTTTTTGATGCCACGCCCCATTCGCCCACAATGAGCAAAAAACTGAACATACCTCGGAAAAAATAGATGTTTAAAGCGAATATCTCAGTAACTACGGCACCTAGGAATACCAATTTTGGTACACGTGTTTCAAAAGACAGCATAAATGCAATGACATCAAAAGTTTTGGTCTGCCACGCCCCCTTTTTCCGCAAGAAATAATAGAAAATTTCAAACATGAATGCCGTTTTTAAAGCATTTATTCTTATCGTACAGTGTTGTTATTTATGATTCGTTTGAAGACGTATCATGTCAAACTCACCTGAAAGTTTTGTAAGAATCCGACCATAAACAAGAAAGAAATGAAGCAACAAAGATTTTATTCGAGAGCAATGAGTGCGAGTGCGACCAATAGTATTCGTACACAAATATGTATGTGCATACATTTAACGTTAAACGAATTTGTATGTACATACAGACAAACACATATATGTTCGATTATGCTTAGCTTTTTTTTTTTGTTTTTACGTGTTCTAATACAAGAACTATCTATTGTAATATCCATATACCGATTTAAGCATTATAATTAGTAATAAAAGCAGAGAGTATTATACGGTCGGGCGTGTTTGACTGTCCTTTTTTTCTTTTTTTTTTTGTTTTAACGTGTTCTAATACAAGAACTATCTATTGTAATATCGGGATACTGATTTAATGATTATAATTGGGAATAAAAGCAGAGAGTATTATACGGTCGGGCGTGTTCGACTGTACTTTTCTTTCTTGTTAAATCATGATTTCGAAGTTCTTTGAAAATTTTTTCAAGAGCAAGCTTATGTTCTTCGAGTGTTGTTGAGAATATTAAAATATCATCAAGATACACCTCTCAAATTTTGTTTATATAATCCCTTAGTATTTTATTCATTAATCGCTGAAATTTGGCTGGAGCATTTTTTAATCCGAATGGCATTCTAACATATTCATACAATCCCATTGGTGTTATAAAAGCGGTTTTTCAATATCTTCTTCTGCCATTAAAATTTGATGATAGCCTTTTGCTAAATCTAAAGTAGTGGAGTATTGGGCTTTATCAAGCTTGTCTAATACAGCGCCCATAATAGGTATTGGGTACTTATCTGGAACGGTTACTTGAATTGTCAATTTTTTTCGGAATCACACATATTGGAGAACTGTATTTCCTTTTTCTTATAATTCCACTTTTTTCCATTTTAATTATTTGCTTTTTCACTTCCTCTTTATATTTTGGAGAGACCCTGTAAAGTTTGGAATAAATGTGATGATCTGTAGTAGTTTTTATACTATGCACTATTGTGTTAGAGTTGGTTAACTGATCGCCTTCTTTGAAGTATAATTTTTCATTTTTTTTTTAAAGGTTTTTATACTCTCTGCAAGAGTATATTGGGTTTGTGCAAATGTATGTAACAGGCAGAAGGAGGCGTGGCAGACCCCATAAAGTATATATATTCTTGATCAGCATCACAAGCCGAGTCGATATAGCCATGTCCGTCTGTCTGTCCGTCTTTCTGTCCGTCTGTCTGTCCGTCCGTATGAACAAACAGATTTCAGAGATGGTAAAAGCTACAAATTCGAGTTTGGTCTCTATCGACTCGATATTTAGTCAGTCAATACAAGAATCTTTTTTTTTTTTGATGTCACGCCCCATTCGCCCACAATGAGCAAAAAACTGGGCACGCCTCGGAAAAAATAGATGTTTAAAGCGAATATCTCAGTAACTACGGCACTTAGGCATACCAATTTTGGTACGCATATTCCTAAAGACAGCATAAATACATTGCCTTTTAAGATTTTGGACTGCCACGCCCCCTTTTTCCGTAAGAAAAAAAAAACTTTTTAAACTTGCATGCCGTTTTAAAAGCATTTGTTGTTATCGTAGAGTATTGTTATTTATGATTCCTTTGAAGACAAATAATATCAAACTATGCTGAAAGTTGCATAAAAATCCAACAACAAACAAAAGAGCTACCGATTATAAAGTTAATATTTAGGTCAATGCATGAGTGCGAGCGCGACAGAAACATACAAGCATATACTCGAACTCTTTTAATGCATGTGTGGCGGCAACAGTACACATACACACATATATACATATATATGTGCTTACATATAACGTCAAACGAATTTGTATGTGCATAAACACAAACATATGTATGTTCGATTATAAATTTTAATTTTTTTGTAACGTGTTCTAATAAAAGAACTATCTATTGTAATATCCGGATACTGATTTTAACATTATAATTGGGAATAGAAGCAGAGAGTATTATACGGTCGGGCGCGTTCGACTGTACTTTTCTTACTTGTTTTGTTTGTTTTTAGTTTAAATAAAATTATTAACAACAATTGTTTGTGTTAATCGCGGATAACTTTATTCTGAACGTGATTTTTGTTTGTAAATTGAGAGCGTTGAACATACGGTTATCGGTTCTGAAAGTATCACCAACTGAACTCCTACAGCAGCCGATTCTTACTTTTTTATCATTGGATCGTCAACAAGTTCAATCAGGATTGTTTTTCAGAGGTATCCTAAAATCATTATTGGTTGACCCTAGTATTTAATTGTTATGCAGGTGATATACATTAAAGGAAAAAGGGACACTGTGAGAAAATGTTAGGCCTTAAAGAAAAACACATTAAATGTGACAGTACTAATAAAATCAATGACATGGGACATACTCAGCCTGATAATCGAGAACTAAATTGGGGAGGAGTGAATCGACAACACCTGTGAAACATTCAACATGTTCAAACATGTTTAGGCCAGATTTTAAAATATACTGATTTGAGTCAAAGAAAGATAATTAGAATTACGTGTTAAAAATGGTGAAGTGATTAAAAGTGACAGTAGTCATAAAATCAATCTGACATGGATAGAGAATTGATTTTGGAGGTTGAATAGAAGACACCTGTAATACATTCAACATGTTCAGACATGTTTGGACTCCGTTTTTAAGTGAAAGAGATTTAAGCAACCAAATAATTATTGCATTAGCCTCAGCTATGGCCTTAAAGTAGTTAGGATATAGGCATCCGGGAATAGGCATCCAGGATTTTTTGTTTGTAAACGCCAGAACAACCCACAGGACGATCGTTACTGGCACACTTGTTTTGACCTTAGATAATCTAGCTGTATGACCGCTAGTGAAAGTCACCCCTAAAAAAAAAAAAGAACAAAAAGGATATTGGTGGCGATTCCGTCGGGCTTGTAAACATTTTCGGGTGGGTGTTATGCGGGCCCATCCTCTCCAAGTCTCCGGGACCTCGAACAGCATTCTCGGCGCAAACGGGAGTCGCGCCAGAGGCAAAACTTGATGAACTTCTCACCAAGTTTTGAGAGGTGGAAGATCTTCCAGCCAAGCCGGAAAAGGAAGCAGATGTAATCTGTGAGCAGATTTTCCGGGAAACCACCAGGCGAAGGAAAGACGGTCGCTATGTAGTATCCCTACCTTTTAAGGATCCGAACGGTGTCGATTTGGGCCACTCCAGACCCATCGCGTTAGCTCAATTCCTGAGGAATGAAGCGCGACTCCAGAAGAATCCTTCTCTAAAGGCCCAATATGATGAGGTGTTCCGGGACTACGTCAAATTGGGCCATATGATTCGGGTAATTCCAACTTCCGACTGCCAGAACTTTTATCTTCCTCATCACGCTGTCGTCAAACCTGACAGCACGACTACTTCGTGTCGTCTTTAACGCATCAAGCCCTACCACGAGAGGTATCAGTCTGAACGATGCATTATATACCGGGCCGATCTTAAGCTGCAGGTACTTAAATGGCGTTTTTTCCAATTCGTCTTTAATGCCGACATCACCCAAATGTATCGACAAATCCTAGTCGATTCCAAGAACACTCCGTTCCAACGTATCCTTCATCGAGACAGCAGCGGGAATCTCCAGGACTATGAGCTGCAAACTGTCACCTTTGGCGTTAACTGCGCACCCTTCTTAGCCATCCGAGTCCTTTTGCAGCTAGCGCAAGACGTGGAACACGTGTACCCGAAAGCAAGAGAAATCCTCCGTCACTACGTGTATGTAGATGATGTCCTCGCCGGTGCCCACACCATGGAAGACGCCCACGACGCCATCCGAGAGCTCAACGCTGCCCTTCTTTCAGCTGGGTTCCCATTGAGAAAATGGACAGCAAACAAGAAGGAAGTGCTTCAGGCTCATCCGAAGGAGCATTTGTTGCACGAGGATTTCCTGGACTTAGAGGACGCAAGCATGGTGATTCCTTCTTCTTCTCGATTGCGCACCCGCTACTAGAGACGTCCGTCTCCAAGAGGAGTTATTCGATCACGCTGGTTGGCTAGCGCCCTTCGTCATTAGAGCCAAGATTTTCTTGGAGCAAATTTGACTGACGAAACTCGGATGGGATGACGCACTTACTCCGCCTCTTTTGCATCAGTGGCATGATTTCCTGCAGGACTCCCCGAGTCTCAGCCGTCTGCGCATCCCTAGATGGCTTGAAACTATTTCCACCGTTGATTGGGATCTCCATGGTTGTTGCGATGCGTCGCAAAAGGCGTATGGAGCGTGCCTATATGTGCGGGTTCGTCATCCAGACCCTGTGAGTGTCCATCTCCTGACGGCTAAAACCCGCGTCGCCCCAGTGAAAACTGTTTCTCTAACTCGACTAGAGCTTTGCGGTGCGGTCCTGCTTGCCGATTTGTACGCGATAGTACTTCCTGAGCTCCCACTTCGACCTTCGTCTTCCCATTTCTGGACTGACTCCACCATAGTGTTAGCGTGGCTTAACAAGCCCCCCTGCAGCTTCTCCACATTCGTTGCCAACCCAGTCTCTAGGATATCCAAGAGCACCAGCGTCCACAACTGGGCTCATGTTCTATCGAAGGACAATCCAGCGGATCTCGCGAGTCGCGGCGTTCCCGCTACCGATCTAGCGGCCAGCAGCCTATGGTGGCACGGCCCGAAATGTCTCCGTCATGCACCCGAACTCTGGCCGACATCTCTGGAGAATGTGCCGGATACCCAACTGGAGCAGCGTGTTCATTGCCACACCGCAATGCTTGCCTCCACTCCCCAGTTCAGCGAGCGTTTCTCCGACTACGGTAGAGCGCTGAGGGTCACAGCTTATATTCTGCGTTTCGCCTCTTCACAGAAATCCACGCCTGACACTCTGCAGCTCACCAAGGACGAGTCGCTAACTGCTGAACGAGTCCTCGTGCGTCTCGTTCAGCGGCAGAAGTACGCTCTGGAAATCCGAGCCCTCCTCGAGAAGAAGCCCGTCCCGCCTTCCAGCTCGCTGCTTAATTTAAATCCATTCCTGGATTAACACGGTGTTCTAAGATCCTGCGGGCGACTACGAGCAGCTGAGTCCCTCAGCTACGACGAGCGTCACCCAATCCTTCTCCCTTACGACGCCCATTTCACTCGCATCCTTGTCAAGTTCGCACATCGCATTACCCTGCACGGTGGCAGCCAGCTAATAGTGCGGTACTTGCGTACCAAGTTTTGGATCCCCAAAATCAAGAACTTGGTTAAGGCTCACGTGCAAGGATGTAAGACTTGCGTCATTTATCATAACCTTTTCCAGACCGTTCACGCACACAGGCATTGATTTCGCTGGGCCCTTCGAAATTAAAAATTACACAGGGCGAGCTTGTCTCATCACCAAAGGCTACGTCTGTGTATTTGTGTGTTTTAGCACTAAAGCAATCCATCTCGAGGCGACGTCGGACCACACCACAGAAAAGTTCCTTGCCGCCTTCTCACGATTTGTGTCCCGGAGACAGTGTCCCCAACGCATATACTCTGATAAGGGCAAAACCGTTGTTGGAGCATCAAAGGCGCTCGAAATCGACTTCCTCGTGGCTACGAAGCAATGCATCGTAGACTCCTTCCGCCAGCACATCCTTGAGTGGCACTTTATTCCGCCCAGCGCACCTCATATGGGTGGATTGTGGGAGGCCGGGGTGAAGAGCTTCAAGGCCCTCTTCTACAAGTCCACATCGACCACCAAATACACTTTCGAAGAACTGTCCACCCTCCTGTGTCGCATCGAAGCACTCCTTAATTCTCGGCCCATTTCCCCCATGAGTGAAGACCCGTCAGATCTCCTGGCGTTGAGTCCCGGGCATTTCCTAGTCGGAGGCCCCCTCGTATCCATTGCTGAGCCTGAGATCCTCGCCGAGCCCATGTCCGTGATAAACAGATGGCAGCGGCTGAAGGCCATTCATCATGGTTTCTGTCGCCGTTGGAAGCAAGAGTACCTCCAAGAGCTCCACAAGCGGAACAAATGGAAGACTCCAACCCGCAGTCTCCAGGTCGACGATCTGGTGATCGTGTTCGAGGATCACCTGCCTCCCACCGACCACCACCACCACTCCCTCCTTGTTACATGTGTGTCCTTCATAGTCTCCGCTCCCACTAATGTTTTCCGCTTTCTGTTCCAGGCTTTTGCGTTTCCTTCAGCATGGCTCCTACGCAGTCCCGGCTTGCCCGACAGGAGAGGCACCGCATCCGAGCAGTCGACTCATACCGGTGTCGGGTGTGCCGCGGCGTGCATGCACTCCGCCAGTGCCGGCGGTTCTTGAACCTGCGCGCCGAGAAGAGGTTACGGGCAGTGCTGGTCAACAAGTACTGCTCCAATTGTCTGGCTCATGAACACTCCTCGGGGGCCTGTCGGAGTCCTTAAGGATGCCGTCGGTGTGGACAACCGCACCACACCCTCCTTCACATGGCGGATCAGACCCCCCGGCGCCGATCGCCAACTCGACGCACCGACCGCATCAGGAGCAGCTCGCCAAGGCGGCGATCGGTTCAGTCCTCCGATCGCCCGGCTGCCTCCATCTCCACTCAAGCGCCCACACTCACATCCCTCTTGCAGTCTCGGACCACCACACTGATGCCGACCGCAGAGATCCGGATTGGCAACGGGTCGAAGCCTTTCGACACCCGTGTGCTGCTGGATGCCTGCGCCCCGGAGAGCCGCATCAATCGTTCGCCAGGTCCCTCGGTCTAGCGGTGACGACGGTCGGACCCGACCAGGCATGCACGGCCGTCATTGAGTCCCGGAGCGATCCCGCATTCCGAAAGACGGTGGTCCTCAAGGTGGAGAACGACCTGCGAGTGCGCACACCGATTCGCGAGGTGTCGGAGGCGGTTCGCAGCGAGTTTGCGAACTTGGTGCTGGCAGACCGAAGCTTCTACCGTCCCGGCTCTATATCGGTGGTACTTGCAACTTGTTGGAAGGGGGGCGGGATTTCCACCTTAACGGACGACGGTCACACTGATGGAAGTGACTGACATTCTACTGTAAAACGCCATTTACAGAAGTTCGCGATTTTCCTTGCCATCGTTTTTTTTATACATTTTTTTTCAACTGTATATTTTTCACCCCGCACACTGTTCGCGTGTGTTTTTAGACCCAGTACTCTTAAAAAGAGTATAGGGGTCTATTAGGTTTGTCAGAAGCCAAATGTGCGTAACAGGCAGAAGGAAGATTTTCCGACCCCATAAAGTATATATATTCTTGATCAGCATCAACAGCCGAGTCGATATAGCCATGTCCGTCTGTCTGTCCGTCCGTCTGTATGAACACCTGGATCTTTTAAACACAAGAGCTAGAACCACCAAATTTGTAATAAAAATTCAGTAACTTTCGCGAGCAGATCAAGTTTATTTCAAATCTGCGCCACGCACCCTACCGCCCCCGCAATAAGCAAAAAACTAGACACACCTCGGAAAAAATTTATGTTTTCGGCGAATATCTCCGTAACTATAGCACTTAGGAACACCAATTCTGGTACGCAGGTTCCTAGAAACAGCAAAAATGCAACGTCATTAAAAATTTTGGTTTGCCACGTCCCCTTTTCCCACACGAACTAAAAAACTTTTCATAACTGACATGTCGTTTTTAAAGCATTTGCTAATATAGTATAGTATTGTAATTAAAAATTTGTTTAAGACAAATCATATTAAACTACCATGAAAGTTGCATAAAAATCCAACTATAAACAACTGAGCAATTAGGTAACAAAGTGTCCCTTGAATCGCAGTGTCAATGCACGTGGTTGAAAGAAAAGAGATAACTGTATGTTTATATGTACATTAGCCGCAGTAGTTTGCAAAGAGAGCGTGGTCCGGGTGGGCCACGCACTTGTATGTAAACACAAAACCTGCGGTTCGAACCCCGGCACAGACTCAGAAGTAAATTATATCTTAATGAAAATAATCGTAGCCGTCTCACAAGGAGGTGGTGGTGCAATTAGTAGTGTTGCGGCGTGTTCTGCAAGTTGAGTATAAGTTCGCAGGTTCAATTCCCGACATTGAAATTTTCTAATATACTTTTTTAAATTTCAAAAAAAAAAAAATGTAAATATACAATATTAAGTGGTGCAAAATGGTTGGGTTGTGGTTAGTCGTTTGTTTCTAAACCAATGGTCTGCGGTTCGAACCCGGCACAGACTCAGAAATTAAATTTTTTTTTTTGTGCTTCTTATATAATAACATTATTATATGTAAATGAAAATAATCGGATCTCTGTCTAATGTGGGGCGTGGTGCGACTGATAGGGTTGCGGCGCGATATGCATATAAGTATATAAGTTCGCAGGTTCAATTCCCGACAGTGGAGTTTATTAATATACTTTATATACCCTTGCAGAGGGTATATTGTTTTTGTCACGATGTTTGTAACGCATTGAAGGAGGCGTGGCAGACCCCAAAAAGTATATATATTCTTGATCAGCATCAACAGCCGAGTCGATATAGCCAAGTCCGTCTGTTCGTCTTTTGCAATGCGAACTAGTCTCTCAGTTTTAAAGCTATCGTGGTGGAATTTGGTACACATATGTATTTTCTCTGCACGCAGTACATATGTTAAAATCGGCCAGATCGGATCATTATATCATATAGCTCCCATAGGAACAATGCTGAAAATTGCTTAGTATAATTCATTTTTATATCCTTGCAGAGGGTATATTGTTTTTGTCACGATGTTTGTAACGCATTGAAGGAGGCGTGGCAGACCCCATAAAGTATATATATTCTTGATCAGCATCAACAGCCGAGTCGATATAGCCATGTCCGTCTGTCCGTCTGTCCGTCTGTTTCTATGCGAACTAGTCTCTCAGTTTTAAAGCTATCGTGATGAAACTTGGTACACATGTGTATTCTCTCTGCACGCAGTTCATATGTTAAAATCGGCCAGATCGGATCACTATATCATATAGCTCCCATAGGAACAATCGGTTCAAAAAAAAATTTTTTTTGAGCTAGCTCCACCAAACTCAGCCTATATGCATTTAGTACTAAATCCCACGTGCAAACCAAATTTCATCCAGATCGGACCACTATATCATATAGCTGTCATAGGAACAATCGGTTAAAAATGCCGAAAATGCTTAGTATGAAAATTTTCAGTGTCTCTTGAACGATTTGAACCAAATTCTCGCAATATGCATTCTTTACCATTTTCCATCAGCTGACCAAATTTTATCCAGATCGGACCACTATATCATATAGCTGCCATAGGAACAATCTGTTGAAATGCTTAGTATGAAAATTTTCTATGTCTATTGAGCGATTTCATCCAAATTCACGCAATATGCATTTGGTATCATTCCCAATGTGTTGACCAAATTTCATTCAAATCGGACTACTATATCATATAGCTGCCATAGGAACAATCGGTTGAAATGCTTAGTATGAAAATTTTCTATGTCTATTGACCGATTTTAACCAAATTCGCACAATGTGCATTTATTATCATTCCCTATATTCTCGAAAAAGTTCATTCAAATCGGACTACTATATCATATAGCTACTGTTGGAACAATTAGCGATTAAAATAAAATATGCGTTTCTGCAAGGGTATTTAATCTTCGGCTAGCCGAAGATAACCTTTTTTTTCTTGTTTCAATTATTTTTTTTGTCGTCTAATGCTATGAATACTAGATTAATTTGTACTTTTTTGACGTGCAATGCCATGAATACTAGATTAATAATGTTTTTTTTTGGCAAACCATTCAGGGAGTACTTGATTGTATAACACAATGGTTTTATTTCAAAACAGTGCACAATTGTTTTTTTCAAAACAGTGCTAAAGACTAAGTGTCTTAGTGATAAGTGTCTTAGTGATAAGTGTCTTATTGTGAATCTGCAAGGATATTTATCTTCGGCTACCCGAAGACAACCTTTTTTTTCTTGTTTTTATATAACGTACCTCGCACGACACCACTCCCTTGTGTTTTGTGACACGTTTTCTCTAAATCGGTTACTTTTCCAAAGGTTTCCCATATTCGAGTATCGTAAATATCGATCAATCGATCGAGCAATTAATATATCGATATTCAATTATATCGATTATTCGATATTTGATTAATCGAATATTTCAAACAAAAATGTAAATGAAGAATTTTAACTGGTGCAACAGCCAATGGTCTCCGGTTCGAACTCGGCACAGAACCAGAAATTTAATTATTTTTTTATTTTTTAAATTACTTCATTATTATACATAAATGAAAATAATCTAATTTCTGCCAAATATCCTTTCTTACTTGTCTTATTTTTGTTAGAAGGAATCTTTTCCGACCCCATAAAGTATATATATTCTTGATTAGCATCAACAGCCGAGTCGATATAGCAATGTCTTTTAAACTACAAGAGCTAGAAACACTAAATTTGTATCCGTCTGTCCGTATGAACACACAGATTTCAGAGATGGTAAAAGCTACAAATTCAAGTTTGGTCTCTATCGACTCGATATTTAGTCAGTCAATACAAGAATCTTTTTTTTTTATGCCACGCCCCATTTGCCCACAATGAGCAAAACACTGAACATACCTCGGAAAAAATAGATGTTTAAAGCGAATATCTCAGTAACTACGGCACTTAGGAATACCAATTTTGGTATGCAGGTTCCTAGAGAAAGTATTAATGCATTGCCATTTAAAATTTTTGGCTGCCACGCCCCCTTATGCCTTAAGAAAAAAATAAAATTTTCAAATTTGCATGCCGTTTTAAATGCATTTGTTCTTATCGTATAGTATTGTTAATTATGATTCCTTTGAAGACAAATTATATCAAACTATGCTGAGAGTTGCATAAAAATCCAACAATAAACAACAGAGATACCGATTATAAAGTTAATATTTAAGTCAATGCATGAGCGCGACAGAAACATACAAGCATATATTTGAACTCTTTTGATGCATGTGTGGCGGCAATATTATACATACACACATATGTATGATCGATTATTGTTTTTTTTGTTGTAAGGTGTTCTAATAGAAGAACTATTTAATTGGGAATAAAAGCAGAGAGTATTATACGGTCGGACTCGTTTGACTGTACTTTTCTTACTTGTTTTTTATAGAGGTGTGCGGTAATCATTCTCCACGACGAACCGCTTAAATAAAATTAAAAAAATAAAGAAGTTATTCAAGATAAATGTTCTCTGGTGTACTTGAACGAAGCCGATTTAAAAAAAATTTTTTCCTAAAAATAATGGTTCAAATGAAAAATCGACTTTTTTGGGGTCAAATTTTTCAAAAAACAAAATTTTGAAAAAAATTCAAATAGTTTTCAAAAAAAGTCGATCGTTCAAGTACACGAAATTTTCAATACGAATACTAGAAAACATTTTTGAAAATCGGTTGACAAGTTTTTGAGTTATCGTGATCACCGTACATTTTGGGACGGCCAACTTTGTTTAAACCCCTTAATCGAATATAGATCAATCGATCGAGCAATTAATATATCGATATTCGATATATCGATTAATCGAATATCGAATAATCGAATATCAATTAAACTATATATGTCGAATATCGATTACACGATATATCGAATATCGATCTTCGGTTAATCCATGTTCGATGTATCGATTGATCGTTATTCTATGTATCGTTTAATCGAATATCGATCAATTAATATATCGATTATCGAATATCAATTTTGTGAGAATATAGGAAATGATAAATAATGCATATTTTGTGAATTTGGTTGAAATCCATTAACAGACAGAACATTTTTATACTAAGTATTTCAACCGATTGTTCCTATGGGAGCTACATGATATAGATATATGGCAGAAGGAAGCTTTTCCGACCCCATAAAGTATATAGATTCTTGATCAGCATCACAAGCCGAGTCGATATAACCATGTCCGTCTGTCTGTCCGTATAAACAAACAGATTTCAGAGATGGTAAGAGCTACAAGTTCGAATTTGGTCTCTATCGATTCGATATTTAGTCAGTCAATACAAGAATATATATTTTTTTTCAATGCCACGCCCCATTCGCCCACAATGATGTTTTCGGCGAATATTTCAGTAACTACGGTACTTAGGAATACCAGGTTCCTAGAGACAGTATAAATGCATTGCCATTTAAAATTTTTGGCTGTCACGCCCCGTTTTTCCGTAAGAAATAAAAATCTTTTCAAACTTGCATGCCGTCTTAAAGGCATTTGTTCTGATCGTACAGTATTGCTATTTTGTTTTTGTTTGAAGACTAATTATATCAAACTATCCTGAAAGTTTCATAACAATCCGACCATAAACAAAATAGAAAATAATGTCAATGCATGAGTGCGAGAGAGACAGCGTTGGCCGTGCCGACCAATAGTATACAGACACACATATGTATGTGCATACATTTAACGTCAAACTAATTTGTATGTGCATACAGACAAACACATGTATGTGCGATTATGCTTTGTTTTATTTTTGTTTTAAAGTGTTCAAATACAAGAACTATCTATTGTTATATTCGGATACCGATTTTAACATTATAATTAACATTTAATATTATCTATACATTAATTACTCGATCGATTGATCGATATTCGATTAATCGATAATTACGATACTCGAATATGGGAAAGCCTTAGAAAAGTAACCGATTTAGAAAAAACGTGTCAATTAATATATCGATATTTGATTATAACGATTATTCGATATTCTGTTAATCGAATAATCGTTTTTCGATTAATCGATTAATCGCTATTCGTTTATAGCGATATATCGATGATGACCACTGGGGCAGAGGCCAGGTGGGCATCAAGTAAGCGGACACAGGTTAAAAGGGTAGTGACCGCTGCGGTGACAGAGGCAGCAGCTCAGGCGACTGTCTCGCTGGTGGTCGCTGTGGAGACGCATCACAATCGTATGAAAATTATTTATCTAATTTTTTTAGACCCCGTATTCTTAACAAGAAAGTACTCGAATATGGGAATGCCTTAGAAAAGTAGCCGATTTAGAGAGCCGCTATCTTTGCGCGGAAGTGCAGTTGGTCGTTACGATCCTCATGGTTATTTATGCTAAGCAGGGAGGCCATGCGAGGGTGGACGATGGTCGTTATGAGAGCCACCGTTCAGAGCCTGGATCTTGCATCAATTAAGGAGTTGTCACAACTTAGACCAAAGTCAACATTTACCTAGGAGCCGTTTCCACTTAATGTCACTCAGTGTATTCAGGTCCTAGGATGCCACATTCGTCAGCCCAGGTGCAATAAAATCGATCGAATTCGATATATCGAATATCGATCTTCGATTAATCCATGTTCGATATATCGATTGATCGATATTCTATGTATCGTATAATCGAATATCGATCAATTAATATATCGAATATCGATTATCGAATATCAATTTTGTGAGCATATAAGAAATTATAAATAATGCATATTTTGTAAATTTGGTTAAAATCCATTAACAGACATAGAAAATTTTCATAATAAGTATTTCAACCGATTGTTCCTAATGCAGCTATATGATATAGTAGTCCGATTTGAATGAAATTTGGCCAACATATTTTTTGTTGAACCGATTGTTCCTATGGGAGCTATATGATATATTGATCCGATCTGGCCGATTTTAACATATGAACTGCGTGCAGAGAGAATACACATGTGTACCAAGTTTCACAATGAGGCCCAACTGCGGCCCAATAGCGGCTTGGAGTGGGGACTCATACAGCATATGAATAAACAAATAAAAACCACAATATAAGTGAGCGGAGTAAATACATCGACAGCAGAAGACGATCCACGATACACAGACCCAAGCATATGTTTTGGCAAGAGCTCCATACTACATAGGAGTCTAGTCAGAAACGTTCTGTACCCCTATCACCGGCGCATCGAATGAGGAAACTCCTCGGACCACAATAGAGGAAAGAGATAATCGAAGAGGGCAGCCAAATGTTCCAATAAGTACGCAGGCCGACCCGATCTCACCGAGGAATGAATATATATAAAGCTCCGCGGTGAAGAGGAGGATGCCATCCAACAATGACGCCAAAAACTACTACGCATGCGGCCTGCCATTGCAAAGCAGAAAAACATAAACTCGGATGCAAAAATGGATGTACAGATCTAAAATAACTACTAGACATAATGAGTCACTGCAGAAACGCTTGGAAAAAGCTGGAAGAAGAAAAAAAGGAGCAATTTCTACCGTCAAGAAGCGAAAATTTTACAATAGCAAAGACACCCAACTCCCACAAGAGGCCGGCTGCCAGTCCGCTTGAATCCGAGTCAGGACAAAAAGCAAGCGCCAAAAATCAGAATTTATGGCAGAAAGTGATAAAGAAGGGCGTCAACTCAAAAAAGACGAAAAAATCTGATCCTGTGGAGGAGGATAAAAAAGAACACGTGAAACAAATGAAGGAAGCTAGAAGACCGCCCTTCGTGACCTGGGGAATGTCGACTACGAAATCTATAGAGCGACAAATAATGGACATGGCTGCCAGGACAGGGCTTGTTGTAATAAATCAGGGGACAAGAACCACCTTCAACAGACCAGGCTGCGATGGTACAACACCTGACATAACCCTGGGATCAGAGCGGATAGCAAATAGGACAAAGGACTTGAAGTCTTTACTGAAAATGATCATGAGTACATCTCTTTCAATTTTCAAAAGGACAGAAGACAGAATTATTTAGATAGAAACGTTGAGAAAAAACAAGGGTGGAACTTAAGCAAATTTTAGCCCGAAAAACAAATTTCAGAATTAGAAAGACAGGAAGCCACTCTTGACGGCCAAACGGGGGCAAGGGACACAGTTAAAAATCATCTAAAAGCGATTAAAAAAGCGTGCGACTTTTCAATGCCAAAAGCACACTCTAAATACGGACGAAAAATGCAAGTATACTGGTGGAACGACGATATCGCAGAAAAGCGAAGGATATGCAAATTAATATTTTGTTATTCCCGCGTCGTCGCTGAAGCTCGTAGGAGTTCCCAGACGTCGTTGCGATGATTCTGATGGAGGTATTCCCTAAGTCTTCTTAGGACGTTTACGGTGGAGGCTTTACTTCACCTCAATCGCTGGTCTTGTGACTCAGCGATATGTTTGAAATATGAAAACGATTATTTACAGCTGTTGCCGGAGTAGTACAATTTATTCTGAACTTTGTCAGTAACCATCAAATGCAAAACTGATTTAGAGCCGCCAGTGAGCTGATCAGCGAAGCAAAATTATTATAAAGATACAAAAAGACTAAAGCTACAAAATGCATGCACTTAAAAGATACAAAATTGCAGTCGGCAAGCCGACTGATCTTGCGGCATGTGCAAGATATCAGATTACCGCCAATGGCCTGATACTTATTTGTTAACTACTCCCCCCTCAAGTGTGAGGCCGTCCTCGGCCGACCCAATCCCGGCGACGACTTCTCGTAACTGCTTCGCAGACTTCTTCGCGTTGATGATCCGCCAAAGAGTGAGGCCAATGCAGATTAGGGCACAGCATGTGGCTCCAATGATGAATGCCACGCGATAAGCTTGATCGGTTCCGGCGTCTTTCTTGAGTTGCTGTATCACCTCCAAATTACGTTCATTTAAACGATGAAGGTAAGGGAGGCTGAGGACATCTCGGCTGGCACTGATGTTCAGCAAGGGAGAATTGGCAATACCCGGGACTCTATTGCGTACGTTGTTGTAATTGTAAAACAGAGTCCCGTTAATTGCGACTCGGTCCCCGAACGTGATGAGATGCGTGCCTTGTATCTGGATCTCAGTGCCGTTGTCCACCTGAATCCTTGCGTATCCGTCGTTGAGGATGATGATTCCGTCATCTACAGTTGCTCGGCTGGATCTCGCAGTGTGCCGTACCACCTGCATGGAGCTCTTTGGCACATGAACTCTTTAATGACAGACGACAAAATGTGGCTCCAGGTGAAGCGGCACAATTCTGCAGTGTGTGGGTTTCTCCATCGCATTCGGCTATGACGTTGTCAAACAGTCGCAAAATGAAGTTCTTGTGGATGACAGGATAAATCGTAATTTTTCTGCAAGCTTTTTTAATCTTTGGGAACTTTATTATAAAATGTATAGTGTTAGCGGATTGAAGAACTTTTACGGACGCAACGGACATAAGATCTCCTATGGGAGTGTTGGTGGGTTCCTCTAGCCAAATTGATTTCAAATCTGAGTGGTCCAAAATATTTGGGCTGACAATGTTAGTCTTCGCGAGAGTAATAGCAAGCATTAGGTTTTGCAACTCCATCATCAGCATTCTGTTTCTAGACAGTAATGCTTCGAACAAATGGCTAGTGTCAACTTGTGAGTTCTTGGCTGTTTTAAGAATTTTATTGACAGTGATTGTCAACTGGTTAAGCTGGTCCTGAACTCTAGTGTTTATTTCTATCTGTCTATTATTGGCAATTATTAGTTGCATCTCTGTGAACATAGTCTGCTCTAAATCACCGGCATCGGGTGTATCCGCCACAACCTTCAGCATGGACCCTAGGAAATCTAAACTCCTGGCGACTCTATGGTGTGTGCCTAACGCCTCCAATAAGTCTTGTAGATGTGCCGTGTCCACACTTATAAGTTTTTTCATGTGGGATAGCGGGAACATGTCAATTAATTTGACCGTTTCTTCCACCATTCGCACGTACTCTGAGAGGTTTGCCGAATGCCTAACATAGGCGTATTCTTCCCATATCAAGATTTCGCCGTCGACGATGGGAATGTACTTGGCACGCGAGTAGTCGGTGACATGTGCCGAAGCCACTGACAAAGAAAGGAGTAATATGAAACCAAACCTGTGAAATGAAGTTGTTTTCTTTATTTTTAGCAACTTTTTTGATTTCCTTTGCACCACCACCAAAAATGTTTTATAAAACTACGCCAAGTGGCTAAAAGTACACTGAAAAACTATATTTAACTTATACGAGTTTGCCTAGTGGCCTATAAAAAAGTGTAAAAAAACAAGGGAGTCACACAAGGGAGGACAACCTAAGTCCTTGTGGACCACCCTCCCTCTAATGAGGACCTCGGTCCACAGGTCTGCTTCCACGGCCTTCTCATCACATAAAGGTGTGAGTTTGTTTCCGAGCCGTCGGTTGGATTTGACCAAAACCTTGTCGCCAACGTCGAAGACCCTATTCTGCCGATTTGCGTTCTCCCTGGCCCTGAGCGTCGCCTGAGCGTTTCTGATCTTTTCCCGAATCTTTTCTTGTGGCTCATCTGGGTGCGACTGAACCACATCAACTGGTCTTTGGTCGATGACCGAATGGATCGATTTATTGTACTCAGTTGTGGCCAGTAAAATGACTTCTACGGTGTCACTTATGCCCTTATCGATTTTTAGGCATCTGGCTAACTCTAACAGAGTGCTGTGAAAGCGCTCAACCTGTCCATTCGAGATGCTATGCAATGGTGGTGCATTTGAAATGCTGACCCCATAGTTGTTTGCGAGCATTGTCACGATGGTCTCTGAATTCAACGACGGTTCGTTGTCACAATAAATGGATCTGGCTCTTGGGAAAAAGTTCATCAGTTGCATTAAGGCTGGCTTCAGATCCACAATGGTTCTTGAAGGGACCGGTTGGACAATAGCAAATTTGGAGAACTTGTCAATGCAAGTGAGAAAATATTTCCTGTCAGTGGAGAAAATGTCTATGTGTAACATCTCGCCTACATGTGAGGGAATCGGTGTCTCCCCAAGCTCTTGTTTTTTGGGGTGTCTATCATATTTAGCCCTAGCACATGTTTTGCAATTTTGTACTATTTCATTGGCTATTTTTGCCATTTTTGGAAAGTAGTACTCCGAGAGTACCTGCTTAATATTTTCCTGTGCAGACCTATGCGCCCTATTATGCTCGTCTGTGAGGATTTCCCTTCTTTCTCCCACCGCAAATACGTCCACTACGCGATTTTTGCAGTACCATAATTTTGTGGCCGGGTATCTTCGAACCAACGCATCTTGTATCATTGCAAGCGTGTGTAAATTACATCTTCGAGCTCGTCTAGCAGCGATTCGATGCAAGTATAGCTGATCAAATAGCGTTTTTTATTTCCAAAAAGAATAAAACTTCGTTTTAAGGGGAAACGTGCCTCTTCTAGCACTATTTGGTTTTGAAAACAATTCAAGGGCTTATCTGTTGTCTCAATGGTGTTGGTGAGAGATACCTCACTATGGATCGTTGCTGCGCAGGACTCAATTTCTTGTTCATTTACAGCGTTGAGCTGCTGTCTTGACAAGGCATCCGCAACCAGATTGTCCTTGCCAGGTTTATAGAAGATACGTGCATTAGACTCGTCAATGCGCGCTTTCCATCTCTTGATCTTCGCATTTGGATTGGATTCTGAAACTGCGAAGGTCAAGGGTTGATGGTCAGTGAAGATATTAATGTCTTTCACCCCATGCAAATAGTGCCTTAACTTGGCAAGTGACCATACGATGGCCAATAACTCTCTCTCATTTGTAGCATAGTAAGCCTCGCTGTCCTTCAATGTTCTTGAAATCATTGTTATTGGACGACCCTCTTGAGACAAAACTGCACCTATGTCGTGAGCCGAAGCATCGGTCGTTTGATCGAATGGCTTCTTAAAATCGGGGTACCTGAGCATTACATTCTCGGATGACAAAATATCGCGCAACTTCTGAAACGCCCTTTGCTGCACTTCAGAGAATTGAACCTTTATATTTTTGGACCCATGCTTACTGACTGTTCCATTTTCACCCTTCAAGATATTCGAGATGGGTCTTGCTATTGCAGCAAAGTCCCTAAGGAAACATATGTAATAACTTGCGAGGCCCAGAAATGATCTGACCTCGAACAATGTTTTAGGTTCTGGATACTCCTGTATCGCCCTAACCTTCTCAGGATCCGTCGTGGCGCCAGTGCTGGTGACTATGAAACCAAGAAAGTTCACGCTTTTCTTAAAAAAACGTGACTTTTCGACGGAGACCCTCATGTTTGCTTCGTATAAGCTCTTTAGAACCCAATCAACATATTTAATGTGGGATTCCTCATCTTCTGAAAAGATGATTACGTCATCGACGTAAACATAGCAAAATTTGCCAATCTGCTCTCGCAGTATGTCGTCGATGGTTCTTTGGAATATGCTTGCTGCATTCTTTAATCCAAAGGGGAGTCTTTTGAACTCGTATTTCCCCCCGTTCACAGAGAAAGAGGTTTTTTCACGGTCGCGCTCAGCGAGTATGATCTGGTGATAACCAGATTTGAGGTCTAGTGTTGAAAAGAATTAGGCTCTTCCCAAATTCCCCAATATTATTGATATATTTGGCATAGGGTATTTGTCAGGCACGGTTCTTTCGTTAAGCTTACGAAAGTCCATTACCAACCTCATTTTCCTATTGCCGGCTTCATCAGTGCCCTTCTTGTCTACTACCCATATTGGGTTATTGTAGGGAGAGACTGACTTTTGAATTATATCATTTTTTAGCAGATCTTTGATTTCTTTATTAACGAAATCAGCTGCTCCCATTGGATATGGGTAAAGCTTGGCATAGATCGGTTGCTCATCTGTGGTCCTAATGGTAGCCACGACTGATGTGTTATACGGCAACGCCTCGTCTGGATCTGCAAAGGCCTTTTGTCTGGTCTTTAGCATTTTCAAAAAAGAACTTCTAGCTAATGGTGATGCCTCTGCACAGTCTACGTTTGTGAAATTTACATTTCTGCACGTGTGGAAGGTGATTTGTTCGACCTCCGTGCCCCACTTAAGTTGTCCTGAAGCTAGACAAAGCGAATCAGCTGCCTGCTTTAGCAGGTCAAGGCCTACTATCCCATCAAACGTTGACAAGTCCGGCAGAATAAAAAAGGTTGCCTTTAACCCAAACATTGAAACTAGGCATTTCTGTGTAATTTGTGTCTTGCCGTGAATGGAATGAACTTTGAAGGGGGACTCTACTGAGCGGACGCCTTTCAACCCTTCATGTGGCCGAATGAAATTCTTGGCCGCGCCCGTGTCTATGAGGAATCGCATGTCAGTCCCTGCTACTCTTCGTCTGATGACGGGTAGCAGGGATTTGCTCCTAAAAAATTAAGGGCATCAGAGTCATAACTAGCATCGTCATTGATTTGTGCCGCTGCACTGGAGGCGGCATCAGCATATGCTTCCTATTCGGGGTGCTTCCTATTCGCGTAGGCAGGGGCCTGAGTAGGCTGCAAAACCCTTGAGAAGGAAGGATCGACCTCCATGGGCACCGGTGCGCCATTATTATTGTGCTGCCTGCTACTTCGTTGATCAGTCTGAACTGGTCCCTTGCTTTGCTTGCTAAAGTGGGGATTCTTTGTACCGCTAGCTTGTGTTTCGGCTTGCTGCGAATGCCTCTCCTGTTGGTGACCCTGTGCTTTTGCATGCGGCTTGCGCTCTTTGTCTTCTAGACTTCTTGCGAAATTGGCCGCGAATGCGTACCTTTCATGATTCGACTAGACTTCTTGCGCGAGGGCTAGCGCCGAAGGCAAATCTCTGTGCTTTGCTGCAAAGAGCACATCTGTAAGACTGCGTTTGAGACCCGATATGAACACACGCAACGCATCGTCGCGGAATTTTTCACATAGGCCCTTTGCTAAAGCCGGATCATATGACATGTTAACTTTGTTAGTGAGAAGAGTGAGTTTCTTCTCTACCACATCGTAATTCTTGTTCAATGACATGAATTGGCCTCTTGTCACTGTATGTGAAATCTAGGCGATTTATTATCGCATCAAAGTTCAATACAGTACCAAATGAGGCCAGCACCGCGTCTGCGGGGCCCCTGATCTTGCTTCTTATGATGATGACAGCCTGATAATGACGAGAACTGCCATTATGTGGTCTGAAGATCTCGTAAGCGGCTAATGCTGCCTGCCTCCAAGATACATAAGATTCCTGTACTCCTACAAACTCAGGTAAGCACTTGACAGCATCTAGCGGCTCGTCACAGTGAATGTCGTTTCTAATTCCTATAGCAGCATATGCTACGACTTGTGGGGCGGAAACGTTTGCTGCCGCTATTTGTTCAGCTAACTCGTTAATTCTTTGAGTCAATGCTTGCTCCCTCTGCTGGTTTGCAGCGGCCTGTTCGGCTAAAGCACTGTTGATAGCCGACCTCACTACTTCCCTAAGCTGATCTGGATCCATTTTACCTGATGGTGGGGGAATTGTTGGGAGAAGCCTTGTAGCCGGGACTCTGATGCGATTGTCACAATCGGAATCTAAGTCGCTAGACCGCTTGCCAGGGTTTCTATATTGGCTGAACCGTGACATGCGCAGGCCAGTGGCCACGAAAAACAAAACGGGCCGTCAAAAAATGGGTCGAATTACGTCGCAGAACTGCACGTATTGCCTTAGCACAATTTTAGACACATAGAAAGTAACACAAAGTAATTTTATTAACGATTTGGGTGAAAAATTGTTTCCACTAATATTCTCAAAGCAGTCACTCTCACCTGGCTTTGATTATTATCAAAAAAAAAAAAAAAAAAAATTTTAAATGATCTGTTGCAGTGTAAAATGCTCACTAGTGCAAACAAATTTTTTATAAAAAACTTAAAATTTTGTGCTTCAATGAAAATTTTGGCTAGAGTATCCACTTACATAATTCAACTAACACAAGGAAAAGCTTTCTTAACAAAATCTGTCACTTGCAGCTCCCGCGCTGCTGTCTTATTTGTTGTGGAGTCCGACCACTAGTTGGGCGCCAATTAATATTTTGTTATTCCCGCGTCGTCGCTGAAGCTCGTAGGAGTTCCCAGACGTCGTTGCGATGATTCTGATGGAGGTATTCCCTAAGTCTTCTTAGGACGTTTACGGTGGAGGCTTTACTTCACCTCAATCGCTGGTCTTGTGACTCAGCGATATGTTTGAAATATGAAAACGATTATTTACGGCTGTTGCCGGAGTAGTACAATTTATTCTGAACTTTGTCAGTAAATATCAAATGCAAAACTGATTTAGAGCCGCCAGTGAGCTGAGCAGCGAAGCAAAATTATTATAAAGATACAAAAAGACTAAAGCTACAAAATGCATGCACTTAAAAGATACAAAATTGCAGTCGGCAAGCCGACTTGGCTCCAGCGATAATGCTGATCTTGCGGCATGTGCAAGATATCAGATTACCGCCAATGGCCTGATACTTATTTGTTAACTTGCATATAATGTAGGCCTAAATTGACACGGGCGAGACGTTCCATGAATTATGAAGGAGAATCGGCTGCGGCAAAAAGTGCGAAAAAGGAGCTGTTGCTGGCTATTACACGCAGAAAGGATCTTCCCGGATGCGTGGAAAGAGCAGCGACTGGTTCTTATAAGCAAAGGCAAGGGTGATCCCAATACACCGTCAGCATATCGGCCTCTCTGTATGCTGAATACTGCTGGGAAGCTTCTGGAGAAGCTAATAAAACCAAGACTGCTGGCAAGTCCACACTAGGAGCCATTAGTGAAGTAGTCCAGACATCGAAAGCAACACACCAAGAACACGGATACTCACGGCCTGTAGTGTTGCTCGTGACGCTGGACGCTTTTAATAGTGTACGGTGGCCCGAGATGCTGAGCGCCCTTCGAAATCGATTTCGGATACCAGAGTATCTAATGGGTCTTATTAGGAGCTACCTGCGAGACCGGGTACTCCTCTATAACACATCGAAAGGCACCAAGCGCTATCAAATAACCGGGCTACCGGACCTGTGGAACATTAGCTACGACGACATCCTTAAAATGGAAATGCTACAAGAAACCTTTCTTGTTGGATATGCGGACGATATCGCTGCTGTTATCACAGCAAGAAGCACAGCTGAGGCTCAAAGCAGGCTGACCCAAGTCATGATCCGAACCCGGGCGTGGCTTTGCTCCCGGGGCTTGGAACTCGCTACCCAAAAAACAGAGCTGCTTCTATTTACAAGTAAAAGGATTCCAACGGAGATAAATATGAGAGTATGCGGTAATATGGTGAGGACCCAACAGTTAATCAACTATCTCGGAGTACGTCTGGGTAGTAAACTGACATTCTGGGCGCATTTGGAACATGCTATACAGAAAACAGCAGCGGTAACTGGCTCTCTTAGCACGCTGATGGCGAATATCGACGGACCTACCGCAGGTAAACGCAGACTCCTCATGGAATCCACAATCCTGCTATACGGCAGCGAGCTGTGGGCTGACACCCTCAAAGTGGATGTAAGACGAAAACTAATCTTGGCAGTTCAAAGAAGGGCAGCCCTTAGGATATCATCTGCGTACCGTACTGTATCCGGAGCTGCAATATCTTTAATAGCGTCGGTAATACCAATTGACCTCCTTTCGAAAGAACGAAAGAAGATGTGGGAGCTAAAACAAGGAGGACAGTACTCAGTACAGGTAGCAACCAAGGAAGGAAACTATAGCAGTGTGGATAGAGAACTGGACAAATGATAAGTACGGAAGATGGACAGCAAAAATCATTCCCAATATAGAATGGCTGCATAGAGGGTAGTGAACGCTGCGGCGACAGAGGCAGCAGCTCAGGCGACTGTCAATCGATATATCGAACATGGATTTATCGAAGATCGATATCGATTTTCAATTGATCGATTGATCGATATTCTATGTATCGTTTAATCGAATATCGATCAATTAATATATCGAATATCGATAAATTAATCGGATATCGATTATCGAATATCAATTTTGTGAAATGATAAATAATGCATATTTTGTGAATTTGGTTAAAATCTATTGAATTATTTAGCAGACAGTTAATAATATTGTATTAAATAATAAAACGGTGGTTTTATGTTTAAATATATATGAGTTGTCCTTTAATGAATTCTTTTTAACTGTAAGCTCTCGTCGCTTAAAGTGAACTAAGCTGAGGAGACATAAAGCATATGAAGTATTGTATGATAAGATAATATTCGGCTAGTCCCGTTACCTTTCATCTCTTTGCTTTATCGCAACACTCCTCCTCAAAAGTAAGATTATCTAAATCAAAATGAAATTACAAAAATTTCTTATGAGACAAGAGGCGTACTCTATGAAATATACAAAACACGGTTCAGCATTCGCTGCAAGGATTAAGAAAACCCAGTAAAACTTAATCAAACCGTTCAAATTAATATACTATAATATTCAGTTAATATAGAAAATAAAATTAGTCAATTTACATATTAAATTCAAATTAAGTTCCAATTATTTAGTAATTACGTAAAGATTACTTTAAATTAACATTTTTAAATTCAGAAGTTAAATTAATATTTAATAAAAAAAACTGTTGATGACTTCATTCAGTGAGTCCCACTAGATCTTGAAGATTCAGGAATCTTGCTGCTGGTAGCGGTTTCGTAAGTACATCAGCCAACTGTTAATCTGTGGAAATATACTTAATGGAAATTATTTTCTTTTCTATTTGCTCACGAGTGAAGTGATATTTTATATCTATATGCTTAGTTCTCTTGTGGCATGTTGGGTTATTTGCTTTACTTATACAACCTTGGGTGTCTTCAAATATACATATTGGTTCATTTATATCAATCCTTATTTCGTTTATTAAGGATTTTAACCATAAAGCTTCTCTAAAGCGCGGTATCCACATACGAATTTGTTACACGAACATGTTCGCCGAACACAAATAAGTTTGCCTACTAACTATGCGAACATTTTATCGAACATCATTTTAAAAAAACATTTCGTATTGTCAACATGCTTCTCAGCCTGAACAGGGTATTTACGATCTGGAGCCTGCAAGAGGAAATTCAACGAATGCCAAAATTCGTAATGAATATTGTGACTATTTTAATAGGAGTGGAGCAGTCTGTTTGCAAAATGATATGTTTTAATACGAATTGAATTACAAATTAATATAAATAAACATTTTCCATTTTGTTTAATTTAAGTAATTGTGGACAATTCGCGCCTGCAAGAAGCGTGCAGAGAATTTACTTTGTTTTTACCGCCTCAATTGTGGCGTTCTCGACGATTTCCTTATATTTAATTAGCAAATTTTCCCAAGATTCGTTGCGCTAATGTTTGTTTTTATAGTTTTAGCTTTTCTGACACAAATCGGGCTCATCTTGCAAGCAATGAATGAATTTTTCTGGAAATTTTCTATTTATTTTTGAAGATGTTGACAGTTCGAAATTTTTATAGAAATGATGTTCGTGCGAACACTAGAATCCATTGTCGAACATGTTCGGACGAACACTCGTAAGATAGAAACGTTTCTATTTTTCGACGAACAAGGTCGGCGAACAAAATGTTCGTACAAACTCCTCTATCCACATTCGAATATTTGACGAACACAACATGTTCGTGTAACAAATTCGTATGTGGATAGTCCCCTTAACGCTTTCAAATAGAGCCATGTATTCTGCTTCAGTAGATGAGGCAGCAACTGATTTTTGTTTCATGGTACTCCAGCAAATTTAACAATTATCAAATAACTTAAATAAGTAACCAGTAGTACTCCGTTTATCTGTTTCATTACCTGCCCAATCAGAATCTGCATAACCAACAACATTTTCAAAACTAATGCTTTTTGTAAAGGTTAATTTTAATTCAACCGTACCCTTCAGATACCTTAGTAGCCTTTTTAGGCACTGTCATAGTTCTTTATTGTTGTTATTGGTATATCTACTTAATATGCTTACTGCCGTACTCAAATCTGGCCGAGTACATAACACAATGTACATCAAACAACCGATCAAATTACGACATAGAGCATCAAAAGTCTCTTTAGATTCTAAGGCTTCATAGTTTAATTTTCTTGGTAATGTTATGCTAGCTGGATTACAATTTTCCATATTAAATTTCCTTAAAACATTACTTCTGTATACTGATTGACGAAGTTGTAATTGATCTCCTTTCCTGTCTATTTTAATACCAATAAAATGTCCTATATCTTTTAAATCACTCATTTTAAATTTATTCATTAAATAAGATTTAAACTTAGATATTGTTTTAATATTCTTTGTCACGATGACAACATCATCCACATACAAAAGAGATATATTCCCATTATCTATGAGGTGTATACATCGGTCAACTCCAATATTTACAAAGGAAATTTCTTTTAAGACATTTTCAAATGCTTCGAACCAATACCTAGCTGCTTGATTTAGACCATAAATAGCTTTATTTAGCTTACAAACTGTATCATCATCATGAATCAGTCCTAGAGGAATCTACATGTAAATTTGCTCTTTCAAATTGCCATTTAGGAATGCTGTTTTAACATCCATATGATGAACCTTTAAATCGTATTGATTTTCTAGCGCTAGTATAAATCGAAACTGAAAATAATCAGTTAAATACGAGTCTGGCTTTGTATCTGACTAAGTTTCCAAATTCATCCTGTTTAATGCTAAAAACCCATTTGCAATCAATTATATTTTTATTACTGGGCCTTTTTACCAAAGACCATGTATTGTTTTCAAAATGCGAATCTAGTTCATCCTGTACTGCTTTTTCCCAATTAATTTTGTCATCTCTACTCTTAATTTCTTCAAAGCAATTTGGAATATTACTAAAATATGTTTAGGAATTCATCAAACATTTTCCATTAATCTATATGAACATTTAGGTTTATCTTTTAATCTTTCACTGTATCGAATCTCATTGTTCTCACCAGTAATTACCACTGGATCGGTATTCCCCAGATTTGTGGAATTTTCATAAGGCTATAAAACAGTTTTGGAATTGTCATCAACAGTTTCCATATTTTCTATTTCATCTAGTGCACACTGGGATGAATTGCCAAATAAGTGGCATAAAGTGGAATAACGCAGATATCTGACTGAAAATTGGTATATTTAATAAGAATAGCACTCTAAATATTGAAACAAAATTTGAAGTTCATTTGACCACGCCTACCCCAATAGCCCATATAAGGCAACAATGCGTATACGTAATTTTAAACTTGGAACGATTTCTAAGTTAGCAAATAACTCCTGCTGTAACAATACGATGTCCAGGTATGGGACCACTGGACATCCTAGCCACGGAACGGCAGAAACTATATTCGGCCCAGCGAACCGACCCTCTGAGGACAAGCCACCATCATGCAAAAATAGAGAGAGAAGCCAGCGGGAGACAGTGGCAAAACAGGTGGGACACGGCCACCAAGGGGCGTTGGACGCACCGGATTGTTCCAAATATCGAGCTTTGGATAGGCAGAAAGTTCGGGCAGGTGAGCTTTAACCTCACTCAACTGCTAAGCGACCACGGGTGTTTCCGCAGCTACCTCTAAGGAGACCCCAACTGCCTATGGTGCAACCCGGCTGTCGAAGAAACCGCGGATCACCTACTCTTCCTCTGCGAAAGATTCGCAACAGAGCGACAGGAGATGTACTCGTCGGTGGGATCCCAGGTTACGGCAGAAACCCTGGTGAGCGTAATGACGTCGAGCATGGAGAACTGGTCCGCAGTCTGCACCTTCGCTGACACGATATGCACAAAGCTGCGCATGCTCGAGAGGGAGCGCAGGAGTAATGAAGGAGGGGCATAACCAGCCCGCCCAGGGCCCCTTGAAGCATTGCCTCGCGGTCGTAGCGCGGGTCTCTCTGGGCCACACAAACACCTATCCAATAGTTTAGTTTAGTTAACACCCTAATTCACCCTCACATAGTTTATACCTTTCTAGTCAATAAATCGAATAAACAAAAAAAAAAAAAATACACATACACATACAAACACACTTAAGTTTCCTTTTCTCCTATTTTTAAATTTCATTATATTCCATTCATTATAATTCAAACGCAGTATATTATCCTAATATACGTTAGCGCGAGCTGGTGGACGCCTGTGGGTTTATCTTCTCGCTTGTCCAAACGTCCAAGAGTCCGGCCCCGCGGCGGGGGGAGGGTAAGTTGCCATCTTCTTGGTCTCTCTCCAGGCTTTTTTGTTTTTGTCTGGAAGCGAAAATAACTTGCGCCAATTTTTTGCGTGGGTTTTTCTTCTTCTTCGAGCTGCAAGTCACCTGCGCATCCGGTGTTGTTAGTTGCCTTGTTTTAGGCTGTGCCCTATTAAACTTGACCGTGGATAGTCATGGAGGAAGGGGCGGGCTTTTGGCAAAAGCTCAGCACTTCAACGGCCAAATGGGTGCCCTCCTTGATGGCCTTTCTAACTGGTTTAACAACCAGCGATACATCACGACGTTGCGTCGTGACGAGATCACGCGACTAGCAAGCCTCCAGAAGCTAGCTTTCAAGCTATGCTGTCAGAAGTGGCCAGCACACTACGCCGACTATAGGCAGTACCATCGCTGGCGCACTAAGTGGTCACCAAAGACAGATTTATAAAGCTGCTGCTTTTGAAGGGAAACGCGTCGATCATACCCCTAAGCGGCAAAGAGATCCAGCGTGGAGTCAGCGGAAAACGCCGCCCAAAAAAACTAGAGGCCATGCTCAAAACCGTGCGGCTCGTGTAGAAAGCACCAAGGAGCTACCAGCGGTTGAAGCAACAGCTCAACAGCCATCTCCCAGCTCAAACGATAGATGGACTAAAGTGAGTGGGCGCCAAAGAAATCGAGCACGCTCCCGCGCCGACGCTATAGCAATTTCAGGAGCAGGCCAATGTAGCTACTCAGATATTTTAAAAATTGTCAAGAGTGACCCATCACTGAAGTACATGAGCAATGACGTCCACAGCATCAGGATGGCCGCAAATGGTGACTTGTTGCTCCGACTGGACAAGTCCCTTCGCTCCCTTAGAGACGGCCAGCAAGTAGCCACGCTTTCCCTGCCTGTACCTTAGACCAGATCTCTGGTCGATCTTCGCAAGTTGCGAATCGGCTGGGTAGTCTGTCGCATCCGGCCCATTCTCCAGCCAGAACTATGCTTCAGGTGCCACGAGTTTGGCCACATCGCAACGAAATGCCCAAGCGAGATTGACCTGAAGGACGCTTGCTTCAGATGCAGCAAAAAAGGGCACACCGCCAAAACATGTAGCAAGCCACCCAAATGTAGTATCTGCACACGGGCAAATAAGAATTCGACGGACCATGCGGCGGGTAGCTTCAAATGCCCTGCTTACCGCGAAGCCATAAACAAATTGAAATGGTAAGGTTGATCCAGATCAACCTTAATCACTGCATTGCTGCTCAATGCCTTTTGGATCAGTCGATAAGGGAGACGGACTCAACTATCGCTATCCTAAGCGAACCCCACCACCGTGAGTCCTGCTGCCCGAGGACCTGGCTCTCCGACACCAGCGGCAACGCCGCGCTGTGGTCATGTGCAGCTACGCCAACTGCTCTATACGATGCAAAATCGTTTAAATAGTCCGTCCGCGCAAACTCGGGCGGCATATGGACTACAGGCTCCAAGCCTGGATCTTCTCGCGTTCACATCCATCCTCAAGGACCTTGCCATTGACGCCTATGGCAGGAGCAGGTTGATAATAGGAGGGGACTTTAATGCGTTGGCCATTGAGTGGGGCAGTCGGTCAACCAACGCGAGGGGCCGTATCCTGCTGGAAATTTTTGCGTCGTTGGACATCGTGCTGCTAAACACTGGTTCGCAGTACACATTCAGCAGAGGGGGCATAGGGTCAGTAGTCGACCTCACCTTTGCAAGCCAAGCGATCTCCATTGGGGCATCATGGGAAATAAGCGATGCATACACCGTAAGCGATCACGTCGCATTTCTGGCCACCTTCCCGATCACCGTGCGTCCATCTGCAAACAGCTTGACCAACATTAATGCGGAATGAACAGGGATTCGTTTGCTGCAGCACTCCACATCTCGCGGCACCTTCCGGGAGACTGCGTCGACACCAGAGCTGCTCCAATTACAAAGGACTTGACTCGTGCATGCGACAGCAGCATTGCAAAAAGAAGCCTGTATAGACGTCACCACACACTTACCTTCTGGTGGAATGATGATATCGCTAACGTTCGAACAACATGCCTGCAAGCGAGGAGACGCTACCAGCGTGCACGAAGTACACAAAACTTCACGACCAGACAGGTCGAGTACCGAACAGCTAGATGGGCACTCAAACAAAAAATCCGAGCCAGCAAGAAGGAATGCTTTCTCCGCCTATGCGACACAGCTGAATATGACCCATGGGGCAAAGCATATAAAACGGTGGTCAAAGCCATTGGGGCTAACAGGCGCCTTGCACCAACAAACAAGGACGAGCTGAAAACCATCGTCGAATCACTGTTCCCATCTAACCCATCTCCCCCAGATCCGGAACTAACGCACAGCAGCATATCCAGCCCGATTCGATTCCAAGAAATCTCTGCTGACGAAGTCCTCTCGGTAGCCAGAGATATTAAGGTAAACTGGCACTCTCGCTGCACCCTGCGGCATTTGCGCAAGTGTTCAACGCGTGTCTTCTAGCGAAAACATTCCCTAAAATCTGGAAGCAGCAGTTCCTGGTACTTCTACCGAAACCCGGAAGCCGCCAAGTGACCCGTCGCCTTACAGGCCTATATGCTTGATCAACACCCTGCGCAAAGTCTTCGAAAAACTAATCTGTACAAGACTGGAGGACTCAATCGAAGCGAGGTCCACTATGGACGCCATCGGTATGGTAACCGACATAGCCTCAAGAGCCATCCAAGGCACGAGATGGCAAGGTGGCTCCAAGAATTACTGTCTAGTGGCCACACTTGACGTGAAGAATGCCTTCAACACAGCAAGCTGGGACAATATTGTGCAGGCCCTCCACGGATTCAGCGTTCCGACGTACCTAGTCGAAACCATCAAAAGCTACTTCCGGGATAGAGCTATCTAATACCCCACCACTGACGGAATAAAATCCCACACCGTCAGCGCGGGCGTCCCCCAGGGATACGTTGCTGGACCCCTGCTCTGGAACGCAATGTATGACGGAGTTTTGCGTCTGACCCTTCCTGCCGGGTTTCGCTGATGATGTTGCCATCACGGTTACGGCCAAAGAGTTACACGCTGCCGAGAGTACCTGCAACGCTTGCATCGACGTCGTTCAACGTTGGATATCCCTAGCTGGCCTGACGCTCGCCGCACACAAGACGGAGACGGTCTTTATTAGCAGCCGAAAAAAGGTAGAGACTGCAGTAGTCACAGTGGGCAACTCTACAATTTGCTCCAAGCGCGCGATAAAATACATTGGTGTAATGATCGACACAAGGTTGTCCTTCAGGGAACACTTGGTATACATCTCCATCAAAGCTGCATCAACGAGCCAGGCTCTCTCGAGGATAATGCCAAACACTAGAGGCCCCAAGCAACACCGGCGCCAGCTCCTCATGAGCGTCGTCAAGGCTACAATTCTGTATGCAGCACCAGTCTGGTCGAAGGCCATGAGTCTACCGAGCTACACCCGCGGAATCCGCTCAATATACAGGCTCAACGCTATTAGAGTGTGCTGTGCATTCCGCACTATATCAGATGGCGCCGCATTGGTCCTGGCTGGAATGATCCCGTTAGAGGATCTGGTAGGCGAATCCTCATCTATTTTCAGGTCCATGAAGCAGCACCCAGACGACAGACCTTCACTAAGCCGAATACGCGCAGACGCCAGAAGGATTTCTATCGAGCGGTGGCAAACCCGCTGGGACAGCTCCCCTAAAGGACGCTGGACTTATGGGCTCATCCCTAACCTGACTACCTGGCTTAACCGCAGGCATGGGGAGGTGAATTTCCACTTGACCCAAATCCTCTCTGGTCATGGATGCTTTAGGAGCTACCTAAAAAGATTTGGCCACGATACTACAGACGTTTGCCCATCATGCGGCACCGGAGTCGTGGAAGACGTACACCATGTGGTATTACAGTGCAAGAGATTTGCATATCTGAGAGCGAGGCTAGTGTGCGCTGTTGGCGTCCCCGTTAAAGTATCTAATCTGGTCGACACAATGCTGGTTTCCCCACCGAACTGGGAATCAGTGTGCTCCTTTGCAGCAGATATGATGACTGCGATGAGAAGGGAGGAACGAGCGAGACATTGTCCCTCATAGACGCTATAGGTAGCGCCAAAGTGCCTGCGAAGCATTGCCTAGCGGTCGTACCGCGGGAAACTAGTGCTGCCTCTAGCATACATACTAAGCTGTATATATATAAATATTGTAGTATTGAATTGAATAAAAAAAAAAAACACATACACATAAACATACACAAAACCTGGTTCTGCTCCCTAAGCCCAACAAACCAGTAGACCATCCTTCGTCATATAGGCCAATCTGCTTAATTGACATCTGCCTTTAAAGAATAATCTGCAACGGGCTGGAGGAATCAATCCGACAAGCAGGAGACCTATTCCCGGACCAATATGGTTTCCGTAAGGCGGGCTCTACGGTGGATGCTATAAACCGTGTGACTGATATAGCGAAGGACGCGATCGATGGCAGCAGATGGAGAGGAGGTTCCAAGGAGTTCTGCATCGTCATGACGCTCGACATTAGGACCGCTTTTAACTCAGCCAACTGGGACCTGATATTGGAAGCGCTCCATATATTCTGCACCCCTAGCTATCTAATGGCCAAAATCCGCGACTATTTCCGGAACCGCACTTTAACCTATGAAACCAACTCAGGGAAAAAAGTGCATATGATTTCGGGAGGAGTGCCACAGGGCTCAGTACGGATACTCAGACTTCAGTTTCCGGATAGAGTTACTACCGTGGGTTTCGCAGACGACGTGGCCATCGTCGTGAATGCCAAACATCTGCACGAGGCGGAACTACTGTGCACTGCTGCGGCAGATACAGTCAGGGACTGGCTGGCGTCAGTAGGCCTCCAGCTGGCCGACGACAAAACTGAAGCAGTGTTGATCAGCAGCCGGAAAGTACTGGAAGTGGCGCATATCCGCATGGGAGGGGAGGAGATAACGTCGAGTCGAGCTATAAGGTACCTTGGCGTCCTGATCGACACAAGGCTATGCTTCAAGGAGCAAGGAGTTTTTACCAAATCGGTCGTGTTATCTGTGCTGTTGTGTTGGCTGCTGTTGACCACGGACTGGCTCGGTACACTGTGTGGTTAGGATTGAGTAAGTAGGCATGGGTGTTGGTCTAGGTTTTGGGAGTGCCCAAGTCCTTGACAGTTGTTGCCTTGCATCATCTTTGTTTTTCAGCGGTAGCTCGACCTTGACGACGCATTAGCACAATCGAGTGATGGTGAAGGCGTCATTGTTTTTGGTGGCTGTTTCAAGGTTCACGTCTTGTTGGTGGAGCTGATGCGGTTTTCCGTTACTAGCTAATTCTTCTTTTTTACTTGAGAGGTCTGTCGCGATGGAGTCAGTCAGTCTTTCGGTTGAAATCGATTTTTCAAATATCGATTTACCGATATTTTAAATATCGCTTTATCGATTTATCAATATATCCAGTATTGAATTATAAAATGATCGAATATCGATAAATCGATTTATTGAATATTCGATATATCAATAAATCGATTTATCGATATATCGGATATCGATAAATGGATTTATCGATATATCGAATATTCGATAAATCGATTTATCGATATATTAATAAACCGATATTCGATAAATCGATTTATCGATATATTATATGTATATATATATATATATTATCCTATATATATATTATATATATATATATATTTTTATTATATTTATCGATATATCGAATATTTAACGATATATCGAATATCGCTTTATCGAAATATCGATTTATCGAATATATATCGATTTATCGAATATATATCGATTTATCGAATATATATCGATTTATCGAATATATAAATATATTCGATAATATAAATCGATAAATATATATAAATCGATAAATCGATTTATTGATATGTTACTTGGATTAATTGGATATATTGATACATATTCGAAGACTGGAGGACTCAATCGAAGCGAGGTCCACTATGGACGCCATCGGTATGGTAACCGACATAGCCTCAAGAGCCATCCAAGGCACGAGATGGCAAGGTGGCTCCAAGAATTACTGTCTAGTGGCCACACTCGACGTGAAGAATGCCTTCAACACAGCAAGCTGGGACAATATTGTGCAGGCCCTCCACGGATTCAGCGTTCCGACGTACCTAGTCGAAACCATCAAAAGCTACTTCCGGGATAGAGCTATCTAATACCCCACCACTGACGGAATAAAATCCCACACGTCAGCGCGGGCGTCCCCCAGGGATCCGTTGCTGGACCCCTGCTCTGGAACGCAATGTATGACGGAGTTTTGCGTCTGACCCTTCCTGCCGGGTTTCGCTGATGATGTTGCCATCACGGTTACGGCCAAAGAGTTACACGCTGCCGAGAGTACCTGCAACGCTTGCATCGACGTCGTTCAACGTTGGATATCCCTAGCTGGCCTGACGCTCGCCGCACACAAGACGGAGACGGTCTTTATTAGCAGCCGAAAAAAGGTAGAGACTGCAGTAGTCACAGTGGGCAACTCTACAATTTGCTCCAAGCGCGCGATAAAATACATTGGTGTAATGATCGACACAAGGTTGTCCTTCAGGGAACACTTGGAATACATCTCCATCAAAGCTGCATCAACGAGCCAGGCTCTCTCGAGGATAATGCCAAACACTAGAGGCCCCAAGCAACACCGGCGCCAGCTCCTCATGAGCGTCGTCAAGGCTACAATTCTGTATGCAGCACCAGTCTGGTCGAAGGCCATGAGTCTACCGAGCTACACCCGCGGAATCCGCTCAACATACAGGCTCAACGCTATTAGAGTGTGCTGTGCATTCCGCACTATATCAGATGGCGCCGCATTGGTCCTGGCTGGAATGATCCCGTTAGAGGATCTGGTAAGCGAATCCTCATCTATTTTCAGGTCCATGAAGCAGCACCCAGACGACAGACCTTCACTAAGCCGAATACGCGCAGACGCCAGAAGGATTTCTATCGAGCGGTGGCAAACCCGCTGGGACAGCTCCCCTAAAGGACGCTGGACTTATGGGCTCATCCCTAACCTGACTACCTGGCTTAACCGCAGGCATGGAGAGGTGAATTTCCACTTGACCCAAATCCTCTCTGGTCATGGATGCTTTAGGAGCTACCTAAAAAGATTTGGCCACGATACTACAGACGTTTGCCCATCATGCGGCACCGGAGTCGTGGAAGACGTACACCATGTGGTATTACAGTGCAAGAGATTTGCATATCTGAGAGCGAGGCTAGTGTGCGCTGTTGGCGTCCCTGTTAAAGTATCTAATCTGGTCGACACAATGCTGGTTTCCCCACCGAACTGGGAAGCTCCTTTGCAGCAGATATGATGACTGCGATGAGAAGGGAGGAACGACCGAGACATTGTCCCTCATAGACGCTATAGGTAGCGCCAAAGTGCCTGCGAAGCATTGCCTAGCGGTCGTACCGCGGGAAACTAGTGCTGCCTCTAGCATACATACTAAGCTGTATATATATAAATATTGTAGTATTGAATTGAATAAAAAAAAAAACACATACACATACACATACACAAAACCTGGTTCTGCTCCCTAAGCCCAACAAACCAGTAGACCATCCTTCGTCATATAGGCCAATCTGCTTAATTGACATCTGCCTTTAAAGAATAATCTGCAACGGGCTGGATGAATCAATCCGACAAGCAGGAGACCTATTCCCGGACCAATATGGTTTCCGTAAGGCGCGCTCTACGGTGGATGCTATAAACCGTGTGACTGATATAGCGAAGGACGCGATCGATGGCAGCAGATGGAGAGGAGGTTCCAAGGAGTTCTGCATCGTCATGACGCTCGACATTAGGACCGCTTTTAACTCAGCCAACTGGGACCTGATATTGGAAGCGCTCCATATATTCTGCACCCCTAGCTATCTAATGGCCAAAATCCGCGACTATTTCCGGAACCGCACTTTAACCTATGAAACCAACTCAGGGAAAAAAGTGCATATGATTTCGGGAGGAGTGCCACAGGGCTCAGTACGGATACTCAGACTTCAGTTTCCGGATAGAGTTACTACCGTGGGTTTCGCAGACGACGTGGCCATCGTCGTGAATGCCAAACATCTGCACGAGGCGGAACTACTGTGCACTGCTGCGGCAGATACAGTCAGGGACTGGCTGGCGTCAGTAGGCCTCCAGCTGGCCGACGACAAAACTGAAGCAGTGTTGATCAGCAGCCGGAAAGTACTGGAAGTGGCGCATATCCGCATGGGAGGGGAGGAGATAACGTCGAGTCGAGCTATAAGGTACCTTGGCGTCCTGATCGACACAAGGCTATGCTTCAAGGAGCAAGGAGTTTTTACCAAATCGGTCGTGTTATCTGTGCTGTTGTGTTGGCTGCTGTTGACCACGGACTGGCTCGGTACACTGTGTGGTTAGGATTGAGTAAGTAGGCATGGGTGTTGGTCTAGGTTTTGGGAGTGCCCAAGTCCTTGACAGTTGTTGCCTTGCATCATCTTTGTTTTTCAGCGGTAGCTCGACCTTGACGACGCATTAGCACAATCGAGTGATGGTGAAGGCGTCATTGTTTTTGTTGGCTGTTTCAAGGTTCACGTCTTGTTGGTGGAGCTGATGCGGTTTTCCGTTACTAGCTAATTCTTCTTTTTTACTTGAGAGGTCTGTCGCGATGGAGTCAGTCAGTCTTTCGGTTGAAATCGATTTTTCAAATATCGATTTACCGATATTTTAAATATCGCTTTATCGATTTATCAATATATCCAGTATTGAATTATAAATTTATCGAATCTCGATAAATCGATTTATCGAATATTCGATATATAGATAAATCGATTTATCGATATATCGGATATCGATAAATGGATTTATCGATATATCGAATATTCGATAAATCGATTTATCGATTATATATTAATAAACCGATATTCGATAAATCGATTTATCGATATATTATATGTATATATATATATTATCCTATATATATATATATATATATATATATATTATCCTATATATATATTATATATATATTATATATATATATTTTTATTATATTTATCGATATATCGAATATCGCTTTATCGATATATCGATTTATCGAATATATAAATATATTCGATAATATAAATCGATAAATATATATAAATCGATAAATCGATTTATTGATATATTACTTGGATTAATTGGATATATTGATACATATTCGATAAATAAATATTCGATATATCGGTAAATCGATATTCGATATATCGGTAAATCGATTTTCGATATATCGTTAAATATTCGATAAATCGATTTATCCAATTTCGATTTATTAGGTTATCGACAAATCGATATTTTATATTTATCCCGATTCATCGGGAGCTTAGCCGGAGCTGCTGCCTATGTCGATATATCGATTTATCAATATATCCAATGTCGAATTATTAATATATCAATTAGTCGATTTATTGAATATCGATTTAACGATATATCGAATATCTGTCGCCACAGCGCCCAATAAATGTTTGTCCTGCGTACTCTCACCTCAAGCCAACTTATCCACTTCCCCAGCGGTCACTTTCGGCCACAATTACAATGTCGATATATCGAATATCGTTTTACCGATATATCAAGTAACGGATAATTGATCTAATATATATGGTGAAAAATCGAGAACAAAAAGGTTAAATAACAAGTAAATAAAGTACAGTCGAACGCGCTGCTTTTATTCCCAATTATAATGTTAAATTCGGTTTTCGGATATAACAATAAATAGTTCTTGTATTAGAAAACATTAAAACAAAAAAAAAAAAAACTTGGCATAATCGAATGTACATGTGTTTGTCTGTCTGCACATAAAAAATCCGTTTTTTTTAATTTTTATTTTTTACGGAAAAGGGGGACGTGGCAGTCCAAAATTTTAAATGGCATGCATTTATGCTGTCTCTGGGAACCTGGCTGCCAAAATTGGTATTCCTAAGTTCCATAGTTACTGAGATATTGTCTTTAAACGTCTATTTTTTCCGAGGTGTGTCTAGTTTTTTGCTCATTGTGGGCGAATGGGACGTGGCATCAAAAAAAAAAGATTCTTGTATTGACTGACTAAATATTCAGTCGATAGAGACCAAATTCGAAGTTGTAGCTCTTACCATCTCTGAAATCTGTGTGTTCACACGGACGGTCGGCTTGTGATGCTTGTCAAGAATATATATATACTTTATGGGGTCTGCCACGCCTCCTTCTGCCTGTTACATACATTTGCACAAACCCAATATACTCTTGCAGAGAGTATAAAAACAATTTCAATTCAAAATAAGAAAAAACGAGTAAGAAAGGCTACAGTCGAGCGCGCCGACTGTAAAAGAACCCGTACTCTCCTTGTATTCGAAATTAATATTTGAATGCGATATAATTTAAAATTTCAGTTTTAAAATAAAATAAAAAAAAATTTTTTAAATCAAGCCAATGATGGGATTCGAACCCGCGCTAACTGACGCAATTTCCATAATACGCTGCAACCCTACTAATCACATCACACCATTCATTTTGCCCAAATACGACTATTTTTATTTATATATATTAATGTTATAAAAAAAAAAAATAATAATAAAGTAAATTAATGGGTTAGTTCCGGGTTTGAACCGCAGACCATTGGTTTAGAAAGAAATACCACCTTCACCTAGGCCACACTCCGTTAGGTAACTGTCTTGATAAATATAAGTGAACATAGAGTTATCTATTTACTTTCAACCACGTGCACATAAATTACATTTATTCAATTTTACAAAGTAAACGCCAAACGACTAATCGTAACCCTACACTGTTGCACCAGTTAATATTGTATATTTACATTTTTGTTTAAAATTTAAAAAAGTACAAGTAACAAAAAAAAAAATTTAATTTCCGAGTCGGTGCCGGGGTTCGAACCGCAGGTCTTGTGTTTACATACAAGGAGTCTCTACTACCTGGGCCACGCTTCCTTTGAAAACTTCTGCGGCTAATGTATAGATAAACACAGTGTTATTTCTTTTCTTTCAACCACGTGCATTCACAACGCGCTTCAATTGATAATTGCTCAGTTGTTTATAGTTGGATTTTTATGCAACTTTCAGGGTAGTTTGATATAATTAGTCTTTAAACAAATTTTTTAATTATAATACTGTAATATATTAGCAAATGCTTTAAAAACGGCATGTAAATTTTGAAAAGTTTTTTAGTTCTTGAGGGAAAAGGGGGCGTGGCAAACCAAAACTTTTAATGACGTTTCATTTGTGCTGTTTCTAGGAACCTGCGTACCAGAATTGGTGTTCCTAAGTGCCATGGGAGGGAGGGAGAGTGAACACAAGGTAAAACTTTTGATTGCGTTCAACTTGGTGGGCGCCAGAGTGATCCTTGTCACTTCACTCTTCAAGTCGACACACTACCTCCACGTGGTCCCTCCTGGATTAAACTCAGCACCCGCTGAGTTATAAACCAAAGTGCGCGACGGGATCCTAATCCTTAAATTAGGTTTTGGCGTACGACTTGATATTCACCCATAGAAAAATCAACATCAGTGAAGGATGCAAGAGGAGCCTCGGATAAGAACCCAAACAACGTTGACGACCAATGCAAACGTAAAAAGGACAATGATTTGAGAGTATGCACTTGGAATGTACGGACATTGTACAGACCTGGTGCTGCTCAACAACTAGCAGATACCCTCAATAAGTTGAAGGCTGATATCACAGCTCTTCAGGAAATGCGATGGACTGGACAGGGTTGCATGAGGAAAAAAGGATGTGACATATACTACAGCTGCCATGATAGTAGGCATGAGTTTGGTTGCGACTTCGTCGTAGGAGCCAAGTTGCGGCACCGTGTCTCGCAGTTTACACCATACAGCGAGAGAATGGCGACGATCCGAATTGCTGTCAAATTCTTTAACAACTGCCTCATTTGTATGCACGCTCCAACGGAGGACAAGGACGATGCTACCAAGGATGCCTTCTATGCAGAACTCGATCGAGTGTATAGCCGATGCCCGTCACACGACGTTAAAATTCTCTTGGGAGATTTTAATGCCAAAATTGGACGGGAGGGTGTCTTTGGAGCAACCGTTGGGAGGCATAGTCTGCACGAGTCTACCTCGCCCAACGGGCTTAGACTAATAGGATTTGCTGCCGCACACAACATGATAGTACGTAGTACTGCATTTCGTCATCTCGACATCCATAAGGCATCCTGGCTCTCCCCTGATCGTCTGACTAGCAATCAGATTGATCATGTTGTGATCGATGCAAGGCACGCGTCTAGCATCCTTGATGTGAGATCCTGTCGGGGCCCCAATATCGACTCCGACCACTACCTGGTTGCAGCTAAGGTTCGCGCACGGCTATGTGTCGCGAAAGTCTCACATCGTGGTATGCCAAGGAAGCTTGACATCGGAAAGCTGCAGTCACAGCAACATAAGGATGCCTTCTCCACTCGACTCTCATGCCGACTGGCGGAACTCTCTCCAACACCTATAAATTCTGCGGATACGTGGTCGTACTTATCCAACGCCATAACCACTTCTGCTGTGGAAACTCTGGGATTCCAGCACCCACCGAAGAGGAATCCATGGTATGACCAGGAGTGTCGAGAAGCGACTGCTGCAAAGGACGCCGCCTACAGAAGAGCGCTGCACGCAGGAGCCACTCGAGCGGTGGTGGACATTTATAGGTCGCGGAGGCGAGATGAGAAGCGCCTTTTCAAGAAAAAGAAGCGAGAGATGGAAAGGCTTGAGTGTGAGATGATGGAGAGTAGCAGGGACAGGAATGATGCCCGTGACTTCTACCGGAGAGTCAAACGTATGACCCAAGGTTATAAGTCTGGATCACTAGCCTGCAGGAGCAATGACGGAAACCTTGTCACAGATGCGTAGATGGTACTGAGGTTATGGCGGGATCACTTTGAGAGTCTTTTAGCTGGAAACAGTGAAAATGAACCTGAAGAAGTTGATCCACTAACCTCAATCAGAGATGATGGTGTTGATGTTCCCATCCCTAGCCATACGGAGGTCGAAGTCGCAATACGCCGACTTAAAAACAATAAAGCCGCGGGAGCCGATGGATTGCCGGCTAAATTGTTTAAGGCTGGAGGCGATGAGTTGGTAGGGCGCATGCACCAGCTCATTAGCAGCGTATGGCTAACGGAAAGCATGCCCGTTGATTGGAACCTCAGTATTATCTGCCCCATACTGAAGAAGGGAGATGCCACACAGCGCACCAATTACCGTGGCATCAGCCTTCTTCCCGTCGCATACAAGGTTCTCACGAGCGTATTGTGTGAGAGGCTTAAGCTATATGCTAAAGCATTGATCGGACCGTATCAATGCGGCTTTCGTCCTGGGAGGTCCACAGTCGACCAGATATTCACATTGCGCCAGATCCTGGAGAAAGAGCATGAGAACCAAATCGACACTTACCATCTGTTTGTCGATTATAAAGCCGCTTTTGATAGCCCACGGCGAGACCGCCTATATGCTACCATGTCTGAGCTTGGTATACCTGCAAAGCTAGTACGGCTTTGTAGGATGACATTGAGCAACACCATCAGCTCTGTCAAGGTAGGAAATGACCATTCCGAAACCTTTGTTACCAAGCGAGGTCTCAGACAGGGCGACTCGCTATCTTGTTTGCTTTTCAATCTGCTAATGGAGGGCATAATAAGGAAAGCTGGAGTACATCGGATGGGCACAATACTGGGAAACAAATGTGTCCAGCTCCTTGGTTACGCCGATGATATTGATATTATTGGGCGTACCAAGCGTGATGTCACTGCAGCTTTTGGAGCTATCGAGAAGGAATCGGCGAGAGTTGGACTGGAGTATGGTGTGCAGTAGCAGAGAGTCGCGGCGTCTTGACTCTTACCTTACTGCTGGTGACTTCAACTTCGAGTCTGTCAAGGACTTTGTCTACTTAGGAACTGCAGTGACCAGCAACAACGATGTCAGCCAGGAGATCAAGCGTAGAATCACACTTGCCAACAGGTGTTACTTCGGGCTCAGTAGGCAGTTTAGTAGTAGAGCCCTCTCTCGGATGACGAAGGTCGCACTTTACAAGACGCTCATCACTCCAGTGTTGCTGTATGGTGCGGAAGCCTGGACAATGACGCAGTCAGATGCTGCTGCTCTTGGTGTCTTCGAGAGGAAGATTCTACGCAAGATCTTCGGACCAATTTGCGATGGCGATATCTATCGCATCAGGTGGAACGACGAGCTGTATGAGCTATACGGGGATGTGGACATAGTCAAGCGAGTGAACATTCAGCGCCTTCGCTGGCTAGGTCACATTGCCCGTATGGAGGAAACAACTCCAGCTCGCTCTGTTTTTGATGCGGTAGTTGGCGGACAACAAAGGAGAGGGAGACCACGCGCACGTTGGAAGGACCAGATGGATGCTATCCTAGCAGCACTTGGTGTTACCAACTGGCGAAGTCGCGCACAGGACAGAGAAGCGTGGAGGCAAATTGTGCATCAGGCTGTGCCCCGTTAGGGGTGTTATGGCCAATTATTATTATTATTAAGTGCCATGGTTACGGAGATATTCGCAGAAAACATAGATTTTTTCCGAGGTGTGTCTAGTTTTTTGCTTATTGCGGGGGCGGTAGGGGGCGTGGCCCTGATTTGAAATAAACTTGATCTGCGTACATCATAGACGGACTTTTATTTAAAAATTTGGTGTCTCTAGCTCTTGTAGTTTAAAAGATCCAGGTGTTCATACAGACGGACAGACAGACAGACAGACGGACAGACGGACATTCCTATATCGACTCGGCTGTTGATGCTGATCAAGAATATATATACTTTATAGGGTCGGAAAAGCTTCCTTCTGCCTGTTACGCACATTTCGCTTCTGACAAACCTAATAGACCCCTATACTCTTTTTTAAAGAGTACGGGGTCTAAAAAGGTTATCTTCGGCGAGCCAAAGATTAAATACCCTTGCAGACATGCATATTGCGTTAATTTTATTTTTATCGGTAATTGTTCCAACAGTAGCTATATGATATAGTAGTCCGATTTGAATGAAATTTTGTGAGTATGTAGGAAATGATAATAAGTGCATATTTTGTGAATTTGGTTAAAATCGATCAATAGACATAGAAAATTTTCATACTAAGTATTTGAACCGATTGTGATATGATATGACATAGTATGATATAGTGATCCGATCTGGCCGATTTTAACATATGAACTGCGTGCAGAGAGAATACACATGTGTACCAAGTTTCATCACGATAGCTTTAAAACTGAGAGACTAGTTCGCATAGAAACCGACCGACAGACGGACATGGCTATATCGATTCGGCTTTTGATGCTGATCATGGGGTGATTATGGGGTCGGAAACGCCTCCAATGCGTTACAAACATCGTGACAAAAACAATATACCCTCTGCAAGGGTATAAAAAAGTTATTGCAAATTATTATTATAACTATTGGACAGCGGTTTGACGGAAAGGGAGTTGGTGGCTAACACAAGCGATCGATACAACAAACGAAACGAAACTGAAAACTGCTGCTGCGCATACACATGCGCAAAGCTCTTAAGCTTAACTTATTATTATAAAAATTTCACGAGCATGACTTTTAGCTACTTATAATATGACTTCAATAGTGTTTCTCTTACCTACTTAAACTACAAATTCAATACATTCTCTCTTATGTAACCTAAATACATCTACGTTTCAAAATGCCATGCAACACATGGTACCAACAGCTAAATAGCAATCTGACACACACAGTACACTATCTCAAAAACATTAAGCAAAAAGACATAGCACGGATAGACCATAGCACGGATAGGCCACACAACACTCACTCAACAACACTACATTAACCCGAACGACATAACACCCTGCCCAAACTGCAACTCAACATCTGACCTAAACATAGAACACGTACTAAAAAACTGCCCTGCAACCTCCCACATCAGGGATGAAATCTTTAAAAAATAATGACCAATAGGAACCCTAGCAAACCCAACTCCAACTAACCTTTCCACGATAATCGACTATGTCAAAAAATCTAATTACTACCACATCCTATAGGTTTAAACTTAGAAAATACAATACTAAATGTAAATTATGTAAATATGTATGTTTATCTGTAAATATTATAATCTGTATATATGTATATAATCTGTAAATATGTAAACACACACAAGTCAAGCCGAAGGCCCAAGCAGCTAGCGCTTCAGTAATTAAGTTCTGACTAATTTTAATTAGTCCTAACTCTAAGATAAATAAATAAATGTACCCGAAATTATGGAATTGGGCGGGAATTTAATGGAAGACAGTGAAACTGCTAAGCTTTTCAGCTTCAATGATGCCGATTCGACGAAAACGCTTGGTATAAGGTGTACACCGAAGTTGGATACGTTTCAGTATCATTTGGATGATAGTTTCACGCAATTAGTTCCGACCAAGCGAAACATATTATCGGTTGCTGCACGCATGTTTGACTAACTTGGCTTGTTAAGTCGGATTAGCATCCGGGCAAAAATTCTTCTTCAGGAGCTTTGGCGCATGCAATTGTCTTGGGACGAGACAATGCCTATGGAATTGCATATCAGTTGGGAAAATTTCAAAGTACCGTATGCCGGTACTGCAAAGGCAAAGGTAGCTCCACTGAAAACAAAATCGATCACCAGACTTGAATTGTGTGCAGTTCACCTTTTAGCAGAACTATGGTCCTCCATAAAACATATGCTGAACCACTGTCGAATTGAGAGTGTAAATTTCTGGACAGGTTCAGAAATCACACTACATTAGCCAATCGAGTTGCAGACATCCAAGAGATGGCCATTAATGTATCTTGGCGACTTGTCCCAACATCGTTAAATCCAGCAGATTTATCTTTGAGAGGGTGTGACACTTGTGAACCGGTTCATTCTATTTGGCTAGAAGGCCCATCATTCCTCTGCAGGGAGCAGGAACATTGGCCTCAAAATCGAAATTTTTCCTTTCCTGAAGACCTTGAGAAGATTGAATATAAAAAGTCTGCAATCGTTTGTTTGGCCACCAGCTCTGACTGGGTTTCGAAGGTCGTGTCTCGTTTATCGTCATGTCAGAAAATTGTGAGAATCAAAGCGTATATGTATCGATTCATTCGGAAATCATCCAGAGAGATACAAACTGTCGTGCTTGGACCCAAGGAGTTAGATTTCGCAGTTTTAAAGTTGCTTGAATTGGTCCAGCAATTGGAGTTCAGTGTGGAGTATGACAAGCTTAAAAAACGGTCAAATGGTTCAACCTGGTTTTCAGTCGTTGACTCCGTTCATACACATGTCTGACGAGTTCGGAAGACAAGTTTCATTGATTCGGGTAGGAGGGAGATTGCTCAACGCGCCGTTAGAATACGATACTAGATTCCCGATTTTGATGTCAAAGAATTCTCTTCTGGTGGGTTTGTATTTGCCAGAGCTGCATACTAACAATTGTCATGCTGGAGCTAAGACCATGACTGCACTACTTAGGCAGCGCATGTGGCTCGTCGTAGGTACGCGCAGATAGTGCGAAAATGCGTGCACTGTTTTAGATACAAACCAAAGCTAATGGAGCAAGTAATGGGTAACTTTCCGGCGGATCGCTTTTTCTGCGTCCGCCCATTCAATATTTGTGGGATGGATTTTTGCGTGCCTAAAAACGTTTCCTTGCGAATTAGAGGAAGAGGGCCTTTAAAGATGTATATTGCAGTTTTTCTATGTTTTGCTTCAAAGGCTGATCACCTGTAACTTGTGCGTGGCGTTCCAGTCCGGCTATACTCGGACAACGGGACCAACTCGTCGGAGCGAGCAACCTAGCGAGGGAATTCCACCAGACATTCAGCAGCCAGCAGACGAAGCTGCAGTCGTACGCAGCAGAACGCGGAATGGAGTGGAAATTCGTCCCCCATCCTCAACTCGCGGCGGTTGACGCAGCTCGGCAACGATTCGAACGACGGGGAGGCCCTAACCCCAGGCCATTTCATCATCGGTCAGCCCCTTCGTTCGCTGCCGCGCTGGTCAGAGCAGGACAAGCAGCGGAACTTCGTGCTGTCGCAGGTGACAGCTGTTGTACACGCTCAGACAGCGCTTTTGGCAAGCGTGGTCGAAGGACTACGTCCTGAGCCTGCAGCAGCGAGCGAAATAGGCGATTTGGTCCTTATTCACGAGGACAACACTCCGCCCCAGCGATGGATCATGGGAGAGTCGTCCACACGATACCAGGCGGAGATGGTCGAGTCAGGGTGGCCGGCGTTAGGACCGCAGTCCTCAAGCGCGCAATTCATAAGGTGGCCGGCATTTTGAAACGTAGATGTATTTAGGTTACATAAGAGAGAATGTTGTTTTTGAGCTTTTGGAGTAGGTTGTTTTTAATGTATTTGTTAATATCGCTACAGTTGTAGTTGGGAGTGTAATGGAGGGGGGTATGTATTGCGGATTTTGGGGTTTGGTAGGCAAGCTCGTTGCCTTTTATGCCACAGTGGCTGGGAATCCAGAGGAGTTTTATTTTGGCGTTGGTTTTTGTTGGGATTGATCTTATTAATGTTGCGTAGAGGTTGTTGATGTTGCCTATGGATTTGATAGCTGATAGGGAGTCAGAGCATATTATGAAGTTCCCTTTCTTGTTTCTTGTTAGCTTTATTGCTTCAAGGATGGCTACCGTTTCTGCGGAAAGGATTGAGGAGTAGTCTGGTAGGATGCATGTTTTTAGACCCCGTACTCTTTAAAAAAGAGTATAGGGGTCTATTAGGTTTGTCAGAAGCGAAATGTGCGTAACAGGCAGAAGGAAGCTTTTCCGACCCTATAAAGTATATATATTCTTGATCAGCATCAACAGCCGAGTCGATATAGGAATGTCCGTCTGTCCGTCTGTCTGTCTGTCTGTCCGTCTTTTAAACTACAAGAGCTAGAGACACCAAATTTTTAAATAAAAGTCCGTCTATGATGTACGCAGATCAAGTTTATTTCAAATCAGGGCCACGCCCCCTACCGCCCCCGCAATAAGCAAAAAACTAGACATACCTCGGAAAAAATCGATGTTTTCTGCGAATATCTCCGTAACCATGGCACTTAATAATAATAATAATTGGCCATAACACCCCTAACGGGGCACAGCCTGATGCACAATTTGCCTCCACGCTTCTCTGTCCTGTGCGCGACTTCGCCAGTTGGTAACACCAAGTGCTGCTAGGATAGCATCCATCTGGTCCTTCCAACGTGCGCGTGGTCTCCCTCTCCTTTGTTGTCCGCCAACTACCGCATCAAAAACAGAGCGAGCTGGAGTTGTTTCCTCCATACGGGCAATGTGACCTAGCCAGCGAAGGCGCTGAATGTTCACTCGCTTGACTATGTCCACATCCCCGTATAGCTCATACAGCTCGTCGTTCCACCTGATGCGATAGATATCGCCATCGCAAATTGGTCCGAAGATCTTGCGTAGAATCTTCCTCTCGAAGACACCAAGAGCAGCAGCATCTGACTGCGTCATTGTCCAGGCTTCCGCACCATACAGCAACACTGGAGTGATGAGCGTCTTGTAAAGTGCGACCTTCGTCATCCGAGAGAGGGCTCTACTACTAAACTGCCTACTGAGCCCGAAGTAACACCTGTTGGCAATTGTGATTCTACGCTTGATCTCCTGGCTGACATCGTTGTTGCTGGTCACTGCAGTTCCTAAGTAGACAAAGTCCTTGACAGACTCGAAGTTGAAGTCACCAGCAGTAAGGTAAGAGTCAAGACGCCGCGACTCTCTGCTACTGCACACCATACTCCAGTCCAACTCTCGCCGATTCCTTCTCGATAGCTCCAAAAGCTGCAGTGACATCACGCTTGGTACGCCCAATAATATCAATATCATCGGCGTAACCAAGGAGCTGGACACATTTGTTTCCCAGTATTGTGCCCATCCGATGTACTCCAGCTTTCCTTATTATGCCCTCCATTAGCAGATTGAAAAGCAAACAAGATAGCGAGTCGCCCTGTCTGAGACCTCGCTTGGTAACAAAGGTTTCGGAATGGTCATTTCCTACCTTGACAGAGCTGATGGTGTTGCTCAATGTCATCCTACAAAGCCGTACTAGCTTTGCAGGTATACCAAGCTCAGACATGGTAGTATATAGGCGGTCTCGCCGTGGGCTATCAAAAGCGGCTTTATAATCGACAAACAGATGGTAAGTGTCGATTTGGTTCTCATGCTCTTTCTCCAGGATCTGGCGCAATGTGAATATCTGGTCGACTGTGGACCTCCCAGGACGAAAGCCGCATTGATACGGTCCGATCAATGCTTTAGCATATAGCTTAAGCCTCTCACACAATACGCTCGTGAGAACCTTGTATGCGACGGGAAGAAGGCTGATGCCACGGTAATTGGTGCGCTGTGTGGCATCTCCCTTCTTCAGTATGGGGCAGATAATACTGAGGTTCCAATCAACGGGCATGCTTTCCGTTAGCCATACGCTGCTAATGAGCTGGTGCATGCACCCTACCAACTCATCGCCTCCAGCCTTAAACAATTTAGCCGGCAATCCATCGGCTCCCGCGGCTTTATTGTTTTTAAGTCGGCGTATTGCGACTTCGACCTCCGTATGGCTAGGGATGGGAACAACAACACCATCATCTCTGATTGGGGTTAGTGGATCAACTTCTTCAGGTTCATTTTCACTGTTTCCAGCTAAAAGACTCTCAAAGTGATCCCGCCATAACCTCAGTACCATCTACGCATCTGTGACAAGGTTTCCGTCATTGCTCCTGCAGGCTAGTGATCCAGACTTATAACCTTGGGTCATACGTTTGACTCTCCGGTAGAAGTCACGGGCATCATTCCTGTCCCTGCTACTCTCCATCATCTCACACTCAAGCCTTTCCATCTCTCGCTTCTTTTTCTTGAAAAGGCGCTTCTCATCTCGCCTCCGCGACCTATAAATGTCCACCACCGCTCGAGTGGCTCCTGCGTGCAGCGCTCTTCTGTAGGCGGCGTCCTTTGCAGCAGTCGCTTCTCGACACTCCTGGTCATACTATGGATTCCTCTTCGGTGGGTGCTGGAATCCCAGAGTTTCCACAGCAGAAGTGGTTATGGCGTTGGATAAGTACGACCACGTATCCGCAGAATTTATAGGTGTTGGAGAGAGTTCCGCCAGTCGGCATGAGAGTCGAGTGGAGAAGGCATCCTTATGTTGCTGTGACTGCAGCTTTCCGATGTCAAGCTTCCTTGGCATACCACGATGTGAGACTTTCGCGACACATAGCCGTGCGCGAACCTTAGCTGCAACCAGGTAGTGGTCGGAGTCGATATTGGGGCCCCGACAGGATCTCACATCAAGGATGCTAGACGCGTGCCTTGCATCGATCACAACATGATCAATCTGATTGCTAGTCAGACGATCAGGGGAGAGCCAGGATGCCTTATGGATGTCGAGATGACGAAATGCAGTACTACGTACTATCATGTTGTGTGCAGCAGCAAATCCTATTAGTCTAAGCCCGTTGGGCGAGGTAGACTCGTGCAGACTATGCCTCCCAACGGTTGCTCCAAAGACACCCTCCCGTCCAATTTTGGCATTAAAATCTCCCAAGAGAATTTTAACGTCGTGTGACGGGCATCGGCTATACACTCGATCGAGTTCTGCATAGAAGGCATCCTTGGTAGCATCGTCCTTGTCCTCCGTTGGAGCGTGCATACAAATGAGGCAATTGTTAAAGAATTTGGCAGCAATTCGGATCGTCGCCATTCTCTCGCTGTACGGTGTAAACTGCGAGACACGGTGCCGCAACTTGGCTCCTACGACGAAGCCGCAACCAAACTCATGCCTACTATCATGGCAGCTGTAGTATATGTCACATCCTTTTTTCCTCATGCAACCCTGTCCAGTCCATCGCATTTCCTGAAGAGCTGTGATATCAGCCTTCAACTTATTGAGGGTATCTGCTAGTTGTTGAGCAGAACCAGGTCTGTACAATGTCCGTACATTCCAAGTGCATACTCTCAAATCATTGTCCTTTTTACGTTCTTATCCGAGGCTCCTCTTGCATCCTTCACTGATGTTGATTTTTCTATGGGTGAATATCAAGTCCTACGCCAAAACCTAATTTAAGGATTAGGATCCCGTCGCGCACTTTGGTTTATAACTCAGCGGGTGCTGAGTTTAATCCAGGAGGGACCACGTGGAGGTAGTGTGTCGACTTGAAGAGTGAAGTGACAAGGATCACTCTGGCGCCCACCAAGTTGAACGCAATCAAAAGTTTTACCTTGTGTTCACTCTCCCTCCCTCCCATGGCACTTAGGAACACCAATTCTGGTACGCAGGTTCCTAGAAACAGCACAAATGCAACGTCATTAAAAGTTTTGGTCTGCCACGCCCCCTTTTCCCACAAGAACTAAAAAACTTTTTATACTCTCTGCAAGAGTATATTGGGTTTGTGCAAATTTATGTAACAGGCAGAACGAGGCGTGGCAGACCCCATAAAGTATATATATTCTTGATCAGCATCACAAGCCGAGTCGATATAGCCATGTCCGTCTGTCTGTCTGTCTGTCTCTCTGTCTGTCTTTCTGTCCGTCTGTCCGTCTGTCCGTATGAACACACAGATTTCAGAGATGGTAAGAGCTACAACTTCGAATTTGGTCTCTATCGACTGAATATTTAATCAGTCAATACAAGAATCTTTTTTTTTTTCGATGCCACGCCCCATTCGCCCACAATGAGTAAAAAACCCGTCACACCTCGAAAAAAATCTATGTTTTCGGCGAATATCTCAGTAACTATGGCACCTAGGAATACCAATTTTGGTACACGTGTTCCAAGAGACAGCATAAATGCAATGACATCATTTTGGGCTGCCACGCCCCCTTTTTCTGCAAGAATTAAAAGAAAATTTCAAACTTGCATGCCGTTTTTAAAGCATTTATTCTTATCGTACAGTGTTGTTATTTATGATTCGTTTGAAGACGTATCATGTCAAACTCTCTTGAAAGTTTCATAAGAATCCGACCATAAACAAGAAAGAAATGAAGCAACAAAGACTTTATTCGAGAGCAATGAGAGCGAGAGAGACAGCGCTAGTCGTGCCGACCAATAGTATTCATACACACATATGTATGTGCATACATTTAACGTCAAACGAATTTGTATGTACATACAGACAAACACATGTATGTTCGATTATGCTTAGCTTTTTTTTGTTTTAACGTCTTCTAATACAAGAACTATCTATTGTAATATCCGGATACCGATTTAAGCATTATAATTGGGAATAAAAGCAGAGAGTATTACACGGTCGGGCGTGTTCGACTGTACTTTTCTTACTTGTTTTTTTTTGTTTGTTTTGTTTTTTTGTAATATCCGGATACCGATTTTTACATTATAATTGGGAATAAAAGCAGAGAGTATTATACGGTCGGGCGTGTTCGACTGTACTTTTCTTTCTTGTTAAAATTTACATACCGTTTTTAAAGCATTTGCTAATATATTACAGTATTGTAATTAAAAAATTTGTTTAAAGACTAATTATATCAAACTACCCTGAAAGTTGCATAAAAATCCAACTATAAACAACTGAGCAATTATCAATTGAAGCGCGTTGTGAATGCACGTGGTTGAAAGAAAAGAAATAACACTGTGTTTATCTATACATTAGCCGCAGAAGTTTTCAAAGGAAGCGAGGCCCAGGTTAGAGACTCCTTGTATGTAAACACAAGACCTGCGGTTCGAACCCCGGCACCGACTCGGAAATTAAATTTTTTTTTTTGTTACTTGTACTTTTTTAAATTTTAAACAAAAGTGTAAATATACAATATTAACTGGTGCAACAGTGTAGGGTTACGGTTAGTCGTTTGGCGTTTACTTTGTAAAATTGAATAAATGTAATTTATGTGCACGTGGTTGAAAGTAAATAGATAACTCTATGTTCACTTATATTTATCAAGACAGTTACCTAACGGAGTGTGGCCTAGGTGAAGGTGGTATTTCTTTCTAAACCAATGGTCTGCGGTTCAAACCCGGAACTAACCCATTAATTTATTTTATTATTTTTTTTTTTTTTTATAACATTAATATATATAAATAAAAATAGTCGTATTTGGGCAAAATGAATGAGGAGGCGTGGCAGACCCCATAAAGTATATTTATATTCTTGACAAGCATCACAAGCCGAGTCGATACAGGCATGTCCGTCTGTCCGTCTGACCGTCCGTGTGAACACACAGATTTCAGAGATGGTAAGAGCTACAACTTCGAATTTGGTCTCTATCGACTGAATATTTAGTCAGTCAATACAAGAATCTTTTTTTTTTTGATGCCACGTCCCATTCGCCCACAATGAGCAAAAAACTAGACACACCTCGGAAAAAATAGATGTTTAAAGACAATATCTCAGTAACTATGGAACTTAGGAATACCAATTTTGGCAGCCAGGTTCCCAGAGACAGCATAAATGCATTGCCATTTAAAATTTTGGACTGCCACGCCCCCTTTTTCCGTAAAAAATAAAAATTAAAAAAAACGGATTTTTTATGTGCAAACAGACAAACACATGTACATTCGATTATGCCAAGTTTTTTTTTTTTTGTTTTAATGTTTTCTAATACAAGAACTATTTATTGTTATATCCGAAAACCGAATTTAACATTATAATTGGGAATAAAAGCAGCGCGTTCGACTGTACTTTATTTACTTGTTATTTAACCTTTTTGTTCTCGATTTTTCACCATATATATTAGATCAATTATCCGTTACTTGATATATCGGTAAAACGATATTCGATATATCGACATTGTAATTGTGAGAGTACGCAGGACAAACATTTATTGGGCACTGTGGCGACAGATATTCGATATATCGTTAAATCGATATTCAATAAATCGACTTATTGATATATTAATAATTCGACATTGGATATATTGATAAATCGATATATCGACAGAGGCAGCAGCTCCGGCTAAGCTCCCGATGAATCGGGATATATATAAAATATCGATTTGTCGATAACCTAATAAATCGAAATTGGATAAATCGATTTATCGAATATTTAACGATATATCGAAAATCGATTTACCGATATATCGAATATCAATTTACCGATATTTATTTATTCCCAATTATAATGTTTAATTCGGTTTTCGGATATAACAATAAATAGTTCTTGTATTAGAAAACATTAAAACAAAAAAAAAAAAACTTGGCATAATCGAATGTACATGTGTTTGTCTGTTTGCACATAAAAAATCCGTTGTTTTTAATTTTTATTTTTTACGGAAAAAGGGGGCGTGGCAGTCCAAAATTTTAAATGGCAATGCATTTATGCTGTCTCTGGGAACCTTTCTGCCAAAATTGGTATTCCTAAGTTCCATAGTTACTGAGATATTGTCTTTAAACATCTATTTTTTCCGAGGTGTGTCTAGTTTTTTGCTCATTGTGGGCGAATGGGACGTGGCATCAAAAAAAAAAAGATTCTTGTATTGACTGACTAAATATTCAGTCGATAGAGACCAAATTCGAAGTTGTAGCTCTTACCATCTCTGAAATCTGTGTGTTCACACGGACGGTCAGACGGACAGACGGACAGACGGACATGCCTGTATCGACTCGGCTTGTGATGCTTGTCAAGAATATATATATACTTTATGGGGTCTGCCACGCCTCCTTCTGCCTGTTACATACATTTGCACAAACCCAATATACTCTTGCAGAGAGTATAAAAACAATTTCAATTCAAAATAAGAAAAAACAAGTAAGAAAGGCTACAGTCGAGCGCGCCGACTGTAAAAGACCCCGTACTCTCCTTGTATTCGAAATTAATATTTGAATGCGATATAATTTAAAATTTCAGTTTTAAAATAAAATAAAAAAAAATTTTTTAAATCAAGCCAATGATGGGATTCGAACCCGCGCTAACTGACGCAATTTCCATAATACGCTGCAACCCTACTAATCACATCACACCATTCATTTTGCCCAAATACGACTATTTTTATTTATATATATTAATGTTATAAAAAAAAAAAAAATAATAAAATAAATTAATGGGTTAGTTCCGGGTTTGAACCGCAGACCATTGGTTTAGAAAGAAATACCACCTTCACCTAGGCCACACTCCGTTACGTAACTGTCTTGACTAATATAAGTGAACATAGAGTTATCTATTTACTTTCAACCACGTTCACATAAATTACATTTATTCAATTTTACAAAGTAAACGCCAAACGACTAACCGTAACCCTACACTGTTGCACCAGTTAATATTGTATATTTACATTTTTGTTTAAAATTTAAAAGAGTACAAGTAAAAAAAAAAAAAATTTAATTTCCGAGTCGGTGCCGGGGTTCGAACCGCAGGTCTTGTGTTTACATACAAGGAGTCTCTACTACCTGGGCCACGCTTCCTTTGCAAGCTTCTGCGGCTAATGTATATATAAACATACAGTTATTTCTTTTCTTTCAACCACGTGCATTCACAACGCACTTCAATTGATAATTTGTTACCTAATTGCTTAGTTGTTTATAGTTGGATTTTTATGCAACTTTCAGGGTGGTTTGATATAATTAGTCTTTAAACAAATTTTTTAATTATAATACTGTAATATATTAGCAAATGCTTTAAAAACGGCATGTAAATTTTGAAAAGTTTTTTAGTTCTTGTGGGAAAAGGGGGCGTGACCAAAACTTTTAATGACGTTTCATTTGTGCTGTTTCTAGGAACCTGCGTACCAGAATTGGTGTTCCTAAGTGCCATGGGAGGGAGGGAGAGTGAACACAAGGTAAAACTTTTGATTGCGTTCAACTTGGTGGGCGCCAGAGTGATCCTTGTCACTTCACTCTTCAAGTCGACACACTACCTCCACGTGGTCCCTCCTGGATTAAACTCAGCACCCGCTGAGTTATAAACCAAAGTGCGCGACGGGATCCTAATCCTTAAATTAGGTTTTGGCGTACGACTTGATATTCACCCATAGAAAAATCAACATCAGTGAAGGATGCAAGAGGAGCCTCGGATAAGAACCCAAACAACGTTGACGACCAATGCAAACGTAAAAAGGACAATGATTTGAGAGTATGCACTTGGAATGTACGGACATTGTACAGACCTGGTGCTGCTCAACAACTAGCAGATACCCTCAATAAGTTGAAGGCTGATATCACAGCTCTTCAGGAAATGCGATGGACTGGACAGGGTTGCATGAGGAAAAAAGGATGTGACATATACTACAGCTGCCATGATAGTAGGCATGAGTTTGGTTGCGGCTTCGTCGTAGGAGCCAAGTTGCGGCACCGTGTCTCGCAGTTTACACCGTACAGCGAGAGAATGGCGAAGATCCGAATTGCTGCCAAATTCTTTAACAACTGCCTCATTTGTATGCACGCTCCAACGGAGGACAAGGACGATGCTACCAAGGATGCCTTCTATGCAGAACTCGATCGAGTGTATAGCCGATGCCCGTCACACGACGTTAAAATTCTCTTGGGAGATTTTAATGCCAAAATTGGATGGGAGGGTGTCTTTAGAGCAACCGTTGGGAGGCATAGTCTGCACGAGTCTACCTCGCCCAACGGGCTTAGACTAATAGGATTTGCTGCTGCACACAACATGATAGTACGTAGTACTGCATTTCGTCATCTCGACATCCATAAGGCATCCTGGCTCTCCCCTGATCGTCTGACTAGCAATCAGATTGATCATGTTGTGATCGATGCAAGGCACGCGTCTAGCATCCTTGATGTGAGATCCTGTCGGGGCCCCAATATCGACTCCGACCACTACCTGGTTGCAGCTAAGGTTCGCGCACGGCTATGTGTCGCGAAAGTCTCACATCGTGGTATGCCAAGGAAGCTTGACATCGGAAAGCTGCAGTCACAGCAACATAAGGATGCCTTCTCCACTCGACTCTCATGCCGACTGGCGGAACTCTCTCCAACACCTATAAATTCTGCGGATACGTGGTCGTACTTATCCAACGCCATAACCACTTCTGCTGTGGAAACTCTGGGATTCCAGCACCCACCGAAGAGGAATCCATAGTATGACCAGGAGTGTCGAGAAGCGACTGCTGCAAAGGACGCCGCCTACAGAAGAGCGCTGCACGCAGGAGCCACTCGAGCGGTGGTGGACATTTATAGGTCGCGGAGGCGAGATGAGAAGCGCCTTTTCAAGAAAAAGAAGCGAGAGATGGAAAGGCTTGAGTGTGAGATGATGAAGAGTAGCAGGGACAGGAATGATGCCCGTGACTTCTACCGGAGAGTCAAACGTATGACCCAAGGTTATAAGTCTGGATCACTAGCCTGCAGGAGCAATGACGGAAACCTTGTCACAGATGCGTAGATGGTACTGAGGTTATGGCGGGATCACTTTGAGAGTCTTTTAGCTGGAAACAGTGAAAATGAACCTGAAGAAGTTGATCCACTAACCCCAATCAGAGATGATGGTGTTGTTGTTCCCATCCCTAGCCATACGGAGGTCGAAGTCGCAATACGCCGACTTAAAAACAATAAAGCCGCGGGAGCCGATGGATTGCCGGCTGAATTGTTTAAGGCTGGAGGCGATGAGTTGGTAGGGCGCATGCACCAGCTCATTAGCAGCGTATGGCTAACGGAAAGCATGCCCGTTGATTGGAACCTCAGTATTATCTGCCCCATACTGAAGATGGGAGATGCCACACAACGCACCAATTACCGTGGCATCAGCCTTCTTCCCGTCGCATACAAGGTTCTCACGAGCGTATTGTGTGAGAGGCTTAAGCTATATGCTGAAGCATTGATCGGACCGTATCAATGCGGCTTTCGTCCTGGGAGGTCCACAGTCGACCAGATATTCACATTGCGCCAGATCCTGGAGAAAGAGCATGAGAACCAAATCGACACTTACCATCTGTTTGTCGATTATAAAGCCGCTTTTGATAGCCCACGGCGAGACCGCCTATATGCTACCATGTCTGAGATTGGTATACCTGCAAAGCTAGTACGGCTTTGTAGGATGACATTGAGCAACACCATCAGCTCTGTCAAGGTAGGAAATGACCATTCCGAAACCTTTGTTACCAAGCGAGGTCTCAGACAGGGCGACTCGCTATCTTGTTTGCTTTTCAATCTGCTAATGGAGGGCATAATAAGGAAAGCTGGAGTACATCGGATGGGCACAATACTGGGAAACAAATGTGTCCAGCTCCTTGGTTACGCCGATGATATTGATATTATTGGGCGTACCAAGCGTGATGTCACTGCAGCTTTTGGAGCTATCGAGAAGGAATCGGCGAGAGTTGGACTGGAGTATGGTGTGCAGTAGCAGAGAGTCGCGGCGTCTTGACTCTTACCTTACTGCTGGTGACTTCAACTTCGAGTCTGTCAAGGACTTTGTCTACTTAGGAACTGCAGTGACCAGCAACAACGATGTCAGCCAGGAGATCAAGCGTAGAATCACACTTGCCAACAGGTGTTACTTCGGGCTCAGTAGGCAGTTTAGTAGTAGAGCCCTCTCTCGGATGACGAAGGTCGCACTTTACAAGACGCTCATCACTCCAGTGTTGCTGTATGGTGCGGAAGCCTGGACAATGACGCAGTCAGATGCTGCTGCTCTTGGTGTCTTCGAGAGGAAGATTCTACGCAAGATCTTCGGACCAATTTGCGATGGCGATATCTATCGCATCAGGTGGAACGACGAGCTGTATGAGCTATACGGGGATGTGGACATAGTCAAGCGAGTGAACATTCAGCGCCTTCGCTGGCTAGGTCACATTGCCCGTATGGAGGAAACAACTCCAGCTCGCTCTGTTTTTGATGCGGTAGTTGGCGGACAACAAAGGAGAGGGAGACCACGCGCACGTTGGAAGGACCAGATGGATGCTATCCTAGCAGCACTTGGTGTTACCAACTGGCGAAGTCGCGCACAGGACAGAGAAGCGTGGAGGCAAATTGTGCATCAGGCTGTGCCCCGTTAGGGGTGTTATGGCCAATTATTATTATTATTAAGTGCCATGGTTACGGAGATATTCGCAGAAAACATCGATTTTTTCCAAGGTGTGTCTAGTTTTTTGCTTATTGCGGGGGCGGTAGGGGGCGTGGCCCTGATTTGAAATAAACTTGATCTGCGTACATCATAGACGGACTTTTATTTAAAAATTTGGTGTCTCTAGCTCTTGTAGTTTAAAAGATCCAGGTGTTCATACAGACGGACAGACAGACGGACATTGCTATATCGACTCGGCTGTTGATGCTGATCAAGAATATATATACTTTATAGGGTCGGAAAAGCTTCCTTCTGCCTGTTACGCACATTTCGCTTCTGACAAACCTAATAGACCCCTATACTCTTTTTTAAAGAGTACGGGGTCTAAAAAGGTTATCTTCGGCGAGCCAAAGATTAAATACCCTTGCAGACATGCATATTGCGTTAATTTTATTTGTATCGGTAATTGTTCCAACAGTAGCTATATGATATAGTAGTCCGATTTGAATGAAATGTTGTGAGTATGTAGGAAATGATAATAAGTGCATATTTTGTGAATTTGGTTAAAATCGATCAATAGACATAGAAAATTTTCATACTAAGTATTTGAACCGATTGTGATATGATATGATATAGTATGATATAGTGATCCGATCTGGCCGATTTTAACATATGAACTGCGTGCAGAGAAAATACACATGTGTACCAAGTTTCATCACGATAGCTTTAAAACTGAGAGACTAGTTCGCATAGAAACCGACCGACAGACGGACATGGCTATATCGATTCGGCTTTTGATGCTGATCATGGGGTGATTATGGGGTCGGAAACGCCTCCAATGCGTTACAAACATCGTGACAAAAACAATATACCCTCTGCAAGGGTGAAGCTCGTTGCCTTTTATGCCACAGTGGCTGGGAATCCAGAGGAGTTTTATTTTGGCGTTGGTTTTTGTTGGGATTGATCTTATTAATGTTGCGTAGAGGTTGTTGATGTTGCCTATGGATTTGATAGCTGATAGGGAGTCAGAGCATATTATGAAGTTCCCTTTCTTGTTTCTTGTTAGCTTTATTGCTTCAAGGATGGCTACCGTTTCTGCGGAAAGGATTGAGGAGTAGTCTGGTAGGATGCATGTATTTAGACCCCGTACTCTTTAAAAAAGAGTATAGGGGTCTATTAGGTTTGTCAGAAGAGAAATGTGCGTAACAGGCAGAAGGAAGCTTTTCCGACCCTATAAAGTATATATATTCTTGATCAGCATCAACAGCCGAGTCGATATAGGAATGTCCGTCTGTCCGTCTGTCTGTCTGTCTGTCCGTCTGTATGAACACCTGGATCTTTTAAACTACAAGAGCTAGAGACACCAAATTTTTAAATAAAAGTCCGTCTATGATGTACGCAGATCAAGTTTATTTCAAATCAGGGCCACGCCCCCTACCGCCCCCGCAATAAGCAAAAAACTAGACACACCTTGGAAAAAATCGATGTTTTCTGCGAATATCTCCGTAACCATGGCACTTAATAATAATAATAATTGGCCATAACACCCCTAACGGGGCACAGCCTGATGCACAATTTGCCTCCACGCTTCTCTGTCCTGTGCGCGACTTCGCCAGTTGGTAACACCAAGTGCTGCTAGGATAGCATCCATCTGGTCCTTCCAACGTGCGCGTGGTCTCCCTCTCCTTTGTTGTCCGCCAACTACCGCATCAAAAACAGAGCGAGCTGGAGTTGTTTCCTCCATACGGGCAATGTGACCTAGCCAGCGAAGGCGCTGAATGTTCACTCGCTTGACTATGTCCACATCCCCGTATAGCTCATACAGCTCGTCGTTCCACCTGATGCGATAGATATCGCCATCGCAAATTGGTCCGAAGATCTTGCGTAGAATCTTCCTCTCGAAGACACCAAGAGCAGCAGCATCTGACTGCGTCATTGTCCAGGCTTCCGCACCATACAGCAACACTGGAGTGATGAGCGTCTTGTAAAGTGCGACCTTCGTCATCCGAGAGAGGGCTCTACTACTAAACTGCCTACTGAGCCCGAAGTAACACCTGTTGGCAAGTGTGATTCTACGCTTGATCTCCTGGCTGACATCGTTGTTGCTGGTCACTGCAGTTCCTAAGTAGACAAAGTCCTTGACAGACTCGAAGTTGAAGTCACCAGCAGTAAGGTAAGAGTCAAGACGCCGCGACTCTCTGCTACTGCACACCATAAACTTCGTTTTGCCCACGTTCACTGCCAGTCCAACTCTCGCCGATTCCTTCTCGATAGCTCCAAAAGCTGCAGTGACATCACGCTTGGTACGCCCAATAATATCAATATCATCGGCGTAACCAAGGAGCTGGACACATTTGTTTCCCAGTATTGTGCCCATCCGATGTACTCCAGCTTTCCTTATTATGCCCTCCATTAGCAGATTGAAAAGCAAACAAGATAGCGAGTCGCCCTGTCTGAGACCTCGCTTGGTAACAAAGGTTTCGGAATGGTCATTTCCTACCTTGACAGAGCTGATGGTGTTGCTCAATGTCATCCTACAAAGCCGTACTAGCTTTGCAGGTATACCAATCTCAGACATGGTAGCATATAGGCGGTCTCGCCGTGGGCTATCAAAAGCGGCTTTATAATCGACAAACAGATGGTAAGTGTCGATTTGGTTCTCATGCTCTTTCTCCAGGATCTGGCGCAATGTGAATATCTGGTCGACTGTGGACCTCCCAGGACGAAAGCCGCATTGATACGGTCCGATCAATGCTTCAGCATATAGCTTAAGCCTCTCACACAATACGCTCGTGAGAACCTTGTATGCGACGGGAAGAAGGCTGATGCCACGGTAATTGGTGCGCTGTGTGGCATCTCCCTTCTTCAGTATGGGGCAGATAATACTGAGGTTCCAATCAACGGGCATGCTTTCCGTTAGCCATACGCTGCTAATGAGCTGGTGCATGCGCCCTACCAACTCATCGCCTCCAGCCTTAAACAATTCAGCCGGCAATCCATCGGCTCCCGCGGCTTTATTGTTTTTAAGTCGGCGTATTGCGACTTCGACCTCCGTATGGCTAGGGATGGGAACAACAACACCATCATCTCTGATTGGGGTTAGTGGATCAACTTCTTCAGGTTCATTTTCACTGTTTCCAGCTAAAAGACTCTCAAAGTGATCCCGCCATAACCTCAGTACCATCTACGCATCTGTGACAAGGTTTCCGTCATTGCTCCTGCAGGCTAGTGATCCAGACTTATAACCTTGGGTCATACGTTTGACTCTCCGGTAGAAGTCACGGGCATCATTCCTGTCCCTGCTACTCTCCATCATCTCACACTCAAGCCTTTCCATCTCTCGCTTCTTTTTCTTGAAAAGGCGCTTCTCATCTCGCCTCCGCGACCTATAAATGTCCACCACCGCTCGAGTGGCTCCTGCGTGCAGCGCTCTTCTGTAGGCGGCGTCCTTTGCAGCAGTCGCTTCTCGACACTCCTGGTCATACCATGGATTCCTCTTCGGTGGGTGCTGGAATCCCAGAGTTTCCACAGCAGAAGTGTCAAGCTTCCTTGGCATACCACGATGTGAGACTTTCACGACACATAGCCGTGCGCGAAACTTAGCTGCAACCAGGTAGAGGTCGGAGTCGATATTGGGGCCCCGACAGGATCTCACATCAAGGATGCTAGACGCGTGCCTTGCATCGATCACAACATGATCAATCTGATTGCTAGTCAGACGATCAGGGGAGAGACAGGATGCCTTATGGATGTCGAGATGACGAAATGCAGTACTACGTACTATCATGTTGTGTGCAGCAGCAAATCCTATTAGTCTAAGCCCGTTGGGCGAGGTAGACTCGTGCAGACTATGCCTCCCAACGGTTGCTCCAAAGACACCCTCCCGTCCAATTTTGGCATTAAAATCTCCCAAGAGAATTTTAACGTCGTGTGACGGGCATCGGCTATACACTCGATCGAGTTCTGCATAGAAGGCATCCTTGGTAACATCGTCTTTGTCCTCCGTTGGAGCGTGCATACAAATGAGGCAGTTGTTAAAGAATTTGGCAGCAATTCGGATCGTCGCCATTCTCTCGCTGTACGGTGTAAACTGCGAGACACGGTGCCGCAACTTGGCTCCTACGACGAAGCCGCAACCAAACTCATGCCTACTATCATGGCAGCTGTAGTATATGTCACATCCTTTTTTCCTCATGCAACCCTGTCCAGTCCATCGCATTTCCTGAAGAGCTGTGATATCAGCCTTCAACTTATTGGGGGTATCTGCTAGTTGTTGAGCAGCACCAGGTCTGTACAATGTCCGTACATTCCAAGTGCCTACTCTCAAATCATTGTCCTTTTTATACTCTCTGCAAGAGTATATTGGGTTTGTGCAAATGTATGTAACAGGCAGAAGGAGGCGTGGCAGACCCCATAAAGTATATATATTCTTGATCAGCATCACAAGCCGAGTCGATATAGCCATGTCCGTCTGTCCGTCTGTCTGTCCGTCTGTCTGTCCGTATGAACAAACAGATTTCAGAGATGGTAAGAGCTACAAGTTCGAGTTTGGTCTCAATCGACTCGATATTTAGTCAGTCAATACAAGAATCTTTTTTTTTTCGATGCCACGCCCCATTCGCCCACAATGAGTAAAAAACCCATCACACCTCGGTAAAAATCTATGTTTTCGGCGAATATCTCTGTAACTATGGCACCTAGGAATACCAATTTTGGTACACTTGTTTCTAGAGACCGCCTAAATGCAATGTCATCAAAAGTTTTGGGCTGCCACGCCCCCTTTTTCCGCAAGAAATAAAAGAAAATTTCAAATTTGCATGCCGTTTTTAAAGCATTTATTCTTATCGTACAGTGTTGTTATGTATGATTCGTTTTAAGACGTTTCATGTCAAACTCTCCTAAAAGATTCATAAGAATCCGACCATAACCAAGAAAGAAATAAAGCAACAAAGATTTTACTCGAGAGCAATGAGTGCGAGAGAGACAGCGCTAGTCGTGCCGACCAATAGTATTCATACACAAATATGTATGTGCATACATTTAACGTCAAACGAATTTGTATGTACATACAGACAAACACATGTATGCTCGATTATGCTTAGCTTTTTTTTTTTATTTTACGTGTTCTAATACAAGAACTATCTATTGTAATATCTGGATACCGACTTAAGCATTGTAATTGGGAATAAAAGCAGAGAGTATTATACGGTCGGGCGTGTTCGATTGTACTTTTCTTACTTGTTACGTTTGCATTTGTCGTCAACGTTGTTTGGGTTCTTATCCGAGGCTCCTCTTGCATCCTTCACTGATGTTGATTTTTCTATGGGTGAATATCAAGTCGTACGCCAAAACCTAATTTAAGGATTAGGATCCCGTCGCGCACTTTGGTTTATAACTCAGCGGGTGCTGAGTTTAATCCAGGAGGGACCACGTGGAGGTAGTGTGTCGACTTGAAGAGTGAAGTGACAAGGATCACTCTGGCGCCCACCAAGTTGAACGCAATCAAAAGTTTTACCTTGTGTTCACTCTCCCTCCCTCCCATGGCACTTAGGAACACCAATTCTGGTACGCAGGTTCCTAGAAACAGCACAAATGAAACGTCATTAAAAGTTTTGGTCTGCCACGCCCCCTTTTCCCACAAGAACTAAAAAACTTTTTATACTCTCTGCAAGAGTATATTGGGTTTGTGCAAATGTATGTAACAGGCAGAAGGAGGCGTGGCAGACCCCATAAAGTATATATATTCTTGATCAGCATCACAAGCCGAGTCGATATAGCCATGTCCGTCTGTCCGTCTGTCTGTCTGTCTGTCCGTCTGTCCGTATGAACACACAGATTTCAGAGATGGTAAGAGCTACAAATTCAAGTTTGGTCTAAATCGACTCGACATTTAGTCAGTCAATACAAGAATCTTTTTTTTTTCGATGCCACGCCCCATTCGCCCACAATGAGCAAAAAACTAGACATACCTCGGAAAAAATCTATGTTTTCGGCGAATATCTCAGTAACTATGGCACCTAGGAATACCAATTTTGGTACACGTGTTCCTAGAGATCGCATTAATGCAATGGCATCATTGCATTGGGCTGCCACGCCCCCTTTTTCCGCAAGAAATAAAAGAAAATTTCAAACTTGCATGCCGTTTATTAAAGCATTTGTTCTTATCGTACAGTATTGTTATTTATGATTCGTTTGAAGACGAATCATGTCAAACTCTCTTGAAAGTTTTGTAAGAATCCGAACATAAACAAGAAATAAATGATGCAACAAAGATTTAACGTCAAACGTATGTACATACAGACAAACACATATATGCTCGTTTATGCTTAGCTTTTTTTTTTGTTTGTTTTGTGTTTTTGTAATATCCGGATACCGATTTTTACATTATAATTGGGAATAAAAGCAGAGAGTATTATACGGTCGGGCGTGTTCGACTGTACTTTTCTTTCTTGTTAAAATTTACATACCGTTTTTAAAGCATTTGCTAATATATTACAGTATTGTAATTAAAAAATTTGTTTAAAGACTAATTATATCAAACTACCCTGAAAGTTGCATAAAAATCCAACTATAAACAACTGAGCAATTATCAATTGAAGCGCGTTGTGAATGCACGTGGTTGAAAGAAAAGAAATAACACTGTGTTTATCTATACATTAGCCGCAGAAGTTTTCAAAGGAAGCGTGGCCCAGGTAGTAGAGACTCCTTGTATGTAAACACAAGACCTGCGGTTCGAACCCCGGCACCGACTCGGAAATTAAATTTTTTTTTTTTTTTACTTGTACTTTTTTAAATTTTAAACAAAAATGTAAATATACAATATTAACTGGTGCAACAGTGTAGGGTTACGGTTAGTCGTTTGGCGTTTACTTTGTAAAATTGAATAAATGTAATTTATGTGAACGTGGTTGAAAGTAAATAGATAACTCTATGTTCACTTATATTAGTCAAGACAGTTACGTAACGGAGTGTGGCCTAGGTGAAGGTGGTATTTCTTTCTAAACCAATGGTCTGCGGTTCAAACCCGGAACTAACCCATTAATTTATTTTATTATTTTTTTTTTTTTATAACATTAATATATATAAATAAAAATAGTCGTATTTGGGCAAAATGAATGGTGTGATGTGATTAGTAGGGTTGCAGCGTATTATGGAAATTGCGTCAGTTAGCGCGGGTTCTGCAAGAGTATATTGGGTTTTTGCAAATGTATTTAACAGGCAGAAGGAGGCGTGGCAGACCCCATAAAGTATATATATATTCTTGACAAGCATCACAAGCCGACCGTCCGTGTGAACACACAGATTTCAGAGATGGTAAGAGCTACAACTTCGAATTTGGTCTCTATCGACTGAATATTTAGTCAGTCAATACAAGAATCTTTTTTTTTTTTGATGCCACGTCCCATTCGCCCACAATGAACAAAAAACTAGACACACCTCGGAAAAAATAGACGTTTAAAGACAATATCTCAGTAACTATGGAACTTAGGAATACCAATTTTGGCAGCCAGGTTCCCAGAGACAGCATTTTTTATGTGCAAACAGACAAACACATGTACATTCGATTATGCCAAGTTTTTTTTTTTTGTTTTAATGTTTTCTAATACAAGAACTATTTATTGTTATATCCGAAAACCGAATTTAACATTATAATCGATTTTCGATATATCGTTAAATATTCGATAAATCGATTTATCCAATTTCGATTTATTAGGTTATCGACAAATCGATATTTTATATTTATCCCGATTCATCGGGAGCTTAGCCGGAGCTGCTGCCTCTGTCGATATATCGATTTATCAATATATCCAATGTCGAATTATTAATATATCAATAAGTCGATTTATTGAATATCGATTTAACGATATATCGAATATCTGTCGCCACAGCGCCCAATAAATGTTTGTCCTGCGTACTCTCACCTCATGCCAACTTATCCACATCCCCAGCGGTCACTATCGGCCACAATTACAATGTCGATATATCGAATATCGTTTTACCGATATATCAAGTAACGGATAATTGATCTAATATATATGGTGAAAAATCGAGAACAAAAAGGTTAAATAACAAGTATATAAAGTACAGTCGAACGCGCTGCTTTTATTCCCAATTATAATGTTAAATTCGGTTTTCGGATATAACAATAAATAGTTCTTGTATTAGAAAACATTAAAACAAAAAAAAAAAAACTTGGCATAATCGAATGTACATGTGTTTGTCTGTTTGCACATAAAAAATCCGTTTTTTTTAATTTTTATTTTTTACGGAAAAGGGGGGCGTAGCAGTCCAAAATTTTAAATGGCATGCATTTATGCTGTCTCTGGGAACCTGGCTGCCAAAATTGGTATTCCTAAGTTCCATAGTTACTGAGATATTGTCTTTAAACGTCTATTTTTTCCGAGGTGTGTCTAGTTTTTTGCTCATTGTGGGCGAATGGGACGTGGCATCAAAAAAAAAAAGATTCTTGTATTGACTGACTAAATATTCAGTCGATAGAGACCAAATTCGAAGTTGTAGCTCTTACCATCTCTGAAATCTGTGTGTTCACACGGACGGTCGGTTTGTGATGCTTGTCAAGAATATATATATACTTTATGGGGTCTGCCACGCCTCCTTCTGCCTGTTAAATACATTTGCAAAAACCCAATATACTCTTGCAGAGAGTATAAAAACAATTTCAATTCAAAATAAGAAAAAACAAGTAAGAAAGGCTACAGTCGAGCGCGCCGACTGTAAAAGACCCCGTACTCTCCTTGTATTCGAAATTAATATTTGAATGCGATATAATTTAAAATTTCAGTTTTAAAATAAAATAAAAAAAAATTTTTTAAATCAAGCCAATGATGGGATTCGAACCCGCGCTAACTGACGCAATTTCCATAATACGCTGCAACCCTACTAATCACATCACACCATTCATTTTGCCCAAATACGACTATTTTTATTTATATATATTAATGTTATAAAAAAAAAAAAAATAATAAAATAAATTAATGGGTTAGTTCCGGGTTTGAACCGCAGACCATTGGTTTAGAAAGAAATACCACCTTCACCTAGGCCACACTCCGTTACGTAACTGTCTTGACTAATATAAGTGAATATAGAGTTATCTATTTACTTTCAACCACGTTCACATAAATTACATTTATTCAATTTTACAAAGTAAACGCCAAACGACTAACCGTAACCCTACACTGTTGCACCAGTTAATATTGTATATTTACATTTTTGTTTAAAATTTAAAAAAGTACAAGTAAAAAAAAAAAAAAATTTAATTTCCGAGTCGGTGCCGGGGGTCTTGTGTTTACATACAAGGAGTCTCTACTACCTGGGCCACGCTTCCTTTGAAAACTTCTGCGGCTAATGTATAGATAAACACAGTGTTATTTCTTTTCTTTCAACCACGTGCATTCACAACGCGCTTCAATTGATAATTGCTCAGTTGTTTATAGTTGGATTTTTATGCAACTTTCAGGGTAGTTTGATATAATTAGTCTTTAAACAAATTTTTTAATTACAATACTGTAATATATTAGCAAATGCTTTAAAAACGGTATGTAAATTTTAACAAGAAAGAAAAGTACAGTCGAACACGCCCGACCGTATAATACTCTCTGCTTTTATTCCCAATTATAATGTAAAAATCGGTATCCGGATATTACAAAAACACAAAACAAACAAAAAAAAAAGCTAAGCATAAACGAGCATATATGTGTTTGTCTGTATGTACATACGTTTGACGTTAAATGTATGCACATACATATGTGTGTGTATGAATACTATTGGTCGGCACGACTAGCGCTGTCTCTCTCGCACTCATTGCCCTCGAATAAAATCTTTGTTGCATCATTTATTTCTTGTTTATGTTCGGATTCTTACAAAACTTTCAAGAGAGTTTGACATGATTCGTCTTCAAACGAATCATAAATAACAATACTGTACGATAAGAACAAATGCTTTAATAAACGGCATGCAAGTTTGAAATTTTCTTTTATTTCTTGCGGAAAAAGGGGGCGTGGCAGCCAAATGCAATGATGCCATTGCATTAATGCGATCTCTAGGAACACGTGTACCAAAATTGGTATTCCTAGGTGCCATAGTTACTGAGATATTCGCCGAAAACATAGATTTTTTCCGAGGCATGTCTAGTTTTTTGCTCATTGTGGGCGAATGGGGCGTGGCATCGAAAAAAAAAAGATTCTTGTATTGACTGACTAAATATCGAGTCGATTTAGACCAAACTTGAATTTGTAGCTCTTACCATCTCTGAAATCTGTGTGTTCATACGGACAGACGGACAGACAGACAGACAGACGCACATGGCTATATCGACTCGGCTTGTGATGCTGATCCAGAATATATATACTTTATGGGGTCTGCCACGCCTCCTTCTGCCTGTTACATACATTTGCACAAACCCAATATACTCTTGCAGAGAGTATAAAAAGTTTTTTAGTTCTTGTGGGAAAAGGGGGCGTGGCAGACCAAAACTTTTAATGACGTTTCATTTGTGCTGTTTCTAGGAACCTGCGTACCAGAATTGGTGTTCCTAAGTGCCATTGGAGGGAGGGAGAGTGAACACAAGGTAAAACTTTTGATTGCGTTCAACTTGGTGGGCGCCAGAGGGATCCTTGTCACTTCACTCTTCAAGTCGACACACTACCTCCACGTGGTCCCTCCTGGATTAAACTCAGCACCCGCTGAGTTATAAACCAAAGTGCGCGACGGGATCCTAATCCTTAAATTAGGTTTTGGCGTACGACTTGATATTCACCCATAGAAAAATCAACATCAGTGAAGGATGCAAGAGGAGCCTCGGATAAGAACCCAAACAACGTTGACGACCAATGCAAACGTAAAAAGGACAATGATTTGAGAGTATGCACTTGGAATGTACGGACATTGTACAGACCTGGTGCTGCTCAACAACTAGCAGATACCCTCAATAAGTTGAAGGCTGATATCACAGCTCTTCAGGAAATGCGATGGACTGGACAGGGTTGCATGAGGAAAAAAGGATGTGACATATACTACAGCTGCCATGATAGTAGGCATGAGTTTGGTTGCGGCTTCGTCGTAGGAGCCAAGTTGCGGCACCGTGTCTCGCAGTTTACACCGTACAGCGAGAGAATAGCGACGATCCGAATTGCTGCCAAATTCTTTAACAACTGCCTCATTTGTATGCACGCTCCAACGGAGGACAAGGACGATGCTACCAAGGATGCCTTCTATGCAGAACTCGATCGAGTGTATAGCCGATGCCCGTCACACGACGTTAAAATTCTCTTGGGAGATTTTAATGCCAAAATTGGACGGGAGGGTGTCTTTGGAGCAACCGTTGGGAGGCATAGTCTGCACGAGTCTACCTCGCCCAACGGGCTTAGACTAATAGGATTTGCTGCTGCACACAACATGATAGTACGTAGTACTGCATTTCGTCATCTCGACATCCATAAGGCCTCCTGTCTCTCCCCTGATCGTCTGACTAGATCATGTTGTGATCGATGCAAGGCACGCGTCTAGCATCCTTGATGTGAGATCCTGTCGGGGCCCCAATATCGACTCCGACCACTACCTGGTTGCAGCTAAGGTTCGCGCACGGCTATGTGTCGCGAAAGTCTCACATTGTGGTATGCCAAGGAAGCTTGACATCGGAAAGCTGCAGTCACAGCAACATAAGGATGCCTTCTCCACTCGACTCTCATGCCGACTGGCGGAACTCTCTCCAACACCTATAAATTCTGCGGATACGTGGTCGTACTTATCCAACGCCATAACCACTTCTGCTGTGGAAACTCTGGGATTCCAGCACCCACCGAAGAGGAATCCATGGTATGACCAGGAGTGTCGAGAAGCGACTGCTGCAAAGGACGCCGCCTACAGAAGAGCGCTGCACGCAGGAGCCACTCGAGCGGTGGTGGACATTTATAGGTCGCGGAGGCGAGATGAGAAGCGCCTTTTCAAGAAAAAGAAGCGAGAGATGGAAAGGCTTGAGTGTGAGATGATGGAGAGTAGCAGGGACAGGAATGATGCCCGTGACTTCTACCGGAGAGTCAAACGTATGACCCAAGGTTATAAGTCTGGATCACTAGCCTGCAGGAGCAATGACGGAAACCTTGTCACAGATGCGTAGATGGTGCTGAGGTTATGGCGGGATCACTTTGAGAGTCTTTTAGCTGGAAACAGTGAAAATGAACCTGAAGAAGTTGATCCACTAACCCCAATCAGAGATGATGGTGTTGATGTTCCCATCCCTAGCCATACGGAGGTCGAAGTCGCAATACGCCGACTTAAAAACAATAAAGCCGCGGGAGCCGATGGATTGCCGGCTGAATTGTTTAAGGCTGGAGGCGATGAGTTGGTAGGGCGCATGCACCAGCTCATTAGCAGCGTATGACTAACGGAAAGCATGCCCGTTGATTGGAACCTCAGTATTATCTGCCCCATACTGAAGAAGGGAGATGCCACACAGCGCACCAATTACCGTGGCATCAGCCTTCTTCCCGTCGCATACAAGGTTCTCACGAGCGTATTGTGTGAGAGGCTTAAGCTATATGCTGAAGCATTGATCGGACCGTATCAATGCGGCTTTCGTCCTGGGAGGTCCACAGTCGACCAGATATTCACATTGCGCCAGATCCTGGAGAAAGAGCATGAGAACCAAATCGACACTTACCATCTGTTTGTCGATTATAAAGCCGCTTTTGATAGCCCACGGCGAGACCGCCTATATGCTACCATGTCTGAGCTTGGTATACCTGCAAAGCTAGTACGGCTTTGTAGGATGACATTGAGCAACACCATCAGCTCTGTCAAGGTAGGAAATGACCATTCCGAAACCTTTGTTACCAAGCGAGGTCTCAGACAGGGCGACTCGCTATCTTGTTTGCTTTTCAATCTGCTAATGGAGGGCATAATAAGGAAAGCTGGAGTACATCGGATGGGCACAATACTGGGAAACAAATGTGTCCAGCTCCTTGGTTACGCCGATGATATTGATATTATTGGGCGTACCAAGCGTGATGTCACTGCAGCTTTTGGAGCTATCGAGAAGGAATCGGCGAGAGTTGGACTGGAGTATGGTGTGCAGTAGCAGAGAGTCGCGGCGTCTTGACTCTTACCTTACTGCTGGTGACTTCAACTTCGAGTCTGTCAAGGACTTTGTCTACTTAGGAACTGCAGTGACCAGCAACAACGATGTCAGCCAGGAGATCAAGCGTAGAATCACACTTGCCAACAGGTGTTACTTCGGGCTCAGTAGGCAGTTTAGTAGTAGAGCCCTCTCTCGGATGACGAAGGTCGCACTTTACAAGACGCTCATCACTCCAGTGTTGCTGTATGGTGCGGAAGCCTGGACAATGACGCAGTCAGATGCTGCTGCTCTTGGTGTCTTCGAGAGGAAGATTCTACGCAAGATCTTCGGACCAATTTGCGGTGGCGATATCTATCGCATCAGGTGGAACGACGAGCTGTATGAGCTATACGGGGATGTGGACATAGTCAAGCGAGTGAACATTCAGCGCCTTCGCTGGCTAGGTCACATTGCCCGTATGGAGGAAACAACTCCAGCTCGCTCTGTTTTTGATGCGGTAGTTGGCGGACAACAAAGGAGAGGGAGACCACGCGCACGTTGGAAGGACCAGATGGATGCTATCCTAGCAGCACTTGGTGTTACCAACTGGCGAAGTCGCGCACAGGACAGAGAAGCGTGGAGGCAAATTGTGCATCAGGCTGTGCCCCGTTAGGGGTGTTATGGCCAATTATTATTATTATTAAGTGCTATGGTTACGGAGATATTCGCAGAAAACATCGATTTTTTCCGAGGTGTGTCTAGTTTTTTGCTTATTGCGGGGGCGGTAGGGGGCGTGGCCCTGATTTGAAATAAACTTGATCTGCGTACATCATAGACGGACTTTTATTTAAAAATTTGGTGTCTCTAGCTCTTGTAGTTTAAAAGATCCAGGTGTTCATACAGACGGACAGAAAGACGGACATTGCTATATCGACTCGGCTGTTGATGCTGATCAAGAATATATATACTTTATAGGGTCGGAAAAGCTTCCTTCTGCCTGTTACGCACATTTCGCTTCTGACAAACCTAATAGACCCCTATACTCTTTTTTAAAGAGTACGGGGTCTAAAAAGGTTATCTTTGGCGAGCCAAAGATTAAATACCCTTGCAGACATGCATATTGCGTTAATTTTATTTGTATCGGTAATTGTTCCAACAGTAGCTATATGATATAGTAGTCCGATTTGAATGAAATTTTGTGAGTATGTAGGAAATGATAATAAGTGCATATTTTGTGAATTTGGTTAAATTCGATCAATAGACATTGAAAATTTTCATACTAAGTATTTGAACCGATTGTGATATGATATGATATAGTATGATATAGTGATCCGATCTGAACTGCGTGCAGATAGAATACACATGTGTACCAAGTTTCATCACGATAGCTTTAAAACTGAGAGACTAGTTCGCATAGAAACCGACCGACAGACGGACATGGCTATATCGATTCGGCTTTTGATGCTGATCATGGGGTGATTATGGGGTCGGAAACGCCTCCAATGCGTTACAAACATCGTGACAAAAACAATATACCCTCTGCAAGGGTATAAAAAAGTTATTGCAAATTATTATTATAACTATTGGACAGCGGTTTGACGGAAAGGGAGTTGGTGGCTAACACAAGCGATCGATACAACAAACGAAACGAAACTGAAAACTGCTGCTGCGCATACACATGCGCAAAGCTCTTAAGCTTAACTTATTATTATAAAAATTTCACGAGCATGACTTTTAGCTACTTATAATATGACTTCAATAGTGTTTCTCTTACCTACTTAAACTACAAATTCAATACATTCTCTCTTATGTAACCTAAATACATCTACGTTTCAAAATGCCATGCAACACATGGTACCAACAGCTAAATAGCAATCTGACACACACAGTACACTATCTCAAAAACATTAAGCAAAAAGACATAGCACGGATAGACCATAGCACGGATAGGCCACACAACACTCACTCAACAACACTACATTAACCCGAACGACATAACACCCTGCCCAAACTGCAACTCAACATCTGACCTAAACATAGAACACGTACTAAAAAACTGCCCTGCAACCTCCCACATCAGGGATGAAATCTTTAAAAAATAATGACCAATAGGAACCCTAGCAAACCCAACTCCAACTAACCTTTCCACGATAATCGACTATGTCAAAAAATCTAATTACTACCACATCCTATAGGTTTAAACTTAGAAAATACAATACTAAATGTAAATTATGTAAATATGTATGTTTATCTGTAAATATTATAATCTGTATATATGTATATAATCTGTAAATATGTAAACACACACAAGTCAAGCCGAAGGCCCAAGCAGCTAGCGCTTCAGTAATTAAGTTCTGACTAATTTTAATTAGTCCTAACTCTAAGATAAATAAATAAATGTACCCGAAACTATGGAATTGGGCGGGAATTTAATGGAAGACAGTGAAACTGCTAAGCTTTTCAGCTTCAATGATGCCGATTCAACGAAAACGCTTCGTATAAGGTGTACACCGAAGTTGGATACGTTTCAGTATCATTTGGATGATAGTTTCACGCAATTAGTTCCGACCAAGCGAAACATATTATCGGTTGCTGCACGCATGTTTGACTAACTTGGCTTGTTAAGTCGGATTAGCATCCGGGCAAAAATTCTTCTTCAGGAGCTTTGGCGCATGCAATTGTCTTGGGACGAGACAATGCCTATGGAATTGCATATCAGTTGGGAAAATTTCAAAGTACCGTATGCCGGTACTGCAAAGGCAAAGGTAGCTCCACTGAAAACAAAGTCGATCACCAGACTTGAATTGTGTGCAGCTCACCTGTTAGCAGAACTATGGTCCTCCATAAAACATATGCTGAACCACTGTCGAATTGAGAGTGTAAATTTCTGGACAGGTTCAGAAATCACACTACATTAGCCAATCGAGTTGCAGGCATCCAAGAGATGGCCATTAATGTATCTTGGCGACTTGTCCCAACATCGTTAAATCCAGCAGATTTATCTTTGAGAGGGTGTGACACTTGTGAACCGGTTCATTCTATTTGGCTAGAAGGCCCATCATTCCTCTGCAGGGAGCAGGAAAATTGGCCTCAAAATCGAAATTTTTCCTTTCCTGAAGACCTTGAGAAGATTGAATATAAAAAGTCTGCAATCGTTTGTTTGGCCACCAGCTCTGACTGGTTATCGAAGTTCGTGTCTCGTTTTTCGTCATGTCAGAAAATTGTGAGAATCAAAGCGTATATGTATCGATTCATTCGGAAATCATCCAGAGAGATACAAACTGTCGTGCTTGGACCCAAGGAGTTAGATTTCGCAGTTTTAAAGTTGCTTGAATTGGTCCAGCAATTGGAGTTCAGTGTGGAGTATGACAAGCTTAAAAAACGGTCAAATGGTTCAACCTGGTTTTCAGTCGTTGACTCCGTTCATACACATGTCTGACGAGTTCGGAAGACAAGTTTCATTGATTCGGGTAGGAGGGAGATTGCTCAACGCGCCGTTAGAATACGATACTAGATTCCCGATTTTGATGTCAAAGAATTCTCTATACATTAGCCGCAGAAGTTTTCAAAGGAAGCGTGGCCCAGGTAGTAGAGACTCCTTGTATGTAAACACAAGACCCCCGGCACCGACTCGGAAATTAAATTTTTTTTTTTTTTACTTGTACTTTTTTAAATTTTAAACAAAAATGTAAATATACAATATTAACTGGTGCAACAGTGTAGGGTTACGGTTAGTCGTTTGGCGTTTACTTTGTAAAATTGAATAAATGTAATTTATGTGCACGTGGTTGAAAGTAAATAGATAACTCTATGTTCACTTATATTAGTCAAGACAGTTAACTAACGGAGTGTGGCCTAGGTGAAGGTGGTATTTCTTTCTAAACCAATGGTCTTCGGTTTAAACCCGGAACTAACCCATTTATTTATTTTATTTATTTTTTTTTTATATATAACTACATTAATATATATAAGTGAAAATAATCGTATTTATGCAAAATGAATGGTGTGATGCAATTAGTAGGGTTGCAGCGTGTTATGGAACTTGCGTCAGTTAGCGCGGGTTCGAATCCCATCATTGGCTTGATTTAAAAATTTTTTTTTTATTTTATTTTAAAACTTAAATTTTAAATTATATCGCATTCAAATATTAACTTCGAATACAAGGAGAGTACGGGGTCTTTTACAGTCGGCGCGCTCGACTGTAGCCTTTCTTACTTGTTAAGACTGTAGTATCGGTGGTTATGGCGAATGTGGCAGTTTTATGTTGTTGTGACCCGTCGGTAAATATATATTTGTGTTGTTTGTGTTTGTCTTTATGTTCTAGGAACATTTTTTTGTATATTTCTTGTGATGTGATGGGCTTATTAAAGTTATGAAGGGAGGTGTTGATGGTTGAAGGTGGGAATAGCTATGGGGGAGAGGTTGTTTGTTTGTTGGGTGGTGGAAGGTAGTGGATGTTGAATTCTTTTCAAGATGAAATGATTTTCTCTAATGTGGATTTAAATTTCTTATTGTTTTGGTGTTTAATTTTATTGGTGAATTTGGGTACATATTTCTTTTAATGTAGTTAAATCGTCAGCCCCAGTGAGCATGTCATCGACATAAAAGTCATTGCAAATGACTTAAGAACCATGAACATGGGTGTCTTTATGACGCAATGCCAGTTCCTAAAGGCATCGGATGGCTAAAAACGGTTCGGATGCAGTACCATAAGTTACCGTGTTCAATCTATATATCATTAGCTCATCCGATGGGTTCTCGCTCCCAATGATCAGCTTAAACTGTCGATCGTCTTCGGACATGCTGACTTGACGGTACATTTTCTTTATATCTGCCGTAAGGGCAGACATGTGACCAAGTTCGAGATACTCTTTCATGAAACTTGTATACATTTCTGTCAATTTTCCGTCCCTGGAGACTCTACGCTCTAACGACGAAACGCGTTTTTTTGCTACCTCAAAGGACGAACTCCAAGTTTTCGGGTCGCTCTTGAATGGCAAACCCACTTCGAAGTGTCCTGACGACAGTCTACGAACACTTTCCTTAAAATGATTCTCGCATGCCAGGTGCTCTGCTGAGTACTTTACTATACTCGATTGCTATACTCGATTCCGGTATAGATTCTAGTTCCCAGAATCGATTAACTAGAGCCTCAAGCCTCGTCTCTTCTGTTGGGTGCATTATAGCACAGCATACAGGGTTATCGGCTCGTAATTTCTTACACATCCCTGATGCTACCCAATCTAGCAACGTTTTTTGCAACACTGGACCATTGTCTGACAGATTTACGTGTCCAGTGCACAGCAAATCGAGAAATGAATCTGCTCCCAATAGCAGATCTATTCGCTGAGGCTTATAAAATTTAAGATCAGCCAGCTCTACATTCGTTGGAACGTTCCACCGATTAATGGGAAGGTCATGGTCTGGATGTCTGCTCGAAATGGACTTCGGCACCCAGAAATCGACGTTGAACTTGAGCTTTTACGCGACACTACAGTTGATACCTCGCTTTTTAGACCCCGTACTCTAAAAAAGAGTAGAGGGTTCTTTTAGGTTTGTCAGAAGCGAAATGTGCGTAACAGGTAGAAGGAGTCGTTTCCGAACACATAATGTATATATATTCTTGACCAGCATCAATAACCGAGTCGATATGTCGAAATGTCCGTCTGTCTGTCTGTCCGTCCGTCTGTATGAACAGTTGGATCTTTTAAACTACAAGAGCTTGACACCAAATTTAAAATGAAAGTACGTCTATGATGTACACAGATCAAGTTTATTTCAAATTTTTGGCACGCCCCTTACTGCCCCCGCAATGAGCAAAAAACCAAAGACACCTTGGGAAAATTCAATGTTTTCGGCAAATATCTCCTTAAATGCAACGTCATTAAAAGTTTTGGTCTGCCACGCCCCCTTTTCCCACAAGAACTAAAAAACTTATTATACTCTCTGCAAGAGTATATTGGGTTTGTGCAAATGTATGGAACAGGCAGAAGGAGGCGTGGCAGACCCCATAAAGTATATATATTCTTGATCAGCATCACAAGCCGAGTCGATATAGCCATGTCCGTCTGTCCGTCTGTCTGTCTCTCTGTCTGTCTGTCTGTCCGTCTGTCCGTCTGTCCGTATGAACACACAGATTTCAGAGATGGTAAGAGCTACAAATTCAAGTTTGGTCTAAATCGACTCGATATTTAGTCAGTCAATACAAGAATCTTTTTTTTTTCGATGCCACGCCCCATTCGCCCACAATGAGCAAAAAACTAGACATACCTCGGAAAAAATTTATGTTTTCGGCGAATATCTCAGTAACTATGGCACCTAGGAATACCAATTTTGGTACACGTGTTCCTAGAGATCGCATTAATGCAATGGCATCATTGCATTGGGCTGCCACGCCCCCTTTTTCCGCAAGAAATAAAAGAAAATTTCAAACTTGCATGCCGTTTATTAAAGCATTTGTTCTTATCGTACAGTATTGTATTTATGATTCGTTTGAAGACGAATCATGTCAAACTCTCTTGAAAGTTTTGTAAGAATCCGAACATAAACAAGAAATAAATGATGCAACAAAGATTTTATTCGAGGGCAATGAGTGCGAGAGAGACAGCGCTAGTCGTGCCGACCAATAGTATTCATACACACACATATGTATGTGCATACATTTAACGTCAAACGTATGTACATACAGACAAACACATATATGCTCGTTTATGCTTAGCTTTTTTTTTTTTGTTTGTTTTGTTTTTTTGTAATATCCGGATACCGATTTTCACATTATAATTGGGAATAAAAGCAGAGAGTATTATACGGTCGGGCGTGTTCGACTGTACTTTTCTTTCTTGTTGTTTACGCAAAGGTTTCGGCAGGGGCCACCAACAATTTGCCATAGGTGAGGTCCACCTGTTTACCATTGGAGATTGAAGGTCGGATGATCAGCATCTGGTATTCCTTTGCGATGACCTTCGGTAGTGCCATTGTAGTACCATTCGTCACGATCACTGGTTTAGCAAATTCTGTCGCCTCTACAGCGTTCTGATAAGGCAATGAGTCCATTTCCTTTAAAAGCGCTCGTATCTCCATCTCGTCTAGCAGATTACTGTTAGCCAGGCCGGCTTTGGCGAACTGGCACGCTCTGCTGAGTTCGCCGACTTTGCCGTTGCGGCCTGTGCGTTGCCGTCAATGCTTTTGACTGTCTCGATCATTGCGTTTAGCCTTTCTAACGACAGTTTCGACGTTTCGAAAAGTCTGTCGTTGATCCTGTACTGTTGATTGTTATTATCGATGAGCCGGTCTCTGGTTTCCAGAATAGAGCTCCAGTCCGAGGCTTCGGGGGATCCCGCAATCTATTTCCAAGCGGATCCCAGCCAGTTAATTGAGCGGGCCCTTCTAACTCTTGTTAATTTCGAGAGCATCTGTTGGGCCTGCTCGAGGTGGTACAGGGCCAGTATCCGGTTTTGCCCCGCGCTCAATTCACGAGCCTCCGTCCCAGTTTCCTCCACGGCTGCCTCTATTTCATCCAGTCTGACCAAGTGAATCCGGTTGAAGTATCCATCCACTCTCCAACCACTACCTTGCCTCAGTGTCACCACCGGTCTGTCATACTTAAAGATGTGGGCCGCTTGACTCGCCGTAAACCATATTAGGAGAAGTACTGAGCTGTTAAATGTGTTAATGATACAATTATGTTTTACTTAATATTAACAATTTTCCTTAAGTTATATGAGGTGATAGGCAAGCAAGTGTGATTTTAACAATTAGAATGAGAATATGACGGGTTTGGCAAGGACACGAAATCCTCTGCTCTGGCTTTCTAGACCCCGTACTCTAACAAGTAAGAAAAGTACAGTCGAACGAGTCCCTGCTTTTATTCCCAATTAGATAGTTCTTCTATTAGAACACCTTACAACAAAAAAGACAATTTATAATCGAACATACATATGTTTGTCTGTATGCACATACAAAATGACGTTATATGTATGCACATATATATGTATATATGTGTGTATGTATACTATTGCCGCCACACATGCATCAAAAGAGTTCAAATATATACTTGTATGTTTCTGTCGCGCTCGCACTCATGCATTGACTTAAATATTAACTTTATAATCGGTATCTCTGTTGTTTATTGTTGGATTTTTATGCAACTTTCAGCATAGTTTGATATAATTTGTCTTCAAAGGAATCATAAATAACAATACTCTACGATAAGAACAAATGCCTTTAAAACGGCATGCAAATTTGAAAATTCAATTTTTTTCTTAAGGTATAAGGGGGCGTGGCAGCCCTAAATTTTAAATGGCAATGCATTTATACTGTCTCTAGGAACCTGCATACCAAAATTGGTATTCCTAAGTGCCGTAGTTACTAAGATATTAGCTTAAAACATTTATTTTTCCGAGGTATGTCCAGTTTTTTCTCATTTTGGGCAAATGGGGCGTGGCATCGAAAAAAAAAAAGATTTTGTAAAAATACGATTATTTTCATTTATATATAATAATGCAGTTACATAAAAAAAATAAAAGAAAAATTAAATTACTGGGTCTGTGCCGGGTTTGAACCGCATACCATTCGTTTAGGGACAAATACCATGACCACCTAGGCCACACTCTGGTAACTGTCGTGACTAATATAAGTAAACATAGAGTTATCTCTTTTCTGCACATAAATTACATTTATACAATTTTACAATTTATACGACAAACGACTAATCGCAACCCTACACTGTTCCACCAGTTAATATTGTATATTAACATTTTTGTTTGAAATTTAAAAAAGTATATTAATAAATTTCACTGTCGGAAATTGAACCTGCGAACTTATACGCAATTTGCAGAACACGCCGCAACCCTATCAATAGCACCACGCCCCACATTTGACACAAGTCCGATTATTATCATTTTCATATAATAATGTTGTTATATAACAAGTACAAAAAAACAAAAAAACAAGAAAAAGACCCCATACTCTCCTTGTATTCGAAATTAATATTTGAATACGGCTGTAATTTAAAATTTAAGTTTTAAAATTAAATTAAGAAAAAAAATATGAATCAAATATTTCGAACCCGCGCTTACTGACGCAAGTTCCATATCATGCTGCAACCCTACTAGTTACACCACACCATTCATTTGGCAGAAATTTTATTATTTTCATTTACATATAATAATGTAGTTATTAAAAAAATAAAAAAATATTTAAATTTCTGGGTTAGTGCCGAGTTCGAAGATTTGAAATAAACTTGATCTGCTCTAGAAAGTTACGGAATTTTTATTACAAATTTGGTGGTTCTAGCTCTTGTAGTTTAAAAGATCCAGGTGTTCATACAGACGGATGGACAGACGGACATTGCTATATCGACTCGGCTGTTGATGCTGATCAAGAATATATATACTTTATGGGGTCGGAAAAGCTTCCTTCTGCCTGTTACGCACATTTCGCTTCTGACAAACCTAATAGACCCCTATACTCTTTTTAAGAGTACGGGGTCTAACTAGACACACCTCGGAAAAAATTAATGTTTTTGCGAATGTCTCCATAACTGTAGCACTTATAAACGCCATTTCCAGTACGCAGGTTCCTAGAAGCAGCACAAATCCCACAAGAATTAAAAAACTTAAAAAAAAAACTTTCAAAATCAAATTATAAACAAAAGAACCAGGTAACAATGTTTTACGGCTAAGCGGAATGCCAATGCATGAATACGAGAGAGACGGAAACATACGCTCCGCATGTTTGGAGCCGTGCTAAGCCATATTATACATACATACAAGGAGAGTACGGGGTCTCTTACAGTCGGCGTGCTCGACTGTAGCCTTTCTTACTTGTTTTGTTTTAACGTTACCGATTTTAACATTATAGTTGGGAACAAAAGCAGAGTGTATTATACGGTCGGGCGTGTTCGACTGTACTTTTCTAACTTGTTTTTATATGACATACCTCGCACGATACCACTCCCTTGTGTTTTGTGACACGTTTTCTCTAAATCGGTCCATGTTCGACTATCAATTAATATATATCGATTAATAAATATTCGATTATATCGATTAATCAATATTCGATATATCGATATTCGATAAATCGATATTTGATGCACAGGATTTGCGATGCTCAAATATGGGAAAGCCTTAGAAAAGCAACCGATTTAGAGAAAACAGTTTAAAGCTATATTGATGAAGCTATAAGCGATAATTATCGCAGCGATCTACAAAGCGATGACATGGCAGACTGAAAGCTTTCCGCAAAGCGAGAAAGCTTGCGAGTGTTCTAATTTTAGTCTCAGTTGCAATCATCGTCGTCATGGATTCAGACGAAGAATTTTTTGAGTCAGCAGCAGTAAATAGAAACGGTTTGAAAGGAGAGTTTAACAGTTTGTATCAGAATTTAAGGCAGTATCCTGACAAATTTTTCAATTAAGCTCGAATGTTGATCAATACATTCGATTATATTTTGTCGAAGATTCATTCAAAACTGGAAAAGTGATGGACAAATTTTATTGTTAATCCCATAATACCATGTGAAAAACTTATAACTTTAAGGTAACTTTGTAATTATATATATATTTTTTTTTTCTCAACAAAAATTTTTTATACTCTCTGCAAGAGTATATTGGGTTTGTGCAAATGTATGTAACAGGCAGAAGGAGGCGTGGCAGACCCCATAAAGTATATATATTCTTGATCAGCGTCACAAGCCGAGTCGATATAGCCATGTCCGTCTGTCCGTCCGTATGAACAAACAGATTTCAGAGATGGTAACAGCTACAAATTTGGTCTCAATCGACTCGATATTTAGTCAGTCAATACAAGAATATTTTTTTTTTCGATGCCACGCCCCATTCGCCCACAATGAGCAAAAAACTAGACATACTGCAAATTTTTTGCAATTGAAGTTAGATGATATGGCAAACAAAGTGATGGTGGCACTTTTAATGCATCACAGCTTTATCGGCAACTCAAAGCTCGACAGTTTATGCCTTCAGATTCTAAATTGCCTGGAACTGGTAAAAGAATGCCGTACGTTCTTGTAGGCGATGAAGCATATCAACTTTTGAAAAATCTGTTAAGACCATACTCGAGCTCCATTATTAATGCTGAAAGAGAGTATTTCAATAGGCGACTCTCTCGAGCTCGCAGGTGCATTGAATGCGCTTTTGGAGTAATGACTTCTAAATGGCGTTAGCTCTGGAAGCCAATTGAAACTGATCCCGATTTCGTCGACATTATTGTAAAGACAATTTGTATTCTGCATAATACAATTATTGACCTTGAAGAAAATCCCAATGTCAATCAAGACACACACAGAACCAATGAAAGTAATGGAAGTGAAGATTTATTTCACCCAACAAGTTACAAATTTACAATTGTAAAGACAATTTGTATTCTGCATAATACAATTATTGACCTTGAAGAAAATCCCAATGTCAATCAAGACACACACAGAACCAATGAAAGTAATGGAAGTGAAGATTTATTTCACCCAACAAGTTACAAATTTGCAAATTTCGTGATGCCTTTTGCAGTTTTATGTGTACAAATAGGCTTTGATATCCACAATAAATATTCAATAATATAATATAAACAAAACTTACTTGGTATTTGGAAACTTTCCTCAATCTCTTTCTAATTCTTCTCAACCACCAGCCGATTGTGGTAATTTTTACACTTTTGGTCCCACAAAACGGAACGTTAATATTTGGACTCGAACTCATTGTTGCATTTTCATCGTTTGACAGTTCAATTGCATTTGAAAGCAAATACATAAAAGTATAAAGTGTCTGCATCAAACTGTTTTTTAAGCTTCAGTTGCGCAAAAACATTCTTCAACCAAAAACCAACGGTTATTTAAGCTCAGAACGCAATAAAAACATACGAATAACAGTAACTATATGAAGTGATAAAGCGATTCAGAATCGCTTTCCCGCAACTCGATTTAGTTCTCGCTTTGGCTCTCTTCTCGCTTCGCTTGCACTCTGACATGTATCAAGGGTTTACATATATATTTGCATGCAGAGCTTTCTCGCTCATTGTCGCTCAATACTATCGCATCGCTTATCGCTCCCACTCTGACATCAGCCTAAGGCTATCCCATATTCGAGTTTTGTAAATATCGATTAATCGAATTTCGATCAATCGAATTAATATATCGATATATCGATTAATCTATTTTCGATATATCGATATATCGATTAATCTATTTTCGATATATCGATTAATCGATGTATCGAATATCGAATATCAATTAATTTATATATCGATCTTCGAATAATCCATGTTCGATATATCGATTGATCGATATTCTATTTATCGTTTAAGCGAATATCGATCAATTAATATATCGAATATCGATTATCGTATATCAGATTTGTGAGCATTTAGATAATGATAAATAATGCATATTTTGTGACTTTGGTTAAAATCCATCAACAGACATAGAAAATTTTCATACTAAGTATTTCAACCGATTATTCCTATGGGAGCTATATGATGGAGTGATACGATCTGGCAGATTTTAACGTATGAACTGCGTGCAGAGAGAATACGCATGTGTATTAAGTTTCATCACTATAGCTTTAAAACTGAGAGACTAGCTTGCATAGAAACAGACGGAAAGAAGGACAGACGGACATGGGTACTTGGCTGATAATGCTGATCAAGAATATATATACCTTATGGGGTCGCAAACGCCTCCTTCAATGCATTACAAACGTGGTGACAAAAACAATATAGCCTCTGCACGGGTATAAAAAAAATCGATCGAAAAAGCGAATCGAATAACGATCGAATATCGATCAATCGATCAAGCAAATAATACATCGATATTCGATTATAACGATTATTCTTATTCGATTAATTGATTAAACGAGAAATTCTTTTATAGCGATAAATCAATATATCGATGGTGGCCACTGGGGCAGAGGCCAATTGGGCATCAAGTAAGCGGACACCGGTTAAAAGGATAGTGAACGCTGCGACGACAGAGGCAGCAGCTCAGGCGACTGTCTCGCTGGTGGTCGCTGGCCAGAAGCATCGCAGTCGTATGAAATTTATATATCTAATTTTTAGACCCCGTACTCTTAAAAGAGTATAGGGGTCTATTAGGTTTGTCAGAAGCGAAATGTGCGTAACAGGTTACAGGAAGCGTTTCCGACCCCATAAAGTATATATATTCTTGATCAGCATCAACAGCCGAGTCGATATAGCAATGTCCGTCTGTCCGTCTGTCCGTCCGTCCGTCCGTCTGTATGAACACCTGGATCTCAGAGACTATAAGAGCTAGAGACTCCAAATTTGTAACAAAAATTCCATAACTTTTGCAAGCAGATCAAGTTTATTTCAAATCAGTGCCACGCCCCCTACCGCCCCCGCAATAAGCCAAAAACTAGACACACCTCGGAAAAAATTGATGTTTTTTGCGAATATCTCCGTAACCATGGCACTTAGGAACACCAATTCTGGTACGCAGGTTTCTTGAAACAGCACAAATGCAACGTCATTAAAAATTTTAGCCTGCCACGCCCCCTTTTCCCACAAGAACTAAACAATTTTTCAAATTTACATGCCGCTTTTAAGGCATTTGCTAATATAGTACAGTATTGCAATTCAAAATATGTTTAAAGATATATTATATCAAACTATCCTAAAAGTTGCATAAAAATCAAATTATAAACAAACGAACCAGGTAACAAAGCTTTACGGTTAAGCGGAATGCCAATGCATGAATACGAGAGAGACAGAAACATACGCTGCGCATGTTTGGCAGCCGTGCCAAGCCATAGTATATATACGTACACACATATATACATATGTATGTGCATACATATAATGACAAACGAATTTTTTTTTTAATATTTAAATTTTAAAGTAAATACAGTCAGATTTAAATATTAATTTTGAATTGGAATACAAGGAGAGTACGGGGTCTCTTACAGTCGGCGTGCTCGACTGTAGCCTTTCTTACTTGTTTTTTATATGACATACCTCGCACGACACCACTCCCTTGTGTTTTGTGACACGTTTTCTCTAAATCGATTCATTTTCCAATGCTTTCCCATATTTGAGCATCGTAAATATGGATCAATCGATCGAGCAATTATTCGATATTCGATTAATCGATTAATCGCTATTCGTTTATGGCGATAAATCTATATATCGATGGTGGCCACTGGGGCAGAGGCCAGGTGGGCATCAAGTAAGCGGACACAGGTTAAAAGGGTAGTGAACGCTGCGGCGACAGAGGCAGCAGCTCAGGCGACTGTCTCGCTAATGGTCGCTGGGCACAGGCATCACAATCGTATGAAATTTATATATCTAATTTTTATACTATTTGCAAGAGTATATTGGGTTTGTTCAAATGTATGTAACAGGCAGAAGGAGGCGTGGCAGACCCCATAAAGTATATATATTCTTGATCAGCATCAACACCCGAGTCGATATAGCAATGTCCGTCTGTCCGTCCGTCCGTATGAACACCTGGATCTCAGAGACTATAAGAGCTAGAGACACCAAATTTGTAATAAAAATGCGTAACTTTCTCGAGCAAATCAAGTTTATTGCAAATCTGCGCCACGCCCACCACCGCCCCCGCAATAAGCAAAAAACTGGACACACCTCGGAAAAAATTGATGTTTTTTGCGAATATCTCCGTAACCATGGCACTTAGGAACACCAATTCTGGTACGCAGGTTCCTAGACACAACACAAATGCAACGTCATTAAAAATTTTGAGCTGCCACCCCCGCTTTTCCCACACGAACTAAAAAACTTTTTAACTTTACATGCTGTTTTAAAGGCATTTGCTAATATAGTACAGTATTGCAATTCAAAATATGTTTAAAGACAAATTATATCAAACTATCCTGAAAGTTTCATAAAACTCAAATTATAAAAAAAAAAAAAACAGGTAACAAAGTTTTACGGTTAAGCGAAATGGCAATGCATGAATACGAGAGAGACAGAAACATACGCTCCGCATGTTTGGAGCCGTGCTAAGCCATAGTATACATACATACAAGGAGAGTACAGGGTCTCTTACAGTTGGCGTGCTCGACTGTAGCCTTTCTTACTTGTTCACATGCAAGTTTCATTTTAATCTTATTTTTTCGATTCACCAAGGACACCAGCGGTGTCAACTCTGCATTCTTAGCTTTGAACGTGTCAGCAGAATTGCAACTGTGCTGCAATAGCTGACCGTTCGCCAAGAGTTGGAGTCGCGACGGCAATCCCACCCGGGTCGCTGATTTGACGACGGTGGAGGTTGGGAGGCAACAGAGGCGGGGGAGTTGTTGTGTTGTTGTTGAGTTGTCGTTGTGGTCGGAGTATTCGAGCGGGGTAGGGGGAAAAGAGAGCGTTCGATGATAGCTGGTGTTAACTTATATATACTTTATGGGGGAGGCGTTTCCGACCCCATAAAGTATATTTAATCTTGATCAGCATCTGTTTCTATGCAAGGTAGTCTCTCAGTTTTAAAGCTATAGTGATGAAACTTGGTACTGATGTGTACCAGTTCACACTCAGTTCATATGTTAAAATCGGCCAGATCGGATCACTATATCATATAGCTCCCATAAAAACAATCGTTTTAACAAAAAATGTGTTGGCCAAATTTCATTCAAATCGGACTACTATATACATATAGCTGCCATAGGAACCATCGGTTGAAATACTTGTTATGAAAATTTTCTATGTTTGTTGATGGATTTTAACCAAATTCACAAAATATGCATTATTTATCATTTCCTATATGCTCACAAAATTGATATTAGATAATCGATATACGATATATTAATCAATCGATATTCGATTAAACGATACATAGAATATCGATCAATCGATATATCGAACATGAATTAATCGAAGATCGATTAATCGACTATCAATTAATTGAAGATCGATTAATCGACTATCAATAAATCGAATAACGAGTAATCGACTAATCGATATTCAATAAATCGATTAATCGATTATCGATATATTAATTGGTCGATCTATTGATCGATATCCGATCGTTATTCGATTCGCTTTTTCGATCGATTTTTTTATACCCTTGCAGAGGGTATTTTGTTTTTGTCACGATGTTTGTAATGCATTGAAGGAGGCGTTTACGACTCCATAACGTATATATTTAACAGCCGTGTAGCCATGTCCGTCTGTCCGAGAACGCCGACTATAAGAGACCTCTCCTTGTATTCCAATTCAAAATTAATATTTAAATCTGACTGTATTTAATATAAAATTTAAATATTAAAAAAAATTCGTTTGTCATTATACATACATATGTATATATGTGTGTACGTGTGTATACTATTGCTTGGCACGGCTGCCAAACATGCGGAGCGTATGTTTCCGTCTCTCTCGTATTCATGCATTGGCATTCCGCTTAACCGTAAAACATTGTTACCTGGTTCTTTTGTTTATAATTTGATTTTGAAAGTTTTTTTTTAAAGTTTTTTAATTCTTGTGGTATTTGTGCTGCTTCTAGGAACATGCGTACCGGAAATGGCGTTCATAAGTGCTACAGTTATGGAGATATTCGCAAAAACATTAATTATTTCCGAGGTGTGTCTAGTTAGACCCCGTACTCTTAAAAAGAGTATAGGGGTCTATTAGGTTTGTCAAAAGCCAAATGTGCGTAACAGGTTAAAGGAAGCGTTTCCGACCCCATAAAGTATATATATTCTTGATCAGCATCAATAGCCGAGTCGATATAGCCATGTCCGTCTGTCCATCCGTCTGTATGAACACCTGGATCTTTTAAACTACTAGAGCTAGAACCACCACATTTGTAATAAAAATTCCGTAATTTTCTCGAGCAGATCAAGTTTAATCTTCGAGCCCGGCACAGACCCAGAAATTTAATTATTTTTTTATTTTCTAAATAACTACATTATTATATGTAAATGAAAATAATCAAATTTCTGACAAATGAATGGTGTGGTGTAACTAGTAGGGTTGCAGCATGATAAGGAACTTGCGTCAGTAAGCGCGGGTTCGAAATATTTGATTCATATTTTTTTTCTTAATTTAATTTTAAAACTTAAATTTTAAATTACAGCCGTATTCAAATATTAATTTCGAATACAAGGAGAGTACGGGGTCTTTTTCTTGTTTTTTTTTTTTGTACTTGTTATATAACAACATTATTATATGAAAATGATAATAATCGGACTTGTGTCAAATGTGGGACGTGGTGCTATTGATAGGGTTGCGGCGTGTTCTGCAAATTGCGTATAAGTTCGCAGGTTCAATTTCCGACAGTGAAATTTATTAATATACTTTTTTAAATTTCAAACAAAAATGTTAATATACAATATTAACTGGTGGAACAGTGTAGGGTTGCGATTAGTCGTTTGACGTATAAATTGTAAAATTGTATAAATGTAATTTATGTGCAGAAAAGAGATAACTCTATGTTTACTTATATTAGTCACGACAGTTACCATAGTGTGGCCTAGGTGGTGGTGGTATTTGTCCCTAAACGAATGGTATGCGGTTCAAACCCGGCACAGACCCAGTAATTTAATTTTTCTTTTATTTTTTTTATGTAACTGCATTATTATATATAAATGAAAATAATCGTTTTTTTACAAAATCTTTTTTTTTTTCGATGCCACGCCCCATTTGACCAAAATGAGCAAAAAACTGGACATACCTCGGAAAAATAAATGTTTAAAGCTAATATCTTAGTAACTACGGCACTTAGGAATACCAATTTTGGTATGCAGGTTCCTAGAGACAGTATAAATGCATTGCCATTTAAAATTTATGGCTGCCACGCCCCCTTATACCTTAAGAAAAAAATTAAATTTTCAAATTTGCATGCCGTTTTAAAGGCATTTGTTCTTATCGTAGAGTATTGTTATTTATGATTCCTTTGAAGACAAATTATATCAAACTATGCTGAAAGTTGCATAAAAATCCAACAATAAACAACAGAGATACCGATTATAAAGTTAATATTTAAGTCAATGCATGAGTGCGAGCGCGACAGAAACATACAAGCATATATTTGAACTCTTTTGATGCATGTGTGGCGGCAATAGTATACATACACACATATATACATATATATGTGCATACATATAACGTCATTTTGTATGTGCATACAGACAAACATATGTATGTTCGATTATAAATTGTCTTTTTTGTTGTAAGGTGTTCTAATAGAAGAACTATCTAATTGGTAATAAAAGCAGGGACTCGTTCGACTGTACTTTTCTTACTTGTTAGAGTACGGGGTCTAGAAAGCCAGAGCAGAGGATTTCGTGTCCTTGCCAAACCCGTCATATTCTCATTCTAATTGTTAAAATCACACTTGCTTGCCTATCACCTCATATAACTTAAGGAAAATTGTTAATATTAAGTAAAACATAATTGTATCATTAACACATTTAACAGCTCAGTACTTCTCCTAATATGGTTTACGGCGAGTCAAGCGGCCCACATCTTTAAGTATGACAGACCGGTGGTGACACTGAGGCAAGGTAGTGGTTGGAGAGTGGATGGATACTTCAACCGGATTCACTTGGTCAGACTGGATGAAATAGAGGCAGCCGTGGAGGAAACTGGGACGGAGGCTCGTGAATTGAGCGCGGGGCAAAACCGGATACTGGCCCTGTACCACCTCGAGCAGGCCCAACAGATGCTCTCGAAATTAACAAGAGTTAGAAGGGCCCGCTCAATTAACTGGCTGGGATCCGCTTGGAAATAGATTGCGGGATCCCCCGAAGCCTCGGACTGGAGCTCTATTCTGGAAACCAGAGACCGGCTCATCGATAATAACAATCAACAGTACAGGATCAACGACAGACTTTTCGAAACGTCGAAACTGTCGTTAGAAAGGCTAAACGCAATGATCGAGACAGTCAAAAGCATTGACGGCAACGCACAGGCCGCAACGGCAAAGTCGGCGAACTCAGCAGAGCGTGCCAGTTCGCCAAAGCCGGCCTGGCTAACAGTAATCTGCTAGACGAGATGGAGATACGAGCGCTTTTAAAGGAAATGGACTCATTGCCTTATCAGAACTCTGTAGAGGCGACAGAATTTGCTAAACCAGTGATCGTGACGAATGGTACTACAATGGCACTACCGAAGGTCATCGCAAAGGAATACCAGATGCTGATCATCCGACCTTCAATCTCCAATGGTAAACAGGTGGACCTCACCTATGGCAAATTGTTGGTGGCCCCTGCCGAAACCTTTGCGATAGCAAAAAATTGCTTAACGATAGGCAACACCAGTGTTTGCGCGAAGGAACACCTGACCACGTTAAACGAAGCGCCGTGCATTCCCAAAATGTTAAAAGGAGGCAGCGGGAAATGCCACTATGTGGGGTCCAATCGACAGGTTGTCGAATTGTGACGGGACGCTATTCTTAACCAACTACAACGGATCAGTTATCACCAAAGGCTTAGTGCACAGACACGACGTACAATATCTTGTACAGTTTTCCAACGAATCAATAACGGCCAATAACAGGACTTTTCACATCCGTTCACACACACAGCTAGTGGCGATGCCCTCGCTCATCACAAATTTGACAAACGAATCTGGAACTCGTCCATAACTTAAGCGTGCACAACCTCGACTTACTACAAACAATGCGGGGGACATTGACAACCTCGATCACGACAGAAGCCGCTATAATCTCAATAACGGTAATCATCATCATCATCGTGTGGAGAGAGACTAAGAGAAGTCGTATGCCGTCACCAAAAACCGAGGAAACGATCACCCAAGTTACGCAGGTAGAATCCACCGCTCCAATCGACCAGAAGGCTAACTGATCTGCAGGACGCAGATGCACCAGCTATCATCGAACGCCCTCTTTTCCCCCTACCCCGCTCGAATACTCCGACCACAATGACAACGCAACAACAACTCAAAAACAACACAACAACTCTCCCGCCGCTATTGCCTCGCAACCTCCACCGGCGTCAAGTCAGCGACCAGGGTCGGATTGCCGTCGCGACTCCAACACTTGGCGAACGGTCAGCTATTGCAGCACAGTTGCAATTCTGCTGACACGTTCAAAGCTAAGAATGCAGAGTTGACACCGGAAACCGATCTGCGGATTCCGCAGCAACAACACGCTGACGCCGTGGACGTCGTAGACGCTGCCGATACCGCTCTGCCGCTGCAACGCCAACGCTGTGAGCAAATACGGCGACAAGGGCCGCTGAGCGAAAACTAAACAGTTAGTTGCATTTACTATATCTTATTTACTATAAAACAACCCTTTGAATAATAACTTATAACGATTGATCAAATAATATGATTTCTTATTTCTTGAATAATTTTTTGTAAGTATTTAATAAGGAGTGCCCGCCTCTGGGAAATGATCCTAGTGGCGACACGTTACATTAACTTATATATTCTTTTATACCCTCTGCAGTGGTATAAAAAAAATAGATCGAAAAAGCGAACCTAATAACGATCGAGCAACTAATATATCGATATTCGATTATAAAGATTATTCGATATTCGATTAATCGAGAAATTCGTTTATAGCGATAAATCGATATATCGATGGTGGCCACTGGGGCAGAGGCCAGGTGGGCATATCAGGCGACTGTCTCGCTGGTCGTCGCTGGGCAGAGGCATTACAATCGTATGAAATTTATAAATCTAATTTTTTTTTATATGACATACCTCGCACGACACCACTTCCTTGTCTTTTATGACATGTTTTCTCTAAATCGGTTACGTTTCTAAGGCTGATGTCAGAGTGAAAGCGATAAGCGATGCGATGCTATAAGCGATAATTATCGCAGCGATCTACAAAGCGATGACATGGCAGAGTGAAAGCTTTCCGCAAAGCGAGAAAGCTTGCGAGTGTTCTAATTTTAGTCTCAGTTGCAATCATCGTCGTCATGGATTCAGACTAAGAATTTTTTGCGTCAGCAGCAGTTGTAAATGTTATAATGAAAAAAAACCACCGGAATCCATCCACTTAATAGAAACCGTTTGAAAGGAGAGTTTAACAGTATCAGAATTTAAGGCAGTATCCTGACAAATTTTTCAATTATACTCGAATGTTGATCAATACATTCGATTATATTTTGTCGAAGATTTATTCAAAACTGGAAAAGTGTTAGACAAATTTTATTATTAATCGCATAATACCATGTGAAAAACTTATTATAACTTTGAGGTAATTTTGTAATTATATATTTATTTTTTTTTTCTCAACAAATATTTTTTTTTAAATATTTTCGGAATCATTTCCGTCTCAAAATGGGAAAGTACGACCTTCTGAATTTCCATTCTGCTAAGAATGGTCCATAAACTTCATGTATGGCAGAAGGCTCTCAAAAAAGCATTGGTCGTCATCGGATTTTTTATGAGTATTAATGTTTTTTCCATTAGTTTCTGTTTCTCCTTCTCCATGGAAAGTAGTTGAGAAGGCATACATAATTTTATTTATTTTTTTTTTTGGGAAGTTCTCCTCCTCATCGGTGTCACACAGCTCAGCCAAATTGTGGGACAATTTAGTGTCCAGCGAATCTTCCAACTCCGGAACACGGAAACTTGTATTGGAGCAGCTGGCCTCCATATTGCCACACGTTTGCCTGGGCTTCATTTGATCTTTTAAAAAGCAAAGGGACTCAAAATGAGGGCAGGACGTGTAGAGTCCTGCATCAGGTGCACAGTCTCTTGACTTTTGCGTTGGCCTCTTTTTGCACTAACTCCGAAATTGGTCCCGAAGATTCTTCCACTTTTTTTTCAAACAGTCTCCTAAAGGTTGACAAAAAATTTAATTATGTAAATAAAACTAACCAATCTCAGATATTTGGCAACGGGTGCTTGCTTTACTTCATTGTCGAATGCATTTAAAATTGGAAGGACTACAGTCTCCGTTATCGTAAAGGAAACAGTCAAAGCACTTTGGGGGAGTTGCAGCCAAAGCACATGCCACATCCTTCAAAGGAAATAATTACTCAGAAAACACATTCGTATTCAGTGTCCACCTCATTCTGGATCAATGTTCTAAAACTATAAAAAATTTTATTCTGTTGTTCTTCAAGGAGTGGCTGATTCAAAATGCAAATTTATTGCAATTGAAGATAAATGATACGGCAAACAAAGTGATGGTGGCACTTTTAATGCATCACAGCTTTATCGGCAACTCAAAGCTCGACAGTTTATGCCTTCAGATTCTAAATTGCCTGGAACTAGTAAAAGAATGCCGTACGTTCTTGTAGGCGATGAAGCATATCAGCTTTTGGAAAATCTGTTAAGACCATACTCGAGCTCCAATATTAATGTTGAAAGAGAGTATTTCAATAGCCGACTCTCTCGAGCTCGCAGGTGCATTGAATGCTCTTTTGAAGTAATGAGTTCTAAATGGCGTTAGCTCTGGAAGCCAATTGAAACTGATCCCGATTTCGTCGACATTATTGTAAAGACAATTTGTATTCTGCTTAATACAATTATTGACCTTGAAGGAAATCCCAATGTCAATCAAGACACATTGTTTGGTTAAGTTAGTTAAGAGAAAATAATGAATTTGTAGTTTAAGTAGATAAGAGAACACAACTGAAGTCATAGTATAAGTAGCTTTAGCGCATGAAATTTCTCTTATATTAGGTTACATTTAAGTCAGCTTAAGCGCTCTGCGAGAATGTAAGCGCAGCAGCAAAATCAGTTTCGTTTCGTTTGCTACATCGATCACTTGCGCCCAGCCACCACTCGCCTTTCCGTTACCGCCGTCTATCAGTTTTTAAGTAAGAATAAATTGTAATTGTTTATGGAAATTACAAGTGTTTTTATTTAATTATTTTGTATTTAAAAATCATCGAGATTTTTCACACATATAGAACCAATGAAAGTAATGGAAGTGAAGATTTATTTTACCCAACAAGTTACAAATCTGGACAACTTGTTCGTGATGCCTTTTGCTGTTTTATGTGTACAAATTGGCTTTGATATCCACAATAAATATTCAATAATATAATATAAACAAAACTTACTTGGTATTTGGAAACTTTCCTCAATCTCTTTTTAATTCTTGTCAACCACCAGCGGATTGTGGTAATTTTTACACTTTTGGTCCCACAAAACGGAACGTTAATATTTGGACTCGAACTCATTGTTGCATTTTCATCGTTTGACAGTTCAATTGCATTTGAAAGCAAATACATAAAAGTATAAAGTGTTTGCATCAAACTGTTTTTTAAGCTTCAGTTGCGCAAAAACATTCTTCAACCAAAAACTAACGGTTTAAGCAGACAATGCAGCCACCTCCCGCCCAACCGGCCGAGGGCACACCGCATAACGTACGACAGAGGCAGCAGCTCAGGCGACTCTCTCGCTAATGGTCGCTGGGCACAGGCATCACAATCGTATGAAATTTATATATCTAATTTTTATACTCCTTGCAAGAGTATACTGGGTTTGTTCAAATGTATGTAACAGGCAGAAGGAGGCGTGGCAGACCCCATAAAGTATATATATTCTTGATCAGAATCAACAGCCGAGTCGATATAGCAATGTCCGTCCGTCCGTCCGTCCGTATGAACACCTGGATTTCAGAGACTATAAGAGCTAGAGACACCAAATTTGTAATAAAAATTGCGTAACTTTCTCGAGCAAATCAAGTTTATTGCAAATCTGCGCCACGCCCCGCACCGCCCGCGCAATAAGCAAAAAACTGGACACACCTCGGAAAAAATTGATGTTTTCGGCAAATATGTCCGTAACTATAGCACTTAGGAACACCAATTCTGGTACGCAGGTTCCTAGACACAACACAAATGCAACGTCATTAAAAATTTTGACCTGCCACCCCCGCTTTTCCCACACGAACTAAAAAACTTTTTAACTTTTCATGCTGTTTTTAAGGCATTTGCTAATATAGTACAGTATTTCAATTCAAAATATGTTTAAAGACAAATTATATCAAACTATCCTGAAAGTTGCATAAAACTCAAATTATAAAAAAAAAGAATCAGGTAACAAAGTTTTACAGTTAAGCAAAATGGCAATGCATGAATACGAGAGAGACAAAAACATACGCTCCGCATGTTTGGAGCCGTGCAAAGCCATAGTATACATACATACAAGGAGAGTACTCGGTCTCTTACAGTCGGCGTGCTCGACTGTAGCCTTTCTTACTTTATTTATGGACGTTGATGTACTAACGAGACAGTACATTTAAGTGGTCCAGCAACACCAAGCAACGTGTTTGTTAGCGCGCGGAACCCTGCAGACAATGCAGCCACCTCCCGCCCAACCGGCCGAGGGCACACCGCATAACGTACGACAGAGGCAGCAGCTCAGGCGACTGTCTCGCTAATGGTCGCTGGGCACAGGCATCACAATCGTATGAAATTTATATATCTAATTTTTATACTCCTTGCAAGAGTATATTGGGTTTGTTCAAATGTATTTAACAGGCAGAAGGAGGCGTGGCAGACCCCATAAAGTATATATATTCTTGATCAGAATCAACAGCCGAGTCGATATAGCAATGTCCGTCCGTCCGTCCGTCCGTATGAACACCTGGATCTCAGAGACTATAAGAGCTAGAGACACCAAATTTGTAATAAAAATTGCGTAACTTTCTCGAGCAAATCAAGTTTATTGCAAATCTCTGCCAATGTCAATTAAGACACACACAGAACCAATGAAAGTAATGGAAGTGAAGATTTATTTTACCCAACAAGTTACAAATCTGGACAACTTGTTCGTGATGCCTTTTGCAGTTTTATGTGTACAAATAGGCTTTGATATCCACAATAAATATTCAATAATATAATATAAACAAAACTTACTTGGTATTTGGAAACTTTCCTCAATCTCTTTCTAATTCTTCTCAACCACCAGCCGATTGTGGTAATTTTTACACTTTTGGTCCCACAAAACGGAACGTTAATATTTGGACTCGAACTCATTGTTGCATTTTCATCGTTTGACAGTTCAATTGCATTTGAAAGCAAATACATAAAAGTATAAAGTGTTTGCATCAAACTGTTTTTTAAGCTTCAGTTGCGCAAAAACATTCTTCAACCAAAAACTACGATTTAGTTCTCGCTTTGGCTCTCTTCTCGCTTCGCTTGCACTCTGACATGTATCAAGCATTTACATATATATTAGCATGCAGAGCTTTCTCGCTCATTGTCGCTCAATATTATCGCATCGCTTATCGCTTCCACTCTGACATCAGCCTAAGGCAATCCCATATTCGAATTTCGATCAATCGAACGAGCAATTAATTTATCGATATTTGATTATATCGATTAATCTATTTTCGATATATCGATCTTCGATTAATCCATGTTCGATATATCGATTGATCGATATTCTATTTATCGTTTAAGCGAAAATCGACCAATTAATATATCGAATATCGATTATCGAATATCAATTTTGTGAGCATTTAGATAATGATAAATAATGCATATTTTGTGAATTTGGTTAAAATCCATCAACAGACAGAAAATTTTCATAACAAGTATTTCAACCGATTGTTCCTATGGCAGCTATATGATATAGTAATCCGATTTTCAATGAAATTTGGCCAACATATTTTTTGTTGAACCGATTGTTCCTATGGGAGCTATATGATGGAGTGATCCGATCTGGCCGATTTTAACGTATGAACTGCGTGCAGAGAGAATACGCATGTGTACCAAGTTTCATCACTATAGCTTTAAAACTGAGAGACTAGCTTGCATAGAAACAGACGGAAAGAAGGACAGACGGACATGGGTACTCGGCTGATAATGCTGATCAAGAATATATATACCTATGGTGTCGCATACGCCTCCTTCAATGCCTTACAAATATGGTGACAAAAATAATATACCCTCTGCACGGGTATAAAAAAAATCGATCGAAAAAGCGAATCGAATAACGATCGAATATCGATCAATCGATCAAGCAATTAATATATCGATATTCGATTATAACGACTATTCTTATTCGATTAATTGATTAATCGAGAAATTATTTTATAGCGATAAATCGATATATCGATGGTGGCCACTGGGGCAGAGGCCAATTGGGCATCAAGTAAGCGGACACCGGTTAAAAGGGTAGTGAACGCTGCGGCGACAGAGGCACAGGCACGTGCAGAGAGAATACGCAAATGTACCAAGTTTCATCACTATAGCTTTAAAACTGAGAGACTAGCTTGCATAGAAACAGACGGAAAGAAGGACAGACGGACATGGGTACTCGGCTGCTAATGCTGATCAAGAATATATATACCTTATGGGGTCGCAAACGCCTCCTTCAATGCCTTACAAATATGGTGACAAAAATAATATACCCTCTGCACGGGTATAAAAAAAATCGATCGAAAAAGCGAATCGAATAACGATCGAATATCGATCAATCGATCAAGCAAATAATATATCGATATTCGATTATAACGATTATTCTTATTCGATTAATTGATTAATCGAGAAATTATTTTATAGCGATAAATCGATATATCGATGGTGGCCACTGGGGCAGAGGCCAATTGGGCATCAAGTAAGCGGACACCGGTTAAAAGGGTAGTGAACGCTGCGGCGACAGAGGCACAGGCATCACAATCGTATGAAATTTATATGTCTAATTTTTATACTCTTTGTAAGAGTATATTGGGTTTGTTCAAGTGTATGTAACAGGCAGAAGGAGGCGTGGCAGACCCCATTAAGTATATATATTCTTGATCAGCATCAACAGCCGAGTCGATATAGCAATGTCCGTTCGACCGTCAGTCCGTATGAACACCTGGATCTCAGAGACTATAAGAGCTAGAGACACCAAATTTGTAATAAAAATTGCGTAACTTTCTCGAGCAAATCAAGTTTATTGCAAATCTGCGCCACGCCCCCCACCGCCCCCGCAATAAGCAAAAAACTGGACACACCTCGGAAAAAATTGATGTTTTCGGCAAATATGTCCGTAACTATAGCACTTAGGAACACCAATTCTGGTACGCAGGTTCCTAGACACAACACAAATGCAACGTCATTAAAAATTTTGACCTGCCACCCCCGCTTTTCCCACACTAACTAAAAAACTTTTTAACTTTTCATGCTGTTTTTAAGGCATTTGCTAATATAGTACAGTATTGCAATTCAAAATATGTTTAAAGACAAATTATATCAAACTATCCTGAAAGTTGCATAAAACTCAAATTATAAAAAAAAAGAATCAGGTAACAAAGTTTTACAGTTAAGCGAAATGGCAATGCATGAATACGAGAGAGACAAAAACATACGCTCCGCATGTTTGGAGCCGTGCAAAGCCATAGTATACATACATACAAGGAGAGTACTCGGTCTCTTACAGTCGGCGTGCTCGACTGTAGCCTTTCTTACTTTATTTATGGACGTTGATGTACTAACGAGACAGTACATTTAAGTGGTCCAGCAACACCAAGCAACGTGCTTGTTAGCCCGCGGAACCCTGCAGACAATGCAGCCACCTCCCGCCCAACCGGCCGAGGGCACACCGCATAACGTACGGCTACAAAAAACGCGAAACGAGTTTATTTGTTAAAAACTAATTACAATATATAAAAATACAATACAATACACATAATATAATAGTTTAAACTATAGAATGGTGATAGAGAAGAGAAGTTCTAATTAAAGGGATTGAAGTAGAACTACCTACAACTCGAGATAGTTTGTTGTAGTTACTACACAATACCCGGAAAGGGTTAAGTAAAGCAAAATTAGTAGTACAAGGTTGAAGAGAGAGTGGAAGAAAGTTTCTAGTGGGTCTGATCGGAACAGCGAACCTAATCTGGCTAATTAATTTAGAAGAATCAATTTCACCGTTGATTAGTTTGTGTAAGAAAATTACACCGAGCACTGTCCTACGATCAGACAAAGAAGGAAGATTTATTAGTAAAAGTCTACTATGGTAGGATGGCCCTTAAGGGCCCTTAGGGCAAAAAGAAGGAATTGTTTTTGTACAGATTCTATTCTATCTTGATGAATCCTATATTGGGGAGACCAAATACAAGATCCATATTCAAGAATAGGACGTACCAAGGAAGTATAGAGTGTTTTTGTTAAATAGGGATCGTTAAATTCTTTCGACCAGCGCTTTATAAAGCCCAGGACGCCAAAAGCACGATTAGTAATTGATAAAACATGCTTATCAAACTTAAGCTTTGGATCCATAAGGATACCCAAATCAGTGACCGACTCAATTCTTTGAAGAGAATTGCCATTCAAAATGTAATTGTTTAAAAAGGGGAGTCGCTTACTGAAGGACATTACGTTACACTTACTATAGTTAAGATTTAATAAATTGGTCTGACACCAGGTTTGAAAACTGTAAAGTTCAGATTGTAATCTGGTTCCAAGAAGAGACTTATTAGCCGAGACACAAAGTTTAACGTCGTCGGCATACATTAGCACCCGAGAGTGACTGACTGCAGATGGCAGATCATTAATGAACAATATTAATAGCAAAGGACCGAGTTGGCTTCCTTGCGGAACGCCTGAAGTAACCTGAACAAATTTCGATAATAAATCTTAAAAAAAAACCTGTTGTGTTCTAGAAATTAGGTAATTCGAAATCCAAAGAATAAAATTATAGGAAAAGCACAAAAGATTAAGTTTATGTATTAAGAGGTTGTGGTTAACGGAGTCAAAAGCTTTACTATAGTTGCAGACATTGCTTTTGTTTCCTTTTTTGTGAAGAGGAATAATATAAGATGATTTCCAAGCATCAGGGAAACAACATGATGCAACGGACAAAGAAAATAATTTATGCAGGGGCTTAAAAAGGCCGTCTGCACAGTTTCTCAGCACGCAACCTGGGACTCCGTCTGGTCCTGGTGAAAAAACAGGTTTAATATTCTTTAAATTACGTAAAAGTGAACTTTCGGTGATGACCGGTGTAAAATTACAATTGAACGGAATTAAATGATAAGGGTAAAGTGAATCAGATTTATACTCGTGCATACTAAAAGTCGTTTGAAAAAATTGGCAAATAAATCGGCGATAGCCTGATCTGAGTTAGCAGTTTGTCTTTCAAAGACTACACTAGATGGAAGGGTTGATGATTTACGCTTCGAATTAACGAAGTTATAAAACCGTCTAGGATTCCTTCGGAACTGTTGACCACAGTCAGCAAGGTATTCCTTACAGCAACGGTCGTTCAAAGCATAGAAATCAGATAGCGAGAGAGATACAAGGAAGAGCCAGTTTCCTTAAATCTTTTATAGAATCGCGACTTTCTATTTTTAAGCAAAGTTAACTCGCGGGTAAGCCAAACAGGCTTGATTGGCCTATTTGGAACACAAAGCGGAACACAGACATCAAGTAAAGAATTTAAAGTATTATAAAAAGTTGTGATTGCACTATCCATATCACAACACATGAACTGTCGGGACCAGTCAGTCTGGGAAAACAGTACATTTAACTTGTTAAAAAAATCAGATCGAGCATTCATTTTAAAGAGTTTGAGATAGCATTGATCTGAAACAATGAAATACCAAACAACTCATCAAGAAAATCATGCTGAGTCGTAGGGGTCAACACGGCTGAGTCAGGAATGAAATCCATGTAGTCCCTGCAATATTGAAATCACCGAGAACTACAAGAAAATCACGATTGAAAAGTTTAGAGGATACTAATTTAATAGCAGAGAAGTGTAATAAATAAAGGGAATAGTCAGAAGAAGGAGTAATATAGGAGCAAGTGATGAAAATACTCATGTTATTTAGGAATAACCTAACAGCAACAAATTCAATATCAATAGAGCCATCGATTATAACCTCTTCGGAGGACAAGTTTGCATTGACGGCAATAAGTACACCGCCTCCGCGGCGAAGTGTACGATCTTTTCTATAGATAGAGAATTTATTGGAAAGAATTTCAGAGCTAAGAATATCTGACTTTAACCTTGTTTCAGAAAAGGCCACGACATGAAACGGAAGTGATGGACTATTTGGATAAAGATTACTAATTTTACTACAAATACCTCTCACATTTTGATAGGCTAATGAGAGGGAGGAAGCTAGTTTTCTCCGGCATCGGAGGCCGGGACAGGATTAGGAGGAAATGAAATCGGAGTCCGATTTCTTTTCTTCGCCGTATACTCTTTTATTATTAAATGGTCGGCCAAAATTCTTTACAACAGATCGTGTTAAAATATTTGGCTGGAACACTTACTTTAAATGAAGAAATTTCCCGATGGTATGAGAACTTTAATTTTTCCACCGTAATGTTGGCTTCTGATTTGGCCTGAATGAAGGCCTTGACATCATCTGATGTAGTATCAGGGGCAAGCCTGGAAACAAATATTTGTTTTTTTGGTGGAACACCTATAAGAGTCTTTTTATCTGACACAGTTATTACTTCCGAAGAGAGTCAGCAGCAGACTCATTAATTGATTCGCCAACTGCAACAGTATTGACAATTGACGAATCTGAAATTACTGCGTCGGGGTTCGTAGCGACAACTTCTGCGGGTAAAATAAAGTTGTCATCACTACTAACGGTTATATTCGGAGATGGGGATGAAAAATTGATTAGAGAAGGTGCGGACAAAGTTGGTATGTGAGGAGGGACTGAAAGTTCATTAGGCCCAATCGACAATCTAAAATTGTCCTTTTAACGCTTTGGAGAATCGTTTAAGAATTTTAAGTCCTTAAACTCCTTATCCAATGCTGCGAAACTATCGGAGAGACTGCCGTATAGGCCCGCAAAGCCTCTCTTAGAAGTAGAAGCTCATCATGTCTCTTTCGACATCCCAGCAAGCTTCACATGTCCACTTTAAACCTGACTTAGACTCAATCAGGTCAATAATTCGGCCGTTGAGGCCTGCACATTTTTCATGTGAAACATTTTCACACAGTCAGCAGCAGACAAAACCCACCTTAACGTTTGTTCGAACCTGGCAATCGGTGTTATAGCAGACATACATTTTGGTATTCGATGAGTATTAATAAAAAAAAAAGAATATAATTAAAGAGTATAAGCAGAAGCTACATATTGAGAAAATAGTTGAAATACGTAGGCAAACTAGGGTTAATGTGCAAGCTACTGATGGTACTTACGACAAAAACAAATTTAATGCACAAAAACAATTTATGCGAGGACGCGGCGACCGAAAAAGGAAAAACGGAATTACCGGCCAGCACCAAAAATTAGATAAAACAGCGCGTTAGAACAGATGAGAGTGCGTCGTGAGCGTAAGTAAAGAAGAGAGCACGAAGATAGAGATAAATTGTACACAAACAAAATGTTAGCGCAAGCAACGGCGTAAAATTACAACATGCGTTGTTAGCTTTGAACGTGTGAGCAGAATTGCAACCGTGCTGCAATAACTGACCGTTCGCCAAGAGTTGGAGTCTCGACGGCAATCCCACCCGGGTCGCTGATTTGACGACGGTGGAGGTTGGGAGGCAACAGAGGCGGGAGAGTTGTTGTGTTGTTGTTGAGTTGTTGTTGCGTTGTCGTTGTGGTCGGAGTATTCGAGCGGGGTAGGGGGAAAAGAGGGCGTTCGATGATAGCTGGTGTTAACTTATATATACTTTATGGGGGAGGCGTTTCGGACCCCATAAAGTATATTTATTCTTGATCAGCATCTGTTTCTATGCAAGCTAGTTTCTCAGTTTTAAAGCTATAGTGATGAAACTTGGTACTGATGTGTACCAGTTCACACGCAGTTCATATGTTAAAATCGGCCAGATCGGATCACTATATCATATAGCTCCCATAGGAACAATCGGTTTAACAAAAAATGTGTTGGCCAAATTTCATTCAAATCGGATTACTATATCATATAGCTGCCATAGGAACAATCGGTTGAAATACTTAGTATGAAAATTTTCTATGTCTGTTGATGGATTTTAACCAAATTCACAAAATATGCATTATTTATCATTATCTAAATGCTCACAAAATTGATATTCGATAATCGATATTCGATATATTAATTGGTCGATATTCGCTTAAACGATAAATAGAATATCGATAAATCGATATATCGAACATGGATTAATCGAAGATCGATTAATCGACTATCAATTAATTGAAGATCGATTAATCGACTATCAATAAATCGAATAACGAGTAATTGACTATTCGATATTCAATACATCGATTAATCGATTATCGATATATTAATTGGTCGATCTATTGATCAATATCCGATCGTTATTCGATTCGCTTTTTCGATCGATTTTTTTTATACCCTTGCAGAGGGTATATTGTTTTTGTCACGATGTTTGTAATGCATTGAAGTAGGCGTTTACGACCCCATAACGTATATATATTCTTGATCAGATTTAACAACCGTGTAGCCATGTCCGTCTGTCCGAGCACGCCGACTATAAGAGACCTCTCCTTGTATTCCAATTCAAAATGAATATTTAAATCTGACTGTATTTAATATAAAATTTAAATATTAAAAAAATTCAGTTGTCATTATACATACATATGTATATATGTGTGTACGTGTGTATACTATTGCTTGGCACGGCTGCCAAACATGCGGAGCGTATGTTTCCGTCTCTCTCGTATTCATGCATTGGCATTCCGCTTAACCGTAAAACATTGTTACCTGGTTCTTTTGTTTATAATTTGATTTTGAAAGTTTTTTTTTTAAGTTTTTTAGTTCTTGTGGGGTTTGTGCTGCTTCTAGGAACCTGCGTACCGGAAATGGCGTTCATAAGCGCTGCAGTTATGGAGATATTCGCAAAAACATTAATTTTTTCCGAGGTGTGTCTAGTTAGACGCCGTACTCTAAAAAAGAGTATAGGTGTCTATTAGGTTTGTCAGAAGCCAAATGTGCGTAACAGGCAGAAGGAAGCTTTTCCGGCTCTATAAAGTATATATATTCTTGATCAGCATCAACAGCCGAGTCGATATAGCCATGTCCGTCTGTCCGTCCGTCTGTATGAACACCTGGATCTTTTAAACTACAAGAGCTAGAGACACCAAATTTTTAAATGAAAGTCCGTCTATGATGTACGCACATCAAGTTAATTTCAAATCAGGGCAACGCCCCCCACCGCCCCCGCAATAGGAAAAAACAAGACACACCTCGCAAAAAATTGATGTTTTCTGCGAATATCTCCGTAACTATAGCACTTAGGAACACCAATTCTGGTGCTCAGGTTCCTAGAAACAGCGCAAATGCAACGTTATTAAAAGTTTTGGTCTGCCATGCCCCGTTTTCCCACAAAAACTAAAACACTTTTCAAAATTTATATGCCGTTTTTAAAGCATTTGCTAATATATTACAGTATTGTAATTAAACAAATAAGAAAGGCTACAGTCGAGCGCACCGACTGTAAAAGACCCCGTACTCTCCTTGTATTCGAAATTAATATTTGAATACGGTTGTAATTTAAATTGTAAGTTTTAAAATTTAATTTAAAAATAAAATTTGATTCGTTCACTGATGGGATTCGAACCCGTGCTTACTGACGCAAGTTCCATATCATGCTGCAACCCTACTAGTTACACTACACCATTCATTTGGCAGAAATTTGATTATTTTCATTTATATATAATAATGTAGTTATTTAAAAAATAAAAAAATAATTATATTTCTGGATCTGTGCCGGGTTCGAACCGCAGACCATTGGCTGTTGCACCAGTTAAAATTCTTTATTTACATTTTTGTTTGAAATTTAAAAAAGTATATTAATAAATTCCACTGTCGGGAACTGAACCTGCGAACTTATACGCAAGTTGCAGAACACGCAGCAACACTACTAATTGCACCAACCCCTCCATGTGAGACGGCTCCGATTATTTTCATTAAGATATAATAGTGCTAAATTATAAAATTAAAAAAAAAAAAATTTAATTTCTGAGTCTGTGTGCCGGGGTTCGAACCGCAGGTCTTGTGTTTACAAACGAGTGCGTGGCCCACCCGGACCACGCTCTCTTTGCAAACTATTGCAGCTAATGTATATATAAACATATAGTTATCTATTTTCTTTTAACCACGTGCATAGACACTGCGATTCAAGCTACACTTTGTTACCTAATTGCTCAGTTGTTTATAGTTGGATTTTTATGCAACTTTCAGGGAGTTTAATATGATTTGTCTTTAAACAAATTATTATATGAAAATGATAATAATCGGACTTGTGTCAAATGTGGGGCGTGGTGCTATTGATAGGGTTGCGGCGTGTTCTGCAAATTGCGTATAAGTTCGCAGGTTCAATTTCCGACAGTGAAATTTATTGATATACTTTTTTAAATTTCAAACAAAAATGTTAATATACAATATTAACTGGTGGAACAGTGTAGGGTTGCGATTAGTCGTTTGTCGTATAAATTGTAAAATTGTATAAATGTAATTTATGTGCAGAAAAGAGATAACTCTATGTTTACTTATATTAGTCACGACAGTTACCAGAGTGTGGCCTAGGTGGTCATGGTATTTGTCCCTAAACGAATGGTATGCGGTTCAAACCCGGCACAGACCCAGTAATTTAATTTTTCTTTTATTTTTTTTATGTAACTGCATTATTATATATAAATGAAAATAATCGTATTTTTACAAATGAATGGTGTGGTGCAACTAGTATGGTTGAAAGATTTTATGCTGCTTCAGTTAGCGCGGGTTCGAATCCCATTACTAACTTGATTTTTTTTTAAATTTTATTTTAAAACTTAAATTTTAAATTACAGTCGCATTCATTCCGTCTGTCCGTATGAACACACAGATTTCAGAGATGGTAAAAGCTACATATTCAGGTTTGGTCTCTATCGACTCGATATTTAGTCAGTCAATACAAGAATCTTTTGCCCACAATGAGCAAAAAACTACACATAACTCGGAAAAAATAAATGTTTAAAGCGAATATCTTAGTAACTACGGCACTTAGGAATACCAATCTTGGTATGCGGGTTCCTAGAGACAGTATAAATGCATTGCCATTTAAAATTTATGGCTGCCACGCCCCCTTATACCTTAAGAAAAAAATTAAATTTTCAAATTTGCATGCCGTTTTAAAGGCATTTGTTCTTATCGTAGAGTATTGTTATTTATGATTCCTTTGAAGACAAATTATATCAAACTATGCTGAAAGTTGCATAAAAATCCAACAATAAACAACAGAGATACCGATTTTAAAGTTAATATTTAAGTCAATGCATGAGTGCGAGCGCGACAGAAACATACAAGCATATATTTGAACTCTTTTGATGCATGTGTGGCGGCAATAGTATACATACACACATATATACATATATATGTGCATACATATAACGTCATTTTGTATGTGCATACAGACAAACATATGTATGTTCGATTATAAATTGTCTTTTTTGTTGTAAGGTGTTCTAATAGAAGAACTATCTAATTGGGAATAAAAGCAGGGACTCGTTCGACTGTACTTGTGTTACTTGTTAGAGTACGGGGTCTAGAAAGCCAGAGCAGATGATTTCGTATCCTTGCCAAACCCGTCATATTCTCATTCTAATTGTTAAAATAGGCAACACCAGTGTTTGCGCGAAGGAACACCTGACCCCGTTAAACGAAGCGCGGTGCATTCCCAAAATATTAAAAGGAGGCAGCGGGAAATGCCACTATGTGGGGTCCAATCGACAGGTTGTCGAATTGTTGGAAGACGGGACGCTATTCTTAACCAACTACAACGGATGAGTTATCACCAAAGGCTTAGTGCACAGACACGACGTAACATATCTTGTACAGTTTTCCAACGAATCAATAACGGCCAATAACAGGACTTTTCACATCCGTTCACACACGCAGCTAGTGGCGATGCCCTCGGTCATCACCAATTTGACTAACGAAGCCTACCACCTGAATCTGGAACTCGTCCATAACTTGAGCGTGCACAACCTGGACTTACTACAAACAATGCGGGGGACATTGACAACCTCGATCACGACAGAAGCCGCTATAATCTCAATAACGGTAATCATCATCATCATATTGGGGAGAGAGACTAAGAGAAGTCGTATGCCGTCACCAAAAACCGAGGAAACGATCACCCAAGTTACGCAGGTAGAATCCAACGCTCCAATCGACCAGAAGGCAAACTGATCTGCACGACGCAGATGCACCAGCTATCATCGAACGCCCTCTTTTCCCTCTACCCCGCTCAAATACTCCGACCACAATGACAACGCAACAACATTTCAAAAACAACACAACAACTCTCCCGCCGCTATTGCCTCGCAACCTCCACCACCAGGTGGGCATCTCAGGCGACTGTCTCGTTGGTCGTCGCTGGGCAGAGGCATTACAATCGTATGAAATTTATATATCTAATTTTTTTTTATATGACATACCTCGCACGACACCACTTCCTTGTCTTTTATGGCATGTTTTCTCTAAATCGGTTACGTTTCTAAGGCTGATGTCAGAGTGAAAGCGATAAGCGATGCAATGCTATAAGCGATAATTATCGCAGCGATCTACAAAGCGATGACATGGCAGAGTGAAAGCTTTCCGCAAAGCGAGAAAGCTTGCGAGTGTTCTATTTTTAGTCTCAGTTGCAATCATCGTCGTCATGGATTCAGGCTAAGAACTTTTTGCGTCAGCAGCAGTTGTAAATGTAATAATGAAAAAAACCACCGGAATCCATCCACTTAATAGAAAACGTTTGAAAGGAGAGTTTAACAGTTTGTATCAGAATTTAAGGCAGTATCCTGACAAATTTTTCAATTATACTCGAATGTCGATCAATACATTCGATTATGTTTTGTCGAATATTCATTCAAAACTAGAAAAGTGTTGGACAAATTTTATTGTTAATCGCATAATACCATGTGAAAAACTTATTATAACTTTGAGGTAACTTTGTAATTATATATTTATTTTTTTTTTCTCAACAAATATTTTTTTTTTAAATATTTTCGGAATCCTTTCCGTCTCAAAATGGGAAAGTACGACCTTCTGAATTTCCATTCTGCAAAGAATGGTCCATAAACTTCATGTATGGCAGAAGGCTCTCAAAAAAGCATTGGTCGTCATCGGATTTTTTATGAGTATTAATGTTTTTTCCATTAGTTTCTGTTTCTCCTTCTCCATGGAAAGTAGTTAAGAAGGCATACATAATTTTATTTATTTTTTTTTTTTTGGGAAGTTCTCCTCCTCATCGGTGTCACACAGCTCAGCCAAATTGTGGGACAATTTAGTGTCCAGCGAATCTTCCAACTCCGGAACACGGAAACTTGTATTGGAGCAGCTGGCCTCCATATTGCCACACGTTTGCCTGGGCTTCATTTGATCTTTTAAAAAGCAAAGGGACTCAAAATGAGGGCAGGACGTGTAGAGTCCTGCATCAGGTGCACAGTCTCTTGACTTTTGCGTTGGCCTTTTTTTTTTGCAATCACTCAAGGAGTGGCTGATTCAAACTTCAAATTTATTGCAATTAAAGTTAGATGATACGGCAAACAAAGTGATGGTGGCACTTTTAATGCATCACAGCTTTATCGGCAACTCAAAGCTCGACAGTTTATGCCTTCAGATTCTAAATTGCCTGGAACTAGTAAAAGAATGCCGTACGTTCTTGTAGGCGATGAAGCATATTCGCTTTTGGAAAATCTGTTAAGACCATACTCGAGCTCCATTATTAATGCTGAAAGAGAGTATTTCAATAGGCGACTCTCTCGAGCTCGCAGGTGCATTGAATGCGCTTTTGAAGTAATGAGTTCTAAATGGCGTTAGCTCTGGAAGCCAATTGAAACTGATCCCGATTTTGTAGACATTATTGTAAAGAAAATTTGTATTCTGCTTAATACAAATATTGACCTTGAAGGAAATCCCAATGTCAATCAAGACACATTGTTTGGTTAAGTTAGTTAAGAGAAAATAATGAATTTGTAGTTTAAGTAGATAAGAGAACACAACTGAAGTCATAGTATAAGTAGCTTTAGCGCATGAAATTTCTCTTATATTAGGTTACATTTAAGTCAGCTTAAGCGCTCTGCGAGAATGTAAGCGCAGCAGCAAAATCAGTTTCGTTTCGTTTGCTACATCGATCACTTGCGCCCAGCCACCACTCGCCTTTCCGTTACCGCCGTCTATCAGTTTTTAAGTAAGAATAAATTGTAATTGTTTATGGAAATTACAAGTGTTTTTATTTAATTATTTTGTATTTAAAAATCATCGAGATTTTTCATTGGCGCCCGAGCAGGGACATCGGTTACGGTCGTGGTTTAATAGTTTAAACATTGTTCAAGGCTTGGTGGCTGCGCATATTTCGTGGTCGGTCCCTACTTTTTTTCATATAGTGCTGCTGCTGGTTTTGCTGCTGTTCGCCGCTGGACTTGGTTTCAATTCAAATGATGATCGAGGAGATGAGCGACACATCCGACGACCAGGTAACAGTGCCCTAACGAGTCAGTGCAGAAAATTAGTGCAGTTCTTATTGTATTCACATACATACATATTTGTATGCAGTCGCACATTAAAAAAATTACCCAAAGTAACCAAAGTTGGCACAAGTGACATTTCGTTTCGGCACTGGATTAATGCATTTTATTGTAATGAATAGTTGAAGCAAAACTGCAAACACCAATAAATAAATACAACTAAATTATATTCGTGCATTTTATTAATTTATTTGTTACATTCGCAATATTTGATCTGTTATAATCGCGCACAAACATACATACATATGTGCATTTGCCGTTCTTTTGCATTCCGCTATTCGTTCATCTGCTGAATTCGGTGGTCGTTTTTTTTTGACTCTTGTGTTGCTAGGCACGCGAACATACATACATACGGACATACATATGTGCACTTGCCGTTCTCTCGCATTCCGCTATTCGCTCATCCGTTGAAATTGGTGGTGGTTTCTTTTTGTTTGTTCGACCGTTGTGTGTCGCTAGGCACGTCATAAATACATTCATACATATGCTCAAGCAAGCGCGCGCTTAACACACATACATACGATCGATTGATTGGCGCCGGTTTCCACTTACTTCTTTACACACTTATTCGAGCGCCAGCTGGCAGAAGCATACATCTAAACAAATCTATGTACATGCACACGTACGCAAAATAACTGCAAGCTTGTCGCTATCTGTTTTTGGTTTTTTGTTGTTGCCGCGATCTTGCTTATGCGCTTTTTCGTTTACTTGCTTGCGTGATTTGGGTGTTACTGAACTCGTCGCTGGTACATTTATACCCTGTGCAGGAGTATATTGAATTTGTTTACTGATCGTGTGAGTGTTGTTGGGTCAGTGATTAGTAACTCAGTTAGCATTTAATCATTGTTGGTCGGTGCTTAAGTAACCTTTATCAGCTGATCATTCTTGTCAGTGTAGATGATTGAGTGTTTTTAGACATTCATCTATTTTTTTGTGAAAGGAATCGTGGTAATATTTCAGTATGGAAAACAAAAGGGATTATAATGACACTGTTGAGGATGTCGAAGACAACTGCCTTAGTGCGCGTTTAACGCAATTGTTCTCACAACTAGAGAAAGTTGAGGCTGACATCGAGCGTCAGCGGATGTCATTAGCAAATAAAATGGTGAATCCTAGTAAATTTGAAATACAGTGCCGTCTTGATTTGCTAAACACATATATTTCTAAGGCAATGGATTTGCAGTCGCAAATAGACGTGATGGACCCAGATAATGATAGCCGAGCTATGCTGGAAGAAACATGCATTCTTGCACGGTCATCATATATGGCTGCTCTTAGCAAGTTTGAAGTTGTTGACCGTGTTCCAGTGTCTCATCATTCACACTTACCCAAACTGAAGTTGCCTAGTTTCAGCGGCAAGCATTCAGAATACAAGCAATTTATTAGTCTTTTCGAAAGTTTGGTAGACTCTGATCGTTCTTTATCGAATATCGAAAAGTTCAATCACCTGATATCGTGTCTATCAGACGAGGCTCTGGGAACGATAAAGGCGTATCAGGTCTCTGATGCAAATTATTCGAAAGCATTAGAGAGTCTGAAGCGGGTCTACGACAATAAGTGCCTCATTTTCCTTGACACACTCTCCCAGTTATTTGACATTGAGCCGATGAATAAACCATCGGCTCTAGGAATTCGCACGATCATTGATTCAGTGTCTGCAATTTTCGAATCATTGATGTCAATTGGAGATGAGAAAGATTTTGCCAATGCAGTCCTGATTCATCTGGTAATGTCGAAAGTAGATACCAGTACAAGGACGAAATATGAGGAGCAGCTGGATTACAATACTTTGCCGCAGTGGTCAGATTGTGTTGTAGCGTTAAACAGGCGATACCAGCATTTGTCCGCGGAAGAAAGCTCCAAATCCAGGTTGAAGTTCAAGTCAGACTTAAGGCCTGTGAAAGGAAAGTCGTCCTTTGCATTGACCAATGCTGAAACAAAAGTTGAGCCCAACTGCAAGTTCTGTAAGGCCAACCATTTACTGGGAAGTTGTCAGAGTTTTGCCTCTTTGCCAGTTGACGAAAGGTTCAATTTTGTGAAATCGAGTCAACTGTGCATAAATTGTTTGCATCCAGGACACAGAGTGTCTACTTGTACTGCGTCAAAGTGCAGAGTATGTTCTCGTCCTCACAATACGCTCCTCCACAAGTACTCTGAGGAACAGCAATCAGTGGCTCCTCCTGCTCATGTGAATCATGTTGCAAGCGAGCTTGACGAGGTGATTCTTGCAACAGCTGTTGTGACTCTCCGCGACAGATTTGGGCAAGAGAGAACTGCCAGAGCGTTACTAGATTCAGGTTCGCAAGTAAATTTCATGACGGAGCAATTGGCTAAGTCGTTAAGGCTTCAGCGGAAAAGTAAATGTTTGACGGTGACTTCAGTCGGGCAGGCAAGTTTAATTGCAAAAAGCGAGGTATCGACTGTAGTTTCGTCTCGCGTGAACGCTCACAAGTTCAACGCCGATTTCTGGGTGTTGAAGTCGATTTCTAGTAGACAGCCAGACCATGACCTTCCCATTAATCGATGGAAGGTTCCAACGAATATAGAACTGGCTGATCCAGAATTCTACAAGCCTCAGCGGATAGATCTGCTATTGGGAGCAGATTCATTTTTCGATTTGCTGTGCACTGGACAACTAAAACTGTCAGACAATGGTCCAGTGTTGCAGAAAACCTTGCTAGGCTGGGTAGCATCAGGAAGATGTAAGAAATTGCGAGCCAATAACCCTGTATGCTGTGCTATAATGCACCAAAGAGAAGAGACGAGGCTTGAGGCTTTAGTAAATCGATTCTGGGAACTAGAATCTATACCGGAATCGAGTATAGCAGTAAAGTACTCAGCAGAGCATCTGGCATGCGAAAAGCATTTTAAGGAAAGTGTTCGTAGTCTGTCGTCAGGACACTTCGAAGTGGGTTTGCCATTCAAGAGCGACCCGAAAACTTTGGGTTCGTCCTTTGAAATAGCCAAAAAACGGTTTTTGTCGTTAGAGCGTAGAGTCTCCAGAGACGGAAAATTAAAAGAAATGTATACAAGCTTCATGAAAGAGTATCTCGAACTTGGTCACATGTCCGCCATAGGTACGGAAGTTCCACCAGGACCACACTACGTCATTCCACACCAGTGCGTCCTGAGACCTGAAAGTAGTTCCACCAAACTCAGAGTTGTATTTGATGCGTCTTGTAAGACAACTTCATCGCAATCACTGAATGATTTGCTCATGGTGGGACCTACTATTCAGAGGGATCTTATGTTGTCTCTTCTTCGGTTTCGTCTAAATCGATATGCCCTCACGGCAGTCATTAAGAAAATGTACCGTCAAGTCAGCATGTCCGAAGACGATCGACAGTTTCAGCTAATTGTTTGGCGCGAAAACCCGTCGGATGAGCTAATGATATATAGATTGAATACGGTAACGTACGGAACTGCATCCGCACCGTTTTTAGCCATCCGATGCTTGCAGGAACTGGGATTGCGTCATAAGGACACCCATGTTCTTGGCTCTAAAGTCATTTGTAATGACTTTTATGTCGATGACATGCTGACTGGGGCTGACGATACAACTACACTAAAGGAAATATGTACCCAAGTGTCCGAAATTCTGGAATCGGGCGGGTTTCAATTGGCAAAATGGTTTTCGAACCATCCAAATTTAATGGATGACAGTGAAACTGCTGAACTTTTAAGTTTCAATGATGCCGATTCGACGAAAACGCTTGGCATGAGGTGGACACCAAAGATGGATACGTTTCAGTATCATTTGGATGACAGTTTCACCCAACTAGTTCCGACCAAGCGAAACATATTGTCAGTTGCTGCACGCATGTTTGACCCACTTGGCTTGTTAAGTCCGATTAGCATCCGGGCAAAAATCCTTCTTCAGGAGCTGTGGCGCATGCAATTGCCATGGGACGAGACAATGCCTATGGAATTGCATAGCAGATGGGAAAATTTCAAAGAGACTCTTCTTGATTTGAATCAAATTGAAATCCCTAGATACGCTCACGCCAGCTCTGACGCAAGCATACAAGTGCATGGATTCGCGGATGCATCCAGTCAAGCATATGGGTGCTGCATATATGTTCGTGCTAACGACGGTGCCAGTATCGTCTGCCGATTGCTTACTGCAAAGGCAAAGGTGGCTCCACTAAAAACAAAATCGATCACCAGACTCGAATTGTGTGCAGCACACCTGTTAGCCCAACTATGGTTCTCCATAAAACATATGCTGAACCACTGTCGAATTGAGAGTGTGAATTTCTGGACAGATTCAGAAATCACACTACATTGGATAAACACGTCTCCATCATTATTAGCAACATTCGTCGCCAATCGAGTTGCAGCCATCCAAGAGATGGCCATTGATGTATCTTGGCGACATGTACCGACATCGTTAAATCCAGCAGATTTATCTTCGAGAGGGTGTGACACTCGTGAACTAGTTCATTCTATTTGGCTAGAAGGTCCATCATTCCTCTGCAGGGAGCAGGAACATTGGCCTCAAAATCGACACTTTTCCGTACCTGAAGATCTTGAGAAGATTGAGTATAAAAAGTCTGCAATCGTTTGTTTGGCCACCAGCTCTGACTGGTTATTAAAATTCGTGTCTCGTTTTTCTTCATGTCGGAAGATTGTGAGAATCTTGGCGTATATGTATCGATTCGTCAGGAAATCAACTAGAGAGATACAAACTGTCGTGCTTGGACCCAAGGAGTTAGATTTCGCATTCTTGAAGTTGCTTGAGTTGGTTCAGCGATCGGAGTTCAGCGCGGATTACGACAAACTGAAAAAGGGTCAAATGGTTCAACCGAGTTTTCAGTCGCTGGCCCCGTTTATACACAAGTCTGACGAGTTCGAAAGACAAATTTCGTTGATTCGGGTAGGAGGGAGATTGTTGAACGCGCCGTTAGAATACGACGCTAGATTCCCTATTTTAATGCCCAAGAATTCTCTGGTGGTAAGTTTGTATTTGCGAGAGCTGCATACGAACAATTGTCATGCGGGGGCTAAGACCATGACTGCATTACTCAGGCAACGCATTTGGCTTGTTAATGCTCGTCGTGAGTGCACGCAGATAGTGCGAAGGTGCGTGCACTGTTTTAGATACAAACCAAAGCTGATGGAGCAAATAATGGGTAACTTGCCGGCGGACCGCCTTTCCGGGGTTCGCCCATTCAATATTTGTGGGGTGGATTTTTGCGGGCCCATAAATGTTTCATTGCGTATTAGAGGAAGAGGGCCACTCAAGATGTATATTGCAGTTTTTGTATGTTTTGCTTCAAAGGCTGTTCACCTGGAACTGGTGCCTGATTTATCCACTAATGCTTTTATTTGTACCCTAAACAGCTTCATCGCGCGGCGTGGCGTTCCAGTCCGGCTATACTCGGACAACGGGACCAACTTCGTCGGAGCGAGCAACCTGGTGAGGGAGTTCCACCAGACGTTCAGCAGCCAGCAGATGAAGCTGCAGTCGTACGCAGCAGAACGCGGGATGGAGTGGAAGTTCAGCCCCCCAAGAGCGCCCCACTTCGGAGGCCTTTGGGAGGCCGCCGTGAAGTCCGCAAAACATCTGCTCCTGCGGCAGGTCGGCAGCGCGTCACTCACCGAGAGCGAGGTCAGAGGGCACCTGGCCGACGTGGAGGCCATCCTCAACTCACGGCCGTTGACGCAACTCGGCAGCGATCCGAACGACGGAGAGGCGCTAACTCCAGGCCACTTCATCATCGGTCAGCCGCTTCGTTCGCTGCCGCGCGGGTCAGAGCAGGACACGTCAAGCAGCGGAATTTCGTGCTGTCGCAGGTGGCAGCTGTTGTGCACGCTCAGACAGCGCTTTTGGCAAGCGTGGTCGAAGGACTACGTCCTGAGCCTGCAGCAGCGAGCGAAGTGGGCGGAGGATCGCGAGGACGTGGAGGTCGGCGATTTGGTCATCATCCACGAGGACAACACTCCGCCCCAGCGATGGATCATTGGGGAGAGTCGTCGACACCATGCCAGGCGGAGATGGTCGGGTCAGGGTGGCCGGCGTTAGAACCGCGGGGGGCGTCCTTAAGCGCCCAATTCACAAGATGGCGAAGCTGCCAGTATATTGAAGGCAAGGCCTTCAAGGTGGCCGGCATGTTTGGTTAAGTTAGTTAAGAGAAAATAATGAATTTGTAGTTTAAGTAGATAAGAGAACACAACTGAAGTCATAGTATAAGTAGCTTTAGCGCATGAAATTTCTCTTATATTAGGTTACATTTAAGTCAGCTTAAGCGCTCTGCGAGAATGTAAGCGCAGCAGCAAAATCAGTTTCGTTTCGTTTGCTACATCGATCACTTGCGCCCAGCCACCACTCGCCTTTCCGTTACCGCCGTCTATCAGTTTTTAAGTAAGAATAAATTGTAATTGTTTATGGAAATTACAAGTGTTTTTATTTAATTATTTTGTATTTAAAAATCATCGAGATTTTTCACACATATAGAACCAATGAAAGTAATGGAAGTGAAGATTTATTTTACCCAACAAGTTACAAATCTGGACAACTTGTTCGTGATACCTTTTGCAGTTTTATGTGTACAAATAGGCTTTGATATCCACAATAAATATTCAATAATATAATATAAACAAAACTTACTTGGTATTTGGAAACTTTCCTCAATCTCTTTCTAATTCTTCTCAACCACCAGCCGATTGTGGTAATTTTTACACTTTTGGTCCCACAAAACGGAACGTTAATATTTGGACTCGAACTCATTGTTGCATTTTCATCGTTTGACAGTTCAATTGCATTTGAAAGCAAATACATAAAAGTATAAAGTGTTTGCATCAAACTGTTTTTAGACCCCGTACTCTTTAAAAAAGAGTATAGGGGTCTATTAGGTTTGTCAGAAGCCAAATGTGCGTAACAGGCAGAAGGAAGCTTTTCCGACCCCATAAAGTATATATATTCTTGATCAGCATCAACAGCCGAGTCGATATAGCAATGTCCGTCTGTCCGTCCGTCCGTATGAACACCTGGATCTCAGAGACTATAAGAGCTAGAGACACCAAATTTGTAATAAAAATTCCGTAACTTTCTCGAGCAGATCAAGTTTATTTCAAATCTGCGCCACGCCCCCCACCGCCCCCGCAATAAGCAAAAAACTAGACACATTGATGTTTTCGGCGAATATCTCCGTAACTATGGCACTTAGGAACACCAATTCTGGTACGCACGTTCCTACAAACAGCACAAATTTTAATGCAACGTCATTAAAAATTTTGGTCTGCCACGCCCCCTTTTCCCACACGAACTAAACAACTTTTCAAAACTTTCATGTCGTTTTTAAAGCATTTGCTAATATAGTACAGTATTGTAATTCAAATCATATTAAACTACCCTGAAAGTTGCATAAAAATCCAATTATAAACAACTGAGCAATTAAACAACAAAGTAGCCCATGAAGCGCGTTGTGAATGCACGTGGTTAAAAGAAAAGAGCTAACTGTATGTGTATATATACATTAGCCGCAATAGTTTGCAAAGAGAGCGTGGTCCGGGTGGGCAACGCACTTCTTTGTAAACACAAGATCTGCGGTTCGAACCCCGGCACGGACTCAGAAATTACATTTTTTTTTTTTTTTTTTTTTTTTTTTTTATTATTTAGCACTATTATATCTTAATGAAAATAATCGGAACCGTTTCATAAGAAGGGGTTGGTGCAATTAGTAGTGTTGCGGCGTGTTCTGCAAGTTGAGTATAAGTTCGCAGGTTCAATTCCCGACAGTGGAATTTACTTTTTTAAATTTAAACAAAAATTTAAATAAAGAATTTTAACTGGTGCAACAGCCAATAGTCTGCGGTTCGAACCCGGCACAGACCCAGAAATTTAGATATTTTTTATTTTTTAAATAACTACATTATTATATGTAAATGAAAATAATCAAATTTCTGCCAAATGAATGGTGTTGTGTAACTAGTAGGGGTGCAGCATGATATGGAACTTGCGTCAGTAAGCGCGGGTTCGAATCCCATCAGTGACTGATTCAAATTTTTTTTTTCAATTTAATTTAAAAACTTAAATTTTAAATTACAGTCGTATTCAAATATTAATTTCGAATACAAGGAGAGTACGGGGTCTTTTACAGTCGGCGCGCTCGACTGTAGTCTTTCTTACTTGTTTAAGCTTCAGTTGCGCAAAAACATTCTTCAACCAAAAACCAACTGTTATTTAAGCTCAGAACGCAATAAAAACATACGAATAACATTAACTAGATGAAGTGATAAAGCGATTCAGAATCGCTTTCTCGCAACTCGATTTAGTTCTCGCTTTGGCTCTCTTCTCGCTTCGCTTGCACTCTGACATGTATCAAACATTTACATATATATTTGCATGCAGAGCTTTCTCGCTCATTGTCGCTCAATATTATCGCATCGCTTATCGCTTCCACTCTGACATCAGCCTAAGGCTATCCCATATTCGAGTATTGTAAATATCGATTAATCGAATTTCGATCAATCGAACGAGCAATTAATGTAACGCTTAATTTATTTTCGATATATCGCTTAATCTATTTTCGATATATCGATTAATCTCTTTTTGATATATCGATTAATCCATATATCGAATATTGATATATCGATTAATCCATATATCGAATATTGATTAATCGATATATAGAATATCGAATATCAATTAATCGATATATCGATCTTCGAATAATCCATGTTCGATATATCGATTGATCGATATTCTATTTATCGTTTAAGCGAATATCGATCAATTAATATATCGAATATCGATTATCGTATATCAGATTTGTGAGCATTTATATAATGATAAATAATGCATATTTTGTGAATTTGGTTAAAATCCATCAACAGACATAGAAAATTTGCATACTAAGTATTTCAACCGATTGTTCCTATGGGAGCTATATGATGGAGTGATCCGATCTGGCCGATTTTAACGTATGAACTGCGTGCAGAGAGAATACACATGTGTACCAAGTTTCAACACAATAGCTTTAAAACTGAGAGACTAGCTTGCATAGAAACAGACGGAAAGAAGGACAGACAGACATGGGTACTCGGCTGATAATGCTGATCAAGAATATATATACCTTATGGGGTCGCAAACGCCTCCTTCAATGCATTACAAACATGGTGACAAAAATAATATACCCTCTGCACAGGTATAAAAAAAATCGATCGAAAAAGCGAATCGAATAACAATCGAATATCGATCAAGCAATTAATATATCGATATTCGATTATAACGATTATTCTTATTCGATTAATTGATTAATCGAGAAATTCTTTTATAGCGATAAATCGATATATCAATGGTGGCCATTGGGGCCTCGGGCCTGTCTCGCTGGTGTCTCGCTGGCCAGAAGCACAATCACAATCGTATGAAATTTATATATCTAATTTTTTTTTATATGACATACCTCGCACGACACCACTCCCTTGTGTTTTGTGACACGTTTTCTCTAAATCGATTACTTTTCCAATGCTTTCCCATATTTGAGTATCGTAAATATCGATCAATCGATCGAGCAATTATTCGATATTCGATTAATCGATTAATCGCTATTCGTTTATGGCGATAAATCTATATATCTATATATAATTATATATTTATTTTTTTTCTCTCAACAAATATTTTTTTTTTAAATATTTTCGGAATCCTTTCCGTCTCAAAATGGGAAAGTACGACCTTCTGAATTTCCATTCTGCAAAGAATGGTCCATAAACTTCATGTATGGCAGAAGGCTCTCAAAAAAGCATTGGTCGTCATCGGATTTTTTATGAGTATTAATGTTTTTATACTCTCTGCAAGAGTATATTGGGTTTGTGCAAATGTATGTAACAGGCAGAAGGAGGCGTGGCAGACCCCATAAAGTATATATATTCTTGATCAGCGTCACAAGCCGAGTCGATATAGCCATGTCCGTCTGTCCGTCTGTCCGTCTGTCTGTCTGTCTGTCTGTCCGTCTGTCTGTCCGTATGAACAAACAGATTTCGGAGATGGTAAGAGCTACAAGTTCGAATTTGGTCTCTATCGACTCGATATTTAGTCAGTCAATACAAGAATCTTTTTTTTTTTCGATGCCACGCCCCATTCGCCCACAATGAGCAAAAAACTAGACATACCTCGGAAAAAATAGATGTTTTCGGTTAATATCTCAGTAACTATGGCACTTAGGAATACCAATTTTGGTACACGTGTTCCTAAAGGCCGCATAAATCCAATGACATCAAAAGTTTTGGGCTGCCACGCCCCCTTTTTCCGCAAGAAATAAAAGTAAATTTCAAACTTGCATGCCGTTTTTAAAGCATTTATTCTTATCGTACAGTGTTGTTATTTATGATTCGTTTGAAGACGTATCATGTCAAACTCTCCAGAAAGTTTCATAAGAATCCGACCATAAACAAGAAAGCAATGCAGCAACAAAGATTTTATTCTAAAGCAATGAGCGCGAGAGAGACAGCGCTAGTCGTGCCGACCAATAGTATTCATACACACATATGTATGTGCATACATTTAACGTCAAACGAATTTGTATGTACATACAGACAAACACATGTATGCTTGATTATGCTTATCTTTTTTTTGTTTTAACGTATTCTAATACAAGAACTATCTATTGTAATGTTTGAATACCGATTTAAGTATTATAATTGGGAATAAACGCAGAGAGTATTATACGGTCGGGCGTGTTCGACTGTACTTTTCTTTCTTGTTTCCATTAGTTTCTGTTTCTCCTTCTCCATGGAAAGTAGTTGAGAAGGCATACATAATTTTATTTATTTTTTTTTTTGGGAAGTTCTCCTCCTCATCGGTGTCACACAGCTCAGCCAAATTGTGGGACAATTTAGTGTCCAGCGAATCTTCCAACTCCGGAACACGGAAACTTGTATTGGAGCAGCTGGCCTCCATATTGCCACACGTTTGCCTGGGCTTCATTTGATCTTTTAAAAAGCAAAGGGACTCAAAATGAGGGCAGGACGTGTAGAGTCCTGCATCAGGTGCACAGTCTCTTGACTTTTGCGTTGGCCTTTTTTTTTGCACTCACTCCGAAATCGGTCCCGAAGATTCTTCCACTTTTTTTTCAAACAGTCTCCTAAAGGTTGACAAAAAATTTAATTATGTAAATAAAATTAACCAATCTCAGATATTTAGCAACGGGTACTTGCTTTACTTCATTGTCGTATGCATTTAAAATTGGAAGGACTACAGTCTCCGTTGACGTAAAGGAAACAGTCAAAGCACTTTGGGGGAGTTGCAGCCAAAGCACATGCCACAGTCTTCAAAGGAAATAATTACTCAGAAAACACATTCGTATTCAGTGTCCACCTCATTCTGGATTAATGTTCTAAAACTATAAAAAATTTTATTCTGTTGTTCTTCAAGGAGTGGCTGATTCAAACTTCAAATTTATTGCAATTAAAGTTAGATGATACGGCAAACAAAGTGATGGTGGCACTTTTAATGCATCACAGCTTTATCGGCAACTCAAAGCTCGACAGTTTATGCCTTCAGATTCTAAATTGCCTGGAACTAGTAAAAGAATGCCGTACGTTCTTGTAGGCGATGAAGCATATTCGCTTTTGGAAAATCTGTTAAGACCATACTCGAGCTCCATTATTAATGCTGAAAGAGAGTATTTCAATAGGCGACTCTCTCGAGCTCGCAGGTGCATTGAATGCGCTTTTGAAGTAATGAGTTCTAAATGGCGTTAGCTCTGGAAGCCAATTGAAACTGATCCCGATTTTGTAGACATTATTGTAAAGAAAATTTGTATTCTGCTTAATACAAATATTGACCTTGAAGGAAATCCCAATGTCAATCAAGACACATATAGAACCAATAAAAGTAATGGAAGTGAAGATTTATTTTACCCAACAAGTTACAAATCTGGACAACTTGTTCGTGATACCTTTTGCAGTTTTATGTGTACAAATAGGCTTTGATATCCACAATAAATATTCAATAATATAATATAAACAAAACTTACTTGGTATTTGGAAACTTTCCTCGATTGTGGTAATTTTTACACTTTCGGTCCCACAAAACGGAACGTTAATATTTGGACTCGAACTCATTGTTGCATTTTCATCGTTTGACAGTTCAATTGCATTTGAAAGCAAATACATAAAAGTATAAAGTGTTTGCATCAAACTGTTTTTAGACCCCGTACTCTTTAAAAAAGAGTATAGGGGTCTATTAGGTTTGTCAGAAGCCAAATGTGCGTAACAGGCAGAAGGAAGCTTTTCCGACCCCATAAAGTATATATATTCTTGATCAGCATCAACAGCCGAGTCTATATAGCAATGTCCGTCTGTCCGTCTGTCCGTCCGTCCGTATGAACACCTGGATCTCAGAGACTATAAGAGCTAGAGACACCAAATTTGTAATAAAAATTCCGTAACTTTCTCGAGCAGATCAAGTTTATTTCAAATCTGCGCCACGCCCCCCACCGCCCCCGCAATAAGCAAAAAACTAGACACATTGATGTTTTCGGCGAATACCTCCGTAACTATGGCACTTAGGAACACCAATTCTGGTACGCACGTTCCTACAAACAGCACAAATGCAACGTCATTAAAAATTTTGGTCTGCCACGCCCCCTTTTCCCACACGAACTAAACAACTTTTCAAAACTTTCATGTCGTTTTTAAAGCATTTGCTAATATTGTATTGTAATTCAAAATTAGTTTAAAGACAAATCATATTAAACTACCCTGAAAATTGCATAAAAATCCAACTATAAACAACTGAGCAATTAAACAACAAAGTAGCCCATGAAGCGCGTTGTGAATGCACGTGGTTAAAGGAAAAGAGATAACTGTATGTGTATATATACATTAGCCGCAATAGTTTGCAAAGAGAGCGTGGTCCGGGTGGGCAACGCACTTCTTTGTAAACACAAGATCTGCGGTTCGAACCCCGGCACGGACTCAGAAATTACATTTTTTTTTTTTTTTTTTTTTTTTTTATTATTTAGCACTATTATATCTTAATGAAAATAATCGGAACCGTTTCATAAGAAGGGGTTGGTGCAATTAGTAGTGTTGCGGCGTGTTCTGCAAGTTGAGTATAAGTTCGCAGGTTCAATTCCCGACAGTGGAATTTACTTTTTTAAATTTAAACAAAAATTTAAATAAAGAATTTTAACTGGTGCAACAGCCAATGGTCTGCGGTTCGAACCCGGCACAGACCCAGAAATTTAGATATTTTTTATTTTTTAAATAACTACATTATTATATGTAAATGAAAATAATCAAATTTCTGCCAAATGAATGGTGTTGTGTAACTAGTAGGGGTGCAGCATGATATGGAACTTGCGTCAGTAAGCGCGGGTTCGAATCCCATCAGTGACTGATTCAAATTTTTTTTTTCAATTTAATTTAAAAACTTAAATTTTAAATTACAGTCGTATTCAAATATTAATTTCGAATACAAGGAGAGTACGGGGTCTTTTACAGTCGGCGCGCTCGACTGTAGTCTTTCTTACTTGTTTAAGCTTCAGTTGCGCAAAAACATTCTTCAACCAAAAACCAACTGTTATTTAAGCTCAGAACGCAATAAAAACATACGAATAACATTAACTAGATGAAGTGATAAAGCGATTCAGAATAGCTTTCTCGCAACTCGATTTAGTTCTCGCTTTGGCTCTCTTCCCGCTTCGCTTGCACTCTGACATGTATCAAACATTTACATATATATTTGCATGCAGAGCTTTCTCGCTCATTGTCGCTCAATATTATCGCATCGCTTATCGCTTCCACTCTGACATCAGCCTAAGGCTATCCCATATTCGAGTATTGTAAATATCGATTTATCGAATTTCGATCAATCGAACGAGCAATTAATGTAACGCTTAATTTATTTTCGATATATCGCTTAATCTATTTTCGATATATCGATTAATCTCTTTTTGATATATCGATTAATCCATATATCGAATATTGATATATCGATTAATCCATATATCGAATATTGATTAATCGATATATAGAATATCGAATATCAATTAATCGATATATCGATCTTCGAATAATCCATGTTCGATATATCGATTGATCGATATTCTATTTATCGTTTAAGCGAATATCGATCAATTAATATATCGAATATCGATTATCGTATATCAGATTTGTGAGCATTTATATAATGATAAATAATGCATATTTTGTGAATTTGGTTAAAATCCATCAACAGACATAGAAAATTTGCATACTAAGTATTTCAACCGATTGTTCCTATAGCAGCTATATGATATAGTAATCCGATTTGAATGAAATTTGGCCAACATATTTTTTGTTGAACCGATTGTTCCTATGGGAGCTATATGATGGAGTGATCCGATCTGGCCGATTTTAACGTATGAACTGCGTGCAGAGAGAATACACATGTGTACCAAGTTTCAACACAATAGCTTTAAAACTGAGAGACTAGCTTGCATAGAAACAGACGGAAAGAAGGACAGACAGACATGGGTACTCGGCTGATAATGCTGATCAAGAATATATATACCTTATGGGGTCGCAAACGCCTCCTTCAATGCATTACAAACATGGTGACAAAAATAATATACCCTCTGCACAGGTATAAAAAAAATCGATCGAAAAAGCGAATCGAATAACAATCGAATATCGATCAAGCAATTAATATATCGATATTCGATTATAACGATTATTCTTATTCGATTAATTGATTAATCGAGAAATTCTTTTATAGCGATAAATCGATATATCGATGGTGGCCATTGGGGCAGAGGCCAATTGGGCATCAAGTAAGCGGACACCGGTTAAAAGGGTAGTGAACGCTGCGACGACAGAGGCAGCAGCTCATGCGACTGTCTCGCTGGTGGTCGCTGGCCAGAAGCACAATCACAATCGTATGAAATTTATATATCTAATTTTTTTTATATGACATACCTCGCACGACACCACTCTCTTGTGTTTTGTGACACGTTTTCTCTAAATCGATTACTTTTCCAATGCTTTCCCATATTTGAGTATCGTAAATATCGATCAATCGATCGAGCAATTATTCGATATTCGATTAATCGATTAATCGCTATTCGTTTATGGCGATAAATCTATATATCTATATATAATTATATATTTATTTTTTTTTTTCTCAACAAATATTTTTTTTTTAAATATTTTCGGAATCCTTTCCGTCTCAAAATGGGAAAGTACGACCTTCTGAATTTCCATTCTGCAAAGAATGGTCCATAAACTTCATGTATGGCAGAAGGCTCGGTATTGGTCGTCATCGGATTTTTTATGAGTATTAATGTTTTTTCCATTAGTTTCTGTTTCTCCTTCTCCATGGAAAGTAGTTGAGAAGGCATACATAATTTTATTTATTTTTTTTTTTGGGAAGTTCTCCTCCTCATCGGTGTCACACAGCTCAGCCAAATTGTGGGACAATTTAGTGTCCAGCGAATCTTCCAACTCCGGAACACGGAAACTTGTATTGGAGCAGCTGGCCTCCATATTGCCACACGTTTGCCTGGGCTTCATTTGATCTTTTAAAAAGCAAAGGGACTCAAAATGAGGGCAGGACGTGTAGAGTCCTGCATCAGGTGCACAGTCTCTTGACTTTTGCGTTGGCCTTTTTTTTTGCACTCACTCCGAAATCGGTCCCGAAGATTCTTCCACTTTTTTTTCAAACAGTCTCCTAAAGGTTGACAAAAAATTTAATTATGTAAATAAAATTAACCAATCTCAGATATTTAGCAACGGGTACTTGCTTTACTTCATTGTCGTATGCATTTAAAATTGGAAGGACTACAGTCTCCGTTGACGTAAAGGAAACAGTCAAAGCACTTTGGGGGAGTTGCAGCCAAAGCACATGCCACAGTCTTCAAAGGAAATAATTACTCAGAAAACACATTCGTATTCAGTGTCCACCTCATTCTGGATCAATGTTCTAAAACTATAAAAAATTTTATTCTGTTGTTCTTCAAGGAGTGGCTGATTCAAACTTCAAATTTATTGCAATTAAAGTTAGATGATACGGCAAACAAAGTGATGGTGGCACTTTTAATGCATCACAGCTTTATCGGCAACTCAAAGCTCGACAGTTTATGCCTTCAGATTCTAAATTGCCTGGAACTAGTAAAAGAATGCCGTACGTTCTTGTAGGCGATGAAGCATATTCGCTTTTGGAAAATCTGTTAAGACCATACTCGAGCTCCATTATTAATGCTGAAAGAGAGTATTTCAATAGGCGACTCTCTCGAGCTCGCAGGTGCATTGAATGCTCTTTTGAAGTAATGAGTTCTAAATGGCGTTAGCTCTGGAAGCCAATTGAAACTGATCCCGATTTTGTAGACATTATTGTAAAGAAAATTTGTATTCTGCTTAATACAAATATTGACCTTGAAGGAAATCCCAATGTCAATCAAGACACATATAGAACCAATGAAAGTAATGGAAGTGAAGATTTATTTTACCCAACAAGTTACAAATCTGGACAACTTGTTCGTGATACCTTTTGCAGTTTTATGTGTACAAATAGGCTTTGATATCCACAATAAATATTCAATAATATAATATAAACAAAACTTACTTGGTATTTGGAAACTTACCTCAATCTCTTTCTAATTCTTCTCAACCACCAGCCGATTGTGGTAATTTTTACACTTTTGGTCCCACAAAACGGAACGTTAATATTTGGACTCGAACTCATTGTTGCATTTTCATCGTTTGACAGTTCAATTGCATTTGAAAGCAAATACATAAAAGTATAAAGTGTTTGCATCAAACTGTTTTTAGACCCCGTACTCTTTAAAAAAGAGTATAGGGGTCTATTAGGTTTGTCAGAAGCCAAATGTGCGTAACAGGCAGAAGGAAGCTTTTCCGACCCCATAAAGTATATATATTCTTGATCAGCATCAACAGCCGAGTCGATATAGCAATGTCCGTCTGTCCGTCTGTCCGTCCGTCCGTATGAACACCTGGATCTCAGAGACTATAAGAGCTAGAGACACCAAATTTGTAATAAAAATTCCGTAACTTTCTCGAGCAGATCAAGTTTATTTCAAATCTGCGCCACGCCCCCCACCGCCCCCGCAATAAGCAAAAAACTAGACACATTGATGTTTTCGGCGAATATCTCCGTAACTATGGCACTTAGGAACACCAATTCTGGTACGCACGTTCCTACAAACAGCACAAATGCAACGTCATTAAAAATTTTGGTCTGCCACGCCCCCTTTTCCCACACGAACTAAACAACTTTTCAAAACTTTCATGTCGTTTTTAAAGCATTTGCTAATATAGTACAGTATTGTAATTCAAAATTAGTTTAAAGACAAATCATATTAAACTACCCTGAAAGTTGCATAAAAATCCAACTATAAACAACTGAGCAATTAAACAACAAAGTAGCCCAAAGTAGCAAAAAACTAGACACATTGATGTTTTCGGCGAATATCTCCGTAACTATGGCACTTAGGAACACCAATTCTGGTACGCACGTTCCTACAAACAGCACAAATGCAACGTCATTAAAAATTTTGGTCTGCCACGCCCCCTTTTCCCACACGAACTAAACAACTTTTCAAAACTTTCATGTCGTTTTTAAAGCATTTGCTAATATAGTACAGTATTGTAATTCAAAATTAGTTTAAAGACAAATCATATTAAACTACCCTGAAAATTGCATAAAAATCCAACTATAAACAACTGAGCAATTAAACAACAAAGTAGCCCATGAAGCGCGTTGTGAATGCACGTGGTTAAAGGAAAAGAGATAACTGTATGTGTGTATATACATTAGCCGCAATAGTTTGCAAAGATAGCGTGGTCCGGGTGGGCAACGCACTTCTTTGTAAACACAAGATCTGCGGTTCGAACCCCGGCACGGACTCAGAAATTACATTTTTTTTTTTTTTTTTTTTTTTTTTTTTATTATTTAGCACTATTATATCTTAATGAAAATAATCGAAACCGTTTCATAAGAAGGGGTTGGTGCAATTAGTAGTGTTGCGGCGTGTTCTGCAAGTTGAGTATAAGTTCGCAGGTTCAATTCCCGACAGTGGAATTTACTTTTTTAAATTTAAGCAAAAATTTAAATAAAGAATTTTAACTGGTGCAACAGCCAATGGTCTGCGGTTCGAACCCGGCACAGACCCAGAAATTTAGATATTTTTTATTTTTTAAATAACTACATTATTATATGTAAATGAAAATAATCAAATTTCTGCCAAATGAATGGTGTTGTGTAACTAGTAGGGGTGCAGTATGATATGGAACTTGCGTCAGTAAGCGCGGGTTCGAATCCCATCAGTGACTGATTCAAATTTTTTTTTTCAATTTAATTTAAAAACTTAAATTTTAAATTACAGTCGTATTCAAATATTAATTTCGAATACAAGGAGAGTACGGGGTCTTTTACAGTCGGCGCGCTCGACTGTAGTCTTTCTTACTTGTTTAAGCTTCAGTTGCGCAAAAACATTCTTCAACCAAAAACCAACTGTTATTTAAGCTCAGAACGCAATAAAAAAATTCGAATAACAGCAACTAAATGAGGTGATAAAGCGGTTCAGAATCGCTTTCTCGCAACTCGATTTAGTTCTCGCTTTGGCTCTCTTCTCGCTTCGCTTGCACTCTGACATGTATCAAGCGTTTACATATATATTTGCATGCAGAGCTTTCTCGCTCATTGTCACTCAATATTATCGCATCGCTAATCGCTCCCACTCTGACATCAGCCTAAGGCTATCCCATATTCGAGTATTGTAAATATCGATTAATCGAATTTCGATCAATCGAACAAGCAATTAATATATCGATATTTGATTACATTAATTAATCGAATTAATCGAATATCGATCTTCAATTTATCCATGTTCGATATATCGATTGATCGATATTCTATTTATCGTTTAATCGAATATCTATCATTTAATATATCGAATATCGATTATCGAATATCAATTTTGTGAGCATTTAGAAAATGATAAATAATGCATATTTTGTGAACTTGGTTAAAATCCATCAACAATCGATTGTTGCTATGGCACCTATTTAGTGGAGTTATCCGATCTGGCCGATTTTAATGTATGAACTGCATGCAGAGAGAATACACATGTGTACCAAGTTTCATCACTATAGCTTTAAAACTGAGAGACTAGCTTGCATAGAAACAGACGGAAAGAAGGACAGACGGACATGGGTACTCGGCTGATAATGCTGATCAAGAATATATATACCTTATGGGGTCGCAAACGCTTCCATCAATGCATTACAAACATGGTGACAAAAACAATATAGCCTCTGCACGGGTATAAAAAATATCGATCGAAAAAGCTAATCGAATAACGATCGAATATCGATAAATCGATCAAGCAATTAATATATCGATATTCGATTATAACGATTATTCGTATTCGATTAATCGATTAATCGCTATTCGTTTATGGCGATAAATCGATATATCGTTGGTGGCCACTGGGGCAGAGGCCAGGTGGGCATCAAGTAAGCGGATACAGGTTAAAAGGGTAGTGAACGCTGCGACGACAGAGGCAGCAGCTCAGGCGACTGTCTCCCTGGTGTTCGCTGGGCAGAGGCAACACAATCGTATGATATTTATATATCTAATTTTTATACTCTCTGCAAGAGTATATTGGGTTTGTGCAAATGTATGTAACAGGCAGAAGGAGGCGTGGCAGACCCCATAATGTATATATATTCTTGATCAGCATCTCAAGCCGAGTCGATATAGCCATGTCCGTCTGTCCGTCTGTCTGTCCGTATGAACACACAGATTTCAGAGATGGTAAAGCTACAAGTTCGAATTTGGTCTCTATCGACTCGATATTTAGTCAGTCAATACAAGAATCTTTTTTTTTTCGATGCCACACCCCATTCGCCCGCAATGAGCAAAAAACTAGACATACCTCGGAAAAAATAGGTGTTTAAAGCAAATAACTCAGTAACTATGGCACTTAGGAATACCAATTTTGGTACGCATGTTCCTAGAGACAGCACAAATGCATTGACATAAAAAATTTTGAGCTGCCACGCCCCCTTTTCGTACAAGGAATAAAATAAATTTCAAACTTAAATGCCGTTTTTAAGGCATTTGATCTGATCGTTCATAATTGCAATTTAAAATTCGTTTGGAGACGAAATACATTAAACTATTCTAAAAGTTGCATAAAAATCCGACTGTAAACAAAAAAGGAAATAAATGTTAATTTAATATTTGTAATTAAACGGAATGGCAATGCATGAGAGCGAGATAGGAACATACACACATGTGATCGAACTACGCCTGTATATGTGCATACGCAAATGTACGCACATATGTGTGTACGAAAGTAATACATAGTATGTAAATATGTCCAAACATATGTATGTACACATATTTAAATATTTATATATAAATATATATATATATATATATATATATATATATATATACATGTACCCAATTGCGTTTATAACCTTTGTCCTTGACTTCTACTAATGCTTTTACATGCAAAAACATTCAATAAAGTTACAAAGTGCATATAACGAATTTTGTTTTATTCTGTTATTGCCTCTTTGTTTTTGTTGCTTCTAATATGAAGAACACAAACAAATCAAATTAATCAGCTGATTATCAACCAGATCAAAACAATAACATTGGCGAAGACAAAAACAATCAAAAGAAACATATTCTCAGTTTGCTCTCTCTCTCTCTCTCTCTCTCGATCAAGTTGGTTTTGTTTTTGTTCTATTGCTTCGTTTCATTGCATTGCCTCTCACGCACAGGCAAACGCATGCAGGTTTGAGAGAGACAAGTAGTTAGGAATAGCGAAAAAGTCGTTACTTTTGAAGGCCGCTAAACAAAACAGAAAGCTCTTCATTCATATGCCCATACATATGCATATGTAAATATATATATATACAATCTAATTATTTGTGTGTGTATATAAGTTGACATAAACATATGAATTACATATATATATACATATGCTTAAAGTTATACACATATTTATATACATATACATATACATATGTATGCAAAGAAATTGCGTTAATGACCTTCGCCCTTTACTTTCACCTAATGCTGAAACATTAATTTAAGTTAAGTAGTGAAAATAACGAATTTATTCTATTGCATTATTGTGTATTGGCTACTTCCAATTTAAAGAATACCAACAAATCATATGGCACAGCTGATTATCACACAGATCAAAACAATAACATTGGCGAAGGAGACAAAAACAATTAGAAGCAAAATATTCTCATTTCGCTCTCTCTCGTTCTTGTTGTTATTGTTTTTGTTCTATTGCATCGTTTCTATGCATTGCCTCTCACACATACAAACTCATAAAGGATTGAGAGTAGCGAAAAAGTCGTTACTTTTGGCGGCCGCTAAGCAAAACAGACAACGCTTAACATCAATGCTGCCAGTTAAGCTATGTAGTAGCTAGATCTAGCAAAAAGCTGCTATAAGTGATTTTGATGACCTAAACAGCTTTGTAATTATTCTCTTATTGTTTAAGATAATACAAATAATGAAATAGTTTGCATAATTTGATTATTCTAAGTGTCATTATTATTAAGACATTGCATTTGTATTCCTTTTAAAATAAGTATTTTTAAAGTTTTTTTCTTAAAAAAAAAAATTGTTAAATACAAAATTTTGTATAATAAAGCAATTTTGTATTCACAATTTTTCACAGTTTTTACATACTTTGTAGCTGTTTTTATAAATTAGTAAACAAATCTAGCTATTTTTGCTTCGGTGATTTTGACAGCACTGCTGTAGCGCGCGTCAAAAGTAACGACTTTTACCGTTACTCCTTCTAGCCTTTCTCTCTCACTCCTAGACTCGCACTATTCTTGTCTCATTTCTGTGAGAGAGAAATCCTCTCCCATACTCTCATTTGGGTAATTTCGGCGTTCGTTTTGGTTTAATTCTTTGCGAACGTGTCGATAGAGCGGGTGTTATCGCGCATCGAATTACATTTCCTCGTCGATTTCGATACAAAACCAAACAAAACGTAATTCTAATTACGAACAAAGCGGAATAAAACGTGATTTTCATTACGAGTAATATAATTACATATATTAATATAGTTGATATTAATATATAAGTCAAATAATTAAGTTTACAATAAGTGCGTTAGTTCGTGAGTGTGTGTGTCAATCGATTAATATCTGTGTGCTAGATATCGCGAACATTCGATATTCATTGTGTTAGGCGCGTGGTTTGTGACGTAGGTAGTTCATTCGTAGAAACCGCGCGCGATTTTCGGTGCACGCTTGCTGAACTAAGGAATCGCGTTCGGTTCATGCGCGCGCGACTTAATTTACTACCGCGCGCGATTTTTGTTCGGTTTTGGCGTACTAGTTGTATCGTTTCTTTAATTGTAGTAAGTTTAAAGTATTGTCCGATTGTGTCCGATTTTGAATTGTATAAAATTATATAATTTTTCATTGTATAATTTATACATTTATTTTATACATATTTAATTTTTTTTTTTAGTTATTTGATTAAATTATTAATTAAATTTATTTAGTCATTTTTTCTTATTTTTGAAATTATATAAAAATATAATTTTTATATATATTTATAAATTTTATTTTTATTTCATACATTTTAAGTAACATAATTTTAATATTTTAAAATGCCTCGTAGAAGGCAACTATCTGCCTCTGCACTATCTCAAAGGCGTAGGAACCGAAATAGGATAAATAGAGAAGACGCACAGTATGCAGATAGAGAGCGAGAGTTGAATTCCCAATCTCAAAGAATTCGTAGATCAGTTAGTGAAAATAGAGTAGCAGAACAGATTGGGAATTCTCAGCAGCGCGTTTAAGAGTGATAGAGCAGGCAGCCGATACTTCGAATAGGTTAGTTAGGAGACAGGATCCACAAGTTAGGCAGAGCGAGAGGGCTTCAGATGCCCTAAGCAGACGAAGTCGTAGGGAAAATTCAGAAGAAAGGAATCGTGAACAGGCAGCTGATACTTTGCGTAGGACAGTTAGGAGACAGGATCCACAAGTTAGGCAGAGCGAGAGGGCTTCAGATGCCCTAAGCAGACGAAGTCGTAGGGAAAATTCAGAAGAAAGGAATCGTGAACAGGCAGCTGATACTTCGCGTAGGACAATTAGAAGACAGGATCCTCAGGTTAGGCAAAGCGAGAGGGCTTCAGATGCTCATCGCAGAGAAATCAATAGGCGTAATCCACAGGTCAGGCAGAGGGAACGGGTTTCAGATGCCCATCATAGACAAGTTCGTAGACAAAATTCAGAAGAAAGAAATAGAGAACAGGTAGCCAATACTTCCGGTAGGACAGTTAGAAGACAGGATCCTCAGGTTAGGCAAAGTGAGAGGGCTTCAGATGCCCATCGCAGAGAAATCAATAGGCGTAATCCACAAGTCAGGCAGAGGGAGCGGGTTTCAGATGCCCATCATAGACAAGTTCGTAGACAAAATTCAGAAGAAAGAAATAGAGAACAGGCAACCAATACATCGCGTAGGACAATTAGAAGGCAGAATCCACAAGTAAGGCAAAGAGAACAAGCTGTAGACACTTTGCGAAGATCGCAAAGAAGACAGGATATTTTAGTTAGACGAATAGAACAAGTACGGAATAGCCAGGAACACTTTCAAAGTAGGCAGAATGTAGAGAGATTAGAATTTTAGAAAGAGAAGTAGATAGAATAGCTAGGTCACAGGCTCGAAATGACCCTGTTCGTAGGTTAGTTGAAAGAGCTCGTAATACAGCTCAAAGAAGAAGTGCTAGGATAAGGGACCGTCAGATAGCAGCAGATTTAGCTAGAGGTCTTCATCAAAGAGTTAGTCAGTATAGGAGTAATTCGCAGAATAGGGCAGCAGAAAATGAGCGTAATGCTGCTCGTAATGAACAGGAACGAGAGAATGCCATTGAAGGAGAGGCACGACCCATTAGGAATAGTTTAGAAAGTTTAATAGCCACCTACAACATTTGTATTTGTTGTAAAGGTTTGTGGTTTCCTCACCAAATAGATAGGATAAGTAGGGAATATATTTTAGAAAATAATGAGTTTAGCGCAGACATTCTGTTTTTGTCCGATCAGTTTCCATCTGTGAACGGCATGCATTCGTTTTGCAAATCATGTAGCCGTTTAATTAAGGATGGAAAAAAGCCCAAAAATTCCATTCCCAGAACTTGCAGAATGTCTGAAAGACTTACAGAGCTTAGAAGAAAGATTAGTTTCTCCCAGAATTCCATTTATGATCATAAAATCCTTAGATTATGATCGCCAAAATAGTATAAAAGGAGCAGTAGTTAATGTGCCAATTCCAGTTGCGAATATCGTAACTTCCCTTCCAAGGGCTTTTAGTGACGCAGAGGTTGTTCAGCTCCACCTCAAACGTAGATTAGAGTATCGTCACAGCTTTATGGTGGAAACTATATCTCCATCTCGTGTTGTTGATGCAATTAGGTATTTAGTAGGTACTGAGCTTTATAGAAAGCATGAAATTAGTATTAATGAGGAATGGTTGGCTTCACATACATCTGAAGTCGTTCCATTTATTGCATCAACTGAAGATATAGACTTAGTTAGAGAAATGGGTGATAGAGCTGCAAACCCAAGTGTAGAAGAGAATGCTCCAGTAGAAGAGCAAGAGCTTAATCCTGGAGGTGAGGAAACCCTAATAGTAAAAGAATGCCGTACGTTCTTGTAGGCGATGAAGCATATCCGCTTTTGGAAAATCTGTTAAGATCATACTCGAGCTCCAATATTAATGCTGAAAGAGAGTATTTCAATAGGCGACTCTCTCGAGCTCGCAGGTGCATTGAATGCTCTTTTGAAGTAATGAGTTCTAAATGGCGTTAGCTCTGGAAGCCAATTGAAACTGATCCCGATTTCGTCGACATTATTGTAAAGACAATTTGTATTCTGCTTAATACAATTATTGACCTTGAAGGAAATCCCAATGTCAATCAAGACACACATAGAACCAATGAAAGTAATGGAAGTGAAGATTTATTTCACCCAACAAGTTACAAATCTGGACAACTTGTTCCTGATTCGTAATATAATATAAACAAAACTTACTTGGTATTTGGAAACTTTCCTCAATCTCTTTCTAATTCTTGTCAACCACCAGCCGATTGTGGTAATTTTTACACTTTCGGTCCCACAAAACGGAACGTTAATATTTGGACTCGAACTCATTGTTGCATTTTCATCGTTTGACAGTTCAATTGCATTTGAAAGCAAATACATAAAAGTATAAAGTGTTTGCATCAAACTGTTTTTTAAGCTTCAGTTGCGCAAAAACATTCGTCAACCAAAAACCAACGGTTATTTAAGCTCAGAACGCAACAAAAAAATTCGAATAACAGCAACTAAATGAGGTGATAAAGCGGTTCAGAATCGCTTTCTCGCAACTCGATTTAGTTCTCGCTTTGGCTCTCTTCTCGCTTCGCTTGCACTCTGACATGTATCAAGCGTTTACATATATATTTGCATGCAGAGCTTTCTCGCTCATTGTCGCTCAATATTATCGCATCGCTAATCGCTCCCACTCTGACATCAGCCTAAGGCTATCCCATATTCGAGTATTGTAAATATCGATTAATCGAATTTCGATCAATCGAACAAGCAATTAATATATCGATATTTGATTACATTAATTAATCGAATTAATCGAATATCGATCTTCAATTTATCCATGTTCGATATATCGATTGATCGATATTCTATTTATCGTTTAATCGAATATCTATCATTTAATATATCGAATATCGATTATCGAATATCAATTTTGTGAGCATTTAGAAAATGATAAATAATGCATATTTTGTGAACTTGGTTAAAATCCATCAACAATCGATTGTTGCTATGGCACCTATTTAGTGGAGTTATCCGATCTGGCCGATTTTAATGTATGAACTGCATGCAGAGAGAATACACATGTGTACCAAGTTTCATCACTATAGCTTTAAAACTGAGAGACTAGCTTGCATAGAAACAGACGGACAGACGGACATGGGTACTCGGCTGATAATGCTGATCAAGAATATATATACCTTATGGGGTCGCAAACGCTTCCATCAATGCATTACAAACATGGTGACAAAAACAATATAGCCTCTGCACGGGTATAAAAAATATCGATCGAAAAAGCTAATCGAATAACGATCGAATATCGATAAATCGATCAAGCAATTAATATATCGATATTCGATTATAACGATTATTCGTATTCGATTAATCGATTAATCGCTATTCGTTTATGGCGATAAATCGATATATCGTTGGTGGCCACTGGGGCAGAGGCCAGGTGGGCATCAAGTAAGCGGATACAGGTTAAAAGGGTAGTGAACGCTGCGACGACAGAGGCAGCAGCTCAGGCGACTGTCTCCCTGGTGTTCGCTGGGCAGAGGCAACACAATCGTATGATATTTATATATCTAATTTCCGTCTGTCTGTCCGTCTGTCTGTCCGTCTGTCTGTCCGTCTGTCTGTCCGTATGAACACACAGATTTCAGAGATGGTAAAGCTACAAGTTCGAATTTGGTCTCTATCGACTCGACATTTAGTCAGTCAATACAAGAATCTTTTTTTTTTCGATGCCACACCCCATTCGCCCACAATGAGCAAAAAACTAGACATACCTCGGAAAAAATAGGTGTTTAAAGCAAATAACTCAGTAACTATGGCACTTAGGAATACCAATTTTGGTACGCATGTTCCTAGAGACAGCACAAATGCATTGGACATAAAAAATTTTGAGCTGCCACGCCCCCTTTTCGTACAAGGAATAAAATAAATTTAAAACTTAAATGCCGTTTTTAAGGCATTTGATCTGATCGTTCATAATTGCAATTTAAAATTCGTTTGGAGACGAAATACATTAAACTATTCTAAAAGTTGCATAAAAATCCGACTGTAAACAAAAAAGGAAATAAATGTTAATTTAATATTTGTAATTAAACGGAATGGCAATGCATGAGAGCGAGATAGGAACATACACACATGTGATCGAACTACGCCTGTACATGTGCATACGCAAATGTACGCACATATGTGTGTACGAAAGTAATACATAGTATGTAAATATGTCCAAACATATGTATGTACATGTACCCAATTGCGTTTATAACCTTTTTCCTTGACTTCTACTAATGCTTTTACATGCAAAAACATTCAATAAAGTTACAAAGTGCAAATAACGAATTTTGTTTTATTCTGTTATTGCCTCTTTGTTTTTGTTGCTTCTAATATGAAGAACACAAACAAATCAAATTAATCACCTGATTATCAACCAGATCAAAACAATAACATTGGCGAAGACAAAAACAATCAAAAGAAACATATTCTCAGTTTGCTCTCTCTCTCTCTCTCTCTCTCTCTCTCTCTCGATTAGGTTGGTTTTGTTTTTGTTCTATTGCTTCGTTTCATTGCATTGCCTCTCACGCACATGCAAACGCATGCAGGTTTGAGAGAGACAAGTAGTTAGGAATAGCGAAAAAGTCGTTACTTTTGAAGGCCGCTAAACAAAACAGAAAGCTCTTCATTCATATGCCCATACATATGCATATGTAAATATATATATATATACAATCTAATTATTTGTGTGTGTATATTAGTTGACATAAACATATGAATTACATATATATATACATATGCTTAAAGTTATACACATATTTATATACATATACATATACATATGTATGCAAAGAAATTGCGTTAATGACCTTCGCCCTTTACTTTCACCTAATGCTGAAGCATTAATTTAAGTTAAGTAGTGAAAATAACGAATTTTTTTTATTGCATTATTGTGTATTGGCTACTTCCAATTTAAAGAATACCAACAAATCATATGGCACAGCTGATTATCACACAGATCAAAACAATAACATTGGCGAAGGAGACAAAAACAATTAGAAGCAAAATATTCTCATTTCGCTCTCTCTCGTTCTTGTTGTTATTGTTTTTGTTCTATTGCATCGTTTCTATGCATTGCCTCTCACACATACAAACTCATAAAGGATTGAGAGTAGCGAAAAAGTCGTTACTTTTGGCGGCCGCTAAGCAAAACAGACAACGCTTAACATCAGTGCTGCCAGTTAAGCTATGTAGTAGCTAGATCTAGCAAAAAGCTGCTATAAGTGATTTTGATGACCTAAACAGCTTTGTAATTATTCTCTTATTGTTTAAGATAATACAAATAATGAAATAGTTTGCATAATTTGATTATTCTAAGTGTCATTATTATTAAGACATTGCATTTGTATTCCTTTTAAAATAAGTATTTTAAAGTTTTTTTCTTAAAAAAAAAAAATTGTTAAATACAAAATTTTGTATAATAAAGCAATTTTGTATTCACAATTTTTCACAGTTTTTACATACTTTGTAGCTGTTTTTATAAATTAGTAAACAAATCTAGCTATTTTTGCTTCGGTGATTTTGACAGCACTGCTGTAGCGCGCGTCAAAAGTAACGACTTTTACCGTTACTCCTTCTTTCTCTCTCACTCCTAGACTCGCACTATTCTTGTCTCATTTCTGTGAGAGAGAAATCCTCTCCCATACTCTCATTTGGGTAATTTCGGCGTTTGTTTTGGTTTAATTCTTTGCGAACGTGTCGATAGAGCGGGTGTTATCGCGCATCGATTTCGATACAAAACCAAACAAAACGTAATTCTAATTACGAACAAAGCGTAATAAAACGTGATTTTCATTACGAGTAATATAATTACATATATTAATATAGTTGATATTAATATATAAGTCAAATAATTAAGTTTACAATAAGTGCGTTAGTTCGTGAGTGTGTGTGTCAATCGATTAATATCTGTGTGCTAGATATCGCGAACATTCGATATTCATTGTGTTAGGCGCGTGGTTTGTGACGTAGGTAGTTCATTCGTAGAAACCGCGCGCGATTTTCGGTGCACGCTTGCTGAACTAATTTAATTTACTACCGCGCGCGATTTTTGTTCGGTTTTGGCGTACTAGTTGTATCGTTTCTTTAATTGTAGTAAGTTTAAAGTATTGTCCGATTGTGTCCGATTTTGAATTGTATAAAATTATATAATTTTTCATTGTATAATTTATACATTTATTTTATACATATTTAATTTTTTTTTTATTTATTTGATTAAATTATTAATTAAATTTATTTAGTCATTTTTTCTTATTTTTGAAATTATATAAAAATATAATTTTTATATATATTTATAAATTTTATTTTTATTTCATACATTTTTATAAATTTTATTTTTATTTCATACATTTTAAGTAACATAATTTTAATATTTTAAAATGCCTCGTAGAAGGCAACTATCTGCCGCTGCACTATCTCAAAGGCGTAGGAACCGAAATAGGATAAATAGAGAAGACGCACAGTATGCAGATAGAGAGCGAGAGTTGAATTCCCAATCTCAAAAAATTCGTAGATCAGTTAGTGAAAATAGAGTAGCAGAACAGATTGGGAATTCTCAGCAGCGTTCACGCCGTAGGAGAAGTGCGCGTTTAAGAGTGATAGAGCAGGCAGCCGATACTTCGAATAGGTTAGTTAGGAGACAGGATCCACAAGTTAGGCAAAGAGAGAGGGCTTCAGATGCTCATCGCAGAGAAATCAATAGGCGTAATCCACAGGTCAGGCAGAGGGAACGGGTTTCAGATGCCCATCATAGACAAGTTCGTAGACAAAATTCAGAAGAAAGAAATAGAGAACAGGTAGCCAATACTTCTGGTAGGACAGTTAGAAGACAGGATCCTCAGGTTAGGCAAAGTGAGAGGGCTTCAGATGCCCATCGCAGAGAAATCAATAGGCGTAATCCACAAGTCAGGCAGAGGGAGCGGGTTTCAGATGCCCATCATAGACAAGTTCGTAGACAAGATTCAGAGGAAAGAAATAGAGAACAGGCAACCAATACATCGCGTAGGACAATTAGAAGGCAGAATCCACAAGTAAGGCAAAGAGAACAAGCTGTAGACACTTTGCGAAGATCGCAAAGAAGACAGGATATTTTAGTTGGACGAATAGAACAAGTACGGAATAGCCAGGAACACTTTCAAAGGAGGCAGAATGTAGAGAGATTAGAATTTTAGAAAGAGAAGTAGATAGAATAGCTAGGTCACAGGCTCGAAATGACCCTGTTCGTAGGTTAGTTGAAAGAGCTCGTAATACAGCTCAAAGAAGAAGTGCTAGGATAAGGGACCGTCAGATAGCAGCAGATTTAGCTAGAGGTCTTCATCAAAGAGTTAGTCAGTATAGGAGTAATTCGCAGAATAGGGCAGCAGAAAATGAGCGTAATGCTGCTCGTAATGAACAGTAACGAGAGAATGCCATTGAAGGAGAGGCACGACCCATTAGGAATAGTTTAGAAAGTTTAATAGCCACCTACAACAAAAAAATTAAACAAGGCCCTGACCATGTTTGCATTTGTTGTAAAGGTTTGTGGTTTCCTCACCAAATAGATAGGATAAGTAGGGAATATATTTTAGAAAATAATGAGTTTAGCGCAGACATTCTGTTTTTGTCCGATCAGTTTCCATCTGTGAACGGCATGCATTCGTTTTGCAAATCATGTAGCCGTTTAATTAAGGATGGAAAAAAGCCCAAAAATTCCATTACCAATGGCTTAGACTTCCCAGAACTTCCAGAATGTCTGAAAGACTTACAGAGCTTAGAAGAAAGATTAGTTTCTCCCAGAATTCCATTTATGATCATAAAATCCTTAGATTATGATCGCCAAAATAGTATAAAAGGAGCAGTAGTTAATGTGCCAATTCCAGTTGCGAATATCGTAACTTCCCTTTCAAGGGCTTTTAGTGACGCAGAGGTTGTTCAGCTCCACCTCAAACGTAGATTAGAGTATCGTCACAGCTTTATGGTGGAAACTATATCTCCATCTCGTGTTGTTGATGCAATTAGGTATTTAGTAGGTACTGAGCTTTATAGAAAGCATGAAATTAGTATTAATGAGGAATGGTTGGCTTCACATACATCTGAAGTCGTTCCATTTATTGCATCAACTGAAGATATAGACTTAGTTAGAGAAATGGGTGATAGAGCTGCAAACCCAAGTGTAGAAGAGAATGCTCCAGTAGAAGAGCAAGAGCTTAATCCTGGAGGTGAGGAAACCCTAATAGTAAAAGAATGCCGTACGTTCTTGTAGGCGATGAAGCATATCCGCTTTTGGAAAATCTGTTAAGATCATACTCGAGCTCCAATATTAATGCTGAAAGAGAGTATTTCAATAGGCGACTCTCTCGAGCTCGCAGGTGCATTGAATGCTCTTTTGAAGTAATGAGTTCTAAATGGCGTTAGCTCTGGAAGCCAATTGAAACTGATCCCGATTTCGTCGACATTATTGTAAAGACAATTTGTATTCTGCTTAATACAATTATTGACCTTGAAGGAAATCCCAATGTCAATCAAGACACACATAGAACCAATGAAAGTAATGGAAGTGAAGATTTATTTCACCCAACAAGTTACAAATCTGGACAACTTGTTCCTGATTCGTAATATAATATAAACAAAACTTACTTGGTATTTGGAAACTTTCCTCAATCTCTTTCTAATTCTTGTCAACCACCAGCCGATTGTGGTAATTTTTACACTTTCGGTCCCACAAAACGGAACGTTAATATTTGGACTCGAACTCATTGTTGCATTTTCATCGTTTGACAGTTCAATTGCATTTGAAAGCAAATACATAAAAGTATAAAGTGTTTGCATCAAACTGTTTTTTAAGCTTCAGTTGCGCAAAAACATTCGTCAACCAAAAACCAACGGTTATTTAAGCTCAGAACGCAACAAAAAAATTCGAATAACAGCAACTAAATGAGGTGATAAAGCGGTTCAGAATCGCTTTCTCGCAACTCGATTTAGTTCTCGCTTTGGCTCTCTTCTCGCTTCGCTTGCACTCTGACATGTATCAAGCGTTTACATATATATTTGCATGCAGAGCTTTCTCGCTCATTGTCGCTCAATATTATCGCATCGCTAATCGCTCCCACTCTGACATCAGCCTAAGGCTATCCCATATTCGAGTATTGTAAATATCGATTAATCGAATTTCGATCAATCGAACAAGCAATTAATATATCGATATTTGATTACATTAATTAATCGAATTAATCGAATATCGATCTTCAATTTATCCATGTTCGATATATCGATTGATCGATATTCTATTTATCGTTTAATCGAATATCTATCATTTAATATATCGAATATCGATTATCGAATATCAATTTTGTTAGCATTTAGAAAATGATAAATAATGCATATTTTGTGAACTTGGTTAAAATCCATCAACAATCGATTGTTGCTATGGCACCTATTTAGTGGAGTTATCCGATCTGGCCGATTTTAATGTATGAACTGCATGCAGAGAGAATACACATGTGTACCAAGTTTCATCACTATATCTTTAAAACTGAGAGACTAGCTTGCATAGAAACAGACGGACATGGGTACTCGGCTGATAATGCTGATCAAGAATATATATACCTTATGGGGTCGCAAACGCTTCCATCAATGCATTACAAACATGGTGACAAAAACAATATAGCCTCTGCACGGGTATAAAAAATATCGATCGAAAAAGCTAATCGAATAACGATCGAATATCGAATATCGATCAAGCAATTAATATATCGATATTCGATTATAACGATTATTCGTATTCGATTAATCGATTAATCGCTATTCGTTTATGGCGATAAATCGATATATCGTTGGTGGCCACTGGGGCAGAGGCCAGGTGGGCATCAAGTAAGCGGATACAGGTTAAAAGGGTAGTGAACGCTGCGACGACAGAGGCAGCAGCTCAGGCGACTGTCTCCCTGGTGTTCGCTGGGCAGAGGCAACACAATCGTATGATATTTATATATCTAATTTTTATACTCTCTGCAAGAGTATATTGGGTTTGTGCAAATGTATGTAACAGGCAGAAGGAGGCGTGGCAGACCCCATAATGTATATATATTCTTGATCAGCATCTCAAGCCGAGTCGATATAGCCATGTCCGTCTGTCCGTCTGTCCGTCTGTCTGTCCGTATGAACACACAGATTTCAGAGATGGTAAAGCTACAAGTTCGAATTTGGTCTCTATCGACTCGAAATTTAGTCAGTCAATACAAGAATCTTTTTTTTTTCGATGCCACACCCCATTCGCCCACAATGAGCAAAAAACTAGACATACCTCGGAAAAAATAGGTGTTTAAAGCAAATAACTCAGTAACTATGGCACTTAGGAATACCAATTTTGGTACGCATGTTCCTAGAGACAGCACAAATGCATTGACATAAAAAATTTTGAGCTGCCACGCCCCCTTTTCGTACAAGGAATAAAATAAATTTCAAACTTAAATGCCGTTTTTAAGGCATTTGATCTGATCGTTCATAATTGCAATTTAAAATTCGTTTGGAGACGAAATACATTAAACTATTCTAAAAGTTGCATAAAAATCCGACTGTAAACAAAAAAGGAAATAAATGTTAATTTAATATTTGTAATTAAACGGAATGGCAATTCATGAGAGCGAGATAGGAACATACACACATGTGATCGAACTACGCCTGTATATGTGCATACGCAAATGTACGCACATATGTGTGTACGAAAGTAATACATAGTATGTAAATATGTCCAAACATATGTATGTACACATATTTAAATATTTATATATATATATATATATATATATATATATATATATATATATATATATATATATATACATGTACCCAATTGCGTTTATAACCTTTTTCCTTGACTTCTACTAATGCTTTTACATGCAAAAACATTCAATAAAGTTACAAAGTGCAAATAACGAATTTTGTTTTATTCTGTTATTGCCTCTTTGTTTTTGTTGCTTCTAATATGAAGAACACAAACAAATCAAATTAATCACCTGATTATCAACCAGATCAAAACAATAACATTGGCGAAGACAAAAACAATCAAAAGAAACATATTCTCAGTTTGCTCTCTCTCTCTCTCTCTCTCTCTCTCGATTAGGTTGGTTTTGTTTTTGTTCTATTGCTTCGTTTCATTGCATTGCCTCTCACGCACATGCAAACGCATGCAGGTTTGAGAGAGACAAGTAGTTAGGAATAGCGAAAAAGTCGTTACTTTTGAAGGCCGCTAAACAAAACAGAAAGCTCTTCATTCATATGCCCATACATATGCATATGTAAATATATATATATATACAATCTAATTATTTGTGTGTGTATATTAGTTGACATAAACATATGAATTACATATATATATACATATGCTTAAAGTTATACACATATTTATATACATATACATATACATATGTATGCAAAGAAATTGCGTTAATGACCTTCGCCCTTTACTTTCACCTAATGCTGAAGCATTAATTTAAGTTAAGTAGTGAAAATAACGAATTTTTTTTATTGCATTATTGTGTATTGGCTACTTCCAATTTAAAGAATACCAACAAATCATATGGCACAGCTGATTATCACACAGATCAAAACAATAACATTGGCGAAGGAGACAAAAACAATTAGAAGCAAAATATTCTCATTTCGCTCTCTCTCGTTCTTGTTGTTATTGTTTTTGTTCAATTGCATCGTTTCTATGCATTGCCTCTCACCCATACAAACTCATAAAGGATTGAGAGTAGCGAAAAAGTCGTTACTTTTGGCGGCCGCTAAGCAAAACAGACAACGCTTAACATCAGTGCTGCCAGTTAAGCTATGTAGTAGCTAGATCTAGCAAAAAGCTGCTATAAGTGATTTTGATGAACTAAACAGCTTTGTAATTATTCTCTTATTGTTTAAGATAATACAAATAATGAAATAGTTTGCATAATTTGATTATTCTAAGTGTCATTATTATTAAGACATTGCATTTGTATTCCTTTTAAAATAAGTATTTTAAAGTTTTTTTCTTAAAAAAAAAAAATTGTTAAATACAAAATTTTGTATAATAAAGCAATTTTGTATTCACAATTTTTCACAGTTTTTACATACTTTGTAGCTGTTTTTATAAATTAGTAAACAAATCTAGCTATTTTTGCTTCGGTGATTTTGACAGCACTGCTGTAGCGCGCGTCAAAAGTAACGACTTTTACCGTTACTCCTTCTAGCCTTTCTCTCTCACTCCTAGACTCGCACTATTCTTGTCTCATTTCTGTGAGAGAGAAATCCTCTCCCATACTCTCATTTGGGTAATTTCGGCGTTCGTTTTGGTTTAATTCTTTGCGAACGTGTCGATAGAGCGGGTGTTATCGCGCATCGAATTACATTTCCTCGTCGATTTCGATACAAAACCAAACAAAACGTAATTCTAATTACGAACAAAGCGGAATAAAACGTGATTTTCATTACGAGTAATATAATTACATATATGTATTAATATAGTTGATATTAATATATAAGTCAAATAATTAAGTTTACAATAAGTGCGTTAGTTCGTGAGTGTGTGTGTCAATCGATTAATATCTGTGTGCTAGATATCGCGAACATTCGATATTCATTGTGTTAGGCGCGTGGTTTGTGACGTAGGTAGTTCATTCGTAGAAACCGCGCGCGATTTTCGGTGCACGCTTGCTGAACTAAGGAATCGCGTTCGGTTCATGCGCGCGCGACTTAATTTACTACCGCGCGCGATTTTTGTTCGGTTTTGGCGTACTAGTTGTATCGTTTCTTTAATTGTAGTAAGTTTAAAGTATTGTCCGATTGTGTCCGATTTTGAATTGTATAAAATTATATAATTTTTCATTGTATAATTTATACATTTATTTTATACATATTTAATTTTTTTTTTTAGTTATTTGATTAAATTATTAATTAAATTTATTTAGTCATTTTTTCTTATTTTTGAAATTATATAAAAATATAATTTTTATATATATTTATAAATTTTATTTTTATTTCATACATTTTTATAAATTTTATTTTTATTTCATACATTTTAAGTAACATAATTTTAATATTTTAAAATGCCTCGTAGAAGGCAACTATCTGCCTCTGCACTATCTCAAAGGCGTAGGAACCGAAATAGGATAAATAGAGAAGACGCACAGTATGCAGATAGAGAGCGAGAGTTGAATTCCCAATCTCAAAGAATTCGTAGATCAGTTAGTGAAAATAGAGTAGCAGAACAGATTGGGAATTCTCAGCAGCGTTCACGCCGTAGGAGAAGTGCGCGTTTAAGAGTGATAGAGCAGGCAGCCGATACTTCGAATAGGTTAGTTAGGAGACAGGATCCACAAGTTAGGCAGAGCGAGAGGGCTTCAGATGCCCTAAGCAGACGAAGTCGTAGGGAAAATTCAGAAGAAAGGAATCGTGAACAGGCAGCTGATACTTTGCGTAGGACAGTTAGGAGACAGGATCCACAAGTTAGGCAGAGCGAGAGGGCTTCAGATGCCCTAAGCAGACGAAGTCGTAGGGAAAATTCAGAAGAAAGGAATCGTGAACAGGCAGCTGATACTTCGCGTAGGACAATTAGAAGACAGGATCCTCAGGTTAGGCAAAGCGAGAGGGCTTCAGATGCTCATCGCAGAGAAATCAATAGGCGTAATCCACAGGTCAGGCAGAGGGAACGGGTTTCAGATGCCCATCATAGACAAGTTCGTAGACAAAATTCAGAAGAAAGAAATAGAGAACAGGTAGCCAATACTTCCGGTAGGACAGTTAGAAGACAGGATCCTCAGGTTAGGCAAAGTGAGAGGGCTTCAGATGCCCATCGCAGAGAAATCAATAGGCGTAATCCACAAGTCAGGCAGAGGGAGCGGGTTTCAGATGCCCATCATAGACAAGTTCGTAGACAAAATTCAGAAGAACAGGCAACCAATACATCGCGTAGGACAATTAGAAGGCAGAATCCACAAGTAAGGCAAAGAGAACAAGCTGTAGACACTTTGCGAAGATCGCAAAGAAGACAGGATATTTTAGTTGGACGAATAGAACAAGTACGGAATAGCCAGGAACACTTTCAAAGGAGGCAGAATGTAGAGAGATTAGAATTTTAGAAAGAGAAGTAGATAGAATAGCTAGGTCACAGGCTCGAAATGACCCTGTTCGTAGGTTAGTTGAAAGAGCTCGTAATACAGCTCAAAGAAGAAGTGCTAGGATAAGGGACCGTCAGATAGCAGCAGATTTAGCTAGAGGTCTTCATCAAAGAGTTAGTCAGTATAGGAGTAATTCGCAGAATAGGGCAGCAGAAAATGAGCGTAATGCTGCTCGTAATGAACAGGAACGAGAGAATGCCATTGAAGGAGAGGCACGACCCATTAGGAATAGTTTAGAAAGTTTAATAGCCACCTACAACATTTGTATTTGTTGTAAAGGTTTGTGGTTTCCTCACCAAATAGATAGGATAAGTAGGGAATATATTTTAGAAAATAATGAGTTTAGCGCAGACATTCTGTTTTGTCCGATCAGTTTCCATCTGTGAACGGCATGCATTCGTTTTGCAAATCATGTAGCCGTTTAATTAAGGATGGAAAAAAGCCCAAAAATTCCATTACCAATGGCTTAGACTTCCCAGAACTTCCAGAATGTCTGATAGACTTACAGAGCTTAGAAGAAAGATTAGTTTCTCCCAGAATTCCATTTATGATCATAAAATCTTTAGATTATGATCGCCAAAATAGTATAAAAGGAGCAGTAGTTAATGTGCCAATTCCAGTTGCGAATATCGTAACTTCCCTTCCAAGGGCTTTTAGTGACGCAGAGGTTGTTCAGCTCCAACTCAAACGTAGATTAGAGTATCGTCACAGCTTTATGGTGGAAACTATATCTCCATCTCGTGTTGTTGTGCAATTAGGTATTTAGTAGGTACTGAGCTTTATAGAAAGCATGAAATTAGTATTAATGAGGAATGGTTGGCTGAAGTCGTTCCATTTATTGCATCAACTGAAGATATAGACTTAGTTAGAGAAATGGGTGATAGAGCTGCAAACCCAAGTGTAGAAGAGAATGCTCCAGTAGAAGAGCAAGAGCTTAATCCTGGAGGTGAGGAAACCCTAATAGTAAAAGAATGCCGTACGTTCTTGTAGGCGATGAAGCATATCCGCTTTTGGAAAATCTGTTAAGATCATACTCGAGCTCCATTATTAATGCTGAAAGAGAGTATTTCAATAGGCGACTCTCTCGAGCTCGCAGGTGCATTGAATGCTCTTTTGAAGTAATGAGTTCTAAATGGCGTTAGCTCTGGAAGCCAATTGAAACTGATCCCGATTTCGTCGACATTATTGTAAAGACAATTTGTATTCTGCTTAATACAAATATTGACCTTGAAGGAAATCCCAATGTCAATCAAGACACATATAGAACCAATGAAAGTAATGGAAGTGAAGATTTATTTTACCCAACAAGTTACAAATCTGGACAACTTGTTCCTGATTCGTAATATAATATAAACAAAACTTACTTGGTATTTGGAAACTTTCCTCAATCTCTTTCTAATTCTTGTCAACCACCAGCCGATTGTGGTAATTTTTACACTTTCGGTCCCACAAAACGGAACGTTAATATTTGGACTCGAACTCATTGTTGCATTTTCATCGTTTGACAGTTCAATTGCATTTGAAAGCAAATACATAAAAGTATAAAGTGTTTGCATCAAACTGTTTTTAGACCCCGTACTCTTTAAAAAAGAGTATAGGGGTCTATTAGGTTTGTCAGAAGCCAAATGTGCGTAACAGGCAGAAGGAAGCTTTTCCGACCACATAAAGTATATATATTCTTGATCAGCATCAACAGCCGAGTCGATATAGCAATGTCCGTCTGTCCGTCTGTCCGTCCGTCCGTATGAACACCTGGATCTCAGAGACTATAAGAGCTAGAGACACCAAATTTGTAATAAAAATTCCGTAACTTTCTCGAGCAGATCAAGTTTATTTCAAATCTGCGCCACGCCCCCCACCGCCCCCGCAATAAGCAAAAAACTAGACACATTGATGTTTTCGGCGAATATCTCCGTAACTATGGCACTTAGGAACACCAATTCTGGTACGCACGTTCCTACAAACAGCACAAATGCAACGTCATTAAAAATTTTGGTCTGCCACGCCCCCTTTTCCCACACGAACTAAACAACTTTTCAAAACTTTCATGTCGTTTTTAAAGCATTTGCTAATATAGTACAGTATTGTAATTCAAAATTAGTTTAAAGACAAATCATATTAAAGTACCCTGAAAATTGCATAAAAATCCAACTATAAACAACTGAGCAATTAAACAACAAAGTAGCCCATGAAGCGCGTTGTGAATGCACGTGGTTAAAAGAAAAGAGATAACTGTATGTGTATATATACATTAGCCGCAATAGTTTGCAAAGAGAGCGTGGTCCGGGTGGGCAACGCACTTCTTTGTAAACACAAGATCTGCGGTTCGAGCCCCGGCACGGACTCAGAAATTACATTTTTTTTTTTTTTTTTTTTTTTTTTATTATTTAGCACTATTATATCTTAATGAAAATAATCGGAACCGTTTCATAAGAAGGGGTTGGTGCAATTAGTAGTGTTTCAGCGTGTTCTGCAAGTTGAGTATAAGTTCGCAGGTTCAATTCCCGACAGTGGAATTTACTTTTTTAAATTTAAACAAAAATTTAAATAAAGAATTTTAACTGGTGCAACAGCCAATGGTCTGCGGTTCGAACCCGGCACAGACCCAGAAATTTAGATATTTTTTATTTTTTAAATAACTACATTATTATATGTAAATGAAAATAATCAAATTTCTGCCAAATGAATGGTGTTGTGTAACTAGTAGGGGTGCAGTATGATATGGAACTTGCGTCAGTAAGCGCGGGTTCGAATCCCATCAGTGACTGATTCAAATTTTTTTTTTCAATTTAATTTAAAAACTTAAATTTTAAATTACAGTCGTATTCAAATATTAATTTCGAATACAAGGAGAGTACGGGGTCTTTTACAGTCGGCACGCTCGACTGTAGTCTTTCTTACTTGTTTAAGCTTCAGTTGCGCAAAAACATTCTTCAACCAAAAACCAACTGTTATTTAAGCTCAGAACGCAATAAAAACATACGAATAACATTAACTAGATGAAGTGATAAAGCGATTCAGAATCGCTTTCTCGCAACTCGATTTAGTTCTCGCTTTGGCTCTCTTCTCGCTTCGCTTGCACTCTGACATGTATCAAGCATTTACATATATATTTGCATGCAGAGCTTTCTCGCTCATTGTCGCTCAATATTATCGCATCGCTTATCGCTTCCACTCTGACATCAGCCTAAGGCTATCCCATATTCGAGTATTGTAAATATCTATTAATCGAATTTCGATCAATCGAACGAGCAATTAATATAACGCTTAATTTATTTTCGATATATCGCTTAATCTATTTTCGATATATCGATTAATCTATTTTTGATATATCGATTAATCCATATATCGAACATTGATATATCGATTAATCCATATATCGAATATTGATTAATCGATATATATTAATCCATATATCGAATATTGATTAATCGATATATCGAATATCGAATATCAATTAATCGATATATCGATCTTCGAATAATCCATGTTCGATATATCGATTGATCGATATTCTATTTATCGTTTAAGCGAATATCGATCAATTAATATATCGAATATCGATTATCGTATATCAGATTTGTGAGCATTTAGATAATGATAAATAATGCATATTTTGTGAATTTGGTTAAAATCCATCAACAGACATAGAAAATTTTCATACTAAGTATTTCAACCGATTGTTCCTATGGCAGCTATATGATATAGTAATCCGATTTGAATGAAATTTGGCCAACATATTTTTTGTTGAACCGATTGTTCCTATGGGAGCTATATGATGGAGTGATCCGATCTGGCCGATTTTAACGTATGAACTGCGTGCAGAGAGAATACACATGTGTACCAAGTTTCAACACAATAGCTTTAAAACTGAGAGACTAGCTTGCATAGAAACAGACGGAAAGAAGGACAGACAGACATGGGTACTCGGCTGATAATGCTGATCAAGAATATATATACCTTATGGGGTCGCAAACGCCTCCTTCAATGCATTACAAACATGGTGACAAAAATAATATACCCTCTGCACAGGTATAAAAAAAATCGATCGAGAAAGCGAATCGAATATATCGATATTCGATTATAACGATTATTCTTATTCGATTAATTGATTAATCGAGAAATTCTTTTATAGCGATAAATCGATATATCGATGGTGGCCATTGGGGCAGAGGCCAATTGGGCATCAAGTAAGCGGACACCGGTTAAAAGGGTAGTGAACGCTGCGACGACAGAGGCAGCAGCTCATGCGACTGTCTCGCTGGTGGTCGCTGGCCAGAAGCACAATCACAATCGTATGAAATTTATATATCTAATTTTTTTTTATATGACATACCTCGCACGACACCACTCCCTTGTGTTTTGTGACACGTTTTCTCTAAATCGATTACTTTTCCAATGCTTTCCCATATTTGAGTATCGTAAATATCGATCAATCGATCGAGCAATTATTCGATATTCGATTAATCGATTAATCGCTATTCGTTTATGGCGATAAATCTATATATCTATATATAATTATATATTTATTTTTTTTTTCTCAACAAATATTTTTTTTTTAAATATTTTCGGAATCCTTTCCGTCTCAAAATGGGAAAGTACGACCTTCTGAATTTCCATTCTGCAAAGAATGGTCCATAAACTTCATGTATGGCAGAAGGCTCTCAAAAAAGCATTGGTCGTCATCGGATTTTTTATGAGTATTAATGTTTTTTCCATTAGTTTCTGTTTCTCCTTCTCCATGGAAAGTAGTTGAGAAGGCATACATAATTTTATTTATTATACTCTCTGCAAGAGTATATTGGGTTTGTGCAAATGTATGTAACAGGCAGAAGGAGGCGTGGCAGACCCCATAAAGTATATATATTCTTGATCAGCGTCACAAGCCGAGTCGATATAGCCATGTCCGTCTGTCCGTCTGTCTGTCTGTCTGTCTGTCCGTCTGTCTGTCCGTATGAACAAACAGATTTCGGAGATGGTAAGAGCTACAAGTTCGAATTTGGTCTCTATCGACTCGATATTTAGTCAGTCAATACAAGAATCTTTTTTTTTTTCGATGCCACGCCCCATTCGCCCACAATGAGCAAAAAACTAGACATACCTCGGAAAAAATAGATGTTTTCGGTTAATATCTCAGTAACTATGGCACTTAGGAATACCAATTTTGGTACACGTGTTCCTAAAGGCCGCATAAATCCAATGACATCAAAAGTTTTGGGCTGCCACGCCCCCTTTTTCCGCAAGAAATAAAAGTAAATTTCAAACTTGCATGCCGTTTTTAAAGCATTTATTCTTATCGTACAGTGTTGTTATTTATGATTCGTTTGAAGACGTATCATGTCAAACTCTTCAGAAAGTTTCATAAGAATCCGACCATAAACAAGAAAGCAATGCAGCAACAAAGATTTTATTCTAAAGCAATGAGCGCGAGAGAGACAGCGCTAGTCGTGCCGACCAATAGTATTCATACACACATATGTATGTGCATACATTTAACGTCAAACGAATTTGTATGTACATACAGACAAACACATGTATGCTTGATTATGCTTATCTTTTTTTTGTTTTAACGTATTCTAATACAAGAACTATCTATTGTAATGTCTGAATACCGATTTAAGTATTATAATTGGGAATAAACGCAGAGAGTATTATACGGTCGGGCGTGTTCGACTGTACTTTTCTTTCTTGTTTTTTTTTTTTGGGAAGTTCTCCTCCTCATCGGTGTCACACAGCTCAGCCAAATTGTGGGACAATTTAGTGTCCAGCGAATCTTCCAACTCCGGAACACGGAAACTTGTATTGGAGCAGCTGGCCTCCATATTGCCACACGTTTGCCTGACTTTGACTTTTGCGTTGGCCTTTTTTTTTGCACTCACTCCGAAATCGGTCCCGAAGATTCTTCCACTTTTTTTTCAAACAGTCTCCTAAAGGTTGACAAAAAATTTAATTATGTAAATAAAATTAACCAATCTCAGATATTTAGCAACGGGTACTTGCTTTACTTCATTGTCGTATGCATTTAAAATTGGAAGGACTACAGTCTCCGTTGACGTAAAGGAAACAGTCAAAGCACTTTGGGGGAGTTGCAGCCAAAGCACATGCCACAGTCTTCAAAGGAAATAATTACTCAGAAAACACATTCGTATTCAGTGTCCACCTCATTCTGGATCAATGTTCTAAAACTATAAAAAATTTTATTCTGTTGTTCTTCAAGGAGTGGCTGATTCAAACTTCAAATTTATTGCAATTAAAGTTAGATGATACGGCAAACAAAGTGATGGTGGCACTTTTAATGCATCACAGCTTTATCGGCAACTCAAAGCTCGACAGTTTATGCCTTCAGATTCTAAATTGCCTGGAACTAGTAAAAGAATGCCGTACGTTCTTGTAGGCGATGAAGCATATTCGCTTTTGGAAAATCTGTTAAGACCATACTCGAGCTCCATTATTAATGCTGAAAGAGAGTATTTCAATAGGCGACTCTCTCGAGCTGGCAGGTGCATTGAATGCGCTTTTGAAGTAATGAGTTCTAAATGGCGTTAGCTCTGGAAGCCAATTGAAACTGATCCCGATTTTGTAGACATTATTGTAAAGAACATTTGTATTCTGCTTAATACAAATATTGACCTTGAAGGAAATCCCAATGTCAATCAAGACACATATAGAACCAATGAAAGTAATGGAAGTGAAGATTTATTTTACCCAACAAGTTACAAATCTGGACAACTTGTTCGTGATACCTTTTGCAGTTTTATGTGTACAAATAGGCTTTGATATCCACAATAAATATTCAATAATATAATATAAACAAAACTTACGTGGTATTTGGAAACTTTCCTCAATCTCTTTCTAATTCTTCTCAACCACCAGCCGATTGTGGTAATTTTTACACTTTTGGTCCCACAAAACGGAACGTTAATATTTGGACTCGAACTCATTGTTGCATTTTCATCGTTTGACAGTTCAATTGCATTTGAAAGCAAATACATAAAAGTATAAAGTGTTTGCATCAAACTGTTTTTAGACCCCGTACTCTTTAAAAAAGAGTATAGGGGTCTATTAGGTTTGTCAGAAGCCAAATGTGCGTAACAGGCAGAAGGAAGCTTTTCCGACCCCATAAAGTACCAGATGCACCAGCTATCATCGAACGCCCTCTTTTCCCTCTACCTCGCTCGAATACTCCGACCACAATGACAACGCAACAACATTTCAAAAACAACACAACAACTCTCCCGCCGCTATTGCCTCGCAACCTCCACCACCAGGTGGGCATCTCAGGCGACTGTCTCGTTGGTCGTCGCTGGGCAGAGGCATTACAATCGTATGAAATTTATATATCTAATTTTTTTTATATGACATACCTCGCACGACACCACTTCCTTGTGTTTTATGGCATGTTTTCTCTAAATCGGTTACATTTCTAAGGCTGATGTCAGAGTGAAAGCGATAAGCGATGCAATGCTATAAGCGATAATTATCGCAGCGATCTACAAAGCGATGACATGGCAGAGTGAAAGCTTTCCGCAAAGCGAGAAAGCTTGCGAGTGTTCTAATTTTAGTCTCAGTTGCAATCATCGTCGTCATGGATTCAGGCTAAGAACTTTTTGCGTCAGCAGCAGTTGTAAATGTAATAATGAAAAAAACCACCGGAATCCATCCACTTAATAGAAAACGTTTGAAAGGAGAGTTTAACAGTTTGTATCAGAATTTAAGGCAGTATCCTGACAAATTTTTCAATTATACTCGAATGTTGTTAATCGCATAATACCATCTGAAAAACTTATTATAACTTTGAGGTAACTTTGTAATTATATATTTATTTTTTTTTCTCAACAAATATTTTTTTTTTAAATATTTTCGGAATCCTTTCCGTCTCAAAATGGGAAAGTACGACCTTCTGAATTTCCATTCTGCAAAGAATGGTCCATAAACTTCATGTATGGCAGAAGGCTCTCAAAAAAGCATTGGTCGTCATCGGATTTTTTATGAGTATTAATGTTTTTTCCATTAGTTTCTGTTTCTCCTTCTCCATGGAAAGTAGTTGAGAAGGCATACATAATTTTATTTATTTTTTTTTTTGGGAAGTTCTCCTCCTCATCGGTGTCACACAGCTCAGCCAAATTGTGGGACAATTTAGTGTCCAGCGAATCTTCCAACTCCGGAACACGGAAACTTGTATTGGAGCAGCTGGCCTCCATATTGCCACACGTTTGCCTGGGCTTCATTTGATCTTTTAAAAAGCAAAGGGACTCAAAATGAGGGCAGGACGTGTAGAGTCCTGCATCAGGTGCACAGTCTCTTGACTTTTGCGTTGGCCTTTTTTTTTGCACTCACTCAAGGAGTGGCTGATTCAAACTTCAAATTTATTGCATTTAAAGTTAGATGATACGGCAAACAAAGTGATGGTGGCACTTTTAATGCATCACAGCTTTATCGGCAACTCAAAGCTCGACAGTTTATGCCTTCAGATTCTAAATTGCCTGGAACTAGTAAAAGAATGCCGTCCGTTCTTGTAGGCGATGAAGCATATTCGCTTTTGGAAAATCTGTTAAGACCATACTCGAGCTCCATTATTAATGCTGAAAGAGAGTATTTCAATAGGCGACTCTCTCGAGCTCGCAGGTGCATTGAATGCGCTTTTGAAGTAATGAGTTCTAAATGGCGTTAGCTCTGGAAGCCAATTGAAACTGATCCCGATTTTGTAGACATTATTGTAAAGAACATTTGTATTCTGCTTAATACAAATATTGACCTTGAAGGAAATCCCAATGTCAATCAAGACACATATAGAACCAATGAAAGTAATGGAAGTGAAGATTTATTTTACCCAACAAGTTACAAATCTGGACAACTTGTTCGTGATACCTTTTGCAGTTTTATGTGTACAAATAGGCTTTGATATCCACAATAAATATTCAATAATATAATATAAACAAAACTTACGTGGTATTTGGAAACTTTCCTCAATCTCTTTCTAATTCTTCTCAACCACCAGCCGATTGTGGTAATTTTTACACTTTTGGTCCCACAAAACGGAACGTTAATATTTGGACTCGAACTCATTGTTGCATTTTCATCGTTTGACAGTTCAATTGCATTTGAAAGCAAATACATAAAAGTATAAAGTGTTTGCATCAAACTGTTTTTAGACCACGTACTCTTTAAAAAAGAGTATAGGGGTCTATTAGGTTTGTCAGAAGCCAAATGTGCGTAACAGGCAGAAGGAAGCTTTTCCGACCCCATAAAGTATATATATTCTTGATCAGCATCAACAGCCGAGTCGATATAGCAATGTCCGTCTGTCCGTCTGTCCGTCCGTCCGTATGAACACCTGGATCTCAGAGACTATAAGAGCTAGAGACACCAAATTTGTAATAAAAATTCCGTAACATTCTCGAGCAGATCAAGTTTATTTCAAATCTGCGCCACGCCCCCCACCGCCCCCGCAATAAGCAAAAAACTAGACACATTGATGTTTTCGGCGAATATCTCCGTAACTATGGCACTTAGGAACACCAATTCTGGTACGCACGTTCCTACAAACAGCACAAATGCAACGTCATTAAAAATTTTGGTCTGCCACGCCCCCTTTTCCCACACGAACTAAACAACTTTTCAAAACTTTCATGTCGTTTTTAAAGCATTTGCTAATATAGTACAGTATTGTAATTCAAAATTAGTTTAAAGACAAATCATATTAAAGTACCCTGAAAATTGCATAAAAATCCAACTATAAACAACTGAGCAATTAAACAACAAAGTAGCCCATGAAGCGCGTTGTGAATGCACGTGGTTAAAGGAAAAGAGATAACTGTATGTGTATATATACATTAGCCGCAATAGTTTGCAAAGAGAGCGTGGTCCGGGTGGGCAACGCACTTCTTTGTAAACACAAGATCTGCGGTTCGAACCCCGGCACGGACTCAGAAATTACATTTTTTTTTTTTTTTTTTTTTTTATTATTTAGCACTATTATATCTTAATGAAAATAATCGGAACCGTTTCATAAGAAGGGGTTGGTGCAATTAGTAGTGTTGCGGCGTGTTCTGCAAGTTGAGTATAAGTTCGCAGGTTCAATTCCCGACAGTGGAATTTACTTTTTTAAATTTAAACAAAAATTTAAATAAAGAATTTTAACTGGTGCAACAGCCAATAGTCTGCGGTTCGAACCCGGCACAGACCCAGAAATTTAGATATTTTTTATTTTTTAAATAACTACATTATTATATGTAAATGAAAATAATCAAATTTCTGCCAAATGAATGGTGTTGTGTAACTAGTAGGGGTGCAGCATGATATGGAACTTGCGTCAGTAAGCGCGGGTTCGAATCCCATCAGTGACTGATTCAAATTTTTTTTTTCAATTTAATTTAAAAACTTAAATTTTAAATTACAGTCGTATTCAAATATTAATTTCGAATACAAGGAGAGTACGGGGTCTTTTACAGTCGGCGCGCTCGACTGTAGTCTTTCTTACTTGTTTAAGCTTCAGTTGCGCAAAAACATTCTTCAACCAAAAACCAACTGTTATTTAAGCTCAGAACGCAATAAAAACATACGAATAACATTAACTAGATGAAGTGATAAAGCGATTCAGAATCGCTTTCTCGCAACTCGATTTAGTTCTCGCTTTAGCTCTCTTCTCGCTTCGCTTGCACTCTGACATGTATCAAACATTTACATATATATTTGCATGCAGAGCTTTCTCGCTCATTGTCGCTCAATATTATCGCATCGCTTATCGCTTCCACTCTGACATCAGCCTAAGGCTATCCCATATTCGAGAATTGTAAATATCGATTAATCGAATTTCGATCAATCGAACGAGCAATTAATATATCGCTTAATTTATTTTCGATATATCGCTTAATCTATTTTCGATATATCGATTAATCTATTTGCGTTATATCGATTTTTATTACAAATTTGGTGTCTCTAGCTCTTATAGTCTCTGAGATCCAGGTGTTCATACGGACGGTCGGACATTGCTATATCGACTCGGCTGTTGATGCTGATCAAGAATATATATACTTTATGGGGTCTGCCACGGATCCTTCTGCCTGTTACATACATTTTAACAAACCCAATATACTCTTGCAAGGAGTATAAAAATTAGATATATAAATTTCATACGATTGTAATGCCTGTGCCCAGCGACCATTAGCGAGACAGTCGCCTTAGCTGCTGCCTCTGTCGCCGCAGAGTTCACTACCCTTTTAACCTGTGTCCGCTTACTCGTTGCCCACCTGGCCTCTACCCCAGTGGCCACCATCGATATATAGATTTATCGCCATAAACGAATAGCGATTAATCGATTAATCGAATATCGAATAATTGCTCGATCGATTGATCGATATTTACGATACTCAAATATGGGAAAGCATTGGAAAAGTAATCGATTTAGAGAAAACGTGTCACAAAAGACAAGGGAGTGGTGTCGTGCGAGGTATGTCATATAAAAAAAAATTAGATATATAAATTTCATACGATTGTGTTTGTGCTTCTGGCCAGCGACCACCAGCGAGACAGTCGCCTGAGCTGCTGCCTCTGTCGTCGCAGCGTTCACTACCCTTTTAACCGGTGTCCGCTTACTTGATGCCCAATTGGCCTCTGCCCCAATGGCCACCATCGATATATCGATTTATCGCTATAAAAGAATTTCTCGATTAATCAATTAATCGAATAAGAATAATCGTTATAATCGAATATCGATATATTAATTGCTTGATCGATATTCGATTGTTATTCGATTCGCTTTTTCGATCGATTTTTTTTATACCTCTGCAGAGGGTATATTATTTTTGTCACCATGTTTGTAATGCATGGTTCGCAGGTTCAATTCCCGACAGTGGAATTTACTTTTTTAAATTTAAACAAAAATTTAAATAAAGAATTTTAACTGGTGCAACAGCCAATGGTCTGCGGTTCGAACCCGGCAGACTCAGAAATAAAATTTTGTTTTTTGTGCTTCTTATATAATAACATTATTACATGTAAATGAAAATAATCGGATCTCTGTCTAATGTGGGGCGTGGTGCGACTGAAAGGTTTGTGACGCGTTATGCAAGCTGCGTATATGTTCGCAGGTTCAATTCCCGACAGTGGAATTTACTTTTTTAAATTTCAAACAAAAATGTAAATAAAGAATTTTAACTGGTGCAACAGCCAATGGTCTGCGGTTCGAACCCGGCACAGACCCAGAAATTTAGATATTTTTTATTTTTTAAATAACTACATTATTATATGTAAATGAAAATAATCAAATTTCTGCCAAATGAATGGTGTTGTGTAACTAGTAGGGGTGCAGCATGATATGGAACTTGCGTCAGTAAGCGCGGGTTCGAATCCCATCAGTGACTGATTCAAATTTTTTTTTCAATTTAATTTAAAAACTTAAATTTTAAATTACAGTCGTATTCAAATATTAATTTCGAATACAAGGAGAGTACGGAGTCTTTTACAGTCGGCGCGCTCGACTGTAGTCTTTCTTACTTGTTTAAGCTTCAGTTGCGCAAAAACATTCTTCAACCAAAAACCAACTATTATTTAAGCTCAGAACGCAATAAAAACATACGAATAACATTAACTAGATGAAGTGATAAAGCGATTCAGAATCGCTTTCTCGCAACTCGATTTAGTTCTCGCTTTGGCTCTCTTCTCGCTTCGCTTGCACTCTGACATGTATCAAACATTTACATATATATTTGCATGCAGAGCTTTCTCGCTCATTGTCGCTCAATATTATCGCATCGCTTATCGCTTCCACTCTGACATCAGCCTAAGGCTATCCCATATTCGAGTATTGTAAATATCGATTAATCGAATTTCGATCAATCGAACGAGCAATTAATATATCGCTTAATTTATTTTCGATATATCGCTTAATCTATTTTCGATATATCGATTAATCTATTTTCGATATATCGATTAATCTCTTTTTGATATATCGATTAATCCATATATCGAATATTGATATATCGATTAATCCATATATCGAATATTGATTAATCGATATATCGAATATCGAATATCAATTAATCGATATATCGATCTTCGAATAATCCATGTTCGATATATCGATTGATCGATATTCTATTTATCGTTTAAGCGAATATCGATCAATTAATATATCGAATATCGATTATCGTATATCAGATTTGTGAGCATTTAGATAATGATAAATAATGCATATTTTGTGAATTTTGTTAAAATCCATCAACAGACATAGAAAATTTTCATACTAAGTATTTCAACCGATTGTTCCTATGGCAGCTATATGATATAGTAATCCGATTTGAATGAAATTTGGCCAACATATTTTTTGTTGAACCGATTGTTCCTATGGGAGCTATATGATGGAGTGATCCGATCTGGCCGATTTTAACGTATGAACTGCGTGCAGAGAGAATACACATGTGTACCAAGTTTCATCACAATAGCTTTAAAACTGAGAGACTAGCTTGCATAGAAACAGACGGAAAGAAGGACAGACAGACATGGGTACTCGGCTGATAATGCTGATCAAGAATATATATACCTTATGGGGTCGCAAACGCCTCCTTCAATGCATTACAAACATTGTGACAAAAATAATATACCCTCTGCAGAGGTATAAAAAAAATCGATCGAAAAAGCGAATCGAATAACAATCGAATATCGATCAAGCAATTAATATATCGATATTCGATTATAACGATTATTCTTATTCGATTAATTGATTAATCGAGAAATTCTTTTATAGCGATAAATCGATATATCGATGGTGGTCATTGGGGCAGAGGCCAATTGGGCATCAAGTAAGCGGACACCGGTTAAAAGAGTAGTGAACGCTGCGACGACAGAGGCAGCAGCTCAGGCGACTGTCTCGCTGGTGGTCGCTGGCCAGAAGCACAAACACAATCGTATGAAATTTATATATCTAATTTTTTTTTATATGACATACCTCGCACGACACCACTCCCTTGTGTTTTGTGACACGTTTTCTCTAAAACTTTTCCAATGCTTTCCCATATTTGAGTATCGTAAATATCGATCAATCGATATTCGATTAATCGATTAATCGCTATTCGTTTATGGCGATAAATCTATATATCGATGGTGGCCACTGGGGCAGAGGCCAGGTGGGAAACGAGTAAGCGGACACAGGTTAAAAGGGTAGTGAACGCTGCGGCGACAGAGGCAGCAGCTAAGGCGACTGTCTCGCTAATGGTCGCTGGGCACAGGCATTACAATCGTATGAAATTTATATATCTAATTTTTATACTCCTTGCAAGAGTATATTGGGTTTGTTCAAATGTATGTAACAGGCAGAAGGATCCATGGCAGACCCCATAAAGTATATATATTCTTGATCAGCATCAACAGCCGAGTCGATATAGCAATGTCCGACCGTCCGTATGAACACCTGGATCTCAGAGACTATAAGAGCTAGAGACACCAAATTTGTAATAAAAATTCCGTAACTTTCTCGAGCAGATCAAGTTTATTTCAAATCTGCGCCACGCCCCCCACCGCCCCCGCAATAAGCAAAAAACTAGACACATTGATGTTTTCGGCGAATATCTCCGTAACTATGGCACTTAGGAACACCAATTCTGGTACGCACGTTCCTACAAACAGCACAAATGCAACGTCATTAAAAATTTTGGTCTGCCACGCCCCCTTTTCCCACACGAACTAAACAACTTTTCAAAACTTTCATGTCGTTTTTAAAGCATTTGCTAATATAGTACAGTATTGTAATTCAAAATTAGTTTAAAGACAAATCATATTAAACTACCCTGAAAATTGCATAAAAATCCAACTATAAACAACTGAGCAATTAAACAACAAAGTAGCCCATGAAGCGCGTTGTGAATGCACGTGGTGTATATATACATTAGCCGCAATAGTTTGCAAAGAGAGCGTGGTCCGGGTGGGCAACGCACTTCTTTGTAAACACAAGATCTGCGGTTCGAACCCCGGCACGGACTCAGAAATTACATTTTTTTTTTTTTTTTTTTTTTTTAGGGGTTGGCGCAATTAGTAGTGTTGCGGCGTGTTCTGCAAGTTGAGTATAAGTTCGCAGGTTCAATTCCCGACAGTGGAATTTACTTTTTTAAATTTAAACAAAAATTTAAATAAAGAATTTTAACTGGTGCAACAGCCAATGGTCTGCGGTTCGAACCCGGCACAGACCCAGAAATTTAGATACTTTTTATTTTTTAAATAACTACATTATTATATGTAAATGAAAATAATCAAATTTCTGCCAAATGAATGGTGTTGTGTAACTAGTAGGGGTGCAGCATGATATGGAACTTGCGTCAGTAAGCGCGGGTTCGAATCCCATCAGTGACTGATTCAAATTTTTTTTTTCAATTTAATTTAAAAACTTAAATTTTAAATTACAGTCGTATTCAAATATTAATTTCGAATACAAGGAGAGTACGGGGTCTTTTACAGTCGGCGCGCTCGACTGTAGTCTTTCTTACTTGTTTAAGCTTCAGTTGCGCAAAAACATTCTTCAACCAAAAACCAACTGTTATTTAAGCTCAGAACGCAATAAAAAAATTCGAATAACAGCAACTAAATGAGGTGATAAAGCGGTTCAGAATCGCTTTCTCGCAACTCGATTTAGTTCTCGCTTTGGTTCTCTTCTCGCTTCGCTTGCACTCTGACATGTATCAAGCGTTTACATATATATTTGCATGCAGAGCTTTCTCGCTCATTGTCACTCAATATTATCGCATCGCTAATCGCTCCCACTCTGACATCAGCCTAAGGCTATCCCATATTCGAGTATTGTAAATATCGATTAATCGAATTTCGATCAATCGAACAAGCAATTAATATATCGATATTTGATTACATTAATTAATCGAATTAATCGAATATCGATCTTCAATTTATCCATGTTTGATATATCGATTGATCGATATTCTATTTATCGTTTAATCGAATATCTATCATTTAATATATCGAATATCGATTATCGAATATCAATTTTGTGAGCATTTAGAAAATGATAAATAATGCATATTTTGTGAACTTGGTTAAAATCCATCAACAATCGATTGTTGCTATGGCACCTATTTAGTGGAGTTATCCGATCTGGCCGATTTTAATGTATGAACTGCATGCAGAGAGAATACACATGTGTACCAAGTTTCATCACTATAGCTTTAAAACTGAGAGACTAGCTTGCATAGAAACAGACGGACAGACGGACATGGGTACTCGGCTGATAATGCTGATCAAGAATATATATACCTTATGGGGTCGCAAACGCTTCCATCAATGCATTACAAACATGGTGACAAAAACAATATAGCCTCTGCACGGGTATAAAAAATATCGATCGAAAAAGCTTATCGAATAACGATCGAATATCGATAAATCGATCAAGCAATTAATATATCGATATTCGATTATAACGATTATTCGTATACGATTAATCGATTAATCGCTATTCGTTTATGGCGATAAATCGATATATCGTTGGTGGCCACTGGGGCAGAGGCCAGGTGGGCATCAAGTAAGCGGATACAGGTTAAAAGGGTAGTGAACGCTGCGACGACAGAGGCAGCAGCTCAGGCGACTGTCTCCCTGGTGTTCGCTGGGCAGAGGCAACACAATCGTATGATATTTATATATCTAATTTTTATACTCTCTGCAAGAGTATATTGGGTTTGTGCAAATGTATGTAACAGGCAGAAGGAGGCGTGGCAGACCCCATAATGTATATATATTCTTGATCAGCATCTCAAGCCGAGTCGATATAGCCATGTCCGTCTGTCCGTCTGTCTGTCCGTCTGTCTGTCCGTATGAACACACAGATTTCAGAGATGGTAAATCTACAAGTTCGAATTTGGTCTCTATCGACTCTATATTTAGTCAGTCAATACAAGAATCTTTTTTTTTTCGATGCCACACCCCATTCGCCCACAATGAGCAAAAAACTAGACATACCTCGGAAAAAATAGGTGTTTAAAGCAAATAACTCAGTAACTATGGCACTTAGGAATACCAATTTTGTTACGCATGTTCCTAGAGACAGCACAAATGCATTGGACATAAAAAATTTTGAGCTGCCACGCCCCCTTTTCGTACAAGGAATAAAATAAATTTCAAACTTAAATGCCGTTTTTAAGGCATTTGATCTGATCGTTCATAATTGCAATTTAAAATTCGTTTGGAGACGAAATACATTAAACTATTCTAAAAGTTGCATAAAAATCCGACTGTAAACAAAAAAGGAAATAAATGTTAATTTAATATTTGTAATTAAACGGAATGGCAATGCATGAGAGCGAGATAGGAACATACACACATGTGATCGAACTACGCCTGTATATGTGCATACGCAAATGTACGCACATATGTGTGTACGAAAGTAATACATAGTATGTAAATATGTCCAAACATATGTATGTACACATATTTAAATATTTATATATAAATATATATATATATATATATATATATATATATACATGTACACATGTACGCAATTGCGTTTATAACCTTTGTCCTTGACTTCTACTAATGCTTTTTGAATATAAAGTTACAAAGTGCAAATAACGAATTTTGTTTTATTCTGTTATTGCCTCTTTGTTTTTGTTGCTTCTAATATGAAGAACACAAACAAATCAAATTAATCAGCTGATTATCAACCAGATCAAAACAATAACATTGGCGAAGACAAAAACAATCAAAAGAAACATATTCTCAGTTTGCTCTCTCTCTCTCTCTCTCTCTCGATCAAGTTGGTTTTGTTTTTGTTCTATTGCTTCGTTTCATTGCATTGCCTCTCACGCACATGCAAACGCATGCAGGTTTGAGAGAGACAAGTAGTTAGGAATAGCGAAAAAGTCGTTACTTTTGAAGGCCGCTAAACAAAACAGAAAGCTCTTCATTCATATGCCCATACATATGCATATGTAAATATATATATATACAATCTAATTATTTGTGTGTGTATATTAGTTGACATAAACATATGAATTACATATATATATACATATGCTTAAAGTTATACACATATTTATATACATATACATATACATATGTATGCAAAGAAATTGCGTTAATGACCTTCGCACTTTACTTTCACCTAATGCTGAAGCATTAATTTAAGTTAAGTAGTGAAAATAACGAATTTTTTTTATTGCATTATTGTGTATTGGCTACTTCCAATTTAAAGAATACCAACAAATCATATGACACAGCTGATTATCACACAGATCAAAACAATAACATTGGCGAAGGAGCAAAAAGCTGCTATAAGTGATTTTGATGAACTAAACAGCTTTGTAATTATTCTCTTATTGTTTAAGATAATACAAATAATGAAATAGTTTGCATAATTTGATTATTCTAAGTGTCATTATTATTAAGACATTGCATTTGTATTCCTTTTAAAATAAGTATTTTTAAGTTTTTTTGTTAAAAAAAAAAATTGTTAAATACAAAATTTTGTATAATAAAGCAATTTTGTATTCACAATTTTCACAGTTTCTACATACTTTGTAGCTGTTTTTATAATTTAGTAAACAAATCTAGCTATTTTTGCTTCGGTGATTTTGACAGCACTGCTGTAGCGCGCGTCAAAAGTAACGACTTTTACCGTTACTCCTTCTAGCCTTTCTCTCTCACTCCTAGACTCGCACTATTCTTGTCTCATTTCTGTGAGAGAGAAATCCTCTCCCATACTCTCATTTGGGTAATTTCGGCGTTCGTTTTGGTTTAATTCTTTGCGAACGTGTCGATAGAGCGGGTGTTATCGCGCATCGAATTACATTTCCTCGTCGATTTCGATACAAAACCAAACAAAACGTAATTCTAATTACGAACAAAGCGGAATAAAACGTGATTTTCATTACGAGTAATATAATTACATATATTAATATAGTTGATATTAATATATAAGTCAAATAATTAAGTTTACAATAAGTGCGTTAGTTCGTGAGTGTGTGTGTCAATCGATTAATATCTGTGTGCTAGATATCGCGAACATTCGATATTCATTGTGTTAGGCGCGTGGTTTGTGACGTAGGTAGTTCATTCGTAGAAACCGCGCGCGATTTTCGGTGCACGCTTGCTGAACTAAGGAATCGCGTTCGGTTCATGCGCGCGCGACTTAATTTACTACCGCGCACGATTTTTGTTCGGTTTTGGCGTACTAGTTGTATCGTTTCTTTAATTGTAGTAAGTTTAAAGTATTGTCCGATTGTGTCCGATTTTGAATTGTATAAAATTATATAATTTTTCATTGTATAATTTATACATTTATTTTATACATATTTAATTTTTTTTTTATTTATTTGATTAAATTATTAATTAAATTTATTTAGTCATTTTTTCTTATTTTTGAAATTATATAAAAATATAATTTTTATATATATTTATAAATTTTATTTTTATTTCATACATTTTTATAAATTTTATTTTTATTTCATACATTTTAAGTAACATAATTTTAATATTTTAAAATGCCTCGTAGAAGGCAACTATCTGCCGCTGCACTATCTCAAAGGCGTAGGAACCGAAATAGGATAAATAGAGAAGACGCACAGTATGCAGATAGAGAGCGAGAGTTGAATTCCCAATCTCAAAGAATTCGTAGATCAGTTAGTGAAAATAGATTAGCAGAACAGATTGGGAGTTCTCAGCAGCGTTCACGCCGTAGGAGAAGTGCGCGTTTAAGAGTGATAGAGCAGGCAGCCGATACTTCGAATAGGTTAGTTAGGAGACAGTTAGGCAGAGCGAGAGGGCTTCAGATGCCCTAAGCAGACGAAGTCGTAGGGAAAATTCAGAAGAAAGGAATCGTGAACAGGCAGCTGATACTTTGCGTAGGACAGTTAGGAGACAGGATCCACAGTTTAGGCAAAGCGAGAGGGCTTTAGATACCCTAAATAGACGAAGTCGTAGGGAAAATTCTGAGGAACGGAATAGAGAACAGGCAGCCAATACTTCGCGTAGGACAATTAGAAGACAGGATCCTCAGGTTAGGCAAAGTGAGAGGGCTTCAGATGCCCATCGCAGAGAAATCAATAGGCGTAATCCACAAGTCAGGCAGAGGGAGCGGGTTTCAGATGCCCATCATAGACAAGTTCGTAGACAAAATTCAGAAGAAAGAAATAGAGAACAGGCAACCAATACATCGCGTAGGACAATTAGAAGGCAGAATCCACAAGTAAGGCAAAGAGAACAAGCTGTAGACACTTTGAGAAGATCGCAAAGAAGACAGGATATTTTATTTAGACGAATAGAACAAGTACGGAATAGCCAGGAACACTTTCAAAGGAGGCAGAATGTAGAGAGATTAGAATTTTAGAAAGAGAAGTAGATAGAATAGCTAGGTCACAGGCTCGAAATGACCCTGTTCGTAGGTTAGTTGAAAGAGCTCGTAATACAGCTCAAAGAAGAAGTGCTAGGATAAGGGACCGTCAGATAGCAGCAGATTTAGCTAGAGGTCTTCATCAAAGAGTTAGTCAGTATAGGAGTAATTCGCAGAATATGGCAGCAGAAAATGAGCGTAATGCTGCTCGTAATGAACAGGAACGAGAGAATGCCATTGAAGGAGAGGCACGACCCATTAGGAATAGTTTAGAAAGTTTAATAGCCACCTACAACATTTGTATTTGTTGTAAAGGTTTGTGGTTTCCTCACCAAATATATAGGATAAGTAGGGAATATATTTTAGAAAATAATGAGTTTAGCGCAGACATTCTGTTTTTGTCCGATCAGTTTCCATCTGTGAACGGCATTCGTTTTGCAAATCATGTAGCCGTTTAATTAAGGATGGAAAAAGCCCTAAAATTCCATTACCAATGGCTTAGACTTCCCAGAACTTCCAGAATGTCTGATAGACTTACAGTGCTTAGAAGAAAGATTAGTTTCTCCCAAAATTCCATTTATGATCATAAAATCTTTAGATTATGATCGCCAAAATAGTATAAAAGGAGCAGTAGTTAATGTGCCAATTCCAGTTGCGAATATCGTAACTTCCCTTCCAAGGGCTTTTAGTGACGCAGAGGTTGTTCAGCTCCACCTCAAACGTAGATTAGACTATCGTCACAGCTTTATGGTGGAAACTATATCTCCATCTCGTGTTGTTGATGCAATTAGGTATTTAGTAGGTACTGAGCTTTATAGAAAGCATGAAATTAGTATTAATGAGGAATGGTTGGCTTCACATACATCTGAAGTCGTTCCATTTATTGCATCAACTGAAGATATAGACTTAGTTAGAGAAATGGGTGATAGATCTGCAAACCCAAGTTTAGAAGAGAATGCTCCAGTAGAAGAGCAAGAGCTTAATCCTGGAGGTGAGGAAACCCTAATAGTAAAAGAATGCCGTACGTTCTTGTAGGCGATGAAGCATATCCGCTTTTGGAAAATCTGTTAAGATCATACTCGAGCTCCAATATTAATGCTGAAAGAGAGTATTTCAATAGGCGACTCTCTCGAGCTCGCAGGTGCATTGAATGCTCTTTTGAAGTAATGAGTTCTAAATGGCGTTAGCTTTGGAAGCCAATTGAAACTGATCCCGATTTCGTCGACATTATTGTAAAGACAATTTGTATTCTGCTTAATACAATTATTGACCTTGAAGGAAATCCCAATGTCAATCAAGACACACATAGAACCAATGAAAGTAATGGAAGTGAAGATTTATTTCACCCAACAAGTTACAAATCTGGACAACTTGTTCCTGATTCGTAATATAATATAAACAAAACTTACTTTCCTCAATCTCTTTCTAATTCTTGTCAACCACCAGCCGATTGTGCTAATTTTTAGAAAATGATAAATAATGCATATTTTGTGAACTTGGTTAAAATCCATCAACAATCGATTGTTGCTATGGCACCTATTTAGTGGAGTTATCCGATCTGGCCGATTTTAATGTATGAACTGCATGCAGAGAGAATACACATGTGTACCAAGTTTCATCACTATAGCTTTAAAACTGAGAGACTAGCTTGCATAGAAACAGACGGACAGACGGACATGGGTACTCGGCTGATAATGCTGATCAAGAATATATATACCTTATGGGGTCGCAAACGCTTCCATCAATGCATTACAAACATGGTGACAAAAACAATATAGCCTCTGCACGGGTATAAAAAATATCGATCGAAAAAGCTAATCGAATAACGATCGAATATCGATAAATCGATCAAGCAATTAATATATCGATATTCGATTATAACGATTATTCGTATTCGATTAATCGATTAATCGCTATTCTTTTATGGCGATAAATCGATATATCGTTGGTGGCCACTGGGGCAGAGGCCAGGTGGGCATCAAGTAAGCGGATACAGGTTAAAAGGGTAGTGAACGCTGCGACGACAGAGGCAGCAGCTCAGGTGACTGTCTCCCTGGTGTTCGCTGGGCAGAGGCAACACAATCGTATGATATTTATATATCTAATTTTTATACTCTCTGCAAGAGTATATTGGGTTTGTGCAAATGTATGTAACAGGCAGAAGGAGGCGTGGCAGACCCCATAATGTATATATATTCTTGATCAGCATCTCAAGCCGAGTCGATATAGCCATGTCCGTCTGTCCGTCTGTCTGTCCGTATGAACACACAGATTTCAGAGATGGTAAAGCTACAAGTTCGAATTTGGTCTCTATCGACTCGATATTTAGTCAGTCAATACAAGAATCTTTTTTTTTTCGATGCCACACCCCATTCGCCCGCAATGAGCAAAAAACTAGACATACCTCGGAAAAAATAGGTGTTTAAAGCAAATAACTCAGTAACTATGGCACTTAGGAATACCAATTTTGGTACGCATGTTCCTAGAGACAGCACAAATGCATTGACATAAAAAATTTTGAGCTGCCACGCCCCCTTTTCGTACAAGGAATAAAATAAATTTCAAACTTAAATGCCGTTTTTAAGGCATTTGATCTGATCGTTCATAATTGCAATTTAAAATTCGTTTGGAGACGAAATACATTAAACTATTCTAAAAGTTGCATAAAAATCCGACTGTAAACAAAAAAGGAAATAAATGTTAATTTAATATTTGTAATTAAACGGAATGGCAATGCATGAGAGCGAGATAGGAACATACACACATGTGATCGAACTACGCCTGTATATGTGCATACGCAAATGTACGCACATATGTGTGTACGAAAGTAATACATAGTATGTAAATATGTCCAAACATATGTATGTACACATATTTAAATATTTATATATAAATATTTATTTATATTACATGCAAAAACATTCAATAAAGTTACAAAGTGCAAATAACGAATTTTGTTTTATTCTGTTATTGCCTCTTTGTTTTTGTTGCTTCTAATATGAAGAACACAAACAAATCAAATTAATCAGCTGATTATCAACCAGATCAAAACAATAACATTGGCGAAGACAAAAACAATCAAAAGAAACATATTCTCAGTTTGCTCTCTCTCTCTCTCTCTCGATCAAGTTGGTTTTGTTTTTGTTCTATTGCTTCGTTTCATTGCATTGCCTCTCACGCACATGCAAACGCATGCAGGTTTGAGAGAGACAAGTAGTTAGGAATAGCGAAAAAGTCGTTACTTTTGAAGGCCGCTAAACAAAACAGAAAGCTCTTCATTCATATGCCCATACATATGCATATGTAAATATATATATATACAATCTAATTATTTGTGTGTGTATATTAGTTGACATAAACATATGAATTACATATATATATACATATGCTTAAAGTTATACACATATTTATATACATATACATGTACATATGTATGCAAAGAAATTGCGTTAATGACCTTCGCACTTTACTTTCACCTAATGCTGAAGCATTAATTTAAGTTAAGTAGTGAAAATAACGAATTTTTTTTATTGCATTATTGTGTATTGGCTACTTCCAATTTAAAGAATACCAACAAATCATATGACACAGCTGATTATCACACAGATCAAAACAATAACATTGGCGAAGGAGCAAAAAGCTGCTATAAGTGATTTTGATGAACTAAACAGATTTGTAATTATTCTCTTATTGTTTAAGATAATACAAATAATGAAATAGTTTGCATAATTTGATTATTCTAAGTGTCATTATTATTAAGACATTGCATTTGTATTCCTTTTAAAATAAGTATTTTTAAGTTTTTTTCTTAAAAAAAAAAATTGTTAAATACAAAATTTTGTATAATAAAGCAATTTTGTATTCACAATTTTTCACAGTTTCTACATACTTTGTAGCTGTTTTTATAAATTAGTAAACAAATCTAGCTATTTTTGCTTCGGTGATTTTGACAGCACTGCTGTAGCGCGCGTCAAAAGTAACGACTTTTACCGTTACTCCTTCTAGCCTTTCTCTCTCACTCCTAGACTCGCACTATTCTTGTCTCATTTCTGTGAGAGAGAAATCCTCTCCCATACTCTCATTTGGGTAATTTCGGCGTTCGTTTTGGTTTAATTCCTTGCGAACGTGTCGATAGAGCGGGTGTTATCGCGCATCGAATTACATTTCCTCGTCGATTTCGATACAAAACCAAACAAAACGTAATTCTAATTACGAACAAAGCGGAATAAAACGTGATTTTCATTACGAGTAATATAATTACATATATTAATATAGTTGATATTAATATATAAGTCAAATAATTAAGTTTACAATAAGTGCGTTAGTTCGTGAGTGTGTGTGTCAATCGATTAATATCTGTGTGCTAGATATCGCGAACATTCGATATTCATTGTGTTAGGCGCGTGGTTTGTGACGTAGGTAGTTCATTCGTAGAAACCGCGCGCGATTTTCGGTGCACGCTTGCTGAACTAAGGAATCGCGTTCGGTTCATGCGCGCGCGACTTAATTTACTACCGCGCGCGATTTTTGTTCGGTTTTGGCGTACTAGTTGTATCGTTTCTTTAATTGTAGTAAGTTTAAAGTATTGTCCGATTGTGTCCGATTTTGAATTGTATAAAATTATATAATTTTTCATTGTATAATTTATACATTTATTTTATACATATTTAATTTTTTTTTTTATTTATTTGATTAAATTATTAATTAAATTTATTTAGTCATTTTTTCTTATTTTTGAAATTATATAAAAATATAATTTTTATATATATTTATAAATTTTATTTTTATTTCATACATTTTTATAAATTTTATTTTTATTTCATACATTTTAAGTAACATAATTTTAATATTTTAAAATGCCTCGTAGAAGGCAACTATCTGCCGCTGCACTATCTCAAAGGCGTAGGAACCGAAATAGGATAAATAGAGAAGACGCACAGTATGCAGATAGAGAGCGAGAGTTGAATTCCCAATCTCAAAGAATTCGTAGATCAGTTAGTGAAAATAGAGTAGCAGAACAGATTGGGAATTCTCAGCAGCGTTCACGCCGTAGGAGAAGTGCGCGTTTAAGAGTGATAGAGCAGGCAGCCGATACTTCGAATAGGTTAGTTAGGAGACAGGATCCACAAGTTAGGCAGAGCGAGAGGGATCCAGATGCCCTAAGCAGATGAAGTCGTAGGGAAAATTCAGAAGAAAGGAATCGTGAACAGGCAGCTGATACTTTGCGTAGGACAGTTAGGAGACAGGATCCACAGTTTAGGCAAAGCGAGAGGGCTTTAGATACCCTAAATAGACGAAGTCGTAGGGAAAATTCTGAGGAACGGAATAGAGAACAGGCAGCCAATACTTCGCGTAGGACAATTAGAAGACAGGATCCTCAGGTTAGGCAAAGTGAGAGGGCTTCAGATGCCCATCGCAGAGAAATCAATAGGCGTAATCCACAAGTCAGGCAGAGGGAGCGGGTTTCAGATGCCCATCATAGACAAGTTCGTAGACAAAATTCAGAAGAAAGAAATAGAGAACAGGCAACCAATACATCGCGTAGGACAATTAGAAGGCAGAATCCACAAGTAAGGCAAAGAGAACAAGCTGTAGACACTTTGCGAAGATCGCAAAGAAGACAGGATATTTTATTTAGACGAATAGAACAAGTACGGAATAGCCAGGAACACTTTCAAAGGAGGCAGAATGTAGAGAGATTAGAATTTTAGAAAGAGAAGTAGATAGAATAGCTAGGTCACAGGCTCGAAATGACCCTGTTCGTAGGTTAGTTGAAAGAGCTCGTAATACAGCTCAAAGAAGAAGTGCTAGGATAAGGGACCGTCAGATAGCAGCAGATTTAGCTAGAGGTCTTCATCAACGAGTTAGTCAGTATAGGAGTAATTCGCAGAATAGGGCAGCAGAAAATGAGCGTAATGCTGCTCGTAATGAACAGGAACGAGAGAATGCCATTGAAGGAGAGGCACGACCCATTAGGAATAGTTTAGAAAGTTTAATAGCCACCTACAACATTTGTATTTGTTGTAAAGGTTTGTGGTTTCCTCACCAAATAGATAGGATAAGTAGGGAATATATTTTAGAAAATAATGAGTTTAGCGCAGACATTCTGTTTTTGTCCGATCAGTTTCCATCTGTGAACGGCATTCGTTTTGCAAATCATGTAGCCGTTTAATTAAGGATGGAAAAAAGCCCAAAAATTCCATTACCAATGGCTTAGACTTCCCAGAACTTCCAGAATGTCTGATAGACTTACAGAGCTTAGAAGAAAGATTAGTTTCTCCCAGAATTCCATTTATGATCATAAAATCTTTAGATTATGATCGCCAAAATAGTATAAAAGGAGCAGTAGTTAATGTGCCAATTCCAGTTGCGAATATCGTAACTTCCCTTCCAAGGGCTTTTAGTGACGCAGAGGTTGTTCAGCTCCACCTCAAACGTAGATTAGAGTATCGTCACAGCTTTATGGTGGAAACTATATCTCCATCTCGTGTTGTTGATGCAATTAGGTATTTAGTAGGTACTGAGCTTTATAGAAAGCATGAAATTAGTATTAATGAGGAATGGTTGGCTTCACATACATCTGAAGTCGTTCCATTTATTGCATCAACTGAAGATATAGACTTAGTTAGAGAAATGGGTGATAGATCTGCAAACCCAAGTTTAGAAGAGAATGCTCCAGTAGAAGAGCAAGAGCTTAATCCTGGAGGTGAGGAAACCCTAATGGAGAACATTCCAGTTGAGAATTTAGATGGTAGTAGGTTAGCTATAGCACCTGGGGAAGGACAACGTCCTCTGGACATGATAACTGATTCTGATTCAGAGGAATTGTCCTTTAAGCTTTTTTACAATCTTAGGAAAATGCAGCTAATAAATATGAGGAATAATTATTCTATTTGCTTGAGAAAGCACAGCGCTTCCCGCGGCGTAACAGCTAGGACAGCCCTTAACGAATAAGAAATATATAGGTTAATTCAGTTTGATAAGGGATTTAAGATTTTGAAAGGCATTCGCTCGTCCCCTGCTCATTGGGAAGCAGAGAAGAAGAAGGTAATGGCCATGATTAGACAATTCGGCATTCCTTCTTTCTTCATTACGCTCTCTGCTGCAGAAAGTAGGTGGTTAGAACTTATAGTGATTTTAAAGAAAACAGTAAGGTAGCAAGTTCTAACCGAAGAAGAGGCAGCTAGTGTAGAAAGGTCTGAAGTTGTTGAACTTATTAGGTCAGGCCCAGTTACATGTGCTAGGTATTTCGATTATAGGTATTGGCAGCTTTTAAAAGTTATGAAGAAGGATGGAGGCATTTTCGGCCAACATTTTGTTTATAAATATTATTGGCGAGTAGAGTTCCAAAATAGGGGTTCACCACACATTCATGGAATGTTTTGGTTAAAGGATGCCCCTTTATTTAATCCTAATCATCCTCCCACTTGTCCGCCTGTTGTACAGTTTGTTGATCAGTTTATAACGACGGAAAAGAATCCAACAAACGATGAATTGAAACCTTTCATTTTATACCAAACGCATAAGCATACTTCGTCATGCCAGCGTAGCATCAGAAATAGGCAAATCTGTCGTTTTGGTATACCATATCCTCCTATGCCTAGTACAGAAATTCTTTTTCCTCTTCCTGAAGATAGTCCGAGTAATTCAATTCATCAACAGAATTTTGAAAAAATAAACAGTTTCTTGAGTTCTCCCATAGATAGTGAAGTTAGGGAATCCCTTAATGATTTTAATAATTTTCTCTCGCAACCTCAAATTGGTCTTAGTTAAGAAGATTATATTTTAGCAATTAGATCTAGTTTAAACAGACCAAAAATATTTTTAAAGAGAAGTTTCGACGCCATTATGGTGAATGCTTACAGTGCGCATATTTTGTTAATGCAGAGAGCCAACATAGATATTCAGTTTATATTAGATCCGTATGCGTGCTGCAGTTATGTTATCAATTATATAAATAAGTCGCAAAGAGGTATGTCTAAGCTTATGCGAGAAGCTGTAGAAGAAGCGCGGTCAGGAAATTTTACCATTAGGCAGAAACTGCAGCACATAGGTCATAAGTTCATGAATGGCTCAGAAATATCTGCTCAGGAGCTTATTGCTGTTTAGGGATGTCGCTGTCAGAGAGCAGCAATTCAGAAGTCTTCATAAACACTGGATTGCCTGACAAACGAGTTAGAATGCTCAAGTCAAGGGCACAACTCAGTAGTTTGCCTGAAGACTCAGAAGATATTATCGAATTAGGCCTATTAGATCATTACATTAACCGTCCAGATGGTCTTAATAGTTTATGCTTAGCATATTTTGCGGCATATTATTCTTTCAGTAGAACTGCAGGTAGGACTCGCCAGGAAACACAAAATGAGGTCGAAAATGAAGAATTCGGAACAACCGAAGTTTATCCTCTTCGCAATGGTAGTGGATTTATCAGAAAAAGACTTAGTCCACGGATAATACGATATAGGAGATTTAACGTTAGCCACGATAGAGAGAACTATTGGAGGGAAGTAGTTATGCTGTATTATCCGTGGAGAAATGAACAGGATCTTATTAGTAGGAATTGCGAAGAGTTTTACAAAGCAAATAAGCAACTAATTAAGGCAAATCGTAGGGAAGTTAATGTTTTAGACGACGATGAGTTAGACAAGAAGTATAGTAGATGATAATCAGGTAGATGAGGTAGGTAATTTAGATGACCAAGATAATGTAGACAATAGATTTAGAGTTTTAGGTGTAGTTGAAATAGATCCTCAGATAAACATTTTAAATATAGGAAACGAGGAGAATGCAGATGGGCCAAATAGCAACACTGTTCAGTTTGTTAAGTTGCCTGTTTTAATGACATCGTCATGTTTAGAGGAAATAGTATGTTCCCTAAACTTAAAACAGAGAACTTATCTAAACCACGTGTTGCATAATTTTAAGATAGGCAAAAAGTTCTATGAATTTGTAGGTGGTGGAGCAGGTGTCGGCAAAAGCCGACTAATTTCGGTATTATATCAAGCCCCTACAGCTAGGTTTAATAATAGAAGAGGCTCAAATCCTGAGTCAATTAAAGTTCTTTCGTCCGCTCCAACAGGGAAGGCAGCATTCGGAATAGGAGGTTGTACACTCCATTCAATGTTTAGTCTTCCTGTAAATCAGTCCGATCGAATTGGGGCCTTATCCGCTGACTTACTTAATACGCTACATTCGAGATTGATTGATCTCAAATTACTAATTATTGACGAAATTTCAATGGTAGGAGCCAAAATGTTTTTCTTCATAAACTTGAGGCTACAGCAAATTTTCAAAAGTAATCACTTTTTTGGAGGAATACCTGTCATCGTGTTCGGCGATCTCAGACAACTGAGGCCTGTGGGGGACAGGTGGATTTTTCAACAATCCTCTAGGGACGACTACAGTGAATTACATGGCACACTGTGGGAGAATAATCTAATTAGATTTGCATTTTTCGAGTTGACGGAAATAATGCGTCAACGGGATGACCAACCATTTGCTGTAGCCCTTAATAATATGGCATCCGCTCATATGACTCACAGTGATATTGAGCTTCTTAGATCCAGAGTAGTAAGGGAAGATATGATACCAGAAGATGCTATTCATCTTTTCCACTCCAACGCCGCAACAAATTCATACAACTCTCTAAAACTGAATCGAATTGCGACCATCCAATATTGCTCTAGTGCTGAGGATTTTGTAAAGGGTAGTAATATAGATGAGGCCCACAAGGCCCGTATTCTTGAATCCGTTAAAGGATTCAAAACTTCAGAAACCCAGGGTTTGTGTAGTACTCTTATTTTGAAGACTACAGCAAAATACATGATGACTGTTAACATAGATACTTCAGATGGTTTAGTTAATGGAGCAACAGGAATACTTAGACAGATAGATTTAGATTCAAACAGTCATCCAATTCTTCTATGGGTAGATTTGCTTGACGAAAGAGTAGGGAAAGAATTACGTTTAAAGTATAGAAATATACCCAATCCATTGTGGACCCCAGTAGTCAAAACTGTTCGAAGTTTTCAGTTTAGGAAAAATGAAAATGTTAATATAGATCGCAAGCAGTTTCCGATCGTACCTGCAGAAGGTATTACCATCCACAAGAGTCAGGGAGCAACTTTTAACAAGGTGGTCCACATTTCCGATAGTTTAAATAGAGCAGCTTTATATGTAGGCTGTAGTAGAGCGACAAGTGCAGCTGGACTGTTTCTAGTAGGAAACTTCAACCCGCCGAGTCCCATCCTAGGTCGAAATGTAGTTCAGGAAGAATTAGAAAAATTACTCTCCATTAAGACGCTTAGCTCACATTTCGACTATTTAGTTAACAGTTCTAATTTCGAGATTATTTTCCACAATGTCCAAAGTCTGCACTGTCATATTAAAAGTGTCCAGTTGGATAAGCTGATGCATCAGGCATCAATGCTTTGCTTTGTTGAAGGCTCGACCTTCCCAAATGAGACTTATGAAGTCCCAGGGTTTAGAATTGCTGTACGTTTAGATTGTTTAGGTGGAGGTAGGACTAGATCACAAAGAGGCATTCTTGTCTTCGTCAGGAACGAACTTTTTGAGAATGTTAGTCTTTGTTCCACAGGTCGCAATATTGATGGTTCGCACGTATTCGAATACTCAGTTTTAAAGTTTAAGTCTATAGGTGTTTTAGTAGTTTACAAGAGCCCCCATTACTCGTTACCTAGATTTAGACGTGAGTTTGTGGATTTATTTGTAGAACATAGCAACATTTTAGGTAGGGAAGCAGTAATTTTAGGAGATTTTAATTTGTGTTTAAACGCTCTCACTCAGGCTAGGGAAACTAATGATAGTTTGGTTAGGAAGGGATTTAGATCTCTTTTAGATTTGAAAATGTCCACAACACGTGACGACACACACATTGATTGGGCATTTTCAAATGTGTCGCTTGGCCAAGCCAGTGCAAAAACTTATGAGACAGTGCACAGCATTCATGACGCAATTTCTATTAGCATTTCAGGTAGTCTGTAAGTTGATAGGTCGGGAAATTTTTTTGTTTTTTTTCCGCGCGGGGAACATGGAAGTACAAAATTTTCTAAAAATTACATACTTCAAGTCGACTCGAAGTTCCATTTAAAAGATCTAATTGCATTGCAATGACCTCCACGTGGTGTTCCCTGGATACCGATATAAGTTATTTATTATTATTTAAATCGGGAACAAACTCGAGCGGCGCTTTTTACTACTAATCGGGCGTGTTCGATTATGATTTGTTTTTTTTGTAAGACCCAAATACCGATTTTAATAATATAATTACATAATCGGGAATAAAATGCAGAGAGTATTATACGGTCGGGCGCGCTCGACTGTACCTTTCTTACTTGTTTTTATATGACATACCTCGCATTTTGTATTGCTACTGTGGATGTAGACGACGTTGTTAAGGAATTAATGAGAGAACCGGTGCACATCCAAGAGACTCCATTTTTTTCTTTACCAAATCTTAAATATGAGATACAAGAAATAAAACCACGTATAGCCCCTGTTTACGACATAATTGGTGGTAAATTAGTCAAATATCTTCCTGATAGGGGAATTGCTTTCTACCGTCTATTTATAATGCTTGTCTTCGGTTACAACACTATCCCAAAAGCTTGAAAAAAGCGGAAGTAATAATGCTGCCTGAACCGTGCAAAAATGTAAGGTTCACAAACTCGTACCACCCCACAACCCTCCTTCCAGCCTTTGGAAAAATTTTTGAAAAATAAATTTTGTCAAAACTACGTCCGAAACTGGATACTTCCATTCCAAATTATCAATTTGGTTTTCTTCCTTTTCATGACACTACCTAACAACTGAATCGTGTTGTGGGGATGGTATACAACGAGGTTTCGAAAATAAACAATATGGAGCAGCAGTTTTCTTCGACGCTCAGAAGATCTTCCAATCATCTACAAGACTTTGTTAACCGATTTGAAAATAGGGCAAAGGAAAGGAATATTGGTGTCTCCATAGAAAAATCTCTCTCTTTCCCATCTTGAAGTTCCACTATATAACCTACTCCGTTAAATCTCTGATTTCCAGGGGCAATATGTTTTGCATCTCTGCCATTCATGCTTTCCAAAAAACAAATGTTGGATCATTTTTATTCCCAGATTAATATTAAAATTAAAATTAACATAAAATTAACTTTAATTTAAACTTTAATTATAATTTAAATAACTAATATACATTTACTTTTTTTCAGTTTTTATAAATTTTATAATTAAATTGTAATCATTAATATAAATTTCATTTTTATACCCTTGCAGAGGGTATGTTGTTTTTGTCACGATATTTGTAACGCATTGAAGGAGGCGTTTCCGACCCCATAAAGTATATGTATTCTGATCAGGATCATCAGCCGAGTCGATATAGCCATGTCCGTCTGGCGGTCTGTATCTATGCGAACTAGTCTCTGAGTTTTAAAGCTATCGAGATGAAACTTGGTACACATGTGTATTCTCTCTGCACGCAGTTCATATGTTAAAATCGGCCAGATCGGATAACTATATCATATAGCTCCCATAGTATGAAAATTTTCAGTGTCTCTTAAACGATTTGAACCAAATCGAAATATGCAATCTTTACCATTTTCCATCAGCTGACCAAATTTTATACAGATCTCACCACTATATCATATAGCTGCCATAGGAACAGACCCCTTAATTATATATAACATTATGTTCAGCGTTTCAAGGCGACATAGTCGATTTAGCCATGTCCGTCTTTCTGTCCGGTTGAAAACAAAGATTTCAAAGCGAACATAGGTTAAAAGGGTGGTAAACGCTGCGGCAGCAAAGGCGACTGTCTCGCTGGCGGTCGCTGGGCAAATCCATCACAACATTGTGGTGCCTCTGCCCAGCGACCACCAGCGGGACAGTCGCCTAAACTGACATATATATTATTGGTCATCAACAGCCGAGTCAATATTGCCATGTCCGTCTGTTCGTCTGTCCGTCCGTCCGTCTGTTTCTACGTGATCTAGTCTCTCAGTTTTAAAGCAATCGTGATGAAACTTACTACACATGTGTATTCTCTCTGCACGCAGTTCTTATGTTAATATCGCTCCGATCAATCAGTTAAAAAAATTTTTTTTTGAACTAGATCCACCAAATTCATTCTGTTTGCATTTAGAATATATCATACAGATTGGACCACTTATGATATAAGGATAAATTGTATAGCTGTCAAAAGATTAATCGGTTAACAAGTAAGAAGAGTACAGTCGACAAATAGACTAAATAATTAATATAAAGCATGCAAACTTTTGGAAAGATATGGGAAAGCCTTAAAAAAATGCACTCAGAATAATAATTCAAATCTTTTGTGCAAATACCCTCGGGTGAAAACTCCCAGAAACCTCCCGCACTGCATAGTCTAAGGACGGTGCATTGTCACTTGCTCTTAAAACGATGCAGTGTCTAGCTAAGAAGCGGTCCGGTATCTTTGCGTGGCGACGATTACGGACACCTGACGCAGACCTAATAGTCAAGTCGTCCGCAGCAGGTAATGCAGTAACCCTCACTCAATACGGAACTTCAAATAAAACTGCATACCATCTAATTTTGATCAACCGATCTTATTTTGAACCCTAAACATAGTTTCAAAATTTTCTTTCAGCTAAATGATTAACTCGGCGGATTGCTGGTGGAGACTATAACTCAAAGAACACAAGGTGGTGCTATCGTGTCAACAAACAAAAGCACAGCACTTCTTTTATGTTTAAGCAGTCTAAACATAACAAATAACTCTTGCTCCATCCAGAGTAACTAATCCAACAAAATTCCGCACAAAAATTGAACTCCATATCATGTAGGACCACTGTTCACTTACGTTATGTCTTAACATCCCTACAACTTTCAGCCAAAGACCAACTAGCCTTCTGAGACCTATCTCAATCAACAATATGTTGCAAAGCCATATGAGTTAATGGAGTCAGAAACACCTCCTACGATCGTGACGTATTTGACGCATTAATATAAAATTATAAAATATGAAAAACCTTTAATAAAGTGGCCGATTTACAAAAAAAAAATGTCACAACCACTATATAGAAATTTCAATCGATAGTTATGCGACACATATTTCACTAATTTCGTGAAATAATAATAAATTATTTGTATAAAATTTGCCTTAAATAACACAAGTAAGTAATTCACTGTTACAATGTTAAAATAGTTATCCGGATATTACAATAGATAGTCCCTGTATTATAACACGTTGAAAGAAACATGGAACTAAGCATAGTCGCATATACATGTGTTTGTCTGTATGCACATACAAATTTGTTTGACGTTAAATGTATACACATACATATGTGTGTATGTACACTGTTGTTCGGCAAAGCCAACGGATGGTCGAATTGTTATGAAACTTTCAGAATAAATTGATAAAATTAGTCTTAAAAAATTTTTAATACCAATACTGTACCATAAGAACGAAACGAAATGCAAAATATAAATATTGTTTTTTTCTAATGGAAAAAGGTGTCTTGGCAGCCATCAAAGTGAAATGGCAATGCATTTATTATGTCTTTAGAACCTGCTCACCGAAATGGGATTTCTTAAGTGCCATAATTACATAGATATTTCTATTCTTCCTATTTTTTTTCATATGACATATCTATACATTTTTTGACACTTATTGCTTTACTAGTAACAAATTAATATTGCACAAAATAAATGATATCCATGTTGGCAAAGTATCGAATTAGGAAACAATTGATACGATATATAGTAAGTCAATGATAGAATCATTTTATTTTCAGGTGCCTCGCGCCATTCGCCCACAATGAGTCCAAAACCAAAAACACCTTGAATAGAAAACATTTTCGGCGAATATGTATTTAATTATTATAATCTAAAGACATAATAAATGCATTGCCATTTTAATTTGACGGCTGCTTAGAAACCTTTTTCCATAAGAAATAAACAATTTTTAAATTTTGCATGGGTTTTGTTCTTAGCTTACAGTGTGTTATTAAAAATTTTTTAAGACTAATGATATCAATTTATTCTGAAAGTTTCATAACAATCCGACCATAAACAAAAATCAATAATAATAATACTAGGACTATCTATTGTAATATCCGGATAACTATTTTAACATTATTATTGTAAATAAAAGAAGAAAGTAATACCGGTCGGTCGCGTTCATTGATCACTGATCACATAGATATTGTGTGTTAAAAGGAGTTTAAGTAGGGTCTAGCATGAGTTTAATAGGATTTATATATAGATTTTTCATACGATCGTGAAGCAATAATTTGCCGGAAATTATTTTTCACGTTTTTGACGCATCAAAATAATGCGCACGAAATTATAAAACATGAAAAACCTTAAATAAAGTGGCCGATTTACAAAAAATTGTCACAAACCCTATATAGAAATTTCAAAAAAGTAAAGACATCGAGATGGCTGACAATAAACTCTCTGATATAATTTAGATGTCTGATGCAGCCTCAATAACATCTGGAGCACACCTATGAAATACCACTATCGAGAGTTGCCAGGGTGCTTTTGTCGCACAAAAGGATACTTCGGAGGTGCGCAATCGAAGGACCGAATTTTGTGAAACCGGGCTGCTTAACTGATACGAAATGTACTGAGAAAATTTCTATAAGAAGAATCTGGCTTCCATACAATTCAAATGGTTCTGGGTAATCGCCTTGGAAGTCACTTAAGAGACATCCGTTTAAGCAGGTACAAATCCGGTGTCCTACCGGTGATCTCTCTAGGAAAAAAAAAGTATTAGAAAATCATTTGCATAGCAACTAGAAGCTAGGTTTAAGCACTACGAATATGCCAATAATGATCAGCTCCAAGAGACCACTGACAGTCTACAGACACCCTACCCATTAAGGCAGCCATGGTTGTCCCTACCCATTAAACCAGCCAGAACTGAGGAAATTGCAGAAGTCATCAACTCTTTGCCGATGTAGAAAGAGCCTATTGTTAAGGAAGCCAAAAGCTCTTCCTAATATTCAACGCTATGCTGAGGGTGAAGTTTTTCCCTAAGCAGTGGAAAATGAAGCGATCGTAATTATCCATAAACCTGGAAAACAAGACCATGACCCTGAGCAGTACCGCCCAATATGCATCCTGTCATCATTATCCAAAGTATGATAGATACTTATTGATTGGCAATACTCGGTACTCAGGGAATGCCGCATTTTACCGGAACTCCAATTTGGCTTTCGGGAACTGTGGAGTATGTCCACAGGCTTGCAAATAGTATACTTCCGACATTTGATTTTCTGGAATACTGCAGTACGGTCTTTGGCGATAGGCAGAAAGCACTCGAAAGGGTCAGGCATATTGTAACGAACACGGGAAGTGTGCAGCAGACTGGAGGCGTACTCTGCCTACGAGGTCGACTTGAGCTCAGGGAAAGTGGGGTGTGTTCTTTGCCACCTAGTAGGCTGCCGTGCCACATAACTAAAGATTGCAGACAGAGTTGAATAAGGAAATGATGGTAACCATTAAAACGAACAGAACCTTGGCCAGAATGACGATCTTTAGAGAAGAACTGAGATGTTGACATTCTTCTTCTTTACCCTCCCAACCTGTAATGACTATTAACGATACATGCCTTTACCCTAGATCAATGCGACGATATTTATTTCAGGTGCCCATTAAACAGGATTATTTACTTCTTCATCATTTTCGAAAAATACTATTTAAATGTAGCCATTCATTGGTTAAAATATTCATTCTGAGAGAAAGCTGTCTTTACAAAATTCAAGGAAGATCAGCATTTTGTAACATTACGAATTTGAATAGCAAACCTACATACTACTTATAAATGTATTCGTAAGAAGGCAAAGGAATGTATATTAGTTTTTAATTGATCTTATTTAGGTATGTATTTTCTTTGTTTTTGTTTCTGTTAGTTAATTTTCTGTTAATTAGTTGTTATATAATTTATGATTTAAACTCACTCATTTTGGTGCGGCTTAGCCGTTTTGTTTTACATACATGAATACAGCTGATTTTATTCTATTGTAGTCGACAGGCCTGAAGACGAATGATGTGCTGGTTGAACTTCAAATGGATTATAATATATATATATAACAACTAATATTCACACATACATACCATACCAAAACTTGATTTTTTTCTTACTTAACCATAAAATTAGATGTAGTTATATAAATCTCTAGGAATTAATTATTATTATTTGCAACAGAAAACGTTTTTAAATATTCAAATATGCAATCGAGAAATTGGTTTTGATTTAATTATACATAGACGATCGAAAAAGGTTCATACTGCTGAACAAATTAATTTATTTTACTGTAGATATAACATTTTATAGCCTGGATCGCATTAGATTCTTGCGTCGGCGTGATTCGCAAAAGAAAAGAAATAAAATTTATAGAAAGAACTTCACAAACGATGTTTTTTTGCTCCGCGCACTATGGTAGCGCTGGCAGCCGGCTTTCCAACGAACTTTTGCATCGCCAACATTCACGCCGTCAGCATCGTCTGCAACGTGGTGCTCCGGCGATCAAGCACAACCCCTCAAGCGAAAACGGGTTTTGTGTGCGAGCTATGTGCGCTCCAACGATGTGCACAGCGTCGTTGGCAGCGTGCACGATGCCCGCGAACACTGTTCGCACAAACACTGCGTAGTCAATACGGAGATTATTCCAATTCACGCAGTAGTGGGGAATTAAACATGTGCCTTTCGCACCTTTTCTGGTCTTATTCCAGGGAAATATGTATACTCCGATTCTGCACGAAAAGACGCTAATAAGACACAAGCCTATTAGTGTTTTAAACACGTACCTTATTTTGGCGTTCGGCCTTGATGTTTTTACAAAATAAGTGCACTAAGGCACGACGCATAATTATTTTGCACTATTAGTGCAGAAAAACAATTAAAATAACATAAGATATACTTGATGTCACAAGAATTTTATTTTCCACTTGATCACTTTCTGCGTCTAGTCTGGTTGATTGTCTCACAGGAAATAGAACGATCGAGGAAGTCGACACCTGCTCGAAATATCGCATGCCCCAAGGTGATTTGCAAGCATTATTGAATAATCGCATGCACAGTTGAGTCCTGCCATCGATCGATAGTTAACAGTGCATTAACATATCAGCTGTTGCTATCGTGTAACAGTCGCGTCCAAAATAATGCATACAAAAAAAAAAATTTTATGTGTTGCATACGTTAGGGCGCACCCCTACACCACAGGTTTGATCTTAGTCTGGACGACAAAGATAAAAGCTGAAAAAGGGTGATCCATGAATTAACAGAGATCTTTAGCGTGAAATGTACCTAATTCTTTACCTTCTAGGTCTTCTAAAAGATAAAGTAAATTTCCTAACTTCTTTTTGATACCAACAGGTGCTAACTTTGCATTGAAATGTGTCGCTGCGTTGCTTAAAGCAAAATTGCGTTTGACTACTATTGGTCCAATCTCAAAAGAACGTGGCTTGGATCGCAAATTGTACGAATTAACATATTTGTCATAAGCCATTTTAAGATGTTTTCCAATATCGGCACGGATTTTCTGGAATTCATCAGTTCTACATAAACCTTCGGTATCGTCGCTGAGCATTTTCAAATTTCTCAATAACTTATATTCCTTTTCATGTGTAATCATGTGTTGTCCGAATACTACGAAATATGGCGACATTCCTATGGACTGAAGGAATTTCTCAAAGCAGAATATAAATTCTCGGTAGAAAAACATCCCATAAACGATGATCCCAACGAATATAGGCTCTTAAGGCAGCATTTATTGAACGATTAACTCTTTCGGCAGCGTTAGCCTGTGAAGCATACGCTCCTGTGCATATGTATACCATATTTCGAAATAAAGTTAGCAAAGTCGTGGCTTTTAAACAGAGTGCCACTATCACTAACTATTATTTCTGGAACTCCAAAGCAAGTGATAATATCATCTTTTAGATAATTTATAACGACCTGAGAATTAAACTTCTTAACTGCTTTAAGGAAGGTAACTTTTGAAAAATGGTCGAGCACAATAAAAATACCTATGTTGCCTTGCTTGGTGCGAAGAAAACGACCAATAAAATCAATATACAATCTTTGGAACGGTCGGTCACTTGTGACTTGTTTTCCCATTGGTGGTTTTAACGCAACAGTTGGATACTTAGTTGTTTTGCAGATGTTACAATTGTTTATGTAGTTTCGCACATCTGGTACCATCTTTGGCCAATACAAATTCCGTTTGATTCTCTCCAGACATTTAGCAGCGCCACAGTGACTAGAAGTTGCTGGATCATGAGCAGCTTTGATGACTGCCTGACGTAATTCGTCTGGAACAAGCAATTTCCAACCTCCATCAGATCCGAAATTACAACGTCGATAAATAAATTGATCGACTATTTGAAAATCTGGTAAAGCTGCGGATTGGTAACTGTCTCTGATTTTGCTATAGTCGGTGGAGTTAAAGGCTTCTGATTCTAGATCGATTTCGGTGCACAATTCCACATCTAGAACAGCAACTTCGTCAACTTCATCGAACGATCTCGAAAGCGCATCTGCAAACAACATTTTCGCTTCCTTTTCGATGTTCGATAGTAAAAGAGAAACCCTGTAACTTAATTAACTGGTTCATCAACCAACGCAGGCTCGCATGGTCAGTCACAATTTCGAAACATTGTCCTTCTACGTACATTCGGAACTTTTTAATCGCTAATACAACTGCTAAACATTCCAGTTCAGTAACTGTGTAATTCCTTTGCGCTTTATTCAATTTCTTGGACATATATGCAGTCGGTCTTTCACATCCAGACTCATCGACTTGTGCCAGCACGGCTCCCATCCCATAAGAAGAAGCATCGCATTGAATAACGAAAGGCTTTTCGTAATTTGGATGAATAAGAAATGGAGCAGTGCATAACATACGCTTAATTTCTTCAAATGCTGATTGGGCTAATTCGTTCCATTCGAACGACTTGCCACGCAAAAGTTCAGTTAGAGGAATTATGACTGTGGAGTACTGAGATATGAACCGCTGGTACCATCCAGTCATTCCCAAGAATCTTCTTAGCTGCTTACGCGTTTTAGGAACTGGAAAATTGTTCACCGCCTGAATCTTGTTAGGATTGATTTGTATCGTACCTTCGCCAACAACATATCCGAGATAATCGACTTTGCTAAGCCCAAATTGACTTTTCTTCACATTAATTGTGAGTCCAGCTTTCCGTAATCGTGCTGAAACCATTACCAGATGTTCTACGTGCTCCTCAAAAGTAGAAGACATAACTAATAGATCATCTCAATATACAAAAACATGGGGTTTAAGCTGATACGGAATAACCTGATCCATCAATCGGCACATAGTCTCCGGAGCATTGGTTAAACCGAAAGGCATTCGCTTAAATTGATATAGGGGCCGGTTAGGAAATGTAGAAGGTGTTTTGGGATGAGAATCTGGATCTAATCGTACTTGCCAAAAAGCATCTTTAAAATCAATCTTCGAAATACAATGAACTGAAGGTAGACGACTTAGAAGACCATCTAGGATCGGCATTGGATAGGCATCCTTTACAGTGACGTCATTGAGCTTGCGTGCATCCAAGCAGAATCTAACTTTTCCTGGTTTAACTACTAGGGTAACTGGAGATGACCACGGAGACGCTATCGCTTCTTCAATCACTCCCAGTTTAATCATTCGATCAACCTCTTCACAGAGCAATTTCTAATTGAACGGTGACAAAGAGTAAAATCGTTGCTTTATTGGCTTTGCACCTGCCGTATCGATATTGTGCTCTACGAGAGATGTCTCTCCTAGACCATCGCGTTCGGAGGAGGGAAAATATTCGATTACTGCTTTTAATTTCGATCTCAGAGCTACTGACAAATTGAGTTCTGGAGAATCATTCTGAGGCTCGTTGACTACTTCGCTAATAGAAAAAGATGGTACGATTGTAATTCCAAAGGCATTCCGAAACTCCATTCCACAAATTATGCTTTGTTTAATGGAAGAAACTAATAAAAATTCAAAGTTCTTAACTTGCGAATTGTATGTGATGGGTATGTTTAAAGTACCGGCGACATCTTTTTTTATACCGTCAGCAGTTTGAACAACGCCTTTTGTCTTCTTAAAACTCGAATTTTCTAAAATGATTCTTTCAGCTAAATTTGATCCAATTACGCTTTTATTGGGTACCTTATCTAAAAGGGCCAAATGAAGCTCACTGAAAACTTCAAGCTGTAAAAAGGGACAAATGTCGCTTCGACGATGGACGATTGCTGATATGGTATAACGTTTAAAGCAGCAAAAAATTATTCGAATACTTTCGAGCTCTGATCGTCGAACGGGACTTCCGAAGAGTTAGACCATCTGCATTAAAAATGGCAGCTCTTCGCGATTGATACTTTCGCAAGCGTTCATGATAAGGTTTGAACGCACGAGAAGTCGACACATTTGGTAAAATAATAGGTACGTCTGGTGAAAGAATAGACTTGTCTGCTGAAAGACTAGACTTGTCTGGTGAAAGAATAGATTTGTTTAAATCCAATGCTAGTTCCGGACATCCTCCTTCAGTCGTCGGTGGACATCCTGAACTAAGTTTTCCGTTTTTGCTTTGCACTTAGCATAGCTCAGTTTGTAGGTATCTAACTGACCACAACCGTAACAAAATACTCGTCGCGACTTAAGACAATCTTGGTAAGCGTGTCCTACATCGTCACAATTCCAACATTTCAATTTCGATTTCATTTGCAAAGCACAAATACTATCTTCGTCTTCAGGATCTTGTTCTACAGAATCCTGCAGCTCAGTGACCTGATGGACGATCCTCGTCATGCTTTTAGGAAACATCTCACGACCTTTAGTCCGCGAACTACGAAAGAAGTCCTCATGCCGTTGACATTCCTTTCGCAAAATTGCTAAAGTTGGAGTCTCTACATGAAGGAGTTCAAGTTTCAACTCCGACTTCAGATTATGTCTTCTAAGATAATGTTATCTTCGGACATCGGTTCTCTAAGAGAATCGGCAATTGCTAGCATAGCGTCTAGAAAGTCGTCAAAGGATTCTTTATTCCATTGCTTTCGGTGCCTCATTGCCTGCTTTATATCTCGATCAGTACGTTGATCCTGATATCGCTCGCGCAACTTTTTGCATAAATCATCCCAATTCCTGTGACCAACGGTTTTATGAACTCTCCAAAAGAAAGATAACGCTGATCCAGAAAAAAGTAAATTCGCAAACTGGTATAACAAATCAAAATTGTTACTAAAGTATTGCGCTGTAAGGCAATTAACTCGATATATAAAATCTTCTATAGGTACATCATTAGGGGAACCTGAAAACTTCAACTTCCAGTTAGAAATTTCTATGGTAAAGGCATGTATCGTTAATAGTCTTTACAGGTTGGGAGGGTAAAGAAGAAGAATGTCAACATCTCAGTTCTTCTCTAAAGATCGTCATTCTGGCCAAGGTTCTGTTCGTTTTTATGGTTACCATCATTTCCTTATTCAACTCTGTCTGCAATCTTTAGTTATGTGGCACGGCAGCCTACTAGGTTACATAATTAAATGGTGCACAAAGTAGGGCCCGAAAGAGTGTTACAGCTAGTGTTTCTTATTAGCTGACAAATTCAAAAATCTCAGGACGTGGGTCCGAAAACCCATTTAAGTAGCATTCCCTTTCGATTCGCCCAAGCTTCCCATTTTACCTTCCCTAACTCCCACTCTCCTTTCGTAACCACCATCCAAATTTGTAGTAATTCATCTCTTATCGTTTTATCTTAAATACCTTTGAATAGGGCGTAACTGATTTGTTTAGATTAGTTACCTCTAAATTTTATTTTCGAAACTCTTTTTATAATCTGAAAAGTGAAATTATGGCTGTACAGAAGTACAGAAGACATTACTGGTGTAGTTGGCGCTGCTGACGAGCAACAAGTGTGTTCAATCTGTAACAACAGTAGTTCGGAGATAGTTTATTCGGAGACTTTGAGCAAGCATAAGTTTCACACATCGTGTCTGTCAACATGGTTAGGAAATAATACCATATGTCCAACTTGTAAACAGACATGCACTATGTCAATCTCGGGAAATCCAGTAAGCTTAAGTAAGCTAAATTCTGGACAAACGACGAGTAAACCCCGAGGTGCATCGAACAGTAATCCTACAGGAGCTGTTCCCAGAGCTCAATAATTGTCCACAAGCACGTCCGCTCTGCTTAGCTGTCCATTATCGAATGAAATTTCATATTATGATGATGAAGTAAATTTAGCCGGCATGGATACATTACGTTAATTTTTTTAATTCGACATATATGCCAAATACATGAAATATGCATTTATACTTCAAATTTGCGTGCGCAGTAACGGTGCTTGCTGATCACTATCGCGTATTGGTCACTTTTAACGTCGGTGTTACAAAAAGTTTTTTTGTTGCTGCAAAGTAGCGGTAAATAGATAACAACTTGAACCCTCGAATGGCTTTGAATAATTGTCCACAAGCACGTCCGCTCCGCTTAGCTGCCCATTATCAAATGAAATTTCATATTATGATGATGAAGTAAATTTAGCCGGCATGGATACATCACGTTAATTTTATTAATTCGAGATATATGCCAAATACGTGAAATATTCATTGATACTTTATATTTGCTCGCAATCTAAATGACCATTTCATGGTCATCTTTCACATTTTTTAGTTTTCATTTAACATACCTGGTATGCGACACCATTCCATGGTCATCTTTCACATTTTTTTTTAAGGATTTCACAATTCCTTATAACCTTTAAGAGGGTATATTATATTTTTGTGTCAATGTTAGTAAGGAATTGATCGAGGCGTTTCCGACACCGTGTAGTATGTATATTCTTGGGCATCATGAACTGTCGAGTCGATATAGCCTTGTCCGTCCATGAGCTAGCTCCACCAAAGTCATTCTATTTCCATTAAGTACTAAATCTAACATACAACCCAAATTTCATACAGATCGGATCACTTATGATATAGCTCTTGTCTCTTGAACGATTTGAACCAAATCGCAATATGCATTATTAACCATTTTCCATCAGCTGACCAAATTTTATCCAGATCACACCACTATATCATATAGCTGGCATAGGAACAATCGTTTGAAATACGTAGTATTTTAACTTATGAACTGCGTGCAGAGAGAATACACATGTGTACCAAGTTTCATCACGATAGCTTTAAAACTTAGAGACTATTTCGCATAGAAATAGACGGGCAGACGGATACTCGGCTGTTGATGCTGATCAAGAATATATATACTTTATGGGGTCTGGAACGCATCCATCAATGCGTTACAAACATCGTGACAAAAACAATATACCCTCTGCAAGCGTATAATAGTGTACGATAAGAAATTATCTTTCAGGCACGACCGTAAGAGCCCAAAGTATGGTGCTGGGAAGAGCTTTTTGATTTTAATTAGTAGCTCTATATTGTAGGGGTGCGCCCTAACGTATGCAACACATAAAATTAATTTTTTTTTTGTATGCATTATTTTGGACGCGACTGTTACACGATAGCAACAGCTGATATGTTAATGCACTGTTAACTATCGATCGATGGCAGGACTCAACTGTGCATGCGATTATTCAATAATGCTTGCAAATCACCTTGGGGCATGCGATATTTCGAGCAGGTGTCGACTTCCTCGATCGTTCTATTTCCTGTGAGACAATCAACCAGACTAGACGCAGAAAGTGATCAAGTGGAAAATAAAATTCTTGTGACATCAAGCATATCTTATGTTATTTTAATTGTTTTTCTGCACTAGTAGTGCAAAATAATAATGCGTCGTGCCTTAGTGCACTTATTTTGTAAAAACATCAAGGCCGAACGCCAAAATAAGGTACGTGTTTAAAACACTAATAGCCTTGTGTCTTATTAGCGTCTTTTCGTGCAGAATCGGAGAATATTTCCAAGGAATAAGACCAGAAAAGGTGCGAAAGGCACATGTTTGATGCCCCACTACTGCGTGAATTGGAATAATCTCCGTATTGACTACGCAGTGTTTGTGCGAACAGTGTTCGCGGGCATCGTGCACGCTGCCAACGACGCTGTGCACATCGTTGGAGCGCACATAGCTCGCACACAAAACCCGTTTTCGCTTGAGGGGTTGTGCTTGCAGACGATGCTGACGGCGTGAATGTTGGCGATGCAAAAGTGAATTGTTCGTTGGAAAGCCGGCTGCCAGCGCTACCATAGTGCGCGGAGCAAAAAAACATCGTTTGTGAAGTTCATTCTATAAATTTTATTTCTTTTCTTTTGCGAATCACGCCGACGCAAGAATCTAATGCGATCCAGGCTATAAAATGTTATATCTACTGTAAAATAAATTAATTTGTTCAGCAGTATGAACCTTTTTCGCTCGTCTATGTATAAATAAATCAAAACCAATTTCTCGATTGCATATTTCAATATTTAACAAGTAAGAAAAGTACAGTCGAACGAGCCCGACCGTATAATACTCTCTGCTTTTATTCCCAATTATAATCTAAAAACAAGTAAGAAAAGTACAGTCGAACACGCCCGACCGTGTAATACTCTCTGCTTTTATTCCCAATTATAATGCTTAAATCGGTATCCGGATATTACAATAGATAGTTCTTGTATTAGAACACGTTAAAACAAAAAAAAAGCTAAGCATAATCGAACATACATGTGTTTGTCTGTATGTACATACAAATTCGTTTGACGTTAAATGTATGCACATACATATGTGTGTATGAATACTATTGGTCGGCACGACTAGCGCTGTCTCTCTCGCTCTCATTGCTCTCGAATAAAGTCTTTGTTGCTTCATTTCTTTCTTGTTTATGGTCGGATTCTTATGAAACTTTCAAGAGAGTTTGACATGATACGTCTTCAAACGAATCATAAATAACAACACTATACGATAAGAATAAATGCTTTAAAAACGGCATGCAAGTTTGAAATTTTCTTTTAATTCTTGCAGAAAAAGGGGGATGGCAGCCAAAAATTTTTGATGCTTGCTTTATGCCATCTCTTGGAACGGGTACAAAAATGGTCCGGGGGCCTGGTCGGGATTTTCGAAAAAAATAGTTTTTTGCGGGGGGGTTTTTTTTGTGGGGGGAGGGGGGAAAAAAAAAAAATTATTGACTGAAAAAAAATCGAGTCGAAAGAGACCCAACAACTCGAGCAGCTACTACTCACTCAAATCGGCACACACAGACAGACACACAGACAGACACACAGACAGACAGACAGACAGACAGACAGACAGGAACGGGGGAGGACAAAATATATAACGGGGCCTACATACATGCACAAACTCTTGCAGAGAGTATAAAAAAATCAGTATCCGAATATTACAATAGATAGTTCTTGTATTAGAACACGTTAAAACATACATATGTTTGTCTGTATGCACATACCAATTCGTTTGACGTTAAATGTATGCACATACATATGTATGTGTGTATGTATACTATTGGTCGGCACGGCTAGCGCTGTCTCTCTCGCACTCATGGCATTGCGCTCGAATATACACTTTATTGCTTGTTTTCTTTTTTGTTTATGGTCGGATTCTTATGAAACTTTCAGGAGAGTCATGTCATGATACGTCTTCAAACGAATCATAAATTACAATACTGTACGACAAGAACAAATGCCTTAAAAACCGCATGCAAGTTTTAAAAAGTTTTTTATTTCTTACGGGAAAAGTGGGCGTGGCAGCCCAAAATTTTTGATGTCATTGCATTTATGCTGTCTCTAGGAACACGTGTACCAAAATTGGTATTCCTAAGTGCCATAGTTACTGAGATATTCGCCGAAAACATAGATTTCTTCCGAGGTGTGTCCGGTTTTTGACTCATTGTGGGCGAATGGGGGATAGTTAATAGCGCTGAACTCCCCGTCTCCCAGGCCTGACTACTTTTAATGATGACATTTGCCGTCTCTTTGATAGAAATGACGAGGAGTGGTTCTCCCCAATGCTGTTAATATTTCTTGAAGGTTTGGTATGCTACACTTGCTGCAAAGTAGCGGTAAATAGATAACAATTTGAACCCTCGACTGGCTTTCAATAATTGTCCACAAGCACGTCCGCTCTGCTTAGCTGTCCATTATCTATTTCTATGCGAAATAGTCTCTAAGTTTTAAAGCTATCGTGATGAAACTTGGTACACATGTGTATTTTCTCTGCACGCAGTTCATAAGTTAAAATACTACGTATTTCAACCGATTGTTCCTATGCCAGCTATATAATATAGTGGTGTGATCTGGATAAAATTTGGTCAGCTGATGGAAAATGGTTAATAATGCATATTGCGATTTGGTTCAAATCGTTCAAGAGACACTAAAAAATTTTCATACTAAGCATTTTCAGCATTTTTAACCGATTGTTCATATGGGAGCTATATCATAAGTGATCCGATCTGTATGAAATTTGGCTTGTATGTTAGATTTAGTATTTAATGGAAATAGAATGACTTTGGTGGAGCTAGCTCATGGACGGACAAGGCTATATCGACTCGACAGTTGATGATGCCCAAGAATATACATACTACACGGTGTCGGAAACGCCTCGATCAATTCATTACTAACATTGACACAAAAATATAATATACCCTCTTAAAGGTTATAAGGAATTGTGAAATCCTTAAAAAAAATGTGAAAGATGACCATGGAATGGTGTCGTATACCAGGTATGTTAAATGAAAACTAAAAAATGTGAAAGATGACCATGAAATGGTCATTTAGATTGCGAGCAAATATAAAGTATCAATGAATATTTCACGTATTTGGCATATATCTCGAATTAATAAAATTAACGTGATGTATCCATGCCGGCTAAATTTACTTCATCATCATAATATGAAATTTCATTTGATAATGGGCAGCTAAGCGGAGCGGACGTGCTTGTGGACAATTATTCAAAGCCATTCGAGGGTTCAAGTTGTTATCTATTTACCGCTACTTTGCAGCAACAAAAAAACTTTTTGTAACACCGACGTTAAAAGTGACCAATACGCGATAGTGATCAGCAAGCACCGTTACTGCGCACGCAAATTTGAAGTATAAATGCATATTTCATGTATTTGGCATATATGTCGAATTAAAAAAATTAACGTAATGTATCCATGCCGGCTAAATTTACTTCATCATCATAATATGAAATTTCATTCGATAATGGACAGCTAAGCAGAGCGGACGTGCTTGTGGACAATTATTGAGCTTTGGGAACCGCTCCTGTAGGATTACTGTTCAATGCACCTCGGGGTTTACTCGTCGTTTGTCCAGAATTTAGCTTACTTAAGCTTACTGGATTTCCCGAGATTGACATAGTGCATGTCTGTTTACAAGTTGGACATATGGTATTATTTCCTAACCATGTTGACAGACACGATGTGTGAAACTTATGCTTGCTCAAAGTCTCCGAATAAACTATCTCCGAACTACTGTTGTTACAGATTGAACACACTTGTTGCTCGTCAGCAGCGCCAACTACACCAGTAATGTCTTCTGTACTTCTGTACAGCCATAATTTCACTTTTCAGATTATAAAAAGAGTTTCGAAAATAAAATTTAGAGGTAACTAATCTAAACAAATCAGTTACGCCCTATTTAAGATAAAAAGATAAGAGATGAATTACTACAAATTTGGATGGTGGTTACGAAAGGAGAGTGGGAGTTAGGGAAGGTAAAATGGGAAGCTTGGGCAAATCGAAAGGGAATGCTACTTAAATGGGTTTTCGGACCCACGTCCTGAGATTTTTGAATTTGTCAGCTAATAAGAAACACTAGCTGTAACACTCTTTCGGGCCCCACTTTGTGCACCATTTAATTATGTAACCTAGTAGGCTGCCGTGCCACATAACTAAAGATTGCAGACAGAGTTGAATAAGGAAATGATGGTAACCATAAAAACGAACAGAACCTTGGCCAGAATGACGATCTTTAGAGAAGAACTGAGATGTTGACATTCTTCTTCTTTACCCTCCCAACCTGTAAAGACTATTAACGATACATGCCTTTACCATAGAAATTTCTAACTGGAAGTTGAAGTTTTCAGGTTCCCCTAATGATGTACCTATAGAAGATTTTATATATCGAGTTAATTGCCTTACAGCGCAATACTTTAGTAACAATTTTGATTTGTTATATCAGTTTGCGAATTTACTTTTTTCTGGATCAGCGTTATCTTTCTTTTGGAGACTTCATAAAACCGTTGGTCACAGGAATTGGGATGATTTATGCAAAAAGTTGCGCGAGCGATATCAGGATCAACGTACTGATCGAGATATAAAGCAGGCAATGAGGCACCGAAAGCAATGGAATAAAGAATCCTTTGACGACTTTCTAGACGCTATGCTAGCAATTGCCGATTCTCTTAGAGAACCGATGTCCGAAGATAACATTATCTTAGAAGACATAATCTGAAGTCGGAGTTGAAACTTGAACTCCTTCATGTAGAGACTCCAACTTTAGCAATTTTGCGAAAGGAATGTCAACGGCATGAGGACTTCTTTCGTAGTTCGCGGACTAAAGGTCGTGAGATGTTTCCTAAAAGCATGACGAGGATCGTCCATCAGGTCACTGAGCTGCAGGATTCTGTAGAACAAGATCCTGAAGACGAAGATAGTATTTGTGCTTTGCAAATGAAATCGAAATTGAAATGTTGGAATTGTGACGATGTAGGACACGCTTACCAAGATTGTCTTAAGTCGCGACGAGTATTTTGTTACGGTTGTGGTCAGTTAGATACCTACAAACTGAGCTATGCTAAGTGCAAAGCAAAAACGGAAAACTTAGTTCAGGATGTCCACCGACGACTGAAGGAGGATGTCCGGAACTAGCATTGGATTTAAACAAATCTATTCTTTCACCAGACAAGTCTAGTCTTTCAGCAGACAAGTCTATTCTTTCACCAGACGTACCTATTATTTTACCAAATGTGTCGACTTCTCGTGCGTTCAAACCTTATCATGAACGCTTGCGAAAGTATCAATCGCGAAGAGCTGCCATTTTTAATGCAGATGGTCTAACTCTTCGGAAGTCCCGTTCGACGATCAGAGCTCGAAAGTATTCGAATAATTTTCGCTGCTTTAAACGTTATACCATATCAGCAATCGTCCATCGTCGAAGCGACATTTGTCCCTTTTTACAGCTTGAAGTTTTCAGTGAGCTTCATTTGGCCCTTTTAGATAAGGTACCCAATAAAAGCGTAATTGGATCAAATTTAGCTGAAAGAATCATTTTAGAAAATTCGAGTTTTAAGAAGACAAAAGGCGTTGTTCAAACTGCTGACGGTATAAAAAAAGATGTCGCCGGTACTTTAAACATACCCATCACATACAATTCGCAAGTTAAGAACTTTGAATTTTTATTAGTTTCTTCCATTAAACAAAGCATAATTTGTGGAATGGAGTTTCGGAATGCCTTTGGAATTACAATCGTACCATCTTTTTCTATTAGCGAAGTAGTCAACGAGCCTCAGAATGATTCTCCAGAACTCAATTTGTCAGTAGCTCTGAGATCGAAATTAAAAGCAGTAATCGAATATTTTCCCTCCTCCGAACGCGATGGTCTAGGAGAGACATCTCTCGTAGAGCACAATATCGATACGGCAGGTGCAAAGCCAATAAAGCAACGATTTTACTCTTTGTCACCGTTCAATTAGAAATTGCTCTGTGAAGAGGTTGATCGAATGATTAAACTGGGAGTGATTGAAGAAGCGATAGCGTCTCCGTGGTCATCTCCAGTTACCCTAGTAGTTAAACCAGGAAAAGTTAGATTCTGCTTGGATGCACGCAAGCTCAATGACGTCACTGTAAAGGATGCCTATCCAATGCCGATCCTAGATGGTCTTCTAAGTCGTCTACCTTCAGTTCATTGTATTTCGAAGATTGATTTTAAAGATGCTTTTTGGCAAGTACGATTAGATCCAGATTCTCATCCCAAAACACCTTCTACATTTCCTAACCGGCCCCTATATCAATTTAAGCGAATGCCTTTCGGTTTAACCAATGCTCCGGAGACTATGTGCCGATTGATGGATCAGGTTATTCCGTATCAGCTTAAACCCCATGTTTTTGTATATTGAGATGATCTATTAGTTATGTCTTCTACTTTTGAGGAGCACGTAGAACATCTGGTAATGGTTTCAGCACGATTACGGAAAGCTGGACTCACAATTAATGTGAAGAAAAGTCAATTTGGGCTTAGCAAAGTCGATTATCTCGGATATGTTGTTGGCGAAGGTACGATACAAATCAATCCTAACAAGATTCAGGCGGTGAACAATTTTCCAGTTCCTAAAACGCGTAAGCAGCTAAGAAGATTCTTGGGAATGACTGGATGGTACCAGCGGTTCATATCTCAGTACTCCACAGTCATAATTCCTCTAACTGAACGTTTGCGTGGCAAGTCGTTCGAATGGAATCAATCAGCATTTGAAGAAATTAAGCGTATGTTATGCACTGCTCCATTTCTTATTCATCCAAATTACGAAAAGCCTTTCGTTATTCAATGCGATGCTTCTTCTTATGGGATGGGAGCCGTGCTGGCACAAGTCGATGAGTCTGGATGTGAAAGACCGACTGCATATATGTCCAAGAAATTGAATAAAGCGCAAAGGAATTACACAGTTACTGAACTGGAATGTTTAGCAGTTGTATTAGCGATTAAAAAGTTCCGAATGTACGTAGAAGGACAATGTTTCGAAATTGTGACTGACCATGCGAGCCTGCGTTGGTTGATGAACCAGTCAGATCTTCGCGGAAGATTGGCTCGATGGACAATTAAGTTACAGGGTTTCTCTTTTACTATCGAACATCGAAAAGGAAGCGAAAATGTTGTTTGCAGATGCGCTTTCGAGATCGTTCGATGAAGTTGACGAAGTTGCTGTTCTAGATGTGGAATTGTGCACCGAAATCGATCTAGAATCAGAAGCCTTTAACTCCACCGACTATAGCAAAATCAGAGACAGTTACCAATCCGCAGCTTTACCAGATTTTCAAATAGTCGATCAATTTATTTATCGACGTTGTAATTTCGGATCTGATGGAGGTTGGAAATTGCTTGTTCCAGACGAATTACGTCAGGCAGTCATCAAAGCTGCTCATGATCCAGCAACTTCTAGTCACTGTGGCGCTGCTAAATGTCTGGAGAGAATCAGACGGAATTTGTATTGGCCAAAGATGGTACCAGATGTGCGAAACTACATAAACAATTGTAACATCTGCAAAACAACTAAGTATCCAACTGTTGCGTTAAAACCACCAATGGGAAAACAAGTCACAAGTGACCGACCGTTCCAAAGATTGTATATTGATTTTATTGGTCGTTTTCTTCGCACCAAGCAAGGCAACATAGGTATTTTTATTGTGCTCGACCATTTTTCAAAAGTTACCTTCCTTAAAGCAGTTAAGAAGTTTAATTCTCAGGTCGTTATAATTTTTTTAAAAGATGATATTATCACTTGCTTTGGAGTTCCAGAAATAATAGTTAGTGATAGTGGCACTCTGTTTAAAAGCCACGACTTTGCTAACTTTATTTTGAAATATGGTATACATATGCACAGGAGCGTATGCTTCACAGGCTAACGCTGCCGAAAGAGTTAATCGTTCAATAAATGCTGCCTTAAGAGCCTATATTCGTTGGGATCATCGTTTATGGGATGTTTTTCTACCGAGTATAAATTCTGCTTTGAGAAATTCCTTCAGTCCATAGGAATGTCGCCATATTTCGTAGTATTCGGACAACACATGATTACACATGAAAAGGAATATAAGTTATTGAGAAATTTGAAAATGCTCAGCGACGATACCGAAGGTTTATGTAGAACTGATGAATTCCAGAAAATCCGTGCCGATATTGGAAAACATCTTAAAATGGCTTATGACAAATATGTTAATTCGTACAATTTGCGATCCAAGCCACGTTCTTTTGAGATTGGACCAATAGTAGTCAAACGCAATTTTGCTTTAAGCAACGCAGCGACACATTTCAATGCAAAGTTAGCACCTGTTGGTATCAAAAAGAAGTTAGGAAATTTACTTTATCTTTTAGAAGACCTAGAAGGTAAAGAATTAGGTACATTTCACGCTAAAGATCTCTGTTAATTCATGGATCACCCTTTTTCAGCTTTTATCTTTGTCGTCCAGACTAAGATCAAACCTGTGGTGTAGGGGTGCGCCCTAACGTATGCAACACATAAATTTTTTTTTTTTGTATGCATTATTTTGGACGCGACTGTTACACGATAGCAACAGCTGATATGTTAATGCACTGTTAACTATCGATCGATGGCAGGACTCAACTGTGCATGCGATTATTCAATAATGCTTGCAAATCACCTTGGGGCATGCGATATTTCGAGCAGGTGTCGACTTCCTCGATCGTTCTATTTCCTGTGAGACAATCAACCAGACTAGACGCAGAAAGTGATCAAGTGGAAAATAAAATTCTTGTGACATCAAGTATATCTTATGTTATTTTAATTGTTTTTCTGCACTAATAGTGCAAAATAATTATGCGTCGTGCCTTAGTGCACTTATTTTGTAAAAACATCAAGGCCGAACGCCAAAATAAGGTACGTGTTTAAAACACTAATAGGCTTGTGTCTTATTAGCGTCTTTTCGTGCAGAATCGTAGTATACATACTTCCCTGGAATAAGACCAGAAAAGGTGCGAAAGGCACATGTTTAATTCCCCACTACTGCGTGAATTGGAATAATCTCCGTATTGACTACGCAGTGTTTGTGCGAACAGTGTTCGCGGGCATCGTGCACGCTGCCAACGACGCTGTGCACATCGTTGGAGCGCACATAGCTCGCACACAAAACCCGTTTTCGCTTGAGGGGTTGTGCTTGATCGCCGGAGCACCACGTTGCAGACGATGCTGACGGCGTGAATGTTGGCGATGCAAAAGTTCGTTGGAAAGCCGGCTGCCAGCGCTACCATAGTGCGCGGAGCAAAAAAACATCGTTTGTGAAGTTCTTTCTATAAATTTTATTTCTTTTCTTTTGCGAATCACGCCGACGCAAGAATCTAATGCGATCCAGGCTATAAAATGTTATATCTACAGTAAAATAAATTAATTTGTTCAGCAGTATGAACCTTTTTCGATCGTCTATGTATAATTAAATCAAAACCAATTTCTCGATTGCATATTTGAATATTTAAAAACGTTTTCTGTTGCAAATAATAATAATTAATTCCTAGAGATTTATATAACTACATCTAATTTTATGGTTAAGTAAGAAAAAAATCAAGTTTTGGTATGGTATGTATGTGTGAATATTAGTTGTTATATATATATATTATAATCCATTTGAAGTTCAACCAGCACATCATTCGTCTTCAGGCCTGTCGACTACAATAGAATAAAATCAGCTGTATTCATGTATGTACAACAAAACGGCTAAGCCGCACCAATATGAGTGAGTTTAAATCATAAATTATATAACAACTAATTAACAGAAAATTAACTAACAGAAACAAAAACAAAGAAAATACATACCTAAATAAGATCAATTAAAAACTAATATACATTCCTTTGCCTTCTTACGAATACATTTATAAGTAGTATGTAGGTTTGCTATTCAAATTCGTAATGTTACAAAATGCTGATCTTCCTTGAATTTTGTAAAGACAGCTTTCTCTCAGAATGAATATTTTAACCAATGAATGGCTACATTTAAATAGTATTTTTCGAAAATGATGAAGAAGTAAATAATCCTGTTTAATGGGCACCTGAAATAAATATCGTCGCATTGATCTAGGGTAAAGGCATGTATCGTTAATAGTCTTTACAGGTTGGGAGGGTAAAGAAGAAGAATGTCAACATCTCAGTTCTTCTCTAAAGATCGTCATTCTGGCCAAGGTTCTGTTCGTTTTAATGGTTACCATCATTTCCTTATTCAACTCTGTCTGCAATCTTTAGTTATGTGGCACGGCAGCCTACTAGGTGGCAAAGAACACACCCCACTTTCCCTGAGCTCAAGTCGACCTCGTAGGCAGAGTACGCCTCCAGTCTGCTGCACACTTCCCGTGTTCGTTACAATATGCCTGACCCTTTCGAGTGCTTTCTGCCTATCGCCAAAGACCGTACTGCAGTATTCCAGAAAATCAAATGTCGGAAGTATACTATTTGCAAGCCTGTGGACATACTCCACAGTTCCCGAAAGCCAAATTGGAGTTCCGGTAAAATGCGGCATTCCCTGAGTACCGAGTATTGCCAATCAATAAGTATCTATCATACTTTGGATAATGATGACAGGATGCATATTGGGCGGTACTGCTCAGGGTCATGGTCTTGTTTTCCAGGTTTATGGATAATTACGATCGCTTCATTTTCCACTGCTTAGGGAAAAACTTCACCCTCAGCATAGCGTTGAATATTAGGAAGAGCTTTTGGCTTCCTTAACAATAGGGTCTTTCTACATCGGCAAAGAGTTGATGACTTCTGCAATTTCCTCAGTTCTGGCTGGTTTAATGGGTAGGGACAACCATGGCTGCCTTAATGGGTAGGGTGTCTGTAGACTGTCAGTGGTCTCTTGGAGCTGATCATTATTGGCATATTCGTAGTGCTTAAACCTAGCTTCTAGTTGCAATGCAAATGATTTTCTAATACTTTTTTTTTCCTAGAGAGATCACCGGTAGGACACCGGATTTGTACCTGCTTAAACGGATGTCTCTTAAGTGACTTCCAAAGCGATTACCCAGAACCATTTGAATTGTATGGAAGCCAGATTCTTCTTATAGAAATTTTCTCAGTACATTTCGTATCAGTTAAGCAGCCCGGTTTCACAAAATTCGGTCCTTCGATTGCGCACCTCCGAAGTATCCTTTTGTGGGACAAAAGCACCCTGGCAACTCTCGATAGTGGTATTTCATAGGTGTGCTCCAGATGTTATTGAGGCTGCATCAGACATATAAATTATATCAGAGAGTTTATTGTCAGCCATCTCGATGTCTTTACTTTTTTGAAATTTCTATATAGGGTTTGTGACAATTTTTTGTAAATCGGCCACTTTATTTAAGGTTTTTCATGTTTTATAATTTCGTGCGCATTATTTTGATGCGTCAAAAACGTGAAAAATAATTTCCGGCAAATTATTGCTTCACGATCGTATGAAAAATCTATATATAAATCCTATTAAACTCATGCTAGACCCTACTTAAACTCCTTTTAACACACAATATCTATGTGATCAGTGATCAATGAACGCGACCGACCGGTATTACTTTCTTCTTTTATTTACAATAATAATGTTAAAATAGTTATCCGGATATTACAATAGATAGTCCTAGTATTATTATTATTGATTTTTGTTTATGGTCGGATTGTTATGAAACTTTCAGAATAAATTGATATCATTAGTCTTAAAAAATTTTTAATAACACACTGTAAGCTAAGAACAAAACCCATGCAAAATTTAAAAATTGTTTATTTCTTATGGAAAAAGGTTTCTAAGCAGCCGTCAAATTAAAATGGCAATGCATTTATTATGTCTTTAGATTATAATAATTAAATACATATTCGCCGAAAATGTTTTCTATTCAAGGTGTTTTTGGTTTTGGACTCATTGTGGGCGAATGGCGCGAGGCACCTGAAAATAAAATGATTCTATCATTGACTTACTATATATCGTATCAATTGTTTCCTAATTCGATACTTTGCCAACATGGATATCATTTATTTTGTGCAATATTAATTTGTTACTAGTAAAGCAATAAGTGTCAAAAAATGTATAGATATGTCATATGAAAAAAAATAGGAAGAATAGAAATATCTATGTAATTATGGCACTTAAGAATACCCATTTCGGTGAGCAGGTTCTAAAGACATAATAAATGCATTGCCATTTCACTTTGATGGCTGCCAAGACACCTTTTTCCATTAGAAAAAAACAATATTTATATTTTGCATTTCGTTTCGTTCTTATCGTACAGTATTGGTATTAAAAATTTTTTAAGACTAATTTTATCAATTTATTCTGAAAGTTTCATAACAATTCGACCATCCGTTGGCTTTGCCGAACAACAGTGTACATACACACATATGTATGTGTATACATTTAACGTCAAACAAATTTGTATGTGCATACAGACAAACACATGTATATGCGACTATGCTTAGTTCCATGTTTCTTTCAACGTGTTATAATACAGGGACTATCTATTGTAATATCCGGATAACTATTTTAACATTGTAACAGTGAATTACTTACTTGTGTTATTTAAGGCAAATTTTATACAAATAATTTATTATTATTTCACGAAATTAGTGAAATATGTGTCGCATAACTATCGATTGAAATTTCTATATAGTGGTTGTGACATTTTTTTTTTGTAAATCGGCCACTTTATTAAAGGTTTTTCATATTTTATAATTTTATATTAATGCGTCAAATACGTCACGATCGTAGGAGGTGTTTCTGACTCCATTAACTCATATGGCTTTGCAACATATTGTTGATTGAGATAGGTCTCAGAAGGCTAGTTGGTCTTTGGCTGAAAGTTGTAGGGATGTTAAGACATAACGTAAGTGAACAGTGGTCCTACATGATATGGAGTTCAATTTTTGTGCGGAATTTTGTTGGATTAGTTACTCTGGATGGAGCAAGAGTTATTTGTTATGTTTAGACTGCTTAAACATAAAAGAAGTGCTGTGCTTTTGTTTGTTGACACGATAGCACCACCTTGTGTTCTTCTGTGGTATAGTCTCCACCAGCAATCCGCCGAGTTAATCATTTAGATGAAAGAAAAATTTTGAAACTATGTTTATGGTTCAAAATAAGATTGGTTGATCAAAATTAGATGGTATGCAGTTTAATTTGAAGTTCCGTCTTAAGTGAGGGTTACTGCATTACCTGCTGCGGACGACTTGACTATTAGGTCTGCGTCAGGTGTCCGTAATCGTCGCCACGCAAAGATACCGGACCGCTTCTTAGCTAGACACTGCATCGTTATAAGAGCAAGTGACAATGCACCGTCCTTAGACTATGCAGTGCGGGAGGTTTCTGGGAGTTTTCACCCGAGGGTATTTGCACAAAAGATTTGAATTATTATTCTGAGTGCATTTTTTTAAGGCTTTTCCATATCTTTCCAAAAGTTTGCATGCTTTATATTATTTATTTAGTCTATTTGCTCAATAAACATGAAACATGCATTCAGATTACATTTACCAAGAAATGTTTCATATGTTTCAGAAATTTCATATTTTTGCATTGATATTAAAAATCCATTATACATGCACCAAATAATTGAAATATTTATTCAAGCAATGTAGCGCATTACGATCATTTGAAATTTCTATATTTAATTTTCTTATTTTCATTTGGCATACCGGGCCCGTTCCCACTGCCTATATACAGACGACGGCATATCTATTTTGACAAAATAAATGTTAAGCAAGTAATAAAAGATTTTATTCGAGCGCAATGCCATGAGTGCGAGGTCGTGCCGACAATGTGACTTTTTACTTACTTGTTATTTTTTTTATCGTGTCTAAACAAGAACTATCTATGGTAATATGCGGATATCGATTTTTACATTGAAATTGTGAATAGAAGCAGAGATTATAATACGATCGGACGTTTTCGACTGTACTCTTCTTACTTGTTAACCGATTAATCTTTTGACAGCTATACAATTTATCCTTATATCATAAGTGGTCCAATCTGTATGATATATTCTAAATGCAAACAGAATGAATTTGGTGGAGCTAGTTCAAAAAAAAATTTTTTTAACTGATTGATCGGAGCGATATTAACATAAGAACTGCGTGCAGAGAGAATACACATGTGTAGTATGTTTCATCACGATTGCTTTAAAACTGAGAGACTAGATCACGTAGAAACAGACGGACGGACGGACAGACGAACAGACGGACATGGCAATATTGACTCGGCTGTTGATGACCAATAATATATATGTCAGTTTAGGCGACTGTCCCGCTGGTGGTCGCTGGGCAGAGGCACCACAATGTTGTGATGGCTTTGCCCAGCGACCGCCAGCGAGACAGTCGCCTTTGCTGCCGCAGCGTTTACCACCCTTTTAACCTATGTTCGCTTTGAAATCTTTGTTTTCAACCGGACAGAAAGACGGACATGGCTAAATCGACTATGTCGCCTTGAAACGCTGAACATAATGTTATATATAATTAAGGGGTCTGTTCCTATGGCAGCTATATGATATAGTGGTGAGATCTGTATAAAATTTGGTCAGCTGATGGAAAATGGTAAAGATTGCATATTTCGATTTGGTTCAAATCGTTTAAGAGACACTGAAAATTTTCATACTATGGGAGCTATATGATATAGTTATCCGATCTGGCCGATTTTAACATATGAACTGCGTGCAGAGAGAATACACATGTGTACCAAGTTTCATCTCGATAGCTTTAAAACTCAGAGACTAGTTCGCATAGATACAGACCGCCAGACGGACATGGCTATATCGACTCGGCTGATGATCCTGATCAGAATACATATACTTTATGGGGTCGGAAACGCCTCCTTCAATGCGTTACAAATATCGTGACAAAAACAACATACCCTCTGCAAGGGTATAAAAATGAAATTTATATTAATGATTACAATTTAATTATAAAATTTATAAAAACTGAAAAAAAGTAAATGTATATTAGTTATTTAAATTATAATTAAAGTTTAAATTAAAGTTAATTTTATGTTAATTTTAATTTTAATATTAATCTGGGAATAAAAATGATCCAACATTTGTTTTTTGGAAAGCATGAATGGCAGAGATGCAAAACATATTGCCCCTGGAAATCAGAGATTTAACGGAGTAGGTTATATAGTGGAACTTCAAGATGGGAAAGAGAGAGATTTTTCTATGGAGACACCAATATTCCTTTCCTTTGCCCTATTTTCAAATCGGTTAACAAAGTCTTGTAGATGATTGGAAGATCTTCTGAGCGTCGAAGAAAACTGCTGCTCCATATTGTTTATTTTCGAAACCTCGTTGTATACCATCCCCACAACACGATTCAGTTGTTAGGTAGTGTCATGAAATGGAAGAAAACCAAATTGATAATTTGGAATGGAAGTATCCAGTTTCGGACGTAGTTTTGACATAAATTATTTTTCAAAAATTTTTCCAAAGGCTGGAAGGAGGGTTGTGGGGTGGTACGAGTTTGTGAACCTTACATTTTTGCACGGTTCAGGCAGCATTATTACTTCCGCTTTTTTCAAGCTTTTGGGATAGTGTTGTAACCGAAGACAAGCATTATAAATAGAGGTAGAAAGCAATTCCCCTATCAGGAAGATATTTGACTAATTTACCACCAATTATGTCGTAAACAGGGGCTTTACGTGGTTTTATTTCTTGTATCTCATATTTAAGATTTGGTAAAGAAAAAAATGGAGTCTCTTGGATGTGCACCGGTTCTCTCATTAATTCCTTAACAACGTCGTCTACATCCACAGTAGCAATACAAAATGCGAGGTATGTCATATAAAAACAAGTAAGAAAGGTACAGTCGAGCGCGCCCGACCGTATAATACTCTCTTCATTTTATTCCCGATTATGTAATTATATTATTAAAATCGGTATTTGGGTCTTACAAAAAAAACAAATCATAATCGAACACGCCCGATTACAAGTAAAAAGCGCCGCTCGAGTTTGTTCCCGATTTAAATAATAATATATAACTTATATCGGTATCCAGGGAACACCACGTGGAGGTCATTGCAATGCAATTAGATCTTTTAAATAGATCTTCGAGTCGACTTGAAGTATGTAATTTTTAGAAAATTTTGTACTTCCATGTTCCCCGCGCGGAAAAAAAACAAAAATATTTCCCGACCTATCAACTTACAGACTATCTGAAATGCTAATAGAAATTGCGTCATGAATGCTGTGCACTGTCTCATAAGTTTTTGCACTGGCTTGGCCAAGCGACACATTTGAAAATGCCCAATCAATGTGTGTGTCGTCACGTGTTGTGGACATTTTTAAATCTAAAAGGGATCTAAATCCTTCCTAGTGAGAGCGTTTAAACACAAATTAAAATCTCCTAAAATTACTGCTTCCCTACCTAAAATGTTGCTATGTTCTACAAATAAATCCACAAACTCACGTCTAAATCTAGGTAACGAGTAATGGGGGCTCTTGTAAACTACTAAAACACCTATAGACTTAAACTTTAAAACTGAGTATTCGAATACGTGCGAACCATCAATATTGCGACCTGTGGAACAAAGACTAACATTCTCAAAAAGTTCGTTCCTGACGAAGACAAGAATGCCTCTTTGTGATCTAGTCCTACCTCCACCTAAACAATCTAAACGTACAGTCCAGCTGGACTTGTCGCTCTACTACAGCCTACATATAAAGCTGCTTTGTAGACTTTCCCTGAGCTCAAGTCGACCCCGTAGGCAGAGTACGCCTCCAGTCTGCTGCACACTTCCCGTGTTCGTTACAATATGCCTGACCCTTTCGAGTGCTTTCTGCCTATCGCCAAAGACCGTACTGCAGTATTCCAGAAAATCAAATGTCGGAAGTATACTATTTGCAAGCCTGTGGACATACTCCACAGTTCCCGAAAGCGAAATTGTACTTCCGGTAAAATGCGGCATTCCCTGAGTACCGAGTATTGCCAATCAATCTATCATACTTTGGATAATGATGACAGGATGCATATTGGGCGGTACTGCTCAGGGTCATGGTCTTGTTTTCCACGTTTATGGATAATTACGATCGCTTCATTTTCCACTGCTTAGGGAAAAACTTCACCCTCAGCATAGCGTTGAATATTAGGAAGAGCTTTTGGCTTCCTTAACAATAGGGTCTTTCTACATCGGCAAAGAGTTGATGACTTCTGCAATTTCCTCAGTTCTGGCTGGTTTAATGGGTAGGGACAACCATGGCTGCCTTAATGGGTAGGGTGTCTGTAGACTGTCAGTGGTCTCTTGGAGCTGATCATTATTGGCATATTCGTAGTGCTTAAACCTAGCTTCTAGTTGCTATGCAAATGATTTTCTAATCACCGGTAGGACACCGGATTTGTACCTGCTTAAACGGATGTCTCTTAAGTGACTTCCAAAGCGATTACCCAGAACCATTTGAATTGTATGGAAGCCAGATTCTTCTTATAGAAATTTTCTCAGTACATTTCGTATCAGTTAAGCAGCCCGGTTTCACAAAATTCGGTCCTTCGATTGCGCACCTCCGAAGTATCCTTTTGTGCGACAAAAGCACCCTGGCAACTCTCGATAGTGGTATTTCATAGGTGTGCTCCAGATGTTATTGAGGCTGCATCAGACATATAAATTATATCAGAGAGTTTATTGTCAGCCATCTCGATGTCTTTACTTTTTTGAAATTTCTATATAGGGTTTGTGACAATTTTTTGTAAATCGGCCACTTTATTTAAGGTTTTTCATGTTTTATAATTTCGTGCGCATTATTTTGATGCGTCAAAAACGTGAAAAATAATTTCCGGCAAATTATTGCTTCACGATCGTATGAAAAATCTATATATAAATCCTATTAAACTCATGCTAGACCCTACTTAAACTCCTTTTAACACACAATATCTATGTGATCAGTGATCAATGAACGCGACCGACCGGTATTACTTTCTTCTTTTATTTACAATAATAATGTTAAAATAGTTATCCGGATATTACAATAGATAGTCCTAGTATTATTATTATTGATTTTTGTTTATGGTCGGATTGTTATGAAACTTTCAGAATAAATTGATATCATTAGTCTTAAAAAATTTTTAATAACACACTGTAAGCTAAGAACAAAACCCATGCAAAATTTAAAAATTGTTTATTTCTTATGGAAAAAGGTTTCTAAGCAGCCGTCAAATTAAAATGGCAATGCATTTATTATGTCTTTAGATTATAATAATTAAATACATATTCGCCGAAAATGTTTTCTATTCAAGGTGTTTTTGGTTTTGGACTCATTGTGGGCGAATGGCGCGAGGCACCTGAAAATAAAATGATTCTATCATTGACTTACTATATATCGTATCAATTGTTTCCTAATTCGATACTTTGCCAACATGGATATCATTTATTTTGTGCAATATTAATTTGTTACTAGTAAAGCAATAAGTGTCAAAAAATGTATAGATATGTCATATGAAAAAAAATAGGAAGAATAGAAATATCTATGTAATTATGGCACTTAAGAATACCCATTTCGGTGAGCAGGTTCTAAAGACATAATAAATGCATTGCCATTTCACTTTGATGGCTGCCAAGACACCTTTTTCCATTAGAAAAAAACAATATTTATATTTTGCATTTCGTTTCGTTCTTATCGTACAGTATTGGTATTAAAAATTTTTTAAGACTAATTTTATCAATTTATTCTGAAAGTTTCATAACAATTCGACCATCCGTTGGCTTTGCCGAACAACAGTGTACATACACACATATGTATGTGTATACATTTAACGTCAAACAAATTTGCATGTGCATACAGACAAACACATGTATATGCGACTATGCTTAGTTCCATGTTTCTTTCAACGTGTTATAATACAGGGACTATCTATTGTAATATCCGGATAACTATTTTAACATTGTAACAGTGAATTACTTACTTGTGTTATTTAAGGCAAATTTTATACAAATAATTTATTATTATTTCACGAAATTAGTGAAATATGTGTCGCATAACTATCGATTGAAATTTCTATATAGTGGTTGTGACATTTTTTTTTTGTAAATCGGCCACTTTATTAAAGGTTTTTCATATTTTATAATTTTATATTAATGCGTCAAATACGTCACGATCGTAGGAGGTGTTTCTGACTCCATTAACTCATATGGCTTTGCAACATATTGTTGATTGAGATAGGTCTCAGAAGGCTAGTTGGTCTTTGGCTGAAAGTTGTAGGGATGTTAAGACATAACGTAAGTGAACAGTGGTCCTACATGATATGGAGTTCAATTTTTGTGCTGAATTTTGTTGGATTAGTTACTCTGGATGGAGCAAGAGTTATTTGTTATGTTTAGACTGCTTAAACATAAAAGAAGTGCTGTGCTTTTGTTTGTTGACACGATAGCACCACCTTGTGTTCTTTGAGTTATAGTCTCCACCAGCAATCCGCCGAGTTAATCATTTAGCTGAAAGAAAATTTTGAAACTATGTTTAGGGTTCAAAATAAGATCGGTTGATCAAAATTAGATGGTATGCAGTTTTATTTGAAGTTCCGTATTGAGTGAGGGTTACTGCATTACCTGCTGCGGACGACTTGACTATTAGGTCTGCGTCAGGTGTCCGTAATCGTCGCCACGCAAAGATACCGGACCGCTTCTTAGCTAGACACTGCATCGTTATAAGAGCAAGTGACAATGCACCGTCCTTAGACTATGCAGTGCGGGAGGTTTCTGGGAGTTTTCACCCGAGGGTATTTGCACAAAAGATTTGAATTATTATTCTGAGTGCATTTTTTTAAGGCTTTCCCATATCTTTCCAAAAGTTTGCATGCTTTATATTAATTATTTAGTCTATTTGCTCAATAAACATGAAACATGCATTCAGATTACATTTACCAAGAAATGTTTCATATGTTTCAGAAATTTCATATTTTTGCATTGATATTAAAAATCCATTATACATGCAACAAATAATTGAAATATTTATTCAAGCAATGTAGCGCATTACGATCATTTGAAATTTCTATATTTAATTTTCATTTGGCATACCGGGCCCGTTCCCACTGCCTATATACAGACGACGGCATATCTATTTTGACAAAATAAATGTTAAGCAAGTAATAAAAGATTTTATTCGACCGCAATGCCATGAGTGCAAGGTCGTGCCGACTGTACTTTTCTTACTTGTTTTTTTTTTTTATCGTGTTAAACAAGAACTATCTATGGTAATATGCGGATATCGATTTTTACATTGAAATTGTGAATAGAAGCAGAGATTATAATACGATCGGACGTTTTCGACTGTACTCTTCTTACTTGTTAACCGATTAATCTTTTGACAGCTATACAATTTATCCTTATATCATAAGTGGTCCAATCTGTATGATATATTCTAAATGCAAACAGAATGAATTTGGTGGAGCTAGTTCAAAAAAAAATTTTTTTAACTGATTGATCGGAGCGATATTAACATAAGAACTGCGTGCAGAGAGAATACACATGTGTAGTAAGTTTCATCACTATTGCTTTAAAACTGAGAGACTAGATCACGTAGAAACAGACGGACGGACGGACAGACGAACAGACGGACATGGCAATATTGACTCGGCTGTTGATGACCAATAATATATATGTCAGTTTAGGCGACTGTCCCGCTGGTGGTCGCTGGGCAGAGGCACCACAATGTTGTGATGGCTTTGCCCAGCGACCGCCAGCGAGACAGTCGCCTTTGCTGCCGCAGCGTTTACCACCCTTTTAACCTATGTTCGCTTTGAAATCTTTGTTTTCAACCGGACAGAAAGACGGACATGGCTAAATCGACTATGTCGCCTTGAAACGCTGAACATAATGTTATATATAATTAAGGGGTCTGTTCCTATGGCAGCTATATGATATAGTGGTGAGATCTGTATAAAATTTGGTCAGCTGATGGAAAATGGTAAAGATTGCATATTTCGATTTGGTTCAAATCGTTTAAGAGACACTGAAAATTTTCATACTATGGGAGCTATATGATATAGTTATCCGATCTGGCCGATTTTAACATATGAACTGCGTGCAGAGAGAATACACATGTGTACCAAGTTTCATCTCGATAGCTTTAAAACTCAGAGACTAGTTCGCATAGATACAGACCGCCAGACGGACATGGCTATATCGACTCGGCTGATGATCCTGATCAGAATACATATACTTTATGGGGTCGGAAACGCCTCCTTCAATGCGTTACAAATATCGTGACAAAAACAACATACCCTCTGCAAGGGTATAAAAATGAAATTTATATTAATGATTACAATTTAATTATTAAATTTTACATTACAGTCGTATTCAAATATTAATTTCGAATACAGTCGGCGCGCTCGACTGTAGCCTTTCTTACTTGTCTAATTTGTGTTTTATAATAGCGTGTAATTCTATTTCTGTTATTAATTTGGTAATGGTCTGGGTTAAAGGATTTTCTAATTTTCCTTTTTGTAATAATCCTTTTCGATATCTGGTATATACTTCGTACTTGTCGGGCACTAATAATTTTGTCTATTACTTTTTAATTTTTTTTTTCGGGTATCTAAATGTGGTAGTCCTGCATATAAAAATATGTGTGCAGGAGTTTGTCCAGTTGTGTCATGTGTTGTTTTTTAATTGTAGATGTAAAGAATTGATTCTATTTTGCTGAGTTTAGTTTCTTCGTCATTTAAAGTGTTAATTATTTTAATTTTTTCATTTATTGTTTTGTATAGTCTTTCGATATCTGCTATTCATGTTTTTATTGTATTTTAAGGGGATGCACTGGTTGCAAACCCTATATGAAGGCCTTTTTTGAGGCTTTTTTTTTACAGAAAACTACACAACCTTATTGATCGAGCAATATATCAAATCAAACAAGAAAGAAAAGTACAGTCGAACTCGCCCGACCGTATAATACTCTCTGCTTTTATTCCCAATTACAGTGCTTAAATCGGTATCCGGATATTACTATAGATAGTTCTTGTATTAGAACACGTTAAAACAATAAAAAAAGCTAATCATAATCGAGCATACATGTATTTGTCTGTATGTACATATAAATTCGTTTGACGTTAAATGTATGCACATACATATGTGTGTATGAATACTATGGGTATATGTCATAACGCCCAGTGTCATAAGGCCCATGGGCGCTAAGACATTTTTGCGACATAAAGACCACGGGCGCAATGACACTTTTAAATGTGACATAAAGCACGCCGGACTTTATTTCACTTTTTTACGGGCGTTATGACACGATTAAAGATCTTTAAAAAATGAGAAAGCAAAACAATGACATTTTTAAAATATTTCATTGAACAATTTTAATGTGATTCTCAACTATTTGTCTACAATATGGGCAGAGCAATATCGAGTTAGCAGTTCGATTTTGTAAATTTGTGTGGCATTCCAAACATATCTTGAAGTGGTTGCAAGGCAGAAGTACCACATCTCTCGGTTTGTCAACACAAATTATGCATTTTAATACATCAGTCATTTGACTGAAGTGCAAATTGCTATCAATATCCCCCTCTTTAGAATCTGAAGATAACTCTTTATTTTCGAAGCTGGTGTCCCACTTAATTAGGTCATTATTTTCGTTTAAGAGACAAATAAAAAATTCTATTTCGGAAATGTTTTTGCTCTCCAAATCCTTGAGAAGGTCTTCAGTTTTATTTTCCTTTGCTTTGGTTTTTGCACTTTGTGCTAGGAGCGGTTATATCGCCATCAGTAGCACTAGCTAGCATAACGGACGAAGCATAGTCCTCATCTCGAATAACTTCGAGAAATTTGATAAATCGGCCATGTTTCTGTAATTTTCTCGATAATACCGCGTTGAAGGATTCTAAAGAGCTAGTTGTTCGCATAATCTGTGAGAGCACAGAGAAAACATCAGGTGTGATCTGGAAAAATATATTTTGGTGAATGATGAAAAACGTACGAAGGGTAATGAAACGAAGTTATTATTCTTACTTTGACCATCCATTCCTTTTCAAAATATTTCAAGAACCGTTTGAGAATATCATGACCATCCATTCCTTTTCAAAATATTTCAAGAACCGTTTGAGAATATCATGCTTACTTTTTGGTAGTTCAAGCAATTGGTCTTTGAAAATGGTAAACATAACATATGACACTCTTCAATTGTGTCGTAGCGCCCTCGGGCGCTATTTCGCTTTTGGAGTGGGCGCTAGTTCACATTTAAAAGTGTCATCGAAAAAAAAATATTCTTGTATTGACTGAATAAATATCGAGTCGATAGACACCAAACTCGAACTTGTAACTTTTATCGTCTCTGAAATCTGTGTGTTCATACGGGCGTGCAGACGGACAGACGGTCAGACGGACAGACGCTCAGACAGACATGGCTATATCTACTTGGTTTGTGATGCTGATTAAGAATATATTTACTTTAAGGGGTTGCCACGCCTCCTTCTGCTTGTTACAAACATTTGCACAAACCCAATATACTCTTGCAGAGTATAAAAACACATTTTGAAGTATCACGAAAAATTCTTTTTATTACTATGTTACGTAGTTTGTGGCAAATAGCCGTCAAAGAATCAAAATTTTTAAGTTAAGGTTTTGCGGTGTCCGAAATTGCGGTGAAATGGATCTGCTGAAAAAAAAATTTGGATGAACATAGTTAAAAATATGTATAATCTAGTCTTTAACCAAAGGATTTGAAAAAATTTTCAAAAATAATAAAAACCTTCAGTTTTTTTGCTAAATAACGGCTAACTTAAGTCAAAAAAAAGATCGAACGATTAAAGACTAGATTATTGTGTTCTTAATGAGTATTATAAAATTCAAAAAGATCGGTAGTTTTCGGGGAATTTTGGACACCGATTTTCAAAAGCCGTTTCGAGAAAAACGCGCTGAAAGGCAGACAAGCCAGTGGACTTTAGAACAAATTCTTTTCTTTCATCGATCACATCTCAGCCAATTTTTTTTGGATTGGCTTGATATTTTTAGAGCGTGTTCTAAAATAATTATACTTTAAAAAAATGTTTAAAAAAATTCGATTTTTCCAAAGGTACAACCAGTGTTTCCCCCTTAATTGTATTTCTACTCCTTCACTTTCAAGCCATTTTTTGAGTGTAAGCTCTTTAAGTTCGACATAGGAGTTCATATTTTTTAATTGAATGAGGCTTCGAAGAATTTTAGTATGGCTATTGTTAATAATTTCTTTAAATTATTTCAAAATCTGCATCACTGTCTATATACATTACACTGGTTTTTGTTCAAAAATGGTCTATTAAATATTTTTCATCTTTATCTTTAGTCATGTTATGGTATGTAATGTAAATAATTAATTTTTTAAAGTAGTTTTTTTTTATGTTTGGAATGCCTTTGTAGAATATAATTTGTCTTTTAAATGTGCTTATTGGTTTTTCTGTAATGAATATTAAATTGCTATTTTCTCCGAAATAAGTCTGTTCTATTTTTACTCGTGATAGAGCGTCCGCTATGTGCTTTTCTTTTCCTTTTATATATTTTTTGACAGTCATATTCAAATAATGTTAGTTTCCATCGGGTATTTTAAATTTGGTTCTTTCATTTTTTACAACCAACATAATGGTTGATGGTCACTATTGATTTCGAAGAGTCCTCCTAGTAAGTAGTGTCTAAAGGTTTTTTTATGTCCATACAATGGCTAAAGGATCTTTCTCTATGGCACTGTAGTTAGTTTCGTGGTCATTGAGGGTTCTGCTAATAAAACTAATGGGGTGTCCGTCTTGAGATAGTACAGCTCCAAGAGCTACGTTACTTGCTTCAGTGGTTGATTTGAATTTACTTTTGAAGTCTGGAATTTTTAAAATGGGGTCATTAGAAATAAGTTGTATTAATTTTTCAAAAGCTCTTATGTAATGTGGATTTTTAATGTCAATTTTTGAGTCCTTTCTTAGTACGGCTGTCATTGGTTTGGCTATGTCTGCAAATTTGGAATAAACTTTCTGTAGTAACCTGTTAAACTAAGAAAACTTTTACTTCTTTGGTTTTGTGGGAATTGGATATTGATGTTCAACTTCCTTTTGATATGCTTGTGCATAACAGTATGATTTTGCATGTAAGGCTGAATTGTGGGTAGTATTTTTATTGTGTTTTTCTTGATTACTGAAACTAGGTTGGTCGCCTTCTTTAAATTTATGTGTTGATATTGTTTTAACAACCTAATTATATTAATTTTTTCTTCTTAATTTAAATGTTCTAACCGGCTTACAGATTCAAAGTCTACGGAAATTTCTCTAATTAGATTATTAAAAGGTTGATTAATTTCAGGATTTGTTTGGGCTAAGAAATGGTTCTAATTTGTGATTGGAATATCGTTGATAAATTTATTATTTCTATTGTATAAAATAACAGTTTTTGTATTATAATCTATAACGACTTTTGGGGGCGTGGCTGCCAAAAATTTTAAATGGTATTGTAATTATGCTGTTCTTAGGAACATGCGTCCAAAATTGGTATTCTTAAGTGCCGTAGTTACTGAGATATTCGCTTTAAACATATATTTTTTCCGAGGTATGTCTATTTTTTTCCCATTGTGGGCGTATGGAGCGTGGTTTCGAGAAAAAAAAAAGATTATTGTATTGACTGACTAAATATCGAATCGATAAAGACCAAACACGAATTTGTAGCTCTTACCATCTCTGAAATCTGTTTGTTCATACGGACGGACAGACAGACGGATATGGCTATATCGACTCGGCTTGTGATGCTGAACAAGTATATATATACTTTATGGTGTCTGCCACGCCTCCTTCTGACTGTTACATACATTTGCACAAACCCAATATACTCTTGCAGAGAGTATAAAAAGAGTGAAAAATCGCAAACGAATATTTAAATAAAAACACTTGTGTGTTCAGCAACGTTATAATTTATATTTATTGGACAGTTCGGCGCGGAGAGGCTGGCAGCGTGCGTGCGGTGTATACGAAAGAACGAAAGTTACTGGTTTGTCGCTCGCGACAGCTGCACTGCCGAATGCAATTGTGCGCTTGCATGCTAGCTTACATTATAAGAGAATTCATTTTACTTAACTCTAATACTTCATAATGCTCTTAAACTAACTTAAACTCTAATACTTCATAATACTCTTAACCTAACTTAAGCTGTGATTCAACAAAGAGTACAGGGGTCTATTAGGTTTGTCAGAAGCCAAATGTGAGAAACAGGTAGAAGGAAGCTTTTCCGACGCTATAAAATTTATATATTCTTCATCAGCATCAACAGTCGAGTAGATATCAATGTCCGTCTGTCTGTCCGTCCGTCTGTATTAACACCTGGATCTTTTAAACTACAAGAGATAGAGACACCAAATTTTTTAATGAAAGTCCGTCTATGATGAACGCAGATCAAGTTTATTTCAAATCGGCGCCACGACCCCCACCACCACCGCAATAAGCAAAAAACTAGACATACCTTAGATAAAATTAACGGTTTCTGCGAATATCGTTCTAACTATATCACTTAGGAACACCAATTCTTGTACCCAGGTTCCTAGAGACAACACAAATGCAACGTTATTCAAAATTTTGGTCTGCCACGCCCCTTTTCCCAAAAGAACTAAGCAAATTTTACAAACTTACATGCCGTTTTTAAAGCATTTGGTAAAATAGTACGGTGTTTTAGTTTAAAATTTGTTTAAAAACAAATTATATGAAACTAACCTGAAAGTTGCATAAAAATCCAACTTTAAACAACTGAGCAATTAGACAACAAATTAGGCGATGATGCGCGTTGTGAATGCACCTGCGAAGAGAGCATGGTGCGACTGATAGGGTTGCGTCGTGTTATGCAACTTTCGTATAAGTTCGCAGGTTCAATTCCCGACAGTGGAATTTATTAATATACTTTTTTAAATTTCAAACAAAAATGTAAATAAAGAATTTTAACTGGTGCAACAGCCAATCGTCTGTGGTTTGAACCCGGCGCAGACCCAGAAATTTAATTTATTTTTTATTTTTTAAATAACTACATTATTATATATAAATGAAAATAATGAATGTAGTGGTCCAAATAGTAGGGTAGCATGATATGGAACTTGCGTCAGTGACTGATTTAAATTTTTTTTAAGATTTAATTTTAAAACTTAAATTTTACATTACAGTCGTATTCAAATATTAATTTCGAATACAGTCGGCGCGCTCGACTGTAGCCTTTCTTACTTGTCTAATTTGTGTTTTATAATAGCGTGTAATTCTATTTCTGTTATTAATTTGGTAATGGTCTGGGTCTGTTTGTTGAACGTTTTTGTTAAAAGGATTTTCTAATTTTCCTTTTTGTAATAATCCTTTTCGATATCTGGTATATACTTCGTACTTGTCGGGCACTAATAATTTTGTCTATTACTTTTTAATTTTTTTTTTCGGGTATCTAAATGTGGTAGTCCTGCATATAAAAATATGTGTGCAGGAGTTTGTCCAGTTGTGTCATGTGTTGTTTTTTAATTGTAGATGTAAAGAATTGATTCTATTTTGCTGAGTTTAGTTTCTTCGTCATTTAAAGTGTTAATTATTTTAATTTTTTCATTTATTGTTTTGTGTAGTCTTTCGATATCTGCTATTCATGTTTTTATTGTATTTTAAGGGGATGCACTGGTTGCAAACCCTATATGAAGGCCTTTTTTGAGGCTTTTTTTTTTACAGAAAACTACACAACCTTATTGATCGAGCAATATATCAAATCAAACAAGAAAGAAAAGTACAGTCGAACTTGCCCGACCGTATAATACTCTCTGCTTTTATTCCCAATTACAGTGCTTAAATCGGTATCCGGATATTACTATAGATAGTTCTTGTATTAGAACACGTTAAAAAAATAAAAAAAGCTAATCATAATCGAGCATACATGTATTTGTCTGTATGTACATATAAATTCTTTTGACGTTAAATGTATGCACATACATATGTGTGTATGAATACTATGGGTATATGTCATAACGCCCAGTGTCATAAGGCCCATGGGCGCTAAGACATTTTTGCGACATAAAGACCAAGGGCGCAATGACACTTTTAAATGTGACATAAAGCACGCCGGACTTTATTTCACTTTTTTACGGGCGTTATGACACGATTAAAGATCTTTAAAAAATGAGAAAGCAAAACAATGACATTTTTAAAATATTTCATTGAAAAATTTTAATGTGATTCTCAACTATTTGTCTACAATATGGGCAGAGCAATATCGAGTTAGCAGTTCGATTTTGTAAATTTGTGTGGCATTCCAAACATATCTTGAAGTGGTTGCAAGGCAGAAGTACCACATCTCTCGGTTTGTCAACACAAATTATGCATTTTAATACATCAGTCATTTGACTGAAGTGCAAATTGCTATCAATATCCCCCTCTTTAGAATCTGAAGATAACTCTTTATTTTCGAAGCTGGTGTCCCACTTAATTAGGTCATTATTTTCGTTTAAGAGACAAATAAAAAATTCTATTTCGGAAATGTTTTTGCTCTCCAAATCCTTGAGAAGGTCTTCAATTTTATTTTCCTTTGCTTTGGTTTTTGCACTTTGTGCTAAGAGCGGTTATATCGCCATCAATAGCACTAGCTAGCATAACGGACGAAGCATAGTCCTCATCTCGAATAACTTCGAGAAATTTGATAAATCGGCCATGTTTCTGTAATTTTCTCGATAATACCGCGTTGAAGGATTCTAAAGAGCTAGTTGTTCGCATAATCTGTGAGAGCACAGAGAAAACATCAGGTGTGATCTGGAAAAATATATTTTGGTGAATGATGAAAAACGTACGAAGGGTAATGAAACGAAGTTATTATTCTTACTTTGACCATCCATTCCTTTTCAAAATATTTCAAGAACCGTTTGAGAATATCATGCTTACTTTTTGGTAGTTCAAGCAATTGGTCTTTGAAAATGGTAAACATAACATATGACACTCTTCAATTGTGTCGTAGCGCCCTCGGGCGCTATTTCGCTTTTGGAGTGGGCGCCCTCGGGAGCTTTTTCGCTTTTGGCGTGGGCGCTAGTTCACATTTAAAAGTGTAATCGAAAAAAAAAAATATTCTTGTATTGACTGACTAAATATCGAGTCGATAGACACCAAACTCGAACTTGTAACTTTTATCGTCTCTGAAATCTGTGTGTTCATACGGACGTGCAGACGGACAGACGGTCAGACGGACAGACGCTCAGACAGACATGGCTATATCTACTTGGTTTGTGATGCTGATTAAGAATATATTTACTTTAAGGGGTTGCCACGCCTCCTTCTGCTTGTTACAAACATTTGCACAAACCCAATATACTCTTGCAGAGTATAAAAACACATTTTGAAGTATCACGAAAAATTCTTTTTATTACTATGTTACGTAGTTTGTGGCAAATAGCCGTCAAAGAATCAAAATTTTTAAGTTAAGGTTTTGCGGTGTCCGAAATTGCGGTGAAATGGATCTGCTGAAAAAAAATTTGGATGAACATAGTTAAAAATATGTATAATCTAGTCTTTAACCAAAGGATTTGAAAAAATTTTCAAAAATAATAAAAACCTTCAGTTTTTTTGCTAAATAACGGCTAACTTAAGTCAAAAAAAAAATCGAACGATTAAAGACTAGATTATTGTGTTCTTAATGAGTATTATAAAATTCAAAAAGATCGGTAGTTTTCGGGGAATTTTGGACACCGATTTTCAAAAGCCGTTTCGAGAAAAACGCGCTGAAAGGCAGACAAGCCAGTGGACTTTAGAACAAATTCTTTTCTTTCATCGATCACATCTCAGCCAATTTTTTTTGGATTGGCTTGATATTTTTAGAGCGTGTTCTAAAATAATTATACTTTAAAAAAATGTTTAAAAAAATTCGATTTTTCCAAAGGTACAACCAGTGTTTCCCCCTTAATTGTATTTCTACTCCTTCACTTTCAAGCCATTTTTTGAGTGTTAAGCTGGAAAATGCTCCGGCTCGGACAACTCTTAATAATATTGGCTTTCCTAATTGATTAAATATGCGAATCAATTTTTCAAGAGTAGCGAATTTGTCACGACAGTGTTCTGGCTTTGGGGTAGTTTTCATTGTCATTTTTGTTTTTCTATGTTCTGATTTTGCTAAGTTGCAAATATGACAAAATAAGCTCTTTAAATTCGACATAGGAGTTCATATTTTTTAATTGAATGAGGCTTCGAAGAATTTTAGTATGGCTATTGTTAATAATTTCTTTAAATTATTTCAAAATCTGCATCACTGTCTATATACATTACACTGGTTTTTGTTCAAAAATGGTCTATTAAATATTTTTCATCTTTATCTTTAGTCATGTTATGGTATGTAATGTAAATAATTAATTTTTTAAAGTAGTTTTTTTTTATGTTTGGAATGCCTTTGTAGAATATAATTTGTCTTTTAAATGTGCTTATTGGTTTTTCTGTAATGAATATTAAATTGCTATTTTCTCCGAAATAAGTCTGTTCTATTTTTACTCGTGATAGAGCGTCCGCTATGTGCTTTTCTTTTCCTTTTATATATTTTTTGACAGTCATATTCAAATAATGTTAGTTTTCATCGGGTATTTTAAATTTGGTTCTTTCATTTTTTACAACCAACATAATGGTTGATGGTCACTATTGATTTCGAAGAGTCCTCCTAGTAAGTAGTGTCTAAAGGTTTTTTTATGTCCATACAATGGCTAAAGGATCTTTCTCTATGGCACTGTAGTTAGTTTCGTGGTCATTGAGGGTTCTGCTAATAAAACTAATGGGGTGTCCGTCTTGA